>OY856414.1:888176003-889508503 GCA_963693085.1 Alisma plantago-aquatica | reverse complement strand
GATTCTTCCACTTCACTTTTATCCCTCATTTCTTGATGGTTTGGCAAGATTTTTCCACCTTTTAAACCCCCTCATATTTCCAAATTGTTAATTCTAACTTTCCCTACCTAAATCCTTCTCTAAAATGAAACTCTAATCTCCATTCCCCACCTATTTTTCCGAATGGCCGTAATGTCAAACCTAGCTATATAAGAACTATCGTGCATCACTGTTCGTCCTCTAGTAATCTTTTATGGCTTTCAACTTCACCAAAATTTCTCCCCTATGCTCCTCCTAAGTTGATATTCTCTTATTTGTTTTAGCCAATTGATTATGACACCCAAGGGCATCTTGGCTCAATTTGTTGTGCTAGCACCATACTAGGAGGTTGCCAATGGGTTCAATGTAGTTGTACCCCTTTTTCATCGTTCCTAGTTCCATGTCGAATGGAGCCTATTCATGCTTGAAAAATTCTACCACTGGACCTCTCAGAACCACCCTGGTCTGCACAAAGCCCCCTTTGGGTTTGTCATGAGGTGAGAAAGATCTTCTCAATACTCAATTTTGTTTCTATTCAGTGAAATGCAACCATGTCTAGACACCTCATGTGTGACACCCCTATGCTTTGTCCATGGTGTCGTGTTTTTATTGGGGTAGTGGGTTACAAAAATATAGCTTTTGATGAGTTCTTCACCGATAGTGTAATGGGAATAAGCCAACGATGTTGGTTTTGGGTCAGAGTTAATCGTTGTGTAGGTTCCTGTGTTGGTTGCTGAACTCTGAGTTTTGATCTGTCGTGTGAGCTAGCTAGTGTATCTCTATGTTTCATGAGATTGGTCAATGAAGAAGAACCCCATCTTAGATTTCTCAGTTAGCCCTCACTTCTTTTTGGTTTTGTGTATCCCTTAAGGAATATTTTTGTCTTCTTGCCTCCTCTGAGTGTTCTTTGACCATGTGAGTTTTTGGACCTGGTGCATTCTTGACTAAGCATAGGGCCGACCAATTTGTCCTATGTTGATAGGGACACATCATGAAATTTTCTTTTTCCCTCATTTCAGATATTATACATGTGGAATTTCCCTTTTTTTATTGGTCAATTTTTCCAAAATTCTTGACTTTTGATTGGTGACTCAGAAAAATAACTAAAAATATGTTTTCAAATTAGAATTGTACTCCCCATCCCATGGTGTCATTTTCATCGCTTGTTTCTGATATAATAAAAATGTGATTTTATTGGATTTATCTAATTGGTAAGATTTTCTGAAATTCATTACTAATAATCAATAAGTCAAAAAATAAAGTAAAATATACTATGAAGTTAGGAAAATGCAATATATAATGGTGTTGTTTTGATAACCTAACTCAATAATAATAAAGGTGATTTTTAGTGTTTATTTATTTAATGTAAACCTAACCCTAAGCTTATAAATAACTTTAATAGGTTGCTTGTGGACTGAGATGGAATAAGGGTTTTGACCATGGATATACATGGACTTCCTGTGAGTTATGTTGCATTCTCTACTCATCATATTAAGTAATAACCTATATACTCTCTCTTGGCCCTACTTACAAACTAGCCTACAAAATTTTTCTCTCTTCTGAGAATTTATTTCATGTGAAAGATTCTATGTTAATTATGTTCTTTTGATCATCTTATTTTGCTTGTTATACTTTTTGGACTTTGATTCGAGCATTTGATAACCTAATCTTGTTGTGGTGGACTTTATGATCTTATGTTGCAACTTATTTGTGTATATGATTGGATATTGTTTATGGGTCCTCTGACCCCACATCATAATTGTTGGATGTTCTCATCCTATTATTTCATATTGACTTAATTATTATTGCCTTTATATCTTTAGTGCATGTGCAAATAGACCAAGTTTATTTATAGTAGCATGTACATCTATACTACCATAACATTTGTGTGCGCCTTTCCACCCTGAGTGCGCCTTTCCACTCATATTATATATATTGGGCACACCTTTTCACCCAGGGTGCACATTTCCACCCGACTTATGTGTGATTTTATGGCTCTTGGCCCTACATAAATAAAAGTAGTATAATTGTTTACATGCATTGATTATGATTTATTATTTTTTTATATGGCAAGAGTTATTTATGTTAATCATATGTTTGTTGATAAAAGTCCCATCTTTTAACTTGTTAACTCTCTTGAAATTCATATTATCTTTTAGTATCCACTTAGAATGTACTTTTCCTATTCTATGGGAAAACTTGTTATATATGATGTCCTTTTTCCCTTATATTGCTCAATCTATGATTAATATGCTCATATAGACTTTTATGATGATCATTTCCATTTTTATATTCTCTTATGGGGTATGCTTCCAACCTCAGGTGTAGGATCTACAAGACCTGATATGTGGACCTAGCTTATGCAGATGACTCTTAATGGAAGATAGATTTTAGGTAACTGGATATCCCTCTACTTAGATCCTAATGTTGTACTTTCATGTAAGCCCCTTAATGGGGGATTCTCTTATAATTATGTAATATTGAATATAGTTATAATTTATCATTCCGCTGCTATAATTTGGTCTTCTCGTGAAATGAAAAATTTACATCTATTCGAGCATGCTACTTAGTATGTTTGGATAGATGACTTTATTTCTCAAATTAAGTAGGGAGTAGATACCCTCTTGGATCCCACTTCTTACAAGATGTTATCAAAGCAATGGTAGTTGGAATATGATTATTTCAATTTTTTCTCCCTATCTAGAACCCTTACCCTAAATTCACCCTCTAAGTGAGATGTTTACCCTAGAATTTGACATATGATGAAAGGTTGCTTTAGAATTTAATGAGGTACTCATAGGAATCATGATTAGTAAACCCTAACCTGATGAGGTTTTATGTGATCTTACCCTACCATATAGGTTAATGGTGACATATCTCTTTGGATATTAAGATTTTGCTATACATTGGCTTTTGGCAAGGAAATGAGAAAGTAGTTGATAAGGAGATCATATATGGATAAATTGTGAGTTTTTTGTCATTTTGATTTTGATCTCATCCTTGTTTCATGTCACATGATATTTAAAGATGAACTTATTTTCCATTATCACTACTATATGTACAATTTTTTATCTAATTTTATTGGTGTTTTCATGAAATAAGTCACAATGAAGAGATATATGGAGTTGGTAGAGAAACCCTAGAATAAGTAAGAATAGAAATCTCAACCCTAGTTTGGATATGAAGTGGTGACTAGTAATATGTGGCATTATTTAAAGGGTTAGTTGACCTACTCTTTGTACCCCATGAATTTTTGGATGAAAATGTGGATCTTACGGTTGACAGGTTAGTAACAGAAGGACCTAAAACTTAACCCTAGGTGAGAATGACCTTTTGGTTGAAGGCACGATCTATGAACAACATAAATCCCTAAAATATTCACATGTAAAATATACATAAGTAACCCTAGTACCTTGATGTTGTTTAGTTTGGCTTACTGGGTTAAACCTTTTAAGGGGTTGAGTCATGTGACCTATAAACTCTAGGTTGTAATTCAACTATAAGGGTTGTCGAGCAAAATGATAGATGCATTAACTAAGTCTTAGTATCTTTACCAATAAGTGTTAGATGGATATGAGATTAACTAACTAAGATAACGAATGAACACATCTAAGTTGACCATGTGAATACCAATTGAAATAAGTTTTGTATATTGAAATTCAAATTAACTATAGTGGTGATCATATATAATGCAAGGTATCAATTAGGTTTGAAAAGTATTAAAGGAAGGTTTTTTTTCTCCTTTATACTAATACTGATAAACTTAGGTTAAACACTTTAAGGATTGTCATATGTGTAACCTTGACCCGCTTGGTCATAATAAATTGAAACACGAATTCATTAAGTATATGATAATCCTAATACATATGATTAATGTGTGCATCAAAATTTTCAATAATTCATTCAATTAGTCACATATAACACCGTGCTCAAATATATGATCAAACCCTAATTTTACACCAGTATTTTATTACGGAAAAAATTACTATAAGTAATGGCTTCATCAAGAGATACAAAACAATTGATTTACTTTGGAGATTTGTAAATTTACTCAACTTAATTAATAAGCCTACTATAAAAAAGATATATATTAATAGTATACTCTTGAAGTACCCAAACACAAAATCCTTGAACTAAGATGGATATGAAGACAATGATGATGAAACTACCATAACAAAGTATGTATCTCTAATAAGTGTGAGAATGTTGACAAAACCCTAGGTTTTGACTTAATTATTGATGTTTAGCTTCTAGTGAGAGAAGACAGTGAAGATAATATGTTTGGACTAACATAGTTACATCTTGGTTAGTAATGGCTCTTTACATTAGGTTTTAAATGCTTGGATTTTGGGGATGAAATCCTCTTTAAGGGGTGCAGTGTTGTAACGAACAAAAAATAGAATCATGCCCTATTCCCTGACTAAGAGGTTAGTAAGTTATCTCCTTTGATTTTACCAGACAAGGATAAGGTTATGGATTAATTAATGTTGTTAATATACATAACAATTATAATTCAATGGAAACTCGTTATATATTTAGGCTTGAAAACAAATATAACATATTAAGTGATATAATTTCCTATATTCAACATCACATATCAAAATACATTCATATTAACATAATAACTTAATTGTGTGCTAATATGTAAGTAAATACATTATATGTGGCACATATGTTTCCTTTGCTAACTAATATGCACACAATGCATAAAATATGATTAATAAGAATTATAATGTGCTTTACAATAATAATTGGTGTCTCCATGTTTGTAAACATGAATAATGAGCCATTATCTAAATAATTATAGAATTAATGGACTAAATAAGTTAAATAAGTAAATTATGGAAATTCACACATAATAATATAAGGAATTCCTTTTGGAAATGAATTGAAGATAATATGAATCAATTAAGTGAATGTTGATAATAAAGACATAATAATTGGAAAAATATAATGGCAATGAGCCAACTACACTAGTGGGTCCATAATTCATAAAAGGAAATATCAAAACTAAAATATAATTGTAAAACCATGATCATTGGGTCCCAATTAGCTTGGGTGTCAAGTTTCACATATTCAAACAATAATAACTATCGTAATTTTGTTTAGAAAAGAAAGTATGAGATAATGTCAAAAATATTAAATAAATTACTAAATGTCTTCAAAATTTGAAAAAAAATCCAAAATTTAGGTTTTTACATACCAAAATTGGTCTGTGTTAATTTTCACATTAATTGAACAATCTTATCTATCCTGGTTTTATTTAGGAGAGAGAATATAACTTATGGTACATAGACCTGTCAAACGGGTGGGTGGGTTGGGTTTGGGTTGGGTTGTTGCGGGTTTGGGTCTCGCGGGTGTGGGTCAAAAAGACCCAATGTTAAACGGGTGGGGAAGTAGCACACCCAAACCCGACCCAGCGAGTTGTGGGTCGCCCGCGGGTGCCCATATAATATGTGCACAGTGAAAAGATATTGCTTGTTTCTATACTACGACAAAGAGTAGAATGATTCATTAATATTTTTTAGTGTAAACATACAAAAATGAGGGCAAGCTTCCACTACTTTTTGTGTCCAACACAATGTAATATCTATTATGATGTTTTGAAATAAAATGTAAGAGACAAAATGAAAAATAACCATTTCTGCAATGTACAATAAAAAAATAAATGATATAGATGTTACAAATAGCATAACATATTACCATAACAACACTATATTTTGTCATCTTATGCTAAAAGTTTTTGATGTTTCATATACTTATGATTGTCTAATACATAAAGTGAACAAAAAGAGAATATAATTGTTATAGTTGAATATAAAACATGCATTATACTATATATTCATTAGCATATAAATAATGTAAACGTTAACAAATTTGTTTCCACAAGTGTAAACAATTAACAAAGGTTATCAATAAAAAAAGTTAGACTTTAACTCTTTATATTGTATACATTACACGCCATCAATTTAGTTGATTGATAAATGTACAAGTGTTGCATGTCTTAAGAGTCATATTGATAATATATTTCTATTAATATATTATTTAGTTAAATGGGCACCCGCGGATCACCTGTGAAACCCACTAAATAAACGGGTGGGTATGGGTTTGGGTGATTTCTAGCGGGTGGAAAATTTCGCCACCCAAACCCAACTTAAACGGGTCGACCCGTGGGCGCCCGCAGATTTTGACCCATTTTGACAGGTCTAATGGTACATTATATTAAATAAAATAGTATACGAATCTAAAAGGGAAAACTGATGTCAAAAATGGATTCTACATGTCTTAGTTAGTCGAAGATCCAAATTTGGTATTAGTTGTCTTCGTTTAGTGTTTCTCTATTTAATTATAGTCTTTGTTATATTTACTTGGATTTTCAAGGAAAATGGCCCAATCACTCCAAAGATAGCTCTCCAAAAAATACTCTAAGAAGATGTTTGCATAACTTCCCGCTATCCTGATATATTTATACCCCACACCAAAATGACCATATCTTTTTCATCCCAAAGCGAAAATTAACATTCAAATATGATATGGAAAGGGAATCATATAGCCTAAATAAAAAATGAATTTTTGGATGTCCTTATCAGTAGGTCTATTGGATTTCCAGCAGATCTACTCATATGTAACAAAAATCTACAATGAAGAGAGTCAAATGGTCAGAATGATAAAGGAAGATATTCAATAAATTTCTCCATTTGAGGCAAGAAAACTAATATAGTCAAAGTTTACAAGATAACTAATATAGTCAAAATTTACTCATTTGACCAGACACAAAGAAAAGTTGGCCAATGTCATATACTTGTGTGTGGAGGAAAAAAATGCAAGTAAAGACTTAGTCAAATGCCCAAATGAGAAAGTCATTAATGTAGTCAAAGTTTGACCAATTAGGACTTCGTGTTGAAGTAAGAAATTAATGTCAATTGACCTAATGGCACCCTAGATCAAGCAATCTAGCCACCACCAACAACCATTCCTCTAGGGTTTTTCCATGCCTCCCCCCCCCTATAAAAGGAGGGGGATTCCAAACACAAGGGCATCACATTTTCTGTCCCCTAGATCCCCCTCGGGTATGTTCTTGTTCTCTTTTCTATTATGTCTAAGTAGTTCCCTATTGGGGCATGGTGAGTAGCCCCATAGAATGCTCTTTACATTATTTGTATTTGACTACAAAGTTTAGTGAAAGAATGTTTTCCAAATTGTTTCACTCTGATCATTGATTATTTGATTATATTGTTGTGGGGGTACTGAAACCTCAGATCCCAACAAGGAATGAACGCATAAGCTCTTGGCAAGATATTTGATAGAGTTTATGATCCTTACCATCAAACTTGTACTCATTTCAGATTAGATAGATTATATTTTTGTAGGGGTGATGAGACCTTAGATCCCAACAAGAATGAACACATAATCTTTTGATGTGACCACCTAATTGATGTTATTAACTTTTTATCCAGTTATCTTGTTTTTTATAGCTTATGGTGACACAATCACCTGAACTATGAGTTTGAACATTGGAATGAAATTCATATAATCTTAAGCTGATCACCTGATATATTTTTATAGGATGGTTAGACGAGGATCCTCAAATGTCGTGATTTCAGGTTTAGGAGAAGTTTGACCTTTGTGAGATTTGTGCTCTAACACAAAAAATCTACATAATCCTAGTTCATTCATTAAGATGGAGGAGTTAGATCAGTTAATGTAAGAATATGTCTATAGTGGTCATCCCCTAGACCCCAAGTAATTTTTTCATTCAAATAAAATCAAAATATAACTAGTTTTATTTCTGCACCTTTACTTTCCATTCTTAATATTAATTAAACTCTCAACAATTAGATTTCACTCCTTTTTATTTTTGGGATTGGTTTGGATTTAAATGATCTAAAACTGTCATATTTGGGGACCGATACATTACTACACTAGAAGTTAACTTGTTGCTTCCATCAAGTTAACAAACTATTTAGAAGTATAAACTCCAGGACTTATCCAAGTGAATTTTTTGTGTTTGCGAAAACACATCAGTGAATTGCTTTACAATAACTTGCCCTGGATTTCTAGTTGGCAAACTAGCCAGTCCAATTGGGTGACTAGACTAAGAATGTTCTAGACCAATCCCTAGATCCGGTCTAGTTAGGAAAATGGATCCAACCCAATTGACTGATAGGCTGAGATCTAATAAATCAATTTGACTAACCAGTCAAATGAATAGCCCATCTGGTTGTGTTATTGGACTCTCTGATCGATCGAGTGGGCTTGTAGCCAGTCATGAATGATTAAATTGATTACCTAAACATTTTAGTAACCAACAAATCTTATGTCTATGATTGTAGTCTTCTTACCTATGTATCATATGTGTTTGACCATATAAGCTACATATTACGTTGACTGTGATGTCCATAACCAAATTATGACTTCACAAACAATCATTGGTATCTAGCAAGACTTCATTACAACCCAGGTATTTGGAGAAGTTGTAGAACAACTTTAACCTAGTATGTGATTGGTGATAAAACTATTGTATAATCCCCTTGTATCTAATATTCTGACTGGATACAAGGCATGGAAACATCATCCTATCAAATTTCAATCTTTGTTTCTTGGTCCAGAGTAGACTATTTGTGATAAATATAAGCTCAAGATCACATGTTGACATATGAGCATAGACATGCATTTATAGTCTCACTCATCAAGTGGCTAGGGACATCACTTAATAGGAGGGAAATTCCACCTATCTCACTCACAATAATCCACATATATCATAACACACTCAAGCACTACCTATATGGAGACCCTTATTCAAGGTCGTGTTGGGGCCTTGGGTAGTGTTAAAGTATGCCAAACAATTTGTAATCATTGTAGTGACTTCATGACCAAGGACAACAACCACTACTTTCACATAGAGATATGACTTTGAATGTCATTCAAGGCTTTCATGTATCATACTCAAAGTGGGTCTTTCCAATACAACTTGTTCTCTAACAAGTACCTATGTATCTAAGTTGATATCCAATATCATGACTAAATAGACACAGTCATCGCTCATGCATACTAATTTTATGTACTATTGTTGTCCGATAACTTCCACAATAATAACTGAATAGGGACATAATAATAATGTGTACTCTTAATTATGCATATGATGTCATTTAGGTCCTCAACCCAAACCATGTGTCCTCGAATCAAGACATCTTAGGTTATTATTATATTTATTCATTATCTCAATATTGAAGAAAACATATCAATCAGATTTATCTTCATTAATATTCAAATTAATTACAAAGATGACATAAAAATCATCATATTTTCGGCTCTCATGGCATACTACCAACAACACATACCAAGATGACTACCATGGAATTGCTTCCAGCATTAGGAAATTCACCTTGATCTATGAAGTCCCCAGTGGCAGCTGACACGATTTTACCGTGCGTATAATGCAAGTACACGCGTCAATGTAATATAGGCCTCGTGAGGCCCGAGTCGAACTCAGGGAAATAGAATTCTCGGTAGACTACTACTAACTACTCATGATCAGCTAAACTGGTTTTAAAAGTTTGAGGATTGTTTTGAAAAAAAAAGAAAAAAAACAAAAGAAAATAGAACGATCGATTAAATGGTTGGTTTAATCAATAGCAATGGAATCTTTAGGATTGCGGTTTCACCGTGGGTTCTCGTTGCACTAAGTTTTACACAATTACCATACAATGTCTCCTAATTCGGGTAGTGGCCTGAAATTAGAATTGCTCACTTCCGCAATACAATTCACTACCTTAACCTAAGTTGGTTCCACGTTAGTAGCAACCTATGTCTTAGATAAGGTGCATAAAATTTAGGTCTAAAGGTTCCCACCATTAATCGTACATCACCTTTTCTAAGGAATTTATTGATTAATGTGATTTTCGTTTCTTTTCAACCGTTAATTCTTCATCAAAAGCAATTAAGGGTATTAGATTATCACTATGGTGATCAAGCACAATGATATAATAGAGAAAATGATAGCATACCATGAATTTTAGAGACAAATTATGATAAACTATGTTGAAATTGTCATACAACGATCACCCAGGCTACTCCCAGTCCTAAAGACAAAGGGGATTAGCCCCACATGTTCATCTCAATAGAAAACATGGTGAAGGAAAGAGAAAACATGGAGAAAACGTGGATAGATATGAAGTAACCCCTAAACAGAGAAGATCTGGGCATTCCTCAGCATGGGATGAGCGTTCTACAACCTTTCAGTGGTGGAAAACTCCTTCTACGGCCTCTAGAACAATCGATGCGTAGCTCTGGCTCCGTTCTTCCTCCTCTCTTCTCCTTGAGACTTGTGCAACGGCTAATGACGTGATAGATGGCTTAGAGCCGCTATTTTTAGATATAAGCACCACTTTAGGCCACCAAAACATCACCACCGTATGATCAGACTCGATCTGTAGATTAACCTGATCTGACGACGTCGATACCATCGACGCGGGTCGATGGTATCGACCCACCCAGATACCGGTGGTCCTTTACTTTTCTGGTTTTTCTCTGACATGATCTCGATACCATCGACTTCTGGGTCAATGGTATCAACACCTTAGGCATCACTTTTCTGTGGAATCCAACGCTTAAACTGATTCTACTGAGATGGATTCGATAGTATCGACGATTTGGTCGATAGTATCGACTTATAGAAATCTGACTCGCTGAAGCTATCTTGCTACCATCGACTTCTGGGTCGATGGTATCATCTCATTCTGCTCTTTTGCGGCTACCTCCCTGTGGCCCTATCGATACTATCGACAACTGTATATATCTGTTTTGCCTGAAAATCAAAGATAAACCCGAATCAACTTTGATAAATATGATCATTCATACCAAATGAGATAAAACAAGGTAAATTTGATGCATAATGAGATTGTAGGCTGAAGGAATTGAATCATGCAATGTTAACCATGAAAATGACCAATAATCACATAAAGGACATATGAAACTAGCCTATAAAAGCGACTCAAAATCCTTGCATCAACAGCCATACCTCCCAAAACAACCAATAGTTTGAGTACATGATTGTCTCAATATAAAAGAACATGATTGATGACATGGAGGAAGCCATTGATTAGACTCCTAGATTAAGGGGCTTCTTATTCAATTTAGCCTACTTCATGAAAGCTACACTCATCCCTATGGTGAACAAACTACACTCAGTAGACTCCAACATGTGGAGTGATTGATGTATAGAGGATGGCTATGGATTCACAAATGATCATGATGAAGAATATGCCATTCATTACTTGGAGGAAGCTATTTATTTGACTCTAAAAGAATTGAGGAGGTCCAACCAACTTTACAACACATATCCATTTTGACTCACCACACTCAACAAACTCCAACGAATGGCACAATCTGTGTATGGAATAGGATTACGGAGTTCCATATGGTGACTACAAGGATGCATATGCAATGTTTTACGGCTTGAGTATCAACACCATCTTTGAAGAAGGCATCACAAAAAATCTACAATGACTTATATGTCTCATGCAAAGCATGGAAAAATTGCAAAATTAACACATGGAGGAATAAGTTGTCCTATGGAAAAATCCATCTCTATTTCTTTGAAAAATCATAATAGAAGAATAACATTCTAACATTGCACAGATTATAGAGTGGCTATTACACCACAGTCCAAAATTCCCTCATCCTTCACTTAAAATATAAAAAATCATAAAAATTGGAACACGATAGGAGAATCAAATATGCTCTTACCAGACATGAACTTGATGAATACTTTTTAAAGGTAGCTCAAATATATGATGAAAATGACATAGACTTCAAAGACATTCTCATCCTATATTATATTGATGGATAACCAACCCTTTCATATTGAAGACAAGGTAAATGGAAAATCTGTCCCTAATCCATGCATAGTCAAAATTAGGGTATGTCTACCTTGAGTTTTTAAGGACCATCATACATATATCTTGCACACATTACTTTGATGTAGTTTCTTGGAGCTATTTAGATATGCCATATTGGATTGACATATAAATGTTCATCACCTACTAATCATATCCAACATTTGTGCATTCAAGTAGAAAGCTACACATATACGGCCAAAATGGAGCCTCAAGACTAGAGAAGAGGTTTAAAAATAGTAAAATGTAGGTTTCATGGAGTTGGTCAATATCCTACTTGACTTTGCAATGATGTTCCTATATCTAAGAAGGATGGGAATGTACATTTGTGCATAGAATACTATGATCTCAATGAGGCATCTCCCAAAGATGACTTCCTCTATCACACATTGATGTACTAGTTGAAAATATATTTGGACATGCCCTACTGAGATTTATGGATGCTTTTTCTAGTTATAATTAGATGAATATGGTTAAGAATGCAAGGAGAAGATATCTTTCATCACTTAATAGGGAGTATTCTTCTACTGAGTCATGCCTTTCAACCTCAAAAATGTCAGGGCTACTTATCAAAGGGAAAGTATCGCCCTTTTCCAAGACATGATGCATAAAGAGGAAGATGTCCATGTGTATAATATGATCACCAAATTTAATAATTGTGAAGACCGCATCACTAACCCAAAGAAGCTATTTCAAGAAGTACTACTCTATAAGATAGGTTTTTTGTGTTTAGATCTATGTGTATTACTATGTCAGATAGGTTTCAAGAAGTAGTATTCTAGAAGATATGCCAATTCTACTTATTTATAGGAGTGATGAAGTAGGTTATCTATCCATATTTATTATGCATTGGAGATTGTATTTTGTGGGCTTTGTTCTCTCTTATTCAAGCACAAACTAGTGTTTCAAGAAGTACTTCTCTAGAAGACATGTTTTTTAATAATATATGTGATCATAATCTTCATGATCGTATATGATAGGTTGAGATTGACAGTCCTATAACTATTCTATAAGAGCAATACAATTTCTAGTCAAACAAGAATTATCTATTTGTGAATCATCAATTCAGGAGTTAAAAATAAAAATAATATCACTAATGGGAGGAGCCTATTTGTGGTCCCGAAGATTACAAGAACGATCCTGAATTTTCTCATGTAAGTAATCCAATAGATTAGAAAACTTATTATGACTATTCCCATAGCCTAATATTTTATTTCTAGTAACAGAGATCATACCGATAAGATATTTTGGAATACCAAGCAACTTTGTCTCCTATAGGTCATCTTCGATTATCTTTTCCATTTAGAAACCTTGATTGATATCTTCTTCTTTGTTTCCATCTTCTTTGTGAAAGGAGGCGTGGCATTCTTTTTTGTTACCTTTACTTGACCTTTTGCTTCCCATATATCAATTAGCTTCTTGACATACCTTTTTTGAGTTGAGGTTTCTTGCAAATCTATCTCTCATGCTTCTAGCTTCATCAGAAGTTACCTAGAAGACTTGCTCTGATACCAGTTGATTATAGAGTATGTAGGGTGGTCATGGTATATAGACTCCAAAGACAACTTACAATTTCCCAATAATAAACCAATATTAGCAACTATGCTATTGAAAGCCTCAAACAAGGAGGAACAAGGAGTAGGTGAACATAGTTATTTAATGCGGTTCTAAAACCATAAAGGTTCCCTAATCCATGCCTAGTTGTCTTTTAGGAGTACAATACACATCTATATATCAAACAACTAAAAATAATGATCTACCTACTTTCTATCTCCTTTGGATATTGGTCACAAGAGATCACTACTATTTCCTTGTAGGGATGCTGAGAAACCACCTCAATACCTTCTTTAGTTGATGGAATAAGGAACGTCACCACCTCTTGTTCTTTTTACTAGGATGGAGGAGAATCACCTCAACACCTTATTTTGTTCATGTCCAAACAAAGATCACAACCTCCATCCTCTTTTCCAGACCAAAGGAGGACAATCTTTTGCTTCTAGAGCATTCACTATTTCACTCCACTTGAAGCACCTCAAGAAGACTTTTTCATAAAGGAAAGAGATTGGAAGAAGAAAAAACACAATTTAAATCACAATATTTTTTGATGATATTATCTAAATGATTGGAAGTCTTTCGGCACATGAAAAAGCTCTACCCAAGCACAATATGACACTAAGGTATAGTGCCACGAAATTATCTTCTCAATGTATTTTATCGCTCATGTGTGTAAGGAAGTGACCAAATATGGTCCCTATATATAAGAATGGATTTGATTCAACCTAGGGAAGAATCTTTGAACATATTTAGTGAAAAGATACATTGGGGTTTAGTGAATAACAAATATAGGAGGTCAATGTGCATTTTTTAGATTGGCTCAGGTTGAACTTAAACTTTGACCTGTATACACTTTGATCGAACTGTGACTTTGACCAAATTCATAGGAAGGTGTAGCACACATTTATATTGGCTAGAAAATTAAAATTATCTGTCTTTGACTACCCCTAGGTCAAACTATAAGTTTAACTAATATGAGGTCCATTCGAATAGTAAGTTCATCCGAGATTGACTAAGAAGTCTTACAACACTCTAACAACTCGTGGATGAATTATAACTTTGACCGAAATAATAAATGGACCAATCTGAGTTCCGATTAACTATAAGTATAGAATCATAACACGACATTAACCAACTCATAGATGAACTATAACTTCAACCGAAATTATTTAGGTTGAATTATGACTTCGATCGAGAATTTTCCCTTATCTAAATATCACTTGAAATTCATTTTTGGCTGCAGTCAAATAGGTAATAAAAGGTATTGTTTCTGAAGGATCCCTAGGGTCCTAGATAATGATAAAATAGGTTGAGGGCTCATCTACAATCATAATCTTAGAAGATAAAATTAAATAGACAATTACAAGGTTTACAATGCATTGCAAAATTAAAGATATGTAAAGAGAGAATCCTCGAATTCAGTCCATTTGTCACTGCTCTAATGATATATTCTCAAAGCATTTCATAACATGATTAGAGTAACAAATGTTAGGATACATGACTTCATCAATATAGGTGTAAGTAATACCCTTGAACGAGAGCATGGTAGTGGAACAACTGTAGAAACGAAGGTAGGATAATATTTTAATATGCATGGGAAACATAATCAATAGATTATGAGAAGGGTTGATATGCACCATGGTATTTAGGATAGGAGGAGGTGCAACTCAAGTTCATGTTCTACATGATAGGTTATCGTGGATATGTGAAGAGGCTTGGTGGAGGTAATCGGTGACTTCTTTAAAAAGTCATGTTGATGCATCATTCAATCCACCATTTGCTCATTATACTCTGAGAAGTCATCATGGAGCTGGTTGGGTGTGAGATGGAGGTTGAAATGAGCTAGAACCAGGGCCAAGGGTAGAAGAAGATGATGTCACCACTTTAGCAATAGATTTCTTGAGAGGTTTAACTCATCACAGTTCCCTTTCCGCTTGGTTTGTATTCACGATCACCAAAAAGGGATATTTCAGCGGGGTGTGAAAAGTAACCATATATTAAGTTTGGGTATGGAGAGGAGGTGCCGGTTATGTTTTGTGCTGAATCAAAGCAACTTCACCTTAACATCATGAATAAGATAAAAGATAAAATTGTGGTGTTCTCAGCTATGTCCGTCTGGTCGCGACTAGGGGGGACAAGATTT
The DNA here is from genome assembly GCA_963693085.1 of Alisma plantago-aquatica. Taxonomy (NCBI): domain Eukaryota; kingdom Viridiplantae; phylum Streptophyta; class Magnoliopsida; order Alismatales; family Alismataceae; genus Alisma; species Alisma plantago-aquatica. The sequence continues at coordinate 889,492,891 of OY856414.1, read as the reverse complement.
AGTTGGTTCACCTTAAAATTAATTTGCCTCCCACACCTCCTCTTGAATTAATGAAATACTACAATTATCCCCCAACCGGATTCAATAACTTGCAACAAATGCCTACACGTTTCAATTTTCAGAAGATTGTTGCAGAACACACTAAAATTCATTTGCCTTCTGTTTTGATAACCCCGTAGTTTGGTGCAGCTTAATAAATCATATTATTGAAAGGAAATGATTTACAAACGTAATGACCGGAAGTAAACCTCGTCAGACTCAATAACTTGCAACAAATCATATGACGAGAACTAAACATCATATGAACGTGACGACCAAAGTTCCAACGGCAGTAGAAAAATAGGGGTTGGGTACACGGGAAATGACCGCTTGCTCATGTTTAACAACGGAGAGAGGACCACGTCAGACGTGTTTGTCAATCCCGATGCTGCATCTCAAAGTCAAACATCTTCATATACACTGCATCCACTGTGCTCTGCTGCTGGCAGAGAAGAAGGGTGACATCACGGCCATCACCACGTTCTGCTCCCTCCTCCGGCCCCCACGATTGGAACAGACGGAGGGTTTGACCGAGGTACACCAATTCCAGCTACAAGCTCTGCAACAGCCGCGATCCGCGAGGAACCCGCTTTGATAAGAGAAGAAAATGCCCGTCGCCATTTAAACTCGGATATATGGGCGCCTTCTCCACTGGCCGCTGTCTGATAGTTGCACTTGTTTGAGTCTCTGTCAGAGTACTCTGTGCCGAGAAGAAAAACGTAAGAGCGAGCAGGCTTTGTTTATACAGCAGAAGTCACGAATGGTGATCTGGTTTTGTATGTGTATGCCGTGATGAACACGCCCTACATCAACCACGTAGTTGAATGTGTATATGTAGGTGTCTCTAGATCATTATTCTGGCCATATGTAATGATAATTTTCGTTGGAGCACTTTTATTTGTACGTGGGTTAATGAAATATGTCGCCTATCATGGTCACCAGCCACTTGATTTATCTGCTCCAAATGGAAGATCTTGCAGTCGTGTCCTCTTCCCTTCCCACTCATTATACATCCGTTTATAGACAAGTACCTAATCCCTAACAACTGTTTCAAGGAGAATCATGATAAGAACTGCACGGTTTAATATGAACCACTCGAACCGAACAGTTGGCCCTGTTTAGGAAAACCCTTGATTTTCAAGATAAAAATGCTTACCCACGATGACAATAGTTTATCCGCCTTTAGAATACGCAATAGTTTATCATGACTACAGATGAGCTAGCATGGTATTATAAAGTTGCACCCTAGATGGTCTAGGTAGAGATCAGTAACTGCTGAATTCATATCTAATCACACTTGATGACTTTATTATTAACAGAGAGGACTTGGGGTCTTTTGAGACATGGAAACCGACCATCGAGAGGAATTTGTAGCTTCCTTTGCCGGTCACAGACAGTACTTCTGGGTGCTTTTTGCTTTTGCTAAGGCGCGTCCTTGGTCGCGCGTCTTCATAGAAACCTCAACCTTCACCGACATTGAAACTCTCTCAGATCGCTCTGTCCTAGGTTTACTCGTATGCATTTTCATGCTTAGTAACCTTAGCTATACTCCTTTCCTTTCATCCGCCAATCAAATCTTTCATTGGAAGAAGCTACTGCACTCCCAGTATCCCTCTTCTTCATTGTAAAACTACCCAAAAAGCCCATGTGTTCTTGTTTTCCGCAGACTTCCCCTCGCAGTACTCTTACCATGGAAGTTCTATTATCCATGGCGATAGGGCTTGAGTTCTAACTCAAGATGCGCAACAGTTGTACTCCAATAAATATTAACCTGTTTTCTTTTGCACCAATCAAAACAAGGCCAGTTGTCTTCTTCGCCAAAGATGTGCAACAGTGGTAATTCCCATTTCTTCCCTACAACTGCTCGTTTTGTAATTTTTTGCTGACAGGTGGATGATTGAATAGTTGACGTCCTGCCAGCTTATTTTTTGTCCTACTACTGTGGTTTTACAGAAGAATTCGACGTTTTCAGAATCAATGGGTTAGTGTGAGCACTGTCTCTTCACTAAACAAAGGGTTATATAGTCCAATCCCTGATTGAAGTTGGTGGAAATATTGATATATGCACTCCAAACATGAGTTTAGATTGGTATTTGGGTTTACTCAATGCAGTTGCCATAAGATGACCTTGCATTCTTCCTGTTACATAACCATTAAGATCTTCAATTTGGGTAGTTGGAACTGACATATAGATATGGGGCCCATTTGAAAATTTTCTGAACGGAATATATTTCCTTTGCCATTGTGTTAGTACTGTTATCGTCGAGCTGTTAACTAGCTGTAATCTTTTGTTCTTTATCTCCTTTATGCTCTCTGGTGAAAGGCTCTACTCCCTTCCCTCCCTCTTGTGTCGGGTGGGTAGGCCGGGGGTGTGGAGTAAATTTGATCTCTGCCTCAGCAGTGGGTTCTCAAGTTTTCCAGCTGGTACGCGGATATGGTGTGATGCTTAGTCGTTGTCCCTCTGCCCATCCTCTGTGGGATGGATTCTGCTCCTTATCACAGTTACCTTTCCTTTGAAAACACCCACCTCTGCCTTATGTCTGTATTTAAAGCTGTCGAGGTTATTTTGTTCCTTGTTGAGCCTTGCAAGAAATTACCAAGTGAATCTCAAGTTTTCTTTACCTTTTATTCTTTAGTAAAAGCTCCCACTTACCCGGCCAGCGTAGCCCGGGCGGTCAAGCCAGTGCGCCCCTCATGAAGGGTCGCTGGTTCGATTCCGCTCGGGTCAGCTGTATTTACCGACCTCTTGGGTCATCCGGGCTCTGGCACCTGTTTGGACTGTTTGGAGAGGGGTAGGCTTCGGCCCATGCAGATCCAAAAAAAAAAAAAAAGCTCCCACTTGTGTCAACTTGCCAATGTATATATAAATATTCTTCACGGTTTGGGTTTGTTTGCCTTGAGATCAAGCTTTTGAGTGGCCGGGGATTTTCTTGTCCTGGCGTGTGTTTTCTGGCTATGGGTGTAGATATAAATGGTGATCGTGGCTACGCTGGGACTGTCGAATGCTTAACAGACCTGCTATCCTATGGGATCAGTTCACTTCCTGTTGATATGACCATCAGTGGTTCAATGTTTGCATCCTCAACCAGAGAAGCCCATTCAAACACAGCTCCCTGCTCTTTGATTAGTGCTTCTGCTCCGTTCTTAGCAACTAGGTGGCAACAACAGCATCCTCGCCTCGAACCAGCTCCTACCATCAGCTATGATGATGTGCCGGTTCCTCCAATAGTTGGTGCCACCTTGCCGATGAATCAGAGAATTCACTGCTCAAATGTCGGCTTGACTGATCCCCAACTTTCAGCGGCAGTCATGGGCTTCGCTGCTGCATCTGCACCAGACGTCATCAACTGGATCGCTTCCTCTGAAGATCGGCCTATTCTCTCTGCTAGTAATCAGTCAGACGTCCGACCAATGCCTATAGAATCCGAGAGGTTAAAGAGAAGTATATCTACTGCCGATGACTTTGATCCGTGCCACTCTCCGTTGAGTACAAGTCAGGTCCGATTCTTCACCTCTATTTCTCTCTCGCCCTCAGATTGCTCAAATACATCTTTGTTTTGTGTTCTGCGTTAGATTCCTCATGATTCAGGACAAGGTGATCATCTGCATATGAAAGAAACGGTAAACAAGGATCAAAAGAAACCAAAGAGTGAACATGGTAGGGATGGTGATGCTAGAAAGCAGGGTCGGAAACAAATAAATCAACAAGAGTATTGTAAGGAAGGGAAACAAGAGGTTTTTAAGGATGGGAAACAAGACTATGCCCATGTTCGTGCAAAACGTGGACAAGCTACTAACAGCCACAGCCTAGCAGAAAGGGCAAGTACCTCTTTCCAGTGCTTATTTTATTATCTAACTTCCAAATATCTAAGCATCTTGCTTCTGTTTTTTAGGTAAGGAGGGAAAGAATCAGCGAAAGAATGCGGTATTTGCAGAACCTTGTTCCCGGATGCGACAAGGTAGTATTCTTCTCCTCAGAATCTCATCAAGTGCCAGATGTGTTTTGTAACAACAACGATTTCACTACTAGCATTGATTAGTTGTTCCGCTCGTTCTTGTGGTTAGATCACTGGCAAGGCATTGATGCTGGATGAGATAATCAACTACGTTCAGTCACTACAGAGGCAGGTTGAGGTAAGCTTGCTATGGACTACAACGTTTGCTTTCATTGTGTGCATATTATCATATCGATTCACCGGGCTAAAACTAGATATTCTGATTTCTGAGCTAACATTATCAAATGCTTGGCCATCTTTCCGACTAACATTTGTCCATCGATCTCCCAGTTCTTGTCTATGAAGCTTGCCACTGTCAATCCAGAACTTGGCTTGGAGATTAATCAGATCCTATCGAAGAATGTAAGTAGGATTTCTTTTCTAACATCTGCTTCTACATGTTTCCATTAGCCGAGCCCGGAGGTTCTTCTGACTGATAGTCAGTTGCAATGGTATTTACTTTGGGTATCAGGACCAACATTTTATTGGTGAAAATTCAAGCGCGGTTGGATTCACACTTGGATTAAGTGCCTCGGATATGCACCCGTATGGGTTTATGCTTCAACAGGCCATAGATCAACCAGGTACAGCATTTCCATACGTGCCAATTCCGCAAGGGATATTGAGAAATACTCTATCCCTCATTTCACATTCAAGCCAGGTAATTGGTTAACTTACAAGTTTATATTTTCCCAAGACATTGTTCAATTAAAAAAGAGAAACCATTTCATTATGTTTGTCATGTAACAGCCATCTCTCTTGTGGGAGGATGAGGTTCGAACTGACGGTACTCAGATGAGCATACATGGAAACATAATTAGCAGATCGTCGGAGTTTGTTTGATCTTGACAAAGCCAAGAAGGTGGTGACTGCATCAACTTTTGTGATCCCAGAGAATTGCTAGAGAGCTGAAACAAGTCCTAGCAGCAGCACGGTTCATGAATAGTAGTCAGGGAATGTGGATAACAAAACCCCTGTAATTGGTTGAGTGGCCTTTCAGCGTCAGGGTTGACTTTGGTATATGGTGTTTTGTTGCATGTTCTACATGTCTAATCCAGGTTTCTTCATTGTAGAGTGTAAAAGAATGCCAAATAGTAAAATTCATTGATTTGAAGAAAAACTAAAGAGTCGGGTTTTTTTTTTTGGAACTACATCCCTTAAATTTTGCTTGCAGTTTTCATTCTTTATTAGTTGTTTAGAACCAATTAGGTTTTGGGATTATATCTAAAAGAGAATGGAAAAATCAGGATTTTAAAACAGTTATTGTTACTTGTGAGTTGACTGTCTTTTCATCTATTCAATAAAAACTGTTCATAACACACTGAACAATTCCTAATGACAAAAACAAATATGTTATTCATACCTGAGACTCCTTTACAACACATTTCATGTTTGGATTAGGAAAGAAAACAATGTTTCCTCTAATCCCATCCATCATAAAACATGTACCTTCTCTTTACAACCAACAATACCTCTCATTTTCTACCTAAGAAGAAACCCCAGTTTTCCAACAGAAATCGACATGTTGCTGTCCAACATAGCATACACACTGACTGTCTCACAAATCCAGCTCAAGAGTATTCTCGATCCCTTCAAAAGTGATGTTGATGCCTTGGGCACAACACAAGAATTGGGCAACAACATGAATTTCATGATTGATATGCCACTGGTAATAAAGCCAATATTATAATAAAGAATATTATTGTAAACATCCTTGTTTCACCTGCTATCAAAATCTTAATGGTAAAGCCAGGAAAATCTGATGGAACCAATCTAGCTTTATATATAAATTAAAAACAACCTTGGATGGAACAACATCAGACCAATCAATGTTTGCCGGTGATCATCTTATTGATCTCTCCATTCTTTCATCCCAACGCCTTCAAGTTTACTGACCTTTTTAATGATTATAGCTGGTTGGAATGTTGATTGTTGCCTAAGCCTCCTGAAGACATGCGATTAGGCATTTTATCAAAGCAAATAAAATCAACATCATCACGATTCAATAGAAAAAACTGAACTGTCAAATTTTCACCTGCATACTATAGGTGGTAACGTCATCACCTTGTGTATTCAAACCCCAGCACTGGTTTGAGTGGTGGTCTAGTCTTTAGATGGAACCATCTATATTTTGAACACACTAGCACTCACTAGGTTTTTTACTCTATCTCTGTCACACTCCGTATTCAAGACAGTTTTATCTGAACGCTTTCAGGTCTCTATTGCTAACTTGGGCATACAAAAAGACATTTCTTTGCTGAGCTCTACAACATGGCTTCTCTTTTTAACAATAATCCTTGGGTTATAGGTGCTGACTTCAATCTCACCGATCTGATACTGAAAGATTTCATAAGGAAGTTCTTCTAGACTCCCTAGTCATCACACTCACATAGAAACAATGCTTTCAACAATTTTATTAGTGACCACAATCTCGTTCACTTCTCAGCCTCAAACAAGAACTTCACATGACAGAGGTTCATCATGGTCACGTCCTGATAGGTTTCTTTGCCTCCAGTCATGGGACAGCACATATCCTTTATCCAACTCAATTGCTGCTTGTCAACCTACTTCAGACCACTTTTCCAGTATCCTTAACACTAATCACATACCTTAGGGCCCACATCCTTTCTGGTTTGAACCTTTTTAGGTCAAACACCCATGTAATATAGTTATCACAAATTGGAATGTTTTGGATTAGGATTTTGATCTTGGTTACACCATCCACAATAACATAAAATAATTGGGATCCCATTTTATTCCATAGAATGCACAAAAAATTGGCAACATTCATATGAAGATTGATTTGCTTGAAATACAAGTGCTTGATAGTGATAGTAACCCTACCAAAAACCCTGCTTTGATTATGTCAAAAATTATGAGCTTCACTCCCTCCAAAAACTGAGAAAACTTTGGAATAACGCTAAATTTCAATGGGTACGTGAAGGTGGCTGCAACACTAAATAAATCCACAAAATCTGCAACTATACAAAGCACATTTCTCACATTGATATTATTAATTGCTTTGAATTCAAGTTTGAAAGTAAACAAGGAAGTACCATTAGAGTGATATTTGTGGATCTTTCCACTGACTACCAGGGAAGCGCCTTGCATACATCTACCTTTGATGAACATTACTGTTCGAGACTAATAATAATGTTAATCATCGATTTGAGCCTATTACCAAGGGCCTTAGAGATAAATTATTAAGATGGATTTATCAACCTGATTGGTCTGAGTGTTTGATGGGGGTTGGATCAATCTCTTTGCTAACAATGTTTTAAGTTTGATTGAGAATGTCAAGTTGTGGAGAACTTCATTTCTAACTATCTCATGGGTTACGACTTCCCTTCGCGCTGAGTAATTAGATTAATAGATGTATCACCCTCTGTCTACTTATCCAGTTTTATCAATGTTTCAACCTTTGGCTACTTTAAAAGTACCAATTGTATTTGCCAAGGTGACCCACATCTCCTTGTTCATCATTGTCACCTCCATATTGGCTCATATATTTAAACTTGGCCTCTCATCTGGCCTTCTCAAAACTATCATTATAATTCTTTTGTTAGGATAACATGATCAATATGTCAATGATACAATCATCTTCCTTAAGCCAGATGATGTGAACCTTTATTTATATTATACAGACTGTGGCATCTTCTCCCACCACTTTGGGCTTAAAATCAAATATCAGTGGTGCACATGTCTCGCCAGCCTGTATGTCTTGATCAAACACATTATGGATTGCCTTGAATAATGCTTCCCTTTAAAATGTTACCTCTCTCTCCCTTAAAACTCAGAACTCGATTTGGAAGCCTGTGGTTTTAAAAGCAGCTTTAAAACTTTAAAATTGGAAAACTAAGTTTCTCATTATTTCAGGTCGCCTAACTCTTTTCAACTCTTCTTTAACTTCCATCTCCACTTGCTTCCTTAGTGCATTACTCAACTAAATAAAAGGAAAACATCTCATAATGGCAAACATCACAATAACTTTTCACAAGGGATGATTATCTAATTTGTTCAGTTAGAATGCTCAAAACACAAAAAATAGCAACAAAAGGATATATTTGTGACTGTACAATTTTATAGGATTACATCATTGCACACCCACATGAATGAATACATGAGGCAAATTATATAACTCTAGTCCTAAATTACAGAAGTTAATACATCTACTTCAACTCTATCTCCCATGGAACACTGGCTAAACTTTAGTATGTTCTTATCAACTCAGTTACCCTTGCAAAGTCCTCTTTGCCTAAGGTGTTGGAAGCAAACCCTGCAAAAGAAGAAGAGGTGGAAATTTATCAACAAATGCTTCCATGTGCATATTGTAGGGAATTGGGCAATTAATAACAAACAATTAACTTATCAAGGCTCCCAAAAAAAGAGAGACATGAAATCATTTAAATGGATGTCAATGACAGATATCACAAGAAACTAATTAATCAGAAGTCGAGCCATCATTGAGAGTTCATAATGAAACTTATCAGTTACTTGTGTAAAAAACATGAGCAAAGCATACATGGATTTTGCATGTGATAACACTAGAACAATATAAAACATATAGGTAAGAAATCACACTTTTGCCATAAATATGGGGTGAGCAAGAAAAGATACACATACTCTATAATATAGGGTGAGCAGAATAAATACACATGTGCTCTACAATCAAATAACAATCTTATTGGGGACATCAATAATCTTAGTTATTGATGAGAGTGGAACAAATAACAACATATAAATTTCAATATGATTTTCAAAAATCATATTGAAATCAACAATCTTAGTTCTTGATTAAAGGACCCATAAATAAAAATCAACAATCTTAGTTCTTAATGAGAGTGGAACAAATAACAAAATAAAAATTTCAATATGATTTTCAAAAAATAGATACAAATGGAAGATCAATTTAGGGTATCATTTCTCAATAAAGAGAATCATGGTTTCAAGTTAACGAATAGATTAAGAGAGGTGAAATTAGGTGATTGCTCGATTAGTGATTAAAATAATGCAACAAACCTAAAATTCAGCCTAAATAGATCTAACATCAAACCAAACTGTTAACTAGGGTTCAAGATCATTACAATAGGATAAATTTAGGGTCAAACTCTCCTTAATTATATAAATCCTAAAGGTCACCTTTTGGTATAGTTGGATTATGTTACAAAACCAATGTCACTTAGAATATTATTTTGATTCAGAATAGATTTAACAAATCAAACTCATGGATAAGAAAAATATATATGAGACTAGTAAGTAACAAAACTAAAATAGTAAAATGATCGGGTTAGATATGTGGTGTGATCAAAATGAAATCATTTACAAAAAGACAAAATAGACCATTTCTTGTATGACAAATCTAGATAACAAGAAGTTGAAAATATTCAATATCAAGCTTTTTTCTAAGAAAGTCTTATAAGGAAAATCATAGTAGAAGCTACGATTTTGAATCATAACTTTGACATACAATCTAATTCTTGAAAAATCAACATCTAATTCTAGTTCCTCTAACCCTCACAAATTCAACGACCTCTTATACAGGTTCTGAGGTGACCTGAGATGCTTAAACAACTTTCTACCATTATTGGATAGGTGAAGAAGCATTGGGGTCTTAGAAAGAGTCAAATAATGGAAAGCAAGGTGCAAATATATTTGTAAGATCCAGTCGAAGGAGGCAACAAAAAACCATTGACAATTGGCCAACATGTGGAAATGCCCAATTTGTTTCACATAAGTAGTAATGAAGAAGAGAAATAGGGTTGTAGAGAATTACTCTGAATAGTTCTGAACGACAATTCATATGACTCTGTGTGACCATGTCGGGTCTATGAACATAATAGAAGGGTTGTAGAGACCTCATCTTGGTTATTGAACTCAAGGTGTGGTGTTATAACCTGTTTTTTCACATGTATTCATATAATGGAAAAGCAATTATTTCAATAGAAAGGACCTATTGGAAGTATATTATGCTTTGTTTTAAAAGTATGATTTCTTTTGTAGAATTCCATTTTCTATGAATTTTGTGGCTTCTACTATTTTTGTTGATCCAATAATGGATATAAGGGAAAAGGAAGAGAAGAAAATCCAATATTAAGAATAAGATAAAAGATAATTATGGATGAGCACTAATGGTTGGATTTCAGTTTCACATGATTTCTAATAAGACGAGTAAGTAAAATAAAGTATATGGAAAAGATAAGAAAGAGAAAAGAGTTGAATTAATGCGTGTAGTATGCTTTATAAAGGGAATACTTGGATATTATGAAAAAGAATATTTCTTTTCGAGTTTTGGTCTCAAAACTTGTCCAAATCTAGATAATGTCATTATGGATTTTACAACATTCTGAAAGTGGAGATGAAAAGGAAAAATACATTTAGTGTCAAGTTTTATAATTGAATTAGGAACCAAGGCATGGCCCCTCTTGGATGACGCGTGACTTTCTAGCCCTTGGACCAGGGATCAAAGGCCTGGCTATTGTCTCATGTCCCAATCCAATTAGGAAAGGGGCGAGCACAGTTCGTAGAAGCATGATCTTTCAATCTCTCTCCACACTAGTTTTCACCACAAAGTAATTATACCAGCGGGTTCCTCTGAAGAAATCAGATTAAGAAGGTACTTATGAGGGATCAGATCATCCCTTGGAGGCTAAGGAAACCTATTTCCGCCAACTCCTATCTCCATCCACCCACGAAACTCTAAGCCACCCCCTACATCCTATATAAACCCTGCCTTTGATCTCGTCCTAGATCCTAAAACACAAACGACTAATCCCCAACCCCTAAAACATTCTCTTTCACTTTTTCCCTTTTACCCCGATGAGCCCCCCCTTGCCGTGCGCACCGCCACGTAGGCAAGAAGGTCTTTGGGAAGACGGTATACATGACAATCGTCCGATCATGGATTCGATTGACCACTACCTAGACCATGCAGATGAGGCTGAGGGATGTCCTTCTAGCTGTAAGTGGGTAGGGATGATCCTAGTTGTGTGAGGGAAACCTCGGTCAATGATGACCAAGAATTCATTTGCCGGATCTACTCAAGGAAAGGATGAAGAGGACGAGAGTGCCCTCGCCTAAGGTGCTGCAAGGAGAGGGCAACAGTGACCTTTCATAGGGGCTGGACTCTCAGACGCATTGGTGCCCCTTGCTGAGGTAGGACACACTCATTGGCTGGGGCCAAGTTGTGTCAAAGGTATTACTCGTTGATATGGCGCTTCCTAATTGGTCAAACAATATTAACCTTGTAAATATTCTAGAAAATTATTGGTAACACGAATCAAGACAACTATATATGAAAATTGATATGAAAAATATAAGCAATGCAATAAAAATATAATCAAGACCTGGATCTGCTTCTAGTTTGAAAATGTTACATCCACATCTGAAGATTACTACTAATCATGAGATTAGCACATAAGTTTGAGGATTATACTTAATACAAAGTTTACTCCCAACTTTTTTCTTCTTTATTTCAAACTCTTTGTTTTCTCGCATTCAATCACATAAACAAACTTTACAAAGGAATTAAACCTTGATTACTCAAATATGATCTCAACATTAATGATAAACATCTAAACATTCATTTTATTCCTTACACTTCCATGTACTTACAACATGATAACCAGATATATACTCTATCATTAAGGAAACAAAGATACAAATCAACATTTAGAATTCTCTCTCAACTCTATATAAGGACCTGGAGTGACAGTGATCGACTAAACTTAACTAATCTCATACTTAAGTCATGTGGAAGATCGATGATGATGCAATGACATTCTCATTCCACGAGTTATACCTAAAAATTGTGAGTAGAGGGGTGAGCCTACTGGCTCAATGAATGAGTACTTCAAAGAAATAGTCTAAAGCACTGATATAATTACAGATATATTGTTTTGCAACTGATATCAATTATAACAATAGTAAGTTGTAAAGAGACTAATCATTCACAAACATAAATATGGAAGAATACTCTAGACATCTACAAGAGTGAATTAATAAATGAACATGCTTGATTAACCACAAAGAAAACTAATAATCCAGAAACATACAAAGAATAACTGAATAATTGCACACACTTGGTTAACCTCTCATTCATCTTATAATGCACCAGTAGTAATATATAAAAATCTAAATTTTTTTCTCATTATTCTCTTTGTAATCTTTCATTAACCTTGACTTGACATGACTACTACTATGTTGGCCAACTAAACATAACTGACTGATCCGACTACTGTACTCTTTATCCGAACTCAATTCAACTCAATTAACTTTTCTTTTACTTTTCCCCTGAACTAACTTGGATTGTACCATCCAAGCAAAAGTCAATACTACGTGACTTACCGTACAAGTCTTAAGATAAACCTGGGAACTTAAGACTATTACTAACTACCTCGGTCTACAACGAGGTTTCCACGTCTAGCATAACGGCGGCTAAACAACATTCATAAATTGTGGCCCCTTGTCCTGGGTACTCAGGAGAGGTGCCTCTAGGATAAAAAGCCTAAACTCTACGTAATGTGGTTCCACTAGGGCTGACACGCAAAATAGAGTAACTGCCAGAAGAAGTAGGTCCACAAGGGTTGTCTACTTCAACTGGTGGATACCACTAGATCTCCAGTTATTATTGGATACCCCTACTACTGAAATAGTACCACCAGGATCTCTAGTTATCTTTGGGTACTATGCTACTCAACTGAAGTACCACCGATATCCAATCATTTGATGTTAGATACTCAGTTCTGGGCTACTTCTTCCTATATCTGATAGTCCATATCCTATTTCACCCATCCTGGTACAAACCTCCAGGGAGGGTTCTACGGTGTTCAGGGCATCTATTATTACTATTGTAGTTTTATTTACTACTTGAGCTATTGGACTGAATTCACTGATATTTAGTTGAATGCATAACATATTGGTTACCCTTATATTAGGGTTTCTCATTTCTTAGATGATTAACATATAAATTACCATTCTCTCAGGGTTTCTCATTTCTCATGCACATTAAAGAATTTGCATATGTTCAAACATATATCATGTCTAATGATATAAACAGTTACATCCAACATTTCTCGTATTCATGCATGGCATTAACGACATCCCTATCTAGGAGTATGTCTTTTCTATTTTCTTAAATTACTAAAACAACTTATGCATTTCATGTCAATTAACTCAGCTAGAGATTTTTGCATCACTAATCAAAATGTGTATGCATACATAATGATATTTAGCTAGAAACTCGAATTATCACCTAACTCATTCCAATCAGTCATGCATATGAAACCCTGGTATGAATTTAACTAGGGTTTCCAAGATATTCATTAAAATATCATGCATCAAGAATAACCTTAAATAAATGAATGTATAACAATAAAATAATCACATTAGTTGAATTCATGAATCTATTCGCAGACTTCCAACTTTCCATTCATTTAGGGTTTCACCCTTTTTTACTGATATATCAAGCAAACATTGATATCATCAAATGAAATACAAGATCTTATCTAACATATATGCACTACACATTCAGATAAAACAATCACTTGTAACCAAGGAGATTCAACTAAACAAGCCTCTTTATTCAATTATACAACAATTTTAGTCATAGTCGAAAACCCTAGATTTTGCTATTTTCCTATAAACTCTGCAATTACTTTTGGAATTCTCATTTAGATAATTTGTATGCCTTTAAAGTATGATTTATCAACTAGAATCCATCACAATAGAGAAATAATCTATTTCATATCATCTTGCAAAAGCTAGGTCAAAAGAGTAGTTTAGGGTTTGTAGTCGCATACAAAACAAGTAAAGATTATTGATCATTTAACTTGTTTTCGTGCAATCTACTGTTTAAAGGAAGTATCCACTCACCCTAAGGTGTGAAAAACCTTAAAAATGAATCTCATCTCTAAAAATCTCTGACTCAGATCAAAACCCTAGCAAATCACCAGATTCTTTTTCCTTTCAACCCAGAAACCCTAGAAATGGGGAACTATGAAAAAAGAGTGAGAAAAAGGGAAGATTTGATACCATTTTTAATCAATTCAGAGGAGGGACGAAATATTGACATGCGAGATAAGATTCACCATGAAAGGCTATGCAAAGAAGCTAAACTTATTTGATTTCACCATATCTCGGATAGAGAAACCCTAGATCGACAATTCCACCACTTTCTTCTCTCAAACCCTAACTCTCCCTCTCTCTCTAGGATTTCATTTCTCTGGAATGGATCAAAACATATGAGAGCTACTTGGATGATAGCTTTCTCATATAGAGAAATTTAGGTGCTTGGGTAATTTACACATTAACCCCTCACTATACTTTTTCTTATTTCAGAAGATTTTTTTTGTTATAAAAAGTTATTGTAATTCATTTATTTTAGGATTCAAACATCCTCCAAAAATTATGAAAATTTAGAATGATGTCTGAAATGTAACTTCATAGCTCCAGTATGAATTACGGATCATTAGGAGTTATCAATCAATAAATAAAAATTAAACACTACACTGCTAAACAACACTCTATCATCATTTCATTTGAAGTATAGTTCAACCTAGAATCACATTCAAAGAACACTCAAATATTCTGAAATTATTATCAAATATGCATGATTTATTTATACATGTCATATCCAAAATTCAATTAAATACAAAATTCGTAGCAAATATGAAAAATCATTTACCACACTGCTATCCTGATCAAATTCCATATTCATGTACTATCAAAATCCTAATTTTTGCTGATTAGGATTTACATTTCTAAAACCCTAATTCTTCAAATTAAATCATAATAGAGTTTCTTCTTAGGTTTGAAACATCACAATTGATCTACTCTCATTAATCAAGTCTAAAATATGTTGAATCTAATCAAGCATGTAATCATTCATGTAAACCCTAGTTTACCAATTAAGCACAAATGTGGTCATTACAATTCTCACCCCTTAAAAAGTTTTGTCCCTGAAACATAAATATGCAAACAAACTATATTCAAAGTTTCTTTTAAATTTCTAAAATTTTATGTGTCACTGTACTCTTGTATTTCATATTTGAATGTTATTTTCAACATTGAGTCATTTGTTTCTCTTCTAATCTCAACATATTTTAAGCAAGACTTCTCAATGATATCTGATTTTTTTTGTCACAATCAGTAATAGGAAAGAGATAGATAAACAACTATTTTTTTCCATACCCTACTGAGATGTTACCTCGGTACTGGTAATCTGATCCCACTATCTTAATTCATACACATCAATATGTACTTGTTTTCTACATCACATCAGAGTTATTAAAGATAGCTCATCTTTCTATTTTTAATTTCACTATTTTGCCACTCTAATAAAAAACACTCATGAACTGCAACACTAGAAGGAACAACAATTGTATAAAACTGAGTCAGACTACTGATATGAATGATTGAAACCATAAAATGCATTACGGTTTAGTATATTGCTTGCACATGTACAATTGAAGTCATATGTAAAACAAATTTTCATCCCTTGATATGCCTTAAACAAACCATACTTCTTTAAAACAAATTCACATATTGCTGAGAGCCCGTTATTTTCTCTGATTTCTCTTCTTATGCATTCCAACTTCTTCTTACTTATATTTCTCATTCTGATCATCTAGAATAAACATCCCTAACATTGAAACATTCAAGGTAAGAATAGATTATTCATCATTCTTGCTATCACTGCAAGAATTTATTTTAAATTATACTTTGCTCATGTTGCACTTCTCCTTTTATTCAAATCACACTTTTTATCTTTCAAATCTATTTATTATCTTTCGTTCATATTCATTTCCATATTGTTTATCCATCTTTCACATTTGCAACCTTTAAACCCATGAATATTATAATTGTTATTTTCTTCTCATATTGACGATGTCGAGATTTTATTTTACAGAGATGTTCATGCTCAAGGTCAAATCACTATTAACGTCCCTTTAACTGTTACAACCCTAAACTATCTAGGGTTTGATCCTTATCAATAACATGATATTATTGTGACATGATTTTACTCTCTTATTTCGATATACAAACCTTAACTCTCTTGGGGTGTACTAAAGTCTTCTTTGTCTTTGCCACTTGAATTTTCTTTATTACTTGACAATTTTGATAGATTACTTTCTTGATCTACCCTACTAGGGTTTCATCATCATTTATGTGTCATTAGTATATTCAATAGATGTGTCACTCATGACGATTGTGTATCATTTATGATTTATTTCCTTATCACTTCATCCCATGTTACACTCACTAAGGAGGATATAGAAGAGAAGTTGATTATGAGACATAGAATTATAATCTTCAAGTATTCACTTACATGATTCTCATATTAGTCATCATCAAGGAGACTAGACTATTTCACATTTCCTCATGTCTCACAATCTCTCTCTTTTATCATTAGTATTACTCCCTCATGTTTTAGCCCCTTCTTTATTTTCTATCATCGTCTACCTATTTCCTACTCTTCCCTATGCCATTATTTACTTTTACTTATCTCTTATGATCATATTTCTCATTCTTGTGTATGATTCCATATTCCATGCCATATGAACTTTCTTATCATCCTTTTACTTTTATCTAGTTGAAATTCTAATTCAACATCCTCCCTGCTAGCTTCATCTTATGCATAATACATTACATGTCCTTCATTTCGAATCAAACATCTCATGCAGGGGTCAACCATAGCTTCCTTTTCAATCAAGCTTTTATGTTCTGAATAAAAGTTACCTTTATATGAGTTGTTCATTTATTTAGCTGCACCTTTGTTCTTCTTTTAAGATCTAGTTCCATTTCATCACTAGGAACCTATTGAACACACTTGATGTCAACTAGGTTGCTACTAAATAGAGACATTGAATCAAAAGTTAGTAAGGATGCATACTTTAAACTTTATGATAAAAGTACACATTCCATGCTCCTCATTATGTCATGTAACCCTTCTTTCTAAATCAAACTCATTATTTCCATCATTTTTTTTTCATCTTAGTTTCTTATCCTAGTCTTATAATTTACCAATTTATCTAGTTCTCTTCACTTTCATTTTTTCTGAAGTTCATTTCTATGTACTTATTGCATACTTAATTTTTTCTTCTATTTTCCTTTTATTGTAGAGTACATAAGTACATTTTATTTGATTATATAATCCATTCATTCTAATTGAACTTTCTATCTTGGCTTTCCATGTAGTTTTCTCTTATCTTTCCTTGATTTCAGATTGGACAAAGTGCCACAATTAGTTATATAGTTTAGCTCTCTTTATCCATCCTTTCTTCTTCATTGTGTATGTTACATACTAATATATGTCTTGTATCTATATCCCTCTTCCTTCATTCCCAACTTAGGGTTTCATATTTGAGGCCCCAAAGTTGAATTTCATATATCAATTCCAATTGATTCTTCTATGATTTATCCAGAGTCTACTCTTATTATATTGTTAATAGGAGTCGTCAGATCCCTGTAACGCATCTTGTCAGCCAGACCAGGCCGAACATGTAGTCCTGAAGCCAAGAGCTACTCAGGATTAACCGACTTCTATATATCTCAAACATATAGAAAGAATATCCACTCAGGGTAAATTCATTTAAAGATAACTTCTGGTCTAATTGATACAAAGAATGTAAATAATAATTGAATTAACTTCATAGTGTACTAGAATCTTAAAGGACCACATATATTTCTAAGAATTGCATATTCGAATTAAAATATATATAAGAGCATTTCCATTAGTATCCAATCAAAGAAACAATATAAAACAAGAATTACCTCACATTCTATTATTATGCTCAATTCATTCACTTCTTTTCGGTCTTCAAACCCTAATATTTCTAGGGTTCTCTCTAGCCTATCCTTCCTCTGCATACTTGGCCAGGGCATCTAGAGAAGAATAGACATAGTAGCTTGATACTGGTCAACCTAAGTAATTAGATATTGATCCAGGGTATCTAAATACTTAGACCTCCTAGAGATATAGATGCATCACCTCCTAACTACCACACTAATGACTCTGACTTTCTATCCTAATGGTCCCTGACAACTCAACCTAAGCTCTGATACCAAGTTGTTACACCCACATCCCATGATTACCACTAATCATGAGATTACAACATAAGTTTGAGGATTATACTTAATACAAAGTTTACTCCCAACTTCTTTTTTCTTCTTTATTTCAAACTCTTTGTTTTCTCGCATTCAATCACATAAACAAACTTTATAAAGGAATTAAACCTTGATTACTCAAATACGATCTCAACATTAATGATACACATCCAAACATTCATTTTATTCCTCACACTTCCATGTACATACAACATGATAACCAGATATATACTCTATCATTAAGGAAACAAAGATACAAATCATCATTTAGAATTCTCTCTCAACTCTATACAAGGACCTAGAGTGACAGTGATCGACTAAACTTAACTAATCTCATACTTAAGTCTTGTGGCAGATCTATGTTGATGTAATGAAATCTTCAGTTCACGAGTTATCCCTAAATATTGTGAGTAGAGGGGTGAGCCTACTCGCTCAGTGAATGAGTACTTCAAAGAAATAGTTTAAAGCACTGATATAATTACAGATATACTGTTTTGCAACTGATATCAATTATAACAGCAGTAAGCTATAAAGAGACTAATCATTCACAAACATAAATATGGCAGAATGCTCTAGGAATATACAAGAGTGAATCAACATATGAACATGCTTGATTAACCACAAAGAAAACTAATAATCCAGAAACATACAAAGAATAACTGAATAACTGCACACACTTGGTTAACCTCTCATTCATCTTATAATTCATCAGTAGTAATATACAAATATCTAAACATTTTTCTCATTATTCTCTTTGTAATCTTTCATTAACCTTGACTTGACCTGACTACAGAACTGAATACTATTATGTTAGCCAACTAAACATAACCGACTGATCTAACTATTGTACTTTTTATCTGAACTCAATTAACTTTTCTTTTACTTTGCCCCTTAACTCACTTGGATTGTACCATCCAAGAAAAATTCACTACTGCGTGACTTACCGTACAAGTCTTAAGGTAAACCCGGGACCTTAAGACTACAACTAACTACCTTGGTCTACAACGAGGTTTCCATGTATGGCCTAACGACAACTAAAAAGCATTCGTAAAATGTGGCCCCTTGTCCTGGGTACTCAGGAGGGTGCCTCTAGGATAAAAATCCTAAACTCTACGTAATGTGGTTCCACTAGGGCTGACATGCAAAATAGAGTAACTGCCAGAAGAAGTAGATCCACAAGGGTTGTATACTTCAACTGGTGGGTACCACTAGATCTCTAGTCATTGTTGGATACCCCTACTACTGAAATAGTACCACCAGGATCTCTGGTTATCGTTGGGTATTATGCTACTCAACTGAAGTACCACCGATATCCAATCAGTTGATGTTAGATAATTAGTTCGGGGCTACTTCTTCCTATATCTGATAGTCCATAGCCTATTTCACCCATCCTAGTACAGACCTCCAGGGAGGGTTCTACGGTGTTCAGGGCATCTACTATTACTATTGTAGTTTTGCTGACTACTTGAGCTATTGGACTGAATTCACTAATACTTAGTTGAATGCATAACATATTGGTTACCCTTATCTTAGGGCTTCTCATTTCTTAGATGCTTAACATATAAATTACCATTCTCTCAGGGTTTCTCATTTCTCATGCACATTAAAGAATTTGCATATGTTCAAATAGATATCATGTCTAATTATATAAACACTTACATCCAACATTTCTCATATTCATGCATGGCATCAATGACATCACTATCTAGGGAAATGTCTTTTCTATTTTCTTAAATTACCAAAACAACTTATGCATTTCATGTCAATTAACTCAACTAGAGATTTTTGCATCACTAATCAAAATGTGTATGCATATAAAATTATTCTGCTAGAAACTCGAATTATCACCTAACTCATTCCAATCAATCATGCATATGAAACTTTGGTATGAATTTAACTAGGGTTTCCAAGATATTCATTAAAATATCATGCATCAAGAATAATCTTAAATAAATGAATATATAACAATAAAAGAATCACATCAGTTGAATTCATGAATCTATTCGTAGACTTCCAACTTCCCATGCATTTAGGGTTTCACCCTTTTTACTAATATATCTAGCAAACATTGATATAATCAAATGAAATAAAAGATCTTATCTGACGTATATGTACTATGCATTCAGATAAAACAATCACTTGTACCCAAGGAGATTCACCTAAACAAACCTCTTTATTCAATTATATAACAATTTTCATCATAGCTGAAAACCCTAGATTTTTCTATTTTCATATAAACTCTGCAATTACGTTAGGAATTCTCATTTAGATAATTTGTATGCCTTTCTAGTATGATTTATCAACTAGAATCCATCACAACAGAGAAATAATCTATTTGATATCATCTTGCAAAAGCTAGGTCAAAAGAGCAGTTTAGGGTTTGTAGTCGCATACAAAACAAGTAAAGATTATTGATCATTTAACTCATTTTTGTGCAATATACTATTTAAAGGAATTACCCACTCACCCTAAGGTGTGAAAAAACATTAAAAACTCATCTCATATCTAAAAATCTTGAACTCAGATCAAAACCCTAGCAAATCACCGGATTCTTCTTCCTTTCAACCCGGAAACCCTAGAAATGGGGAAATATGAAGAAAGAGTGAGAAAAGGGAAAGATTTGATAACATTTTGAATCAAATCAGAGGAGGGATGGAATCTTTACATGTGAGAGAATATTCACCCGGAAAGGCTATGCAAAGAAGCTAAACTTACTTGATTTCATCATATCTTAGATAGAGAAACCCTAGATCGGAAATTCCATCACTTTCTTCTCTCAGACCCTAACTCTCCCTCTCTCTCTAGGATTTCATTTCTCTAGAATGGATCACGAAATATGAAATCTACTTGGGTGAAAGTTTTCTCATATAGAGCAATTTAGGTGCTTGGGTAATTTACACATTAACCCCTCACTATACTTTTTCTTATTTTAGCTGATTTTTCTGTTATAAAAAAAGTTACTGTGATTCATTTATTTTAGAGGTCAAGAATCCTCCAAAAATTATGAAAATTTAGCATGATGTTTAAAATGTAATTTCATAGCTCCAGTATAAATTTAAGATCGTTAGGAGTTACCAATAAATAAATACAAATTAAAAACTACACTACTAAATAGCACTCTATCAGCATTTTGGTCGAAGTATAGTTCAAACTAGAACCATATTCAAAGAACACTCACATATTCAGAACATTTTGTAAAATATGCATGATTGAGTTATACATGTCATATCCAAAATTTATTTAAATATAAAATTCGTAGAAAATATTAAAAATCATTTACCACACTGCTATCCTGATCAAATTCCATATTCAGGTACTATCAAAGCCCTAATTTTTGTTGATTAGGATTTACATTTCTCACACCCTAATTCTTCAAATTAAAATCATAATAGAGTTTCTTCTTAGGTTTGAAACATCACAATTGATCTACTATCATTAATAAGGTCTAAACTATGTTGAATCTAATCAAGCATGTAATCATTCATGTAAACCCTAGTTTACCAATTACAGACAAATGTGGTCATTACAATTCTCACCTCCTTAAAAAGTTTCGTCCCCAAAACATAAATACGCAAACAAAGTATATTCAAAGTTTCTATAGAATTTCTAAAATCTTATGAGTCACTATACTTTTATATTTCATATTTTAATGTTATTTTCAACATTGAGTCATTTGTTTCTCTTCTAATCTCAACATATTTTAAGTAAGACTTCTCAATGATAGCTGATTTTTTTTGTCACAATCAATAATAGGAAAGATTGTGATAATCAACTATTCTTTTTTGCCATACCCTGTTGATATGTTACCTCGGTACTGGTAATTTGATCCCACTGTCTTAATTTATACACGTCAATCTATACTTATTTTCTACATCACATCAGAGTTAGTAAAGACAATTCACCTTTCTATTTTGAATTTCACTATTTTGCCACTCTAACAGAAAAGAACTCATGAACTGCAAGACTAGAAGTAACAACAATTGTATAAAACTGAGTCATACTACTGATATGAATGATTGAAACCATAAAACGCATTACGATTTAGTATATTGCTCGCACATGTACAATTGAAGACATATGTAAAACAAAATTTCATCCCTTGATATGCCTTCAACAAGCCATACTTCTTTAAAACAAATTCACATATTGTTGAAAGCCATTTATTTTCTCTAATTTCTCTTCTTATGCATTACAACTTCTTCTTACTTATATTTCATATTCTGATCATCTAGAATAAACATCCCTAACATTGAAACAGTCAAGGTAAGAATAGATTATTCATCATTCTTGCTATCACTATAAGAATTTATTTTAGATTATAATTTGCTCATGTTTCACTTCTCCTTTTATTCAAATGACACCTCTTATCTTTCAAATCTATTTCTTATCCTTCATTCATATTCATTTCCATATTGTTTATCTATCTTTCACATTTGCAACCTTTAAACCCATGAATACTATAATTGCTATTTTCTTCTCATATTGATGATCTCGAGATTTCATTTTAAAGATATGTTCATGCTCAAGGTCAAATCACTATTAACATCCCTTTAACTATTACAACCCTAAACTATCTAAGGTTTGATCCTTGTCAATACCATGATATTATTGTGACATGATTTTACTCTCTTATTTCGATATGCAAACCTATGCTCTCTTGAGGTGTACTAACATCTTCCTTGTCTTTACCACTTGAATTTTCTTTAACTTACTTGACCATTTTGATAGATTACTTTCTTGATTTACCCTACTAGGGTTTCATCATCATATTATGTGTCATTAGTATATTCAGTAGATGTGTCACTCATGACGGTTGTGTATCGTTTATGATTTATTTCCTTATCACTTCATCCCATGTTACACTCACTATGAAGGATACAGAAGAGAAGCTGATTTTGAGACATAGAATTATAATCTTCGAGTATTCACTTAACATGATTCTCATATTCGTCATCATAAAGGAGACTATACTAGTTCACATTTCTTCACATCTCACAATCTCTCTCTTTTATCATCTATATTACTCCCTCATGTTTCATCCCCTTCTTTATTTTCTATCATCGGTTACCTATTTGCTACTCTTCCCTATGCCATTATTTAGTTTTACTTATCTCTTATGATCATATTTCTCATTCTTGTGTATGATTCCATGTTCCATGCCATATAAACTTTCTTATCATCCTTTTACTTTTATCTAGTTGAAATTCTAATTCAACATCCTCCCTACTAGCTTCATCTTATGCATAATACATTACATGTCCTTCATTTTGAATCAAACGTCTCATGCAGGGGTCAACCATAGCTTCCTTTTCAATCAAGCTTTTATGTTCTGAATACAATTTACCTTTATATGAGTTGTTCATTTATTTAGTTGCACCTTTGTTCTTCTTTTAAGATCTAGTTCTATTTCATCACTAGGAACCAATTGAACACACTTGATGTCAACTAGGTTGCTACTAAATAGATACATTGAATCAAAAGTTAGTAAGGATGAATACTTTAAACTTTATGATAAAAGTATGCATTCCATGTTCCTCGTTATATCATGTAACCCTTCTTTTAAAATCAAACTCATCATTTCCATCATTTTTTTTCACCTTAGTTTCTTATCCTAGTCTTATAATTTACATGTTTATCTAGTTTTCTTCACTTTCATTTTTCTAAACTTCACTTCTATGTACTTATTGCATACTTAACTTTTTTCTCCTATTTTCCTTTTGTTGTACATTACATAAGTACATTTTACTTGATTATATGATCCATTCATTCTAATTGAACTTTCTATCTTGGCTTTCCCTGTAGTTTTCTCTTATCTTTCCTTGATTTCAGATTGGATAAAGTGCCACAATTAGTTATATAGTTCAATTCTCTTTATCCATCCTTTCTTCTTCATTTTGTATGTTACATACTAATGTATGTCTTGTATCTATATCCCTCTTCCTTCATTTCCAACTTAGGGTTTCTTATCTGAGGCCCCAAAGTTGGATCTCAGATATCAATTCCAATTGATTATACTATTCTAAATTTTCCCTTATATTTCAACATCTTAGTGTATGTACATTCTCACTATGATGTGGGTCTGATTTATCCAGAGTCTACTCTTATTATATTGTTAACAAGAGTCATCAGATCCCAGTAACGCATCCTGTCAGCCGGACCAGGCCAAACCTACAGTCCTGAAGCCAAGAGCTACTCAGTATTAACTGACTTCTATATATCTCAAACATATGGAAAGAATATCCACTCAGGGTAAACTCATTTAAAGATAACTTCTGGTCTAATTGATACAAAGAATGTAAATAATAATTGAATTAACTTCATAGTGTACTAGAATCTTAAAGGACCACATATATTTCTAAAAACTAAATATTCAAATTAAAATATATAAGAGCATTTCCATTAATATCCAATCAAAGAAATAATATAAAACAATAGTTACCTCACATTATATTGTTATGCTCAATTCATTCACTTCTTTCTGATCTTCTATCCCTAATATTTCTAGGGTTCTTTCTAGCCTATCCTTCCTCTGCATACCTGGCCAGGGCATCCAGAGAAGAATAGATAGGGTAGCTTGATACTGGTCAACCTAAGTAATCAAATATCGGGCCAGGGTATCTAAATACTTAGACCTCCCAGAGCTATAGACACATCACCTCCTAACTGCCATACTAATGACTCTGACTTTCTTTCCTAATGGTCCCTGACAACTCAGCCTAAGATCTGATACCAAGTTGTTACACCCACATCCCATGATTACCACTCATCATTAAATTAGGGCATAAGTTTGAGGATTATACTTACTACATAGTTTACTCCCAACTTCTTTTTTCTTCTTTATTTAAACTCTTTGTTTTCTCACATTCAATCACATAAATAAACTTTACAAAGGAATTAAAACATGATTACTCAAATATGATCTCAACATTAATGATACACATCCAAACATTCATTTTATTTCTCACACTTCCATGTACATACAACATGATAACCTGATATATACTCTATCATTAAGGAAACAAAGATACAAATCATTATTTAGAATTCTCTCCCAACTCTATACAAGGACCTAGAGTGATAGTGACCGACTAAACTTAACTAATCCCATACTTAAGTCCTATGGTAGATCTATGCTAATGCAATGACATCTTCAGTCCACGATTTATCCCTAAATATTGTGAATAGAGGGGTGAGCCTACTTGCTCAGTGAATGAGTACTTCAAAGAAACAGTCTAAGGAGATTTTGTAAGAACTGAGAAATAAATAAATAAATATATATATATACGTTTATTTCTCAGTTCTTATAAAATGTATAGTGCAGCTTATTGATGTATGCCTTTGTTTTTTCATGGTCATGGGATGAGATATCCCTAGATCAAGGGAAAAAAGAGAACTAAGGTGAGACTTCAGCATAGCTAACATCAAGGAGACTTTATCTTGGTGGGGTGCCATCTACCACTCAATATATTTCTAGTCTAATTTATTATTATATGATGTAGATTTGCTTAGCCGACATGTACTAGGTTTGAGATCAAGATGTGACACTTATGTTTGACCTTTTAAGAACAATGTATGAATCTACATTTTGAATTAATATATATTGTCTCATTCATCTTGTTGCTATGTATATCATGTTTTGTGACGTTCCTTCAAGACAAGTGACCCATGTTATGGACAACACAAGGTTTTCTTCTGCTGACGTGTATAAACTTGGAGGGGCGTTACAATATGGTACCAAAGCCACAAGTAGATAGCCACTAAGTTAAAGATTCACGTTTTCTAACCCTAGGTGTACCTTATATTTCTAGATGGGTCCTAAGAAAGTAGATAAGGGAAAGGATAAGGATGATGGTGCTAGTTCTTCTATTGAGGGAAGTGGACCAAGGAGGAACCCTAAGGCAACATTGGAAGATTTAGTCCAAATGATCACCAATGCCCTAGGACAAGGAAAACATCAACCCAGACATCACAAGCTTACCTCAGTGGACTTCTTGAAGATCATGCATGACTCCTTTGATGGAGAAGGAGAAGATGATGTTTTCACCAAGGGAGAAGAACAGATCAAGAGTATAGAGCATTATTTCTGTAACCTGGATTGTTCCCAACATTCTAGGGTTTTCTTTGCAACCCACATGCTGAAGCGAGCAGACCGAACATGGTGGGATAACTTCCTCAACTCAAGGGCAATTGATTCACCTGCACTCACATGGTAAGGATTTGTGGAGCCCTTCCAAGAGCACTACTTGTCTGAATACATGATAGAAAAGAAGGAGCTAGAGTTTGCCAATCTAGATCAAGTGGTTGTCGGCTGCTATGTGTGCAAGTTTTATATTTATAAACTCGAACACTACCCTGCATGTATATAGTTGCATGTAGTACTATCGAGGTCATCCAAGGAGTAAGGTATTGTTAGTCGCAAGCATGTTACTGTTCAGCAATCTAGATCGTTTTACAAAAATTTGATTTGGTTTTGATCAGATAACTAGAAAATTAAAGAACTAGTACTAATTAAAAAGGATTTAGATTAGATTAGGAGATCTTGGACATAAGATTTCACTTCCTACTACTACATAATAGGCTTTTAGCGTCAGTTAATTAAGGGATTTTAGTATCAGTTTCCAAGCGACAGCCAAGTGGGCACCGCTAAAGGTGGACCCCTTCGGCGTCGGTTCCCAACCGACGCCAAAACGCTTCCCGCCACCAAAAACACGTCAGCAAAAGGACTATAGGCGTTGGTTGTTTACTAAAACCGACACTATAGAATTGTTATAGACATCAGTTATTAAAAGAACCGACATCCAAATGTTTCCCTCCACCAAAAAATGCACTAGCAAAGGGCCTATGGGCGTCGGTTTTCATGTATAACCGACGCCAAATCATCTGAACCGACGTCGGTTTTGTGCTAATAACTGACGCCATATCCCCTGCCTGCCACCACGGTCGTTCTTCCCAGCACAACCGTGGTACCTGGACACATAGACGTCGATTTTAGGTCAAAAACTGACGCCGTATGTCTTAGGTGTCAGTTTTGTTCAAATAACCGACACCTATGTTTTGATTTTTTTTTCTTATTAGTTTGCAGGCCTGCTGTATGGCTGGTCAGCAGGATGAGAACCTGCAGTTCAGAACTACAGGTTTACGACATCCATTGATATCATCCAACAACAGGCCACAAACCTACAAAATTAACAAGATGGACAATATTATATACATGTGATTCACACACATGTATAAGCACATTTAAGTCATATTATTTTTTCATCACACACATGTAGAAACCAATAGCAATCTGCAATTCCATTCATTTCATCTCTTTTCACATTCAGACACATGTAGAAACATTTATGTATTGATCATCTTCACACACATATGACAATTCATAAAAATTCATTCACATTCACACAAAAATAATTATGAGAACAAAGTTATTCTTTATTCATCATTGTCATCATTGTCAATAAAATTATATCTAAAAATTCCCACTCTTTGTAAGGCTTTTTCCCATTCTTCTCTTACAACATCTAATTCATCTCTCGTATAGGGAGCATGTACATCGAAACACTTTCCACCTGTGCTGAAGTCGGTAGTTTTAAAGACGTGCAAAGAGAATGACGTATATATATAATTAATAATATATAATAAGATTGATATATTTCATATTATCTAATGAGACTATGTATAATACCTGATGTATCTTATCGATTTCCATTACAGTATGTTTGATGATTAGGTCCATAAATAGCATCACATAGTAGGCACATGCCCAACCGTTGTCTTGTGTAGCACACTATAAATTGAAACATACAAAATATTCAAAAATACAAATGAGCACAATTCACATAAATAATATATACAGTGGAGTCAGGAAATTACTTTCACATTATCCCAAATTAGTGACAGATTCTTTTTCCTAGGGACCTTTCCTAAAGCTTTTTTGTACTCTTGTAAAGCCCTACATATGTTAATGTAACCCATTAAATTGCATAATTAAATAGTAATGTAGTAATAGATGTTAACATGTATAAAAACATGAAATATTTCTCACGGGAATAATGGCCTTTTAATTGCATGTCCATATAATGTATCCAACTCATTCCCCACAGGATCTAGATAATAGACAGTGAACGTCTTGGGGACAATAATTAGTAACTCCCAATGCCTACCACTACAGGTAAGAAAGTAGAAAATTAATAACTCAAAATCCACAATAAAAATGTAATTTGCTTAAGTCCAAATTATAAGCAAAGTAAACTTACTTGACATTGAATGGAGTTATTATCACCATCTTATTATTTTTACCAAAATATTGAAAAGCATCATAGCAGTATGAAGTAACTGAAGAAGGGTTTGTATCTATAAGACTAATCAAAGATGAAACCAAAAATCCCACATGGGAAAACCCAAAATCTATACTTATCTTGTGTAAGTGGCTGCAAAACATGTATTACGTATGCATTAATATATAAGAAACCAGATCACCGTATATAAAACAAGATATATGCATGTATAAATAAGATCTCACCATATCCACAACTCTATCATAGATGTGTTCAGCCATTCATAACTAAACAACTCCAAAATATCTTGTATAAATATCTTGTTTTCATATGATTCACCTGCATTAATACCTATGCATTAATATGTACGTATGCAGCACTTATATTACATATGCATTAATACGTATGCTAAACATGTATAAATAGATTGTTATCATATGATTTACCTACATCATCCTCCATAATAGTAACAATTATAGGGAAATTTGTATCATGTTCGCCGATCCATACTGCCACACCCCTACAATTAGGACCTTTCGAGGCGTGTAGGTCCCTTGGAAGCCAACTTGGTAGTTGAGGAGGTGGAGGCCGAGATGTAGCGGGTCTCATCTTTTTGACCTGTATATATAATTTCAGATCAATTGACTCATATATACACACTAACAAATTAAAGTAATGGAATTTTATCATACAATATCAGTATAGAGGACATCCTCTTCGGGCCATAGTATCACTCCGCCTACTGCCTCACCAAGTGTTTCAGCATCTGGGTGTGCATGAGGCAGTGGAAGATCCGTCCAATCAGGGAGTACATGTATCGGGCTCACATGTACCACACCATCTGGTACTGGATATCCATGAAACATGCACCCTTTAAGGGGTGGGTAATCCGACGCCTCTACAACGATATATTCTTGACTTTTTAGTTAGTATGGCTTCAACCCCTACAAATTTATGTAAAGAATGTTATATGCATATATACACAAACATATCATCTTGAACAGACTAGCTATTATGTCATAAAAATACTTACAGAGGACGTGCTAGGTGGTGGGTCTATAGGATTACTCCCAACCTCTGCAGTACGAGCAGTAGGAGAAGAGTGGCCTGCCACAGGTACTGTCTGAGTGGCAGTCTGATACGCCTGCCACTTGCTAATTGCTTCATGGATTCTCTGATCAAGTACTTCCTCGACTTTCCTATTAATTAACGAATCTACCTATACATGGATAAAAGAAATGCTAGCTTCTGATTATTGAATTCCCTTTCACAATAAAATTCTAAAATAAGAGAATAGGTTACCTCATCTTGTGAAAGTCCCGCTTTTGGGACATGTTTGTGCTGGGATGGCCCAAATAACGCTTTGATGCCCACACCAGTGCATGCACCCCTAACACGTCCAGGATGCTCTGGGTTACCCAGAGCAACTTTCAGTTCATCTCTTGTGCCCCGAGGGATGAACTTGCCTTCCTTCCTCTGCTCGTGCAACTCCCGCTAATCACCATCAACAAAAATTAGTAAGTAATTAAACATAACAATAATCAATATCGATTGATTGCTCTAAGAGTTGATTTTTACCATTTTTGCAGCCGCCTCAGCAGTTGCGGGCTTCAGTATGTCTCCCTTCTTGTTTTTCCTCCCAGCTATCCACATAGAATGGCGACGCAGAGGCGCGGGAGTAGTAGTAGAGGACTCTATAGTCTCCTGAGTAGTAGTATGCTGAGAAGACTCAGTCTGTAGTCTTTGGCGAATGCCTACATATCCTCTTGGATCAATTGTGTGGTCGTGCACATTCAGTGCATGCCTTGTTCATTGCGCCTCACTGAGGGCCTGGTTAGTTAGCACATTTATTTGGTTAGTAACATTAAAGGTTAATCTTGAATAGGTGAATACATAAAAACGTATATTAAATAAATTGGGAGTGGTGCTTAATACCTTGAATTCATCTATTTTTCTTTGGGTAACAAACGCCTCCCAGTCTTTGGGGTCCAAGTAGTTCCATTGCTTTATGGCTTCCTTCTGCCTAAATTTATTTTTTAAAGAGAATACAAACAAAAATTATTAGTGTAGAGTTAGTGAAATAGTGATCAATGTCTAGAATTGGAAATCAATCAAGAACCTCTTATCAGCATCGCGTATGTAATTTCGGGTGAGATTGGTCCTATAGTTCCTTAGGACCCTCCCACAGCGTTGCAACACACATTTACGATGCAGCTTTTCATCCATATCAAATATGCTCTGCAAATTAAATAGAATTGCTATTAACTAGTATCCTAAATAGAATTGCAAATTAGTAATCTACACAAATAGAATTACAAATAATAATAACTCACGCATAGTTCCTTCCATATGTGGTCTTATGTCAGGATTCTAGGATAGGACTGCAATGGCTGCGAGTAAGAATCCCAAGATATGAAACAAATGAGTTGCAGTTCACTCCATATGGATTTCCTACATGATCGAAATCCACAACCAATTTGGGTCCATTACCCCTTTGCTGTATTAACTTGTTCATCATTGTGATGCCCCTCACTTTCTCAATTTTCTTTTGCTGCTCATCAAGTGTTGTGATTTCTTCAGGGGGTACATCACCAACCTAAAAATTGATAAAAACACACTTACATAATATAATTATAAATGAACATATAGATACAAACCTTAGGGATATATTCTTAAAACTTACATTGTCAGGTGGCGCAAGAAATTCCTCACCCTCACGGTGATCATCAGCACGATCATCATGGGAATGCTCAGCCATCTAAAAGTTCACATTCAAATCATAAATTTCACATTGTAAAGTAACACTAATTATAAAGTTCACATTGTAAAGTACACATTCACATTGTAAAGTAATTCACATTGTAAAGTTCACATTCACATTGTAAAGTTCACATTCACATTGTAAAGTTCACATTCACATTGTAAAGTAATTCACATTGTAAAGTCTACATTTACATTGTAAAGTTCACATTGTAAAGTTCACATTCAGAAAAATAAAACATCTGCATGTCGTAGAATTCAGGGTACAATAAATCAATCTTCTTCCACTGTGGGGAATCAGATGCATGTCGTAGGATCCCATCATTATTTTTCTTAACATCTGCATGCCACCTCAAATTATTCGCATCTATATGATTGGCAAACAAGAATTGAAACTATGGTATTATAGGTAGATACCACATCACCTTGGCAGGAGAACCAGTTTTGGACTCCCCCGAAGTCATCAATTTATACCTTGACGCACCACATTTTGGACCATCTTTCAAATCCACATAGTCCTTTTGAAACAATACACAATCATTCGGGAATGCGTGTATCTTCTTGGCCTCCATTCTAATTGGGCACAACAATTTCCTTAACCGATATGTTGAGATTGGCAGCTCGTTTCCTTCAGGAAGAATTTCTTTCAACAAAGACAACAATGACTTGAAGCTTTTGTCGCTCCATCGATTGTTAGCTTTCAGTTTATACAATCTCAACACAACGTTAAGCTTCGTAAACTTACAACCTGTGTATAACGGTATCTCAGCATCATGCACAATGTTTCTAAACATGGGAGGTGGATCGGTGTGCTCTACCCCACAACTATCCACCATCGCATCAATGATGTCTACTGGAACTGGTTTGTTCACATCTACGTCGTTGAAGGCAATTTCTTCTTCCACACAAGCACTGCTATCGACATCCACTGATTTTAGGTTTGAAATCTCTCCAAGCCAGTGCCATTTTGTATAGCCTTGTACAATCCCGTTGCAAATGACATGACTTTTAATTTCATCACCAGTGCTGACTTTCAAGTTGTTACCGCAATGCCTACATGGACAGTAGAACCGATCTCCAGGTTGTTTCCTATGTTCCTCAGCAAATCTAATAAACTGGTCAAGACCAGAAATAAACTCGGGGGTGCAGCCATTTGGAATGGACATCCATGATCTATACATTCTATGATCAAAGAGAAAACAAGTATATATTAGAACAAGATTAGGGTCTAGGGTTAAAATATTAGGGTTTATGGTTAAAACTTTAGGGTTTAAGGTCTTATATGTAATTAATGGTTAAAACATCCTAAGTGAGATTAGGTGTTCAAAAATAGTCCCAAACCGGAGACTATCCAAGATTTACTCCTAATGAGTAAATCTTAGATGGGTTTCTAGGCCAACAAATACATATGTTGTCATTCTTATATATAATAAAGGTGTACCACCTATCCCATTCTTGAACACCTAATCTCACTAGTAAGATTATAATGTGTATTGGGTTTTTAAAGAAAATTTCGGCAGAATTTCCCAGCTTTCTCCAAGTACATATGTACTTAGAGAACAAACGGGAAAATGCTACTGAAATTTTCTTGAAAACCCAATACACATTATATACTTACATCCTAAGTGAGATTAGATATTCAAGAACAGGCCCAAACCAGGGACTATCCAAGATTTACTCCTAATGAGTAAATCTTGGACGGGTTTCTAGGCCAACAAATACATGTGTTGTCATTCTTATATATAATAAATGTGTATAAACTATAGGCAACATCGTTAATCCTAATCTATAGAGCATTATTAAATAATAAATCAAGAAATCAATAGTTTCAAACATGCAATAATTCACAATGCAATGTTATAAACTACAGGCAACATGGTTAATCCCCACACTCAAGTAGATAGACTAACCTTAAATATAGTGATGTATAAGATATTAAGAAAAAAAATTCTTAGGTAAGAGTAAGATGAAGCTCATTGATAATATAGAAAAGGGGGGAGGGGTGGGGTTGACCATTGGTCAAGATATTATGAACATCCATATCAGATTAAGATCATACTATGTTATAACCATTGGTTTAATAACCCTATTTCCGCATGTACATGATTATCAACTTTAAAACCCTATAATTCATTGAAATCATTCTAATTCAATTTAAGATGTTGGGATCACATAATTATATAGTGACATTAGAATATATAAAAAAATCATAATTAACATGATTAACAACATACTCATCAAACTAGGGTTTTCTTGAATAATCATCTAATATTCATTAACTGACTATACCTTTGTAACGAGAAGAATAATAGAGCTTTAAGTATATTTTATTATAAATCTACGCATTTTTCTGATCAAAACCATATACATTAATATGTTTATAATTGGAGCTAGCATTCATTTCCTACATTATTGGCAATATTAATGTGAATCTGACCAGCCAATGGTGGTCGGGCAGGAGCAGGGTACCTTGAGGGTGGAGGAGAAGAAGAGGAGGAGCAGCTCTGGAAAGCAGGAGCTATGGTCGGAGTAGCTCTGGAGAGTAGGGAGCAGAGCGTGCAGGGAGTAGGCCTAGGAGAGCTGCGCCCAGCCTAGAGAGCAGCAGGTGCGAGCAGCGAGCAGGTGAGGAGCTCCAAAGAGCGGTGGCGCCGACCAGCAGGTGCAGAGCAGGCACGGCGGCGGAAGAGAATGGTGGTAGTTAGGGCGCCGACGAGCACATAATGGGATGACGAGCAGAGATGGAGGGCGGCGGCCAGCGAGCATAGAGGGCCTTTGTGGCGGTAGCCAGCCTGGAGAGCAGCGGCCGAAACACCAGCAAACAACGGTGGCAGAGGCGAGCGACGACATAGGATCAGCTAGCGGCGGTGAGAAGAGGAATCGTCGGAGGCTAAAACCCTCAATCAGAGAATGAATGAAGCAGAAGGAAAGGGGAAAAAGTATGGCTCGCGTGGGTGATGTTAAGTTAACAATAGGCATTGGTTATTGAAAGCAACCGTCGCTGAAAACTATCGGCATCAGTTACCAACAACAAACTGACACTTATATTCGATTATAGTTGTCGGTTCAAACCAGAAAAACTGACGTCTATATATATATGTTGACAAAAATAAATGTTCTTGAATTAAGACCATAGTCGTTGGTTTCCTTTAAAAAACTGACGCTATATGGTGATGAAAATTTTCACGGTTAAACGTGTGAAAACACATCAGCGTCGGTGACTATAAGAAAACTGATGACAAAAATTGGTCAAATTTTTGTTTTGCAGAAAAACTTTAGTCGTCGGTTCCTTTTTTAATAACCGACGTTGAATGTTAAATTTTGGAGGAATTTTTTTCTCTCTAAAAATTGAATTTAGTAGTCAATTTTTAGCGTCGGTTTGTTATTTGGTAACCGATGCTAAATAAAAAGTGGTACCCGTATCTGGTCACCCTTCACAGATAGATGTCAGTTTCATTTTTTAACCGACGTTGTACTGATTAGGCATCGATTTTTGTATACAAATGACGCCTTTAAATGTGACGTTATAAGCCATTTATGTAGTAGTGTCCATACCATTACATTCATGTACAACTATGAAATTAAACATGCTAATTAATTTGGCAAGGAAGGTTGACATCACCATGCACCTCTCAATGACATGGGATGGTTCTCATCTTCACACAACACACCCATGTCTATGTTCAGATTCGAACGCAACCTCGGGTATTCAACATTCCCCAACCACTTTCGTGGTCAAGACATTTTTGCCAAGATATCTACTCCCTACTCCCTCATACATTCTTTCGAAAAGAACAAAGAAGCATAAAACATGTACAATTGATGGTCAATCAAGCATACAACCATTAAATCACCATTGAAACTCTTAGAGAAGAAAATTAACTAACATTCAATATAAATTCTGAGTTCACATGAGTAATTTCATGGGAGATACTCTCTCATGCCCAAGAAGAATGTTCTACTCACACATAATGGAGAAATATAAGTACATTGCAGAATATTCAGAGTTTTGCATAGCTAAAGAGAAGAAGGATCAAAGGGAATTAGAGGTGAAGTCAAGAAGTAGAAATCTGACTAAAGGATGAATTTCCACCCTTGAAGCTACTCTAATTCGGACAATCTTCCCTCTCGAGAAGCTTGAATGAGAAGAGAAGCTTCGTTGCACCTTTTGGAGAAGAAATGGTGAAGAATGGAGGTTCTTTCCAAGAAACCTATTCTTCCTCCCCAAAATTTCCCTCCTCTTGCTCTAGAACTTCTTCTGGTGGAAAGGCATCTCAAATGATGAGTAATAACCGCTCCAAGTGGCTGCACTCATTTTTAAAATGAAGGGCGGTTGCTTCTAGAAACTGTAGAAAATTGTTAAAGACACAACATGTCTTTGTGAAGACATGTCGTGTGGTGTAGTGTAACTAGTGTTTGAACTTCTCTTTCATGATAAGTACATAGTGTGTTCTAATAAGGACACATCCTGTAGTTACAACTGGAGTCTACCTGGGGCGGATGGCACACATCGTGTGTTAATAAACACATGTCGTGTACTTTGGCAGAACACGGAATTTTGGATTTTGAACGTGCGGGCACGCAGTGTTTGGATGAAGGACACATCGTGTATTTTGTTCTATAGTCAAAGAATAATTCCTATGGAAACTTACATGACATGTCATTAATAACACATGACGTGTGATTTGCTTTGTGTAGAGGAATGCCCTTCCTAGAAAGTTACACGACGTGTACAAATAAAGACATGGTGTGTCTTGTTATGTTTCTTTAAGATCAATTTTATATCAGTTGCAAATCAATAGAGAATACAACGAAGGTCGAATTTGGGTTGGATTATCTTCATTTTGTTATCCTCGATGTGTACCTATGATCAAAATCATGCAACGAGTAAAACAGCTATAAGATGGAAAATTAAGTATGATTAGTGGCTAAAATAGAGAGCAAAATGAACTGAATTTGTGTGCGAAGATGTGCAAAAAGCATATATGAAATGCACGCATCAAATCCCCCTAGGATTGAACTATTTCTTGTCCTCAAGAAAAAATATCATAGAAACACAAATGAACGAATTGTCAAGTTCATGCATAGATCAAATGAGATGAAAGATGTAAACAAGAACAAACCAACCATAATCAACAGGTTTATACTCATAGCCTTGATTTCAACTTAAACATCCAAGAAAGATATTTTGTGGCAAAACATTAAATGAAATAGTCAACTAGGCAACACGAAATGGAGGTTGGATGACCAGGCCAAACAAATAGTGAATCTGCAGCCAAAACTTTTAGCTATTAAGGATATAAAAGATGGAATATTAGTCAATATTAACAAGTTTTAGCTTTCTCTCCTTATTTTCTAAAAAGATATGAAGATAGTTATAGGTTATGGCACTCGTCTACTAATGTAGGCTTATGCACACGAGGAGCATTAGTTGGGGTAATCTACCCTCTTTTTAGGACATGTCACCTAACCGTAGTGGCCAGATCAGACTTACACTAGGCTAGCATGACATGTGAGTGGTTTAGACATCTTTTATGGGGTAATTAAGGTGAATTGAACCAAAAGATATTTTTAAATTGTATTGGGTTTCACTTGCTTTCCTCAAAACATAGGAGAGTTAACTAAATTGCAACATTAGCAAGATTCCATCCATTTGTATTTGACAATTCTCACTGAAAAGGGATGGTTGAAAAATCACTAAGGGTTTGGCAAGGGTATCACGTGTACTAAGTAGTGTTGAAAAGTTTACTTATTCAAAAAATTTGTTACTATTACATGTGTTAGGAAATCTAGGATGAAAAAGATGAAAATTCATGCTAGAAACATAAACCTAAAATTAAGCACATGTTGGTGGCCATAAAGTTTCATTTGATTTATGCATGCCTTTTACAATTTCTTCAAAAGATATTTCTCACGAGAGAGGACAAGATAGTTCAACATAGGAATAAAATCAATCCATTACACAAAATAGGCCTCATATCATATTAGATTATCCATTAGAAAAAGATAAACTAAAAACAACGAACTAAGAAAACGATGATAAATGGGAAAGAAAACTACACTATCAACCGGTTGCACCCCCCTTAAGCTTGAAATTAGTAGTGTCCTCACTACATGAATCAAACCCAAGGTGATAGAAACTAGCTACTTATCATGGATGAAATCAAAATGAAGGGGAAGTATTGGTTCAACAAATAACCATCGTTGGGAATCTCTATAGGAGTCATATGTGGAGGAGTGTGTTGCGGATGTGGCTGTGAAGGAGTGGGTTGCGGAGGCTGAGGCATGGGATAATGGCCTTCAAAATGTGCCACATATCTATATACTAGATGCTATGCATAACAGAATATTGCTAACGCATAAGATCAAGGTGGCTATCCATATGATCAAA
Organism: Alisma plantago-aquatica; assembly: GCA_963693085.1. Classification (NCBI taxonomy): domain Eukaryota; kingdom Viridiplantae; phylum Streptophyta; class Magnoliopsida; order Alismatales; family Alismataceae; genus Alisma; species Alisma plantago-aquatica. Next base: position 889,455,329 of record OY856414.1, on the reverse strand, counting down.
CCTTTGTTGGACATAGTTGTACAACTGTTGGACATCAGACATAGATCACCTATAGTCTGTTTGTGTGTCGATGGAGGGAGGCAATGGGGCGGCAGAAGAAGTAGGTTCATGTGTTGCATTTACTGCATTTGGTGTATACTTATGCTCATTAGAATCAGAAAGGGTCCATTTCCAGTTATCTTTGTTCATTAGGGTTATTGCTTCCAAATCGGGCAAGTCAATAAATTGTTATCATCAAAGTACTGCCTAAATTCTGTTGCATCATTGGGGACCCTAACAATCAAACCAGAAGAAACAAGTAATTGGATATCAACTAGGTTCTTCCCTGGTGTAGCCTCCAAACTAGTAAAATCAGTGCCAACTTTCCTAGCAAAGTGGGTTATCAAACCCCCACTCATGATGTCACCATATTCCCTCTTCTTGATCTTCTTTATGTCAAAGAACCTGCTGAGAATGGAGAAGATTGCTTTGATCTGGAAGTTGTTCACTATCACCCATAAGAAGAAGATATCTTATTTCCCACACACCCCTCAAGTTTCTTTCTTGGCAAAAACTCACGTGCTAAGAAGACAGTGGACATAGCAAAAAATATGATTATGGATGTCGCCCTGGGATTCTTGGCCTAATGGTATGTCTCATCTGTGATCTCACCCCAGAACTTATCATTGTCGAATGCTGGAGGACAAGACAATCTGTCATCATAGTGACACTCAATTATGTCACAGAATGACTTGAAAGTGAGTGTATATAGTTGGCAGAGAAGATGGAAATGGATAATAGCATAAGGCTCAAGGGGCTTCCTTGAATCATCCTCAAACCTTAGAGTAGTCAAAAATTCATAGGTGAGTCTAGGATAGGTGTTGCTCACTATGTAGTAGATACACCAGAGTCCCAACTTCTCTAGCAGCCCTATGACTCCTTGTTTGAATCCTAGAGCGGTCATGGACTGCTCACAAGCAAAGCGTGTAGAGTGTACCCTACAAGAGATGAGGAATTGGTAGGTTAGATCTTCGGCTTCCGTGACTCTAAATTTAGTAGTGGAGATGTAGGTAGGGGCTGAGGATGAGCTATCTCCATGTCAACGCTTTGATGCTTGCTTAATTGGGCCATCGTTGATGAGGTTGGGCTGAAACGCACTCAGACACGATGTGTCTTAGATAGGACACAACATGTCTTTCTCACAACAACGTGAAGATGAACTGAGGTGAAGGGTTGTGATGCGACATGTTTTGGAAGAGACATGACATGTATTTAGGCAGTAGAAGCCAACATGGTGTAGCAACTGCACTAGAAGACACAACATGTTCAGAGACCTACACGTCATGTACCTATAGCTTTAGCACGTCTGAAGGTAGTAGATGACAGAGGTTCTTGGCTAATCTCGCCCTTTGTTGTCAGATCTATGCTTGGAAGTTTAGATCGAGGTGGAGAACGCTTCTGGCAGAGATTTGGATGCAGATTTAGGGCTCATCGGGGAGTTCTTTGCGAGGTTGTTCGCCAGAGAAGGAGAAGTTTGTTAGAGAAGAAGAGATATTACAGAAAAGAATAAGTAGAGGAAAGAACTCGCGGAAGATTGTGGTGCTTCACGGATAGAGAAGCTTGCTTCGATGAGCAACGACAACTTGCGGCAATTATCTAGAGATTGATGATGCACATGAGAAGGTGCACACAGCTGAGGGCTCATTCACACGACTGAGATTTGGGTGGAATGAAGCTAGCGGCTGGTGTTTAGAGTTAAAGATCTGATTTCTAGTGTTCGGACACATCGTGTCTTTTTAATGACAGGGTGTGTTCCCATGTACAAATTGTCTGCTCTTTTGAAATTTACCTTGATTGAAGAGGACATAGCAAGTTCTAATTAAGACACACCCTATAGGTTGCCAGGACCTTTGATGTTCCCCGAACTGATAAGAACATGCCATGTGCAAATAAAGACACAGCGTGAATGATTCCAGTAGACTTGTGACTTCTTGTACTGATAAGGACAGGGTGTGTTCAAATAAAGACACATAGTGTGAGTTGCCAGGAGCTTTAATGTTCCCCAAATCGGTAAGAACACGATGTGTGCAAATAAAGATACACCGTGTATGATTCCAGCGGACTTGTGGCTTCTTGTACTGATAAGGACGGAGCGTGTTCAAATAAAGACACTCTGTGCGAGTTTCCAACAGCTAATTTCTGTGGTCGTATACGTCGTGTTGTACTATGAACACGACGTGTGTTCTGGAGTTTTTATTAGAATGCCTATCTGTGAAGGTGGACATGTCATGTATATCCAAAGACACATCGTGTCTTACTGAATTTCTGTAGAACTTATCTTCTTTTGCTCAGCACCTGTAGAGATGATGATATGTGTCTATGAGGGTCTAAATTATTACATTCATCCATGAAAAAAAATTGGGAATGAAAATATTCTTTAGCAAATGCAAATAAGGAAATCTATCCTAAACGTGGGTCAGCTCCAACAAGGTCCTCCGTTTAGAGTTCAGAGTGATACTCTTCAAGCTTCTTCTTCAGTGTGCTCTAGAGAAGGAGTTGGATGCAACGAACTTTCCTTTATCTTTTAGGTTTAATTCAGGCTGGCTTGGAAGAGATCCTAGAGGATTTTGTTGGTTTGCAAGGGCTTGATGAGAAACTTGATTCTCCAACATCTTTGTGTGTGTCTCTATGCCATCGACCTTGTCAGAAATATGTTGGATGGTGTTTTTCATCAACTATCCTTATTGGAGAAATTCTTCATACTGATTGATCTGGCATGAGACAAAGTTATCTAGGAGTGACTCAAGACTAGATTTTGAGTATGGTTGGAGTTGATTAGAATTTTAGTTGTTGTTATTGAATCATGGAGGATTGTTTCTTGCAAAAGATCTATTCCCAACATGAGGAGGTTGGATATTCAGGGGTGGTTGGAGATTTTGAGTGTTGTTGTTGTGGTAGGAAAAATTGGGATGATCTCTCCAACCTGGATTCTAGGTATTAGAATATGGGTTGTAGAGTTGTTTGTTCCCATAACAGCCTACCATGTTGCACTGCTCTATAGTATCCTCAGAAGAAAATATAGAAGGGATTCTAGGAGAAGCTACCTGCCTCAAAGCTTGGTTTGCATCATAGATAAGATTCACAGGTTGAGTTGATTGAGTAGTCAACCTTTCAAACTTTTGAGTCAGGGCATCTAGCTTTGCATAAATTAGATCAACAGCTTCAATAGCATGGGCACCTGCTTGCTTCCCCAAAGAAGTAGAGGATGAGGGTGGCTGAGTAGTCCTTTCATTACTCCATTGGCAGTGGTTGATTGCCATATCTCCTATAATTGTGTAGGCCTCCTTATAAGACTTGTTCATAAGAGCTCCATTGGCTGCAACATCTATATACATCCTGGTGTTATAGTAAAGCCCGCTATAGAATGTTTGGAGAAGCAGCCAATTGCTAATATCATGATGTGGACAAAGATGTTGAAGGTCTTTGAACCTCTCCCATGAATCATAAAGAGTCTCTCCATCTTGTTGAGTGAAGTTAGTCAATTAACACCTTAGCTGAGTCGTCTTGCTAGGTGGGAAATATTTGACTAGGAAAACTTTCAGAAGTTAATCCCAATTGTTGATAGTTCCTTGGTATAGAAGAGAGCCACACCTTGGCTCTATCTCACAACCAAAAAGGGAACAATAGTAGGCGTATACTGTCAGGAGCAACGCCATTTATCTTGAATGTGTTGAGATATTGCAGAAATTAAGCAACATGAAGATTGAGGTATTTCATAAGAGTTACCATAAAGTGGTTTTGCTGGATCATTTGCATTATTGTTGGGCTAATGGAGAAGTGATTTGCCTCAATCATTGGGCCATTGATAGCCCCATTGATGTCGATTGCAAATGGAATGACAAAATCCTTAAGAGGACAATCGTCTTCCATGATGGTTCTTGATTGTCCAGTGAAGATGGTGGTGAAGAATGTGGTGATGATGGTCGTGAATATCCCAAGTTTGGAGAGTCTTCACTCCTTATTTCTCATCTACAACTGCTCAAAGTGTGTTTGATCTCTGAGTCTAGAAACACTGATGGTTGGAGACCACATTTTGATCTCTACATGCAGTCCTGTAGATTTACAAGTAGTTAGATCACTGACAAACAATGGAAGAATAAGTAGATGATATGAATTATGATAGAATGATGAAATTATGATGGAAATATGGAAGGTGGTGGGTGCCCTAGTCTCACTTACTAGCTAACACCTCTTACTCTAACAAAAGTATATTGGTTCTCCCCGGCAACTATGCCAAACACTTGTTGGTTTCTATGTGCACAAGTTTTATATTTATAAACTCGAACACTACCCCACAAGTATATGGGTGTGTGTAGTATTATCAAGGTCGTACAAGGAAGCAAGGTATTGTTAGTCACAAGCATGTTACTATTCAACAATCTAGATCGTTTACAAAAGTTTGATTTGCTTTTAATCAGCTAACTAGATAATTAAAGAACACGAACTAACTCAAAAGGATTTAGATCAGATTAGGAGATCTTGGACATAATATTTCACTTCCATACCATTACATTTATGTAGAACTGTGAAATTACACATGCTAATTAATATCGCAAGGAAGGTTTCCATCACCATGCACATCCCGGTGACATGGGATGGTTCTCATTCACATAACACTCATGTGTCTATGTTCAGATTGGAACGCAACCTTGAGTCCTTAACACTCCCTCTCCACTCTCATGGTCAAGTGATTGTTTCCAAGAGATCTACTCCCTACTCCCTCATACATTCTCCCGGAAAGCACAAAGAAGCATAAGACATGTACAATTGATGGTCAGTCAAGCATACAAGCAGTAAATCACTATAGAAACACTTACAGAAGCAAATTAACTAACATTAAATATAAGTTCCAAGTTCACATGAGTAATGGCATGAGAGACACTCTCCCATGTCCAAGAAGAAGGTTCTACTCGCAGATATGGATAAATACAAGTACATTGCATAATTTTCAGAGTTTTGCATAACTAAAGAGATGGAGCAAAGGGAACCAAAATAGAAGTCAAGAGGAGTAGAACTAAAGCTAAAGGACAAATTTCCACCCTTGAATCTGCTCCAACTCAGAAAATCTTCTCTCCGAAGAAGCTTGAATGAGAAGAGAAGCTCTGTTGCACCTTTTGAAGAAGAAATGGTGAAGAATGGAGGCTATTTCCCAAGAAACCTCTTCTTCCTCTCCAAAATCACCCTCCTCTTTCTCTAAAATTTAATCTGGTAAAAATGTGTCTCAAATGATGAGTGATAACCGCCCGAAGTGTCTGCAGTCATTTTAAAACAAGGGCGATTGCTTCTGAAATCTGTAGAAAATTGATAAAGACACAATGTGTCTTTGTGAAGACACACTGTGTGGCGTACTGTAACTGGCATTTGAACTTCTCTTTTGCAATAAGTACATGGAGTGTTCTATAAGGACACAATGCGTAGCAACAACTGGAGTTGACCTGGGGCGAATGGCACACGATGTGTGTTAATAAACACATGTTGTGTACTTTGGTAGATTATTGAATTTTGGATTTTGAACATGCAGACACGCCGTGTCTAGATAAAGGACACATTGTCCCTTTTGTTCCGTAGTCAAAGACAAATTCCTTTGGAAACTTACACATTGTGTGTTTAATAACACACGTTGTGTGTTTTGCTTTGTGTGGAGGAATGCCCTTCCTGAAAAGTTACACGATGTGTACAAATAAAGACACAACGTGTCTTGTTATGTTTCTTCAAGATCAACTTTATATCTACTGCAAATAAATAGGGAATCCAACTAAGGTTGGATATGGGTTGGATTATCTTCATTTTTTCATCCTCAATGTGTATCTATGATCAAAATCAAGCAATGAGTAAAACAACTATAAGATGGAAAATTAATTATGATTGGAGGCTAAAATAGAGAGCACAATAAACTGAATCTGTGTGTGAAGATGTGCAAAAAAGTATATATGAAATGTGAACATCAGTGGGGACATGATAGTTACCCAATATGCCATGAAGTTTACGATTGTACAGAATTGTGTCTATGATTATGATGAGTGATACAGAACAAAGAAGCTCATCTGAGGACTCAAGCCTAACTTAAGTTTCACCTTGTCAGGAAGAGGCCATAGGACCCTTCAGGCTGCTCTAAACGCACCCCTAGAGCTAGAAGATCAACCTAGAAGGTCATATAAAAGGAATCTCCTCAGAAGAACAACATGTATAAACATCAACCTCCCAATAACCATAAGAAGAAGGCACCTGAGCCTGCTACAAAAGTTGAGAAACCCTTGTTCCCAACATGCAAGAAGAACCATGTAGACCCATGCAGATATGGTATAGGAGCATGCTTCTACTGTGGAGACAGAGGGAACCAGAGGTCAAATTGCCCTAAGCTCATGAAGAAAGAACAGAACCAGAACAAGGATCAAAATCCACCTCCTAAGAGACAAGCTAGGGTTTTCATCATGGAAGTAGAAAAAGAAGATGAGGAATGATGAAATAGTTAGTTATGTATACGTGAACCTTTTTATGAAACATGTTTCTTTTCATGCAAATTATAGTATGCTAGCTTTCATTGAGAAGTAAGAAAAACCCTAAGGTGGGTAGTACCCTAGAAAATTTTGAGGAAGAAATTCATTCTAAGGTGGGTAGAATTGACACACCCCAAATTTCATATCTAATTTAAACTTTAGAATGGGGTTTTATTAAATAATAATAGTTTATGGGTTTAATGTGAAATGACCTTAAGAATATACTCCTTATAAAAAATAGAGTGGGAAAAATAAGAAAACTAAAAATATACCTTCTCCTATAGATATGCCATAATGAGTGGCAATTAACTTCAAATGTTGAATACATGTGTCCCCTATTTACTTTTCTCTCCCCTCCAATGAAATTGCTCATAATGGCATAAAAAGGTAGATGAAACAATACTTGAGTGAGTAATAAGTCATTAACTCAAATTTTGACTCCATGCAACACAAAGGAAAAGAATCATCCAATTATTTCATCTAGTGATGCATTAAAATTAAGTGGAATAACATTTATAGAAATAATAGACAAAATATGTGAAAATTGAAATATAATTATACGATAAGTATCTAGACACCTTCTTGGACATGTGGTACAAACTTGGTAGCCTTTTGACCACGTTTGACCCTCCAAATCGATTAGGGAAGGTCTTCATATAGTTTAATTGATAATTAATTATACAATCAATTAATGCAACATATAACCCTATAGTTTTGGAAGTTATATAGTTGCCACGCCCTGATTTATTTTCTTTCCTTTTCTCACTTGATCTGATGACTGTGATTTGATCTCAACCCAATCTAACGTCTTGTGAGTCATCATCTTCCTCTGGGCTTTTCATGAGTGTGAAACCAGTTACAGTGATTTTTCCTCGACCTCTTTCTCACTCCATGATGCATTATTTCTCAATTTTCTTTCACCAATGAAACTACAAAGTCAACAGGAATTGAACCATCCCTAGTTTCTAGGGGTTTCCTACCTAACTGAGAAATTCCCTTTAGGGATAAGACTTTCCTTGTTGCTATGGTTTTATATATAATTCTTTTGACTCTCGTGCCTATAAATAAGGGGTCCAAAAGGACTGTCAGACCTCACAGGCCCCTCCTCCCCTTTCAATTTTCTCTTCTGAGCCCTAATTCTGTGTCACCTACTTAGTTTGTCTCCATAGAATGCCTCACATGCTCCATCTATATCCGCCACCTCCGGCCAAATTGGCGCCTTGGTAAGCACATATGGACCTTCAAATTTCTCTCTATATGGTTTTTATTCTCTATTTTTCCTTTAGTCTTTGTCTCCTATAACCATGCTTCTAGACCTCACCAGCATCCACTATTGTTGCCATCCAGTGCCCCTTCAGCCACGTAGTTTGTTCCACTGGCTTCGCCTCGCCTCCAGACTCTTCCCCAATATTCAAGGTGTTATTTTATGGCACGTCTTGATGGATTTGTCTTCTTAAAACTTTTCCCCTATTTCTTTTAGTTTTCGGTGAGAGTCTCGGACATAGAAATCCTTGTCCCTATTTGCCTACTATGTTGGCTTTGTTCGGTGACTGGCAACTTGCTAGCAAACTCAGTTTCATGAGTATGGATTCATTTTTTCCCATGTTTTGATCAGAGTTCCACCTCCAATTTTTCTCCCCCGTGCCCTGGTTCAAAAAGGGATAAGAACTTTGGTCATGTTGTGACGTTGGTGTCCTCACTAGTTCAATCGAACAATTACAGTTACATGGGCAGTTAAGGAATTTCATACCTCATTTCATTGACCTCTGTGGTGAGCCCCCTACTTAATTGCCCGACCTTGATTGGTCGAACTCAGAGTCGGTTCATTGGATAATGGAGCAATGTGGTTTTTTCTCTTATTTTTATTGGTCAGATATTCACAAATTCATAGTATTTCATGCACTGCTCAGTAAATTACAAATAAATAGTCATTGGAAAGGATTTTTCAATTAGAACATGATTTTTGGGTTTTCAAACTATTATTTACTTTCCTATTTTGATGTTTTCATAAGAAGCTCTAAAACACTAATTTTTAAGTAATGTGATCATTTAATATATAATTGAGTTTCCTCATATGGTCTGACCTAATCAGTAACCCTAACCCTAATATAGTATAATGAGACCATGTTTTCTTAAATAACAAGTTAAGGTTTAAGATGTTAGTTAATGTGATAATTACTAATGATCATGTTATTTTCAAGAGACTTAGGGTTTGACTCAAGGTACCAACCTAGGATTTTCTCAAAATCAAAGACACTAAGATAGGATATGCTTTGCTCCAAGTGAGAAGGTCGTGCCACTATACATAAGTACCTTGATTGATTTGGATGATATGTATGGTTTAAGAATTAAGCTCAAATTTCAAGTTCAAATGCTCTAATCATGTTCATATATAAGTTTCTTGATGATTTCTATATCCTATGTCTTGTGGTTATCATGCTCATTAAGAATTGTAGATTATGATTAATAATTAATGATTCATGAAATTAATGTTCAAGTTCAAGAGGGATAAATCCCATCATGCTAAATATTTAACGTTCAAGATTATGTTAATGTTCATATTAAGAATCATGTTATAAGAATTTGGTTAAGTTTTATATTATCTTGCAATCATGGACCTCAAGGGGTCATTATGGGCCTTCATGCCATTTATGGGCTTTTATAGACAATCATGGACCTTAAGAGATTGTTATGGGCCTTTCGGTAAAATCACAGGCATTCATACCAATTATAGACTCTTAAGTGGGAAAATCATAGAGAGTTCATATTTTACTTATTAAATTCTTCATGTTATAAGAATCAAGTAATCATGAATGCTTAAGTCAAATATGGGTCTATGTTTTCTTTCAAGTCAATTATATATGTGCTTATTTTGCAGTTATAGTGTTGCTTATTGATGTATGTCTTTATTTTTGCATGGCCATTGGGCGAGATGTCCCTAGATCAAGGAGCAAAGGAGAACTAAAGTGAGCCTTCAACATAGATAACATCAAGGAGACTTTAGCTTGGTGGGGTTCCATCTACCACTCAATAGATTTCTAGTCTAGTTAATCATTTTATGTTGTATATTTGCTTAGCCTACATGTATTAGGTTTGAGATCAAGATGTGACACTTATTTTTTGCAATGTATGAATCTAAATTTTGAGTTAATATATAGTGTTTCATTCATCTTGTTTCTATGTATATCATGTTGTGTGACGTTCATCCAAAACAAGTGACCCATGTCATGGACAACATAGGGTTTGCTTCCGCTGATGTGTATAAACTTGGAGGAATGTTATAAATTTCATAATGGGTCTACCGAAGACAAAAAAAGGTCATGATTCAATAGGGGTTCTAATAAACTACATAATCAATTCATCACACTTTCTCATCTTGAAGATTACTGTCAAGGTAATTAACCTAGTTGAACTATATATATTAGAGAAATAGCTCAATTGCATGGTGTTTTGAGTTCAATTATTTCTGATCTTGACCCTAATTTTACCTCTAAGTTTTGGAAGTAAGTGCATGAGGAACTCGCTACAATATTGGAATTTAGCACAGCCTATTAGGCCCAGACTAATTGATAGTTAGAAAGAACAATTTAGGCATTATAAGACCTATTGAGAGCATGTGTGAACGATTGGGGTGGATCAGCGGAAAAATTCTTGCCCTTAGCTAAGTGTGGCTATAGTATTAGCTACCAAAGCCAGTATTGGGATGCCTATGTATGAAGCTCTTTATGAGAGGTTGTGTCAGTCACTGCTTCACTGGGATGATGTCGGTGAGAGGACCTTATTGAGGCCATAAGAACTACAGTTACAAGCTAACATAGTTGCTTTGAGCAAGGAAAGGCTAAAGAGAGCCTAGGATCAAAAGAAGTCGTATGCTGATGCGAAGCAGACTAACTTGCACTTCATTGTGGGTGAACATGTGTTTCTAAAAATCTGACCCCTCCGAACTATTAGCTAAAAATAAAGGAAGTTGAGTCCCCAATACGCTCTAAAATGCAATGTTGTCCCATCTGAACCATATAAACATATACCTAAAACCCCCATTAATAGAAAAATAGAACCCCCTGTGGTGTATAAAATAAACTTTATAGTTGATTAAAAATGTTTTATTCGCCCCACCACATAGATAAAAGTAAGTAAACAGGAGTACATGGGTCCATTTGAAATCCTAGAACGGATTGGTGAAGTTGCATAACATCTAGAATTACCCTCACAATATTGTATAATGCATGATGTGTTCCATGTGTCCAATCTAAAGCTCTATGTGAAGGACCTGAGCCATGGGATGAGCTTTAAACCTATTGAACTCTAAGGGATACTGACATAGCCTGAGTCACCAATGAGGGTACTAGATACCAAGGTGAGAGAGGTCAGGAATAAAAGATAGAGATGGTAAAGGTTCTTGGGATGCACCATGGAGAGGATGAAGCCACATGAGAGCTAAAGACGGACATGGAAAATTCCCATTTTGATTTGTTTGTATGATTAGTCTAATTTTGAGGACATAATTCGTAGAAGAGGGGAAGGATGTTATAACCTGGTTTTTCATATGTATTTATATAATTGAAAGGCAATTAATTCAATAAAAATGACCTATTTGCAGTATGTTATGCTTTGTTTTAAAAGTATGGTTTCTTTTGAAAAATTCCCTTTGCTATGAATTTTTTGGCTTCTACTATATTTGTTGATCCAATAATGGATATAAGGGAAAAGGAATAGATGAACATCCAATATTAAGAAAAAGGCAAAAGATAAATGATAATAAGTAATATTCTTGTGAGAATTATGTAGAATTATATATAAAGTGGTATGGATGACCACTAATGGTTGGATTTCGATTTTACATGATTTCTAATAAGAAGATTAGTTAAACAAAAGGATATGGAAAAGATAAGAAAAGAGAAAAGAGTTGAATTAATGATTGAAGTATGCTTTATAAAGGGAATAGTTGAACATTAAGAAAAAGAATTTTTCTTTTTGATTTTTTGTCTCAAAACTTGTCCATAGCTAGATAATATCAATGTAGGCTTTCCCTTAAATTTTGGGATTAAAAGGCCTTAAGAAGAGAGAGATATTGATTTCATGAAATTCCTAAAGTGGAGAGGAAAAGGGAAAATACATTAAATCTCACATTTTATAATTAAATTAGGAACAAAGGCATGGCCCCTCTTGGATGATGTGTGACTTTATGGCCCTTGGATCAGGGACCAATGGCCTGGCTATTGTCTCCTACCCCAAGCCAATTAGGAAAGGGATGATCATTGTTCACAGAAGCTTGATCTTTTGATCTCTCTCCACATTGGTTTTCATTGCAAAGTAACTACACCAGTGGATTCCTCTGAAGAAATCATATTAGGAAGGAACTTATGAGGGAGCGGATCATCCCTTGGAGGCTAAGAAAACCTCTCATTTCTAACTCCACTCTCTATCCACCCATGGTACTCTAAACCACCCCCTACATCCACTATAAACCATACATTTGATCTCATCCCAAATCCTAGAACACAAACGACACATCCTCAACTCCTAACTAAAACATTCTCCTTTGCTTTTGCTCTTTTGCCCCAGTGAGCCCTCTATCGAGGGCACTGCCACGTAGGCAAGTAGGTCTTTGGGAAGATGGCATATAGGATAGTCATCCGATCATGGATTCAGGTTGACCACAGACTAGATCATGTGGATGAGGTTGTGGGATGTTCTACTAGTCATAAGTGGGTAGGGCTAATCTAGCCACATGAGGGAAACCTCAGTCAATGATGATCGAGAAATCATCGGCTGGACCTACTCGAGGAAAGGATGAACAGGATGACACTGTCCTTGCCCAAGGTGATGTAAGGAGAGGGAAACAATGACCTTTCATAGGGGTTGGACTCTCAGATGCAATGGTTCCCCTTGCTGAGGTGGCACACACTCATTGGCTGGGGCCAAATTTAATGTTAAAAGGTATTACTCCCTAATATGGCACACCCTGATTGGTCAAATAATATTAACCTTGTAAATATTCTAGAAAATTATCGGTAACTCGGATCAAGACAAACTATATATGAAAATTGATAAGAAAAAGCAATGCAATAAAAATATAATCAGGATCTAGATCTGCTTCTAGTTCGAAAAGTACCTAAAGTTAGCATCTTTGATGTGTTAAATGTATAAGAACCCTAAGTTCTAAGTTTTGATGATCCTAATAAGTCCAATGGATGTTGATAACAAAAGATTGGTCTTGTATGGATAAAAAGAGTAATTTGGAACTTATGTGAACTTAACAACCCATAATTTGATGAATTAGGGTTTCCTTGAGACTAAAAGTGCAATTAATGAAAATTAGGGTTTGCAACCCAAAAGTCATGAAAAGTGGTAACCAGGGTTTAGGAAGCCAAAATCCTAATGAAACCCTAACTTGGGACCCAAGTCAGACTTAGTGATGATTTGAATAAAATAATGATACATGGGTGTATTGCTTTAACTTTCAGGATAGTTTGCTCGGTTGCCTGTTTGGTTATTCCTGATTGCTCTTGCTTGGACATCATGTTACTTCTTAAACAGGTATGTGGTTATGCCTATAAATAACCACATTAGTTTCCTGGCATTTTTTTAGGTTTTTCCAGATGGTTTGAAATTAAATGCTTACATGTTTGTTTAATTCTTGCAATCTATAAAGTCACTATGGTTATCACAATTTATGCTTATAACTTGCTCTATGAGGTCATGCCCCATATTGGGAAGACCAAGTCCCAAATTGGGAAGGTTCTATGAAGTCATGCCCCAGATTGGGAAAACCAACATGGCACCTAGCTCCAAATTGAGAGGTGGCCAACAAGGAACCTATCTTCATATTGATAGGTGGCCTAAAGTCCACTATAGGTACAAAACCCTAGGGGAGGGTATACCAGAGTTTGTGTAAAAATGGATTGAGGAGTTATGAAGAAAATGATAAATTTTGTTTCTATAACAATAATTGTTGAGGTTATGTTGTTACAACTAGATGCGAACATTTTGCTTCGCCCACATACCAGTCTAACTTGTTATATTGACTGTTCTTTTGTTTCACATTGTTTTAGGATAATCTACTATTTTACAAGTAAGATGAAAAAGGATATCCAAGAAAAGAAGGCATACTAAGAAAAATAAGTAATGTAATCTCGGGAGGATTTAGTTAGTCTTATTTCATTTTGCAAAACTTTAGAAAACCATAGTATGTAATTCCTTGGTTGAAATTTAACCTTGTAAACTCATTCCTATTTAGTGAAAATTTATTAATTATTTCTGGTTATTTGCTGAACCTTCAATCCTATAATAAAGGTAATGGCCCTTTCCCTCTCGGTCCGCCTAAATAGGGGATAATATGGGGAGGGGGTCGTTACATGTGGTGTCCCATAGATGGAGCCAGGGGAAGGTAGGTGGGATTGATTCGAACCAAAATAAATGTTGAAACCAGTTTGTGGGACTTACACAAAGGTTTTAGAACAATATTATACAGGGTTATATCTTATATTTATAGGGAGGTGGAAGAGAAAAAGGTGAATAGTATGAATGCAGGCAAGGTCAGTTAGGGTTATATAGATCATAAAAAATCAATGAACTTGGAATCAATGTGCTTGTAATCATCCTGTAATTCTAGTATAATTGAAAATGGAAGGACACAACATCTAGAGAGGGAGAGAATCCATCAAGAGGGAGATAGGCACTATTTGTCTGGTTTCTATCATCAGACCAAGGTAGAAGAAGATCTTGGATTGTCCTGATCAACATCCAATTGCTCCAGAAGGATCCCACTCACAAGAGGTCTTGGAAAAAACACCATACAAAATAATCTTGAAGTCTGGATAATAGTCTTGGTTACCAGTCCAATGGAGCTGGGATCATTTTTCACTCTTTTCATTCCTATATCATTTTAGATACTCGTAAATTTCAATTGGGAGTCTCGGGCCAAATTGGCACATAGAGTAAATAATATATGTATGATCCATTTTTTAATTAGTTTCCTCTTTCAAAACCATCCATCTAGGTTTTTTAATAGTTTTGAATTTAAATATATTATTCCCAACTTTTGTAATTAATAAATTGTCTCCAATTTTGGAAGTGGATCTTTTTATTTTATATCTCTATCAAACACTTTGTTTATACCATATTTCTAAATCCTTATTAATTTATCCAGATTTTTTGTAAAATCATTTGGTGTCATATTAATTCAATTAAACCCAAACCAAGACTCTACTAAAGTATAGTATTACTTTTCATGACTAGTAATGTATTTTCCATCATTTTTGTTTATATGGAAATGTTCAACTTGTTTTCAGTATTGTTAAATTCAACTAGATATGCTAGTGGAATGTTAATATATTTAAACAATAATTTTACCAATACCATTCTATAATATTTTGGAAATTTCTTTATTTTATTATTATTTTCTAATGATACACCTTCCTATATCCCTACTTCTAACAATTCTAATCATTTACTTAAGTTCTCCTTTTTAAGTCACTTAATGATATATTATTCAACTAAGAAAAAAATGATTCTCCACTAGTGTGTGTATGTGTGTGTGTGTCTATATATATATATATATATATATATATATATATATATATATATATATATATATATATATATATATATATATATATATATATATATATATTCCATCTTGGTGATGTTCCATATTATTATAAGCATTATTGAACTCATTAGTTCAATTAGTTCCATTACATATGGATATGTTAACATACATGTATTATCTCTTATATAAAAGTTTCAATTATCTATCATGGAGTATATTAAGATATTGGTCTCCAAATGTGTTTACCTCTTATTAGTTCATTTACTAACTTAGGTGTAAAAATTTCTACACAAATCAAGTTAGGTTTTAATATAAAAAATTTCATGATATTATTTGTCCATTGTACTACTCATCTAATTGCTACTCTTATCATCGGCCTATCAAAGTCATGTAGGGTATGACTTACACCATCTTTGATCCTGAACTAAGTTTGGAAACATTCAAGTCATGGAATTAGGGTTTCCAAGGTTATGAGGTTAGGTTTTGATATGTTACAACACTCAACCCCTAAAAGAGCATTTTGTCCTAGAAATACAAACATCAATGAAATACCAACTAACTACTCTCCTCCACTTAAAATGGTGAACATAATAACACTTAAAATGGTGAACATAATAAGTCATGGCTCACAAATCCAAATGTATTAGAGTTATATATACATTTTTAGTTTCGATTACTAGGTGTGTTTATGATATACATAGGTTGAAGATTAAATGGATTGTTGAAGGTGAGAACAATATTGAATACTTTCACAAATGTTGCAAAATAATTCCAGAACAAATTCTATCTACAATCTTACCATAAATGGTACCATAAATGGACCCATTACAAAAAATAAACATCTAATCACAAACCATACCATCATATTCTTTTATAAGGTCTTCAACATCAGACACAACCCATCTTTCCACACATCTATCGATTGGACAAAACTATGTCCAAAGACCATTGACACATCAATAGGTATCATTTCACCTTTTACAAAAACTGGACTCAAGAGTGCTATCTTTGATATTGGCATGGACAAATCACCTAGTTATGATGGCCTGAACACTGATTTCTATCAGACTATGTGGGAATGTGTAAGAAATGACTTCATGAAATTAATCATATCCATAACCATGACCATATCACAACCAAATTAGAGTACTAAACCACACTCATTTTGATCTGGTGAATAAAGTTTGTCCAACCAGACTCCATCAATCAATTTAAATTGAATAGCCTAATCAACACATCCTATGACATCTTTGCTAAAATTCTGAGTAGCAGAATGGAACCTTTTTAGAACAGTATCATTGATTTAAATCAGTGTACTTTTCTTTAATATAGGGACATCCAAGATGCATATTTCATGGTTAATGAGACCATTCATTCCTTCTAAAAAAACAAATCACCATTCCTAGCACTCAAACTAGATTTTGAAAAGCTTTTGACAACATCAACTGGAACTGTATCATTCACACAATGCAGGGATATGGATTCCCATAGAAATGGGTCAGCTAGATACATGCCTACATCTCCACTAGAAAATTTTCCACTATCATAAATGACTCTCCTTTTGGATATTTCCAAAACATAAATGGACTTAGACAGGGTAACCCTTATCTGCATAGCTTTTTATAATGATCACAACATTATTGACCAATGTGATAAAGATTCGTACGGAGAAAGGACTCATTGAATTCCCATCTAAATGTTTTGAAAACATAATTCGGTATGCCAATGACACCATGATCATTATTAAACCTAACAATTCGTGCATTCTAAACATCGCACATATCATGGGAATATTCTCGTATATATCTGGGCTCAAGATAAACGTGAAGAAATCATCCCTAATTGGCATTAACGTCCAAGTTGACACCTTAAATAGATACAAACACTTCTTAGATGTAAAATATAAACTTCTCATTCACTTATCTGGGCCTTCCAGTCTCACCATTCCCTATTTCAAATCTTACTTGGCAGTCCATCATCGACAAACTCAACCATCGATTAATCATGGACAAATAACTTTCTCAAATTAGCTGTGAGACTCACCCTTATGAACAACTATTTGACTATGATCACCATATATTATCTCAGCTACATTCCACTACCTGATAAGTCTCTAAGAGATATTGATATCGTTAGGAAAAAATTCCTTTGGAATCATTTTTCCACTAAAACAAAAAAATCTAAACTTCACATGGATAACTAGAATACCATTTTCACTCTAAAAAATATGATGGATGTTGAATCATCAACCTAAAAATACAATGTATCTTCCTTATTACCAAAATCATTGCCTCTCTTTCCTCTAATCAATTCAACATATGGAAACCATTCATCTTGCATAAATATTACCACACGAAAAAATCATGGTGGACCACTGCCAAAGGAATAGCTTCCCAATTATGAAAATATATAAATAAAAATGTGAACACTAGCATACATTTGATCAACCCCCCCATGTTAAAAAAACATTATATTCTATTTAGACCCATGGTACCACGATTCATCCATATAGTACCTGGGTTGTAACATCCATATTCCCCAAGCCTTGGAAAATATCAACATTGCAAAGTCTTTGTCTCTCCTGACCAAAAACAAAAGAAAATGCCTCAAATGCTCTATTGCCTCATTCAAATCCCCTGATACCATGCAAAATATCATCCATGTTCTAGAAACTAAAACTTCTAACCGCATTTCATGGACATGAGGAAGTACATACACACCTCATCAAGCATACCTCTTCCTCACATATAGGGATATTATTAGCAAAATTTCAAATTTCTTGAAAATGGCATGCCCATTAAAAACCAAGATTACCATATGGCTCATTATATACAAAAAAATCCTCACTAACCAAAACCTTATGAAACGAGGCATATATGGGCCAACAAGATGTTACATGTGCCAGAATAACACTGAAACCACAAACCATCACTTCATACACTACTCGTTCACTACCCAAATTCAAAACCACTTCTTATATACCATAACAAAATCTATTGATTCTTGTATACTAAACCACATCAACCACCTAAAATACCAAAAAAACACAACAACCAAAACAACACAATCCATGATATTATATCAAATATCAAGCACACATATACATTATTTCTTCATTGCAGGTCTTCCCAATCAAAAGAGTCATGAATATGTGACACATTAGACCACTTTTTAGAATAGTAACAATGGAGGAAGGAGATTCACTTTAGAGGATATCATGACGGATGATAGAGATTTTTTATCAGCTCAACCTTTCATTTACTCAGCTCCAATTTTGGTTATTTTACATCAGTTTGAGCTCCAATTCTAGTTATTTTACTCAGCTCCAATTTTGTTTAAGGGGTGCCTCCCCTAGGACATAACCATCTTTGTTTCATCATGTTATCTTTATCCCGTTTTAGCTTTTTAATACTTTAAACTCTTGGACACACCTTTAGTGATGTTCAAATGTTTTCATTTTGTACGTATCAATTTGCAAATAGCTTTTGTTCACAAATCCTACTACCTAATATAACTATGGAACATTCATAAAAAATGATATACATAGGTTATTCCATCAATTAGATAAACTTAACTAACAAAGTCTAAATTATCATGTTTGATAACAACCCAAGAGTTTGCATTAGCATATGATAAGTCATTGGGTACAAATCTCGACAACCTAATAAAGTAAAAACATTAGGGCCACTAATCCGTAGGACAAGATTGATTTTCCTAGTTGTAAGTATATCTAAACAAGGGTTTGAGATTTATATTCTAAATAGTTCTAGGGTTTCCCTACCTAAATTGGTGCATCCCTTTATTGTAAATTAGTTCAAGAAAACATTGATAAAATCTATAATTTCTCTTTCTATTTGTAGTAGTAAAATGGAAAGAAATTTTGACAAATAAAAAAAATTAAAACATGAAGTTGGATCCAAAAATAATGTGAAATCAAGTCACAAATATTCCATACAATATCTTGATCTTACTACTTTATCATTCACATTACCTAATTCCACCCTAAAGTCAAATCTCATCACTTCACAAGATTTATATCGATAACCAACCTACGTATCGGGTATAAGGAGCTAGGGTCCCACCAAATTAAGGTTAACTACTCAAGACCCTTCTAGTACCTCATGAGATTATATATCTTTCTTCCATCATCACATGGTCAACATGGTTACATTCTGTGGTAAACATCTCATCCATAGTTTTGTTGATTGTATGTCCTAAGAGCCATCATGTAATGATATAGGAATACATTGTATATAATTTGATTAATAATAAAAGAAAATTTTACTTATAAAGTTTGTTTCCATATTAAGATAAATATAATATTTTCCTAAGAATGTTTTGACTCAATGACATGGTTTGTGGACCAGAATATGATATCATATTGTGTACTCAAGAGTATTTATTCTTGTTATGTTCCTACATAGTTATTAATTCGTATTATAAGACAAAAATAACACATAGGACTAGTATGTATGATGAATGATAATTTTTTATCTTTAGTCATGATATTGGAAATCAATTTAGATACATGGGTACTTGTTAGAGAACAAGTTGTATTGAATAGACCCACTTTTACAATGACACATGGAAACAATATAATGGCAAGCTAGAGTCATATCTTGATGTGACTATGATGATTGTGATCCTTAGACTTGAAGTTACTACAAGATCACATGTTGTTGTGTGTATTGTGAACACTTCCCAATGTGAATTTGAATAATGGTTTCCACACAGGTATCGATTGGGTGCATTGTGAAATGTGTGGACTATTGTGAGTGATGTAAATGGATTTTGTCCCTCCATTAGAATTATATCACCACTTGACAAGTGAGACTATAAAATGCATGCCCATGATCATGTGAGTCAATATATGATATTGAACTCCTAAAATCTCAATAGTCTACTTAGATTCAAGAAACATAGATTGAATTTTAAGAGAAGGGCAAATCCATGTATCAGTTTCAATCTAGATATTTATGAAAAGGGATTATACAGTCGTGGTCACATTTTCACCTGTAGGTTAAAGTTGTTCACAATGTATTCCTATTAATTAGGTAGAAATGATTTTGTAAGTAGTGGGACCCGGGAGGTAATCCACTCCTCACTAAAATTTAATGAATAAACCCATCAACTCCAAACACACTAACAACTATGTTGAAATAGGTGTATCTTCATTTGTCAACTGAATGGTATACAAGATCAAATATAGAAGAGAAAATAAATGTAATGACTATATTGAATTATATAATATTACAAAATAACCTCATACTTGAGGTTTACATGAAAGAAACAACTTTTTCACTGGGTAGAAGAATGTACAAACTATCTCAAGTCTATCTTCCAAAACTCATCTTCACTAATCCAAGTCCATGTCATCATGTCAGATCCACCATGTCTTTCACCTAAGGGGTTGGAAGCATACCCCACAAGATAAGACAAAATGGAAGTTATTAGCATAAAAATATAGATATGAGCATATGAATACGGACTGAGCAATATTAAGAAAATGGACATCAATAAAATTATCTAGGCTTTTGTAAGTAGTGGGACCCGGAGGGGATTCATTCCCTATAAAAAAATTTGAAGAATAAAACCTCCAGTCCAAACATGCCCAAAGGATATGTTGGAGTGCGTGTAAAATTTTCAAATCTTATTAATGATATTCAAAACAACCAAAGTGTAGCAGCGGAAGAAAATAATGACTATATTCAACTTTTCAAAAGATTACAAAAGTACATCATAATCTCTCGCACATGGTTTACATGTGATATACAACATATGGATCTAAGTAGAGGGAAATATAAACCATAACAACTTTATCTCCAAGCTTTAACTCCTTAAGATAAGTCCATAACTTCATGCCATGTCCTCCATGTCCTTCACCTAGGGTTGGAAGCATACCCTAGCAAGAAGAGAAAAATAGAAGACATCAGCAAAGGTTGGTATGTGCATACTAAAAGGTAATTTGAGCAATATATAGAGTAAAGGACATCAAAATAAAGGCTTCCCATGAAAGATAAGGACCACCCAAATGGGTATCAAGAAAAGGAATTACAATCATATGATAAAAAAAGAATACTTGCCATGAATAAAACAACAAACATGTTCCACATAAGCATATATCATGAGATTAGGGCACATGACCCATCCTCAATAATGTCAACATGCATGCATGTGAGATAAGCATAGACCTAGAACTACATTAATAACAAAGGTAGACAAGCCTCATAAACTTGAAACCTGATAGAGAATGACATATAACCAAACTCCCAAATATATATAGTGGGCCAAACCTCATAAATTTGAAACCTGGGTATGGGGCCACCTCCATCCCTAAAATAACATGAGCATATTGCCCTAAGCAGGAAATACACATCTGCTCAAAACCAATGCAACTAGACTACTCTAGTGCTACCGAATCACATAGCATGTTTAATGTAGAGGTAAGTAGAAAGTATACTTAGATTATACCAAAGTAGTCACCACATAAGTCACCAACATATACATCCACCTCACACTTGGGCAAAAGACATCACATGTCATCATATAAAGTTCCATCATGAGCCAAGCATAAAATAAGATTCTAAAAGAATATCCAGGATCACAAGATCAGTAAAAAGTAGGGTACTTCACATGAAGCATAATTTCAAAAGAAAAAGACATTGTGTATAGGCTAATGTCCATAGGACCAAATGAAAGAAAACATAGGTGAATTGCTCAACATAGAATAATGGGGGACGCAAACATACCTTATAATAGAGTCCTAGAAACACTCGTCACCAATCTAGTTGTTCCTAATATCAACTTTACCTAATTACAATTTTTCACATGTATAAGGGTCTGTCATATGCATTAATGTAAAGAAACCCCATATTTTGGACTTTTTGAACAAAACTCCAAACTATACTCTTAAAACATCGTCGTTGATCTAGTTAGGTTTGCCTAATTAAAAAAACAAATAATATTTCATATTTAGGAGTTATGAAGTTTAAAGTCATTTTTGGTGATTTTTATAAATTAAACCTTTTTTTAGAAAACATCTTTTAACAAAACTCAAACCCATGTCCTAAAAGTATTTTTATTAGAAAGCTTACATTTTTCTAATTCCAAAACATATTTTATTTTAATTTTTGGACAAATGGTCTAAACGATACGAATTTTCTAAATCTGACCAATCAGAAGACATGTCAACAGAGTATGCAAGAGAGGCAAAGAGAGAGCAGGGTCCACGTGAGCTGGCCCAATCAGCAGTGGCCAACTCAGCCTGACTGGCATCCAACAGATCGCTCGCTCATGAAGGCAATGCTATGTGCGAAAAGACCTATATAACCTTAGGTGCGAAAACAAGAAAAGAAGGATGTGGCAAGGGCAAAATGAGAATTTTATAAGGGATTCACCCCCTACCTCATTTGCTCACCATGGGTACTACTTGAGTAGCTGCAACCAAGCCTGATTTGGGAAAAAATAAAAGATGTGATGATTCACGAAAGTGAGTACACGAAAAGGAGGAACATATCACCACGAACCTTATGGTGCGAACGACTTGAACCATGGCGTCGAGGAGAGGAAGGAATTTCCACCACAAAACCCAATCCAAGAATCAACTACTGGAGGAAACTCTCATAATGTGCACAAGAATTGACTAGAGATGATGACTAATCAAAGAGAGACAAAGCACCCGGTAGCCTTTTATATAGGTATGGGCAAGCATCTCAGGTTTTCCCAAGGTGACTGAGGTACCTTGGAGCCCATGATTAGGCATTTCTAGAAAACTCCATGAAACTAGGTAAAGAAGGGATCATTGTGTGCGGACAAGCTCGATGAATTCATAGGAGAAGAAGTCGTCGAAAAAGACCAAGAATCGAGTGAGATATCCGCAAATCAAAATCACAAAATGTGGCATGTACTCCTACTCTAACCCGAGCTAGGAGATGATCTATGAGCCATTGGATGGCAGATCCAATGGTCTAGATTGAGGCACATAATTAATAAAGTTTGACGTGTAAATCCTTATCCAAAAAATGAATTGAACTATAGTGACATATTAAATGATTTACCTTTTCTCTCTCTTCTTTTGACGGTGTAAAAAAATCCCAAATTGGATAAAATTTTGCACCGAGGCTAATTAAAGCATGTAGATTCTGACTATTCAATTACATTTGCCTTTTACGAACTTTAATATGTTAAATAAATCAAATCTTATTTTCTATTTCCTCATGCATTAATGACTTTAAGATTCCCTAAATTTTATGAAACTTTGCCCACAGGTGATATTTAATGTGCTGGATACAAATTTGCCATCAATTTTATATGTTGGAGTTTTTTGTCTATTTATTTAATACTTTGAAGGTTCTACACACTTTCTCTCTCCTAATTTCTCCTTTTAATCAAACATCTTCCAAATTGGATGAAAATTCACTGAAGGTTATATTTTATATGTAGATTACAAATCCAAGATTATTTTCCTCTTTTGAAGTTATTTATTATTTTATTGGATATTTTGGGAAAACTTAGATCTTCTCTTTCCAAATTGAATGAAATTAATTATTATTATGTGAATAATGTGAAACTTGACTCCCAAGATAATTGGGACCCAAGGAACATGATTCTTAACTTATATTCCACTTTCGGGATTCCTTTTAATGAGTTATGTCATAATTAATATTTGTAGCCATTAATATCACATTATTACTTATGTTATCATATTATTTTACTACTATCATTATTTCTCATCCATTTATGTTAACATTATCTCCAAAAGAATTATATATGACTATTTGCATGAAATTTTATATAATTTAATATTATCTCATGTGACATATTTTATATGTCTATTATTGTCCCAAGACTAATGTGAGAACATTAGTTTACATTAGGGTGATTTATACATGCATTGTCTCATTAGGGTTATACTAAACATCTTTTAGGTTTAACCTCAACCTTGTTTGGCTACGACTAAAACATCAAACTTCTAGGGTAGGGTCCAAGATCCAGTATGTTACCACTTCCCAAACCATGAGGGAAAAGGAATATCCAAATGGATATCAAAGAGAACATTATGAAGGAGATATTCAATAAAATAGTTCCTTGCCTTAATCAATCTCAAAATGAAATATCACAATCATAGATAGTAAAAATCAAAATATGTTAGTTTGGACAGAGAAGTCTGACTAGTAAGAGATTGATAAGTCCCAATGAAGGACCTGATTTGAATCACATTAAAAGGCACTTTGCAAATGACATTTCATGCTGATTGGGCAAGGGGGTGGGGGGTGAACGGACCAAACCCTCTCAGGCCCCAAGAGTTTATGATGTTGGGGTAGGTACATTAGTTTCCCTATCTGGGGTGGGTTTTCTTGTCAATAATAAAAAATAATCACTACATGTTATATAATTAGACTAATATCATTTAAGTAGGACTGATTCCCATAAAATTTCAAGCCTAATTCAGGTGAAAAGATACACCCTGAGCAGAAAGGTATGCCCAATGTATATAATATGAGTGGAATGGTGCACTCAGGGTGGAAATGTGCACCCAAATATTATGATAGTACAGATGTACCACTACTCTAAGTAAGAATAGTTTACCGTATTGCACAAAATGTAGATGCAAGAAAAAGTTTACTCAAGCTCCAATAAAGGGATGAGATCATCCGACTAATATCAAGTGGGATCAGAGGACCCATTAATAAGTACTCAACAAAATTGTCACAATTAAGATACATCACAAGATGATAAAAGTCCATACTTATAAGTTAGGGTATCATTTAGTTCAAGTACTTACAATAGGGTTTCCATATGGAATAAAATGAACATTATACAAATTAAGGTCCCATAAAGCATATCCAACGAAGTAAGAATGACACAAGATATTTATCAGCAAATAACTACTCACATGAGTCAACCTCACAGAAGAGAGAGAAGTGGATAGGGTATTATATCATAATGGACCAAGAGAGAGATAAATATGGGTGATTGCTCAATATGATTAATAAGGGAAGAAACATACATCAAGTCAAGTCTACATGTGTTCAAAGACAATCCTAGATCTTCATCAGAGCTCATACAACCTATTAAACATATAAGTGGAATTAGGGTTAATATATTCTTAATTACATGAACCCTAAATTGCCTTTTTATTATCATTGAATTAGGTTATCAATACTATGACATCTTGTAGATTATGTTTTTGTGAATCCATATCATAATTTATTTTATTTTTATGACTATCAGATTACTAGGTATTATTTTTGAAATTCTAACTGGTTAGAAAATTTCTTAAAATTCACTTATTGAATTGAAATTAGGCAATAAAACGGATACCATTGGATGGATAGAAACACCCTGATTCCAAAACTCATTTTATCTTATTTCTATAATCAGTAGATTATTTTTAAGAATTTTGTATGTTAATCCATTAAAAACGAATGTTTTGGAAAACAAGTCCAATTTATTACTTTGCCCACGGATATGGTTTTAAGACCATATGCCTGATAGGGAAAAATACTAATCAAGCAAGCACGACAAATCATCATGTGCAACACATAATTCTCCATGATTCCCATGTAAAACAAATATGACATCAGAATTATGAATGAGTTCAAATGGGAAATGTTGGTTTTGATATGTTCTTCTCATCCTACAGATCCAGAACCATAAGGGAGCTCCAAATAGAGAGTAAACTCTAGGAACACAGCTTTCTCAAGCTAGGGGAATCATTCCCTTAGAATCTGACGTCCCCTTTTAGACTCATGGGTACCAGAGGACTAGTAGCAACATGCAAATGAACCTAGTTAGTCAAAATACTCCACATCGGCATCCAGTATCACTATATTGTCTTCCGTCATGATTGGTAAGAAGAATAAGCTTGGGGAACACACACACAAAATCATATCGATTACCATCATGGAGTTCCTCAAGTGCTATATGGAATCATAAAATCCCAAAATAAGAATTTCAATTAGGCAAACCAAGTGAAAAACAAAAATGGTATGCATGAAGTTGAAAGTGGAATCTAGGGAATTACCAAGATTATAAGGGAAATGATGACTGGGAAGGCTCCAATAGATTCTCTAGGATTCATCCATGATGTTTTCACATATATAGGTATCCTAGGATTGCATGTCACGATATATTTGGCCACCCACTACTCATGGAGTTAGGCAAGGTGACTTGCCACAAAGTAGGGGAAGCAAGAGTCAAGGAAGACTTAAAAGCATTTCTACAAAACTCATGGAGAAGGGAATTGGAGCATCATAATGTGCAGTGAGAATGATAAATTTAGGGGTCTAGGAGAAGAGTTATATTTTTTCAAGACTGAGGTGATTTTTCAGGGTGAATTGAATCATGGGTTTGGTTTGGAAAGTGAAAGGGGTGCTCGAGAACTCTTAATATATAAGCTAGGGGAAACAGGACGATTTAGGGGTTTTAAATGGATAATAATTAGGTTAGGAAAATGGGTATAGGATAGGGTGGAATCATCGGAGGAATTAAATGGGCAAGAAAAATCACACAACAGAGATGCGAAGAGGAAGATAGCTTAAGAGGAAATAATATTGCTACTGCTCCAAGAAGAAACAGGATGGCTGGAGGAATGGGATGATTACAAGGCTATTGGATGGGTTGGGTGCAGTGAGAAAATAATGGGGAGAGTTACGGTCATCAAATTGGTAAACCTGCATGGAAATTAAAAGGGATATGAGGTGTGATAGTAATAAAATTGAAACATTATGAATCGACTTCATTATCCGGAACATTTAGAAAATTAAGATTTTTACTTTGTGTTTTCTTTCCAAACAAGTTGAGCGTTCAATAAATGTTCAAACAAGATGAAACTTGACATCTAGGGTAAATAAACCATTAAGATTTTGAATATTCTATTAGTTTTCCCTTATGAAAACATTTAATTTGTCATTAAATATTTTAGAGTAAATTTCATATTTTCTATCCTAGATGAAATTGAATGTATTAACATTGTCCAATTAATCACAAACATGGTATCCAAGCTAATTGGGACCCAACTAACCTGATTTTGGGATTAGATTTGAATTCTGAAACTTCCTATTTTGAGATCTAATAAAATTAAGGTTTAGGTTAAATTGAGTCATGTTTACTTCATATAGTTATCAATATAGTTATAGTAAATCATATTGCACGAATTTCCTATGTGATCTCAAAAATGCTTAGTGGGATGGACGGGGGCAGAGGGGGGTGAGGGGGTGGTTGCGGTGGCGGCCAATCTTGCGGAGGAAGGGTATCGGGGGGAGGAAGGGGACCGAAGTTCCGATCTAGGGATCGGGAAGTCTTTCCTTTCTCGAGCGGAATACCCAGTAATGCTCAAGGACAACCGGATCGCCGGGGAGGAACCACGGACGGCGGCATTAGGGTTTCCATACCGGAAGTGGGGCTTAACTTCCAGTATTCGGGGATGCGTGGTCATGCATCAGAAGACAGATCGGGAGGCAATATAGACACCATCAACCCCAACTTATCATCGGGTGACCAGTTTCCACCGTTGGGGGATCATCAGGCGACGGACTCAAAAGGAGAAACTATCATGACAGAGGCGGCGGAAGAAGGGACAAGCGCTAACAAGAATCAAGGAGGAACAACGCATGGTAACGCAGAAAGCCAGGGGTCGTTCTTTCTGCAATCCCTGTTCGAGGAGAAACTTGCCCTATCGGATATCAAGATATCGCAGGTGGACGACATCCCTGCTCTGGAAATAGAACCGGATGCGGAAGAGGATCTTGCAAGGCCCTGGCAATATACGGTGGTGACCAGGCTGATAGGAACCGACGTGGGATACATGACCATGAGGGAGCGAATCTGAACCCTATGGAATCATGTTGGAAGGTTCAATATGTTCGAAGTGGACCTAAGTCACTACGTAGTGCAATTTTCATGCAAGAGAGACTTTGATATGGCGCTAACCGGGGGGGCATGGAAACTCTTTGGCTGTTGCCTTGCTGTGTGGCAATGGTTTCCCTCATTTCGTCCGACGGCAGAGCTACCACACTTCCTGGTTACTTGGGCCAGGATCTTGGATCTCCCACTTCATCTCTATGTGCCGACCATCTTTGAATACATAGGTCTGGCCCTAGTAAGTTTGGTGAAAGTGGACGCCCATACCGCTGCTAGAACGCGAAGCAAGTTCACCAGGCTCGCCATCGATGTGGATACCACGAAACCTCTTGTCCATAACATTATGATTAACAATGATATCTATCAAGTAGAGTATGAAGCGTTCCCTGAAACATGTGAGAATTGCGGCAAGCTCAGACACAACCAGAGGATTTGTACTTCGAGAGGACCTGCAAATGATTCTAATGGCAATAGGGAAGGAGCTACGCATGGATCGAAAGATGAGGCCGGGAATGGCGGATGGCAGACTAATAGGAGGAAGACAACGGTGACTCGCAATCGGTCCACACAACATAACAAAACGAAAGAAGCATCTAATGCAGGCCAATCTAGTTCAAGCTCCAACAAATTCGCCAACCTCGAGGGTTTGGAAGAGCAGGAGAAGGAAGATGGTAGCCGGTCGGGGACAGGACCGGAAGACAACTCGTCCACCAAACAAGCTGGAGAAGGGAGAGTAGACAAAGTCTGGAAAAAGAAGAAACTAAACATTGCAGATGATAAAAGGGAGGTATTGAAGGACATTACACAAGCTACCCTGACGAAGCCGAAGGAGAAAGCAGTACATACGACGGTGAATCCTGACGCCGATGAGGTTATTGAGGAGGTCATTAATGTGGAGGAGGATGTAGTCGCTGAAGTTCCAAGTCGCAACGAGACTGCAAACACTGAAACTTTTTCTGTTAATGAACCCAGTAAGGAACCGCCGGACGAAGATGGAACAACCAAGATGAACAATACTACAGTAGATCCAGGAGATGAGAGCTCTGAGATGGCTGAGGACATCGATCAATCGAAAACATCTTCTATCGTCATTGTTGGTTGTCGAATGCCGCCTGGTAAAAAGGTCAAAGGTACTACAGCCAAACTGAAGAATGCAAGGATTAAACCTCCCTACGAGAATAGAAGGAAAAGCCCTAGGCTCAATCCGGAGCAGGAGGATGTTATGGAAGAGGTTAGTGAAGAGAAGGAGAACTACACCCCCGCTTCTTCCCAGTAAGGTCACCGGGCCGTTTTTCTCTCTACCAAAGTTGTTTTAATGTTAGACATCCTTTGTTGGAATGTTCGAGGAATCGGCAACAAAGACACCTGCCGTGTCCTCCGAGATATGATCTCACTCAAACGTCCCAAAGTGGTAGCCATTCTTGAACCCAGGATTAGTGGTTCTGTAGCTGCCCAAACTATAAAGAAAATTGGTTTCTCCAACTCACACAGAGTCGAAGCTCGTGGTTTTGCTGGTGGCATTTGGATCTGCTGGAACTCTACCGACTGTGATATTAAGATCATCAACAGTCACCGACAGTTCTGTACTTGCCTTATCAACGACACTACTTTCACAACCTTCATCTATGCGAATCCACACATCTCTGTTCGAAAGGCTCTATGGAAGCATCTGGTTCATATGAGTAAGTCGTTTGATAAACCTTGGATTTTAGCTGGTGATTTTAATACTACCTTAAGCCCCAATGAAAAAAGAGGTGGCAAGAGGTATGACTTTCAAGAAGCAACGGTTTTCATTAACACTCTCTTGGAGGCTGGTCTTAGTGACCTGGGTTTCATGGGACCTAAGTTTACCTACAGGCACGGGACCTTACATGAGAGATTAGATCGTGCTATTGCCAACTCGGCGTTCTTGTCGAAGTTCCCCCATTTCATTGTTGAGCATTTGCCTAGATTTTGGTCCGACCATAATCCTATCTTAGTTAGATCAATTGCTTGCAAAGCTTCCAACCCCTGGTTCACCATGAAAAGCTCCTGGTCGAAGAATACGGATTTCCAGAATATGTTGCGTGCGTCTTGGCATCCTGATTTAGAGTTCAGAGATGCACTTGAAAAGGTGAAACCTGACATCCTAAAGTGGACTGCTGAGAATAGCAAGAAAGTGTCGAAAAACAAAATGAGAATCCTTAGAAACCTCAGTATCCTACAACGAAGCTTAGAGGATAATTTCGACAACATTACAGCTGATATGATCGCATACCTGCAAGTAGAGTACACTGATATTCTTAGAGCAGAGGAGGAAGACTGGAAACAAAAAAGCCACATTCAGTGGCTTACTGATGGAGATATTAATACAAAGTTTTATAACGCCTATGTAAAACAAAGGATGCGTTCCAATAACATTTCCATGCTGAGGAGACCAAATGGGGAATGGACGAGTGACGAAAATGAAATCCAAAGTATGCTTGTTGATCATTTTAAGTCTATTCTGACTGAAGATAATCGGACGGATGCCCATGAGATACATAAGTACCATGGCTGTTTTACTACTATTACTGAAGAACAAAGGAGGACGATATCTGCCCCCCCCCCCCCGACGCTAGCTGAAGTTTATAATATCTTGCGCTCCATTAATCCCTACAAAGCCAGTGGTCCGGATGGCACGGATGGCTCTTTTCTAATGGCTAATTGGCATACTATCAAGCAGTCAGTTCTCTCTACTATTTCCAAGGCTCTTGCTGGAGAAGCGCTCAATGTTGATTTATGCGCAGCAACAGTTGTCCTCATCCCAAAGGTTTCTAAACCTGAGTCCTGTGATCAGTTTAGACCTATATCACTGAACAATATTAACCTCAAGTTAGCATCGAAGGTGGTTGTTGAAAGAATTAAATCTTTCCTGGAAGGGTGGGTGTCCCCTATACAGAGTGCTTTTGTTCCTGGTCATAAGATAACAGATAACAGATAACATTATCATTGTCCAAGAGATTCTCCACAACATGCAAAGAAAATCAGCCAAAAAGATGATGGCGATCAAAGTTGATCTATCCAAAGCATATGATCGGATGAATTGGAATTTTGTGGAGGACACGCTGAATAAGACTGGACTGCCTGAGGCTATTATTCAGTATATCATGGGATCCATGTCTAAAGGAAAAATGTCCATTGCTTGGAAGGGCAATTTGACGGACAGCTTCAAAGCTAGTAGAGGCCTGAGACAAGGAGACCCATTGTCTCCTTACATCTTCGTGTTATGTCTAGAAAGATTAAGCCAACATATAGATAGCAGGGTGAGAGCTAAGGATTGGACCCCGATCAAGCTATCAACTAATGGTCCAAAGGTATCTCATCTGTGCTTTGCAGATGACATGATCCTCTTCGCTAAGGCAGACTTGAAACAGCTTAAAACGATCCAACAGTGTTTCCAGGAGTTTGGTGCGGTATCTGGACAAGCCATCTCTGTGAAGAAATCTAACATCCACTTTGCGAGAAGTGTTCCTCAAGCTGTAAGAAAGTTGCTCTGCAGGACGAGCGGATTTGCAGAAGCTGCTGACCTGGGTAAGTATCTCGGAGTGCCACTCCTTCATAAGCGGGTCTCAACCAGTACATATGGTGAAATAATTGAGAAGATATCAAATAGTATTAATTCTTGGTCTGCAAGAAGCCTATCTCTGGCTGGTAGGGTGTGTATGGCAAAATCCACCCTCAGTGCCATCCCTACATACACGATGCAGTCGGCTGTTATTCCCTTGAAGGTCTGTGACAGAATAGATGAGAATGTGCGCTCCTTCATATGGGGAGGGGGGCATAAATCCAATCCCTTATCTCTAGTTGCTTGGAGTAAGGTGACGAACAGCAAAGATAATGGAGGCCTTGGCATTAAATCAATGCACGAGTGGAACCAGACGATGATCAGTCGACATGCCTGGGAGATTGAAACTGAGCGAAAATTGCTTTGGTGCCATCGTATGAAGGATATGTACAACAAACACACCAGTAGAACTAATGCCACCGCCTCCAGGTTGGGCCGTGTTGTCCTGAACTGCAAAGACTTCATTGATGAGAATTCTGTGTGGATTCCCATTAGTGGCAACAGCATCAATGTGTGGTATGATAAATGGTGGAGTCATGACACTCGGTTGTATAATCGAACAAAGAAGCCGGTACCAGCCGAGTTAGAAGATTTACAGGTGGCTAGCCTTGTTAATCTCAACAATGAATGGGACACTGAGTTCCTGAAGGAGTGGATTATGGATGAGGACATCAAGCAAATCTTAAAAATCCCTGTCCCGGTGAATTCGCAGCTGAATGATATTCGGGCGTGGCTCCATACTGATAATGGGAAGTTCTCCACCAAGACTGCCTATAGTGCTTTCAGATCACAGAAGGAAGTCCATTGCCAGGGCAGATGGAACATTATTTGGAAGCTCAAGGTTTCTGCGAAAGTTAAGTTCTTTCTGTGGCTAGTGGGTCATAGAGTTATACTTACTAATAGTAGGCGTCTCAGAAGACAAATGACACATAGTGCGGAGTGCCCTAGATGCGGAGGAGATGATGAAACAGTGCTGCATGCATTACGGGATTTCCCAAAAGCCATGGACATCTGGAGCAATCTGTTGAGTTCTCAGGAACTGGTGGCGTTGAAAGATGCAAATGACATTTGGTTGTGGCTTAGCACGAATCTGTCAGGGGATAAGAAGCATGTGATTGTGTTCTCTATCACCTGTTGGATGGTTTGGAAGAACAGAAATGAAGAGATCTTTGAAAAGAGAACGACTACTGCTCACCACCTTGCTAGTAGAATAAGAGAAGAAGTGAAGGTGACTGAGGTAGCTTGGCGGAAAGAAGAGAAGTCAGAAAAGCTCGATTGAGAAAAAGGTTGGCAACGTCCAATACTCCCAGCCTATAAACTAAACGTAGATGCAGCCTTTAAGAACAAGCAGGCAGGCGCGGCGGTTATCTGCAGAGACCATCGCGGAGGTTGGCATGGGGGCTTAGCACGGAACTATAAGGTTGAGACTTCACTTGAGGCTGAACTTCACGCCATTGATTTGGCTATGGACCTTGCACATGATCTGCAAGATGGCTCCTGCAAATTCAAAAGAAAAAGAAGGCTAATTGGTCGATTTGTTATATCCATAGAGAAGCAAACAATGCTGCGGATACTCTGGCTAAGTTCCACCTAAAATCTGGGAATGGATTCTGTTATTACAGAATACCGCCTAAAACAGTTGAAGGAATCATCCTTAAAGAGCTTTGTAATGGTAGTAGTACTACCAAGTTTCATTCTCGCATTTCATATAATGTAGCTACTGTTGTTGAAAATTTAGCTTGCACGAGGAGGGCAAGATGAATAAGATAGCCTCCTGACTTCACCAAAAAAAAAAGTCCATTAATTCAATATTAACTTAGATGAAGGCACGTTAATTATCTCCATTTACATTAAACATCCAATTATTTTCACATTATATGTGTCAAACACATTATTTTCCACATGGATCATTGAATTATGTTCATTCACATTATATTACTTATTTATGCACATATAAATCATTGGTTTCTTATTAGTGGACTAAGTGGCATATATTACATATTAATTAAATCATTTACATATTAGGACATAATTAGGTTCCAATATACAACTCATCGTCTTATTTGTGTTCACATATCTAAAAGCATGGTCAGGGTCACAAGTATCCATATTTAGGATTTATATTTAAGTTACTCATGTTACGTACATTAAATGTTCACTAGGTTTATTCGTCATCCTTGTTTGTCCAATTTTAAAGATACAAATATACAATCACCACATCTCTAGGATTAAGGTTTCTAGATCAAGATGTTATGTTCCAATATGTTACTACACTTCACCCCTTGAAGGGGATTTGTCCCCAAAATCCAGCCATCCTTACTCTACTAACCAACTACTCTCCATCCCTTAATAGGTTTAACCTAATAAGCCAAATTAAAAAAACTCTTAAATATAATAGTGCAACATATGAATCTTTTCATTGTGAACATTTTAGGTGTTCAAGTTGTTCATAGGTCATTCATACAACTAGATGATTTTATCCAGCAATGGTTGAATTTTAGGTCCTTGTCTTACTGCCCTAACAACCCTAAGTCCACATCAGCATCCAATAAATCACTAACTACAAAACTCCACAACATGGAGTAAAGAGTAGATCCACTAATCATTTATGTTATGTCGCAGATTCCTATTTACCACTTAATAGGAAAAATTATGATTAAGATTTCTATTCTAACTAATCTAGGATTCTCTTCCAAGACTTCATACATCTTGTCATTGTGATTTGATTCAAGAAAAAAATTATAAAATCCATAAAATTTTCATTGTGCAACTAAAAGTATAATGGATAATAACTTTTGGAAGTAGGAAACTATACAACATAAAATAAATATGGTTCCAAAATCAACTATGTGAACCAAGTCAAAAAATTCCAGACAAGATTTTATTACCTTACTACATTAGCATCCTAAGTACCATCTCCATCCTACATTTGAAACTCATAACATAGAAAGGTATATGTCACAACTAGCCTATATATTAGGGTATGGGCTTATTGACTCCATCACATTATGGTTTACTCATCAAGACCATCATGTATTCCTCATATGATTTTACATCTTTCTTCCATCATCTCATCTAGGGTAAACATCTTGCATGGGGTTTTCACCTAGGGTAAGGGTCCTACAAGGAACTTACCAAATAAGATAGGATTACCAAGGGAGATAAAATTGAAATAGTCATAATAAGACCACCAAGGCTCCAATATCATCTTGTAAGGAGTGGGCATGGGAGGAGGTCTACTCCTCACCCAAAATTTGAAGAATAAACCCATCTACTCCAAACACACTAACAAGTATGTCAGAATAGGTGTATTTTTCTTTCTCAAATGAATTGTATACATGACCAAAGTATATCAACAGAAATAAATGTAATTAATATATTCAATTATTCAACATTACAAAATAATTTCCCACTTGGGGTTTACATAAAAAAAATAACTTTTTCACTGGGCAGAGGGATGCCCAAGATACCTCAAGGCTATCTCCCAAGAGTCATCTCCACAAATCCAAGTCCATGTCATCACGTTAGGTTCACCATGTCCTTCACCTAAGGGATTGGACACATACCCCATAAGAGATAACAAAATGGAAGTAGTCGGTAAAAAAAATGCTACTATGAGCATATAAATAGGGATTGAGCAATATTAGGAAAAAGGACTTCAATAACATTACCAAGGATTTCCAAACCAAGAGGGAAAAAGAAAATACAATTGTGTATCAAAGAGAACATTATGAAGAAGGTATTCAACAAAAGAGTTTCTTGCCAATGAAAAATCACAATCATAGATAGTAATAATCAGGAATGTTAAAATAATCAGACTAATATTATTTAAACAGGGCTTGTCTCATGCCTATTTCAGGTGGAAAGGTGCACCCTGGGCAGAAAGGCATGCCCAATATATACAATAAGAGTTGAAAAGTGTAATTTTGGTTGAAAGACACACTTAAATACTATGGTAGTCCAGATGTATCTCTAGTCTAAACAAGATTAGTCTGTTGTACATGCACTAAATGTAGAGTTGAGAAACAAGTTTAGTGAGTACCCAATAAAGGGATGATATCAAGCGGGTCACATTATCCATATATAAGTACTCAAAAAAATTCAATAATTAAGATGCATCACAAGATCATAAAATTGCACACTTAGAAGTTAGGGTATCATTTAGGTCAAGTACAAGAAATAGGATTTCAAGATGGAATAAGATGAACAAGATACAAATTAGGGTCCAATCAAGCATATCCAATAAAGTAAGAATGTCACAAGATATTTATCTAAAAATAACTACTCACATTATTCAACCACTCTAAAGAGAAAGAGGTGGATAGGGTACTATTAGAAATAGGTGTGATTTCAAATCTGGAAAAGCTAGTGTTGATTTGTTCTTCTCATCCTGCAAAACTGAAACAATGGAGGATATCTAATTGGATATCAAACTCTAGGAACAAGACTTCCCCAAGCCAAGATATCATCCTATTTGGATCTACTATCCCCTTCTGGACTCGGGGATTCCAAAGGACTAGAAGTAACATGGAAATGAACCCAAGGAGCCAAGATACTCCACATTAGCGTCCCATAGCTCTATATCATCTTTTGCCATGACTGGCGATAAGAAGAAGCCCCGGGAACACACATATCAAATCCAAATCATGTTAATTACACTCGTGGAGTTCCTCAAGTGCTATAGACCATAATGAGAAAACCCCAAAAAAAGAATTGCACAAAAGAAAACCAAGAGGAAAGTAGAAATATGAAGTAAGGAGAATTTTTTATCCAAGGAATTACTAATATCAGAGGGGAAATGATGATGGGGAAGGCTCCAAAAGATTCCTTATGACTTGCCCATGATGTTTCTATGCATCCAGGGAGCATGGGGTAGCATGTTGTGATATCTCTGACCACCCACTACTTGTGGAGTTGGGTAGGGTGACTTGCCACATACCAGGCAAAATGAGAGTCACAGAAGACAAATAGGTATTTCTACAAAGCTCATGGAAATCGAAATTTAAGCATCATAATGTGTAGGAATCATAAAAACTTTAGGGATCTATGCAAATAGTTGGATTTTGTTGGAGACTGAGGCAAGGTTTTTGTAAGGCCCCTGAACTTGCTTAATGAGTTGAATTTGTATAATTACCATAATTTAATGATTATAACACTAATATAACCTTTTATATGTTTTAAATTCATAATACAAGTTTACGTTTCAAATTTGGTCCAATTTGGACACTATTTGAGCAAGTTATGCAATTTTCTGTACATTTTGGACTTTTCTACAATTTACCCCATTGAGGGGTTTTCTTTGCAATTTGTCACATGAATTATGGTCTTTAGATGTTATATTATCATTCTTGAGTATTTTTATCCATGGGGATGCTAGTTGAGCCATTGTTTGAAGGTGGTTTCCTCAAGGGTATTTTAGGGTTTACCCCTTCATGGATGAGCTACCTTTAGTAGCTATCAACTAATGAATTATGTGATTGGCTGGGAAATTCGACAAAGGAAAGCTAAGAAGGTCTATATGGATGGTGGGGGAAATTCTTGTGTGTGTTCTTGTATATTCTTAATAGTTTAAGGCCATAGACACATGGGGAAGCTACTTTTACACCTCATGCTTTCTTCCATCCTTATCCATGGGCTATATGTACCTCTTCCTTGCCCAAGTACGAAACTATGCTTGCTTTCTCTTTCCTCTAACCTGTAGCAATGACTCCACTCTGTTTTTATGCATAACCAAGTGCTCTAAGGTAGAAGACAACTCATTTTAGGAGAAGAAGGTCTCCTAGAGCTCCATCTAGCCCTACCTAGGGTTTCCAAGGTCATCTTCTAGGGATTTCGACCAAGGCAAGTTTTTTTCTTCCTTCCTTCTCCATTTATCTTGATCTTCTTCTTCCTTAGACATTCCTCCAGGTCTGAACCTTGCTGTCCATGGTGAAAGTGGCTCTAGAACTCAAAAATCTATCCTTCTTGTTTCTTTTTCTAGGGTTTTGCTTCTTTGTGGAGAGAAGTGCCTATTTGGCCAAGTTCAGATCTAAATTCAAGGTTTTCTTGCCTTATTTTCTCGAGATTCTTTCTGTTTTGGATTTGACCTACTCTATAGAGGCGAGTTATATAACATTCTTCACTTATATTTCTAGTTAGAAGCTTGTTAGTTCATGTTTATGCTTTAATGTGATGAACTAAGCATAGAGAAACCATGCTTGTTTAGAATTACGAATTTTTGTGGTGTTCCTTATTTTGTTCCAGTTCTAAATGAACTTGTAAACATGTGTACGACTTTTCTAATGTGTAACATGATCTGGGAAAGGTTGATAGCATCAACCTATGGTGCTAAGCACAAAATAATTGATGGTTTAAATTAGGGTTTTCAAGTTATTTCCTTCCCTATCACACAATCAATGGTCATATCATTCAATAACCAATGGTGTTGCTATCTTGGCAACTTATGTTCGTGATCAATGGTGTCAAATTTGTGGTGACAACCTATGGTCACCCCCTTATGTCAGGTTTTGGCTCAATTAGACGTTTAATTATCATTTACTAAGTATTCTAATGATGTTATCAATCGATGATGACATTAGCTTAAAATTTGATGGTGTTAACTGAATATATTACTGATCTAACAACCAATGGTGACCTAATGATCACAATTAATGGTGGATCAGGTCATCACCATATATGATGAGTTAAGAATGTAATTGTAGATTTGATTAAACCTTGAACCAAAGGTTCCTTGGTTCAATTGATCTAATAGCTAGACCTATACTTCAATTGATAACCTTGAACAATGAACTTAGTCCAATGAATAATATTGGATTTTTTAAAATCCAATGGATTAGAATAAATCATATGATATTATATGTGGGTCCTAGTGATGATAATTCTATGGTTCAATACCATTAATTTGCAGTCTTACCTTTGCCATTATATAGTTATATTTGATAAATCACTATAATAAGTGGATGTGTAACTCCCATGTGATCTAGCTTTTTTTCTATAACGAGGAACCCCTCCCGGGATCGGCCACTATTGGACCCCACCCATCCAATGGTAAATCCCAAAGACAGCTGTGTACTTGGTGGCACCGTGGTGCGCTCAATAACGTGGGGCCTTTATTGCACCCCAAGGTTTTTCTCCTAGAGTCGAACATGGGTCCCTTCATTGAGGATTGCCAAGCCGCACCACTTGGGCTACTCCCTCACTCTGTGATCTATCTTGTTATACCTAACCTTAATGTAATTATATGATGTTGATTGGTTATAATCATACCTCTTGAATGATTAATGTGATAATGAATTACACTCTTCTTGTGTTGAAACCACAATGTAGTACTATTTGAATATCATAGTGCCTTGCCATGTTAATATCTATGGACATATGTGTGCTGATGATCTTTTGAGCCTTGTTGTAAGGCATGGAATGATGATGATAACCTTACTATGAATAATGTGATGGTCTTAACGACCTTTGGGCATGTTTGAATTCATGATTGAGGTGAAATCCTCTTCATGTTCCAATAAGGGTTAAAACCTTGGAACTTGTGATAAGATATTGGTATCTTGTAATAGTATGATGATAGGTGTGGTCCATTAATTTTCAATGAATGATAGCATGTGGTAATGTGATTAATATTTATATCTCAAATGTTTTATATCTTTTGAAGTTGTTATACATATACTCATGTTAGAAAAGAATTAGGGTTTGAACGTCCACTTGTATGATAAAGCCTTAATGCATTCAATTGGCAGTAATTAATCAATTGTAACCTTAATCATGTAGAGCTCTGTGTCGTAGAGCCATCTTCAATGTCAGAACTTACTGGATGGTGAAATGAGTAATCCCAAGGGAAACTCAGAGCGCATACTATTGAGTATGTGAGGGTGGTAAGTTGAGGATGTATCTGTGTCATCCACAATTACAAGTTATGGAGGATGGTTATGGTCATGCCTCTGACATTTGATGTGATTGAGGACAGCTGCGGTTGTACCTCGGATTAGAGGGTTTAGTATACCCTATTTTCTAGTGTCGTAACTTGTACCAAGTATGGAGTAGTTGTTATCAGTTGACTATATGTCATTGTTGGCAGTTTGACTGGTATGTCACTACAATTTACTCATACTGACCGAGGGGAAGAGATCTTAGGATACCAGAACTCCTAGATCTTATATGGAATTGAATAGCACTTCATAGTGGTCAGTTAGACTTTGAGTGGTATGACTCAAACTCCCCAGGGCATAATAATAAAAGATATAATATCAGCCGTGTAGTATAATTGCTAGGGTTTAATATGTATCACATTCATTGATTAACCCTTGTCTTGTCCTTACACTACATAGTTCTTACATGATGCAGACTTGTGAAAATTGTGTAATTCTACTTGATGTTACAACTTATTTGCTTAACTGCTTAGTATGCTTAAACTGTTTAATCTATTCGTATTGTTTATTCAATATCCTAACTGCTCAATGTATTTACTATTAATTAATATGTTATAATCAATATATGTTGGAGAGAGTTATATCTCTTGCTGGGACTGGGTCTCACCCGTGGGTCACCACATTTTTTTAGGTGGTCGCGGGCAACGAGGTCAAGGTCGCACTATGGAAGAGAACCAATCTGGTGATCAATAGATTCAGAAGGTTGGTTAGTTTTAGATGTTATAGTAGAGTCTTAGTGTTGTCCATGTACTCTCAAGTCATGGATATGGGATGTGTTTTCTAGATGATATACTCGTATCGACATGAGATTTTGGTAGTATGCCAATGTTTGTAAATATATGGCATGTGCATGTGAAATATTTTTTGTATGCAGGATGTGACTGAGGTCTTTGGACCCATATGTAAATACTTGTTACAGTATATGAGAATGGAATGATGGACCTTTTGTAAATGTTCTAGAGTTTATTTACATTGTTGGAATTGGTTTTAATTATTCCGCATTTTTTACTATGTGATTAATTAGTAGTTGATCATGTTTTGTGTTTTGAGTAATCTTGTTTAGCGTGATGAGGTGTCACAGTTTTAGGGTGAGTTGAATCAAGGGTTTAGTTTGGAGGTGAAGGGGATTCTTGATAACTCTTAATATATAAGCTAGGTTAGGTTTTGTGGCCTCTAGAAGTAAGGGGAAAAAGGTAATTTAGGTGTTTTTACATGGAGAAGAATTAGGTTAGGAAAGTGGGTATACAATGGGGAGAAATCGTCTGAGGAGTTAAATGGGAAAGAAAAATCATGAAACAGTGAAGAGGAGAGGAAGATAGCTTAAGAGGAAAATATATTTCTATTATTTTGAGAAGAAAATGAGGTGGCTGGAGTAAGAATAAAATTTTGCAGTTGTTGGATGGGTTGGGTGCATCAAGGAAATTGTGGGGAGAGTTATGACCATTAGATCGGTAAACTTACATGGAAATGGAAAGGGAAAGAGGTTGTTACATCCGATAAAACATGAAAAACTATGAACTCGACTGCATTATTCGCAACATTAGCAATTTAAGGTTTTTACCTTATATTTTCTTTCCAAAACAAGTTGATGGTTCAAGTAATGTTCAAACAATATGAAAATTGACATCTACAGTAATTAAACCATTAACAATCCCAATTTTCTATTGATTTCCACTTTTGAAATCATTTAATCTATCATTTAATATTTTAGAATTAATCTCATATTTTCCTTCCTAAATGAAATTGAAGGTGGTATCATTGTCAATTAATGGAAAACATGGCAACTAAGCTAATTTGGGATTAGATTTCAATTTTGAAACTTCCTATTATGAGTTATAATACAATTAAGTTTTAGGTTCATTATCTTTATATTTAATATAACTTACATATTTACCCTCATTCATTGAGTCCTATTAACTTAATATATTTATCAATAGAGTTATGGTAAATTATATTGCATGAATTTGCATATATCACTAATTTAACATATTAAGTCCATTGAATCAATATTAACTTAGATGATGCCACACTAGTTATTTCCTTTTACATTAAGCATCCATATATTATCAAATTATATGTATCAATAACATAATCATCCATATGGATTATTCATCTATATTCATTCACAATAGATTGTTGATTTATGCACATTTAAGTTATAAGTTGCTAATCAGTGAAATAGGTGACATATATTACATATTTAATTAACTCATTTACATATTAGGATATGGTTAGGTTCCATATATACAAGTCATCATCTTATTTGTGTTCACATATCCAATAGCATGGTCAGGGTCATAAGTATCCATAGCTAGGATTTACATTTGAGTTACTCACATTATTTACATTAAATGTTCACTAGGGTTACAAACAAGTGTATTAGGGGATACTATCAATCCTTCTTTGGACAAATCTAAATATCCATATATACAAGCACCATATCCCAAGGACTAGGGTTTCTAGAGTCAAGATTCTAGGTTTTATTATGTTACATATTTGTTGCTACAGCCGCTCTTCTTATCTGAAGTTATGAATATCACTACCAATGTCATGTGAAACCTACATGGTCACATGCATAACGATTCATAATCTAATTAATGTTCACAATAAAACATATGGTTAGAATGGTTCGGAATGATGTGCATCATAATTTTGTGCCCAAACGATTGATTAGATAAGTCAACTATCTGATTTGATGGCTTGGATCAATCTATCAGTTTATTGTCAATGACAGATCACCAATTTGGGGAATTGGTCATAATGATTGACTGATTAAAGTTTGGAAACAACAAGGAATGTGTGTTTTGTTTGGTCTGGAACTAAATTGGTTAATTATTTAGTACTAAGAGTGGAGAACTGTTTAAATGGGAAAGTCAACTTGTGGATTGTGTGACCCAACCAGTCCCAACCGATTGACTACATAAATAAATTGATTGACTAGATTCTTAGCAATATTCCTAGTCCAGTTTGTTTTGAATTGTGCCAGGAATGGAATTGGATTTTTATAAAACTCCAAGCATGTGACTCTCCTATATAAAAGGGTGGGCATGCAAATGAGGACACACATATTTAGACACAATTTGTCTTCAACTGTTGGAGAAATGAAGAACATATCCCAAGGACTACATCGAGCAATAGGACAAGGAGAGAGAGTGATGCTAGAACGTCAACAAGGTTGAGCTTTTCTTCCTCTTGGTGACCAAGGTGATGCATCGAGTTTTGACATTTGCATGGATGATGTATACGATCAGGCCCTTGGTGGAGGCTTGAGGACAAGCTATTTATCCTAGGAGAAGTTACTATAAGGATAAGCTACTTATCC
Source organism: Alisma plantago-aquatica (assembly GCA_963693085.1). Classification (NCBI taxonomy): domain Eukaryota; kingdom Viridiplantae; phylum Streptophyta; class Magnoliopsida; order Alismatales; family Alismataceae; genus Alisma; species Alisma plantago-aquatica. The sequence continues at coordinate 889,412,533 of OY856414.1, read as the reverse complement.
TAGGAGAAGACAAGGTGTTACTATAAGGACAAGGAAACAATAGAAACAAAAACTTTAGATTAGGATATAGATGTGTGGGTTCTACATCAACATAAGATGTGTCTAGTGGTTTTACAACTACTGTGTGAATGTACTGACATTTTATGCCTACAAAGGATCTATAGGCTAAGATTTTTGTTGGGAGAAATATTATATTTCCATTGTTCCTCCTTTCCACAAAATTCAATAGTGGTACAAAGCTGACCTCATATGCTTTTAACTCCAGTTTAGGTTTTGAACTACGTATCATTTATGAACAAACAATTCTACAATGTGTATACACATTAATCACCAACTGTCATATATGATATCATATATCTATATTACATAAACCAATATGATGACTTTAAAATCATTTTGTCTGGTGAATATGGATATGGAAACTAGGTCATTGTGGTTCTTGTGATCTCAAACGTGGTAGTTGTGATTTTTTATTTTGATCAAAACATGTAACATGTATATAACTTTCATGCCATGCCTCCTCTCAGTACATTCTCCTAGTGAAAATAATTCTTCAAATTATATTTGGATGATGTATTGACATCTCTGGTGGAGCATGGTGAGGAGAAAGATGTGAATAGAAGCACACACCAATGAGGAAGGTCCATGGGGGGTTCATAATGAATACCAATCAAAGACTCCATCAACAACTAAAGAATTTCCAAAACAAGAAATCCAATTGAGTGACTGACTTTCCACTCGGCTAACTAAAATATCATCTAAAGGTATATTTAGGGTTACATTAGATTAGAATATCTTGATTGTTTTATGTAACTCTTATTGGATCAAGATATCTAATTTTATTACTTTTAGTGATTATTGTAGCATATGATATCTTACAATATAGTATGTGCAATAAAGATAGGATACATATGATTATAATATCAAATCCCTCAACATAATATCAAAGTATAAGATTCCTTCCATTGTACAATATACATGAAATCCTCAATCAACTACGTGTGGGTATGCCTAGTGTGTCCATCGTCTATCTAGGGGAAGTGTAATAATAACTATGTGGGTTTTCTTGGTAGGGTTCATAGCTCATTTTATTGGCCATTGGGTTGGACTTGACTAGGTGATATTGATAGGATTAAGAACCTAAGGACATAAAGATGGAATATACATCATAATATGGCATATTAAAAGGAGTTGTCTGACCATATATCCAAAAGATACATTGGATGAAATTGGTATTTTTTTACCAACCTAAATAGTTAAGTTGTGAGTGGTTTGCCACAGTTCACTCATGACTTAATGTATTATGGATCTTAGCTCACTAGAAGATTGCTTGTTACAACTTCACAAAATAATTTCGAAGGCTATTAATTTGATCAATACAGTGGGAGTGTTATTTATTAAAGTTCAAATTTGTTTTATCAAATCAAATTGATATTCAAATCAAATTGTTGAGTTTTGTAAAACTTTCTTTATACATCTAATGGCATAAACACACAACAACTTCTCATTATGATCATTCATTGAAAAGCAAAAGTTGAATTGCAACAATTTCCTTGAGTTGTATAGGACATTGATAATTATTCTCACTCATGAGTGTAAGGTCTATGTCATGGAAACATCAGAACCAGAAGAATAATCTCCAATTGTTCCTATAATGGAAAGGAAAGCTTATCATAAGAATATAAATGATGATATTGACATCATGTACATCATGATACTCTCCTTGAATCATATGCTTCCAAAATAGAATGAGTTTGTGGTAGTTATAAAGATGGTCAGTCATCTCAGGAATATGTTATGAGAATAAGAAAGGGAAGAGGTGTCACTACTACAGAACCGACCTTTAGTGTCGGTTATTTAAGGCCTTTGGCGTTGGTTTCAAAGCAAAACCCAAGTGGGCACCGCTAAAAGTTGAAACCTTCAGCGTCTGTTTTAAAACTGATTTCATAACCCTTCCCTCCACCAAAAATGTGCCAGCAAGGGCACTATAGGCGTCAGTTATATAATAAAACTGACACTATATCCAGGTCAAATACGTCGACATTTCACAAAAACTGACATCATAACCCTTCCCGTCACCAATAAAATACGTTAGTAAGGGCACCATCGGCATTGGTTTTTATATATAACTGACACTATATCTAGCTAAAGACGTCGGTTTGATACTAATAATCGACGCCATATCCCTGGTGCCATGAAGACCCCACCACAGGTGTGCTTCCCAGCACGGTCGTGGTACCTAGCCACATAGACGTCGAGTTTTTTCTAATAACCGACGATGTATGTCTTTGTTGTCGGTTTTATACTAATAACTGACACCTATGTTCAGATTTTTTTCTTATCAATTTGCAGGCCTATTGTATGGCTGGTCAGGAGGATGCAGAGCCTGCAGTTTAGTTCTAAACTGTAGGTTTACAGCATCCATTGATATCAGCCAACAACAGGCCACAAACTTACAAAATTAACAAGATGACAACAATTTATGATCACACACATATATAAGCACATTTAATTCATATTATTTTTCATCACACACATGTAGAAACCAATAGTTCCATTTCAAATTTCCTCCATTTCAACACACATTTAGCAACCTATAGTTCTATTCATTTCATATCTTTTCACATTCATACACATGTAGAAACATTCATGTATTGATCATCTTCACATTCACACATATGACAATTCAGAAAATTTCATTCACATTCACATAAAAATAATTATGAGAACAAAGTTTAGAAATATCATTCTTTATTCATCATCATCATTATCACCATCAGTATCCCAATCATATTTAAAAAATTTCACTACTTGTAGGGCTTTTGCCCATTGTTCTCTTACATCATTTAAGTCTTCCATCATATAGGGAGTATGTATATCTAATAACTTTTGACTGATAGTGAAGTCAGTTTTAAACACCTGCAAAGAGAAGGATGTATATATATAATTAATAATATATAATAAGATTGATATATTTCATATTATATAATGAGACTATGTATAATACATGATGTATGGTATCGATTTCCATTGTGGCATGTCCATAAATTGCATCACATAGTATGCACATGCCCAGCCATTTTCTTGTGTAGCACACTATAAATTGAAACATACAAAATATTCAAAAATACAAATAAGCACAGTTCACATAAATAATATATACATTGGAATTGGAAAATTACTTTCACATTCTCCCAAATTAGTGGTTGTTTCTTTTTCTTGGGGACCTTTCCTCCAACTTTTTTGAACTCAAGTAAAGCCCTACATGTTAATGTAACACATTAAATTGCATAATTAAATAGTAATGTAATAACATATGTTAACGGATATAAAAATATGAAATATTTCTCACGGGAATAATGGCATTTTCATTGTGTGTCCATATAATGTATTCAATTCCTTCCCCACAGGATCTAAATAATAGACAGTGAACGTCTTGGGGACAATAATTAGTAACTCCCAATGCCTACCACTAGAGGTAAGAAAGTTAAAAATTAATAGTCAAAATCCACAATAAAAATGTTTTTCTTAAGTCCAAATTATAAGCAAAGTAAACTTACTCAACATTGAATGGAGCTATTATCACCATCTTCTTTTTTTTACAAAAATATTTAAAAGCAGCAGAGCAGTATGAAGTAATTGATGAAGGTCTTTATCTACAAGACTAATCAAATATGGAACCAAAAATCTCACATGGGAACATGAAAAATCTGTACATACCGTGTGTAAGTGGTTGCAAAACATGCATTATGTATGCATTAATATATAAGAAACAAGATCACCGTATATAAAACAAGGTATATGGATGTATAAACAAGATCTCACCATATCCATAGCTCTATCATAGATGTATTCAGCCAATCATAATGAAACAACTCCAAAATATCTTGTATAAATAGATTGTTATTGTATGGTTGACCTGCAGCATCCTCTAGAATAGAAACATTTATAGGGAAATTTGGATCATGTTCACCTATCGATACTTCCATACCCTTACAATTAGGACCTAACAAGGCGTGTAGGTCCTTTGGAAGCCAACTTGGTACTTTAGGAGGTGGAGGTGGAGGCCGAGATGTAGCGGGTGTCTACCTTTTGACCTGTATATATAATTTCAGATCAGCTGACTCATATACACACACAAACAAATTAACATAATGTAAATTTACCATACAATATTAGTATAGACGACATCTACTTTGGGCCACAATATCACTCCTCTTTCTACCTCACCAAGCGTTTCAGAATCTGGGTGGGTATATGGCAATGGAAGATCCCTCCAATTGGGGAGTACATGTATTGGGCTCACACGAATCACACCATTTGGTATTGGAGTCCCATGAAACATGTCCCCTGAAAGGGGTGGGTAAGCCTCGGCCTTTGCAATGATATATTCTTGACTTTTTAGACAATATGTCTTCAACACCTACAAATTTACATAAAGAATGTTATATACATATATACATAAACATATCATCTTCAAAAGACTAGCTACTATGTCATAAAAATACTTACAGTAGACGTGCTAGGTGGTGGGTCTATAGGATTACTCCCAACCACCTCCATAGTAGGAGAACAGTGGCACACCATAGGTACTGTCTGAGTGGCAGTCTGAGGCACATGCCACTTGCTAATTGCTTCATAGAGTCTCTTATCAAGTGCTTCCTTGACTCTCCTATTAATTAACTCATATATGTATACATGGATAAAAGAAATGCTAGCTTTTGATTATTGAATTCCCTTTTACAATAACATTCTAAAAAAAGAACATTTTACTTCAACATTTGATAATCCCACTTTTGGGACAGGTTTGCGTTGTGATTGCCCAAAGAACGCTTTATGCCCACACCAGTGCATGCACCCCTAACACGTCCAGGATGCTCTAGGTTACCTAGAGAAACTATCAATTCATCCCTTGTGCCCTTAGGGATGAACTTGCCTTCCTTTCTCTGCTCGTGAAGCTCCCGCTAATCACCATCAATAGAAATTAGTAAGTAAATATAACAATAATCAATATCGATTGCTCTAAGAGTTGAATTTTACCATTTTTGCATCCGCCTCAGCAGTTGTGGGCTTGGTTATATCTCCTTTCTTGTTTTGCCTCCCAGCTATCCATATAGCATGGTGATGCAGAGGTGCGGGACCAATAGTAGAGGACTCTACAGTCTCTTGAGTAGCAGCAGACTAAGCAGTAGACTCAACCTATAGTCTTTGGTGAATGCCTACATAGCCTTTTGGATCCATCATGTGGTCATGCACATTTAGTGCATGCCTTGCTCTTTGAGCATCGTTGATAGCCTTGTTAGTAAGCACATTGATTTGGTTAGTAACACTAAAGGTTAATCTTGAATAGGTGAATACATAAGAATATATATTAATTAAATTGGGAGTGGCACTTAATACCTTGAATTCATCAATTTTTCTTTTGGTAACAAACTCCTCCCAATCATTGGGTTCTAAGTAGTTCCATTGCTCAGTGGCTAGCTTCTACCTCTTCTCAGCATCTCATATGTAATCTCGAGTGAGATTTGTCCTATAGTTCCTTAGGACCCTCCCACAGTGTTGCATCATGCATTGACGATGCAGCTTTTCATCCAGTTCAAATATACTCTGCAAAATAAAATTTCTATTAATTAGTATCCTAAAAATTAGTAATCTACAAAATAGAATTGAAAATAAAAATAACTTACGCATAGTTCCTTACATACTAAGTATTTCTACCCCTTAGGAGCTTTATTCCAAGATTCTACATTAGGACTACAATGGCTACGAGTAAGAACTCCAAGATATGAAATAAACGAGTTGTAGTTCACTCCAACTATATTTTGTGCATGATCAAAATCCACAGCCAGTTTGGGTCCATTGCCCCATTGTTGTAGTAACTTGTTCATCATAGTTATGCCCCTCACTTTTTCAAAAAATATTTTTACTCATCAAGTGCCCCAAGTTCTTCAGGGGGTACATTATCAACCTAAAATTTGAAAAAATAAACACACTTACAGGATATAACTATAAATGGACATATAGATAGAAATATAGGATATATTTTAAAAACTTACATTGTGAGGCGTCACATTGATATCCTCACCCTCATGGTAATCATCATCACGGTCATCATGCTCATGCTCATCCATCTGAAAGTGTCATTAAAAAATCAAACATTTAGCATTTGACATAACTAGAAGATAATAAAATATTGTAAAGTTCACATTCAAAAAAATAAAACATATAAAAAATATAAACATGCATGCCTCTAATATTGCGATCTTTTATCAATTAACAATCCTTCATTGTGATCTTCGTGCACATACAAGTCATCATTAGCTTCAATATTTGGTGGTGTTGGCAACCCAACTGAGAATGGACTGGAGTCATCATACTTATCGTTCTTTTTTTCATCTATAGGATCTTCAATGAACTGTCTTTTACTATGAAGAACAACCCACCATTTATCATTTGCAGGATCATTGATATAAAATACTTGTTTCTCTTATGATGCAAATATGAATGGTTCACCCTTCTTGCCAATCTTTTCAAAGTTCACTAATATGAAACCCAATTCATCCACTATAACTCCTTTGGTGTTATCAACCCAATTACATTTAAAGAGTAGAATTCTAAAATCTACATAGTCAAACTCCCATATTTCTTCTATGGCACCGTGATATGACATTTTAGCTTCATGTGGACTCTTATCCTTTACACTTGCAAAAAACAATGAAGACGCTTGAATGGTGACCCCATTATTTTGGACGACACTCTTATCATCTTGACACTTTGTGTAATATGAGAATCCATTTATGTCAAACCCTTCATAAGACATAACATTCAATTTTGGTTTAAAGGTGAGGCATTTGATAGTTTCAGTATGATTATTTGGTGTTTGAGGTAGTTGATATAAGACTTTATCTTCAAACCACTTAAGAAATGTCTTGTTATGATCTCTAGCAAGCCACATTGAATTGGCTCGAGGATATTGTCTCTTGATGAAATTGGTATGTTCCTCGATATAAACACTCACTTCATTGATGTTGTGTAAAATATACAAGTGACCTTGTTCCAACTGCTCACGGCTGATTACTTTTATCTGTGATCCCAAAATTCATTTGTCGGGATACTCCTCAATATTCTTGTCATTAACAGGAGCGTCATTACCACTCAGAAAGTCATTGCAAAAATCCATAACCTCTCTCTCCACATAACCCCTCAATAATACTCCCTTTAGGCCGATAATAGTTTCGAACATCACCTTTAAAAATGCTCATGTATCACTCAAAGGGATACATCAAATGCAAGAAAATTGGTCCCAACATTTTCACTTCCCTAGTCAAGTGGACAACAAGATGTACCATGATATCAAAGAATGAAGGAGGAAAATACATCTCAAGCTGACATAGGGTAACAACCACTTCTCTTTGCAATTTATCGAGAGTATCAGGGCAATAACTTTGTTGCACAGACTGTTGAAAAAGAAACAAAGTCTAGTGATTACAAACCTTACATGCTTCGGCAATATAGATCAAATTGCCACAGGAAATATTGGTTGCATTAGTGTGACAATCATGAGATTTAAGACCTATCAAATTCAGATCTTTCATTGATACCAATCTACAGATGTTGTATGAGTAACACTGTGGCACCTTAACATTTACCAAGCATTCACAAAAAGCTTTCTTCTCCTTTCTAGACAATGTGTAACAAGCGGGAGGTAAGTATGTTCTCTGATCGCTACTGACTACTTCTGTTAATGTTGTCCTTATTTCCATTTCACGTAGGTCTATTCTGGATTTTATCCCATCTTTAGTCTTACCTGGTATATTCAACAGAGTACCAATGACACTATCACATACATTTTTCTCAACATGCATGACATCGATACAATGTCTGACTGCCAAAGAACTCCAATAAGAAAGATACCAAAATATTGACTTCTTCATGAATAAAGATTTGTCACTCCATGTGGCCATGGTACATTGTGATCTCTTACCAAATTCATTGGCAAAGTCTTTTACTCTTTCATAAACAACCTCCCCTGGTATAGGTTTAGGTACACTCTGTTCCTCATTCCATCCATTGAATGCTCTGCGCAACCTACGATACAGATGGAATTCAGGAAGAAACCTTCGATGACCAAGATATACAGTCTTGCCGCTATGTTTTATTCGTATTGAATCAGTGTTCTCTTCACATATAGGACACGCTTTAGATCCTTTGACACTATATCCAGACAAATTCACATATGTTGGAAAGTCATTAACAGTGTAAAACAACATAGCATGCAAATGAAATGTCTCTCTTTGAGAAGCATCATAGGTCATCACACCTTCACCCCATAGTTTCTTTAAGTCATCAATTAGAGGTTCAAGATAAAATCAATATCATTTCTAGGTTGTTTAGGGCCCGATATCAACAACGACAGCATAACGTACTTATTTTTCATACACAACCAGGGAGGAAAATTGTATATAATAAGCATAACTGGCCAAATGATATGTTGGCTGCTCAATGTCCTGTATGGATTCATCACATCTGTACAAAGCCCAAGTCTTAGATTCCTGACTTCTTCACCAAATTTAGGGTACAATAAATCAATCTTCTTCCACTGCGGGGAATCAGACGCATGTCGTAGGATCCCATCATTATTTTTCTTAACATCTGTATGCCACCTCAAATTCTTCACATCTATCAGATTGGCAAACAAGTGTTGAAATTCTGATATTATAGATAGATACCACATCACCTTGGTAGGAGAACCAGTTTTGGACTCCCCCGAAGTCATCAATTTATACCTTGATGCACCACATTTTAGACAATCTTTTAAATCCACATAGTCCTTTTGAAATAATACACAATCATTCAGGCATGCGTGTATCTTCTTAGCCTCCATTCCCATTGGGCACAACAATTTCTTCAACTGGTATGTTGAGATTGGCAGCTCATTTCCTTTAGGAAGAATTTCCTTCAACAAAGACAACAATGACATGCAGCTTTTGTCGCTCCATCTATTGTTAGCTTTCATCTAATACAATCTCAACACACCGCTAAGATTCATAAACTTAGTACAACATGTGTATAATGGTATCTCAGCATCATGCATAATGTTTCTAAACATGGGAGGTGGATCGGTGTCCTCTACCCCACAACTATCCAGCATCACATCAATGATGTCTACTGGAACTGGTTCGTTCACATCTATGTCTTCGGAGGCAATTTCTTCTTCCACACAAGCACTGCTATCGACATCCACTGATTTCAGGTTTGAAATCTCTCCATGCCAGTGCCATTATGTATAGCCTTGTACAATCCCGTTGCACATGACTTGGCTTTTGATTTCATCACCAGTGCTGACTTTCAAGTTGTTACCGCAATGCCTACATGGACAGTAGAACCTATCTCCAGGTTGTTTCCTATGTTCCTCGGCAAATCTAATAAAATGATCAAGACAAGAAATAAACTATGGGGTGCAGTGATTTGGAATGGACATCCATGATCTATCCATTCTATGATCAAAGAGAAATCAAGTATATATTAGGGTTTAGGATTAAAAGATTAGGGTCTAGGGTTAAAAGATTAGGGTTTATGGTTAAAGTTTAGGGTTTAAGGTCTTATATATAATATATGTGTACCACCTATCCCATTCTTAAACACCTAATCTCACTAGTAAGTGTATAATGTGTATTGTGTTTTCAAGAAAATTTCGGTAGCATTTCCCCATTGTTCTCCATGTACATATGTACTTAGAGAACAAATAGGGAAATGTTGCTGAAATTTTCTTGAAAACCCAATACACATTATACACTTACATCCTAAGTGAGATTAAATGTTCAAGAAAAGTCCCAAACCGGGGACTATCCAAGATTTACTCCTAATGAGTAAATCTTGGATGGGTTTCTAGGCCAACAAATACATGTATGTTGTCATTCTTATACCTACAATCCTAGTTTCATCATTCATATCCTAAGTTTTGTGTAACATCATTTAATCATGCTTGTCAGTAAATACTAAACAGTAAATAAACCATGTTTCCATATATCAAAGATTTGAATCAAAATAAAGCCTAATGGCACATTGGGATAGTGAGAATAGTATACCTCACTTGAAGGCTGAAGAAGAAATATATGCAAGTCAACAGCACAAATAGATGACACAACAACTCAATTCAGACCCAAGAGCACAAGCACATCAACTCAATTCAGCACCTACAACAACACAAATGCACGATTCAATTTTGTTATAATGTGTTAATTAGGGGTCAATATACATCAATTTTAGAGAAGTAGGAAGAATTAACAGCATTGCAGAAACATGTACCCAATATCCAATTAGGGGTCAAATAGGCAACCAGTATAATGGTCCTCTCATCAAATTCCTCAAATCCGAGGTAGTGTTCCAGCCCAGAGGATAAAGTTTACCAATGGTCCAGACACCACAAAGCAATTGAGAGTTGCACAACTTACCACATAAACTCACGCCAAACAAACAGGCATAGAAACCACCACATATGAAATGATTCCACAACCTCAAATCACTAACATTAATAATCGAGCATATGTACATAAATAGCATGAATGCCCATAATAGCACAAGTTCACAACCAAGAGAGGATAAAAAACAAAAAAATGAAGTGCAATGGCTATGACCCAAACAAGCAAAGAGACCCACACGAATGCAGAGTGCATCATCAACAAAGCCATCCCAATCACCTCTCATGGTAGAGGAAGAGGAGTAGGACGAACAGGGGGAAGGAGTAGAAAGAAGAGTGGAGGAAGAAGAGGAGTAGGCCAGATTGTAGGAAGACGAGTGGAGGAAGAAGAGGAGCAGGAAGAAGAAGAGCAGGAAGTACCTATAGGCAGTGGTGTGAGCTCGTGGCTCCTCAGTGCAGCAGTGGCGGTGGTTGTGTGGTATCTGGCAGTGAGCACAGTACCTCACTGGTGGTGGGGGAGGTATGGTGGTGGTGGTGGCTAGGAAGCCCAGAGAGCAGTGATGGCGGTGGCTAGAGTAGAAGGGAGAGTGACAGCGGAGGAACAAATCAACATAGTGTTAGTAGGTCAGGTAGAGAATGAAATAGAGAACGGGGAAGGGGAGGACATTTCGCGATTCTTAAGTGGGACATAGGCATCGGTTATACCAAAACCAACATCTATACACATATTTTTCGTCGGTTTCTATAAAAAAAACAACATCTATCCACATATGCCGACAAAAAAAATGTTCTTGAGTTACAACCATAGTCGTCGATTTCCATAAAAAACTGACGCCAATTGGGCAATTTGTGGGGTAAAAATTTTTGCGGGGACAGCGCCCGAACACACATCGGCGTCAGTTATTGTAAGCAAACCGACGAAAAATATGGGGCCGATTTCTGTCTCTCAAAAAATCTTTAGTCGTCGGTTATGACGCCGTATGTGAAATTTTGGAGGTAATTTTTTTGCACTGGAAAAATTGGATTTGGTGGGCGATTTTTGGCGTCGGTGTCTTATTGAGCAACCGACGCTAAATAAAAAGTGATACCCGTGTCTGGCCGGTCTTCACATATAGATGTCAGTTTGTATTTTCAGTCGACGTTGTACGGTTTAGGGGTTGGTTTTTTGGATACAACTGACACCTCTAAATGTGATGTTATAAGCTAATTCTGTAGTGGTATGATGTCTCCAAGGTCTTGTTTAAGTGTAACACGATTGAAGGTGATCCAATTAGGTCACATGTACTCATTTTAATTGGGTATGTGGAAAGCCCAAAGAGACTGGGACTCTCCTTAAGCCAAGAATTGGGCATTTATTTAATCTAGCAATTGTTCTAGAATCATACAGTCAGTTTGGCATGAATTACAACATGAACAACTTTGTTCGACTATTTCTATAATTGCTTGGCATGTTTAGAATAGAGACTTAAATGAAGAAAGACAAGACAAAGTATGTGTTGTAGTCAACAAAATAAAGGGCAAGACAAAGGTAAAAGTAAAAGCTTAAGAGTTCTAAAACTAGTCAAAACCAAATTCTTCTACACTTAAAGCTAAAGGAGGAGTAGGCAAGGAAGCAAAATTTCACAATTTTCACCAAGTTGCATATCGGAAAAGAAATTTCCCACTTTACCTTGAGTAACTAAAGAAGAAGGAGGATGTAATGCCCCTCCTAGCACATATATATATCAGTGGAAGCAAACCCCATGTTGTCCATAACAAGAGTCACTAGACTTAGAGGAATGTCAGAAAACATGATATACAAAGCAACAAGATAAATGAAACATCATGCATTAATTGAAAATATAGATTCATACATTATTCTCTGAAAGATAAAACTTATAGTGTAAACTATCTCATCTTTGAACTAGAATCTAGTACGTAAAAGGTAGAAGAAATTGAAGGCATAAATCTTCTCTAAAACTTGATATCAGATCTTCTAAGGTGTAGATGGCACCCCACTAGCTAAGTATTGGGAACTTCTACTTTTAAACATTCAAATAAAATTCCTTTTCTCCTTGATCTAGGGACATATCATCCCATGTCCATGCAAAAACAAAGACATACATCAATAAGTGACACTATACATAATAAGCATATATATTTGAATTGAGAGAAAAATATTGACATGTAATCAAAAATTCTTGATTACATGAACATTATAACATGAACAATTGACCAGTAAATATATGAATCTCTCTATGACGCTCACTTAAGAGCACATGATTGCTAGGAAAGCCCATAATTGGCACAAATGCCCATGATTTGGCTAAAAAGACAATAATGGCCCTTTGAGGTCCAAGATTGGCTATGAAAGTCCATAATTGGCACAAATGCCCATAACGACCCCTTGAGGTCCATGATTCTAGAAGAAAATGAAAATTGATTCAATTCCATTTATCTTAACATTAACAATATCATAAACATGAACTTAATCTTGAACTTTAATCGTTAACATGATGGGATTTCTCCCTCTTGAAACTTGAACTTTAAATCCATTAATCATTAATCATAATCTCTAATCTTAATGAGCATGATAACCATAAGACATAGGATATAGAAATCATCACACAATTTATATAATGAACATGATTAGAGCATTGAATTCGAAATTGAAAGCATAATTCCTAAATCATACATAGCATAAAATTCAACCAGTGTACATATGTATAGTGGCATGACCCGCTTACCTAGAAAAGGGCAAATCCTAATTTAGTCTCTCTGATCTTGATTCACTCCTAAGCCTTGTGAAATTAACATGATTCATATTAAGTATCATCTTAATAGTACTCCTAAACCCTAATCTTAGGTTACTAAGAAAACAATATATGGTCTTATAGAACTACGGCTTGAAAACCTGGAAATCATTTTTCTTCATCAAAAACCCTTTCCAAAACATATGTATAAGTATTTTTGTAACTGTTGGTGAGATATTATCAATTTTCTAAATCCAGACAATCAGGAAATAGATATATCCATGTGTATAAAACCATAACCTATACAAATAGTGGGGCCCATCTGAGGTGGCCAAAAAAGATCCAGCCACGTGACCTAGAAATTATCCAAAATGGGAAATTGATCAAATGAATGTAAGGGTCACAAATTACTTGTATGACCATGAGGGTGCTACACAAAAAAGGCCCAATAGGGGCAGAATAGGAAATCCATCCATGGGACATGTGTCCTCCTTGTGAAACGATGAACCAGAAACACATCACAAGTAACTCATTTTCAGGATTCTAGATTTGCAAACTCAAGGTCTTCATGACTTCAGGACCATGACAAAAGATTCATGGGACAAAACGGTCCCATAGAGCTAAGGAACAAGAGTCACAGAGGCATGATGCCCCAAAACATGCTCCTGCCATGGCTGACCAGAAGGTTGAGATCGAAAGCAACAAAAGAGTGGAACACAGTGAAAATGAAGGCTATGATCAGCTTTGTGGTACCTTGGCAGAGGTAGGCACACTAAAATGAGGTGACAAGATGAACATAAAGTCCAAAATTGACTGTGGGGATAGAAGAAAGTGAAAAGGAGGGAAAATGGGAAATCATCAAGAAGGGACAGATCAACTCAGAGAGAAGCTTCTCTATCAACCAAATATCATGTTTGAGTTTTTGGGAATCGATGTGATGGTCACCATAACCTGGTCAATGTCTTACTTGCAGGTGGTTGCAGGTAGGGTAGCATAGTCGAGAGAGAGGATTCTAGAGAGAGAGGATCCTTATTTATTGTTTTCTGAGGGTTACTTATATGGGTTGAAGCTAGGGGAAGATTAGGTATCACTCAGAGGTTGAAATAGGAGAAGGATATCACGGCTCTGAGAGTCTAAAGGGTCTAGGGAACTAAAGTCCCACAAATCTAGGATAGGGAAAATCAAAAGAGAAAGGTGAATCCGTTGGAGAGATTTGTTTTGGTAGAGACTTTGTGGAGAGAGAGGACAATAAGGATGAGGGTCACGGTCACTATTCTGCAACCTAGTGTCCTATTCATCACAGTATAGGTGGAAGAGGCAGCCCTATTTGCATTAGATGGATCCACGAACTGTGAGTTGAACTCATGACTATCTAATCAGATTCGAGGAAAAGAAAAGGGAAAAATGCATGTGTGATAGGTTGATAGCGGAATAAAAATGTAGAACCTTAGGAAATTATAATGCATAAATCACATTATCCATTGATTAAGGTTTCAAATATATAGGACCTTTCTATATACATTAGAAGGGTCAAATGATGTTCTATTGACTTCAAAATTGAAGCATAGGTTAACCCAAGAGTCTAGAATCTTACTATCTAATTATATTTAGCTTTTGAATATCTTTTGTACACTAATTTCACATATTTCTTTATCTCAATGTATATGAATTTGAATATGAAATAGGGTGAATCATCCTTTCTTTTAGCAAAGAAGTCGAATTTAAATTTGAGGTTGGTAGTTTTCAACCAAACAAAGGCCTCATATTATCTTTTATGCATAAAATAAAAGGATCATCTTAAGAGAGATAAAGTAAAGGAGTTATATCTCATATCTTTTCATATTAAGATAAAGGTGAGTTGTTTAATGCATAAAAGAATAATGTATATTAATTATCCTTAATCAAACAAAAAAATTATAAATTGGGACTATTCCATTCATTCCCTTGTTTAACTTTCATTATAAAACCCCATTAAGAACTCTAAATCATATAAGTGAAATTTTGGGATGTTACAATTCTACCCAGTTTAAATTTTTTCCTTGAAATTTCCATATACTACCCACCTTAGGGTTTTACTATTTATTGTATCCTAATCTCTAACATCATATTAAGGTCACATTATCATACTTAGCATATGGCCTTCTCATGTTTAAACACTATCTAAACCTCGTTATCAAAATCAACATGTACATATACTATTGATGAATCTATCTCACCATCATTGACATGACAAAGGACATGTCTACCTCTTATCTAGGGGTTCTTATTCTGTCGGGTATGTAACTTATTTGTGTCCAGCTATCCACCCCTTGTATGCATGCTTGGTTTTACTATGTATATGATTACATTTAGGTGACTATATATATTCCTTAAACTTTTAATGCAACCCTTATTTTCTTTGTTGTCTTTGGATACATGTCGGTCGGTCATATATTCATAGGTGGCATGATTTATAACATGTATCTTAGCACTTCCCTCATGCACATGTCCCATATCACATGCACTAGAAAGGAAAAGACAAGCATGACTATGCATATAACATTCTCTCTACAAAACCCCACGAGCCTACATCCCATACTAAAAACACATAGTAAGAAGAAAGAGCATGCTATATACAATTCTAGAGTTAACATGAAAGTCCAAAATGTCTAAGCACATAACCTTAATATGATCTAAACTTTTGTCTTCTGTCTAGACCTCTACTTTGGTTTTTAATATCTTTCACCCACTTCTTATATACCTAGGGTTAGAACACATGAATCTGGTTTTTGCTTCGTGTCCATCTACATATTGGCTCTGACACCACATTATAACGCCCCTCCAAGCACATATATATTAGCGGAAGCAAACCCCATGTCATCCATAACAAGGGTCACTCATCTTAGAGGAACGTCACAAAACATTATATACATAGCAAAAAGTTAATAAAATGACATGCATTAATTGGAAATATAGATGTATACATTGTTCTTTGAAAGAGAACTTGTAATGTAAACTATCTCATCTTTGAACTAGCATCTAGTACATGAAAGGTAGAAGAAATATAAGGCATAAATTTCATTGAAAGTTGATATTGGATCTTCTAAGGTCTAGATGGCACCCCACCAGTTAAGTCTTGGGAACTTCTACTTTGAAGCACTCACTTCAAATTCCTTTGCTCCTTGATCTTGGGACATCTTGTCCCATGGCCATGCAAAAACAAAGTCATACATTAGTAAATGACTCTATACATTTTATCAGAATTAAAAAATAAGCATATGTACTTGAGAGAAAAATCTTGACATGTATTTGACTTAAGCATTCTTGATTACATGAATATTATAACACGAACAATTGGCTAATAAATATATGTATCTCTCTATGATGCCCACTTAAGAGAACATGATTTCTATGAAATCCCATAATTGGCATGAAAGCCCATGATTTGTCTAAAAAGCCCATAACGACCCTTTGAGGTCCATGATTGGCTATGAAAGCCCATAATTGGCATAAATGTCCATAACGACCCCTTGAGGTCCATGATTCTGGAAGCATATAAAACTAATTCAATTCCATTTATCTTAACATTAACATTACCATAAACATGAATTTAGTCTTGAACTTTAATCTTTAACATGATGGGATTTCTCCCTCTTGAAACTTGAACTTTAAATCCATTAATCATTAATCATAATCCCTAATCTTAATAAGCATGATAACCATAAGACAGGATATATAAATCATCCCACAATTTATATAATGAACGTGGTTAGAGTATTGAATTTGAAATGAAAGCATAATTCCTAAATCATAGATAGCATACCATTCAACCAATGTACATATGTATAGTGGCATGAACCGCTTACCTGGAGCAAGGCAAATCCTAATTTAGTCTCTCTTATCCTGAGTCACTCCTAATTCTCTTGAAATTAACATGATTCATATTAAGTATCATCTTAATAGTCCTCCTAAACCCTAATCTTAGGCTATTAAGAAAATGAGATCTGATCTTATAGAACTAGGGTTGAAAAACCTGGAAATCATTTTATTTATCAAAAACCCTTTCTAAAACATACGTATATGTATTTTTCTGGCCACTGGTGAATTAATTATGAATTTTCTAAATCCATCCAATCAGGAAATAGAGAAAATCCATGTGTATAAAACCACAACCTATACAAAGGGAAGGACCCATCTGAGGTGGCCCAAAAAGAGACAGCCATGTGGCCTAGTGATTATCCAAAATGGGAAATTCAGAAAGTGAATGTACGGGTCGCAAATTACTTGTATGCCCATGGTGGCACCACATAGAAAAAACAATCCAATAGGGTCAAAACAAGAAATCCATCCCTGGGACCTTCGTCCTCCCTGTAAAACAATGAATCAGAAACAAATTGCAAGCAACTCAATTTTTGTATTCCAAATTTGTAAGCTTGAGGTCTTCATGGATTCACGACCATGCCAAAGGCATCTTGGGACAAAGCTGGTCCCAAATAGCTAAGGAACAAGAACCGCAGAGGCTTGATGCCCCAAAGCATGCTCCTACCATGGTTGTGGGATTAGAAGAAAGTGAAAAAGAGGGAAAATGGGAACTCACCCAGAGGGGATGAATCAACTCAGAGTGAAGCTTCTATGTCGACCAAGGATCATGTTTGAGTTGTTGGGAGTCATTATTATGATCACCATAACCTCGAAAAATTCATCCTTGCAGGTGGTTGCAAGAAAAGTGGCATAGTTCAGAATGAGGATGCTAGAGGGTGAGATGGTGATAGTTCTGGGGTTTAAGATCCTTATTTATCATTTTTTTCAAGGTTACTTATGTAGGTTGAGGCCATGGGAAGGTTGGGTCTCACTCAGAGGTCAAAATAGGGAAAGGATATTGCAACTCCGAGAGTCTGAGGGGTCTAGGGCACTAGAGTCCCAAAAATCTAGGATAGGGAAGATTTGAAGAGAGAGGAAAATCTATTGGAGAGTCTTATTCTAGAAGAGACTTTGTGGAGAGAGAGGACAACAAGGATGAGGGTCATAGTCACTATTTTGCAACCCGATGTCCTATTCGTCTTAGGATGGGTGGAAGAGGCAAACCTATTGTCATCAGATGGATCCATGAACTGTGAGATGAACCCATAATAGTGTGATCAGATCTGAGGAAAAAAAAGGGGAAAAAGGTGTGTGTGACAGGATGATAGTAGAATAAAAATGTATAACCTTAGGGAATGGTGATGCATAAATCACAATTATCCATTAATTAGGGTTTCAATATATAGGAACTTTATAGATACATAAGAGGGGTTAAACAATGTTCTATTGACTTCAAATTTGAAACGTAGGTTAACCCTGGAGTCTAAAATATTACTATCTAATTAGATTTAGCTTTTGAATATATTTTGTACACTAATTTTACATATGTCATTATATTAATGTATATAAATTTGAATATGAAATAGGGTGAATCATCCTTTATTTTAGCAAACAAGTTGAATTAAATTTGGGGTTGGTAGTTTCCAACTAAACAAGGGCCTCATATTATCTTCTATACATAAAATAAAAGGATCATCTTAAGAGAGAAAATAAAGGAGTTATATCTCATGTCTTTTCATATTAAGATAAAGCTGAGTTGTTTAATGCACAAAGGAACAAAGTATATTAATTATCCTTAATCAAATGAAATTTTTATAAATTGGGACTATTCCATAATTCCCTTGTTTAACTTTCATCATAAAACCCCACTAAGAACTCTTAATCATAAAAGTGAAATTTTTGGATGTTACATAGGGGATAGAGATCTACACTTCAACTATATGTGTTATAAAGATAAACTTATCTACAATTTTCATCTTGGGTATTACATACCAGATGTGGATCTTACATATGCCCTAATATGTAGAATCTAAAAATGTAGTAAATACATACCAAAGGGATAAGTGGATGTACAAGTTAATGGAGAAAGAGGTGTTTCCACACTTATAGGTACCTGTATTTTATCTCTTCCTGGTGGGATTGTAATATAGTTAGAGAACGTCTATTATGTACATGAATAAATAGACACACTATTTTTGTATCTTGTTTGAACAAGAATACTTTTGGATTTCTAGTAAAGAATGGTGGAATTTCTATTTTAAGAGATGAGATATTCTATAAAAGTGTCCAATGTCTTATGTTTGTGTTTATTAGATATTGATACAAATACATATAAGATAAATACCAAGAATTTAAAACTCAATGACTTAAATAAAAAATAACTTTTCACATTGTTGTCTAGGGAACATAAAAGGAGAAACGCATTTCTATACTCCATAAAGATGATTATCTGGACTCTTTTGATTTTGAATCAATAGATACATGTGAATTAATCATTGGGAATTATGAAAGAAACACCCATCACATGTAACATTTAGAGGGTGATATGGTTGATATTGCACATGAAAATTCACTAGGGTTGAAATCCCTACAGTTTACCTAAACCAACGTATAATAATCACCAACCACAAGTGGATGGATCTTATTATAGTATAGTTCAGGGTCAAACCCAAGGTGAAACCTTTTTTTAAGAAGTAATATGATCATGGTAACTAGGCACAAACTACTATTTAACACAAAAGTTGGATTAGTTGATTAGTTTAAGGTGGAAATTAGTAAAAGGGTTGAAATAAAAGTTGATTATCATATTACAAGGACACTAGGATGGAATGGGTTCCACCGTCGTTACCTATCGTTCACTCTTTCACTACATCATATTAAGCATGCATAGATATATTTTAAGTTTACGTGAATCTCTCTTTCAATGTGAGGACTAAAACCTAGACGGATATCACTCTAACCTTGTTATCATGTAATCTATAGATTATACATTTGTCATCTTAGAAAACACCTATCTGAAGTTCTCATCTATGGTTTAACAAGAAATACTTGATATTCTAGATCTTGGGTTTAAATTCTCTACATCCAAGATCATGATAAACATGTAAACTTGTTGATCAGACAAGTACACAAGCATAGAACAATCGATTCTAAATGTAGAATGATTCATACATTAAAGATGCAATAAAGAGAATAATATAGGGTAGAAGGGCTACTCCCCACACCCTAGAGACAGGACTAGTCACTCATGAAAGAAGTAGTAAGAACAACAACAGAAGAGAGGGAGAAGTCATCGTCATAGTAGAAGATAAAAGTAGATTTATGGTGTGCGGGAGCATGTCTTCATGCAGGATATCGATGGTGGAGAATGTAGTAGCAGATCTACCCTTGAATGTTCATTGACAAAGAAACTAGAGTATCATTCTTCCTTCATTAGGTTCTAGGAATGTTGTCATATGAGAGGAATGAGTTGTTCGATGATAGGTGGGAATCATCACCAATCATTGGGATGAAAGCATAGGTAGAACCTCCTTTGAGGTCATGACCATCCATCCTTGGAGGAGTGGAGATAGGATCATCTTCATTTGATGTTCATCAACCGATGGAATTAATCAAAGGTTGTTGGAGGTTAGGGTGAGTGTGGTAGCAGCATCTTGGCAGCAAAGGTTAGGATTTGGAGCCCTCCTACCCGCCTTGGAGTTTAGTTGCATCCTCCATGTAGGTGAAAAGGTTGTGCCAGGTCAAGGAAGACAATGGGTTTGCAACGTTTGGTACCTAGTTTGGTAGGTGAGGGGTCAGGTGACCATTGGTGGTTTATTATAGAATTTTGTAAGGAAGGTGGAGTAGAAAGTTTGTCCATTGCAGAGTGTAGGTGTTCCATTTGAAGTTGCATGTAGGAATTCCTTCAGAAGGTGGGCATCAAAGTCAAGAACTAGAGATCATTTAGTGTTTTGCCATCAAAATACATGTGCAAAACTACCTTAGGAAGGTGGAAGTAGAACTTCCATCAAAAGGGTTTTGCAAGATTTCCTTTGAAAGGTTGGTGTTTGACAACCATTGGTTGATAGTTCACCAGAAGGAAGAGTAGAAATCCCTTTGGTGGTTGAGTGTAGGATGGCCTTTGGAAGGTGAATACTAGAAGAAGGTACATGTCTTCCTTCATTTGTCAACAGAAGGAAGGACAGGTGTAATGCAAACTAGTGGCTTGGCAGAAGTAATGCAAGCTGGTGGCTTGACAAATGTAATCCAAACCAATGGCTAGGAAGATGTAAGCCCTCCCTAAGGGAGCTATTTTCATGTGTAGGAGAGTTTGTGCCTATGAAGCATCAATCAGTGGAGGGACGGATCAATGGAAGTCTGGTTCATTTTGTCAAAAAAGAAAATTGGACCCACTAGTCAGTTAGGGACCACTGCCTCTGATACTCCTACCATGCAATGAAGCTCAAGTCTATAATGAAAACCAAGAATTTTGATCAAAACCTTATGAACTGCCAAAAAAAATAAATAAAACCTAGATGCAAGCTAGTTATAAGCTAAAGTAATGGAAATGAATAAGCTGAAATTGCAATTAAAACTAGGATTAATATGTGTCATCATAGGGCACAAGTTCTAGAAGTGGGTATAAATACTTCATCATATTTATTCATGACTTAAGTATATTTGGATACGTGTATCTTATGAAACACAAATCAAAATATCTTGAAAAGTTCAAGGAATCATGAATGAAACATATAACTAACTTGGAAAGAATATTAAATGTGGTGAAGAATATCTAAGCCTAGAATTTGAGGTCCTTCTAAGAAATTATGGTAGTGGATTAGAGTTGACTGTAGCTAGAGCACCACAACATAATGGTGTGTTGAAAATAAGGAATGGTACCTTGTTGGATATGGTGCAATCAATGATGAGTTTACGTAATTTTTTGGACTTCCAAGTGAATATGCTCTTGAAACCTCCATGTTTACACTTAACCACTTTCTTTCTAAATCGGTTCAAATGAAATCATATGAGATATGGAACGGGAAATGTCTTGATCTATCTTTTATGAAGATTAGGGGATGTGAAACTTATGTCAAAAAATAGTTCTCTGAAAATCTTGGACCCAAATTAGATAATTTTTTATTGCTAGATGCCCTAAGGAAACTAAGTGCTAGTACTTCTATATTCCATCTGACAATAAAGTATTTGTTGCTAAATTGTTTTCCTTGAAAAGGAATTCATTTCTGAAGGAATCCATGGGAGGAAAATAAATCTCAAAGAAGTTATAGGCTAACAAAATAATAGTGAACCTATGGAGGTAGATGATGAGCAAAGAGAATCATGAGCTATTGTGGAATCTTGAATTCCTCATGTATCATAAGAACCTCGAAGGTCTAGTAGGACACATATAGAACCAAAGAATTTTGGATTTCTCGAGACTCAATTTGATTATTTGTTGGTCATGAATGATGATGAGACAAAAACCTACAATGATATTATTGAGGGACCATATTCTAGTAAATAGCTTGAGTCCATGAAATTTGAGACGAATTACATATACATCAACAAAGTGTGGATTTTAGTAGCAGAAGCGGTAAAACTCACAGGGTGAAATGGTTCTTCAAGAAGGATATTAACATGTATGGTAATGTACAAAACTGCAAAATATCATTGGTTTCAAAATGTTGCACAAAAATTCAAGTGTTGATTATGATGAAACCTTTCCCCAATTTCTATTGTCAAATTCATCAAGACCATGCTTGATGTTGCATCTTATCATGATTATGAGATTTGGAAAATGGATGTTAAAACTAGTTTCCTTAATGGGAATCTTTTTGAGGAGGTGTACCTGATACATTTTGATGGTTTATTTCTCCAAAAGAAGTTGATAAAGTTTGTAAGATACAAAGGTCAATATATGCATTGAAGCAAGCATCTAGAAGCTAGAATTTTCATTTTGATAGTCAATCAAAGAGTTTGTCTTTATCAAAATTGAAGGTGAACCTTTTGTTTAAAAAAATGGTAGTGAGACCAAAATTGTATTTCTCATATTACATTTGGATGATGTATTATTGATGGGAAATGATGCACCTATTTTATAATTGGTTAAGACTAGGTAAGGTAATATATTCCCCTTGAAGGACTTAATCAAATCATCCTATATTCAAGAAATCCAGATATATAGAGATATATCTAGAAGGCTTCTTGGCCTAAGACAAATACATACATTGACAAGTTGTAAAGAGGCAGCATGTAAGATTATAAGATAGGTAACTTGTCTTGTGAATTAAGTTTCCCAAAATATTTGGAAGATCATGCACGCTTGAGTAAGATTTCATATACATTTTCAATAGGATTAATCATGTGCATAATGTCATGCACACACTCAGATGTCTCGTATACTTTGATCTTAACAAGTTGTACCTGTCATACCCCCAGTGAAGGTAATTGGATTCTCGTGACAAATATCATGAAGTGATATAGAAGAAATGAAGGATCAATTATTGATATAGGGAGGTGAAAAAGAGTTATTTGTAAAGGATTTCACTGATGCAATCTTTCAAACTAATGAGGGTGATTACCAACCACAATTAAGATTTGTGTTTTTCTTGAATGGCAGAGTTTTAGGATGGAGGAGTTCAAAGCAAGAGATAATGAACGATTTTACAATACAAGATGTGTATAATGGTGCATGCAATGTAACAAAGCAAAACAATATGGATCAAGAAATGCACTAGTGAACTTGGGATGGTTTCAACATTGACGACACAAATGAAGTCTGGTACTGGATTTTTATTTTCTTATTGGTACATCCAAATGATTCAAAATTTTAATTTAAGCATGTAAACTCAATATCAGACATCATATTAAGTTTTAAGAATTTTGGATGACCTAAAACCCTAGTAGATCTCACAATCTTTCATTCTTTTCCAAGATACAAAACTCTAGAGAGAGAAGGAGAATAAGAGTTTTGAAGGAGAAATCATCAAAAATGTTGACTTAGGGTTTCAATTTCCTAATTTTTACCAATTCATGTAAGCTCATCAACCCTAGATAGGTTTTCATGGTGAATCTTCTCTCCTATGTCTAAAATTTGTTCCTCCTTGGATTTAAATAAAATAGGATATCAGATCACCTATTTTCTCTTTCTTTCTCTCCTATCCTCCTTTTTTTGGGTCTTTGAGTTGAAGAGAGCAAAAAATGGATTTGATCCTCGCAAGTTGGCTGGATTTCTAAAAGTTCATATTATAGGCCATGTTTTTAAGTTTATTCTCACCGAAATTGAGTGTTTATATCCCTATTAATATTTGTAATCATGTTAAAAGTTTGATTCATTTGACTAAAATAAACAAGATCAATGAGTGTACTTGTATGTGACAGGGTAACCATTTGGGAAGATTTTGGGGAAATGATTTCTACTTATTTTGATTCTTTCTCATTGATTTGTGTTTGTATAGTTCCTTATATACTAATTGAAGATATATGAAAATTACTATGGATAGAGAACTATGTTGTTTTATACATATATTGCCTCAAATCGGACTAACAAATGTTATGCTTAGAAATTGAGTTGGCATATATAGAACCATGTTTGAACTTATTAAGAATAATTTTTCAACCATATTTTCAAATTAGTAATAGAAATACATTTGGAATGTAGATGAGGATTGGAATTTGAGGCATTTCATTTCTAGAGTTAGCATTGCAGATTGACTCAATTGAGCCAATTAATTGTTGCATACACATGATTGATGAATGAATTGTGTGGAAATGGAAACTATGTGTCACAAATAGCCTTAATGAACACATGTGCACCTTGATGATATTATTTAACAATAAGGTGCTTATGATAATGAAATAAGATGTGTGGATTAATCTGACTTTTTGAAAACTCAAACAATTTAGTATTACAATAAGTATGAGAGATAAAGCCTGAACTTGTAAATGTGATGATATGTATAATTATAGGCATTATTACTTTGATTGATGGTTATATATAATATTAAGATGACCTGACACTAATTCATCTATTTAAGTATTAACTTATGGAATAATGAGTAAAACCCCACATGAATGCAAGTCTTTAATACAATTCATATAATAATGAATTGGGAAGATGATTAGATATTATGGTGTAAGAAGAAGTAACCTGATTCCATTCTATTTCCCTAAAATAAGTAGTATTATAATGAGCTATAGGATCATTGTTGATTAGAATAATTCCATCAGAAGTCAATGACATGGCACACTCATTTAAATACAATAGAAAATTGGACAAGAATAAAAAGAATGGTGATGGCAAGTTATGGATGGAATTAATGAAATGATTATGATTAAGTATATAATATATTTATTTCAATTACATGTGGATTGACCTAAACTGAATGAAATATGCAAAAACATATTATAAAGGATTTCAATGAGAGACAAACATTATGCATTCAGTAAATTTAGAATGATTGCTTCCAAGAATAGTAGTGAACATGACATGAAAGAAGTTATGACTAATGATTATGAAATGAAGGAAAATTAATAAAAGAAATAGTTGGATCTAAGAACCTAACCCTAACCCTAATATGATGAGCTATGCAATAATAATGAAAAATGTTGTCAAATGAGGGATCAAGGAATGTATACAAGTATATTCAATATAAGATGAAGTTCAAGGATGTGAATTGATTCATAGGAATGTGTTCCTGGGGTGTAATGGTTTGTTAGAATACTTGTACTCTGAGAATGGTCTACTCTAATGGATCTGAAATGAGATCATACATTTGTCGAATAGTATCCTTAATAATGGTAGATAGTAAAAGAGGATTGATTGATGTTGTATGCATGTTAATGCATTGCAATATATTCATAACTATATAACTTGGTGAGAATAAGTATATTTCGTATGATAACTTGCTCTGAGAAATAGGAATGATATAATATATCTATATGCTTATTTGATTCTAGTTCTAGTGTTTCTATTAATATTTGATGAAAATTACAATTTGGAATGAACTGATAATAAATATGTTGGGATTTTGGTTTAATATGCATTGATTATATTTGAGAAACCCTATTTAGGGAAATTTAGGTTGATGAGATAGTACCTTGGGATGATAGCCCACTAATGATGACTTAAAGGAATGATGTGAAAATGGAAAGAACCTTATATGTTGCAAATTATCTATTGTCGTGCCTCTTGTTTTAATCGTTATCTTTCTAGATAATTCATTTATTTCTACTTGTGTGACTGTATAAAAATGTGATAAATGATTATTTTAATTCTTTTTAAGATGAGTAAAAGGGACTAATAACAAGTAAAATGATGGCACATCTAGTTAGGCACCCTGAGCAATGTGAATTTCCCACGAGGTCCAAATAGGGGGAATGAAACAAATCTCCTTGTAGTAATCAGAGAATTATGAGAAGGATTTTTGGAGTGTGGATTGAAGCCTTAAAAGTTAGACCACCAGGATTTAGAAGTGGGTCTCTTGGTGTGATTATCGCCCTATATTCTCTAATGTGGATGTATGTGTCCAATAGGCCATGATGAAATGAATATTATTTAACATGTCAAATATGATGATATGTGATACTATATTATGTTGGCTCCTATCTCGTGTACCTGAGATGAGGATGTAGCCTCTTTAGGCAACCCTATGGTGGCTAGGATCTATTTTTGATATCTTAGAGTGGCCAACAAAACCCTATGATAGTGATGGTGAGTTGTTGATAGGAGAATTAGGATGGTGGCTTCTTCTTGGCGAGGTACAAGACAAGTAGTTTCAGAGAAAATGAATAAAATATGAAAAAAAATTGTAGAGTATGAATTAAATGTTTGTTGCATGCCTTTTATTGCTGGCTAATAAACTTATTATTTATTATGTCTCTTTTTGTAGAAATTGATCATTCTTCTATGAAGGTACTCTTTTTCCTTATTCTCATATGTCTAGTTTGGAATCTAATCTTAAATACTGACTAGTACTTGATGTGGAGATTTAATATCCACTCTACATATTATTTGGATTTAGTTTTCATTTGAATATTCATGTTTGATAGACATGTTTTATGTGTACTACAGCTTTAGGACTGCAAGATATGTTCATGGCCCTACTGGTGGGGTGTCACAGAGATGATGTTATTGTTATGTATTAGTTCTAATTATTTAGATCTTGACTTGTCACTCCTACAATCATATTGTAATTTTGAAGTAATTAACATCTACAGATATGCTCATATACATGCTCTTAAAAATGATGTTTAAGTTAAAATTACCCTAAGTGAATACCTTATCTGATTTGTTAGATTGTCATAAAATGGATGTGCTAAATGCTAGAATTACATGTTAGACTTAGTAATATCTACACGTTTCCTATAAGTTCAATATATTTAATATGATGTTGTTGCATGTACTCATCTTGAGTGGAAAGTATCCACTCACTAGGGCTCTATATGAGTCTTAGGAGGCTATTTCCAATGCTTTTAGGTATAATGCTTTCTAGCGAAGAGGCCATTAAAGAAGAAGATTTAATTAGAATAATGTGTATTGGAATTTCCGTGTACTCTCTCTTTCTCAGGTTGGGTAGTATATTGAGTTTCTTCTTTCATGTAAATGTAAAGATGTAAATTGAACTACATATGAGCAATACAATTTAATTTTGGTTTTAGTGGAGTTGAAAAGAATTGTGATGACTGAATATGTTGTCCTTTATGTGAAATTGGTTTATGAGGTTTTATGAAGAAGAAGAAGAAGAAGAAGTAAATGTTTATATGTGTTTTTGTATATTGTATAATCACATTTTTTGACAATTAGTTGTTTTGGTTCATAATCTGGGTTAAATTTAGAATATCTCTCTAAGAGAGGTCCAGCCAATGTGGTATTGGAGTCTAGGTAAGATGAGTCTACATGGACAATAATATATAGGGCTAAGTGATAATATGGATGTTGAACATAACCCCAAATGATACACATACTGACTGAAGTCGGTATTTAGATACTCTGGTCAAGTATACAAGTATTGGGATAAGCTACTATGGAGCTTCTAAATGTACTTCCTCTGGATGCCCTGGCCAAGAAACCAGATGAAGACAGTTTGGGAGTATAACAAGATGAATCATGGTAATAAAAATAAATAAAATGGAGAATTATGGAGCTTCAGACATGCTAGAGAATTCATATTTAATATATTACCAAGACAATTCCTAATTCATTTGAATATGAATATGAATCTGAAATTGTATAAAAATTTGAAAACTATGAATGATGCCCACAAAAATAATATTCTAGTAAAGAGAACTTGTGAATATGTACAATACATAATGAATTATAGTCTTAATACATGGGATATAAAATAAAATTTAAATGTGAAAGGCAATGCAGATCACATCTTGATAGTGATATATTAACAAAATTTGTGAAATAAGTGTTTGTAATAATCATAGAGAGATATGATGATTGTAATGACCTCACTTTTCAGCAATCCCTAATCAAGGAAGGCCAAAAGGATGAGAGTCATTACCTACTAAAAATTACTCAAGGATCCATATTTTTACAAATAATACAAAATAGTAAATAACTTCCATTAATTCAAAAAAAAATGTTTATCAAATGCTTACATGATCTTACTATCATTAGGATGGTACTTTTGAGAAGAGGTGATTAGTTAATCCTCCATTTAATTATTTATTGCTTTCATGACATGTCCATCTTTATCTTTATGTCTTCTATCATGTATATCAGCTTATACCTAAAATCACATGAAACAAATATGCGATCAGTATGTTTCCATACTGGTACATGGGATGCATTCAATTGTGCAAGTAAATAATAACATATATTTCAACAAAAACTTGTAAATATAAAATGGCATTTTCTTCGCATGATCTTTCTTTTATGTGATAGTCATAGTGAAATTATAGTTTGAACTTAACTAAATAAATAACCAACATGTTAATTGTTCAATCCTCGATTAAAATCTCATAAAGCGTTGGAAAACTAGGGCGGTAAATCTTAGGTGTAACCATGTACTTTGATGGTGAGTCATGCATATTCTACAAACACTCTCTAAGCATATTATCCAGTCAAGTAGGAAAATTAAGCAATCGTCATATAATATGCATTATGTAAATTCTAAAGTGTCACCATCACATATTAATCATTATAGACCCTATTTGGTCCTATTCTAGGGTTCAGATTTGTTTCGGGTTAAGGATATAGATTAAGGGCCCAAACCCTATATTTCTCGCACAATAGTTTACTAAAGTTATAACTTCACATTAATCATCATGTGTTACCCTGATTATCAAGATAGGCCTTTTATGCCATTAGGGGAAATTATGTGAAATTATGCAACTTTAAGATCCTAGTGAATAAGGAGATTAGGTTCTAAATCCTAATCATTAGATTCATAATGTCCTTCCATTAGGAACACTTAGATTATATTAAACTCATTAACAACATAACACAAATTATGATCTTTAAACTTTATTCCTTATATGCATGATTTGCCACTTCAGATATCCAAATTATCATCCTAATCATCTTATATCCCCATTATGTTTACCAAAATTAGATAACGTCTCTAAATAACCAGATTTATTGATTTAAGCATTATAATCATCAAAACTAGGGTTTTTATGCTTTAATCACCACTTTAATCCATATTTGAACCATTTTTAGAACTAGATGCATAATAAGGATTTGCAAGTATTTTATTTGGATTCTACTATTATTATATGTTATCATCAGATATTGGGTCTGATTACTACATTATTTACAAAAGTATTGTATCCTCAGCCAATCACGCGAGGACACGTCACCCATATCTCAAGATTATTCATTTCTGGGTCAGCTAAGGAGAAAAGGGGAGGATTACCTTGTGGCCATTACTGATGACGCATAATCCCAGGGGCATTTTGGTCATAGGCTATCTTCCTCCCTCAATCTCGTGATGTGGCGGACTACCGCCCTACGCGAGATGACTATGGCCTATCCCTGCGGACTCTCAGGTCGTGATGCTCCTGAGTTGATCAGGAAAGCACTGTCATTCCTTTCCATACCTGGAGGAGCACCCAGCGTGGCCGGAGAAGGTCCGATATGGAAGAAGAAACACAGTCTTTGGCTGCTGCAACGGAGGGCAATGGTTTGAGCCAGTCGTAAGGTGACCGTGCCATGGTGCCACCACCATGATGGCCACCCTTCCTCTTCGAGGCGGCCCCCAAGACCTCTGACAACTACCCACCACCTGCAACCACCACCTCCCCGGTCTTCCTCCCTCCTTCACCAGTGTTTCACTCCCAAGATCATCGGCGGTGCATCACCACTGTCGTGGTCATCCTGGATACTGCGGCTACCCTATTGCCTCTGCACCATGCCCTCGTGGCTACACCCAGCCTTAGCTACTTTATGGCCATAGGAAGAATAGGAGGGCAGAGAGTATGGGCTACTGTTTATGTTGTGGGTAGTAGATCCCTAGTTCTGCTAGTCAGTACTTCCATTGGCCTTGCTCAGCCTATGGAGGCTTCCCACCCCGATGAGGGTTTGTGAGTTCCCTACATATATATGTCTCAGGAAACCATAATGGTGACTACATTGAAGGAAGGGAGGAGAGGGTATGTGACTCATGGTTTGGAAGAGGAAGTCCAAGTCTCTTCTTTAACGTGAATCTACTCTATAGAAAGGCCATTGATATCAAGCACGACCATACACCTATCTATAATATCCCTTCCCAAATCACTTATTCTTTCTCAAAGCGAAGCAATCGTGTCAACATTACTCCCTTCCAAAAAGGACTGAATCGACAATCCTTTTTTAACCAATTCTAATATTAATATCATATAAAAGTCATGTTTCTGCTAAGCTCATTAAATCCAGCATGATGCACGGCACTGTTGTGGTTACTGACTGTATGACGGCCAGGAATATGCTACAAGATGACTATAATAGATATCCTCGATATGCCAATATGATAAGGGGGATCCAATTGATTTTGGAAGACACTGTGGCAATTTACCATGTGGAGAGGAAGCACAATGGTCCAGCTGATGCATTGGCTAAGGTCCATTTCCAAAACAACATTGGAGTCTGGTACTATGATATACCCCCCAAGGATGTCATTGATACTGGACAAATTCGTTTCTGTAATGGTAGTAGTACTACCATGTTTAATTCTATGCAAATAACTCAAATCTGTAATTTGCCTTTGAATATGCTTGCACGAGGTGAGCAAGAGGAATAAAATTATCGCCTGACTTTCCCAAAAAAAAAGTCATGTTTCTAGGAAGGGATTGAATATATTCCATTATTTCTCCTTAAAACTCTTGACTCTTATCCCAATAAATCTCAAAAGTCACCAAAGGGCATCACCATATTCTTATTGGATTCGGCAACAAAGAGCCATCAAGGACAGCATAACACTTTATTGGAAAAATAAAAGCCATTAAGGAATATTTATAATTATATGGTGCATATTGGACAAATAATCTAGATTATCCTTTTATCTCTCTCTTTATCTTTTATAAATAAATTCCTAACACAAATATTTGTATTAGTTGATTGACACGCAAAAAGCCATACATTGCGCTCTATAATATTCCTTAGCTCAAGTATAGGTATTCATAAATGTTTTTCCCACTTATGTTCACATCGTGAGATTTTATTGGAATATCCTTTCATATCCAAAACTTTCTCTTTTCTCACATTATTTTAAAACAATACCATTAAGTCGGAAAAAACTCCTTTTTCTCCCAATTTCTAGAATGCACTTTCTTTTCTTTATTGTTTTCAAATTAGGACAAAATATTCTCTTTTGATGCCTTAACCATTGCATTGCCAATCTTGACTAGATAATTTTCCTTTAATTATCTAAAACACAATGTATTTTCTTTTCCTTTGGAAGCATATCAAACAAACATTATTATTTATTCATGTATGAATTCCTTTTATTTAACTTGTGCCACAAGCATCCTTGACACATAGGCGAATATTATTCCACCAAGAATATTATTATGGAAAGTTATTTATTAAAATATGTTTTATATTTAATAATATCAAAATTGAGGATATAGCATCTGCCCCTTCTTAAAAGGAATTTTGTCCCCAAAATTCACACCTAGTAAGCTCGTGGTGAAAGACAATTCATTTTTATTTCAAACCTTAGGGTTATCAACCCTATTTTGATATCTTTAATCTCTTTTATTGAAATGCAAAATCCTAAATCATGGAGAATATTGGTACTTGAATTCAATTCAAGGTATATCCACATCCTTTGTTTTTACATGATATCATCCTTTGGTGTTTACATTTTCAATTTATGCTTTCCATTTCACTTGGTGGTTATCTTTCCACCTAGATTTCCAACCTATCATTCATTTAATTCCACATAAGAGTGAGGTAACACCTCCAACTCCGGGTCATGTCATTAAGTTCAACTTAAGGTATTCATTCTTATATGTCATCTTTAAGCATGGCATCTGTCTACCCAATCTCTCCCACTCATAATGAGATGAAATAAGTACTTGACTGCAGCCCATATACAAAGTTCATCCCATTCCAAGAGTAGAGACGGTGTACCCACACATCAACTCAAACTTTCATATTTTAAGTTACATCATTCTCAACATGATTATAAACCATACTTACTTTTTAACTCCATAATATTTTAACTTTCATACCTCAGGTGTTATGAGCCTTAGCCACTTTCTTGAGGTCTCTATGGATATAGGTACTTTTAGAGTGATCTCATCTTATGAATCTAGGGAGTGCCTCTCACATTCACCCATTAGGGCACATGATCGTCATGAAGATTTCTAATCTCCTCAGTCATGGACCTTGGGCAAAACTAGTCGTTACTTCTTGGCCATATGATCTTGTGCATTCAGGGATCAATTAACTCCTAATCCCATCAGTCCTATGTACCTTTAATACACCCTACTTGACCTTAGGATTGACATAGGACTCTACCCTTTTTGAGGATTTCTTTGATATGTCACAACTTTAACCATTTTGAAGCACATTATTTTCATATGTAATTCTTTAAATTGGATTTCTCCATCTCTTATAATGCTCATTATTCACTTTATGTCCCTTCATTGGACTCATGGCAACGTTGGAAACATTTCTTTCTGGACTCAGTCTCATGTTGTCAGCCACTTCCATCGTGACTTTTCATCATGTTCCTTAGACATGGCATACTTGGATTCAAAGAATCATACTCAATATATGTGCTTTCATATTTTACATCCTTAATTCTTCACCGTTTAGGTGACAGTTAAGGTTATCTCAAACATTAAATTGATTTAATCAACTTGTCTTTCTAGGGAAGGTCCTAACCTAGGGTGCCTTCTTGGCTCACGGGAGGAAGCTAGGATCTCTAGCCACAACTTGGACCCATGGTCTAGGTTTTGCTTACCCCATAGGTCATCTTCCCACTCTTGGCTTGACCCACACTAGGTTGGCACACTAGCCCTAAAGGTTTCATATTTTCATTTTTTTATGCATGACCATTGGTTACTTATGCCTCTCATGTATATACTCATGCATTTTCTAAGTTCTCACTCATTATCTGTGGGAATTCCCTCTCTGGAGTATTCATCTGGGGAAAATAAAATGTTCACATTTATTTGTAACAGCATAATCCATCAAATTATTCTTTAACATTTTTTATCATAACTACTCATTCCCGATCTATTCTCCCTCAGTCAAAACCCTTAAGGTTATTGTCCCTGCAGTCGACATGGGCCACCGACTCCCCCAGGAGCTTGGTGCCTTATTAGTTATAGACCACTGACTCTCCCGAGAGCTTGGTATCAAGCCACAAACTCTCCCAAGAGATTGGTGCCTTGTTAGTTATAGAACATTGACTCTCCCAAGAGCTTGGTGTCAGGCCACTGACTCTCCTAAGAGCTTGGTGCTTTATTAGTTATAGACCATTGACTCTCCCAAGAGCTGGGTGCCAGGCCACCAACTCTCCCAAGAACTTGGTGCCATATTGGCTAAAGGCCACCAACTCTCCCAAGACCTTAGTGCCATATTGGTTAAAGGCCACCGACTCTCCCAAGAGCTTGGTGTCATTAGAGTTTTAGAGGAAACTTGGGATCTGAGCTAGTTATGTCCATATATATGTTATTCATAAGTTTCTTAAAATGTTTCTCATTAATGCCTTGTTTTGCATGCACACTTGCATGGGGGACTGGGTCACTTAACCCATTTATTTATTTTTTCTTATTTTTTTTTAAAGTTCATATGAGTAGTATTTTATGTCACCACACCATTCTCATTTATCATGATTAGGGTTTTAGGTACTGCACCCTACCTCTTAGGGTTCCCATGCCCCTTAACTCCCTAGGGTTCTTCCAAACCAACCCTAGGCCCATCTAGGATTAGCCTCCTAGGGTAAACCCATATATTTTTTTCTCTTTACTTTATCATTATCTCCGCATCACATGTAAATAATTATTTCCACATTGCATGCACATTATCATTTCTATATTACATGTACATTAATTAATGGAGGATGTCTTAATCCTACTTCTTCTCAAAAACCTAACTTTAGATGAAGAGAGAAGTTCCTTTTAGGGTTCATTAAGAAAGGGGATGAGAAGTGAATGACTCAAATGAGAAGAAACCTAAAGGTATTTTACTTTGGGCAAAGACTTCTAACTTTGGCCAGGTAGGATGCACGGGTCTAGGAGTCCTCATAAGCCAAGTAGCAGTGTGGAGGAAAAAATTTCCAGTCCCCGATCATGGTCCCTTCTAGATACCACCATTACCTTTAGAAAATGCCCTAATAATTCCCTCATATTTCTACATATTACTTGAAATTATAAACTATTAAATATTATTTAAAAAATATGGTGCTATGATACCAAATATAATGACCTCACTTTTCAGCAACCCCAAATTAAGGAAGGCCAAAAAGATGAGAGCCATTACCTAAAACAAATTACCCAATGATCCAGATTTTAACAAATAATACAAAATAGTAAATAACTTCCATTAATTCAAAAGATATTGTTTACGAAATGTTTACATGATCTTACTATCATTAGGATGGTACTTTTGATAAGAGGTAACTAGCTAATCCTCCTTTTAATTCTTTAATTCTTTCATGGCATGTCCATCTTTATCTTCATGTCATCTATCATGTATATCAAGTTATACCTAAAACTGCGTGAAACAAATACATGATTAGTTAGTTATCATACTGGTATATGGGGTGGATCCAAAATGTGCAAGTAAATAACAATATATATTCCAACAAAAACTTGCAAATATAAAATTGCATTTTCTTCACATAATCTTTCTTTTATGTGACATTCATAGCACCATTATAGTTTAAACAGAACTAAACAAACAACTAACATGTTAATTGTTCAATCCTCGATTAAAACTTCATAAAGTGATGGAAAACTAGGGCGGCTAATCTTAGGTGTAACCATGTACCTCAATGGTGAGCCATGTAGATTATGAAAACATTCTCTAAGCATATTATCCAATCAAACAAGCAAATCAATAAGTCATCACATAATCTGCATTATGTAAATTCCAAAGTGTCACCATCACATATTAATCACTGTAGACCCTACTCAGTCCTATTCTAGGGTTCAGATTTCTCTCAGGTTAAGGATATGGATTAAGGGCTCAAACCTTATATTTCTTGCACAGTAGTTTATTAAAGTTATAAATCCACATTAATCAGCATGTGTTACCCTGATTATCAAGATAGCCCTTTTATGCCATTAGGGGGAAATATGTGAAATTATGCAACTTTAAGATCCTAATGAATAAGGAGATTAGGTTCTAAACCTTAATCATTAGATTCATCATGACCTTCCATTAGGAACACTTCGATTACATTAAACTCATTAACAACATAACACAAATTATGATCTTTAAACTTGATTCCTTATATGCATGATTTTCCACTTCAGATATCCAAGTTATCATCATAATCATCTTAGATCCCCATTATGTTCATCAAAATCAGATAACATCTCAAAATAACCAGATTTATTGATTTAAGCATTATAATCACCAAAACTAGGGTTTTTATGCTTTAATCGACACTTTAATCTACATTGTGCCATTTTTACAAAAAGAAGCATAATTAGAATCTGCAAGTATTTTATTTGAATTCTATGTGTTCTCGTGATCAATTTTCATAAATTATATGTTATCATCTAACATTGGGTCTGATTACTACATTATTTACAAAACTATTATATCCTTGGCCAATCACACGAGGACCCATCACCCATATCTCAATAAAATTCATTTTTGGGTCAGATAAGGAGAAAAGGGGAGGATTACCTTGTTGTACTTACTGATGACGCATAACCTCAGGGGCTTTTTGGTCTTTACGCTTTGTTCCTCCCTCAATATCGTGATGTCGCAAACTGACACCCTATGCGAGATGAGTACGGCTTGTACCTGCAGACTCTCAGGCCATGATGCTCCTGAGTTGACCGAGAAAGCACCATCACTCCTCGTCGTACCTCGAGGAGCACCTAGTGTGTTCGAAGAAGGTCAGATATAGAAGAAGAAATGCAATCTCTTGTTGTTTCAATGGAGAGTGATGGTTTGAGCGAGTCACAACGTGATTGTGCCATGGAGTCACCACCATGACGGCCACCCTTTGTCTTTGATGCAGCCCCCAAGACCTCTGACTGCTACCCACCACCTGCAAGCACCACCTCCCCAGTCTTCCTCCCTCCTTCACCATCGTTTCACTCCCAAGATCATCAATGGTGCAGCACCACTTCCATGGCCATCCTGGCTCCTGCGGCTATCCTATTGCCTCCACACCATGCCCTCATGGTTGCACTCAGCCTTATCCACTTTACGGTCATAAGAATAATAGGAGAGCAAAGAGTATGGGCGATTGTTTGTGTTATGGGCAGTAGATATCTGGTTCTGCTAGTTGATATTGTCATTGGCCTTCCTCAGCCTATGGAGGCTTGGTATTCCCACTCTGATGAGGGTTCGCAAGGTCCCTACATATATTTGTCTTAGGAAACCCTAATGGTGACTATGTTGAAGGAAGGGAGGATAGCGTACGAGGCTCATGGTCTGGAAGAGGAAGTACAAGTCTCCTTCTATAATGTGGATCTACTATATAGAAAGGCCACTGATATCGAGCATGCCCATACACCTATCCATAATATCCCTTCCCGATTCACTTATTCTTTCTGAAAGCAAAGCACTCGTGTCATACATTACTCCCTTCCAAAAAGGATTGAATCAATAATCCTTTTTATTCAACCAATTCTAATAGTAATATCATATAAAAGGGATGTTTCTAGGAAGGGATTGAATATATTCTCATGTTTTCTCCTTAAAACTCTTGACTCTTATCCCAATAAATCTCGAAAGTCACGAAAGGGCATCACCATATTCTTATTGGATTTGGCAACAAAGAGCCATCAAGGAAAGCATAACACTTTACTGGCAAAATATAAGCCATTAAGAAATATTCATAATTATATGGTGCATATTAGACAATTAATCTAGATTATCCTTTTATCTCTCTCTCTCTTTATCTTTTATTAATACAATTTCTAACTCAAATAAATGTATTACTTAGTTGACACACCAAAAGTCATAGTTTGCGCTTTATAATATTCCTTAACTCAAGTATAGAAATTCATAAATGTTTTTCCCACTTATGTTCACGTTGTGGGATTTTATTGAAATATCCTTTCATATCCAAAACTTGCT
This sequence comes from Alisma plantago-aquatica, assembly GCA_963693085.1. Classification (NCBI taxonomy): domain Eukaryota; kingdom Viridiplantae; phylum Streptophyta; class Magnoliopsida; order Alismatales; family Alismataceae; genus Alisma; species Alisma plantago-aquatica. The sequence continues at coordinate 889,374,855 of OY856414.1, read as the reverse complement.
CTTTTCTCACATTATTTTAAAACACTACCATTAACTCATGGAAACTCATATTTCTCCCAATTTCTGGAATGCTCTTTCTTTTCTTTATTATTTTCAAGTTAGGAAAAAATATTCTCTTTTGATGCCTTAAACATTGCATTGCCAATCTTGACTAGATAATTGTCCTTTAATTATCTAAAACACAATGTATTTTGTTTTCCTGTGAAAGCATATCAAAAAAATATTATTATTTATTTGTGTATGAATTCCTTTTATTTAACGTGTGCCACAAGCACCCATGCCACATAGGAGAATATTATTCCACCAATAATACTATTGTGGAAAGTTATTTATTAAAACTTGTTTTATATTCAATTTTATCAAAATTGAGGATATAATAATGATGATATGGGACATAATATCCATCTAATGCAAACAAATTCAATATTTAAATGTAACGGATCTAAAAGGTAAGATAATGATGTAGTAAGTGAGAAAGATAACCTAGACATCATTCTAAGAGAATGTTAGGAGAGATGCATGATTAGATGATATGATCTTCTTCCGTGTCTTTTCTTGGATTTTATGACAACATCTTAAAAGGAGGGGAGAATATATAATGACTCATTTTCAACTTAGCAATCTAATTAGGATTTACTTGGATGGTTACTTGTTAAGTAGATTGATCATTGTTTTAGCTTGATTAATGATGGTAGTCTAATTATGATAACTTAAACCTAATTACAAACTCTAAGTATTTTTTATTTTGAATAATTAGGGTTTGATATGTTTAAACCCTAGTCGGTCAAAATTAGGATTTCGGTAGCATATGGATACAGAAAATGATAAATACAATGTTATAGTAAATGATTTTTTCCATTGTATCTATAACTCTCTCTTATTTTTGGAAAAGGATAATATATTACTCAAAGAAGAAAGAAAGGTGTCAACTCCAAAAAGAGCAGAGCCACAAGAAGCACCCAACCCTATACACAAGGGTTAAACTACAAAATCCCAGTAACGCCTAATCTGAGGGGTTAGGTTAGCGTGTAGGGGAGGTTTGGATCTTACAAGCCTAGAAATCTCCTTCTGTAAACTACCAAAAAGTTGTAGGTAATCCATGCCAGGCTTCCCATGGATTATGTTGTTCCTCTCTTGTCAAATATTGTGGCATAGCCATGTAAGGCAAATGCCACCGAATCGGGCAGCCATTTTCTCCATGGTCCAAGTCATTATCTCCAGCAGATGAATTAGAGGGGAGTGGCCCCATCCGTTCTTTAGGCATAACTGTTCCCACATGTAATGGGAAACTTTACACTCAAAGAACAGGTGGCTATGGGACTCCTCATCCTCTCCACAAAGTGGGCAAATGATCTCTGTATCAAGCCCCCAACGAGCCATTCTATCTCTTGTAGGTAATTTCCCCAACATCGCTCTGTAGGTAAGGGTACTCCACTTTGGAACGAAGCCCCTACCCCACAGAAGCGAATGCCAAGGGACAGAATTGCCTATTGTCATCTTCCAAGGGTACACATGGGGATCCACAAGGGTCCAGATCCCATCACTATCACAATTATACATGAGTCTAACCTCATCCCACCCCGTGTTCATATGTTTCCACACGCGGGAGTCATACAAAGTGGTGTTGTTAGACCCCCCGAGTGACCCATTATATCTCTCTCTCATCCAGTTAGCCCAAACACCAATGGGTTGCCTAAGGAACCGATCAACTCTCTTGAGGTTGGACTGCCTATGGGTCTCCACCATGTCTTGAATCTCAAGACTGCCGAAGTGAAGAGGTTTGGCAATGGTATCCCAAGCAACACCATGGCCCTTGTCACCTCATAAGAAAGACGTTGTCAGTCGTCTAATGCTCAACATCATCTGAGTAGGTAAGGTGCACATGTCGCACCAGAACCGCCCCATGCTCTGAATAACCGATCTGATTAGTACAAGGCGGCCTGCAAAAGAGATCCGAAGGCCAGCCCAACTATCAATTTTTCCCCTAATCTTGTCTAGGCACATGTTTTAATCTCTAGAGAACCCTCTCCCACCCGATAGAGGAATGCCAAGGTATCTGGTGGGAAAACATCCTCTCCTGATCCCAAAGGCACTTCTGAGCCTGCCCCTTCTCATATCACAGGATTTAGAGAGAAAATCCTTGAATTCATATTACTCATGTATAAACCTGTGAGCTTCCCAAATTTCAACATAACCTTCTTGAACTCCAAAAGTCTTTTATCAAGACCCATGGAGGACAAGAGAACGTCATCGGCAAAGATGAGGTAGGACAACACCTTTGTACCCTTGATCTTGAAAGGCTTGATCTTGTTGTGATCCTCCGCATTCTTAATCAGTGTAGTAAGGCTCTCCATGACTAAGGTAAAGAGGAGGGGAGAGAGGGGGTCGCCCTGTCGTAGTCCATTTTTTGCTGTGAACATACCCACAGGGGCCCCATTTACAAGAATGGAGAAGGAGGTGGTTTGAACACACTGTTGCATCAAGGTTATCCATCGTTCACAAAAATCCATAGATCTCATGATCTTCCAAAGAGGCTGAATGTATCTATAACTCTGATTTGCTTGAAATCTGTATATTTTGGATAACTACAATATATGTGTTCTTGAAAAATATAAGAATTATTGAATATTTTCTGACCTATCAATCGGCTGAGTTTCCCCAAGGCAAACTCAACCAACCATGCATTCAAGCTAAAATATAGAAGTTTGGTATGTGATTTTTATCTTCCTATTGATCTAAAATTTTATTTAAATCTTTTAAACTGAATATCATATATCATGTTAAATTTTAAGAATTGTTTGATGATACATGAGTGATATAGAGTGTTGTGTTGCCTGAGTTTTTTATCAGTAACAACTCGACAAACCAACCAGTCTGAAAAAATATAATAGAAGAAGACTAAAAATGGATTTTTGACTTGTTTGTTAATGTTCCAGGCACCTAGAATTGATCATATCATCAACATAAAACTGAATCGGCTCCCACAATCCATCATTCTTTCACATGATATAAAATTCTAGAGAGAGAGGGAGAATCAATAAATGTTGACTTAGGATGACATCTTCCTAAAACTTGTGAATTTATGTAAGTTCATCAATCCTAGATAGGTTTTCTTGGTGAATCTACTCTCCTATATATGATTCATTTGAGTTAAATAACAAAATATATCAAATCACTTATTTTATCTTTCTTTCTCTCATATCCTCTTTTCTATTTTCCAAAACAAATGTCCTCATTTTCTAAGGTTTCTGATTTGAAGAGAGAAAGAAAGGGATTCGATCCTCACAAGTTGGTTGGATTTCTAGAAATTCATATTATATGCAATATTTTTTGAAATTTCTTGGTACCTAAGGTGAGTGCTTATCTTACTATTAAGCTTTATACTCATGCTAAAATCTTAATTCCATCCAATTAAAATAGACAAGATCCTTATGTGTGTACTTGTATGTGATTGGGTAATCGTTTGGGAAGCTTTTGATGAAATTGTTTCTACTAGTTTGATTCTTTCTCATTGAATTGTATTTCTATATTTCATGGTCTATTGATTCAAGATACACAAAAATCCTATGGATAGAGAACTATGTTATTTTATACATTGTCTCCTAAAATTGACCTAATGTATGTTATGCTTGGAAATTGAGGTGACATATATAGAATCACGTTTGAACTTAATAACAATGAATACTCAATTGTATTTTCATATCTTTACTAGAATTACATATGAAGTGTAGTTGAGGGTCAGTATCAGGATATGAATTGGAGGCATTCCGTTTCTAGAGTTAGCAGTGCAGATTGACTCAATTGAGCTAATGAATCGTTGTGGTACACTATTATTTCCATGTGTCATGAATAATCTTAATGAACCCATCCACACCCTGATGAAACAATTAAATAATAAGGTTCTTATGATATGGAATTAATATGTATGTATTGAAGATAACTTTTTTAAAACCCTAGAAATTCAGTAGTAAGACGAGTATGAGAGATAAAGCACGAACTCATATATAATCTTATAAATGTGATTAAATGCTCAATAGTAGATATTATTACTTATATTGAAGGATATATGTTTTATTAAGATGATTAAGACTAATGCATCTATTCTAGTACAATTTATGCAATAATGAGTAAACCCCCCACATGAATGCAAGTCTTTTATACAACTCACATAATAATGAATTGAGAAGATGATTAGAGATTAAGAAGAAATAATGTCAATCCATTCTATTTTCCAAAAGTGAGTTGTATTATAGGGAACTGAATGGTCTTTGTTAATTACAAGAATGTCATTGAAAGTATATGACATGACATGTTCATATAAATACAAGAAAGGAAACGGACAAGAATGAATTAAATGGTGATGATAAGTTATGGATGAAATTAATGAAATGAGTATGATGAAACATATAATATATTTATTATAATTACATGTGGGTTAACCTAAATTGAATGAAATACACTAAAACAAGATTGTAAAGGGTTTCAATGAGAGAGAGAAATTATGCATTGAGTATAAGAATGATTGATTCCAAGGATAGTAGTGAACATGACATGAAACAAATTATGACTAATGATTATAAAATGAAGGAAAAATGAAGACAATTAGTAGTTGGATTTAAGAACCTAATAATAACCCTAATGTGATGAGCTCTAAGATAATAATGAATGATGTTCTCAAATAAGGGATTGAGAAATGTATATAAGTATATTTTAATTTGAATACAAAATGAAGTTTAAGGGTGTGAATTGATTCATAAGAATGTGTTCTTGGATTGTAATTGTCTATTTGAATACGTGTATTCTGAGCATGGTCTACTTGATGGATTTGAAAGCACCTTATATCTTTCTAGGTCTATCATTCCAGACGGTAGATTGGTGATTCAGTCAGAAAATTGGAGTTAAGTTGACACATTTTGAATCTTTGCATCAACTAACATGTTACATGGGTCAGTTAGTTGGCAGCTTGGTGCTTGGTTCTTTTGGAATTTCCAGTCAATTAAATACCAAGCCAGTGGGTTGATTAGCTTCTGATAATCTTCTTTAGAGATAATTAGGTGTGTCGACCCAGCATCCCATTTGTTCAATTGGGACTTGATGGGAGTTGGATTTCTATAAGTGAGTTAGGTGACTCACCTCACATGTTTACTGATTGGAAATTCACAAATGGGTCCCAGTAACTCAAAAAATTCAATGATTTTTTCCTTTTTTATTCGATCAAACCACCTAGGTGGCTGATCAATTGACATTGCACTTGGATTTTTCTTTGGGTTGGCTAACCATTCGACCAACCATTAGGTCAAGTTGCTCAACTGGATTGCCAGAAAGAGTTCAAAAAGTGTCTTCTAAGCCTCCATTCGCTTCTAAGCTTTGTTGGTAAACTCCTATGAGATTTTGCATAGGAATAATGGTTCAATTGTGGTAGGGTGGATTTGGGTTATTTGAGTCTGTTGGGAAGAAATTATAACAAAGGGAGGTACAGAAGGAAGAACTTTTGAATCACTCCTCCATGCAACTTGAGATTAATTGTACTAATACAATTACATTGATTGCATTTTTTCCTTTTTGTTTGCACAGTGTCATATTTCCTTTGGTGATGTGCCCCTATTACATGCAAGGGGTATGGGAGAAGTGGAAGAGGGAGAATGGATGTGCCACTAAAACTTAGGGTTTGGCAAAATTGTGGATTTTTGATATATTTTTGGCAAGCGATTCGATAATAATATGGTGCTATAAGTAGTGTATAAGAGGTTGAACTTGTGCATCTCATACGTTAGAGTTTATCGCATATGAACAATCTTAACAACAATCAGTTTCATCATGTAACATGTCGCAGTTAAGACATTTCCACAAGATGTTATGCTAATAAGTATGCGATACATTGCAATTGATTCCTCTCAATCATTACGACTTGCCATCATTTTAGGGAACAACACTAATTGAAGTCATTGGTGACAGAATGGGTCTAGCAATGGCAACTTATGATTTGGCATAATAGAAAAGTTTACTTCATTTAAATAGGTTACATTGATAACTGATGCAAAAGAATAGCATGATAACAAGGAATTGAATCTAGGTTGACTAGGTAATGGTCAATTAAATGTAATTCTAACAACTCCAACATGAAAAAATTTCAAAATAACCATAATAACCAAGATGCACAAGCTAATCCAACAATAAAAACAATAAATGATCCTAAACTAAAAACAACAAAAGAAAATGATAGAGTGGGTGGGGTAGAGACGTACCAGCCACACTCTCTCCAAACTCAGAAATTTTCTCATCCTAGAGTAAACTCTAGGTATAGAATGGAGGGGTACCAATAGAAATAATTGTGTGGGGTACCCTAAACATGGGGAATATGATGTCTTTGAACAACTTCATTACAGGATTGGAGTCACTAGAGACAGTGGGGATTAATTCCACCCACTTTTAGATATAGTCTATTGAAACCAGTATATCAGAGTAATTGCAAGATGGGGAAAGGGACCCATGTAGTCCACTCCCTAGACGTCATAAAACTCAACTTCTTGCCAAGTTGTCAAAGGCATTTCATCCCTCCTTCATATGTTTCGTGTCCTCTTACATTGTTCACAACATAAGATGAATTCATACCCATCTTTGAATATTATAGGCCTCTACAATCCACATTGGAGGAATTTTTATGTGGTCTTCTTTGCACTCATGTGCCCACCGTTGGGCCCAAGTAGCATTGCTCAAGAATTAAATGGCCTTCCTCATTTGTGACACATATTTGATATAAACCATCAGTAAATGTATTGCTCATCCCAATAGTAATTCTTAATGTCGTACATGAAGTTTTTATTTGAATCACCAATGTACTCTGAGTATAAGACTTTAGCAGCAAGATAGTTCATCAAATATATACCATGGAGTGTCAAAAGAAACTTTCATCAGCTAGCCATCGAGGAGAGAGCCATCAATCGGTCTGCTGTCATTTTTAGAGAGGTGAATGCAACTGAGATGGTTAGCTACCATGTTCTCTCTCCTCTTCTTTTCACATATCTCCATATCAAAATCCTGCAACAATAAGATCCAACATGTCAACCCGAGCTTGGCTTCTTTCTTCATCATGGAGTAGTGTATGGTTGCATGGTTGGTGTAGACTATCACCCTTGAACCACTAGGTACTACTTGGACTTGTCAAAGGCATACACAATACACATCAACTCTTTCTTAGTTGTGGCATAATTCCTTTGTGCTACAACCAATGTATTTTAGATGTTATATACCATGAGGTACCTCTTATCAATCCACTGTCTCATAACTTCCTTCATTCGATAATCACTAGTGTTGTACATCATCTCTAAGGGTAGAGATTAATCAGGTAGAAGGATAATATGTGTGGTTACAAAAGTAGCTTTCAAATCATTCATATATCCACACAAGTAGAATCAAAAGAGAAAATTGTATCTTTAAGAAGAGGATTGGTGAGGGGCTTTGCAGACCTTGAGAAATCCTTGATATATCCTTTGTGAAAAACTTCTTGTCTAAAGAAGTCTCTAACTTATTTCATTACAAACGGTGGTGCAAGATTGAATTTGATCTTTGCCTTGTTTTCCTCTATCCCTTGTTACTTACTCAATGGCCCAAAACAATTCTCTCCTTCACCTGTGAATTGGGACTTTTTCCCAATTTAGGACCAGATGTGCTTTCTCACATTTAACTAGCATAAGGGAAAGCTCGTGTAAACAAGAGTTAAGACAATCTCCATAGATGGAGAAATTGCCCATGAATTCCTCCATCACAGATTCTACCATTCCCTAAAAAGATGATTTTCATGCAACGTTGAAATGTAGAGGGCATGTTGTGTAGCCCAAAAGGCATCCTCTTAAAGGCATATGTGCTGAAAGAAATAGATGAAGGTGGTATTTTCCTAATCATCTAGGTGAATAGGAAATTGGTAGAGCTCAGAATAGCCACATAGACAATAGATTTTTTTTGATGTGCTAGGTGTTCTAAGGCATGATCAAGGAAGGGAAGAGGGAAGTGATCCTTCCTAGTTTCTTTATTCAACTTTTTGTAGTTGATGCACATCCTCCACCCCCTAATTATGCAAATGGGAATAAGTTCATTCCTTTCACTTCTTTACATCTTTAGTAGTGCCTTTCTCTGGGACCACCTACACTAGACTCACCCAAGGTGAATTTGAAATGGGGAAGATGATTCCAACCACAAGTATCTTTGTGACTTCTAACCATACAACCACCTCCATGGTAGGATTCAATCTGTGTTGAGTGTCTCTAGATGGCTTGCAATACCCCATCATGGGGATCTTATGCATGCAAATACCCTAGTTGAAACCAATAAAATTAGTCATCTTGTATCCCAAGGTTGACCTCCTTTTCCTTAACTCGGTCATCAATATGTATTCTTGGTCTTGAGTGAGGTCTGAATTTATAAACATTGGACCAACTTTCCATTCATTAATAAAGCATTATTTAACCCCTCTAGTAGGGCCTTCATCTCTAGCACCTAGGTATTTATGCCTCTTCTTTAGCTATTTATATCATCTTTGAGTCTTCAAATTCAACATTTGATTCTTCCTCATAAGTGTCCAAGTGAAATTTATTCTATTCAACATGTGTGTCATCAAAATCTAAATCATCCAAAATGGTCAAGGTTGTTTGCAAGGGATCTCTAGATACTTTAATGTCTTGTCTGAGTTGAGATAGTTTATTAATGCAGTTGAGTAAGAAAACTTCTTCATGAAGGTTGGTCACTTCAAACTATCAAACACCCTAAACTCAAGTGTTTCTTTCCCTAACTTCAAAAGAATAATGCATGCTTCTACATCAATCAAATCTTATACTGTGGCTAGGAATGGGAAGTAGAAAAGGAGAGGATATCTAATATCCTCCTTATTATTCATGACCAAAAAATTGCAAGATACAAGAATCATTGTTGATTTTGACAAGAATGTCCTCTATGATATCCATAGGATTCATCATAGAGGTATATACTTTCTACTGTCATGACCATCGAGAGTAGATTGATAAATCCCAATCTTAGGAAAAGGTTGTATGACATGATTGAAATATTGGATACCAAATCTACTAGCCCTTTTCTACATGTGTTGTCCCTGGGATAGAAGCCAATCCCAAAGGAACAAGGATCCTTCTTCTTCTTAGCCATCTTGTTTGGGAGAATAATATGATTCTTGTTAAGGTTTTTAAGAACTCAACCACAAAAAAATTGTCTTGTAACTTTAATATGTTTTTTTTTTTTATTAAATTTCATAAAACATAGTTTCATTTAAGACTCATTCGACACATCTGCTTGGAATAGATGGCTCATGCTAGGCAAAGTTTAAAGGCGCAAGTTGTGAACATTGAAAGACATGGGCTATTCACTCTTTTATATTTCTCATTTTTCTTGTGTTTTTGGAATAGGTAAAGGAATGTAAAATTCATAATATTTTTTTGAGGTGTTTCAAAGCCTCTTGTTAGCCTTTACTCCCACACTTTGACTTATGAAGATGAAAGTATTCCCTTAAGTGGACTGCCTATCCAAGCCCATGTAGCACGTGCTCAGGGCATGGGAATCTATGGTTGATACCCTTGTGTTTACATGTTGCATGCCGCCCTTCCCCTTGTCGCCCTGAGGACAACTTGGTGCAAGCGAGTGAGATGCTTATTTATATAATAACTTTTGCATTCTTTTTCTTATGATCCTTTATTTGCATCATCTATCCATACGACATGATCAAATAAGTCCTAACTCAACTTGATCGCCTTACTAACTACACCAAGTGAACTATTGACACAGTCTAGGAGATGGTATCATTCCAAGAGTTAGGGCAATGTGCATTGTGAAAAATAAGGCAATGTACATTATGGGAAGTTAGCCAATGTGCATTAGGGGAAATAACCATTAACACAGCTATCTATATGCAACACATGACATATTTTGTAAGGGATCATCTCCATCATCCTTTAATATAGATATAGAAGAAAGTTATGTCATCTCTTGTTAACCACTACATTGCAAATCATTTCTTCTTCCTTCACTACAATCAACATCCCATAAATTTGCTTACTTACATTGCATCTTCTTCCTCTACCAAGTGTTTTGATATTCATGGTGATGATTTTGCCACTGCAACTATTAAGGAAACAATCCACTCAGCGATGTAACCTATTATATAAACACTAGAGCTGAATAAAATTTTAGGGCCTAGATTGTAGGAGAAGTATGTGTCACAAAAGCAAAAAAAATCTACCTCAGAGTGGCAGTCTTATAGTGTATCTTCTTCACAAATATTGACCTTTGTATTCTAATTAGTTTTATAGGTATTTTTTTTACATTTTGTGATTATCTATATTCTTCCATGTTGCCTAATTAGTGTATAGTCACCTCAAGATCTAGTTCTCCTTAGAGGATCAGATCCTATCATAATTGACAGAAAAATGGATCAGATAAAGAAATTTTGAACAGAGGATGGGTAAACATAACCAATTGATTGGAGTCCTCTATTTCCACCCTTTTTGACACCTAATCTTCTCAGTTTAGAAGGATCTCTATGCTTCCCAAGAGAATTATTTAGGTGTCGCCAGTGAATCTAGACATGTGAATGCTACTAACTATTGGACACACATGGCTTTTCTATTTACGAGGTTAACATAACGTAGTAAACAATTGTAAAGGGAGAGATCACCTCCTTAATAAATTTTAAAGGAAATACAAAGCATCCACTTTTTTCTAAGAAAAATAGACATTGTGGAATGCATGTATAATAATCCAAGTAAATAAGCATGTTCCAGATACATATAAAATGTCAATAGCAGTAGAAAGAAACTAAGTTATTACATTTCTTTATGAACTCTTGTTCACTACATGAGTTTCTTTGAAATAAAAAACTAAAAAGAAACTATAGGATCTAGCAACAAGCAACCTAGACATCCTTGATTGCAAAACTTGAATCTACTACTCCTGAACTTGGTCACCTTGGCCTTGTTCAACACATTGATATAACCCTAAGTGGTTGGGAAAACACCCAGCAAAAGGGAAAGAAAGCAAGGTATGTGTCATAGAAAATGACCAAGAATGAAAGATAAGAAACTATATGGAAATTAAGGCTAATATTTCATCATAAGATGAAGATAGTCAAAATTATGAGGCACAAATAAATAGATGCTTTCCATAACAAAAAAATAGTAGAAAGGTTGCATGCATGATTAATATTGACTGCCTAAACTATGTAGGGTTGAGGCACCTACCTAACCATAACCAATAGGTGAGGGAGAGTAACACATTCCAATCACCTACAAATATTCTATACTAGGGAGAGTAACACATTCCACAGGGTGAATCTACACATGCCCTATTTATGGGTGGTTGTACAAAAGTATCACTACACCAGTTCAATAGTCTAAGAACTTTAGCAAGTATAAGCATCAAGCAATATAGACATGGTAGTGGAGTACAAGACCCAAGAAATATATATTAAAACTGATTTTGAGGCAAATATAGAAAAGAAATTATCAAAAGAGAAATTAGGGTTTCATAGAAGCCTCATTAGGGAAACTAGGTTAGGGTTTGCAATTATTCCCAACTTAGGTGTAAGGAAAGCACATACATTTCTTAAGAGATCTAATTATTTCTTCTTCACTACTTTAATTGATTCCAAAGCCCACCGTCCTATTTCCAATGTTTAACCATGAATTAGGGTTTACTCATGTATAAAGGAAAGGAAACCCTAACTTTTGGAGTTTTCAAACAAAACCTTGATTTTGACTCTAAAATTATTACCATTGGTCTTGTTAGGTCCTCCTGATTAAGAAAACATATATTTTTGTCCGTTTTGGAGTTATGAAGTTAAAAGTGCATTTTTGGTGATTTTTATCTATTAAATTCATTTTTAGAAAACACCTTTTGATAAAACTAAAAACCAAGTCTGAAAAACATTTTTATTAGAAATATTACATTTTTCTAATTCCAAAACATATTTTCTTTTAATTTTTAGACAATAGAGAAAAAAGTTATGTTTTTTTTTAATATTGACCCGGAGAGTGCCACCTCATTAAAGTGATCGCAAAGAAGCAAAGAGAGAGTGAAGTATGTGCCCGCCTCGCTGACTTGGCCCAATTAGAGCCAGCTAAGTCAGGGGTCAAATGTGTGGCTTTGACTCGCTCAAAGCAAAGCAAACGGAGGCAAAAGACAATACTCCCCTTAGGTGAAAAATGGAGAGTAAAAGAAAATGAGAAGGGCACAATAGTAAAAGAACCAAAGGGATTGTCCACTTCCTTGGCTCACAAGCCATGTCCGCAACCAACAAGCCTCAATTTTGGGTGATTTTGATATAGTGACCAAACTCAAAAACAAGTGCACGAAAAGAAAGAGGGATGCATTACAAACCTGAAGGACCAAACAATTCAAACCGATGTGTCGAGGAGAGGGAGAACCACCCACCGCAAGACTTGGATCAGAATTTGAATGTTGGTACGTGAGGATGCAAGTACACAAGCAATTGAAGGGTGAGAAGAGTTTCCAGAAGGTTAGGGAAGACTCAAGTACCATTATTTATAGGCAAGGTTGTGTAGGAAAGTGAGAAGGAAGTGGCCCAAACTTGCTTGGAGAGCAAGGTTTAGGGCTTTCCTAGTTTCTTAATGAAAATATGAAAATTAAGGGATCATTAGATGCAGTTTCCTATTTGGAATCATTTGCAAAAGATTTCTTGTGATTTGATCGAGAAACAGATGAGAAATCAAGAAAACAAATTCAGCTTAAATTTGTCCCTATTTCTCTATCGGTGCAAGCTAGGTGATGATGTGTGAGTCGTTGGATCATGGATCCAATGGTCAAAATTGCATGGGTCAAAGGTCAACAGGTGACAGAATAAAATGAATCCCCAATCATATTAGTATATAGCGTATATGTGCATTAATTTCCTTTTTCTCTCTCCTCCTTTGAAGGAGCAAACATGCTCCAAATTGAATGAAATGACACCAAGCCTATTTTTGATATGAGAAATCTGAATATGCAATTAGTTTTGCCTTTTGGTAACTTTTAATATGTTAAATAAATCAAAATTTATTTTTGTTTTCTTCCTTCATTAATGGTGACAAGATTCTCCAAATTTGATGAAACTTCATCCACAAGTCACATTAAGTGCCTTGGATACGAATTTGCCATCAATTTTACATATTGGGGTTATTTGTTCATTTATTTAATATTTTGAAGGTTCTACACACTTTCTCTCTCCCAATTTCCTCTTTTAATCAAATATTATCCAAATTGAGTGATAATTCACCCAAAGGCATATTTTAATGTGTAGATCATGAATTTGGCATCAATTGTTACTTTTGGAGTAATTAAATATTTTATATTGTATTTTTAAGTTATCTCCTATTTTCCTTTCCAATTAATACAATTATAATTACCAATTTTCCAAAAGTTGTATAACTTATCACCCAAGCAAACTTGTACACAAAGGAAATGAATTTAGATTTAAAATTATCTTTTAAGTTCCACTTTTATGATTTTTAGACAATTTACTCTTATATTCACTTAATGGGAAAATAGATTCATTTATTGTCACATTATCTTTACTTGAGGATTTTCTTTCTTTTTCCCACACAAAAGCCATAGAAACTTCTAGGCCAATTTTTATTTTATCATTGTCCCTCTTAAGTGGACATTTTGAAAATTAAACCCATTAGTAAACTTTCACTGAGGTGTTTGTGCTTAACTCCTTATAAAGTAAAATATTGGGAACAAATGTACACCAAACCTTTATAATTTCCACTAATTCAACATCAAGGACATTAAAGAAAGAAAAGCTTAGAAAAAGTCTTAAACTAGATTATACATGGGTTTCAGTTCATTACAAAACTCCACCCGTTAAAAGGAGTTTCGTCCCCGAAATCACATACAAAAAGGGAAGGGTGAGTACGTAACATCTCATCTCTAAGCTCCCAAGCGGTTTCTTCCAAACCATGATATTGCCATAAAACTTTCACCAACTCAATCTCCTTGTTCTTCAACTGCTTAACTCGGGAGTCAAGAATCCTCACATGTAACTCTTCATAAGTTAGATTCTCTTGAATCTCCAAAGGCTCGATTGAGAGTACATGAGAAGGGTCTTTCACATACTTTGTCAGCACAGAGACATGGAACACATTATGGATCTTGTCATAGGTAGGAGGGAGAGCTAAACGGTATGCATAGTCTCCAACCATATCCAAGATATCAAATGGTCCAACATAGTGGGGACTAAGCTTGCCTTTATGTTACACCCTGATCTCACAATTACCATTAATCATGAGATTAGGGCATAAATTGAGGATTTAACATAATAAAAAGATCAACCATAACTTTTTATTCTTTTTCAAACTCTTTGTTTTCTCACATTGAACCACATAAACTAACTTTACAAGGAAATCTAAACATTGATTTCTCATACTTTTAAGCACATAAGACATGCTGATTTGCATATATTGCTAAAAGAGGAATAATGTTATACATCATCATTTACAACTCTCTCTTATTTCTTTACAAGGACCTAGAGCGACAAGGACCGACTGAACTTAACTATACTCAGACTTAATTCTTGTGGTAGATCTATTCTGATGCAATGATATCTTCAATTCCCATGGTTTCCCTATAAAATTTTGAGTATAGGGGTGAGCCTACTCGCTTAGTGAATGAGTAAAACAATAATGTAGTCTAAAATATTGAATCATGGATTTATCATTCTTGGATAATTGAAATAAAACAAGATAGTAATTTCAAATTAAAAGACTAGATATTCAAAAATTTACTAATAATATTGAAGCCTACATCATTAGAAATAAACAAGTATGGAAATATAATCCTCACTAAATTCAATATTACATTTAATGAACAACTGCTGTGAAACTAAAATCAAATCCTTCTTAACTCTTCTTACTTATAAGAAACTCATTAAACTTATATTATCATATTTTAGCTTATACCCTGATCATATGTAGTGTACTCTACATATGAAGAATGGTAATGAAATACGATCTCACCATACAAGACTTAGCTGACACACCCGGGATGCTAAGCCTGACTACATTGCTGGTCTACAACTAAAAAATGGCTCTCTGGCATTGGCACACCTATGGGCCATTAAACTAGACTCCTCCTCTAACCTGAGCACACAGGCAGAGAGTCAAGCCACCAATTGTCTTTTCTGTACTCTAGTGCCACCAGGATCTCTGGTTGATGTTGGACACTACATACTATATTTTTAAGGAGACTTCCACTAGGGCTTCGTCCCCCGTACCACCTGTTAGTACGATCTGACCCCCGTATATTGGACACTGCCAGGGTTAGGTCGTTTCATCCCTATGACGCAGACCTCTCATAGCGAATCTACGATGTTCATAGCTACTATTATTACTATAACTTTGTTCATATCTTTCTCTTAGACTGATCTCTTTAAACTTTGTATATTAATGACTACTCGGACTATTGAATTGAAATCACTGATGATACTGAATTGAATGCTTAACATATTGTTTACCCCTTTCTTAGGGTTTATCCTTACCCATGCACATATAGAACTTCTCATGTATTCAAACATATATCATGTCTACTAATATAAATATTCTCATTCAACATTTCTTACATTTATGCATGGCATCGATAACATACCTATATAGGGCATGTCATATCTCTCCACTTACAATAGCATAACAACATATGCATTTCATGACAAGTATTTGAGTTAGAAAATCTGAATCTCATAAACAAAGAATATATGCATATAAGATAATATTCAGATAAAATCCCACAATATCACATGAATCATTTCAATCAGCCATTTACTACTAAATTAGATATGTATACTTGTAAAAGCATACTAGATTGGGTTTCCATCCTTGATTACTTGCTATTCACAGGATATGTATTATGAAAATCAAAAACTCTATTTGTCCATATATCAAATCGAAGAGATCAAACATGTAAAATTATATGCACTAGGAATATAAGTAAGATCATATAAGCATAAATCTAAATTTCATCTATAATGTTATTCAAGCACTCGAATAACTTGAAAATTTAGATCTTCACAAGATTATCAATAAACTTATTAATTTTGTATTATTCAAGATACATGGTTATCTATATCTATGTCATCATATAAATGTTTTTAGATCATAGTTGGAACATGAATTGAAGTATTCTATAAACTGAATTCAACAATAGTTCTTTTCATTTATTGTCATCTAGGGAGAAATTGAGAATATAAATTAAAACCATCTAATTGAGTACAATTGACTGAAATATTCTTTTACCCACTCACCCTAAGTTGTAAAACAGCTTAAAAACATATCCCATATCTAAAAATCTCAAATCCATATCAAAACCCTAGCAATCACCACTTTCTTCTTACTTTCAACTTGGAAACCCTACAATTGAAGATTAGGAGAGAAAGAGTGAGAAAAGGACTTGATTTGATATGATTTCAAATCCAATCAGGGGAGGGATGGAATCTTGGTATCTGAGAGAAAATTCACCATGAAACTATATCCAAAGAATCTAAACTTACAAGATTTCATCATTCCACAGACTGCAAAACCCTAGGTCAGTATCTCCATCACTTTCTCCTCTCAAACCCTAACTCTCCCTCTCTCTCTCTAGGATTTCATTTCTCTAGATTGAATCATGAATTATGAGAGCTCCTTGTGTGTTAGGTTGACCATATAGAGCAATTGAACTGCTTGGGTCAATTGCACATTGACCCCTCACTATACTTTCTCATATTTTAGCTGAATTTTCTGTCATAAACATATTATTATAATTCATCTACTTATAAGGTCTAAACGCATCCAAAAATTATGAAAATTTTACATGTTATTTATGATTGAGTTTTAGATCTTCAGTTAAAATTTCATATCCTTTAGAGTTACCAATAAATAAATAAAAAAAATAAAAATATAATAGTACACTGCTATCTAGAAATCTACAGAACAGTCGGTTGAAGAGAAAATGCCCCATAACGGCCATGCTAGCTGCCACAGCCATGCTAAGATGGACCCAGCATGGCTGTGCTTCATACCACGGCCATGGTGTATTTGTTTCATCATATTTTAGTATAAAAGTTGGTCAATAATTCATTTTTTTTCAAAACGGCCGTGTGGCCTAAAATACCCGTGCCACCAACGACCCACCACGGCTGTGCTACCCACCACGGTTGTGCTATCCTATCATTCAACTACCATTTTCATTCTCCTTTGCATACTTCTCTCATTCTCCCCAATGTGATCCTATTTGGTAAAAACCCTAATTTCAGCCGACTAGGGTTTATATTTTCTCAAACCCTAATTATACAAAGAGATAGCATACTTGGGGTTCTCATTAGGTTTAACATATCATGATTGAGATATCATCATTAATCATGCTTAATCAATGACCAATATAACTAAGCATGTATTCATCCACATAAACCCTAACTCACCCATTAAGCTCAGATACGGTCATAACAATTCTTCCCCCCCTTAAAAAGGTTTCGCCCTCAAAATATAAATATGCAAGTAAAGTACATTCAGTGTTTATTTTAATCTTCTGAAATCTTACATGTCATTATATTCTTGTATTTCATACTTGAATGCAGTTTTCAACATTAAGTCCTTCATTTCTTTTGAAATCACAACATGTTTTAAATAAATCTCAATGACAACAAACAAATTCTCTATGCCACAATCAATCATAGCAGAGAGAGAGAGAGAGAGAGAAACAACCATTTCAATATTTTTTTATATTCTTGAGGTGTTACCTCAACATTGATAATCTGATCCAACTATCTCAATTCATACGGCTCAATATGTACTATTGTTATGTATTACCTCTAAGTCACAAAAGATAGTTCACCATGTTCTTTTGAATTTTACTATTGTGCTACTCAAATAGCAAAACAGTCTTGAGTTGGAAGACTAGTGTAATGACCACATTTGTGCTTAATTGGTAAACTAGGGTTTACCTGAATGATTACATGCTTGATTAGATTGAACATCGTTTAGACTTGATTAATGATAGTAGATCAATTGTGATGTTTCAAACCTAAGAATAAACTCTAACTATGATTTTATTTTGAAGAATTAGGGTTTGAGAAATGTAAACCCTAATCGGCAAAAATTAGGGTTTTGATAGTACATGAATATAGAATTTGATTAGGATGGCAGTTTGGTAAATGATTTTTCATATTTTCTACAAATTTTTTATTTAATTTAATTTTGGATATGATATGGATAACTCAATCATGCATATTTTAGAAAAAATTCATAATATCTGAGTGTTCTTTGAATGTGGTTCTCGGTCGAACTATATTTTGACCAAAATGCTGATAGAGTGCTTTTCAGCAGTGTAGTGTTTTATTTTTAGTTATTTATTGGTAACTCCAAATGATCTGAAATTTTAAATGGAGATCTTAAACTCAATCATAAACAACATGTAAACTTTTAATAATTTTTGGATGTGTTTATACCTTATCAGTAGACGAATTACATTAATAGTTTTATGATAGAAAATTCAGCTGAAATAAGAAAACGTATAGTAAGGGGTCAATGTGGAATTGACTCAAGCAGATCAATTTCTTTATATGGTCAACCTAACACACAAGGAGCTCTCATAATTCATGATTCAATCTAGATAAATGAAATCCTAAAGAGAGAGGGAGAGTTAGGGTTTGAGAGAAGAAAGTGATGGAAATGCTGACCTAGGGTTTTACGGTCCGAGGAATGATGAAATCATGTAAGTTTAGCTTATTTGCATAGACTTTAATGGTGAATCTTCTCTCACATGCCAAGATTTTGTCCCTCCTCAGATTTATCCAAAATGGTATCAAAACTTCCCCTTTTCTCACTCTTTCTTCATAATCCCTCATTTTTAGGGTTTTCGAGTTGAAAGGAAGAAGAATCAGGTGAATTGCTAGGGATTTGATATGAGATCGAAATTTTCAAGGATGAGCTGCATTTTTAAGGTGTTTTCACACCGTAGGGTGAGTGGGAACTTCCTTTAAACAATATATTGCACAAAAATTGGTTAAATCATCCATAATCTTTAATTGCTTAGCATGCGACTACAAACCCTAAATTGTGTGTTTGATCGAAGTTGTTGCAAAATGATATGAAATGGATTCTTCCTCTATTTGGATGAATTTCAAATGATACATTCATATTAGAAATGTATACAATACATCCTAATGAGAATTCCCTAAGTATTCGTAGAGATTATAAGAGTAAACTAAAATATAGGGAATTTGTCTATGACTAAAATTGTTGTATAATTAAATAGAGAAATTTGTTTATCTAGATCCCCTTGGTTATGAATGATTGTTTATATGAATTCATAGTACATATATGTCAGATACTATCTTGGATTTTGTTTAAGGTTAATAGTGTTTGTTTGATATCTTAGTAAAGAGGGTGAAACCCTAGATGTGAGGAAAGTTGGATATTTGTGAATCGATCTCGTGAAATCCATTTGAACGGATTTTCTTGACATGATAGACTTTATTTATTCAATTTTATTATTGATGCATGTTATCTCAGTGAATTTCATGGAAACCCAAATTCAATTCAGTTCTAAGGTTTCATACATATATTGATTTTATATGATTTGTTGATAGTAGTCTTTATTCAGTGAATGTTTATGTCGCATGAAATCCTTATGAGAGCCATGTGATAAGTTAATGAGGTAAATGAAACCCTAAGGATAGGGTGTTCAATGAATCAAGTATTTTGATATCAATGTTCACAGTATGAGATGTGGTGATGCACAACTCAAGATTTGGGTTGAGGTGCATGTTTTCCAAGAAAGTACAAATAAGTTACAGGTGCAAATGGTGATTACTCATATGTCAAGTAATTAACTCTTATCAGTGTATTAAGAAGTTCAATTGCATGATTCTAGTGTATAAAGTATCAAGTGAACATGTATTCTGTTATTTAAGAATTTTAGTCTGCCTGTAGATATAAAATGTTGATTTCTCAGTATATTATAGTGTTTTGAGTATATTGCTCTGCCAAGTTTAGAATGATATACATATTGTGTTATAAACTTCAAATAAATAGACACAGTACCATAGAGATACCAGAGTCAAGTATAAGTAAGGGAAAAGATACAATATAGTAAGAGCTTTCTAAGAATAATAAAATAATAGACTTAAGATCCCTAAACACTGTAGATTCCCTATGAGAGGTTTGCGCCGTAGGGATGAAATGACCTAACCCTGGTAGTGTCCAGTATATGGGGGTCGGAACATACTAATAGATGGTATGGGGGACGAAGCCCTAGTGGAAGTCTCCTTAAAATATAGAATGTAGTGTCTAACATCAACCAGAGATCTTGGTGGCACTAGAGTATAGTAAAGCCAATAGGTGGCTTGACTCTCCGCCTATGTGCTCAGGTCAGAGGAGGAGTCCAGTTTTTACAACATAATAGGTGTGCCGAGGCCAGAGAGCCATTTTCCTATTGTAGACCAGTGAATTTGTCAGACTTAGCATTCCCGGGTGTGTCAGCTAAGTCTTGTACGTTGAGATCGTAGTTCGCTATGAGTCTTCATATGTAGAGTACACTACATATGATCAGGGCACAAGTTAAAATATGATAATAAGATGAATGAGAGGTTAAACAAGTGTGTGTAGTTATTTAATTATTTTTTGTATGTTTCTGAATTATTAGTTCTCTTTGAAATTAATCAAGCATGCTCATATATTGATTTACTCTTGTAGATATCTAGAGTATCATGACATATTTATGATTTTCAATGATTAGACTCTTTAAAGCTTACTACTATTATAATTGATATTAGTTGCTCAAAAGTATATATGTAATTATATCAGTGCTTTAGACTATTTCTTTGAAGTACTCATTCACTGAGCAAGTAGGCTCACCCCTCTACTCACAATTTTTTAGGGATATCACATGGACTTGAAGAAGGTCATTGCATCATAGTAAATCTGCCACAAGAGCTAAGTCTGAGTATAGTTAAGTTCAGTCGCTCCTTGTCACTCTAGGTCATTGTAAAGAAATAAGAGAGAGTTGTAAATGATGATGTATAACATTATTCCTCTTTTAGCAATATATGTGAATCAGCAAGTCTTATGTGCTTAAAAGTATGAGAAACATAATGAATATTCATACATGCATTTTTACTGTTGAAATCAGATTAGAGAAATAAATGTTTAGATTCCCTTGTAAAGTTTGTTTATGTGGTTCAATGCGAGAAAACAAAGACTTTGAAAAAGAAGAAAAAGTTAAGGGTGATCTTTGTATTATGTTAAATCCTCAATTTATGCCCTAATGTCAAGATTAATGGAAATTGTGAGATTGGGGTGTAACAACTAGATTCAACAGAAATTGTACAATACTACTCACGGCATCCCCATTGCATCATGGATGCATAAGGTAAAGCATTACCATCACATTCCATATTATTCTCAAGTATGAACCCAGACATATTCAAGGTGTAACCATCGGGTTATAGCATACTAGGGTTTCAACAACAGTAACAAAGTACTTCATGATTGTATTAGTCATTCAAGGACTATTCATACCCAATTACCATCACTTAGTTATATTAAAGCTAGGTAAAACAAGCTATACCTCATTAGGGTTACATATCAATATAATATGATTATCATCCCTTCTATTCATATGAGTGAATAGGTAAGACTAGCTTATTCAGGATAACCCTTCATTTGTTCCATCATTATTCAACCCATATCACCATACCACAATTGTACCATACTAAGATGGATTACTGGTATGAATGACTACATCTATCAAACACCTTTAATTAACATATTGCTTGCACATGTACACTGAAATCATACGTAGAACCAATTTACATCCCTTAATATACCTTCAATAAATTATACTTCTAAAAACAAATTCACATATTACTAAAAGCCATTGTTTTCTCTTATCTCTCTCCTCATTCACTACTACTTACTTTTTGCTACTTATCCTTCTCATTTTAATCATGTAGATTAAACATTCCTAAAATTGAAACATACAAGATACAAATAGATTATTCATCATTCTTGCTATCACTGCAAGAATTTATCTCATATCGCACTTCACTCATATTGTATTACTCCTTTTGTTCAAAACACACTTGTTAAATTTCAAATTTATATCTTACTCTTTCTCTGAATCATTTCCATATTGTTTATCTACCTTTCAGATTAGCTATCTTTAAACCATGGATTACTATCAGTGCTAGTTTACTTCTCATAGTGCAAATCTAATGATATTGTTTTATAGATATGCTAGTATTCAAGGTCAAATCACTAGTGACATCCCTTGAACTACTACAACTCTAAACATTCTAGGGTTTGGTCCTTATCAGTAGCATGACGTTATTGTGATGTGACTTTGCTCCCTTAATTTGAAATTCAAACTTTGGATCTCACAAGTTTTACTAAAGTCTTCTTCATCTTATCGATTGAATTTCCTTCTCTTACTTGGCCATTCAGATAGATTACATTCTCAATTACCCTGCTAGGGTTTCATCATCATATTGTGTGTCATTATTACATTCACTAGATATCTCTACCAAGGTGGTTATGCGTCATATATGATTCATTTTTTATCACTTCATTCCCACATTGCTCTCATTAAGGAAGATATGAAAGAGAAGATGATTTTAAGACTTATAATTCTTATCTTCAAACATTCAATAATACATTTCTCATATGTAGGTTTAATTAATTATCAACAAGGATACTTGACTAATTAGCACTTTCTTGAATCCTGCAACCTCTTTCTTTTATAATCTATATTACTCCATTATGTTTCAAACCCTTCTTTACTTTCCATAATCCCCTTACCATATACTACTATTCCACATGTCATCTTTAACTTCTAGTTTTCTCTTATGATCATGTTGCTTCTTTTATGTGTACGATCATGTATACCATGTTGCATATATTTCCTTTTATCCTTCTACTAATGTGAAGTTGAAATTCTAAATCAATACTCTCTCTACTAGTATCACCTCATGTTTAATACATTACATATCCTTCATTTTAAATCAAACGGCTCATGCATGGGTGAAACATAGTTTCTCTTTCAATCAAGTTTTTCCTTCCTGAATATAGTCTACCTTTGTATGACTTATTCATTTATTTAGCTACATTTTTTTCTTTTTTTAGAAACTAGTTTGTTTCTCTATAGAGACTTAGAATCCAAAAGTATTAAGGATGAATGTATTAAACTTATTAATAAAGGTATAAATTTCATGCTCTTAATTATATCATAACCCTCATTCCTTAATCAAGCTCATTATTTCCAACATTTCTCTTTGTTTCAACTAAGTTTCTTATCCTAGTTTTATGATTTACATGCTCATCTAGTTCTCTTCACTTTAACTCTTCTAAAGACTCTTCACTTCTATGTACTTATTGTATACTTATCTCTTTTCTTCTATTTTCCCTTTGCTTTGAAGTACATAAAAACATTGTACTCGGTTATATAATCCATTCCTCATGATTGATTCTTACTATTTTGGCCCCTTACATACTTTTCTCATATCTTTTCCATATTTCATATTTAGAGTTCATATAATACTAATAATTAAACTTAATCTGAACCTTATGTCGTGTTCCTCTATTCCCAATTAAGGGTTTCTCATATGAGGCCCCAAATTTGGATCTCAGATATCAGTTCCAACTGATTCTTAGTTATCCCAGTCTTTCCCTTATACTTCAAAATCTTAGAGTATATACATTCATACTAGAATTTGGATCTAATCTATCCAGAATTTACTCCTGTTATGTTACTAATAGGAGTCATTAGATCCCAGTAATATATCCTGCCTACCGGACCAGGCCGAACCTACAGTCCTGAAGCCAAGAGCTACTCAGGATTACTCAACTCCTATTCATCTCAAATGGGTGGAAGAAAACTTATCAACTTAGGAAAGCTCATTCAAAGATCATTTCTAGTCTACTTGATACAAAGAATGTAACCTATAAATGCTACAACTGCATTGTGTACAATAAATCTTAAAGACCCATATATATTTCAAAATATTGAATATCTGAATTCAAACATATAAAAGTTTTTCTATTCATCTCTAATAAAACAACAATATGAAATGATAGTTCTATCTCATTTTATATTTATGCTCTTAATTCATGTTACTTATCTTGTTTCTAACCCTAATATTTTTAGGGTTCCTCTCTATACCATCCTTCCATTGTATACCTGGACAGGGTATACATGAAAGAATAGACAGAGTAGCTTGATACCGGTTGACCCAAGTACTTAGATACCGGGCCAGGATATCCAAATACCCAAATCCCCAGAGCTAACATTATAACATTCCCTATCTGCCTCACTTATGACTCTAACTTACTAACTTAATGGTCCCTGACAACTTAGCCTAAGCTCTGATACCAAGTTGTTACACCTCGATCTCACAATTACCATTAATCATGAGATTAGGGCATAAATTGAGGATTTAACGTAATACAAACATCACCAATAACTTTTTCTTCTTTTTCAAACTCTTTTTTTCTCACATTGAACCACATAAACTAACTTTACAAGGGAATCTAAACATTGATTTCTCATACTTTTAAGCACATAAGACTTGCTGATTCGCATATATTGCTAAAAGAGGAATAATGTTATACATCATCATTTACAACTCTCTCTTATTTCTTTACAAGGACCTAGAGTGAAAAGGACCGACTGAACTTAACTATACTCAGACAACTCTTGTGGCGGATCTACTCTGATGCAATGATATCTTCAATTCCCACAGTTTCCCTAAAAAAATTTGAGTAGAGGGGTGAGCCAACTCGCTCAGTGAATGAGTAAAACAATAATGCAGTCTAAAGTATTGAATCAGACATTTATCATTCTTAGATAATTGAAATAAAACAAGATATTAATTTCAAATGAAAAGACTATATTTTCAAAAACTTTCTAATAACATTGAAGCCTATATCATTAGAAATAAACAAGTATGGAAATATAATCCTCACTAAATTCAATATTACATTTAAAGAACAACTAATGTGAAACTAAAATAAAATCCTTCTTAACTCTTCTTACTTATAAGAAACTCTTTAAACTTATGTTATCATATTTTAGCTTATACCCTGATCATATGTAGTGTACTCTAGATATGAAGAATCGTAACGAAATACGATCTCAGCATACAAGACTTAGCTGACACACCTGGGATGCTAAGCCTAACTACATCACTGGTCTGCAACAGGATAATGGCTCTCTGGCCTCGGCACACCTATGGGCCGTAAAACTAGACTCCTTCTCTAACCTGAGCACACAAGCGGAGAGTCAAGACACCTATTGGCTTTTCTGTACTCTAGTGCCACTAGGATCTCTCGTTGATGTTGGAAACTACATACTGTATTTTTAAGGAGACTTCCACTAGGGCATCGTCCCTCATACCACCTGTTAGTACAATCCGACCCCCATATACTGGAGACTGTCAGGGTTAGGTCATTTCATCCCTACGGCGCAGACCTCTCATAGGGAATCTACGGTGTTCATGGCTACTATTATTACTATAACTTTGATTATATCTTTCTCTTAGACTGATCTCTTTAAACTCTGTATATTAATGACTACTCAGACTATTGAATTGAAATCACTGATGATACTAAACTGAATGCTTAACATATTGTTTACCCCTTTCTTAGGGTTTCTCCTTACTCATGCACATATAACACTTCTCATGTATTCAAACATATATCATGTCTACTAACATAAATATTCTCATTCAACATTTCTCACATTTATGCATGGCATCGATAACATACCTATCTAGGGCATGTCATATCTCTCCACTTGCAATAGCATAACAACAAATGCATTTCATGACAAGTATTTGAGTTAGAAAATCTGAATCTCATAAACAAAGCATGTATGCATATAAGATAATATTCAGATAAAATCCCACTATCACATGAATCATTTCAATCAACTATTTACTACTAAATTAGATATGTATACTTGTAAAAGCATACTAGATTGGGTTTCCATCCTTGATTACTTGCTATTCACAGGATATGTATTGTGAAAATCAAAAACTCTGTTTGTCCATATATCAAATCGAAGAGATCAAACATGTAGAATTATATGCACTAGGAACATAAGTAAGATCATATAAGCATAAATCTGAATTTTAGCTATAATGTTGTTCAAGCACCCGAATAACTTGAAATTTTAGATCTTCAGAAGATTCTCAATAAACTTATTAATTCTGTAGTATTCAAGGTACATGGGTATCTATATCTATGTCATCATATAACATTTTCAGATCATAGTTGGAACATGAATTGAAGTATTCTATAAACTAAATTCAACAACAGTTCTTTTCATTTATTGTCATCTAGGGAGAAATTGAGAATATAAATTAAAACCATCTAATTGAGTACAATTGATTGAAATATTCTTTTACCCACTCACCCTAATCTGTAAAATAGCTTTAAAATGTATCACATATCTAAAAATCTCAAATCCATATCAAAACCCTACCAATCGCCACTTTCTTCTTCCTTTCAACTCGGAAACCCTAGAATTGAAGATTAGGAGAGAAAGAATGAGAAAAGAAATTGATTTGATATGATTTCGAATCCAATCAGGGGAAGGATGGAATCTTGACATCTAAGAGAAAATTCACCATGAAACTATATCCAAAGAAGCTAAACTTACATGATTTCATCATTCCTCAGACCGTAAAACCCTAGGTCAACATCTCATCACTTTCTCCTCTCAAACCCTAACTCTCCCTCTCTCTCTAGGATTTCGTTTCTCTGGATTGAATCACAAATTATGAGAGCTCCTTGTGTGTTAGGTTGACCATATAGAGCAATTGAGCTGCTTGGGTCAATTGCACATTGACCCCTCACTATACTTTCTCTTATTTCAGCTGAATTTTCTATCATAAAAATATCACTGTAATTCGTCTACTGATAAGGTTATAACACATCTAAAAAATATGAAAATTTTACAAGTTGTTTATGATTGAGTTTTAGATCTTCAGTTAAAATTAATATTATTTGGAGTTACCAATAAATAAATAAAAATAGAATAGTATACTACTATCTTAAAATCTACAGAACAATCGGTTGAAGAGAAAATGCCCCAGAATGGTCATGCTAGCTGCCACGGCCGTGCTAAGATGGACCCAGAACGGCCGTGCTACATACCACGGCCATGGTGTATTGGTTTCATCATATTTTAGTATAAAAGTTGGTCAATAGTTCAATTCTTTCAAAATGGCCATGTGGCCTAGAATGCCTGTGCCACCAATGACCCACCATGGTCGTGCTACCCACCACGGACGTGCTATCCTATCCTTCAACTACCATTTTCATTCTCCTTTGCATACCTCTCTCATTCTCCCCAATGTGAGCCTATTTGGTGAAAACCCTAATTTCAGCCGACTAGGTTTTATATTTTCTCAAACCCTAATTATACAAAGAGATAGCATACTTTGGGTTCTCATTAGGATTAACATATCATGATTGAGATATCATCATTAATCATGTTTAATCAATTACCAATATAACTAAGCATGTAGTCATCCACATAAACCCTAACTTACCCATTAAGCTCAGATACGGTCATAACAATTCTTCCCCCCTTAAAAAGGTTTCACTCTCGAAACATAAATATGCAAGTAAAGTACATTCAGGGTTTATTTTAAGCTTCTAAAATCTTACATGTCATTATATTCTTGTATTTCATACTTTAATGTAGTTTTAAACATTAAGTCCTTCATTTCTTTTATAATCACAACATGTTTGAAATAGTTCTCAATGATAACAAACAAATTCTCTATGCCACAATCAATCATAGTAGAGAGAGAGAGAAACAACCATTTCAATATTTTTTTATACTCTTGAGGTGTTACCTCAACATTGATAATATGATCCAACTATCTCAATTCATACGGCTCAATATGTACTATTGTTATGTATTACCTCTAAGTCACAAAAGAGAGTTCACTGTGTTCTTTTGAATTTTACTATTGTGCTACTCAAATAGCAAAATAGTCTTGAGTTGGAAGACTAGTGTAATGACCACATTTGTGCTTAATTGGTAAACTAGGGTTTACCTGAATGATTACATGCTTGATTAGATTGAACATCATTTAGACTTGATTAATGATAGTAGATCAATTATGATGTTTCAAACCTAAGAATAAACTCTAACTATGATTTTAGGTTGAAGAATTAGGGTTTGAGAAATGTAAACCCTAATCGGCAAAAATTCGGGTTTTGATAGTAAATGAATATGGAATTTGATCAGGATGCAGTGTGGTAAATGATTTTTCATATTTTCTACAGTTTTTTTATTTAATTTTATTTTGGATATGATATGTATAACTCAATCAGCATATTGGAGAAAAAATTCAGAATATTTGAGTGTTCTTTGAATGTGGTTCTCGGTCGAACTATATTTTGACCAAAATGCTAAAAGAGTGCTTTTTAGTAGTGTAGTGTTTTATTTTTAGTTATTTATTGGTAACTCCAAATGATCTAAATTTTTAACTAGAGATCTAAAACTAAATCCTAAACAAAATGTAAAATTTTCATAATTTTTGGATGCATTTAGACCTTATCAGTAGAAGAATTATAGTAATATTTTTATGATAGAAAATTCAGCTGAAATAAGAAAAAGTATAGTGAGGGGTCAATGTGCAATTGACCCAAGAAGCTCAATTGCTCTATATGGTCAACCTAACACAGAATGAGCTCTCATAATTCGTGATTCAATCCAGAGAAACAAAACCCTAGAAAGGAGAAAGTGATGGAGATGCTGACCTAGGGTTTTGCGGTCTGAAGAATGTTGAAATCATGTAAGTTTAGCTTCTTTGCATAGACTTTAATGGTGAATCTTCTCTCACATGTCAAGATTTTGTCCCTCCTATGATTTGATCCAAAATGGTATCAAAACTTCCCCTTTTCTCACTCTTTCTTCATAATCCCTTATTTTTAGGGTTTCCGAGTTGAAAGGAAGAAGAATCGGGTGAATTGCTAGGGATTTCATATGAGATCGAGATTTTCAAGGATGAGCTGTGTTTTTAAGGTGTTTTCACACCTTAGGGTGAGTGGTAACTTCCTTTAAACAGTATATTGCACGAAAATTGGTTAAATCATCCATAATCTTTAATTGAGTTTTAGATCTTCAGTTAAAATTTCATATCATTTGGAGTTACCAATAAATAAATAAAAATAGAATAGTGTACTGCTATCCAAAAATCTACAGAACAGTCGGTTGAAGAGAAAATGCCTCAGAACGGCCATGCTAGCTTCCACGGTCGTGCTAAGATGGACCCAGCACGGTCGTGCTGCATACCATGGCCATGGTGTATTGGTTTCATCATATTTTAGTATAAAAGTTGGTCAATAGTTCAATTCTTTCAAAATGGCCATGTGGCCTAGAATGCCTGTGCCACCAATGACCCACCATGGCCGTGCTACCCACCACGGCCGTGCTATCCTATCCTTCAACTACCATTTTCATTCTCCTTTGCATACCTCTCTAATTCTCCCCAACGTGAGCCTATTTGGTGAAAACCCTAATTTCAGCCGACTAGGGTTTATATTTTCTCAAACCCTAATTATACAAAGAGATAGCATACTTTGGGTTCTCATTAGGTTTAACATATCATGATTGAGATATCATCATTAATCATGTTTAATCAATTACCAATATAACTAAGCATGTAGTCATCCACATAAACCCTAACTTACCCATTAAGCTCAGATACGGTCATAACAATTCTTCCCCCCTTAAAAAGGTTTCACTCTCGAAACATAAATATGCAAGTAAAGTACAGTCAGGGTTTATTTTAATCTTCTAAAATCTTACATGTCATTATATTCTTGTATTTCATACTTGAATGTAGTTTTCAACATTAAGTCATTCATTTATTTTCTAATCACAACATGTTTGAAATAGTTCTCAATGATAACAAACAAATTCTCTATGCCACAATCAATCATAGCAGAGAGAGAGAGAAACAACCATTTCAATATTTTTTTATACTCTTGAGGTGTTACCTCAACATTGATAATATGATCCAACTATCTCAATTCATACGGATCAATATGTACTATTGTTATGTATTACCTCTAAGTCACAAAAGAGAGTTCACCATGTTCTTTTGAATTTTACTATTGTGCTACTCAAATAGCAAAATAGTCTTGAGTTGGAAGACTAGTGTAATGACCACATTTGTGCTTAATTGATAAACTAGGGTTTACTTGAATGATTACATGCTTGATTAGATTGAACATTATTTAGACTTGATTAATGATAGTAGATCAATTATGATGTTTCAAACCTAAGAATAAACTCTAACTATGATTTTATTTTGAGGAATTAGGGTTTGAGAAATGTAAACCCTAATCAGCAAAAATTAGGGTTTTGATAGTACATGAATATGGAATTTCATCAGGATGGCAGTGTGGTAAATGATTTTTCATATTTTCTACAATTTTTTTATTTAATTTTATTTTGGATATGATATATATAACTCAATCATGAATATTGGAGAAAAATTTCAAAATATTTGAGTGTTCTTTGAATGTGGCTCTCGGTCGAACTATATTTTGACCAAAATGCTAACAGAGTGCTTTTTAGTAGTGTAGTGTTTTATTTTTAGTTATTTATTGGTAACTCCAAATGATCTGAAATTTTAACTAGAGATCTTAAACTAAATCCTAAACAAAATGTAAAATTTTCATAATTTTTGGATGCATTTAGACCTTATCAGTAGAAGAATTATAGTAATATTTTTATGACAAAAAATTCAGCTGAAATAAGAAAAAGTATAATGAGGGGTCAACGTGCAATTGACCCAAGAATCTCAATTTCTCTATATGGTCAACCTAACACACAATGAGCTCTCATAATTCATGATTCATTCCAGAGAAACAAAACCCTAGAGAGAGAGGGAGAGTTAGGGTTTGAAAGGAGAAAGTGATGGAGATGCTGACCTAGGGTTTTGCGGTCTGAGGAATGATGAAATCATATAAGTTTAGCTTCTTTGCATAGACTTTAATGGTGAATCTTCTCTCACATGTCAAGATTCCGTCCCTCCTCTGATTTATCCAAAATGGTATCAAAACTTCCCCTTTTCTCACTCTTTCTTCATAATCCCTTACTTTTAGGGTTTTTGAGTTGAAAGGAAGAAGAATCGGGTGAATTGCTAGGTATTTGATATGAGATCGAGATTTTCAAGGATGAGCTGCATTTTAAGGTGTTTTCACACCTTAGGGTGAGTGGTAACTTCCTTTAAACAGTATATTGCACGAAAATTGGTTAAATCATCCATAATCTTTAATTGAGTTTTAGATCTTCAGTTAAAATTTCATATCATTTGGAGTTACCAATAAATAAATAAAAATAGAATAGTGTACTGTTATCCAGAAATCTGCAGAACAGTCAGTTGAAGAGAAAATGCCCCAGAACGGCCATGCTAGCTGCCACGGACGTGCTAAGATGGACCCAGCACGGCCGTGCTGCATACCACGGCCATGGTGTATTGGTTTCATCATATTTTAGTATAAAAGTTGGTCAATAGTTCAATTCTTTCAAAATGGCCATGTGGCCTAGAATGCCTGTGCCACCAATGACCCACCATGTCTGTGCTACCCACCACGGCCGTGCTATCCTATCCTTCAACTACCATTTTCATTCTCCTTTGCATACCTCTCTCATTCTCCCCAACGCGAGCCTATTTGGTGAAAACCCTAATTTCAGCCGACTAGGGTTTATATTTTCTCAAACCCTAATTATACAAAGAGATAGCATACTTTGCGTTCTCATTAGCTTTAACCTATCATGATTGAGATATCGTCATTAATCATGTTTAATCAATTACCAATATAACTAAGCATGTAGTCATCCACATAAACCCTAACTTACCCATTAAGCTCAGATACGGTCATAACAATTGTTCCCCCCTTAAAAAGGTTTCACTCTCGAAACATAAATATGCAAGTAAAGTACAGTCAGGGTTTATTTTAAGCTTCTAAAATCTTACATGTCATTATATTCTTGTATTTCATACTTGAATGTAGTTTTCAACATTAAGTCCTTCATTTATTTTCTAATCACAACATGTTTGAAATAGTTCTCAATGATAACAAACAAATTCTCTATGACACAATCAATCATAGTAGAGAGAGAGAAACAACCATTTCAATATATTTTTTATACTCTTGAGGTGTTACCTCAACATTGATAATATGATCCAACTATCTCAATTCATATGGCTCAATATGTACTATTGTTATGTATTACCTCTAACTCACAAAAGAGAGTTCACCATGTTATTTTGAATTTTACTATTATGCTACTCAAATAGCAAAATAGTCTTGAGTTGGAAGACTAGTGTAATGACCACATTTGTGCTTAATTGGTAAACTAGGGTTTACCTGAATGATTACATGCTTGATTAGATTGAACATCATTTAGACTTGATTAATGATAGTACATCAATTATGATATTTCAAACCTAAGAATAAACTCTAACTATGATTTTAGTTTGAAGAATTAGGGTTTGAGAAATGTAAACCCTAATCGGCAAAAATTAGGGTTTTGATAGTACATGAATAGGGAATTTGATCAGGATGGCAGTGTGGTAAATGATTTTTCATATTTTCTACAATTTTTTATTTAATTTTATTTTGGATATGATATGTATAACTCAATCATGCATATTGGAGAAAAATTTTAGAATATTTGAGTGTTCTTTGAATGTGATTCTCAGTTGAACTATATTTTGACCAAAATGCTAATAGAGTGCTTTTCAGCAGTGTAGTGTTTTATTTTTAGTTATTTATTGGTAACTCCAAATGATCTGAAATTTTAACTAGAGATCTAAAACTAAATCCTAAACAAAATGTAAAATTTTCGTAATTTTTAGATGCATTTATACCTTATCAGTAGAAGAATTATAGTAATATTTTTATGACAGAAAATTCAGCTGAAATAAGAAAAAGTATAGTGAGGGGTCAATGTGCAATTGACCCAAGCAGCTCAATTGCTCTATATGGTCAACCTAACACACAATGAGCTCTCATAATTCGTGATTCAATCTAGAGAAATGAAATCCTAGAGAGAGAGGGAGAGTTAGGGTTTGAGAGAAGAAAGTGATGGAAATGCTGACCTAGGGTTTTACGGTCCGAGGAATGATGAAATCATGTAAGTTTAGCTTATTTGCATAGACTTTAATGGTGAATATTCTCTCACATGCCAAGATTTTGTCCCTCCTCAGATTTTATCCAAAATGGTATCAAAACTTCCCCTTTTCTCACTCTTTCTTCATAATCCCTTATTTTTAGGGTTTCCGAGTTGAAAGGAAGAAGAATCGGGTGAATTTCTAGGGATTTGATATGAGATCGAGATTTTCAAGGATGAGCTGTGTTTTTAAGGTGTTTTCACACCTTAGGGTGAGTGGTAACTTCCTTTAAACAGTATATTGCATGAAAATTGGTTAAATCATCCATAATCTTTAATTGCTTAGTATGTGACTACAAACCCTGAATCGTGTGTTTGATCTAAGTTGTTGCAAAATGATATGAAATGGATTCTTCCTCTATTTAGATGAATTTCAGAAGATACATTCATATTAGAAATGTATACAATACATCCTAATGAGAATTCCCTAAGTATTTGCAGAGGTTATAAGAGTAAATTGAAATATAGGGAATTTGTCTACGACTAAAATTGTTGTATAATTAAATAGAGAAATTTGTTTATATGGATCCCCTTGGTTATGAATGATTGTTTATCTGAATGCATAGTACATATACGTCAAATACTATCTTGGATTTCATTTAAGGTGAATAGTTTTTGTTTGATATCTCAGTAAAGAGGGTGAAACTCTAGATGCGAGGAAAGTTGGATATTTGTGAATAGATGTCGTGAAATCCATTTGAACGCATTTTCTTGACATGATAGACTTTATTTATTCAATTTTATTATTGATGCATGTTATCTCAGTGAATGGCATGGAAACCCAAATTCATCTCAGTTCCAAGGTTTCATACATATATTAATTTTATATGATTTTTTGATAGTAGTCTTTATTCAGTGAATGTTTATGTCGCATGAAATCCTCATGAGAGCCATGTGATAAGTGAATGAGGTAAATGAAACCCTAAGGATAGGATGTTCAATTTTTCAAGTATTTTGATATCAATGTTCTCAGTATGAGATGTGGTGATGCACAACTCAAGATTTGGGTTGAGGTGCACATTTTCCATGAAAGTACAAATAATTTATAGGTGCAAATGATGATTACTCGTATGTCAAGTAATTAACTCTTATCAGTGTATTAAGAAGTTAAATTTCATGATTCTAGTGTATAAAGTATCAAGTGAACATGTATTCTGTTATTTAAGAATTTTTGTCTGCCTGCATATATAAAATGTTGATTTCTCAGTATATTACAATGTTTTGAGTATATTGTTCTTCCAAGTTTAGAATGATATACATGTTGTGTTACAAACTTCTAATAAATAGACACGGTACCACAGAGATACTAGAGTCAATTATAAGTAAGGGAAAAGATACAATATAGTAAGAGCTTGCCAAGAATAATAAAATAATAGACTTAAGAGCCATGAACACTGTAGATTCCCTATGAGAGGTATGCGTCGTAGGGATGAAATGACCTAACCCTGGTAGTGTCCAGTATATGGGGGTTGGAACGTACTAACAGATGGTACGAGGGATGAAGCCCTAGTGGAAGTCTCTTTAAAATACAGAATGTAGTATCCAACATCAACCAGAGATCCTGGTGGCACTAGAGTACAATAAAGACAATAGGTGGCTTGACTCTCTGCCTGTGTACTCAAGTTAGAGGAGTCCAGTTTTTATGGCGTAATAAGTGTGCTGAGGCCAGAGAGCCATTTTCCTATTGCAGACCAGTGACGTTGTCAGATTTAGCATTCCCGGGTGTGTCAGCTAAGTCTTGTACGATGAGATCGTAGTTCTCTATGAGTCTTCATATGTAGAGTACACTACATATGATCAGGGCACAAGTTAAAATATGATAATAAGATGAATAAGAGGTTAAACAAGTCTGTGCAGTTATTTAATTATTCTTTGTATGTTTCTAAATTATTATTTCTCTTTGAAATTAATCAAGCATGCTCATATATTGCTTTACTCTTGTAGATATCTAGAGTATCATGACATATTTATGATTGTCAATGATTAGACTCTTTAAAGCTTACTACTTTTATAATTGATATCAGTTGTTCAAAAGTATACTTGTAATTATATCAGTGCTTTTAGACTATTTCTTTGAAGTACTCATTCACTGAGCAAGTAGGCTCACCCCTCTACTCATAATTTTTTAGGGATATCACATGGACTTGAAGAAGGTCATTGCATCAGAGTAGATCTGCCAAAAGAGTTAAGTCTGAGTATAGTTAAGTTCAGTCGGTCCTTGTCACTCTAGGTCGTTGTAAAGAAATAAGAGAGAGTTGTAAATGATGATGTATAACAGTATTCCTCTTTTAGAAATATATGCGAATCAGCAAGTCTTATATGCTTACAAGTATGAGAAACATAATGAATGTTCATGCATGCATTTTTACTGTTGAAATCAAATTAGAGAAATCAATGTTTAGATTCCCTTATAAAGTTTGTTTATGTGGTTCAATGCAAGAAAACAAAGAGTTTGGAAAATAAGAAAAAGTTAAGGGTGATCTTTGTATTACGTTAAATCCTCAATTTATGCCCTAATCTCATGATTAATGGAAATTGTGAGATCGGGGTGTAACAACTAGATTCAACAGCAATTGTACAATACCACTCACGGAATCCCCACTGCATCAAGGATGCATAAGGTGAAGCATTACCATCACATTCCATATTATTCTCAAGTATGAACCCACACATAATTCAAGGTGTAACCATCAGGTTATAGCATACTAGGGTTTCAACAACAATAACAAAGTACTCCAAGATTGTATTAGTCATTCAAGAACTATTCATACCCAATTACCATCACTTAGTTATATTAAAGCTAGGTATAACAAGATGTACCTCATTAGGGTTACATATCAATACAATATGATTATCATCGCTTCTATTCATATGAGTGAATAGGTAAGACTACCTTATTCAGGATAACCCTTCATTTGTTCCATCATTATTCAACCCATATCACCATACCACAATTGTACAATACTAACATGGATTACGGGTATGAATGACTACATCTATCAGACACCTTTAATTAACATATTTCTTGTACATGTACACTGAAATCATACGTAGAACCAATTTACATCCCTTAATATACCTTCAACAAATTATACTTCTAAAAATAAATTCACATATTACTAAAAGCCATTGTTTTCTCTTATCTCTCTCCCCATTCACTACTACTTACTTTTTGCTACTTATCCTTCTCATTTTAATCATGTAGATTAAACATTCTGAAAATTGAAACATACAAGGTACAAATAGATTATTCATCATTCTTGCTATCACTACAAGAATTTATCTAATATCGCACTTCACTCATATTGTATTTCTCCTTTTGTTCAAAGCATACTTGTTACATTTCCAATTTATATCTTACTCTTTACTCTGAATCATTTCCATATTGTTTATCTACCTTTCAGATTAGCTATCTTTAAACCATGGATTACTATCAGTGATAGTTTACTTCTCATAGTGCAAATCTCGTGATCTTGTTTTATAGAGATGCTAGTATTCAAGGTCAAATCACTAGTGACATCCCTTGAACTACTACAACTCTAAACATTCTAGGGTTTGGTCCTTATCAGTAGCATGATGTTATTGTGATGTGACTTTGCTCCCTTAATTTGAAATTCAAACTTTGGATCTCACAAGTTTTACTAAAGTCTTCTTTATCTTATCGATTGAATTTCCTTTCTTTTACTTGTCCATTCAGATAAATTACATTCTCAATTACCCTACTAGGGTTTCATCATCATATTGTGTGTCATTATTACATTCACTAGATATCTCTACCACGGTGGTTATGCATCATATATGATTCATTTTCTTATCACTTCATTCCTACATTGCTCTCATTAAGGAAGATATGAAAGAGAAGATGATTTTGAGACTTATAATTCTTATCTTCAAACATTCAATAAAACATTTCTCATAAGTAGGTTTAATTAATTATCAACAAGGATACTTGACTTATTAGCACTTTATTGAATCTCACAACCTCTTTATTTTATAATCTATATTACTCCATTATGTTTCAAACCCTTCTTTACTTTCCGTAATCCCCTTACCATATACTACTATTCCACATGTCATCTTTAACTTCTAGTTTTCTCTTATGATCATGTTGCTTCTTTTATGAGTATGATCATGTATATCATGTTGCATATACTTCCTTTTACTCTTCTACTAATGTGAAGTTGAAATTCTAAATCAATAATCTCTCTACTAGTTTCACCTCATGTTTAATACATTACATATCCTTCATTTTAAATCAAACGGCTCATGCATGTGTGAAACATAGTTTCTCTTTCAATCAAGTTTTTCCTTCCTGGATATAGTCTACCTTTGTATGACTTATTCATTTATTTAGCTACTTTTGTTCTTTTTTTAGAAACTAGTTTGTTGTTATATAGAGACATAGAATCCAAAAGCAGTAAGGATGAATGTATTAAACTTATTAATAAAGGTATACATTTCATGCTCTCAATTATATCATAACTCTCATTCCTTAATCAAGCTCATTATTTCCAGCATTTCTCTTTGTTTCAACTAAGTTTCTTATCCTAGTTTTATGGTTTACATGGTCATCTAGTTCTCTTCACTTTAACTCTTCTGAAGACTCTTCACTTATATGTACTTATTGTATACTTAGCTCTTTTCTTCTATTTTCCCTTTGCTTTGGAGTACATAAAAACATTGTACTCGATTATATAATCCATTTCTCATGATTGATTCTTACTATCTTGGCCCCTTACATACTTTTCTCATATCTTTTCCATATTTCATATTTAGAGTTCATATAATACTAATAATTAAACTTTATCTGAACCGTATGTCGTGTTCCTCTATTCCCAATTAAGGGTTTCTCATATGAGGCCCCAAATTTGGATCTCAGATATCAGTTCCAACTGATTCTTAGTTCTCCCAGTCTTTCCCTTATACTTCAAAATCTTA
Organism: Alisma plantago-aquatica; assembly: GCA_963693085.1. Taxonomy (NCBI): domain Eukaryota; kingdom Viridiplantae; phylum Streptophyta; class Magnoliopsida; order Alismatales; family Alismataceae; genus Alisma; species Alisma plantago-aquatica. Next base: position 889,336,689 of record OY856414.1, on the reverse strand, counting down.
GAGTATATACATTCATACTAGAATTTGGATCTAATCTATCTAGAATTTACTCTCGTTATGTTACTAATAGGAGTCATTAGATCCCAGTAATGCATCCTGCCAGCCGGACCAGGCCGAACCTGCAATCTTGAAGCCAAGAGCTACTCAGGATTACTCAACTCCTATTCATCTCAAATGTGTGGAAGAAAACTTATCCACTTAGGAAAGATCATTAAAAGATCATTTCTAGTCTACTTGATACAAAGAATGTAATCAATAAATGCTACAACTGCATTGTGTACAATAAATCTTAAAGACCCATATATATTTCAAAATACTGAATATCTGAATTCAAACATATAAGAGCATTTCTATTCATCTCTAATAAAACAACAATATGAAATGAAAGTTCTATCTCATTTTATATTTATGCTCTTAATTCATGTTACTTATCTTGTTTCTAACCCTAATATTTTTAGGGTTCCTCTCTAGACCATCCTTCCACTATATACTTGGCCAGGGTATACATGAAAGAATAGACAGAGTAGCTTGATACTGGTTGATCTAAGTACTCAGATACCGAGCCAGGATATCCAAATACTCAAATCCCCAGAGCTAACATTATAACATTCCCTATCTGCCACACTTATGACTCTAGCTTACTAACATAATGGTCCCTGACAACTCAGCCTAAGCTCTGATACCAAGTTGTTACACCCCGATCTCACTATTACCATTAATCATGAGATTAGGGCATAAATTAAGGATTTAACGTAATACAAAGATCACCCATAACTTTTTCTTCTTTTTCAAACTCTTTGTTTTCTCACATTGAACCACAAAAACTAACTTTACAAGGGAATCTAAACATTAATTTCTCATACTTTTAAGCACATAAGACTTGTTGATTCGCATATATTGCTAAAAGAGGAATAATGTTATACATCATCATTTACAACTCTCTCTTATTTATTTACAAGGACCTAGAGTGACAAGGACTGACTGAACTTAACTACACTCAGACTTAACTCTTGTGGCATATCTACTTTGATGCAATGATATCTTCAATTCCCATGGTTTCCCTAAAAAAATTTGAGTAGAGGGGTGAGCCTACTCACTCAGTGAATGAGTAAAATAATAATGCAGTCTAAAGTACTGAATCAGACATTTATCATTCTTAGATAATTGAAATAAAACAAGATAGTAATTTCAAATTAAAAGACTAGATATTCAAAAACTTAGTAATAACATTGAAGCCTACATCATTAGAAATAAACAAGTATGGAAATATAATCCTCACTAAATTCAATATTACATTTAAAGAATAACAGTTGTGATACTAAAATCAAATCATTATTAACTCTTCTTACTTATAAGAAACTCATTAAACTTATATTATCATATTTTAGCTTATACCCTGATCATATTTAGTGTACTCTACATGTGAAGAATCATAACAAAATACGATCTCACCGTATAAGACTTAGCTGAACACCCGGGATGTTAAGCCTGACTACATCGTTGGTCTGTAATAGGAAAATGGCTCTCTGGCCTCGGCACACCTATGGGCTGTAAAACTGGACTGCTTCTCTAACATGAGCACACAGGCAGAGAGTCAAGCCACCTATTGGATTTTCTGTACTCTAGTGTCACCAGGATCTCTGGTTGATGTTGGACACTACATACTGTATTTTTAAGGAGACTTCCATTAGGGCTTCGTCCCCCGTACCACCTGTTAGTACGATCCAACCCCTATATACTGGACATCGCTAGGGTTAGGTCATTTGATCCCTACAGCTCAGACCTCTCATAGGGAATCTATGATGTTCAGGGATACTATTGTTACTGTAACTTTTTTTATATCTTTCTCTTAGATTTATCTCTTTAAACTCTGTATATTAATAACTACTCAGACTATTGAATTGAAATCACCTATGATACTGAACTGAATGCTTAACATATTGTTTACCCTTTTCTTAGGGTTTCTCCTTACTCATGCACATATAGCACTTCTCATGTATTCAAACATATATCATGTCTACTAATATAAATATTCTCATTCAACATTTCTCACATTTATGGATGGCATCGATAACATACCTATCTAGGGCATGTCATATCTCTCCACTTGCAATAGCATAACAACATATGCATTTCATGACAAGTATTTGAGTTAGAAAATCCGAATCTCATAAACAAAGCATGTATGCATATAAGATAATATTCAGATAAAATCTCACAATATCACATGAATCATTTCAATTAGCCATTTACTACTAAATTAGATATGTGTACTTGTAAAAGCATACTAGATTGGGTTTCCATCCTTGATTACTTGCTATTCACAGAATATGTATTGTGAAAATCAAAAACTCTATTTGTCCATGTATAAAATCGAAGAGATCAAACATGTAGAATTATATGCACTAGGAACATAAGTAAGATCATATAAGCAAAAATCTGAATTTCAGCTATAATGTTGTTCAAGCACCTGAATAACTTGAAAATTCAGATCTTCAAAAGATTCTCAATAAACTTATTAATTTTGTAGTATTCAAGGTACATGGGTATCTATATCCATGTCATCATATAAACATTTTCATATCATAGTTGGAACATGAATTGAAGTATTCTATAAACTGAATTCAAGAACAATTCTTTTCATTTATTGTCATCTAGGGAGAAATCGAGAATATAAATTAAAACAATCTAATTGAGTACAATTTATTGAAATATTCTTTTACCCACTCACCCTAAGCTGTAAAATAGCTTTAAAATGTATACCATATCTGCAAATCTCGAATCCATGTCAAAACCCTAGCAATCGCCACTTTCTTCTTTCTTTCAACTCAGAAACCCTAGAATTGAATATTAGGAGAGAAAGAATGAGAAAAGGACTTGATTTGATATGATTTTGAATCCAATCAGGGGAGGGATGGAATCTTGACATCTGAGAGAAAATTCACCATGAAACTATATCCAAAGAAGCTAAACTTACATGATTTCATCATCCTCGGACCGCAAAACCCTAGGTCAGCATCTCCATCACTTTCTCCTCTCAAACCCTAACTCTCCCTCTCTCTCTAGGATTTTGTTTCTCTGGATTGAATCACAACTTATGAGAGCTCCTTATGTGTTAGGTTGACCATATAGAGCAATTGAGCTGCTTGGGTCAATTGCACATTGACCCCTCACTATACTTTCTCTTATTTTAGCTGAATTTTCTGTCATAAAAATATTACTATAATTTGTCTACTGATAAGGTATAAACACATCTAAAAAATATGAAAATTTTATATGTTTTTTATGATTGAGTTTCAGATCTCTAGTTAAAATTTCAGATCATTTGGAGTTACCAATAAATAAATAAAAATAGAATAATGCACTACTATCTAGAAATCTATAGAACAGTCAGTTGAAGAGAAAATGCCCCAGAACGGCCATGCTAGCTGCCACGGCTGTGCTAAGATGGACCCAGAATGGCCGTGCTGCATACCACGGCTGTGGTGCATTGGTTTCATCAGATTTTAGTATAAAAGTTGGTCAATAGTTTAATTCTTTCAAAACGGCTGTGTGGCCTAGAATGCTCGTGCCACCAATGACCCACCATGGTCATGCTACCCATCATGGCTGTGCTATCCTATCCTTCAACTACCATTTTCATTCTCCTTTGCATACCTCTCTCATTCTCCCCAATGTGAGCCTATTTGGTGAAAACCCTAATTTCATCCGACTAGGGTTTATATTTTCTCAAACCCTAATTATACAAAGAGATAGCATACTTGGGGTTCTCATTAGGTTTAACATATCATGATTGAGATAACATCATTAATCATGTTTATTCAATGACCAATATAACTAAGCATGTAGTCATCCATATAAACCCTAACTTACCCATTAAGATCAGATACGGTCATAACACTTTAACTTTAGATCTTATAATAGAACGTATAGGCTTGATCTTCAGGAAGGCATAGTCACCTACTAAGAAACTCATGTCATACCTTTTCTTATCAGCATACATCTTCTGTCGATCTTGAGCAGCTTTCATCTACTTCTTGATCAACTGAACCTTCTCTATCATCATATGTGCATCATCATACTTCACTAGAGCATGCTCCCCATATCATCTCAGTGTAATGGAGAACGACAAGGTCTTCCATACAAAGCTTCATAAGGTGGCACACCAATATGCTTGATAGCTATTATTATAAGCAAACTCTGCCAATAGAAGAAACTTATCCCATACACCTCCCCAATCCATAACACAGGCACAAAGCAGATCTTCTAGAATTTGCACCATCCTTTCGGGCTGACCATCGGTTTGAGGATGTTAGGTCATACTGAAATGCAAGTCAGTACCCATCTCTACTTGAATCTGACTCCATGACTGATAGGTGAACTTTGGTTCATTATCAGATACTATCATTTTAAGAACTCCATACAGACAAATGATCCAATGCACATACAACTGAGCCATCTCATCAACCTTTTAAGTGGACTTGAAAGGCAAAAAGTGGGAAGAATTTGTAATCCGATCAATCACAACCCACACATTATCAAAGCCCTTCTTGGTCTTAGGGAAACCAGTGACAAAGTCATAGTAATCTTCTCCCATTTCCATTATGGAATCTCAAGAGGGTGCAGAAGACCACCAAGTCGTTGATGCTTGATCTTGACTTGTCGACAATTCCAACACTTCACAATGAACAAAGCGATATCCTTCTTCATGTTCTTCCACCAAAAACTTCATTGCAGGTCCTTGTACATCTTGGTAGTACCAGGGTGTATGGTGTACTTAGACCCATGGGCTTTGCTCAAAACCTTCTGTCACAGGTTCCCAACCTCAGGTATCCATAGCCTTTGTCGGAAACTAATAGCTCCATCAACTCTGAAAAAAGTTAGATTGTGGCTTCTCGGCTAAGGCTTTCATCTCCTCAAGCTCAGAACTTTCAAGTTGTGCAGCAACAACTTCTGATATCCAAGAAGGCATAATGGATAAACTAGCCATGTGAACACACAACTTATCAGCATCTTCTTTATCATCTGGATGTGGTTGCCAACAGGAAACATACTCCAAGTTCATAGCAGCACATATTTCATTCTTCTTCGGACTCAAAGCATCAACAACTACATTTGCTTTATCAAGATGATAGGTGATGGTAAAGCTATAGTCCTTGAGATACTCCTTCCATCTACACTGCTTTATATTCAAATCCTTTTGTGACAACAGATACCTCAAACTTTTGTGATCTAAGAAAACTTCAAACTTCACTCCATATAGATAATGTCTCCAGATCTTTAAAGCATGTACAATAGCTGCTAGCTCTAAATCATGGGTAGGCCATTTTTCTTCATTAGGTTTCAACTGGCGCAAAGCATAGGTGATAACTTGATCTTCTTGCATCAAGACACACCCTAATCCTTGCTTAGAAGCATATGTGAAGATGATGTAGGGTTTTCCTTCAGCAGGTAAAGCAAGAATAGGAGCAAACGTCAAACAACTCTTCAACTTCTGAAAATTGTCCTCACATTCATGTGTCCGTATAAACTTGACTTCTTTTCTTGTCAACTTTGTCAAAGAAAGAACCAACTCAGAAAACCTCTTGATAAACCTCTGATAGTAACCTACTAAAATGAGGAAACTACATATCTCATATGGGGTCTTCAGAGCTTTCTACTTGGTCGCAGCTTCTACCTTTGCAGGATCAGCAGTAATATGTCTGGCAGAAATCACATGACCTAAGAACATCACTTCCTTGATCCATAACTCACACTTTGAGAATTTGGCATACAGTTTATTTTCTTTCAGTGTTTTCATAATGATTCGCATATGTTCACGATGTTGTTCTTTAGATTTAGAGTAGACCAACACATCGTCGATGAACACTACCACAAACTGATCAAGGTATGGACAAAATACTCAATTCATCAAGTCCATAAAAGCAGCAGGGGCATTAGTCAAGCCGAAAGGCATGATTAGAAACTCATAATGCCCATAATGTGTTTTGAAAGTTGTCTTTGGGACATCCTCTTCCTTCACATGCATTTGGTAGTAGCCATTTTGCATATCCATCTTCAAGAACACAGTGGCTGACTTCAGCTGGTCAAACAGATCTCTATGTGGGGAAAAGGATAGCAATTGTTTAGCATCACTTGATTAAGCATATGATAATCCATACACATACACAACAAACCATCCTTCTTCTTCATGAACTAGATAGGGGCTCCCCATGGTGAAACACTAGGGAGTACAAAGTCCATGTTCATAAGCTCATGAAGCTGCTTCTTAAGCTTAGCGAGTTTTGTAGGATCCAAGCGATAAGGAGGCTTTGAGATAGGAGAGGTTCCTCGTATGATCTCAACATAAAACCCCACCTTGCGAGTTGGGGGCAAGCCAGGCAACTCTTTAGGAAAAACATTAGGGAAGTCCTTCACCACATCTATGTAATCGAGAGCAGGAGGTGTAGCATCGAGGATGATAGAGGCTAAGAATGCTTTACACCCTTGCAAGATAGCTTTTTGGCTTTGATGGTGGAGATGAAAAATTGTTGATCCTCTCGCTTCCTACCTTTGACACACGTCCTTATCACAACAGGATATAACAAACTGACATTCGATACCTCACAAAACAAAACAGCTTTGTACCTCTTCAACCAGTCCATCCCCAGGATGACATCAAAGGTGGTCATGTCGAGCAAGATGAAATCTGAGGGAAACATTATACCAGAGATACACATGTCCATGGTCAGGATTTTGAGATAAAAAGAGCAGATCCTACCACTGGGATTTTAACATCTAAAACATGATCCATATATTTTGATTCTATCTCTAACAGGACAGCAAACTCGGATGATGTGAAGGTATTTGATGAACCAGAATCGAAGAGTGCTTTGACTGGATGCATATTAAGATGTAAGGTACCTTTGATGACTTCATTATATCCTTCAACTTCCTTAGCATTAAGGGCAAACACCCTTCTATTCTGCCTTTCCACATGTGGTTGTCGTCGTTGCCAGTTCTGATTGTTGTTTCTTGGAGGTGGATTTTGTCGTTGTTGTGGTTGTTGAGCAGGCTGTTGAGCTGGAGCTGGTCCTCACCCAAGCTTAGGGCAGTTGGGTTGAATGTATCCAGCTTAATCTCACTCATGGCAGATAGGTGCAGGTCGATCATCTCTATGGGTTTGACCATTGCCAACAGGGCATCTTCTTGGAAGATGATAATGCGAGCACTGGTTGCAATTTTCGCACCCTTGGTTCCTACCAGCGTTCTTTCTCTTTTTGTTGTTGTTGTGCTTGGAAGATTGGAACCCAGGGTATGACTCGATCACCAAAGCTTTTCCCACTATTTTTGAAAAGTCAACAGTAACTGAGGAACAAGGTTGCATCCTACACTGTAGCTTAAACCCTCGAGGAACAGGGTTTATCTCCTTTCAGCTCCTAGGTTCACCGCATAGTGCTCTAGGAGAAGAAAATGTTGCATGTTACTCAGAGACACTTCGGCTTCCTTGATGTAGACTGTAAAACTATGCTTCCTTCCTCTTCAGATAAGTGGGGCAAATATACTTCTCACAGAAGAACTTGAGGAACTCTTCCTAGGTCATGCTCGAATTCTCACAAGTACGAGACATACCCGTCCACCAGACCTGTGTCGGCCCATCTAGCACATATGTCGCAAAGTGAACCTTCTGGTGAGGAGGACATGTCATGCCCTCATAGGTGCGCTCCAGAGCCATAACCCAGCCGTCAGCTTTATCCACCATATTTGGCTCACTCTCGCCCTTGAAGTACGAAGGTTGCATCTTGATGAAGTCCATAAGGGTGAACTCCTTCGGCTTAGCTGCAGCAGCTACAGCATTGGAAAGTTGTCCCACTAAGGCAGTCGAGAGCAGCTGGCGCAACATGGTCAGCTCTTATTCAGAGGTCAGAAGAGGGGTTCCAATAGGGGCAGTAGGGACTATCCTAGTGTTGGAGGGAGTCACCAGAGTATCTCAGTTGTCGATGTTGTCGGAGGTGGCTCCTAAAGAGGAGTTGTTCATGTTTCTAAACAAAACTCCCTTCCCAAAAGATAAGAGTACAATATAAGATAACAGGAGTAGACATCAAGGATAGATAAGGCTACTATTGCCTCTGAGCATACTATTTCAGTCAGTCAGTATCACCATAGGCCAGGTAGGTATCATATGGATCTAGGAGTCCTCATAAACCAAGCTAGTGGCGTGGAGGAAAATATTGCCATCCCCCAGACCCTGATCCATTCTAGACACTCTTGCTTTCAACTTATGCCCTAGTAGTTGCCCAACAGGCTCTGATACCATGTTGTAAAGAGGCAAGATCGTCTCCTTACTAGAATTTGAAGGAAATGCAAAACATCCACTTTTTTCCAAGAAAAATAGACATTGTGGAATGCATGTATAATAATCTAAGTAAATAAGCATGTTCTAGATACATATAAAATGTCAATAGCAGTGGAAAGAAACTAAACTGTTACATTGCTTTATGAATTATTATTCACTACATGAGTTTCTTTGAAAAGGAAAAACTGAATAGAAATTATAGGATCTAGGAATAAGCAACCTAGACATCCTTGATTGCAAAACTTGAATCTACTACTCCTGAACTTGGTCACCTTGGCCTTGTTCAACACCTTGATCTAACCATGGGTGGTTGGGAAAACACCCAGAAAAAGGGAAAGAAAACAAGGTATGTGTCAGAGTAAATGAACAAGAATGAAAGATAAGAAATTATATGGAAATAAAGGCTAATATTTCATCATAAGATGAAGATTGTCAAAAGTATGAGGCAAAAATAAATAGATGCTTGCCATAACAAAAAAATAGTAAAAATATTGCATGCATGATTAATATTGACTACCTAAACTATGTAGGATTGAGGCACCTACCTAACCTCAACTAATAAGTGAGATAGAGTAACACATTCCAAACACCTATAAATATTCTATATTGGGGAGAGTAACACATTCCCCAGGGTGAATTTGCACATGCCCTATCTGTTGGTGGTTGTACAAAAGTACCACTACACTAGTTCAATAGTCTAATAAAATCAACATGCTAAGAACTATGACAAGTGTAAGCATAACGTAAATATAGACATGGCAGTGGGGTACAAGACCCAAGAAATAAATATTAAAACTGATTTTGAGGCAAATATAGCAAAGGAATTATCAAAAGAGAAATTAGGGTTTCATAGAATCCTCATTAGGGAAACTAGGTTAGGGTTTGCAATTATTCCCAACTTAGGTGTAAGGAAAGCACATACCTTTCTTAAGAGATCCAATTACTTCTTCTTCACTACTTTAATCGGTTCCAAAGCCCACCTTCCTATTTCCAATGTTTGACCATGAATTAGGGTTTACTCATGTATAAAGGCGAGGAAACCCTAACTTTTGGGCTTTTTGAACAAAATCTCGATTTTGGATTTGAAATTATCACCATTGGTCTTATTAGGTTGTCCTGATTAAGAAAACATATATTTTGTCTATTTTGGAGTTATGAAGTTAAAAGTGTGTTTTTTGTGATTTTTAACTATTAAATTCATTTTTAGAAAACACCTTTCAATAAAACTCAAAACCAGATCTCAAAACATTTTTATTAGAAATTTTACATTTTTCTGATTCCAAAACATATTTTCTTTTAATTTTTGGACAATGGAGCAAAAAGTTATGCTTTTTCGAATATTGACCAATCGAAGAGTACCACGTCATTAAAGCGATCGCAAAGAAGCAAAGAGAGAGTGAATTATGGGCCCACCTTGCTGACTTGGCCCAATCAGAGTTGGCCAAGTTAGGGGCCAAAGGTGAGGCTTTGACTCACTCAAAGCAAAGCAAACAGAAGCAAAAAACAATATTGACCTTAGGTGAAAAATGAAGAGTAAAAGAAAATGAGAAGGGTAGAACGGTAAAAGAACCAAGGGGATGGTCCCCTTCCTTGGCTCGCAAGCCATGGCCACAAGCAGCAAGCCCTGATTTTGGGCAATTTTGATATACGCAGCCAAACTCAAAAATAAGTACACGAAAAGAAAGAGGGATGCATTACGAACATGAAGGACCAAACAATTCAAACTGAGGCACTGAGGAGAGGGAGAACTGTCTGCCAGAAGGCTTGGATCAGAATTTGAACATTGGTACACGAGGATGCAAGCACACGAGCAATTGAAGGGCAAGAAGAGTTGCAAGAGGGTTAGGGAAGACTCGGGTACCAATATTTATAGGCAAGGTTGCGTAGAAAAGCGAGAAGGAAGTGGCTTGAACCTGCTTGGAGAGTAAGGTTTGAGGATTTCCTCATTTCTTCATGAAAATAAAAAATAAGGGATCATTGGATGTGGTTTTCTATTTGGAATCGTTTGCAAAATATTTCATGTGATTTGATCGAGAAAAGAACGAGAAATCAAGAAAACAAATTCTATTTAAATTTGTCCATGTTTCCCGATCGGTGCAAGCTAGGTGATGATGCATGAGCTGTTGGATTGCGGATCCAACGGTTAAAATCACGCACGTCAAATGTCAACGTGTGACAGAATAAAATGAATTCCCAATCATATTAGTATATAGTGTATATGTGCATTAATTTCCTTTTTGTCTCTCCTCCTTTGAAGGGGCAAACATGCTCCAAATTAAATGAAAATTGACACCAAGCCTATTTTTATATGAGGAATTCGAATATGCAATTATTTTTGCCTTTTGGGAACTTTAATGTGTTAAATAAATCAAACTTATTTTCTCTTTTCTCCTTCATTAATGGTTACAAGATTCTCCAAAATTTATGATACTTCACCCACAAGTCACATTAAGTGTCTTGGATACGAATTTGCCATCAATTTTACATGTTTATTTGTTCATTTATTTAATATTTTGAAGGTTCTACACACTTTCTCTCTCCTGATTTCCTGTTTAGTCAAATATTATCCAAATTTAGTGAAAATTCACCCAAAGGAATATTTTAATGTGTAGATCACGAATTTTGCATCAATTGTTACTTTTGGAGTCATTAAAGATTTTATTTTTTATTTTTTATTTTTAAGTTATATTTTTTTCCTTTCCAATTAATACAATTATAATTACCATTTTTCCAAAAGTTGTGAAACTTATCACCCAAGCAAACTTGTACACAAAGGAAATGAATTTAGATTTATAATTATCTTTTAAGTTCCACTTTTATGATTTTTAGACAATTTACTCTTATATTCACTTAATGGGAAAATAAATTCATTTATTGTCACATTATCTTTACTTTAGGATTCTCTTTCTTTTTCCCACACAAAAGCCATAGAAACTTCTAGATCGATTTCTATTTTATCATTATCCCTCTTAAGTGGATATTTTGCAAATTAAACCCATTAGTAAACTTTCACTAAGGTATTTGCGCTTAACTCCTTATAAAGTAAAATATTGGGAACAAATGTACACCAAACCTTTAAAAGTTCTACTAATTCAATATCAAGAACATAAAGGAAAGAAAAGCATAGAAAAATGCTTAAACTAAGATTATACATGGGTTTCAGTTCATTACACACATAGTAGCTAGGTTTCAGTAACAGAGGGTGGGGTATGGTTGTGTGCATCCCCAAGAAAACCTAGGGTTTCATTGAAGGAGAAAGTTCTGGGGGAAAGGTCAGCAAGAAAGAAACTCATCTTCCATGTTAAACTGGAGGACATTGCAGATGTAGGCAAATCCCTAGGGATACCAACCGCCAATGGAGGAGGAAAGTGGGGCATTGTTGGGGAGCGAGGGACTACTCTAACAAAGAAAATCCAAGGAGATATAGCATTTTCTATAGCGTGAAGGCAACAAAAGGGGCATGAGGACGATGGCATGTCATCCACTGAATTGATGAGGATGATAAGGATGTACTTTTTGGAAAAAATGTATTAGCGACAGCAAGAACGAAGGGGTTAGGAGCAAGCGGCTCTACTAGTTACAGAGTGTGACATCAACGGGCATTCACTGTCAGACAAACACCAGAGCAACAATAGAGTGCATGCGGCAATGGATCCTAGTATTCAACTTTAATAGGTTGGGAATACCACGAAGCAGAACAAGATGATTAGAGGTGAAGAAAATGCAATGCATGGAGTTAAGGACATCTTCACTTTGCTTAACAGTGTGTTGGATAAAGAAGGAGATATAGCGTTAAGGGGCTAGAAGTCGATCTATCAGGCTCAGCATGACCTGCGGTTTTCATATGGGCTACAGTCTAATCAACGGTGAACAAGGGGCCAGAAACTCTGAGAAGTAGATCAAAGGCAAGAAGATCATGCAACGAGTAACGTCTAGAAGAGGCGGAAAAAACCAATCACAAATTGAAAAAGACTGATCAACGAAGATGCTCTAGGAGTTGAAGAAGTAGATGGAGTGTGTATGTCTAACATAGGCAGGTTAGGGGGAGTCCGCCTATAGTGGAAGGACATAACGGTGGACGTTATTATCTATTCTCAACACCACATGGAAATCATCATTACTAAGGAGGAGGGCATCAAGGGCAATAGCAATAGATGGTTGGTCTGATCAACAACACAAATTCCAGATACATGACATGATGTGAAGGTTAAAAGCCAACTGTGATCTCTCGGTCATTTCCTTTGGGAATTTCAACCAGATAGTTTCTAATGAGGAAAAGTGGGGGACCCCCAAAGCTTGACATGTGGCTACAGGATTTTAGAGATGTTATTGATGAATGATCATTGATGGATCTCAACTTCTCAAGATGTCCCTTCATTTAGGAAAGGGGAAAAAAGCATTGATACCCTGGTGCGAGAAAGACTAGATAGGGATTTAGCTACCCATACATGGCACTCATTTTCTTATTATAAAATCTTTCGTCTCACATTTTACAAAACTTATCACACCCCCATTGTTATATCGGTCGATGTAAGGATAGTAAAAAAAGAAAAGAAGAGAGAAATGTTTCATGTTTGAGTCGATGTGGGCAGATGAGGAAGGTTGTCTAGATATAATAAAAAAATTTGGGACACACAGGTTCCAGGAGGACTTCATGTCTGCTAAGAAACTTCCTGGTTGTGGTGAAAAATTATCTTTCTGGGCAGACCAACATTTTGAGGAGATGAAGAATAAAATAGAAGACACAGAGAAACTTCTCAACTAGGAATAACAAAAAACGCCGAATAGCAATTCTCTATGCATATGTAGAGAGCTAGCAAAGGAGCTACAATTTTGGCATTAGAAAGAGGATGAGTACTGGTGTGAAAGAGCAAGACTTAATGAGATGAGGGACGGAGATAAGAATATCGCCTATTTTTTTCACAAAGCATCTCAAAGAAGAAGAAGAAGAAATCAGATTGATAATTTCAAGAATAGTCAAGAAGTGTTGATCACAGAGGAGGAAGTGATAGAAAAGGAAATTCTAAGTTTCTTTGAAGACCTTTTTAAAACCAGTTCACTGGGGGATTTTGAGATAGCAGGAAAGGTTCTAGCGAGGAAGGTGGACAGCAATATGAATCACATTCTAGAAAGGGACATCACAGAGGAATAGATTATGACAGCCATAAAGAGCATGCACCCGAAAAAGACACCAGGACCAGATGGGCTAAAACCTTTGTTCTTCTAAAAATTTTGGAATGTGATTGGAAAGGATGTTTCCAACTATATCCAAGGTTGGTGGAAAGGTGAAAACGACATTGGGGAATTTAAATATACACTAGTTGTTTTGATTCCTAAAGTGGAGAAACCAGTGGAGCTAGTACAATACATGACCATCAGCTTGTGTAATGTGTTGTACAAGATAGCATCCAAAGTCATGGCGAATAGACTAAAACCTCTTATAAATGCTATAGTGTCGGAAAATCAAAGTGTCTTTATTCCTGGAAGGATGATTATAGATATTTATCTAGTCGTCTATGAAGTCTTCCACAAAATAAGAAGTGAGGCGAAACAACATGTGGCAATCAAGCTATACACGTCAAAATCATATGATAGAGTCGAATGGAATTTTCTTGATTATGTTTTGGGAAGGTTGGGGTTCGAAGATAAGTGGAGATCCAAGGTTAGGGAGTGTCTCATCGGTAAACATCTCTTTCGCCATCAACGGTAACCAGACCAAAAGATTGTGCCTTCCCGAGGACTTTGCCATGGTGACCCTCTCTCCCTGCCTTTTTATTTTGTGTTGAAGCTTTTTCTACTTCTTATCTCCCAAGCCTTACAAGACCACTTTGTTCATGGCATTAAAGCTAGTAGAGATAGTCCTCGTATCTCGCACTTATATTTTGCAGACGACAGCATCCTCTTTGCTAGAGCTAATTAGGATGAATGCCTAAAACTAGCTAACCTCATTAGCCAGTACGAACAGGCATCGGGACAAAAGATTAACTTGTCCAAGACGGAAGTAGCTTTTAGCAGGGAGTATTTTTCCAGAGGAGAATAGAAGTGAAGGAGCTTTTGCAGGTGTGGGAGGAGGACAAGCATGCAAAAATACTTGGGCGTACCCGCTGCTATTGGAAGACCTAAAAAGCAAGTCTTCGAGTACATGAAGGATAGAGTTTGGAGGAAAGTACAGGGCTGGAAAGAAAAGCTTTGGTCAAAGGTGGGGAAGGAAGTTCTTATTAAGTCCATAGCATAGGCAATTCATACCTATGTCATGAGTATTTTTCAGTTACCAGTGGGGCTCTTAGAAAAAATCCAAAGTTGTATATCCAGATTTTGGTGGGGATCGAGTGACACAAAAAGGGAAACAACGTGGCTCAACTGGACCAACTTGTGCAAACCAAAGAGGACAGGATGAATGAGATTCCAAGATACGCATGCCTTTAATCAAGCTATGCTCACAAGATAGTTGTGGAGACTATTGACAAATACAGACTCTCTAGCAGGACTGCAATGAAGGGTTGGGAACGGTGAGAACATAAACCGGTGGAAGGATACGTGGATTTTTTTGTCAGCATCATAGTTTAGCTCACATGCAGGTCGACGAGATACCGGACCTCAACCTTGTTCTTAACCTCATAAATCACAAAACGGGAGGTGGGACCAGATGAATATCAGCGCATCCTTCTAACCGGTCATTGGCGCGCAAATCCTGAGGACTCCAATCAGTAATCGGGTATGGGAGGATCTTCCACTGTGGTGGTCGGACCAGACGGGAATTCATGATGAGATCCGCATACTGGCTTGCACTGCTCGGTAAGGAGGCTTTCCTGAGCAGTAGATCAGCTACCACTGATACAGCTTGGCATTTTATCTTGAAAGCACAATGGCCACCAAAACTGGTCCACTTTCTCTGGAGGTGTTGTGCGGGAGGCTTAGCTACGAGAGGAAGGTTGTGGGACAGACATTGTATACCGGAAGGGAGATGCCTCGTATGTGGAGCGGACATGTCCTTTTTGCATGCTCATTGCTCGTTTGCAGGGGAAGCATGGGCGGCAAGCTTCAGGGGACAGCTAACAGATATGAACCCGGCGGAGGCGCCGCTCACGCTAGGTGAACGGCTAGAGGGGGGAAGAACTTGAGAGGGTGAGGGTGATGGCTATTATATGGGGGTCATGGACATACATGAATGCTTTCACATTTGGAAATGAAGCAAAATCAATGATGTTTATTAGGAAAAAAAACTCAAATAGCACACTTCGCTAAAAAAATTTACCGAAATAGCACCCTTCCCAACTTATTTCCCAAACTATCACACTTTCAGAGTAAAACGTCACTTAAGTTGGCGTTTTACTGTCTCGGAAACCAGAAGCGCCACTTAATTTGGCGTTTTGAGGCTGGCGGAGACAAAAGCGCCACTTTATCTGGCGTTTTTAGGCTTGAGGACATAAAAGCGCCACTAAACCTGGCGTTTTACGTTTGCGGGGGAAAAAAGCGCCACATTATGTGGCGCGTCCCACCAACCGGGTTGCGTGGCGGAAAAACGCCACATTATCTGGCGCTTTCCATTTATTCGCTCAGCAGGCCGATGTGTCGCATCGGTCCTTGTACACAGCTTTTACATAAAGCGCCACATTATGTGGCATTTTACTGCAAAACGCCAGAGGCGATGGCTTGTTTTGCTTGGTTACGAGGGGTAAAGCGCCACTTTGTGTGCGTTTTCTGGTAAAGCGCCACTTTGTGTGGCGTTTTCTGGTAAAGCGCCACTTTGTGTGGCGTTTTCTGCTAGGTTACCTCCCCGAGCGAGCGCGACTTTCCTTTCTCCCTCGCTCGCTCGCTCCTCTTTTTTCTCCTCACGCCGCTCCGCCACGCCGCTGCTCCTCCGGCGATTTCCTTCTCCAGCCGCCGGTGGTCGTTTGTCGAAGCCGTAGCCGCCACCACAGCCGCCGCCGCCACCACAGCCACAGCCGGCGCGCCTCCTCCTCGTAACAGGTAGGCTTCTCCTCCTCCTCGCAACAGCCGATTTCCTTCTTCTCCGCCTCCTTTGTTCTCCTCCTCCTCCGTTTTTGGCCCGTCCTCCGCAGGCCCGCCTCGTCGCACTGCTGAAAATCGGCGTGGTTCCAGCCCACTGCCGGAAAACGAACCACACCACACGATCGAGCCCACACCTCCTCTTCTCTTCCTCCGGTTCCAGCCCACACCCCCTCTTCTCCTCCTCCGGTTATGTACAAATCGCCACTGCCGGAAATTGGGACCGAGTACCTACCGAGCGTTGTAGTCATTTTCATCGTTGTAGTCATTTTCATCGTTGCCCCTAACCAGCATCCTCTGCATCTTCTCATGGCCGACGTCTGGAAGCTCAGTAGTGTCGTCCTTCCCTCCGTCCTCCTGATTCTCCTCCTCCTCTACCTCAGCCGCAATGGCCAAGGCCATGTCCACGGCATTCTCTTGATCCTCCTCTAGCGCGACTTCCTTTTCATCACACTGTCGTACATGCAGGGATGTCGTGGATGTAAGAACACCATAGGTACTTGATATGGAAACTACTTCCAACCAAATAGTAATCACACGAATGCATTATGTTAAATCTGCTTTAAACCAAATGGTGAACATTGCGGCAGCTTTCCTGTTTTCATTTTTCTGTTTTAAAAATCATCCTAATAGTTACAACTACCTTGATGATGATGTTCCCTAACGATAACCTAACCTTGCAGTCTTATTCTTTCCTCTATACAGTTTGTGCAGACAGGAGCACAATCGCGGGAGCATTGTTGCATAAAGGGGTTTCCAGCAAGATAGGGTGGACGCACATTGAGGTGAGATTACATTGCGAGCAAGATATGATTACTTATGTGTATTTTAGTTTGGAATGTGTGAGTCATGATGTATTTATTAGTAGAATGTAATTTCATTGGACTGTAACTAATTGGACTGTATCTAAGTGGACTGTGTCCTACATAGACATTTGTCTAATATCGCGTGGATTGTTTTACATTTATTGTTTCACAGTAGTGATCATTATTTTGTGAATGATGGTTTGGTTTAATGATTTCCAAGGCAAATAGATTTATACTTTCAAAAGCTTATTTTCAAATAAGTTTGTTATTACTTCTAAAATATTGTTTTAACAACATGATAACAATTTATTTTCAAATAAGTTTGTTATTACTTCTTACGGGGATGATGGTGTAGAGATCAACAAGAAAACAATCCAACATGTTAACGCTTACACACAAATTTTTAAAAAAGAGAACATGTAATTTGAATCACGCGATAAGCTTCAGAGGCCTAAGATGTGCACGGTTATATTTTGTTGGACAAAAATCAAAATTGAATTGATTTCTTTAATTAATATCCAACAGGTCGCTTTTAAAAAACATAATCAGAATGTCAATTTTTTGATACAACACACGCCAATGCGTCTATAATCATAACTGATTTCTTAGTCCAGAGGACAATGCACTCTAGATAGTAGATAGAGATATATGGAGGGACACTTCATCTCTGATAAGGACACATTATTCCCTATGAGACCGATACAATATTCTTAGTTGGCACATGTTCCTTTGGATGATTAGTGATTTATCAAAGTCATGAGAACAAAAACAATTTTAGATCAAATCATTTGAACAAATGTGATAGCTATATGGTTAGTGATTCACTTAAATAAGTCATTTTTATATGATTAGCGATTTGTCAAAGTCATTTGAACAAAAACTATTTTAGATCAAAATCATTTCAACTAATGCAATAGCTATATGGTTAGTGATTTCAAATTATATATCTAACAAAAATTACTCATAAATTCAGGACTATGGTCGATACCTCAAGATATTTTGTCCTACTTTATGATGGAACACCCATGCCTATTGAAATATCTACGACATCTACTTATGCCGAGTTTATGTCATTCATACATCAAGTTCTTGCCATCAACTCATCAATGCACAACATACATTTAAGTTACACCCTTCCAAGTGATTTAGGGCCGACATTTAACTTATTTCCTACTCAAGTTGTGGATGATGATAGTTGGAAAGACCTACTCAATATCGGCTACGGGAGGCGTATGAATCTTTATGTTGAGAAATCTGATATTTTGGGTGATGATGATGATAACGATATGATGATCCAGATGATGATGATGATGATGATGATGATGATGATGATGATGATGATGATGATGATGATGATGATGATGATGATGATGATGATGATGATGATGATGATGATGATGATGATGATGATGATGATGATGATGATGATGATGATGATGATGATGATGATGATGATGATGATGATGATGATGATGATGATGATGATGATGATGATGATGATGATGATGATGATGATGATGATGATGATGATGATGATGATGATGATGATGATGATGATGATGATGATGATGATGATGATGATGATGATGATGATGATGATGATGATGATGATGATGATGATGATGATGATGATGATGATGATGATGATGATGATGATGATGATGATGATGATGATGATGATGATGATGATGACCTTGATGATGACGTAGAATTGCAACAACTTCGTATATATGATAGTAATCATGATGTTTATGTTGACCCAGAAACCTGGAAGGATGATTGGGTGGACCATAACAATACGGATAACTATGAAAGTTTTAAAGTGGATGATTGGATTGATGACTTTGCAAACCTTTTAGACATGGGAGACGATGAAGTTGTTACAGGACAAGGTTTTAATAAAGGTGATATTTTTGAAACAAAGGCAGACCTCCTTGTAAAAGTGTAGTCTTGGTCAATCAATAACAATGTCCAATTTCGGACAGACCGATCAAATAAGCGTTTCCTTACGCTTATATGTCTACATAAGGATCAATGTTCATGGAGACTTCATGCATGTGCGTCTAAGAGGGTTGGTGGGTTATGGAAAATAACAAAATACAATGATAAACACTCATGCCACAGTGCAATTTTGTACAAGGATCATATGCAATGCAAGTCTTCATATATTGCAAGGATGATAATGCCTATGTTGAGAGCAAAACTAGACATGACCGCTCGAGAGATAGTTGAAAGAGTGAAAGATGAGTTGTATCTTACCATATCCTACAAGAAGGCTTGGCATGCACGTAAGAAAGCCATTTCATCAATCTTTGGAGATTGGGAGACATCGTATGGGTCGTTACTTCTATTTCTTAGATCTGTGTTGTATATAATTTCAAAGCCAGCGAAACAACCTTGGCCATCGATTTGAACGTGTATTTTGGAGTTTTGGTCCATCTATTGCAGGTTGGGCTCATTGTCGGCCAGTGATTAGTGTTGATGGCACATTTTTGTATGGTAAATATGGTGGGACGTTACTTATAGCTACTGGCATTGATGGAAACAATGGATTGTTTCCCTTAGCTTTTGCAGTTGTTGAGAAAGAAAATTGTTCTTCTTGGGTGTGGTTCTTAAATTGCATGAAATATCAAATTCCAATTGTCCGACAAAGGAAACTTTTGTGTTATATCTGATAGGATGTGCAGCATTCATCAAGCTTTGGATGAGGTGTTCCCGTATGCCACTCAACGTAACTGTTTAAGACATTATGGAGACAACTTTCATAAGAAATTTAAGTCTACTGAATTATATAACTTGATGTGGAAAGCAGCTAAGGCAACTGAAGTGGTAGAGTTCGATAAACACATGAGTGCTATAAAAGCCATTGACTCATATGCTTACAGTTGGCTAATGCTTTTAAACCCAAGATTGTGGGCTATGTCTTGTGATGGTGGTTATCGATTCGGTACAAAAACAAACAATTACTCTGAGATGATTAATGGAATTTTAAAGCGTGCTCGCAATCTTCCCATACAAGCCCTCATATGTAGCACATATTATCGGTTGGTCGCGATGTTCTTTAAAAGGAGGAACTCCGCAACATCATTAACTGGCCAATTCACCGAGAGAATAGCTTATAAATTGGAGAAGTTGGAGCAGGAGGCACGGAAACATCACATTAGTGTCCGAGTAAATGAGTTCGAATTCACTGTCAATGATGTGTCAGGAAATAGTTATCAGGTGCATCTTCTGCGAAATCCCTATCCTTCACAGTGTACTTGTGGTAAACCACAAGTTCATCATATCCCATGCTCACATGTACTGGCATGCACTAGTTTCATACACCATGAATATTTTCAGTTTGTCAGCAGTTGGTACAAGCTAGACAATTATAGGCTGACATATGCCCCTCAGTTTAGTGGAATCCCAGATAAAAGATACTGGCCAGGGTTTGATCCAACCATGGGTCTTGTATATCTTCTACTACCAGTTGTTACAAAACGTGCAGGAAGACCTAAGGTGAAGCACAGAATGACAAATATGGATATTGATCCTAATCGCACTTCTTACAAATGTGGAAACTGTGGTGGTTTAGGTCACAATGAGAGAACATGTAAGAAAAGCAATGGTTAGAAATCTTAAAATGTAATCTTAGTTTTGTACTTTGAAATCTTTATATGTAATCTTAGTTGTTTTGTACTTTGAAATCTCTAGCTGTAATCTTAGTTTGCTAACTCGCATGAGGAGGGCGGGATGAATAAAATTTCCTCCTGACTTCTGTAATAGTAATAGTACATGTAATTTTATTGTATGCATTTAGTCATTTAACACCATTTTGATATTTTTTTCTTTCTTTGTATAGACATGGTGAAAGGAGATGATACATTGCGGATTACATGCCACTCCACTGAAATTTCTAGGTGGCAGTTAACAGATGCAGATGTGTTAGGGTATGTTCATACAGCGGGGTTCGGCTCAATCATTACCCTTTCTAGGGTTCACTTTGATGCATCATTGATAACAGCACTTAGTAGAAGGTGGAACTCAACAACAAATTCCTTCCACTTGCCTTTAGGTGAGATGACAATCACACTTCAGGATGTTGAAGTCTTACTAGGTTTACGTGTTGATGGCGATGTCGTTGTATCTCATCATCCTATAGGTCCCAATGAAGGCCAATTTAGTTCTTGGTCTTCCATGTGCGACCATATCTTAGGTTCATCCAGAAGGGCTTGATCATGGGTCCGTCCAGTTGAGTTGGTTGCGTTCTACATTTATAGGCATTGACTTGGATAATGTCGACGATCAAGTCAAACGTCGATACACAAGTGCATACTTGTTACACCTTTTAGGTTGTTTTCTATTACCAGATGGTACTGGTAACGAGGTTCATCTTCGCTACTTGCCTCTTCTAGTGGATTTTGACCGTTGCGGTTTATACTCTTGGGGCAGTGCAGTTTTAGCATACTTATATCGCCAGTTGTATAGGTGTCGTCCAGGTTCTAAACAAAGACGAATATCTGGGTGTGTGCATCTATTGAAACTGTGGTCTTGGGAAAGATTGCATGTTGGTAGACCTGGAAAGTTGGACATGCGAGATGATTTTCAGTGGCCTGAACATGCTCCACTAGGCTATAGGTAAGTCATATGAATATATAAATACTCTATTTTAGAAAGTATAATCTCATAATATTCTTATCGTTGGTAACTTATGTGAAAACAGATGGAACCATCTGATGGAGCGTGTACGTATACCACGAGGAACTGTGACGTTCTACCTTAATGAGATTGATACCCATCAGCCAAGTCAGGTGAGAGTTTTAGTTCATTTCATTCTTAAATTTTACATAACTTTATTTGTGAAATATGTATTCTAATGTATTGTTATAATTATTGTTATTTAAATTGTTACAAATATTTAAATTTGCAGTTAGTTTGGACACCTT
Source organism: Alisma plantago-aquatica (assembly GCA_963693085.1). Taxonomy (NCBI): domain Eukaryota; kingdom Viridiplantae; phylum Streptophyta; class Magnoliopsida; order Alismatales; family Alismataceae; genus Alisma; species Alisma plantago-aquatica. The sequence goes on along the minus strand of OY856414.1, from coordinate 889,314,610 downwards.
ATAGTGTTGAACTGTTGGCCAAGTTGCCGCCTAGGTGTCAACAAGGTAGAGATATTTGGATGGCACGTGTACCAATGCTCTCTTCTACTGTAATGGAGTGGCATGCTCCTGATAGAGTCCTAAGACAATTTGGTGCTCACTATCAACCACAACCCCAAAACCTTCCTATATATCATCGGATTGATGGTAGAGGGCATAGCAGCAATGACTGGTTGGTCCAATATAGCACAGAGCTAAATGCATGGTAGCAATGACTGGTTGGTCCAGGAGGACTTCATGTCTAGCAATGACTGGTTGGTCCACTAGAAAACGCCTGTCCATGTGGCGGTTTTTACCCCCGCAAAGGTAAAACGCCAGATAAAGTGGCGCTTTTCTCCCCCGCAAACGTAAAACGCCAGGTTTAGTTGTGCTTTTATGTCCTCAAACCTAAAAACGTCAAATTAAGTTGCGCTTTTGGTTGCGGAGACAGTAAAACGCCAACTTAAGTGGCGTTTTACTCTTGCGGAGACAATAAAACGCCAACTTAAGTGGCGTTTTACTCTGAAAGTGTGCTAGTTTGGGAAATAAGTTGGAAAGTGTACTATTTCGGTAAAAAAATTTAGCGAAGAGTGCTATTTGAGTTTTTTTTCCTGTTTATTATCCAGTCCCATGTAGCGTTCATTGATGACTACCAACGACACAACCTGAGGAGAGAGGAGAGCCGGCGGGCCCAGCACCTGAAGATTTCATGCATCGCAACAGGACCACCTTCCGGGACGATGGAGATGTCCTATGACGCCGCGCCTGAGGAGAGAGGAGAGCCGGCGGGCCCAGCACCTGGAGGTTTCATGCATCGCAACAGGACCACCTTCCGGGACGATGGAGATGTCCTATGACGCCGCGGTAGGCAACGAAGGTCAAACTGTGTCTAGGGGGCGAGATCAAAGATGAAACAAAGAAGCTGATAGCAACAGTGGGTGAGCGGGCACAACTGAACTGGCTAGCAAATCTAGCCAAGGCAGAGGCTATTCGAGTATCCATGCTACAGGTGTTACGTTCAGGAGTTCGAGCACTACACGTGAAATCAGACTCACAACTTGCAGTGAAAGCACTCCAGGCTTCCGGAAGTATGCAAGACCACTTTGGTTTACTCATCGCTGATATCAAGTTACTTAGTTTATGTTTTAGTTATTGTTCCTTTTCTTATGTAAGAAGAGATACTGATGTTGTGGCAGATGAGGTAGCACAGCTAACCCTACGTGGGAAAACTGCCCTGCCCAAGGCCATGACAACATTCCGAACAGTATTGTCAATCTTGAAATTTTACACCAGTAACAAAACTATTGGGGAGTCGTCAAAACAAAGTAGCACATAGTAGCACTGTCACTTCGAGGTATCTATCTATCAACTTCATCACGACGGAATAAGGAGACGGAAACTCAAATGGTATCCTTTCAAAGATGCTCCGCCTTTTGCCTTTTCTTGTTGCCGCTTCTTTGTTTTCTCGTGGTGAACCTCTCCGGAAGAAGGAAAATCACAACAAAGTGATTCTAGCGCTTGTACTTAAATATATTAATCATTCCTATTATTTTTCTCATTTAATAATTGCAACCCAGCGTCCTAAACGTATAATGCATCACACAAGGAGGGAAAATTCAGTTCAAATTCATCACTTATCGTTTGAATACAAGCATACATTAATGCTTAAAAGAACATCAAAAGCAAATTCAAACTCATCACTTATCGTTTGAATACAAGCATACATTAATGCTAAAAAGAACATCAAAAGCAAATTCTTATTAACTCTTGCCAGATAGGTCCTCAACCGACGACCACTTCTATTATTTACCTTAACGAGGTAGAAATTGTTATTTTAGGGATAGCAGAAAAGTTGAGGGGAACAGCATTAGAAGTAAGCTGTCCGATCCCATCTAAGCATTATGCATACAACCAATAACGCTAGCAGCGAGAAATTTGGGAACTTGGACGCTTTCAGTTCGTTCATCCACCTAAAGACACCATAAGCAAGAACGAATCAACAATCAACTACTGCGCAGAGAATTCAAATAGCATGGTGTGCTTGTACTTCTCCCCTGGCTTCACCAATATAGATGGAAAGTTGGGCTGATTAATCGCATTAGGAAACCCCTGAGTTTCCAGGCACAGCCCTGCATGCTTCCCATACACCGCGCCTCCCTTTCCAACAACGCCATTCACATAATTACCTGTGTAAAATTGCATACCAGGTGCATCAGTCCACAGATCAAGAACCCGTGAACCTGATGGATCCCTCAGCTTAGCGGCATGCTTCAGACCATGCTTTTCTTCCCCACCGCTAAGCACATAGTTGTGGTCAAATCCACCAGGGACATCATTAATTCTTTTCCTTATTGTTTCCTCAATATTAAAGTCAAATGGTGTTCCTTTAACGGGCATGATCTCCCCTGTTGGGATAGTGTTTTCATCCACAGGTGTTATCTCGGATGCCCATATTTGAATGCTATGGTCCAGAACACACCCAGAGTCATGACCAGCTAAATTCCAATAAGTATGTTGTGCCAGATTTATGGGAGTGGCTTTTGATGACGGCACAGCTTCCATCTCAAGTTTCAAGGTAGTGCGAGACGGCAGGGAATAAGTAGCCACCACATCAACTTCACCAGGGTACCCTGTTCAACAATGAATGCACTAAAATTAAAATGACATCTGATAAAAAAACAAACGTAGCGTGATAGGAAGGATAAGAAGTACCTTCTTCACCATCTTGACTGGAATATCTAAATGTTATGAATGGCTTCTCACAACTAGAATTATTTTCAACAACCTCCCAGAATACTTTATCATAACCAATTTTCCCACCTGTTCCATTAAAGTAGAAAAAACGTAATGTTAGGTTGCCACGTATTAGAACTTAGGGCAAGGTGAACCGTTATATATGAAAATCAGTCTGTCCACGCACAAGTATGCAAAATACCCTCGACCAAAATTGGACGACGAACAACCAGAAATAGCTATACAAGAACATAATTATGTTATTACATATAGTACAATGATTGAGACCATTCAATTGCTAACAACAGTCTCAGAGCTTACACTTAATGAAGCCATCATTTGAGGGCCCTTGCGGTTTTAGTTTTAGATATGGGCCAAATTGGGCAGTTTTTCAAAATGGTTGACTTGAATATCTACGGCTTCAACTAATTGAACAAATACCGGAAATTTCAACTGGTATTATAAAGAGGTTGAAAGCCGGGTCACAGCACTTTTATATTTCAGAAAGAAAACATATTCCTTTTCAACGTTTACATTCCTCCACAATTCATATAAACTTCTTAGTGCATGCTTTACATGTAATTGCAACACACAAAAATTGCGTTTACAGAAATGAACATTTACTACAAATAATGAGTTTAAAACAATAGTTTGAACTTAGTCGTACTTGATTTGAAATTCAGCATAGCATAGGAAAAACAAAAATATTACTGTGTGTGCGTGTGCGTGTGCGGGGTGTGCATGCATGCTTGTGCATGTCCGAGGAATCAAGTAATACACAAATGATGGGTTGGTCTTGCAAATATGTCATCAACTTCTATCCTTTGGGCATCATTTTTTTATCCTCAATGGACTCGTTCACTTGAAATATCCACTTGGAGCTCAGCCTCACCAATTGAATATCACATTTAATCCTTCAAGCAGTGAAGTTCGTCGCCTTATATCACAACTGATAGTTAACCTCCCTACAACATACAACCGGTGGCCAACAATCTCAACTTCACGAGCAGTCTGCTAAACTATTCCAGACATTCAACTCAAAAAGAAGATACATATTCTGGTAGGTCTTGACATCGACTTCTTAAAACAACCTATTATATCAGTTGTCTAAGATGATAGGCTTTCTCTGATGAAAGAAGATTGTCTTCTCTTTAGTTGATGTTGCCTATAATATAGCCACAACTCATTCAACTATATATTAGCCATACTCCTGTGGCCCCATTCCCCTCTTGCTGATGTTAGCAATGACCTTAACATTTAGATGTTTGACAAATTAGATCTAAAAAGGGCTACCTTTCACCTCAAAAAATGGAGGATTCTGCCAGTCAAAGGATGGATATCTTGGTTTGGCCCAACTTCTCATGTTTGCTAAATTTCAACAAGTAAACTTCTAAACATCACGTATGAATGGATTTAGGCACCAATTTGGTAGCCGTCAAATCTAGTCGAATAAGAACCCTTAAAAAAATGTGCTTGCTACCTGTCTTATCAACCTTGCCTTGACTTGTTGACTTAATTGGTCTTCTACATCTAGCACTCTTTAGCAGGTCACTATCCCCTCCAACATTAGTCTTTTTACGGTTGGAGGGATTAACTTTCTCATTATGTTGTTTATATAATAATCAATGATGGTGTCGAGATTCATCAGTCAGTAGTTACCTTTAGTCATATGCCTAGCATTTAGATTTACCACAATGGTTGCGATCTCTTTCACAGCTGGACATGACATGGCTTAATTTAAGGTTCAAATATTAACAAATTTGACATAAGGTTTGTGCGCATACTATGTTGGGTTCACCTATTTGTTCTACTCCTTTAAAGATAGTGGCTTAAAAAGGTATAAATGCCAAAATTAGAGAGGAATTTACCTCTTCTTTAATAGATGTCTTCTGTTTTGCCAAAAAGGGACAAACAAGGCATGGGCTCTGTTGACAGTTTCCACTTGTCTCGACCTCAATGGAATATTCTTAATGAATTACACTAGGGCAACATTAAATTTTGATTGGAATCTTAATTTTGACAGAAAACTTCATATTCATAATCAAGGATGGTGGAACTGGCACAAATTAAAATGCAGGTTTCAAAGCTAACTCACTTCTTTCCAAACATCACATGTAGGCTAATTCAGTTGTCTGAAGGAAATTGAAAGAACCACCAAGCATAATACCAAATAGAAACTAACAAATGGTATAGAGTTCAGAAAATAATATAATAAGAAAAAGAAGCAAACTGATAAGTAACAACTGAAATAAAACATGTGTATCCATGAGCACGCAACACATTCAGTTACCATGTAGACTATTTGGTCCATTGTTGATTGGTAAAGTGTACTCCACTCCATCAATGGTGAATTTTCCATTTTTAATTCGATTAGCAACACGACCAACGATGCATCCAAAATAACGCGAAGCCCCATTCTGTAAGACACAAACTACTTCAAGTTTTCGAATAAATGACAAAAAAATGAGATCATTGAGCTAACAAATGATACAATAAACTCGGATATGAAATACAAATACTCCATTATGCCTTTGTATCTGTAACTGTGATTCTGTTTTCTAATAAACATATTTGGCAGGTAGTTTGGTTGGTCCAGCAGAACCCGCCGTAAAGCGCCCTGAGGCGGCCACTTCAGTGGGCCAAAAAAAAAGCAGCCAAAGGAAAAGCGGCTGACCAAATGCACAAAGCCCGCTTCAGTTGGGCATGGGCGGTTAGTGGGGCACTCCAGCAAACACTGGTATGTTTTTCCAAACAGTGATAATATGATTGTGTTAAAATACTCTTGAGTTGCAATTTACCACAAAAATAAGCACTAAAATATGAGAAGAGATCCAAATCTACCAAAAAAGTGACTCTAACTGCCATTTAATCTTAGATTTGTTGCAGTTTTATTAGCATATGTATAATGGCATGTTTGGCTGGACAGATTTCAGGAAAAATAGGATACATTCCCACATTTTATCCAAGTCGTCAGTTGTTTGTGTTTAACTAGAAAAGGGATGGATTTTTAGCAAAAATTCTAGTTTCACATCTTTGGAACTAGGATATATGGCCCTATCCCCTAGATCTTCCCATATTGTGTCCTAATAAAACCTCTCACCCGTCTCAGTTTCCACCCCCCCCCAATACGCACACCTGCATTTCCCTTGAGCACTTTACAAGTCCGTAACAATATATAGTTAATCTTTAGGTGTCATTCAAGTGTAGTGGGTTGTTGAAAGATATATGGTTCAGGGACTCCAAAAGGAGAGCCCTATGTATCCTTAGTCTATGTTGTGCCGCCTCCAACTACAAATGAAATTGGAGTACTTTTTAATTTGTAAGTATTTAACATGTGAACTATGAATCGGAAAATCTGATATCTTATTATATAATTATCAAGGCTCGTATAAGAGCAAGGAAAGGAAGAGACTTGATCAAGGAAAATGCATCAAGAATGAAGATAATAATAGAGTGTTGGTGAAGGATGATGATATCAAGAACCAATGGAGAAACTATTTTCATAAGCTTTTCAATGGAGACATTGTGAATAATGTAAGAGACTCGTGTGACATGCATACAAGAGATACCATTTACACAACAGGTTTCACTTTTTGAGGTATAGAATGCTTTGAAAAAGATGAAAACGAGAAAGACATGCCCAACCAGGCGGTATTCCAAATGATGTACGGAAGAGTATGAAGGATGAAGGAACTATGTGGTTAACAATTTCCTTTAACAAGATTATGAAGACCAAGAAGATGCCAAATACGTTTAGAAATAGTATTGTAGTCCCTGTCTACAAGAACAAAGGAGATGTTACAGAGTTGCACAAACTACAGAGGTATCAAGTTGATGAGTCGCACTATGAAGCTTTGGGAGAGGATTATTGAGCAAAAGCTAAGAGATATAATGCATATATTAAACAACCAATTTGGTTTCATGCCAGGAAGATCAACAACAAATCCCATTTTCTGATAAGGAGGAATATGGAGAAGTATAGAGAGAAAAAAAAAAGATCTTCATATGATTTTTATTGATTTGGAAAAGGCTTATGATCGAGTACCGAGGGAAGTGTTGTGGAGGGTTTTAGAGAACCAAGTGTTGCGGATGGACTGCCTGCAACATCAGCTCTTTTGTCTACATCAGTTACAGGACTTCAGTGGCACTACCGACTTGGTCACCCGTCTGCAACAAAGCTGAAACATTTATTTCCCGCATTATTTGAACACACTTTTTCTTGTGCTTCTTGTGTTTTGGGAAAACAAATGTGGTATGTATTTCCCACAAAAAAAAATTGGTTCTGAGGCTCTTTTTGATATTGTTCATGCGGACATCTGGGGTCCATGTTCTGTTCCCAGTCACTCTGGTGTTAAATGTTTTCCGACCTTTATTGATGATTATTCCCGTGCTACTTGGCTTTTTTTACTCAAAGATCGCAGCACTGTTTTGGACAATATCAGTATCTTTTTTTCTGAAATACAGACCCAGTTCAATAAACCAATTAAGATTTTCCGTACCGATAATGCCCTAGAATTTATGCAAAAATCTGTCACATCATTTTGTTCTGTTCGTGGCACCATCCATCAAACCACTTGTCCTTATACTCCACAACAGAATGGTATTGCTGAACAGAAAAATCGCCACTTATTGGAGGTTGCTCGCACTCTTCTTCTTCATTATAAAGTCCCTCACCGGTTCTAACCTGAGGCAGTTTCTACAGCATGCTATCTTATAAACTGTATGCCATCCTCTGTTTTACACAATCGTATCCCTTACACCATTCTGTTTCTTGATGCACCTCTGTTCTCTGTTCCTCCTCGTATTTTTTGGTGTACTTGTTTTGTCATCAAAAACTTACGCCCAGGGATGACGAAGTTTGATCATCGATCTACTAAATGCATCTTTTTGGGATATTCTAGAACCCAGAAAGGTTACCACTGCTTTGATCTGGTTCTCAAGCAATGGTTTGTCAGTGCGGATGTGATCTTTTTTTAGCATATGCCCTACTTCTCTGATGATGGAGCAACGCTCTCCAGTGATATGTTGGCACCCACGCCTCTACCAGATGTTGAGGATTTGCCTTCTTCAGACCAGCCTGCAGATCACCCTTTGCAAGTATACAAACGACGGCCAAAGCCAAGTGCTCCTTTCATGGCCCCTCCACAACCAATTCCTCCGTCTGCAGATGATCATACAACCACTGAGGTAACTTATGACTTGCACCTTCCTATCAGTCTGCGCAAAGGTGTTCGCTCCTACACTAAATATCCTATCAGTCATTTCTGCTCTTCTGCTAATCTGCATAACAATTTTGCATGCTTCACTTCTGCAATTTCTGCCGTTACTATTCCAAAGACTGCTGAAAAAGCTCTGGTAACTCCTGCATGGCAACAGGCGATGAATCAGGAAATGCAGGCACTATGTGCTCGCAAGACATGGGAACTTGTGGAACGCCCTCCTTCATGCCCTACCGTTGGCTGCCGCTGGGTCTTCACCATTAAGTATTAACCTGATGGAACAATTGAGCGCCTGAAAGCTCGACTTGTGGCAAAAGGGTACACACAAACATATGGTGTCGCCTATTTTAAGACCTCTCATGTTGCACGATTAAATTATGTTCGAATTCTGATTTCTGTTGTTGTTAACAAAGACTGGCCCCTCTTTCAGTTAGATGTTAAAAATGCATTTCTTTATAGAGATCTACAGGAGGAAGTTTACATGGAGCAACCACCCGGTTTCGTTGCTCAGGGGCAGTCTGCCTCAAAAGTCTGTAAACTGGAAAAGGCCATCTACAGTCTCAAACAGAGCTCATGTGCTTGGTTCGACAAACTCAGTCAGATCTTAGTCACTTTTGGCTTCCGTCATTCCCATTCATATCATTCTGTCTTTATCCTCAAAACAGTGGTTGGGCTAGTCATTCTTATTGTTTATGTTGACGATATTATTTTATCTGGCAGTGATACCTTGGGTATACATGCAGGATGTAGCTAAAACCTACTTAGAAAAGCACTTGTCACTAAAGATCTCGGAAAGCTGAGATATTTCTTAGGTATTGAAATTTCCAGATCATCTACAGGGTTGTGTCTCTCTCAAAGAAAATATGTGATTGATCTCTTGCAGGATACTGGTATGCTTGGCTGTAAACCAGCCAACACTCCTCTTGACCCTAATACAGATTGGGACGATGAAAATACTCCTCCCTATGTTGATCACCATCAGTTCAGAAGGCTGGTAGGCAAACTCATTTATCTGACGGTCACAAGAGATGATCTCACCGTTGTTGTAGGGTTCATCAGCAGGTATCTTGATAAACCTCGGCAGTGTCATTGGGATGCTATATGTCACATTTTGCGCTATCGTAAAAGCTCTCCAGGCAAAAGCTTGTTGTATAAGAAGCATGGCCACTGTAATCTCTGTGGTTTTTCAGACTCCAACTATGCAGTCGCTCTGATCGTAAGTCCACGTTGAGCTATTGTACATTTGTGGGTGGAAATCTTGTTACCTGGCAAAGCAAAAAGCAGATTGTCGTAGCCAGATCCAGTGCAGAGGCAAAATACCTAGCCATGGCTCATACTGCATGTGAACTTTTGTGGGTCCAGAGTCTTCTCCAGGAGTTCGACATATCTTATTCCAGCCCTATACCGATGTTTTCTGACAACAAGGCCTCCATTTTTATTGCGAGCAGCCCCACTTTTCATGAGAGGACAAAACATATTGAGGTCGACTGTCACTTTGTTCGAGAAACCATTCTTTCTGGCTGGATTTGCACTCAATATCTCAGCACTGAAAAGCAAGTAGCGGACATCTTCACCAAGATTCTTCCAAAAGCTCATTTTCAGACTCTAGTGGACAAGTTGGGCATGTTCAACATCTACGCTCCAGCTTGAGGGGGAGTATAGAGATATGTTGTGTTTTGTTGAGTGTCATGTGCCTAGCATGTGCCTCACTTATTTTTTACTTCAGTAGTTTAGTCCCATATTGCCCAGCTCTGCTTTAGTCTCTACTCTCTTCTGTTATATACGAGACTATATTGTACACCTATTAAATCATCTAATACACAATTCCCATTCTCTCTATATATGATAGCTCAACGACAGATGTGAAGACTCCAGGAAGAGAGATACCAACATCTTCTATCACTGTTGGGTACATCAAGGATCAACATTGAGCCCATATCTATTTGTTCTTGTTATGGATGAGTTGAGAAAGCATGTTCAAGATGATATTCATTGGTACATGTTATTTGCTAATGATATTTTGTTGATTGATGAAACTAAAGATGGATTGAATGATAAAATTGAACTTTGGAGAAATGTGTTGGAATCAAATGGAATGATTAGGAGCAAAACTGCGTATATGCATTGCAATTTCAGCCAACCTAGAATTGTGAACGGTAGGACCACGTTGGATGGAACGGATGTAGAAAAATGTAATCAATTTCTTTACTTGGGTTCTATTATTCAAATGGATGGGGATGTTCAAGATGATGTTTGTCACAGGATCACTGTAGGATGGTTGAGATGGAGTGCAATTGGAGTATTATGTACCCAGAAGATCTCTCTCAGATTAAAAGGTAAGTTTTATATAACAACTATATGACCAGCAATGCTATATGGGAGTGAATGTTTGGCGCTGAAGAAGCATGGTCACAACAAGATGAATGTGGCCGAATTGCGTATACTGAGATGGATGTGTGGGAAGACAAGAAAAGATCGCTTGAGAAATGACTATATCAAGAACAAAGTGGGAGCGGTGAGTGTTGGGGACAAGTTGCTCTAGGGTCGTCCGAGATGGTATGGACATATGCAACACAGACCGACTCAAAGCGCCTCTACAGAGTAATGCTATCGAGTCAAGCACAATTAAAAGGAGAAGAGGCATGCCTAAATTAACTTGGGATACATCTTGATCAGAATATGACCCATAACAAAGTTGCTTGGAAATGGAGCATCCATCTATCCGACCCTAACATGGTTGAGATTGATGCTTAGATGATGATGATGATTATGATTATATAATTATCAAAGGTTTAAATTTACATTTCATGTACATATAGATTCACACAAAGAGAGGGAATCAATTGTTTGAGAAGAGATGGGCAACAAACCAGGAATTGAATTAGGTAAAATAGGACTAGGACCTATGAGGCAAAACTAGTAAAGGGATTGGAGTAACAAAGAAGAGGACATTATGTGAAATCGTAAATTGGAATACAACCAATACAACTGCAGAAGGGTTGAGTGCCTCAAAAACATTATGGATGATAACAGTAGTTTCAGTCAAATTGCATTAGAAGAATTGAATTGGAGCAGCGAGTAAATGATTGGTGTTCCAGATGGTGCCATGGTACCTGACCAAACCTGGAAACGTGTACATGAGGCAATGGGTGTTAAAGAAGAGAATAAAGAAAGGGAGTTGTCATACTTATTAAGGCGGCAAGCCTTTGCGCTGCCTAAGCGGCTTATAAAAAGTTATTTCTCAGCACATTTTACCTATATGTATAAATATATTTTGTCGTTTTCATAAATAATCCCCACTTCATATGCATATATTTCATAGTTGTATAGAAAATACATAACTTGATCGTGTTAACAAGTGTGTGGGACACTGTAAATCGATATATATTGATATGTACATCCTTGTCCTATATATATAGGAGAGGAGGCAATTACAAAGAAACGGCCTAAATCATCATAGGCCAAGGCAAATAGGCCCATGTACATAATAGACTAATTAACCTATTAACTAAATAGACTAATATTTTCTAACACTCCCCCTCAAGTTAGAGCGTGGGTGCACATGTCCAAACTTGGAGTTACATGACTCGATTAAACGATAAAAGATAGATATGATAAACATCACTCCCCATACAAAAATTGTTTTTCCCCCTTAAACAATACTCCCTAGCTAAAATATATGATGACACCTCTTTCAAATGTGTTATGCGGGCTGGAAATGCTCGAGCTTTGGAGAAGGTCTTTTGAAGTGCATCTAGAATGAAGAAAATCTGATATTTGAACGCCACAGCAGAATCTCGCCACAATCAAACTAGACCAGACGATCATAAGTATCATGACTACGCCATCTTCACTGGAGAGGAATGTGTGAGTAGAATAAGTGCACCGTCAACACATCTCACGTACATAACGCGGCAAGAACGCAGAGGCACAATGTCGATGTGCGGTGGAGGTATCTTCAAATCATTTGAGAAGTGTAGCCAACTGGAATTAGCGCAGAAGACCACAGACGTGCATAACGTGGCATGAACACAAGCAAGACGAGGTGTTGATGGCTGGCATACTGATTCCATAAGTTTGGCGCATGAATCTTGGGGGCTTGATAGGAATGATGGCACCATCAAGGAGAATCCCAAGAAGATCAACAAAAGATGCAACAAGACGTGACGAAGTAGCTCGATGAAGACAAATCTGTATGAAAATCCTTGCAGATACATGAGGCACATGCCAGAAGATGACGAGTTGTCGATATGAAGAAGCACCATTTGTCTCATGAGGAATGTAGTGAGAATGATCAACTAAAACGCAACACCAAAGTGAACTACAGGCTGAAATTAGCTGCAAAGTTCTTGTCCTGATGTACATAATGCGGTAAGAACGCGAAAGGCTTGGTGTCAATGCTGCAACTATGAGATCCAATGATGTCTCACATGTAAAGTGATGCTAAGTGGGAATGACGCACCACAAAGACAAAGCAGACATGCTGAAGAATATGAAACTCCATGAAGATTTCCTGGAATATATCACTCTCGTCTCTTTATCTCTCATATGCTCTCTCTCATGTTCTCCTCACACCCTCCTCTCTCTCGTACTCTCCCTCTCCTCTATATCCCCCCGCACACCAAGTACAACTGAGAGTGAGTAGATGGTTTAAAAAAGGGACATGTGATCCCCCCACACGTGGAAAGATGCACACATGATGGGTGGGAGGGTGGGAAAGGAAAAAAATGTAAAACAGAAATACTACCGAAATGGAAACTCGGTAGAAAGAGGAGCACTACCAGAATGGAAACTCGGTAGAAAGAGGAGCACTATCGAAATGAAACTTTGTAGGAAAAGGAGTGGCACTACCGGAATGGATCTCTGTAGAAAAACCGATAACCGGAGACAATACGCAAAACAACATGTTTATAAGGATAGAGAAATTAAATGGATCTTTTCTTGACCTGAAAAGATTTTGGAGGTCAAAAAATAATAGGATATGATCATCATTATGTATTAGAGAAGAGATAGACATTTGGAAGACGTCATAACTTGTATTTGAAACAGGCGGTCTACAACACGTCGTGTAGGGTGTGGATATGCCATGTAGATTGTCGGGGGTGAGAGGCCGACTCTTAATGACGCGCCGTGTGAGGTTGTTGACAAGCCGTGTAGCTCCTTTGATCGAAAATGACTTACTGCTTGCAACACGTCGTGTGGAGATCCTACACATTATGTAGGTTGTCGGAGGCGTAAACCTGATCTCCGCCGACACGCCGTGTTGGTTACCTAACACATCGTGTAACTTGCGATCTAGGCGAACTCAAAGATGACAGACTCTCACTGACACGCCGTGTTGGTCTTCAACATGTTGTGTGACTTGTGATCTGGACAAACCTTTGCGCCACCGAGTGAGTTCTGGACTGCTACACGTCGTGTTGGTTGGCCAACACACCGTGTTGGATGTCGTTCAAGCATGATCAAACGGGAAATAGCGTCGTCAAGGAGATAAAGAACCCCAAAAGTTAGCATCATGGGTCGACGGGAATTAGTGTCGTCTTTTGTACTCATGTAGATCATGTGAACATGAAATATGGTGGAGGCTCCTTGAATTAACCACGACGCGAACTGGACAGGAATCTGCATCATCCAAGGTCCCGAGAAGTGTTGTAGCGGTGGGGTGATGGGCGGACGTCAGTTGGGTAAAAGGGCTGAACATGATGGCGGTTGCTGGAGACAATTTTGAAGCGGAAGGTAGAAGTGTGTTGGCGTGGTTGCTTCAATGGTGGAAACTACGTACGAAGTTGTGTGACGAACGGATCTTCTTTGAGGAAAACTCGAGGAAAGTGACGAGTTGACGATGACTGCCACGAAGGAGACTCGGTGGCTACATTGACTATGGATCAAAAAACATAGATGGTCGGGAAGGATGGCGTCGGCGAATAGATGAAGATTGGATTTTTAAGAAAGTGGGAGAGAAGCCATGGAGGTCGGGATGTGCCTGGCAACCGGTCGACCTAAGCCATACCCGTAGGCAAGCACTCTCTATTGCCCTCTCTAGGAGTGAGAGAGAGGGCAACAGCTAGGGTTGTTGCGTGCATGGAGAGAAGGAAGCAGAGAGGGCGGTTAGGGTTCACTCCGCAGGGCACGCTCTGATACCATGTTAGTAAGTGTGTGGGACACTGTAAATCGATGTATATTGATATGTACACCCATGTCCTACATTTTTAGGAGACGAGGCAATTACAAGCGAACTAAACCCTAATGGGCCAAGGCAAACAGGCCCATGTACATAATAGACTAATTAACCTACTAACTAAATAGGCTAATGCTTTCTAACATATCGCTTACCATACATGTATGTTTAATGGTAAGAGAACATATAACCTATTACATTTCTAATAGTATTTGTTTAGCATTGCCAAAATCAAAAGAGAATATTATAAACAATAAGATATAAAGAATCAATCAGTAAATAGAGGTATATCTATAGCAAAGTAATGACTACCCTTTATAATATAGCCCCTAAAATAGAAATCAAATTGAAGGCGGCAAAGAGCAAAACATGAAAAATCAGGAAATATGTATTAAGATAGATAATTGTAAAAGAAAATGATATTTGGCCCATAACGTAGACAACAATATATGTTTTGAATGTTAAGACAAGAAAATAAACCAATAAAAATCATTAATATGCCATAGGATGCACATAAATAACACAAGGCGATAAATAAGGTGAGGCGTAGAGCAAGGTGTAAAAGATAGGTTCCATATCTGAATATGGTGCCTTGCCGCCAAGGTGGCCGCCTTAACAAATACGGGAGTTGCAGGTTCATCTCATGCTGATGAAGAAGGGGAAGAGAACACTGCCATAAAGTTTTCCGCATATTCTCATAATAGATAGGTTATAAAAGCATTTGCATCCAAATCATTTAAGTTTGTGAGACCAAAAGAAGGGAAGGTGGTGCAGACAAAGAATAGAATAGGAAAGAAGGGCAAGAATGTCGATGACGAGTTTGACAACGATGATGATGTTAAGGAAGATGATGAAGATGAAACGAATATTGATGATGATGATGATGATGATATTCATGATTCCAACAATGCAACTGAAGACTTTGCTTTTGAAAGTTAAGGTCGTCTTACGTCATTATTTATGGACAATGAGTTAGTGTTTTCTTTTAATAAAAGTTTGACGGGTCTGCCTGTAATCTGATCATGGTTCTGATTTTTGTCATGCAAAGTTTTGAACATTGCTTATTTCCATTAAGGTTCAAGTATAAACTCTACTATATGGCTTGGTCCATTACTTCTTGTTAAGTTTTGTTGGTCAATTCTGCTCATTTATTGGTCTACGAATTTGTAATTGTTTGTATAGAAAAACTAGGAATTGCTTACTGAATGAATAAACCAGTGTACAATACAAGAGAAATATAACAGAAGGGAATAGAGACTAAAGCAGAGATGAGCAATATGGGACTAAACTATAGAAGTGAAAGCATAAGTGAGGCACATGCTACGCACATGACACTCAACAAAACACAACAGATCTCTATACTCCCCCTCAAGCTGGAGCGTAGATGTCGAACATGCCCAGCTTGTCAACTAGAGTCTAAAAACGAGCTTTAGGAAGTATCTTGGTGAAGATGTCCGCAACTTGTTTTTCAGTGCTGAGATATGGAGTGCAAATCCGGCCAGAAAGGACTGTCTCTCGAACAAAGTGATAGTCGCCCTCAATATGTTTCGTCCTCTCATGAAAAGTGGGGTTGCTCGCAATTAAAATGGAGGTCTTATTGTCACAAAACATCGGTATAGGGCTAGAATAGGATATATCAAACTTCTGGAGGAGACTCTGGACCCACAGAAATTCACATGCAGTATGAGTCATAGCTCGGTATTCTGCCTCTGCATTGGATCTGGCGACAACAGTCTACTTTTTGCTTCGCCAGGTAACAAGGTTTCCGCTAACAAATGTATAGTATCTTGATGTTGACTTATGATTAGAACGACTTCCTGCATAGTCAGAGTCCGAGAAGCCAAATAGATTGCAGTGGCCATGCTTCTTATACATCAAGCCTTTTCCTGGAGAGTTTTTAAGATACCGCAGAATATGACATAGCATCCCAATGACAATGCTGGGGTTTATCAAGATACCGACTGATGAATCCGAAAGCAGCAGTGAGGTCGGCTCTTGTGACGGTCGGATAGATAATCTTGCCTACCAGCCTCCTGAACTGGTGATGATCAGCATAGGGAGGAGAATTTTCATCATCCCAGTCCATATTTGGGTCAAGTGGAGTGTTGAATGGTTTGCAGCCTAGCATACCAGTTTCCTGCAAGAGATCAAGTACATATTTTCTTTGAGAGAGACACAGCCCTACAGATGATCTGGAAACCTCAATACCTAAGATATACCTCAGCTTTCTGAGATCTTTAGTGACAAAATGTTTTTCTAAGTAGGTTTTAGTTGCATGTATACCCACAATATCACTGTCAGATAAGATAATATCATCAACATAAACAATAAGAATGACAAGTCCAGCCACTGTTTTGCGGATAAAGACTGAATGATCAGAGTGAGAGCGACGAAAGCCAAAGGTGACTAAGATCTGACTGAGCTTGTCGAACCAAGCACGTGGGCTCTGTTTGAGACCGTAGATGGCCTTTTTCCAGCTTACATACTTTAAAGGCAGACTCCCCCTGAGCAACAAACCCGGGTGGTTGCTCCATGTATACTTCCTCCTGTAGATCTCCATAAAGGAATGCATTTTTAACATCTAATTGAAAGAGAGACCAGTCTTTATTAACAGCAACAGAAATCAGAATTCTAATAGAGTTTAATCGTGCAACAGGAGAGGTCTCAAAATAATCAACACCATATGTTTACGTGTAGCCTTTTGCAACAAGGCGAGCTTTCAGGCGTTCAATAGTCCCATTAGGTTGATATTTAACGGTAAAAACCCAGCGGCAGCCAATAGTAGGGCAAGAAGAAGGACGATCCACAAGTTCTCATGTCTTGCGATCACAGAGTGCCTGCATTTCCTGATCCGTTGCCTGTTTCCATGCAGGAATAACTAGAGCCTCTGCAGCAGTCTTTGGAATGGTGATAGCAGAAATTGTAGAAGTAAAGCAGGCAAAGTTGTTATGCAGATTGGCAGAAGTGCAGTAATTACTAATAGGATGTTTAGTACAGCAGCGAACACCTTTGCGTAGACTGATAGGAAGGTGCAAGTCAGAAGTTACCTCGGTATTTATTTGATCATCCGCAGACGGAGGAATTGGTTGGGGAGGGGCCATGGAAGGAGTGCTTGTCTTCAGGCGGCGTTTGTACACTTGAAACGGACGATCTTCAGGCTGGTTAGAAGAAGGCAAGTCTTCAGCAATATCTGGTAGAGGTGTGGGGGCCAACATATCACTGGATAGAGCTGCTCCATCAGAAAAATAGGGCATATGCTCAAAAAAGATCACATCCGCACTGACAAACCATTATTTGAGAACGGGATCAAAGCAGCGGTAACCTTTTTGGGTTCTAGAATAACCCAAAAAGATGCATTTAGTGGATTGAGGATCAAGTTTCGTCATTCCTAGGCGTAAATTTTTAACAAAGCAAGTACACCCAAAAATGCGAGGAACAGAGAACAGAGGTGCATCAGGAAATAAAATGGAGTAAGTTATACGATTTTGTAAAACAGAACAAGGCATGCGGTTTATAAGATAGCATGTCGTAGAAACTGCCTCAGGCCAAAAACGGTGAGGAACTTTATAATGAATAAGAAGAGTGTGAGCAACCTCTAATAAGTGGCAATTTTTCCGTTCAGCAACACCATTCTGTTGTGGAGTATAAGGACAAGTGGTTTGATGGATTGTGCCACGATTAGAACAAAAAGATGCGACAGACTTCTGCATAAATTCCAGGGCATTATCGGTACGGAAAATTTCAATGGATTTATTGAACTGGGTATGTATTTCAAAAAAGAAAATACGGATGTTGTCCAAAACATTGCCACAATCTTTTAGCAAAAATAGCCAGGTAGTACGGGAATAATCATCAATAAAAGTCAGAAAATATTTAACACCAGATTGACGCGGAACAGAGAATGGACCCAAGATGTCCGCATGAACAATATCAAAAATTGCTTTAGAACCAAGTTCCTTTTTAGCAGGAAAAAACAGACCATGTTTGTTTGCCCAAAACACAGGATGCACAAGAAAATTTATTTTCAGATAATGCAGGAAATAAATGCTTCAACTTTGCAGCAAACGGATGACCCAACCGGAAGTGCCACTGAAGTCATGTGACTGATGTAGACAGAAAGGCAGAAGCTGCAGGCGGTCCATCCAAATAGTGTAGCCCATTTGGTCCTTCATGGCCCGAACCAATCCTCATCTTCGTGCGGAGATCCTTCAAAACACAACCTGAGGGATCAAATTTAATGGAGCACTAAAGTTGTTTTACAGTTTTACTGACAGATAATAAATTAAAAGGAAATTGTGGTATGTATAAAATAGATTGGAGGTTTAGCTTGCGAGATAAAGGAATGGTGTCAATGCCATGAACAGGAGTCTTAGAGCCATTTGCAACAGTGACAGATGGAATATTAGAGGTTTTAGACAGAGCAAAAAATAATTGGATGTCGGTTGCCATATGGACAGACAATGTGGCAGGGGGGTGTTGAAGGCTTAGGGCATAGGGGCAGGGTGGGAAAGAAACACTCGAGGAACCGGACCTGCTCTGATACCATATAGAAAAATTGGGAATTGCTTATTGAATGAATAAACCAGTGTACAATACAGTCTCTTATATAACAGAAGGGAATAGAGACTAAAGCAGAGATGAGCAATATGGGACTAAACTACAGAAGTGAAAGCATAAGTGAGTGAGGCACATGCTATGCACATGACACTCAACAAAACACAACATAACACATCTCTATAGTTGGCTTATACAAACGTTTCATCTTATTACTATAAAATTTATTGTTATAGAGAGCATATATCTGCAAATCTGAAAAGAAAATTTTGAAAATCTAATACACATTGCTTATTTCCATTAATGCTAAATTTTAAACTATACTATATGGCATGGTCATTACTACGTGTTAAGTTTTGTTGATCAATTCTGCTCATTTATTGTTTTACAAATTTGTAGTTGTTTGCTTGCATAAAAGTTTCATCTTTTATTACTATACAATTTCTTGTTATAGATAAATTATGTCTGCAAACCTGAAAAGAAAATTTTGAAATCTGAAATGATTACTAATTTATTTTAAATGCCTGCAACGCCTAGACGGGTAGGCAAGACCAAGCGTGCGCCTAGCCGTCTTAACAGGTTAGCCCACAACATCCTACTGATGAACATTTTTCTCCTCCATGACAAGGAGCTGCACACTTTTATCAGCACCATCCCACAATGCCCATGTTGAAAACCACCATGAAACCAGTGTTTCCCCCAGGCAAAATCTTCATAACAACCCCTATGGCCGCTACCATGACCACCATGGCATGTATCCACCTCCTTGCAAGATAATCACTCATAAAATCAAGGTTGATGGACCAACTTTTGACAGGAAATTAGATCACATGGTATTTCTTAATTGAATTACTAGTATGGAAGATTACTTCGATTTTTGTAATATCGTAGATACCCAACAAATTTAATATACCAAGATTAAGTTGGGGAGTTAATCCAAACGATATTGGTAGGAAATTATGTGTGATATGGAGTACCTTGGTCATTTGCCAATCCATATTTGACATGAGATGAAGACAAAGTTGTGCACATGACACGTCCCTGTCCGATAACGGTGTTTGCTTCTATCTGGATGAACCTCTTTCAGAGATCTATATTGGTCCAAGAATACATGGAAAACTTAAGAGGAAGCAAAGCACTAACATCATCGTAATGATTTGGACTAGCAACTAGCGAAGTGCTTTGTTCATTGTCAGTGTTTTGGCATTAGATATTATATGGGGTTGTAGCAAAATGAGTAGTTGAACAATGATTTCATCATGCCCAAGAGGTGGAGTCGTACCTACAACTGCAAGCATTACTTTGTGGGTCTACTTCTCAATCTTGTGGGCAACGATTTCATTACTGTTCTTCTACCATGACTCTTCGCACAGCTGACCCTCTTGCTATTCCTTGTCAGTCCCTAGGCATACCACTATGCCTTTGTCCATTCCTCTGTTAAGCGTATAGAGTCAAGGCCCCCATCCACCCGTGCCACCCCTTGTGGTCGTACTTTCATATCATGGTACCAGTCGCATTGCCTCTAAATATCATCATTGTGCCTCAATAATTTCCAGTGATCTTCCACACAAGGTGCTTTAATGAACCAGATCAGTTTACCCATCACACAAAGCTTCATCGTGCTTATCAAGTTGGGTGATGACTTAGACCACATCTGGTGCAACTATTTGCCTATGGATGATGGTCATGTCATTCTCGGCGGACCTTGGATTTACCACTTGGATGCCCACAATGAGTGACGCTCCAATGTTTAACCTTCAAGCGCAACGGCAAAACTCTCAACTTAACCCACTCGTTGTCTATCCCCACCACAAATAGGTAGGTCAGCAACTCCTCCACAATCGAAAGCCCGAATGTGTCAACACCTTGTCATATATAGAGAAGGGGAGGAAGCTAACCATGAAACAAGTCAATTTATGTTCTCTACATAAAGGAGGTGCCCCATGTGGCTGATCCATATCGCTCCCTCTTGAACTCGACTCCCTCTTAGATGAGTCCAAGGACATGACACTCATATAGCTTCATGATGAGCTCGCAACTTTGCATGATATACAACATGAAACATATATGATTATGAGTTCCTCCCTTCATAATCACCCTTATTATTGTAAGAGCTCGACTGAGCATGTGGAACTAAAATGCCAAGTTGACACCCTCCTCATCGGATTCATCCAAAAAAGCAAGAGTCCTACATTGTCCCTACTCTTCTCGCCCCTAAGGATGATAGTTGGAGAATGTGTTGGGTTGCCAACCAATCGAACAAAGTCAATATTGCTTCCCCATCTCATGCCTTAACGACATGATTGATCTGATCCCATTAGTTATCCAAAATTGACATACATAGTGGACACCACCAAATCCGCCTTGAAGAGTTTCACGAATTGAAGACAGCTTAGAAAATGCACGATCAATTATATAAACAGTTGGTCATGCCCTTTTTTCTATCCAATGGTCCCAGTACTTTCATGAGGATTATGGACCATGTTATGCGACCATAGATTGGAAAACTTCTGGTGGTCTATTTTGATGGTATTTTAGTCTTTATTAAGCCCACCCAAGGAAGATCATCTTGCTCATCTCTGAATTGTCTTTGAGACACTTAATTCTGGGAAGGTTTATGTCAACCTGAAGAAGTGTTTTTTTCTTGAAGACAAAGATGTCTTCCTTGGCTTCATTTTGACCGTTTTAGGAATTTAGGTTGACCCTGGCAAAGTCAAAATTATCACAACAAGGCCCACTCACACATAATCTTTTGAGTTTTGTAGCTTCCACAGGACAACCACCTTCTATGTCGCTTTGTTTAGAAATTCAGTGCCATTATGGCCCCACTCACCGAATTAATGGAGCTTGAGAAGTTGGAGTTAATGGCATCTATTGCAAAAGACGTTGATGTTATCAAGATAAAGTTGACGGTAGGTCTTGTTCCAATCTTCTTGATTTTTTGATCCCTTTTGAGGTCATATTCAATGCTTCTGGTGTTGTGATTGGTGGTGTCTGGGCAAAAAAAGGCCACCCAACTACATTTTACAGTGAGAAACTAGTGTGGAACACATCGTGAAGAAGAACAAAGAAGATAAACCGAAAATAATCTATTTCTCAAATCATATTCAACTGCCCGGACATAGGCCCTAAGGCTGGCTTTTATAACACTACATGACTTGACCCTGAAGTAATAGAAATAAAATCCTATTTAACAAAATTCGTAATTAAATAAAACCTAAAATAAAGAAAAGCATAAAACATTTACGACTAAGCACATAAACTAGATAATTTGTGCTTAGGTCCCTACATATTAAAACAAAGCAAAAACAACTAGAATAAAGCCTAGTATGTCCTACATCAACTCCCCCGGGGTTCAAAAGACGAGCCACCGGTGAGTCAGGTACAAATCCTACGCAGGCTCTCCCAATACTGGCCGGTGGTAGGATAAATGGATTGGACAACGATGCGCGATCCGAGTTGGGGTGTTGTCAACCCCAAGCATGTCATAACATTCACGCAGTAGTAGAGGCTTTATCTTCGGAACATCTACAAGTTTCGGTGACACCAAGGCGTTAGCGCAGCCATCATGAACTGGAAGAACATACATGTCGATTAAGGACTTTGGCACTTGGCGTGTTGCTAGGTTGACATCATCCTCTAAAGGAGGCACCGAGGAATGCGTGGGCACGAGATCAATACGGATTGGATTGTTGACGACATCCTTTGCCGGCGGTGGTGGAGGAGGCACTGTCTCGGACTCATCTCTGTAAGTTGATGGATCACAAGTGGGGAGTGTATCCTCATCATCTTTCTTAACAACGTCATCTGCGCTGTTGTGGCTCTGGACTTGCAAAGGTAAGAATCGCTGTAAGAACAAAGGAAGCAGTTCACTCCACGTGTAGACGGGCTCGACTCGCTGTTGGTTGTTCCACCATGCTAAGGCATCTCCACGAAACTTATCAGTGGTGATCAGGAGTTTGGTTGCATCACCCATGGTTTTGGATATCTGGAAATACTTGTCAGCACATCGCAACCAACCTAGCACAATCTTGGAGTCATACTCACCATAGAACTTTGGTATCTTCATGCTTTGGATCTTGTGATTGCACGAGAATCGTAGTCTTGACATGGCTTCATCCAGTCGACGTCGATGTTGAACTATATCCGCTTGTCGCTTCATTATGTTGTCTGACTGTTGTTGAATAGCCTTCAAGGTGGTAGTAGTTTTGGCCATTAAGTCATCCAGTTTGTTGTTGACTTGTTGAAGAATCGTCATGATTTTCTAGAGGAGAAATCCTCCTTGAAGTCGATGTAGTAGGAGGTGCCTCAGAAGAGTACGTGATCCAACTCGACGGTGAGTTGGCTGGGGGTTGTAGGGGGCCAGCGGCCCCTTACTTGGGGGTTCGGGGGCGGGAGCCCCCAAAAAAAAATTTGGGGCTACTTACTAGCAGTCTAGACGCCGATGGATGGTAGAAGCGCTCGGGGGGGAGAGACTGTTGGGTAGCTGTGAACGGTAAGGAGAAAAACTTCCGAGCAAAAAAGGTCAGGGAATTTGCGGTTCCAGAGAAGATGCGCGAGACTGGGATTGTGAGTTGGAGTCTGTAAAGGGCGGCTGCTTGGTGGTTGTCTCGAGCGGAGGGAATTAGGGAAGGAGATCTGGTTGTGTGTTGTTGACGACTAGACGGTGAGGGATGCGGACGACAGCCTGGAGGGCGGCAAGGTGTTGGCGGACGGCGGTCTGGAGGACGTCGGTCGAGCAGTTGCAGCGACTAATGGACGAGCGGCTTGCCGAAGTAGAGGTGCGGCCGATGGCGTGGAGAGCGCACAGGGCGGGTTGAGCAGAGGCTGGACTTCGGCGGAGGGCGACTGTGCGGAAATGACCGTGGTTGTGCGGCTGTTGTTGAGGGTGAGGTTAATTACGAAAGCGGAAGAGCGGCGGCGGTTGAGTTTGTCCTTGCGGGAGGCAGATTGGTGGGCGGAAGCAGGAGAGGGGAAAAGGACGGAAAGAGATTCACTATTCTTGGATGAACAGTAATCGAAAAAGAAAAGAAAAGGAGGGGGAAGGAGAAGGAGGTTGTGTCCTAATAATTTAGGGTTTGGCTCTAATACCACTTGATGTGGAACACATCGTGAAGAAGAAGAACAAAGAAGATAAACCAGAAATAATCTATTTCTCAAATCATATTCAAATGCCTGGACATAGGCCCCAAGTCTGGCTTTTATAACACTACATGACTTGACCTTGAAGTAATAGAAATAAAATTTTATTTAACAAAATTCGTAATTAAATAAAACCTAAAATAAAGAAAAGCATAAAACATTTACAACTAAGCACATAAACTAGATAATTTGCGCTTAGGTCCCTACATATTAAAACAAAGCAAAAACAACTAGAATAAAGCCTAGTATGTCCTACATCAAAAACTCAATGATGCAAACCATAAATACTCCACTTGTGGCAAAGAATTCTACATTGTCATTAACTCCATGTGCCATTGGTTGCATTACCTTCTGTGTAAGGTTTTCATCCTCTGTTTGTTCATCAGGCCAGAGGTTTATTGAACTACCAAAAGAATTTGAGTGTCCACCACAATAAGTGGTGTGAGTTTCTCCTCTATTGTTGAAAACAAGATTCTCTACGCTCTTTGTCGTTGTTTGGATAATGTCCACAAGATGTGGGTTTTTTCCCAGTATATTTGTAGCCTACATGTTGAGATCAAGCATAAATTGGCTTCCATGGAAGTGAAGCACGGAGAAGTTTCGGCAAAATGTGGACCTTTGACCCTTGGCAAAGTTGAAGTCCAAGTGCTTCAAATTGGTCTCAACTTCCGATGGAAAAATGCCCATGTATTCGAAGTCAAACTTTTTCAATGGGGCTTTTGTCTCATCTAGCAATGTTGTTGAAGTTTCGTCGAAGTCATCAATATTGGGCTGAAGTTAGGACGGGATCAATCCATGGATGTTGTTTGTGTCCTGAGGCCATAATGGAGTAAGTGGCACCTTCCCAACTCCTTACAACTTTAGTTATCAATAATTTTCATGTTGTTGTTACTCTTTGATTGAGAAGTTGATTTTGCCTTGGAGTGGAGAAGAGGTTCTTTTATTGTGATATTTTGGTGGTAAGTTCTAAATCTAATTCTAAACTCTTGCAACTACAAGTGTGCATTGTTTTTTCTAAGTGGCTACAGCTAGGGAGTCATTAATTGTGAGTTTGTGTTAAATTAACACAATAGATTTATAGTGCTGGCATAATTAGAAGTTTTTAATTGAAGTTTCCTTCAAAATCGCAAATTTTCTTCAAAAAAATGGAATTGAAGTTTTATCAAAGTTTTCCAAACTTCCACTTCCACACATGGCCAAGTCGACATGAAGTTGGAGTTATGCACCATGATGGCTTTATCTAACAAAATTTACAAGCTATTTTCAGATACTCATTGCTGGTTAAGGATTTCGTAGAAGGTGACTATGTAAAGGTTTGTGTGCATCGTAAACATTTTCCTAAAGACTCCTTAATGAAACTTCATGATGGAGCATCAAGATCATGCCAGATAGTAAGTAAAAAGGGGTCCACTGCTTATGTGTTCAAGATCTGCCAACAGTGTAATATCCAATGTAGAAGATATTTACCCATACTTAGGAAATTTCCCACCGCCTCCACCACCAATGGGATCTTCTTTAGCTCATCCAAGCACATCATCTCCAACAAAAAGACCTTTAGTACTTCTACGATGTCCTCCACTGCCTTGTGTCTGCATCAAGGTCGTACTAGAGGATCACACTATGCTCACCAGCAAATGCACTCTACAACTCTACCTCATTAGTCAGTGTCACCACATACTCTCGGACACTACTATCAAGGACGAGTTCTAAAAACTCAATGTCATCCTCCTGGAGTGGTGGCGAAGTGTCGACTGAAAATACTCAAGTCTTTTGTAGCGTGGGAGAGCTATAGAAGGAAAAATACATTGGCGTAATGCCACCATTTGAACATTACTTAGACTTTGTTTCAGTTGACTTCTTTTGATGTGTTTCCTTTTATTTTGTTTGTGGGCTTTTTTCAAGCCATGTCGTTTAGTCCCACATAACCATTTTTAAGGATCCTCAATATAGGGTTATACTCCCTCTTAAAGGATTAGCTTTGATGATTAATTTATTGAATGCAATTACATTACTTTCAATTAGTCTAGTTATTTGGTTGTATCATTAGGGTACATTAGGTCTGCTCTTTTCTATAAAAGAAATAGCAAAACAATTTACATATAAATGAAGAACTTTAAGCAACTTTTCAAATGGTCATAAGAAGGCCTTAAATAACACGAAATAAGAGGACAGCGAGACTTACAAGATATGGCTCAACAGTATCAAATCCAAGGACAACGTCTATAAGCTTACCTATATAACATGAGCAATAAAAGTATAAATAGTTAGAACATTGTTTAGAGAATAAAAATATATAAGAAAGTATAGATAATTGTGCATACAAACAATGGAAAAGAAAGACAACCAATAGATGATCAAAGAAGATAATGAAATGAATTCCATTAATCAAGAGGAGGTAAGAAGAAAGAGTTGGCACCATTAGCATCCGGAACAAGTAGGGAAGTGATTGTTGCCCCAAAGTTGGTGAGCGTGACAGACATGCTTTCATTTTTCAATTCAAATAATGTGGCCTTTGCGTTGTTCTCATCCTTAGTCGTCATCACAGACTTGTAACTACACTTTGATATCACCCTCTCTCGTTCTTTCAATTGCGTTGAGCCTTAAGCTTCTCAGGAATACTTAATTGATGCTTCACTTATCACGTCAATTTTCCCTTTACTAAAAAATAAAAGGAAAAAAATAGATCAATTATAACTGGAGATGTAATTTATGTTTTTCTATTTAATTTATTTTCATTATATAAGAAATGCATTTCACAAATTTAAATTTAAAAAAATAGGTTAATGATAGAACCATCCCAGACATGGCCACTTAGTGACCTACCCTGGCAGTGTAAACCGTGGTGACCCCTATGCACCTCGCTCGCCCGGGAACCATTTAAAGCACACCATTGGCCAGTCTGCGTGACGTATAAACAATTCCTAGAAATAGCTCTCACAGGGGGGTCAAACTCGGAACCCTTCATTGGGGTTTACCTAGACGCACCACCTGAGCTACTCCTCGTCATCTTAGGGTTTAGAGTTTTAAGGTTTAGTGTTTACACCAATAACATAAATATTTATCATATAACATGTGAAAATATTAAGCTATATTGAACTTCGAAGGGGAAGTATATGAGTTGGTTAGTACATGTTTTTCATGTGAATGTAATAGCACAGTTTTGTAATATCCATGAATATTGAAATCCACACATGCATCTGTATTGATATAGCAATTCTACGTACTTATGATATCCTTGTGTATTGAGGTTTACATTGGAGGCAAGTCATATTACAACTAGCACATATCACAAGGATCTACCAATGTATTGGCATATTTCCTTCCTATTGGGTGTGATATTAGTATTTGAGCGTAGCCCCACTATGAATTTCCTCTCTCTCTCTCTCTCTCTCTCTCTCACACACACACACACACACTCTCTCTCATATACTTAACTGAGGATCCATCTACCATTTAAGTATATGATATATTTCTCCCATAGTTATCAAGGAGGACACTCTAGGCACCTAGGGGTCAGAGGTGGTTGGGCGGGCTAGGCAGGTTAGGCGGGGCGGGTGGCCGCCTAGGCGGTCAAGATGGAGCGCCTAGGCGCTCATAGTTGCAAACATATAAGTCCTTATGTTGGTGTTTGTTTAATTTTTTTTTTCTACTTCCTCCTATGTCTCCTATTCTCGCTTCTTTTCTTTTCTTTTTTGATCTTTTCTCCTGCAATTCCTATACCTAAATCCTGCTGCTGCTGCGTCTTTGTCTTTTGTGAATTATATCTCCTCCTACATCCCCCCCTACTGCTATATGCCTATATGCATGCTTGTTATTCCTGACTTCTCCTAGATCTCCTGCTCCCACATCTACTCACTACATTGCATGTTTTTTCTTGTTCTTTTCTGACTTCTTCCACCTCCTGAATCTCCTTTCACAGCTACTGTTATTTGCATGTTTCCATTCATTTTCCTAACCTCTTTTTCTTCCCCTATGTTTCCTCCTTCCACAGATATTGGTACTTCTATTTTTAATAATTTATTCTGACTTCTTCCTCCTTCACATCTCCTGCTATTGTGTTTTTCTTTTTCTGACTTCTTACACAAGTGCCATTTGCATGTTTCTTTTTATCCTGTCTTCTTTCTCCTCAAATTCCTACTATCTTCTTCCTATTGTTGTTTCTTTTTTCTTCCTCTTTATTCTCTTCCCCTGATCCTCCTTCAGTTAGCAATTCAAATTAGGCCTATAATAACATTTATTGAACATATGATTACAAAGTTGCATATAGTATCATATGTACAAATATATAAATATGTAACTGAAAACATAAAAATAAAATTTAAAACGCCCAGAAAACCTAGGCACCTCTTGGGTGAGTGTGAGACCCACCGCCTAACCGCCTTTAAAAGTAAGCTCTATACTCCTACATATAGGAGAGTGTTATGTGCCCAGTGTCTCTGGCTTTCGGTATTTTATGAGTTTTATTGATGATTTCTCTAGAACCACTTGGATATTCCTGTTGAAAGATCGGTCTAACATTCTTGATATTATTACTGCCTTTTTTTCTGAAATAAGTACCCAATTTAGTAAACCTATAAAAATCTTTCGCACTGACAATGCCCTCGAATTCATGCAAGCCTCAGTCAGTTCTTTTTTTTTTTTGCAAACTGGGTACTATTCACCAAACCTCATGCGCTTATACTCCACAACAAAATGGAGTTGCCAAACGCAAAAATCGGCATCTTCTTGAAGTTGCTCGTACTCTTCTGTTTCACTATCATGTTCCTCACTGCATTTGGCCCGAAGCTATTTATACTGCATGCTATCTTATCAATCGCATGCCATCTTCTGGTCTTGGAAATCAAGTTCCATATCAAATTCTATATCCTGATGCTCCATTGTTTTTTGTCCCTCCTCTGATTTTTGGAAGCACCTGCTTTGTTAAAAATATGCATCCTGGATTAACTAAACTTGATCCCCGAGCCATCAAATGCGTCTTCTTAGGGTACTCTAGGACTCAAAAAGGGCACCGCTGCTATGACCCTGTTGGAAAGAAATGGTTGGTCTCAGCAGATGTCGTCTTCTTTGAACATATGTCGTTGTATTCTTCTGCTGGTTCTGCCGTAACATCAGATTTATTTGCAGATACACCTTTACCGCTGATTGATGCTTATGACTCATCGGATACCAGTCTCGTTGCTGCTCCTCCACTGAAGGTTTATCAAAGAAGACCGAAGGCTCCAACTCCCTCCATGACCCATCCAGATTCTTCATCCTCGATGGCAGATCCACCTCCATCCCAGGTATTTTCTGACTTAGATATACCTATCAGCTTACGCAAAGGTACTCGGACTTGTACAAAACATCCCATTGGGAATTTCCTGTACCACTGATCACTTGGGGACTAATTTTGCAAATTTCACATATGTTCATTCTGCTGTATCTATTCCTAAGAATGTTTCTCAGGCTCTTAAGCATCCAGCTTGGCGTCAGGCCATAGAATCTGAAATGCAGGCTCTTACTGAACACAACACTTGGCAGTTAGTTGATCCTCCTACTGATTGTTCTCCAGTTGGCTGTCGATGGGTCTTTACGATCAAATATCAGCCTGATGGGACTATTGAACGTCTCAAAGCTCGTCTTGTTGCCAAAGGCTATACTAAGACATATAACGTGGATTACTTTGAGACCTTCTCACCTGTTGCCCGTCTAAACTCGGTTCGTGTACTCATTTCTGTAGCAGTTAATTCTGATTGGCCTTTATTTCAACTCGATGTCAAGAATGCTTTTCTATATGGTGATCTGCATGAGGAGGTATACATGGAACAACCCGTAATTACTTTTGCTAACTAATAAGCATTATCTCCTTAACCTCTTCTGCATGGTATCCTAGAGCTTTGTTGTAATCCCTTAACCTTAAACCTCTTCCCATATCCCTCTTCCCTTTCCTTCTATGTTGTTATTTAGTCCATGCGTCATTGGAGGCATTATCTTTTGCATCGAAGATCATTAGTCCCTCCAGGAGTTCATCCTTTGGTTAGATCATCGGGCATTATTTCTGAACTCCCCGAAGAATTTAGTGTACGCCATGCCAAATGGTGTGAGTTTCTCCATGGTTACACTTTCATAATCAAACTATGTTCACGTGTGGAGCACAAAGAGGTTGATGTTTGGAGTCGTTGCATAACCACACTATTGCTTCATAAGTGTAGAGGTTGTCATATTTGACTGCATGAACGATCAGTACCCTTCTTGCCGTAACTTTAGAGTGGTCTACTCCAAGCTTCTTGAGAGCCTTTCTGCTCATTCCTCTAATTTTTATGCTCCGAGAAGGCTTGCTTTCCGTGCTACCCAGCTATGTAACCCCAACACTTCTTTTGGTGATTTTCTTGTTTAGGAAATACATGTCGGTGGCCTAGCTAGTCATTTTGGTAGGGATGAGACTGTTGCTTTCGTCAGAATTTATTGGCCTCTCCAATGACATGTTGTTGCATGCATCGTTTCTCATTATCGTACTTGCCAATTATCAAAAGCTAAGAGAGAAAGCACGGGATTGTACACCCCCCTTCCCATTTCCAATGATCCTTGGAAAGATTTCAACATGGACTTCATTCTCAGTCTTACCCGCACTTGTCACGGCCAGAACTCTATTTTTGTGGTTGTTGATCATTTTTCTAACATGGCTCATTTCTTTGCATGTAGCAAGACTTCTGATACCTCGTTTATCTCTTGTGATCTCGTCTTTTCATCAATGAGGTAGTCAAACTATACGATCTCTAGCCACCCTACACAACCTCCATCCACCATACAATCTTTCATCTTCCATCCTAGTGATGGGTAAACTGAGGTGGTGGATAGGTGTTTCAGTGACCTTTTGCAATCCCTTGTGGGCAATCGTATAGAAAATTGGGTCTTATTTTACTAAGAGTTGAATTTGCATACAGTAGTTATCTATAGGTCCACTGGGAACAGTCCTTTCGAATTTCTTCATGAATATGAATAATGTCAACCTACCCACCAATGCTCATCCAACCCACACTTCAGAAACAATTGGCCAGCATATTCATGATTTACTTTCTGAGATTTGCCACAAAGCTTCCATATCTTATGAAATTCACAAGATTTATGTCATATTTGTCAAGGCGCCAATCGGTCACCTTTCCAGCTTGGGCGACCAGTCGACTAGTCGTCGACCAATCAACTAGTCGATCGCCCAGTCGTAGGTATGATATTTACATAATATTGGTCATCTACATAAAGGTATATACAATAATTATATAAATCCACTAATGTAAGCATATATCCAAGCATATAATAGCCTAGATCCGGTAAATAATGTCATAAACACCTCAAATTTTTTGAATCAATGTATTCAAATTAAACAAATATAATTAGATAGAGAAAACTGATATACCATTATTAAATTTAGACACTTAGTGTGTTGAATTATTGTAACTAGATTAGAAGTTATTAATAGAACTAGTGTAGTGTGAACGAAACTGATGTTCACATCAAATCATTGCAAAAGACAATACAAACATTCGAGATAGGGGGTGGGGGGAGTTAGAATAGCAAAAGAAAACCTTTTCATTCTTGGCTCTGGCCTAACTAAGTGGCCGCTTAGGTTTGGTTTGGCCTGACCAGTCAGGCTAGTCGGCATGGGCGGGCGCCAAACTGAGGTCCAAATTCGGGCGGTAGGCTAGTCGGACCCCCCTCCAGCAACCAGCCTACTAGTCGGCGACTAGTCAGCCAACTCAACAAGTATGATTTCTGTAAAAGCACATTGTAGGTTCCAAGAATTCAAAGTGGGAGGTTATGTGCTAGTATGTTGATAACACCCATTTTATGGCTACTAGAGCTTATATTTTATTATCAAAATAGCCTCCAAACCTAACTTCTTCGTTTTATCTTATTTATTGTGAAGAAATTATGCCCACTACGCCCTTGACAATATTTCCCATCTTTTGTAGGGTTTTTCTTATTCTTCCACAAGAAAAGCATCAATCGGCCCATCAAGCCCATCAGCAACGAAGTCCATGTCCCAACCCGGTAGCTCGCGAGGCCGACACGCCCCCCTTACCCGTCATGGTCGCTGCCCGATACGACAGCAACCCGACGCGGGCGTGTCGTGCAGGAGTCCCTGCCTGCTGCAGCTCTCTACCCGATATGGTGCCTAACTCGTCACGGTTCACAACCTGACGAGGTCGTTACACGATATGGCCACCGCTCAGTGCAGCAGCCCGCCAAGGCTCCACCCCGCCACAACCGTACGCGATGCGCTCGTTGCCCAGCACGTTGATGGCTCGACACGCGTGTCGGGCGACAGCCATATCAGCTCCTCCTGAAGCCTCGAGAACGAAGCTGGGATGAAGGACATGTGGTCCAATAAAGGCTACAACTCTCATCAACTCGCTGTCTATAAATAGCAGCTACAAGCCTACGATAGGACGGGCCAAACCCAACGAGAGCTAACTCCCAGAGTAAAGGAGCTAGTGCGTCGAGTTCCAAGGAGCCTGTCGGGCGATAACTAGGTGAGCACACCCCCATCCCGAGAGGGATGGGAAGAGTTCACTTAGAGACCGTTCCTGTAGCAGCAAGCAGCACGATATGATCATCAAGGCTACTTCCAGCATGTCGGGTTCCTATCTGGGCTTCAACCCGAAACGGCCTGCCCACCTATACCCGACACGAAGAACCCGAGAGCCTTAAGATAGTGTTTACCCGATATGTATCCTAATCCGACACAGTACCCAACCCGATATGGTCTATACCCGTCATGGCTGTAGCCCGACACGGCCAGCAGCCCGACATGACCATATCGAGTGGAGGTCCTATCCCGATACGACCCTTACCTGTCACGGTCCATGACCCGACACGATCGTTTCCCGATAGGGCTTGTACCCGGTACCGGGTTAACACCATCTTAGGTGTTTGTTGTTGTGTACTTCGTTCTCCTAAATCAAGGAGACCGATACTTATCTTCCTTTTACAGCATTTACTTTCATTTAATTTTAGCATTGTAACTAAACCTTTATGTCTCTTTATGATTATTGGCATCTGTGGAGTTTATCTCATATCGTTCTATGTATGGTTTTATTTCGTTGGATGATTTCTTTCGGGCATCTGAGTTCTAGTTTCTTCTTTCTGATTCACGCTTTTGACTAGCTATCAAATCGTGTTTCCTGTTTTGACTCCTTCGAGAGAAGGACGTTGTAAACTTCTAGAGCTTGGTCTGATTCAGGTGTACGAGAGTACCCGGAACCATAGTTGCGCTCGGTTTATCCTTCCACGCGAGCCCACGCCTGGTACCTTTAAGAGAAGGAACTTAGTGCGTGGCTCGTTGGCGTCTTCTTTGAGAGAAGAAGGCGCGCCGCTTGTTACGATTAAGTTATCTTTCTTCGTGCTATGCCCCGAAGATAGTTTTATCTCGATTTCCTTCATACGAAAACCATCATAAAAACTACTAAAACCCAAAATACCCAAATCTTTAATCTTTCTGGTAATTCCCTTTGGAGATAGGTTTTCATTTAATTCTTTGTGATTCTTTTGCTACAACAAACCTTATCCTTCGACTTTTCGACGTGCTTAGACAAGTAAAACTTGGGTTCCGAAGCGCTATTCTTCCAGTCCTTGTGTTCGACCCCGAACTACTTCGACCTTGTGCTACTTGCAGGAGTCTTAAACATTCGGGTATTATAACATACTAAAGTCCGATGACCTAGACATGTCTCCATTTTTGGACCCACGTTTAAGGCTTATCGACTTTTTGGCGTCGTTGCCGGGGACTCGGCAACGAATATCGTTCTACGAACTCGAGTTTTACTTGCACTTTGCCAAAAAAACCTTGTACATATGCATATAATATTGCAGATACTTATTGTACATAATTTATACAACACACTCACACCTTTACACCTTTTCTTTTCAGGTACTTCCTCATCTCTTCAAACCCTCCTGTGTCTGACAAGCAATGGCTGAGGAAGCACCTGAAACTCGGTCTCTTCGTTCTTTTGTCCAAGTTAGGGTAAATGAAGAAAGGAACCCAGTGGTGGAGCAACCGCTCAACGTGGCTAACTTTGAGTTGAAGCCTGCCGTTCTCCAGCTGCTGCAACACAACCAGTTCGGAGGGAATACCAGTGAGGAGAATCCTTACAACCATCTTACGACGTTCAAGAGGACCTGTAAGACCTTCAAGATCAACAGGGTCCCAATATCCTACATATATACCCAGTGCTTTCCTTTCTCCTTAAGGGACAAAGCTCTGGAATGGTACACAAGTCTCCAAGATGGGAGTCTCCCCGACTGGTAACATCTGGCTAATGCTTTTATTGCTAAGTTCTTCTCTATAGAGAGAACGATAAAGTGCCAAAACAAGATAACCAGATTCTCGCAAAAAGTTTCAGAGAACCTGCATGAAACCTGGGAAAGATTCCAAGGCTATCAGAGAGAGTGCCCGCACCATGGTTTTTCTGAGCCCAAACTGATCACCACCT
Source organism: Alisma plantago-aquatica (assembly GCA_963693085.1). Classification (NCBI taxonomy): domain Eukaryota; kingdom Viridiplantae; phylum Streptophyta; class Magnoliopsida; order Alismatales; family Alismataceae; genus Alisma; species Alisma plantago-aquatica. Next base: position 889,280,294 of record OY856414.1, on the reverse strand, counting down.
TCTACAATGGGTTGTGCGTCGGAGAAAAGAAATCCTTGAATGATGCAGCAAGCAGCGATTTCTTGGGGCTCAGCGCCCAAAGAGCCAGGGAGATTATAGACAATATGGCCACGAATCAGCAGGACAGTGAATATGACAGAGAGTCAACGAGTCACTCCACCCCGGGAGAATCAAAGGCGATGGAGGCACTGTCGGCTAAGTTGGACAAGATAGTAATTGACGTTCAAGCCTTGAAGGACCAGAGCTATAAAGGTAAGGTCCGACAAGAAGCGATCAGGAGATGTGTCACATGCGGAGTCGGACCATCTTTCCGACTTTTGCCCACATACGGCCGTGCAGAGCGAGCCCGATGACGAAAGTACGGAGAACGTGAGTTGTGTCCAGTACCGACGTCCCGACCATCTCGGATTTTCATATGAAAACACCAGCGCGGCTGAGAACTCTCACCAGCTGGTAGGCGGAACCTCTTCAGGAGGACAGCAGAATCATCAACGCCAAACAGGTTTCCAGCAACCACGAGGCTACCCGAACGCCCAGCAAGGTCAGCAACAGCGACCATCGATGATGACCGAGTTGATGTCCTTCGCCAAGAAGCAGAATGATCTAAATGAGAAGCTAAACAAAAGTTCTGTGGACAGCACGGCGTTGCTCAAGTTAATGCAACAACAGATGGGAGGTTTTTTGACTAAGATTGGGGAGCTCCGTCAGCACAACAAGCAAATAGACCAGCAGCTGGCAAGCCTAGCCCAAAGTATCAACCATCAGGTAGGGTGATTCCCGTCCAGCACTAAGGCGAACCCGCGAGGGAATGAAACCGCGAAGATGATCGTCCTGAGGTCAGGAACAGTGATGCAGTCAGCCCACGAAAAGAGAGCAACAGCAGTAATAGCACCAGTCAAGGATGTAACCCCCGAGGAATCAGCAGAAGCACCCGCGAAGCAGAAGAAAGTAACAGCGAAAAAAGACGACAACGCAACTTCCCAGGAGCGCTCGGATAGGTATGCATCCCGCATACCTTTCCCGCACAAGCTAGTGAAAGCCCAATTAAAGAAAAGGTATGAGAAGTTCATGCTGCCGTAAAGAAGTTGCACCTCGGCATCCCTTTCTTGGATGCCATCGAGGAAATGCCCACCTATGTGAAGTTTCTCAAGGATTTGATTTCAAGGAAGAAAAAAGAGAAGATGTTGAAACCGTGAAGCTAGCACAAATGTCCAGTTCTTTTGTTAAGGCAAGAATGCCTTCCAAGAAGAAAGATCTCGGCGCCTTTGTCATTCCTTTCCAAGTCGGAGACAACATGACCCGAAAAGGTCTAGCGGACCTGGGAGCAAGTATTAGCTTAATGCCCTTGTCCCTTGCAAAGAGGTTAGGACTTACTGACATAGTAAGTACAAATATGAGAATCTAGCTAGCAGACCACACCTTCACCAGACCCGTTGGAGTAGTAGAAGATGTGCCCATTAGGGTTGAGCGGTTCTTTATACCCTATGACATCGTTCTGATCGACACCTTGGAGGACCTAGCTGCCCAATTATTTTCGGGCAACCCTTCCTTGCTACCGACAGAGCACTCATCGACGTAGAGGTAGGAATGATAACGATCAGAGTTGGACGAGAGCATATCGACTTCAACATTTGTGATTGCATGAAAGCCCCCTCATTCTTTGAGTCTTCTTATTTTTTCGAAAGTTATCAGCAACTCTGCGATGAGGTAAGGGAGGAGAAGGCTATGGTGGACCCACTGATGCGCGCCTTAGTTAGCAACGCACAGGTGGTCGAAGACCCGGAGGTGAAAGAACTCCTGGCATTTCTGGATGCCGAAGATCTGTCTGAAGCAGATGACCTTGTTGAGCGGTGATGTATGCTGCACTACGAAGCGATCATGCCGAAGAACCAGAAGAGAAGACCACGCCCAAATTAAAGGTTTTGCCGAAAGGTTTGGAGTACTGATTCCTGGATGAAGAAAGGATGAATCCAGTTATTATCAACTCAGAGCTGACCGACAATCAGAAGGAACAGTTGTTGGTGGAGCTGAAGCTACGAAGGAAAGCATTAGGTTACTCGATTGGAGACCTAAGGGCCTCAGCCCTTCTTTATGTATGCACATAATCCATCTTGAGGAAAATTCCAAGCCCAACGCCTAGCCACAACGGAAACTGAACGAGAAGTTGTGAGAGGTGGTCAGCAAGGAAGTTGTGAAGCTCTGTGATGCAGGAATCATATACACCATTAGTAACAGACTAACAGTACGTGGGTGAGTCCCATTCAGGTAGTCCCTAAGAAGGGAGGCATCACGCTAATCAAGGGAGATAATGGGGTTGAAGTTGCAACCAAGACCGTCACTTGTTGGCAGATGTGTATAGACTACCGAAAGTTAAACACTGCCACCCGTAAAGATCACTTCCCTCTCCCATTCGTAGACCAGATGCTTGAGCATCTGGCCCACCATTCATACTTTTGCTGGTTGGATGGGTACTCGGGGTTCTATCAGATCCCCATTCATCCAGACGATCAGGAGAAGACTACCTTTACCTGCATCTATGGAACTTTTGCTTTTAGAAGAATGCCCTTCGGGCTCTGCAATGCACCCACAACCTTTCAGCGGTGCATGAACGCTATCTTCGCAGATTTTGGGAAGATAAGATGGAAGTCTTCATGGACGACTTCAGCGTCTATGGCAACTCTTTTGATGATTGTCTGAATAACCTGTCTTTGGTAATGAAAAGATGTGAAGAACATAGTCTCACCCTTAACTAGGAAAAGTGCCATTTTATGGTACAGGAAGCTATTGTCCTAGGACATAAAGTATCCAACAAAGGCATTGAAGTTGATCACTCTAAGGTGGAAGCGATTGTAAAGCTCCCTCCACCCACGTCTGTGACAGGAGTCAGAAGCTTCTTAGGACATGTCGGCTACTACATAAGGTTTATCAAGGACTTCTCGAAGATTGCAAAGCCGTTGTCAAATCTGTTGATGAAGGATGTGAAGTTTGATTTCACAGAAGAATGTCTCACGGCATTCTCCACCTTGAAAGATGCTCTAGCCTCAGCACCCATTATCCAGTCACCCGACTAGAATCTTCCCTTCGAGCTTATGTGTGACGCTAGTGATTTTGCCATAGGTGCAGTCCTTGGGCAAAAGAAGGATAAAAAGAATCATGTGATCTTACATGCCAGTAAAACGTTAGACGAGGCCCAGATGAATTACACCACCACCGAGAAAGAAATGCTAGCCATTGTCTACACATTTGACAAGTTTCAATCTTATCTTGTGGGTTCTAAGGTGATTGTTCACACAGACCACGGAGCCATCAAGTATTTGATGCAAAAGAAAGACGCTAAGCCTAGGCTGTTGCGCTGGGCATTGCTGCCACAGGAGTTTGATCACGAGATAATCAACAATAAGGGTTCCGAGAATGTGGTCGCCGACCACCTATTGAGGATTAGAGTGGAGGATGACCACCCGTTGCCGATTAATGAAAGCTATGATGATGAGGCAATCTATGTTGCCCAAATGGCCAATCCTGAAAAGCCTTGGTACGTCGATATCTGTAACTATCTTGCCTGCAAACAGCTACCCCCGGAAATATCCTATAATCAGAAGAAGAAATTTTCTTCTCTGATTTGAAGTACTATTACTGGGATGGCCCTCTGTTGTTTAGGCGTTGCGCCGATAGCCTTTACAGGAGATGTATACCTGAAGATGAAGCCCCGAAGATCCTGTATAAGTGTCACTCCTCTCCCTATGGAGGACACTTGGGAGCTGAAAGAACCGCAGCCAAGGTTCTCCAGTCCGATTTCTATGGGCCCACCCTTTTCAAGGATGTTCACGCCTATGTCAAAGCTTGCAACGAGTGTCAAAGAACCGGGAGTATTTCCCGTAGGAATGAGATGCCCATGTCTGAATGGATTGAAGTGGAGATCTTCGACGTATGGGGGATCGACTACATGGGACCTTTCCCTTCATCATACGGTTTCAAGTACATTCTTGTAGCGGTGGACTACGTCTCTAAGTGGGTAGAAGCCATACCCGCTACCACCTGTGATGCCAAGTCTGTCATAAAGCTCTTTACAAAGATAATCTTCCCAAGATTTGGAGTCCCTCAAACGGTCATCAGTGACGGTGGATCACACTTTGCTGAAAGGCAATTTGAGTCACTTCTGTGAGGGTATGGGGTTCGACATAAGGTTGTTATCCTATATCATCCCCAGACGTCTGGACAGGTTGAAGTTTCGAATAGGCAAATCAAACAGATCCTAGAGAAGACAGTCGGAAAATCTCGGAAGGACTGGTCCACCAAGCTGGATGATGCTCTCTAGGCATACAGAACAGCGTACAAGACGCCGCTTGGCACCACGCCGTATCGGTTGATTTATGGGAAAGCATGTCATCTTCCTTTTGAGTTAGAGCACAGGGCATTCTGAGCCATTAAACGTCTCAACATGGATCCCTCCCTAGCCGGAAAGAAGAGGTTCCTCCAGCTTCAGGAGCTTGAAAAACTTAGGCTTCACACCTATGAGAACGCAAGAATCTACAAGGAAAGGACAAAAGTCTGGCATGACTGTCACTTGAGAAAGAAAGATGTCAAGGAAGGTGACAAGGTTTTGCTTTTTAAATCTTCTATTCGACTTTTTCTAGGAAAACTGCAGACTCGCTGGTCAGGACCGTTCGTGGTAGCAAAGACGTACCCGTAGGAATGATACAGTTGTACGACAAGGATGATCCTGCAAAGGTCTTTCCAATCAACGGATACCGGGTGAAAAGGTTCTACGAAGACGAAGCTTTCACAATGCGATCCGAGTTGCCCCTGGACGATGCCGAAGCCGCACCCGCCGAAGAAGCCTATCAGAGACGAAAGATGTCGAGCTAACGACAGAAATCATAGCGCTCCTTGGGAGGCAACCCAAATTTTAGTTTCTTAGGATAGGATGTTATTTCCTTTTCATGCAAAGAACATTTTGAACACTTTCATTGTAATAAGGCTCGAGTCTGTGCACGCGCCAGCGCACCGACCCTCGTGTTTTTCTGGGCCACCGACTTAGTTTTATCGCCTTGATGTGTAATACTAGCTGAGGCTGAGGTTTACACTTCGGCCAGTGATGTTTTACATATCACGCGTCTTTTACTTGAGTTTTTAGTTTCACTAAGTTTTTATGGCTTTTTAGCAATGTATGTGGCTTTTGAGAACAATGCATGGCGCGCAGGACATGTTAACCATCTTTATCGTTCGTGCTTGGCATATCGGGTTACCGTGTCGGACAAACGTATCAGGCAGGTGTCGCGCACGGCATGTCAGTCGGTCCGCGTATCGCTCTGTCAGCGAAGCGCTCGCGCCACACCGCGCCCAGATGCATCACGTGAATCCGTGGCGCACAAAGGCGCGCCGAGTAATGCATACTGAACGACGCACCGCCTCCCTCTAAGCCTCACGACACGACGTGATTAGACAGGATTTACCTTGCTTTGAAAGGCAATTCGCGTGCATGCGCGACGCATGTCCTCGTTTTTACCTTTTAACCCCGCTCGCGGACGGCTATATAAGCAGCGAGAGATTAACCGTGTCGGGTTACCAAAGTTACCAAGCTTTTGCTCCCGTATCGTGCAATATCTTGCATCGCTCAAAGCCGTCCTAGCTCCCGTATCGGTTTCCCGCCTCTTGACCTCCCGTGTCGTGTTCAGCATCTCCGTGCCCGACAAGGTAATAACCCATGTCACGTAGCCTCTATCGCGCTGACCTATCGCCTGTTTGTATCGCGCACCAATAACGCTTAGACTGTATCGTGCACCGCGTATCGTGTTCTTGCCCGTGTCGGGCAAAAGCTTTAAGCGTGTATCGATTTTCCTAACTATCGCTTCGATTGTGTCGGGCTTCCATCTGTGTCGCGCGACACATGTACCGCGCATTCCTTATCGCGCTGAGCGAGTTTGGGGAGCCTGCCGACACTCTCCAGGGTCTGCGCGATGCATGTATCGCGCAGCAGTATCACGTTCTTTTGATGCCGACTTCACAAGTGCATCGTTTTCCCTTTTACCCGATATTGGTTTATCATGGGTACCGCGCAAGAACGTGTCGAGTTCCTTTGGTATCATGCACTTGCGTGTCACGCGCCAGGAATTAAAATGTTTTGCTTCAAGCCCAACGATGTGCTTCTTAATGCAACCCGATATCGGTTTTTCGCAGGTATCGCCCAAACCGTATCAGGCGATACCATTCTTACTAAGTTTCAGTTATAATCCCACGTATCAGGACAAAATTTCATATCAATAACTTTTTTTGATTTAACATGAATTGTCCATCTTTTTCAGAAAAATGGCACGCACAAAAGAGACTGTCGTCCAGGTTGATAGCAAGGTCGGAGGATCAACCCCGAGGCCACAGCAGTGGCCACCGCAGGGCAGAAACGCTGGCCCTTTGAGGCCGAAAAGTGGCCCCGCGTCGAGGCAAGCACAGCCACGGCTGCAACGGCAGAACCTGATGTTCTTGCCCACTCTCCAGGGCGATTCGTGCCAAGGGACGCGGACCACCAGAGGCGCCACACCGAGCTGGCGGTAAAGGTCTTCCGACCGACCAGATTCTGCCACCACGCTTCCTTCCGGCAGATCGGCATATTCGACAGGTTGGAAAACGTCCTCGAAGTAGCTGTTCTCCGGAAGCTTTGCTTCAGTTTCTCCAACTCGTACACCAAGTTGACGAAGGAGTTCATATCCTCCCTCCGTCGGATACCAAACACCCCAGAAGAAAAAAGCAAGAGGTACGGCGGAGCGGACAGGCTGTAGGAGCGCCTCTACAATCAAGAGCATGAAATAACAGAGAGACTGCTCAACGAGATCTTCTCCACCGGTGCAGCCGGGCAAGAGTTGCTCAACGAGATCTTCTCCACCAGCGTAGCCGGGCAAGAGCTGCTCAACAATGGAGCCCGAATCAGTGACAGCGATGGTTTTGACCCGGTCAAGATGTGGAAAAAATTAACGGGCGAATCCTCTTTCAAGCCAGGAAGCAAGGTAGTTGCGGTCCACTCCTGCTTCTGGCGGATCGTTCACAAGATCGTGACCTGTCTACTCTTCAGCAAGTATGAGACGAGCAACCTGTACACTGAAGAGCTGCACCTCATCTGGTACATCATGGCTGGCAAGCCGATCAACTTGGGGCGCTTCCTGCTCAACCGTCTTCACCCGATCAACGACGCCACCAAGGAGTACAACATGGGAGGAATCGTCAACATGATCGCGGTCGGGCTCGGGTACCCAAAGGAGCCGCTCAGCCTGTCGCGAACCAGGGGTGACGACAAAATAAATATCAAATTCCTCACCAGGGCGAACATCATAAAGGAGGGTCGCCAGCTTTTCTATAGGTTCGCAAGAACCAACATCCTCCTACCCCTCCCAAGTTGCGTCAACTATAATGCGGAGAAGCTAGTCTTCATGACGGCAGAGGTCGAAGCTCTGACCGTCGATGCAGCCTACGCCGCCCAAACAGCCATCCAAGAGAGGATGACCACCACAGGGAGGCCCGCACTAACGGCAGCTCGGCGGGACAAGTCGCCAGTGGTCATTCTAACAAATGTGGAAAACCTATAACTTATTGCAGTTTGCCAAGCCCCCTTCGCCTCGTGCACCTACAAGAGCTTCTTCAAGTCATTTTGTGCCTCACCATCTTCAGTGATTCAAGCTTCTCTTCACTCGCCTTCCTAATTAGCCGCCCAAGTGCATTGACGTCGTTCTTGACGACCAGACACTATTCACCAGTTAGGGAAATGTGTGTTGCTTCCTAGTTTGATGGCATCACTACTGATCTTCTGACACCACATGGACCCAAAGATGCCTCTGTTACATCGACATCAATTTCTTAGCACATTACCTCAGTGTCGACTCAACATAGTCGAGTCTTTTGTAGTTGAGGGGAGCTAAGGTAGGAGTAGGACATACAACACATATTCATACTTATGAACCCATACGCGAACGAGTTTGTGCTCACTAGACTTTTTGGGTTTCATTTGCATTAGTTAGGTTATATTTTATTTCCCTTTTACTTTGAGGTTTGTACGACTAAGTAGTTTAGTCCCATATTGGTTCCCCCCAAACGAACTTCTCTTGTTTTATGTGCCTATGTATAGGTTGACTATGTCATTAGTAGGATCAAATTGAACGATTATGAATGAAAGCCATCTTCTTTTACCATTATTTATGTCTTAGCCATGTTCCATTAAGGTAAAAATTACCTTTGTTGTGTGAGTTGTGAAGTTACGAGTTAATCATAAACAGCTTACAAGTATACTCTCAGAAAGTATTATTGGCATGTTTAGTTAATAGGATAATCAGTTAATGGGCTTAGCGTCTCGACCCATATAGCCTTACTTGAGACACAAGTATGTAATGTTTCTCCCCTTTCTCCTATATATAGGATAGGGGTGTGACATCTAATATAAGAACATAACACAACTGAGTTTTCCTAACACTTTTCAATGTAGTATGAGAGCACTTACCCTAACCCTAGAGAGAAAAGAGGGAGAGCCTCCGCCTGCAGGCAGTCGCTGTCTCTCCATGGGTTAGGTCAGCCGCTCACCATCCTCCTGACCTTCATGATCGTTTCTCTTCTTCTTTCATATAGTCTTAAATCTATACATCGGCGCCATTCTTCTTGTCCATCTACGCTTCCTCAATTCATAGTCAAAGACAGCCACCTAGTTTCTAGAAGGTGTTAATTCCCATCCAGATTTGTTCCTCGTCTCTTCTCTGAGGTTCTCTCCCCGATCATCTGCATGCAGTGTTCATACCAGCCATCATCAACCGTCAGTTGTTGATCACCAACGTCTATTGAATACCCAAAACACCACCTTCTCCAGCCTATTAGAGGTCGGGCGTCATCTCAGACATCTTCACTGTTGTCGTCGCATCAAACAAAGAAATAGCAGTAAGGGAGTCGTTGTCATCCCCCGATCCCCGTTGCCTGGACAATGCTAATTCCCGTCCAGATCGGGTCGTGGTCTAGCAAGTGTTCCCTATGGCTACTGTCATCCTAGAAGTCTCTACAATTACCAAACATCTTTTCCTGGATAGCGCTAACTCACGCCCCAGATATGTTTGTGGTCTTGCAAGGGGTTATTGTTGCCTCAGATTCGCATGATCCGTTGTCACAAGTGACGGTGCTAATTCATGTCACCCCTCGGCGCGTCTTCCCGGGGTTGTGATCTCCTGAATGGCACCAATTTCCGCCCAAATCATGCATCGGCGTCTGCCAACACGGCATGTTGTCCAACTAATACAGTGTGTCGCAATCCAGAATCGTCCTGCGGCACAGGGTTTCGCTTAGATCGCAAGTTACACGGCGTGTCAGATCTCAACACGATTGTTGGTAGGAGCATGTTTCAGGCCTACACGGCGTGTTGACGAAAATTGATTTCACGCCTTTGAAATTTTTCCACATGACGTGTTGTTGGGAGCCTTCATCTTCGATGAACAAAGTTAAAACGGCATGTCAGGACTTCACACGACATGTCAAAAGCAATTTGTGTACTTCCACTTCAAGTTATGACGTCCTCCAAAAGTCTTTCCTTCAATACCTAATGATAATCGGATTTCGGTTCAAGAAAAGATCCATTTAATTTGTCCGTTCGGATTTTACAATCGAGTCATTTTGCATGTTGATTCCGGTTATCAATTTCTCTTCTCCACATGATACACCTTTTGTTTTACATTTTCCTTTGATGCCCTCCCACCCATCATGTGTGTGTCTCTTTCCACATGTAAGAGGTCATGTCTCTTCTCCACACCACCTACTCAATTTCTTTGTATTTGGTGTGCAGGGGAATATAGAGGAGAGGGAGTATGAGGAGACTATAAGAGAGAGCATATGAGGAGAGAGATGCGAGTGATATTCCAAGCTATCTTCATAGAGCTTCATATACTTCATCAGATCTGCTCTTCCGATGTATTTTGTGGTGCATCATTTCCACCATACTTGTCAAGGCGGCCAGTCGGTCACCTTTCCAACTTGGGCGACCAGCCGACTAGTCGTCGACCAGTCGACTAGTCGGTCGCCCAGTCGTAGGTATGATATTTACATTATATTGATCATCTGCATATAGTTATATACAATAATTATGTAAATCCACTAATGTAAGCATGTATCCATGCATATAATAACCTAGATTTGGTAAATAATGTCATAAAACACCTCAAAAATTTTGAATGAAGACTATTCAATGTATTCAAATTAAATAATATAATTAGATAGAGAAAAGTGATATACCATTATTAAATTTAGACTTTTAGTGCTTGTTGAATTGTTGGGATTGAGGCTTAGATGATGATGATGATGATGAGTGCTTGTTGAATTGTTGGGATTGAGGCTTAGATGATGATGATGATGATGAGTGCTTGTTGAATTGTTGTAACTAAATTAAAAGTTATTAATTGAACTAGTGTAGTGTGAATGAAATTGATCTTCACATCAAATCATTGTAAAAGACAAACACAAACATTCGAAATAGGGGGTGGGGGAAATTAGAATAGCAAAAAAAAACCTTATCATTCTTGGCTCTAGTCTAACTAAGCTGTCGACCATGCTTGGTTTGGGCCGACCAGTCGGCCTGGGCGGACACCTAACTAAGGTCCAAATTTGGGCGGTAGGCTAGTCGAACCCCCCTCCAGCGACCAGCCGACTCAACAAATATGATTTCCACTAAGCATCGATTTACATGTGAGTTGGCTATCTACACTAATTCCAGTTTGCCACCGCTTTCAGACGGCGTTGAAGGATCTTAACTATAGGATTGACACCAAGCTTTTCACGTACGTACCGCATTATGTATGTCAAGACAAGAGCTTGTTGAGCTAATTCCAACCTCTTATTTCCTCTGGTGTTAATGATGTTTCAGTTTATCATTCTCGTTGCATTCCTATGAGACGGATGGTTGCTTCTTCACTTCAGAAAGTCATCAATTTCTAGCATGAGCATTATGTATCTGCAGGGATTCACCAATTTATCTTCACCGAACTACTTTCATTATGTCTTCTCCGAATTGCATATGTTGACATGCTCTTCTACTGATCTTCTTGGGTTTATATTTGATGGTGTCATTCATTCCTATCAAGCCCCCACTGCGCTAGATTTATGGAAGTAGTATAATAGCCATCAGCACCTAGTCCAGATTTATGGAACTAGTGTGGTTTTCTGCGCTAATATCAGTTGGCTACACTTCTCAAAAGATTTGAAGATACCTCTATTGTTACATCGACATTGTGTCTTTGCGTTCATGTCGCGTTATGTATGTGGGTTATGTTGATTGTGTGGTTATACCACTCACACATTCCTCTCCAGTGAAGATGACCTGTGGAGGTACTTTTGATCGTCTGCTCCAGTTTGATTATGGCGAGATTTTGCCATGGCTTTTGGATTTCATGTTCTTCATTCCAGATTCACTGGAAATGACCTTTCCCGAAACTCAAGCATTTACAGCCTACAGAGCACACCTTAAAAGAGGTCTCCATCATATGTTTAGTTAGGAAGTACTAATTAAGGGGAAGTAACAATTTTTGTATGGGGAGTGACTTTTTATCATCTAATCGAGTCGTGTAAGTCCAAACTAGGACATGAGTTTCATCCAAGCTCCAGCTTGAGGAGTGTTATAAAGTATTAATAGCCTATTTAGTTAATAGGATAATTAGTTAATGGGCTTAAGTGTCTCGGCCCATATAGCCTTACTTAAGTCTCAAGTTTGTAATGTTTCTCCCCTCCCCTTCTCCTATATATAGGATAGGAGTGTGCCATCTAATATAACAACACAAAATAAGTGAGTTTCCCTCACACTTTTCAACATATACAATATGAAAAAGATGCAATCCTGTGAGCATGAAATACTTATCCTTACCCATGTAAAATTAACTAGTTAAATCAACTTTAAGTATCATAACCAGGGTTGTAGTATATTTTTTTTTTTTATCGAGAGAACTGCCCCCGTAGAAGCGCCACTTTTGTGACCCCCCCAGACAGCGTAAAACTCTGGGGCCCCGAGCGCCCCGCACACCCGGGAACCAATTAAAGCGCACAGTTAACCGGCCTGCACGACAGGTACCATTTCGGAGGCGGTCGCTAGGGCTGTCAATGGGGAGGGTATTATCCATTTACCCTTACCCATACCCTGGAGGGTAAGGGTAAGGGTAGAAATTTTATTACCCTTTACCCGTTTACCCGTTCCCTGTTTCCCCGCTATACTATAAGGGGAGGGTAAGGTATAGACATTATCCATACCCTTTTACCCGCACATGATATAAAGGTTACAGAAAAATATATTCTAAAGGAGTTTGTATGTAAATGTTTAACCCTAATACTAATACACTAGTTATAAAAGAACAAAGTTGGATGCCTCTTAGGGCACGACGGCCCGCTTGCTGCTTGGTTACCATTACGATATGTAAAGCAGCGAACTGGCAACTGGGGACTCGCCGCTCACGAACAACACGCAAAGCAGTGGCAGTCGCAGACCGTGGAGAGTTGCAGGAGTCATACAACGGACATGCTTCTGCCTTCTGGCCTTTAGTCGTTCCCCGCTGCGGGCCTTCTGCGGTCTTCCGCTTCCATCGCACGACCGCGGCACCCTGCTCACTTGCAGCGGCTTCCCTCATTCGTTGTCCATCGCACACCAAGCAAGCAACAACTTCACATATCTCTCAACCACGCCAACTCCACATTGCCCTCAGCCACGCCAACTCCACGTCGCTGTCCTACAGGACGTTCACCCACCGGCCACCGGTAGCAGCTCCTCGTCGTACATTCACCCCCCGGTCACGGGCCACGATCTTGTATCTCCCCACTTCGGCGCCGTTCAGTGGAGGTTGTACTAGTAACAAGAAGCTCATTATTCCTATTGTGATTTTATATTATGTAATGATTCTCATGTAATATGTTCTAGTAGATTTTTATAATCTATGAACTTGGTAGCCTCTTTTGGAATAGTATTTGAACTTGAGAGTTACTTTATTCTATCATTGGAAAATGACTTGTTGTTGTGCTTGTAATACTTTCTTGTTGAGGGAAAAACATATATATCTTGCGGAAAATGAGGTGTTGCTAAAACACTTATTTGTTATGCATACTTATGCAAAGGAAAAAAATGATTTATGCATACAAAATTGTTATTGTGTGAATTGACTTAACTTTACACAGAGAAACATATGATTTTGAATTGGATATAATGTTTTATATGTTGTTATCAATATATTAGTTATAAAATTATTAAAAATCAACACACAATGTGTATAAAATTCTTTTTTGTCAAAATTACTCGCTTACCCTTTACCCTCCCCATTTACCCTGTGGAGAAGAGGGTAAGGGTAAGGGTAAGGGGAGGGTAAGGGGATTGCTGAGAAGGATAATTACCCTTACCCTTACCCGCTACCCAAAGAGGGTAAGGGTAAGGGTAAGACCTTACTCTCCCCATATCCTCCCCATTGACAGCCCTAGCGGTCGCTGGGTTTCGAACCCGGGTCCCTTCATGGGGGAACACCATGTCGAACCACCTGAACCACTCCTCCCCGGCGGTTGTAGTATATTATTATCTATTACTTTGATGATCAAACTTGAGCAAAAATCAAACAAAATTTTCATCGTTATAGGTACATTAGATCCAAATGAATTTGTGTCCCAGAAGAACACGACATCAGATACTTTGGTACGAAATGATAATAAAATGAGATATGTATACACATAATCTATTAAAATATAATGAAAAGTCACCTTTGCTATGAGAGTTGTCAAGTTGCAAGTTTATCAGAAACAACTTCTAACTAAGTCTACAATATGAAAAAGATGTAGTCTTGTGAGTAAAGACGAAGATGAGGCCCACTACAAGATTTGGCAACAAAAAAATCGAGGACAAATGAAGCACTGGATTATGGGATTAGTCTTTGAACCACAATCAAATAGGTGAACTTTGGTATTACCAGTCAGTAAATCTTCAAGTAAATCTGTAGGCATGTTTTAAATTGATAGACAGCACTTCAGGAGTGATAAGTGAGAAGGGTCCGAAAGAATTCACGACAAGTCCGCTCTATGGAGAAGAAACAAGGACATGTAGAAATAATTGGAAGTGTGCTAATCTCAAGACACAAAACAAGAGATAACGGAAGAACAGAAAGGAAAACATACAAGCTGTTACCTGAGAACTAACAAATATATATACCATTAGGTATATCAAGATTACTGAATTGTGGAGTAACATATGTATGGCATATAACTAATGTGTGCCCTGTCAAAGTGATATGTGAAGCTTGCTGAACACTGAGAGCAATAAATCTAATATTACATACCATTCAAGTTTACTGTACATATAGCTACATTGGTAAATTAAATAGAATGTGAGCATGATAAGCAAGCATGGATATAAAGATTGATGAAATGCAGATTAATATACTCAAAATGGAGATCAAAAATAAGCATGAAGATAACAGCATTGCAACAAAAAAACACAACAGATGAGAGCATGACCAAAAACAAAGACAAAAAAAAAAACAATTATGAAATGACTAGCGGGAAAACACATTGGGGCAAAAACTCACAGCCGGCAGAATGGGTCCCTTGTTAATCCACGAGGCACGGCAGTGACAAGGAGATGATACAAGGGTGGGAAAGTGGCATTGGTAATTGGGTTCACAACAAGGGTTGAGAAGCAGTAAGGATTTTGTGGGGCTGATGAGTAAAATACAAGATGGCAAAGCAGCGGGCCATTAACATGCGCGTCTATAACCTAACTTGGAAGGAAAAAGCTCTCTTAACAGCACGATGATGAAATGACCCAATTCGCATTGTACAAAGAGATTTAACAAGCCCAAAACAAGGCAGCAAGGCTTCAGCCTGTACTGCCTCAACGACGACAGAGTACCAGAGGGGAATCCTTTGGTCAAGCTCTTTGGTAATAGAGAGGTATGGCAGGTTGGTAATGGAGAAAGGTTTTGTTCGAAATACTCACAGCGGGTATAATAGGGCGCTGACAGATCGTCACCACACCTGGAAGCCTGGAGCCTGCCGTCCGTGAAGCGGGGCGGGGCGTAGAAATCTACCGGAGGAGAGCCTTGACGGGTCTCAGGTGCTGGAGATGAGCTACAGCATGGCTAACCAAGAACAAAGTTTTGCTCAGCTTTCTTTCACCAGTCTGGCCGAAAAACCCAACGTCGATTGGAAGCCGGAACTTACGGACAGAACCAGTTGCTTGTGGAACACCCTCCCCCTCTATCTCTCTCTCTCTCTTCTATAGGATTTTCTGCACGTATTTGACCTGGAGATACACGTGTGCGAAGATCCAAATAGGTGTTGCGTACTGTCAGTAAAATTAGGATCAGCAGATTCGTTCTCCTCTCTCTGTTGCGTGACGCAGAAAACGCAAGTTCTAACCGTCTGTTTCCAACTTTCCGTACCGCAATCGCTACGGAGGTAAGTTTGGCGGAGCGACAGACCGCACCACACAAAACGCTACCTCGTCGCAAACCAGCTTCGAGTCTCCGACCATTTTTTGCCTCGAAAAAAAAATCAAAATAGACGAGTTAGTACTATTTAATGACCAAACTAGACGACTTTGGAACAAATTTACCGGCATAGACGAGTTTAGGAGAGAGAAAAAACCGAAGACGCCAAACTGAATGGCCCAACTGACGTAGTCGGCCCCGCGCCAACGGGTCCCTGGGGTGGTACTTTGATACCAGGTATTTAGTTAATATGCAATATTTACATTTTAATTAATATATATTATTTTACAATAATTAATTATTGCATCTAAGTAAAAATATCACATTAATATTAATTATACAATATTTCTATTTGATATTAAATAATATGTTATATTTCAATATATTGATCTATAAATCCATTTATTAATAACATATTTAACTACATATGCATTTAATTATTGATTATAGATATATTTACGAGTTGAATACAAATTTTTAATGTAAACTTTCAAACTATATGATAAAAAATATTATTCAAATGTAGTATGTAAAATATTATATTACACATAAAAGTAATTACTATATTAATCAGATAATATTTGTATGTATATTAAATAATATAAAAATTCAATGTAATATAGCACTATATATACACTCATTATATACATAATATTGTTTTAGATATTATATCATATATTATATTATGCATATTAATATTAATCATTAATATATGATATTAGATTAAAACGTTATGTCTACTATATGTTCATATTTGTATATTTATTTATTAATGATATATTAAAGATATATACATACTATTATTATATCGTTAATAAATAAATATAGTTTGCATATACATAACGTTTTAATCTAATATCATATATTATGTCTACTATGCATATTAATATTAATAATTAATATATGTATATTTGTATATTTATTTATTAATGATATATTAAAGATATATACATACTATTATTATCTCATTAATAAATAAATATAGTTTGCATATAGATAACGTTTTAATCATTATATACATAATATTGTTTTAGATATTATATCATATTTGTATATTTATTTATTAATGAATAATAATAGTAGACATAATGTTATGTATATGCAAACTATATTTAATTTGTATATGCAAACTATATGCAAACTATATATCTTTAATATATCATTAATAAATAAATATACAAATATGAACAAATAGTAGACATAACATTTTAATCTAATATCATATATTAATTATTAATATTAATATGCATAGTATAATATATGATATAATATCTAAAACAATATTATGTATATAATGAGTGTATATATAGTGATATATTACATTGAATTTTTATATTATTTAATATACATACAAATATTATCTGATTAATATAGTAATTATTTTTCTGTGTAATATAATACTTTACATACTATATTTGAATAATATTTTTATCATATAGTTTGAAAGTTTACATTAAAAATTTGTATTCGACTCGTAAATATATCTATAAACAATAATTGAACGCATATGTAGTTAAATATGTTATTAATAAATGGATTTATAAATCAATATATTGAAATATAACATATTATTTAATATCAAATAGAAATATTGTATAATTAATATTAATGTGATATTTTTACTTAGATGCAATAACTAATTATTGTCAAATAATATATATTAATTAAAATGTAAATATTGTACATTAACTAAATACATGGTATCAAAGTATGAAAAAAATGTTGAGCCCGCGCCCGCGCCAACGGGTCTGTGGAGTGGCCGTGCCACGTAGAGGCCCCAGGGACCCGTTGACGCGGGGTCGACTGCGTCAGTTGGGACCAATGAGATTGAAGACGCCATTCAGTTTGGCGTCTTCGACCCTTTCTCTCTCCCAAACTCGTCTACCCCGGTAAATTTGTTCCAAAGTCGTCTAGTTTGGTCATTAAATAGTACTAACCCGTCTATTTTGATTTTTTTTCTTTTTCTTCGTATCAATGCGATCGTGTAATAGCAGTTGTTCATCTATCTTATTATTGGTACAGTCAAATTAGTACTAGAAAGGTGACTGGTTTCATGGTCCATTGCAATGATTTCTTACAATGAGAAATGAGAAGTAATTAGAGTTTACTAATCATCATAGATGGAGTAAGTAATATTAAATGGAAATGGTTGGAAGCTGCATTTTTTACATAGTGATACTTACTTGCGTTGACTACCCATCACTTTATATTTGTACTCTGGTCGCTTTAACCAAGTGTTATAAACTAAGAGTAGTGAGTGATACACGCTTGTTTTCGTCAACCCATCTATATATGTAGGGTGTAATGAAAGTTATAAAGGGAACGAGAAAATAGGAGCGAGAAAAATGAACAAAGAAAGAAAAAATATGAGAGAGAAGTTTGTTTTGTTTATAATTTTTAGCGTGTAATGGAAGTTATAAAATGGTCATGCGTCTATAAAAAGGGGGCATGCCCTAAAGGATAAAACACATTTTTGAGACACAACTTGAGACAAGTTGGTCGTCTTCTCTCTCTCCAAGAAAAAGAAAAAACGTAAGACTACTGTCCAAGATAGGAGAAGCAAGAAATTTTCATGACGACTAGCACATTCACGACTTTTATTCTCCTTCAACGGGTTGACCATGGTGGTGCACTACGTCCTTCCTCATGACATGCGGAGACTCGAAGTACATCTTCCACAAGACGACAAAAGGCTATCGCAAAGAGAACAATTCTGATCCTTTCTCTTCCATGTGGATATCTTATGGCCAACTCAAATTTGAATCTGGTAGATCAAGATCTTTACTAACAAAAGAATTGTCTTATTGTTGGACAACAAGCGTGCGCAAGGGTATCACATTTATACCTCTTTTGTTCTTTTATATACCAGAGTTTTATAGCTACAACCGATTTGCTAGCATGGGAATTTTGGGAGGAAATTTTTAACATTGCACTACGCCTATCCCTACAATAAAATCATCATCTAACATGGAAAGGAACTTATCTTGTCCCTCACCAAGGGAGCTAAATTAGGGTTTTGGTTCTGCTTTGAATCCAACTCGCTTATCTATGTCAAAGTATCTTCCCTTTGTATGCATGATTGTCCTTACTATGTATCTAATATATTTTTAATCTAATTTCACTTGAATGAGTTCTCTTAACATGATGTATGTCCATGTGACACTTTTCATCTACATACGATCCAAGCAATAACTAGAATAGATAACTAAAACACAATAGAATTGAGATCCAACAATACTATACAAGTTATGAACTTGTTAAAGTGGAATTACTACAAGAAAGTTTGTAGTACATGTAAGTCTAGGATTTGTCAATCCATTGACTCATAACAAATTGCGTGTAATATCATGTACTTGGTGATGGAGTTGGTGGAAGAGTGTAACGGTTCAGTTCTTCTAGTTTGTTAACTTCATTAGATATAATAAAGTGCATGTCAATGTATGCTCTGTACTCTTGTTTTTAGCATCGATGTTCATGTCAACAAAATCACAAATGTTCATCACTTGACACCATATAACATTGCACTCTTTAGAAATAATTGTAGTCTCTAGTTGTAGTAATTTTGTTGTATGTATAATATTGGCTACCCATTCAAATAAGAACATCTCCTAGTTCCCTATGAGGAAAAATTTTGTTATTTGTTAGTATGATTGGTGTTTTTAATATTACATCAACTTATGAATGTGTTTTACCACACAAATATAATATAACTCCCCATAACTCTCACTTAACATCCCATATTCATTAGTACATGCATCTTCTATGTTAACCTTGTCTGTGACAATTCTTGCGTAGTTTGTGACGTCATATGCAACTATTTATGTCATTGAATTGCTACACTTTAGTAGAAACTTGAATAACCTTAAGGTAGACAACCCATACAAGGGGAATTAACATTAATTTTTAATAAGCTATAAAACACAATGCGTGGATGCCCAAAACAAAATACAATGCATAAAAACTAACATGAAATTGTTTCATATGAACTAGGAACAAATGATCAATACATGGCAACAATAGAATGTCGTTTTAGGAACTATTCCACCTATCCTCATCGTTGGAGTTTGTACTGTCACTAGTTAAGTCAGAGTTTGTTATGTGGACATCACGGCTACTACATAACTCATCTATATCTAAAAGGATCCTTGTAGTGTCTGCTTTTGTAGAAGTAAGGTGATAAAAAAAATGCAGACCAATTGGACCTAATTCTCCTTGCAAACAATAGTTGGCTCATCGTAGCCTCCCTCAATGCCTTCAAACTTGTCATGTTGTGTTGATAACGATGCATTGATACCCTCATTTTGTAGGTATTTGGGATGAATTCCTTATGCAAGTGTATTATGGTATATGAGGTTTATTCTCTTCAAATTCACCATTGCTTGCATCTGCTTGGTCCACGCACACACATATAATGCAAGGTAGGACACATTGACATGTTGGCATTCCAATAGTCATCACCTGATATAATTCATGTGATGCTAATATAAATTAATGTGATAGTTATATATTTTGTGACATATACACACATGTAAACAACATAGTGCCTAAAATAACCCTCTAAAATTAGTCTTAGGATAAAGCAACATGTTTTTTTTGAGATAATTGGAAATAAATTGAAGTGGCATATCATGTATCCCATAGACTGGTGGAGATATCATCCCTTATCATGTCCATTGATCCTAGTTCCCCTTGATTTGAAAGTTCATTAGGAAGTTCTTTGTCTCTTTCTTACTGAATTCATCCATTTTGTCTTCTTCATCAACATTTTCATCTGGTAGTTGATGTCTCTTAACAATTATGTAGTAATAACAAGAAACTATAATTCTATGTTGCTCGGTTATCCCTAACATAGGTTGTTATCTAAGTATGGTGAACCTCCTCTTCAACACACTAAATGCCCTCTCAAAAACATTTAGTAGTTGTGTGTATCTATGGTTCAACATCTCCTATTTGTTGTTGTATGAACGTCACACCCCTTATAGTCAGATAAATGATATGTTGTATTACAAAACAGTGCAACAAATTGAGATGTCTAGGCATGTCCTAAATGTACCATGTAGTATCGATCCCTTAATACACTAAAATTCCCAGTAGCCATGCTTTCACAAAATACATGCATTCCAACAACTGAACCCTCCCATCCACACATGAATTCCATATCAAAATTGACAACTGCCATGACATTTGTTGAGACAAATCCCTTTCTACTGTGGTAATGATTTTGTTGGTCCCAATTGACATGTACAAGTGCATACCATCAATTGCACCTAATGCATCATATGTTTAAAAAAAATCAAGTGGCAAGAGTGTAATACATGTAATAGGTGCAGAGCTCACATATAAAACTCTTACCTTGAAGTAAGGGTAGAACCTTGTATTTTGCCTACTTTTATTGTGTGTAATGAATGGAAGTTTTAAGACGATAAGATATTCATCACACAAGGCAAACACTCCATCTAACACTTGATTAAATTTGTGGCTAATGATGTCTCTGTAATGACATAGACTTTTGCTAAATTGTGATTGATACGATCGTTCCAAGCCATTATAGGAAGTAACAATTATGTGCTCGAGACCGTGTGTGTGCTTCGTATCAAGTATCATCATTCTAACTTTTCAGCGAGGGTCGTGATATCTATGAGCTTCATATGAAACAAGTTGTACACTTTTTCTTTATAGATTTGCATTAGTTCAATGACCTTTTGATCTCTTCTTCTAAATCTAACCGACCTTGGATGTGGAGTTGTTGTTTCATATTTGTTGGCATGCCCTCTTAATCCAATATTTTTATATATTTCCCTTGGGAAAAATGTGCTAGTGAATCCCTTGTAGACAATATGAAACTTATGGTCCATTCAACATCAGATGTATGTTCGATGCCAACCATTATGCCTACCCAAATACGGAGTTCGAAAACAACAACAAAGATGTGATCATTCATCACATTAGTTTAAATATCTTGTACAAACTACATATGGTTAAACCATATTACATTAGGAATGAATTATTTATAAAGGTAATAATGATATTTAAATTGAAAGTAGTTTAGACATAGTTCAACGACCAAAGTATATAATCAAAATTATTTTTGGTACACAAGTCCAAATAGTTATTATAAGAAAGAAATGCATGAAATAATAGTCTAATATGTGGTAGTCATGAGTCTAGTCTCCAACTACATATGGTGGTGTAGATGAGCTGCTAAATATGTTTGAAACTGTCATCATGTTGGCCTTGTCCTAAGAAGAGGATGTTCTTACACTTAAATTTCCTTGTTCGGATGGCAACCTCCATACTCAATTCATATTGAGATACAAGAAATGGGGATTAAATGGAGGTTGTGCATGGGGAGGAACTGCGGAGTTCATATCCAAACATTCACTTATAAAGAGTGCCACTGTCTCAGGAGGCGGGGGCTTGTGTGAGTATTATTGGGTTACCATGTCAGCAGAAAGTTCACCACATCAAGTAGATGAGAACTATTTTTTAGATAAATGGCCATGTATGTCTTATTATTTAAGTAATTTATTAGGACAAGCAAAATTGTGAAGGGTGCACTAGGAAAGGCATTGTAGTAGTGGTCATCTATCTTTTATATGTTTTTTGTGTCCAAAGGACCAAGGTGAGCATATCCTCATACATTTTTTTTATAAACTTCAAAGAATGGTTTGGTGGAGGCGTTAATGTTTTCGACAATGGTTAATGCGCTATTACATTTGCAACGTTGGACACAACTAGGGATGTTTGTATTAGTAGCCTATAGGGATTCACTAGTGAAATTTACATTGCTCAAGTCATCGGATATCCCAATGGTGATAAATGTGGATTGTTGTTGGGTTGAGTCAGGAGCACTATATGTGAAATATTCATCAAGATCAACAACATCTTCCAATGCATCACTGTGGGGAATTATGGAAGCACTGGATAAAATGCATGATTTCCTCTAGCAACATTCCTACTTGCCAATAACTCACAATCATGGCAGTGGGGAAGTGGCCTCCTCAATAACTTGACAAGCTCCTTGTCCTCTATAAATAATGTATGGTTAAGTTTATCATTATAAATAAATGTGGGTGCACTTAAATTAGATTTGCAAATTCACAATCATTTCAAGACATTCAGTGCATTCCCTGGTATCAGGAAATATGGCCTTATGAAGAACCTCATCACAAAAAAATTCACGACATTTCTCCATCGAACTAATTCTATAAAACTCCATTTTTATCTTCTTCGATTGTGTCTTCATCTGTTGTTTTTTATATGGATACATCTGATCCGGGACTTAAATTTTGATATACCCCCCCTTCAAACATCTTTCATAAATTGCCCCTTTATACACATACCCAGACCGTGTTGGCAACGTAATGTTGCAACTATAGTTGCACCATCTTCTATTATCCAAGTAAACCGATTTTGTCTACCATTCCCTTTCATCACCAATAGATAAACACAACTATGCAATTTCTTATGATTGCAAAATTGTTTTTGTTTGTAAGAAATAAGCTTATAGAATACTACACATTTTGAAAATGTTATAGCATTTACAATTTTACTTAGCATATTAAATTTGTTAACATGCCTTTTATTATATGTTTTATTAGTTTTGTTATTTCTCTATTACTGATGTACCTATATGTAAATTACCCTTTGATATATAAATAAGAAGAGAGACCCTTTGGCTCTTGAA
This sequence comes from Alisma plantago-aquatica, assembly GCA_963693085.1. Classification (NCBI taxonomy): domain Eukaryota; kingdom Viridiplantae; phylum Streptophyta; class Magnoliopsida; order Alismatales; family Alismataceae; genus Alisma; species Alisma plantago-aquatica. The sequence goes on along the minus strand of OY856414.1, from coordinate 889,257,152 downwards.
CACTGCAGCATGCAGCCGTCATTCTCATGTCTCCTGTGTCTTCTCATTTTTGCTTCGACATGGTATCAGAGCGGCTTTGATCTGCCGCCCTGATTCCTCACCAAGCCGCCACAGCCGTCCCACCTCCTCTCCCCTTCTCAGCAGCCACCGCCGCCCGACTTCTCCAGGCGCCGCTGCCGCCGAGCCGGCAGGAACAGCTGCCAGCCGCCAATGCTGGTGTTGTTGGGCTAGCAACCACTAGCCGTCTTCATTGATGGACCGATAGCAGCTTTTCCCTCACTGTTGCAGGTCTAGCCACCAAGGACCGGAGCCGCCAACAAGCTTTCGGTTGATTTACAGTAGTTTTCGGCTAGTTCTTGGGAGCCGGAACTACTGTTTGGGAGTCTTCGGGTGATCCAACGGCTATCTAAAGCCCAAACTGAGGGACTCGTCTCTTCCAGAGTGCTCTCCTAATCACATCTCCTCCATGTGTGATTAGGAAAAATAGTTTGGAGGTTGTGGATGCGTCAATAACACATTCGTCATCTTTTTCAGTTGTGACGTGTATCTCTCCGTCACTTCAACCTTCATTGTGACATGTATCAGTCCGTCGCAAAGCCCCGTTATATCATGGGGGACACCAAGATGTCTACGATCTATAGTGAGATGTCGCCTATCCCCTCCATCAAGCTAAACGGGAAGAATTATCTCCTATGGATGAATGTTGTCCATACTGTTTTGGAGTCTCGCGATAAGGCGAGATATGTTGACTCTGCTCCCCTGGCTGCTACTGATGAAGGATACGCTGAGTGTAAGCGTCATGACAGTCTTGTGAAGACCTGGTTGTGGGGTAGTATGGAACCGACGATTGCTGCAAGGTTCATGTTTTATTCTACAGCCAAGGAGATATGGGACGCAGTGAAGAAGCATTACTCTCAGGAGAAGAATGCTCTTCGCCAGTTCATGATCTATGATTGTCTTTTTGCAGAGAGACAGGGTGACAGGTCACTAGAGGAGTATTTTGGAGCGATTCAGGCCATTACTTAAGAGCTCAGTTACTATCATCCTGTGACGGTTGCTGAATAGGTCAAAGACAGAGATGACTTGATTACTACCAAGTTCTTATCTAGACTCAATTCTTCTTGCAGTTCTGCCCAGAATGTCATCCTTGCTTCTGATAAACTGCCTAGTTTTGAGGAAGCCTACTCGAGAATTCAGCAATCTAATTTTGAGTCTGCTGATCCTATTTCTGTTGTATCTTTTGGGGAATCTCATGCATATATAGCTGTTGCAGTGAGAGGAGGACGACCTGGTATGGGCAGAGGACGTGGGACCCGTCCTAAGTGCACCTTTTGTGACAAACCAGGACATACAGTGGATAAATGTTGGAAGAAACATGGGAGACCTGTTGCACTACCAGTGGGGGCAGCACAATATGCCACTACTACTGAGCCCTCTCCGTCTTCTGTTGTGGGCTCTAGCTCTTCAGGCATCACTCTTACTCAGGAGGAGTATGATCGGTTCATTCAGGATACACAGCACATGAGTATGGGATCGTCATCCTCAGCAAACTTGGCATCTACTGCGGGTAATCAGGCTACATCTCTTATAGCTTCTGGCTCTACTTCATCTTGGGTGGTTGACTCTGGCGCATCACAACACATGACTGGTATGAGGAGATTGCTCCACTCTATTGACTCATATATCCCTCACCAATCTATTACACTGGCAGATGGTTCAGTGAGGAGAGTGTTAGCTAGTAGATCCATTTCTCTAACACCCAAGATTGATCTTAAATCTGTACATTTTGTGCCTGAGTTTCCATTTAACCTTCTTTCTGTTGCAAAATTGATTGACACTATAAAATGTACAGTAACATTTGGGCCTTCTTGTTTTGTATTACAGAATCTCAAGAGTATGAGGACGATTGGTGGGGGCCTAGGAAAGGTGATCTCTACCTTTTCCATGGTGACAGTCTACCTCGCCCAGTACCTGCTCCTGCTCCAACCGTCATGTTGAGTGGTTCCCTCTCACTATGGCATTGCAGATATGGACATCCTTCTTTAGAGAGCATGCAGAAGTTGGAACCAGAGTTGTCCCATGTGTCATCTTTAGAGTGTCAGTCATGTCAGTTAGGAAAGCATCATAGATTATCTTATCCCAGCCATGTCAATAAACGAGCATCTTGTCCTTTTGAGTTGGTTCATAGTGATGTATGGGGTCCTGTTAAAGACCAGAGTTATAATGGTTTTTGTTATTTTATTTCTTTTGTGGATGATTTTTCCCGTATGACATGGATCTGTTTACTCAAAAGCCGAGAGTCTGTCCTATCTATTGTTAAACATTTTCATAAAGAAATAAAGGTTCAATTTGACTGCAATATCAAAATTCTTCAATCTGATAATGCTTTAGAGTATGTTCAAAAGGCCATGTCTGATTTTTGCAGTTCTGTGGGCATGATCCATCACACGTCTTGTCCTCACACCCCTCAGCAAAATGGGGCAGATGAGAGGAAAAATCGCCATCTCCTTGATGTTCCTCGGTCTATCATGTTTCAGTCTAATGTGCCTAAGAAATTCTGGTCTGAAGCCCTTTTAACTGCATGCTTCTTAATTAATAGATAACCATCCTCTATTCTTAAAGAGCAGACCCCTTTCTCTGTGCTACGTCCCATGGATCAGCCCTTATTTGTCCCCCTTAGAGTTTTTGGTTGCACTTCTTTTGTCCATAATTTTGACCCTAAGGCCGACAAACTTTCTCCTAGGTCTATTAAAACCTTGTTCCTTGGGTACTCCAGTACTAGCAAAGGATACAAGTGTTACTGCCCTAGTCTTTGTCACATGTTTGTGTCTAGGGATGTTACCTTTCATGAGACCACTCCATTTTTTATCGATGCTGAGTAAGGGGGAGCAGTTGAGAGAGGGAGTGCCACCAGCTTTTCAGAGTGAGAGAGTGGCACCATCTGTGTAGAGTGAGGGAGCACCACCAATCATTCCTAATTATACTTTTATTCAGGAAGAGCAGGTAGCAGATGAGCCAATGATTGAGCACTACCCACATGTTTATAGTAGGTGAGGTAGATAAGATCCAGAAGAGGTAGCGACACCAGTCTCTAAGCCTTCCTCATCGTCCTCTACTCACGAGATTCCTACAGAAGCATCATATCTTGATATTCTTATTGCTGTCCGGAAAGCTACTCGTTCTTGTACTACTAGACATCCTATTAAAAATGTGTGGTGTCTGTCCCACTTATCTAAATAGGCTCGTGCATTTGCTATTGGGATTGATTCTGTGGTTATACCGAGAAATTACTATGATGCTATGAAGGACAGTGGTTGGAAACATGCCATGTAGGTTGAGATGTCGGCTTTATTGAATAATGGCACTTGGGATCTTGTTGACTTACCTACAGAGAAGAAGGTAGTGGGTTGCATATGGGTTTTCACCATCAAACACAATCATGATGGGTCAGTTGAAAGGTTGAAGGCCAGATTGGTAGTAAAAGGCTACACACAGACTTACAGTGTTGATTTCTTTGAGACATTTTCTCTAGTTTCTTGTTTGAATTCTGTGCAGATTATTATTTCTCTGGCTACTACTTTTGATTGGCCTCTATTTTAGCTTGATGTCAAGAATGCATTTCTTCATGGTGACTTGCAGGAAGAGGTGTATATGGAGCAACCTCCTAGTTTAGTTGCTCAGGGGGAGTGTCAGAAGGTGTGTAAACTGAAGAAAGCCATATATAGACTGAAACAGTCTCCTCGAGCTTGGTTTGACAAGTTCAGTGATGTTGTTCTACATATGGGCTTATCTCGTTCCATGACTGATCACTCTTTATTCTATTCTAACTCTTCTTGTGGATCAATCATTATTGTTGTATATGTTGACGACATAGTGATTACTAGCGGTGATTCTACAGGCATATCACATGTAAAGGAAGGTTTGCAGAGACACTTTCACACGAAGGATCTGGGTAAATTGAGAGATACTTTCTGGGCATTGAGGTACTTAGATCTCATGCAGGTATCAATCTATCATAGAGGATATATGTGCTTGACTTACTGAAGGAGACATGCATGACTGATTCTAAGCCGGTATCTACTCCCATGGATTATCACATCAAGGAGACGATTGATGATGTTGAGTACTCAGATCCAGGATATTATAGGAGGATAGTTGGTAAGCTGATATATCCGACTGTTACACGGCCTGACATTTCTTTTGTTGTAGGTGTAGTGAGTCAGCACATGAGCTCACCACGACAGTCACGCTGGACAGTAGTTTGTCGAATTCTGAGATATCTAAAAAGTGCTCCTAGAAAAGGGATCACATATTATAAACCTAAGGTGCCCCTGTCTACTATAGCCCTTGCAGGTTATGGAGATGCGGACTGGGCTGGTAATCATATTGATAAGAGGTCTACATCAGGGTACTGCACGTTCCTAGGTGATCATTTGATTACTTGGAAAAGTAAAAAGCAGCATGTGGTAGCAAGATCCAGCACTGAGGCTGAATATCGTGCTATGGCTCATGCATGTTGTGAGCTACAATGGGTTAAATCTATTCTAACTGAGTTGAAGATTCCTATTTTATCTTCCATGGAGCTCAAGTGTGACAACCAATCAGCCATACACATTGCCAGGAATCCTATCTTTCATGAGCGTACAAAGCATATAGAAGTTGATTGCCATTTTATCAGAGATCAGATCAAGAATGGTACTATTGTGACGCCATATGTCAAGTCTGAAGAACAACTAGTAGATATCTTGACAAAGCCATTAAGTCCAGCAACATTTAAAAATATATGTGGCAAGTTGGGCATACACAACGCGTACACTCCAACTTGAGGGGGAGTGTTAACATGCCTTTTATTATATGTTTTATTAGTTTTGTTATTTCTCTGTTACTGTTGTACCTATATGTAAATTACCCTTTGATATATAAAAAAGAAGAGAGACCCTTTAGCTCTCTAACGCTGCAACACGTAGCCGTCATTGTCCAGTCTCCCGTGTCTTCTCATTTCTGCTTCGACAACATTAACTATACTAACAACTTTACAATTAAGTAGATTTAATAGGAACTTTATTACCAAAAAGTGTGATACAGTTTGATTGTTCGATGTAGTTCATGCACATTTAACATTATATACAGTCAACCTGGATAGTTCACAATTAAAGGGGTAAAGCTAGAGTATGATATATTTCATAATGGGCAAGACCACTTACTTAACTCATGTAATTTACCCATGATATATTTTACAATAAAACATTGCACAAGGTTTGGTCAAATAAAAAATCCATACTAATTGTCACATTCACAAATTTTTTATTTTGTTGACTATTGTATTCGTTCATAATTTCAAAAATCTTATATAAATGGTGAAAATACATTGAATAAATTCATGTTGTCAAGGAATCACATTACATTAAAAATATGATTAAATAAAACCATCCTTACATTTATGTCTAGTTTATACTAACAATTTGCAACGACTTCATTCAAATTGGCCAAACCAAAAACTTACTTGATCATATTCATACAAAATATCTAACCCAGTCCCACTCAGTCTACCATCACCAAACATAGATGACCCACTCCCATTAACTATCACATTGATATACAGAACAAACAACAATCCGGTATGCAATACAAAACACCGAAACATAATAAAGGGTTATGAGAAAATTGCATAAGACTTCATGTGTAATTGATACTCTTGATTTATTGTAAACATTGCAATGAAGACAAAAAAAACTATAAACATATAAAGAAAACATAAAATAAACTAACAAGTTCAAACATCAATTGACGTTAAATTATTGGCCTCAGAATTGCCAAGACTCATAATAATGATAAACATGTAGTAGATTGGTAAGGACAATAACATCGACAATGATTGTCAATGTACAAGGAATTAGGACTGCAATTCAAATCAACCTTAGAAGAAGATGTCCATACCCTACATAATATAAATAAGGGAGACAGACACTGACTAAATATATATGTGTTTCAAACAAATAAGCGTGTAGATTTTGAAGGTGTATGTATAAAAAATCGCAAGCATGAAACCTAATTATTGGGGTAATAATTTGGATCCAATCACCAACGAAATTGACACACTTGAGTTTGAAACCACTGGGGGAATAATTTGGACCCAATCACCAACAAAATCAACACACTTGGATTTGAAACCACTAAATTGTGTTGATTTTAATGGTGATTGTGTACAAATAATTTCCATATTAATTACATTCTAAACCTATGATAGATAGTTAGAAAGGCATGGATGATTGTCCTAGAGCATGCATCATGGGTCACTCATCATTGGAAAACCACACTGCGCAATGCTTACCAACATTTTGATGAAGAACATGTTGATAACAAGTAATATCATGAGATTGACATTAAGGCTTTGATTGGTTTGCTGTAATTTTGATTTTCCTGGAACTTATTTTCTAGGAACTCAAATTGAGTTCTAGAAACTTGACTTCTAGATGATTGGTTGGAAAATTCAGTTTTCATACATTTGTGACTTCCATTTGATTGGCTTGTTGTAATTTAAGCACATTCTTTCAAAATAAGAGGTATTATATGCTATACACCATTATTCACAATAAATTTAAACAAAATTACAACAAACTAGATTTGTATAAAAATACAAAATCATAGAAAATTTTGGTGCCATAAACAAACAGTCCAAGGCTGATGATTGGCATTTTGATTCCTAAGCACTAAAATCATAAAAGATATCTATGACCATGTTTTTGACTGGGTAGAAAAATATCAAACTTTGGAACATTGACATCTTCTTTATATTTCTTAGCATTGATAACAAATAAACTTTGAACGTCATATTGAAACATAACTTTAAATATAGAGTTAATCATGTTTCAAGCTTCGTATTAGTACGTAACTCCCAAGTACACCACAACACTTACTAAAGAAAAAGACATCCGGTATGATAGAATTCCTATGATTCGCAAGTAATTTTTTTTAAACTACAAATATAATATAGATTATAAGGAAACATAAAGTGGTAGCTAATGACGACATGAAATTTGGTTATGATTTCCTATTTTGGGCATATCCAAATAGTATGATGAATGAGCAATGTGTCAAAGATTTAATTAAAAAGTTTGATGTTTTATAGAGATGTTCTTGCTTGTAGATTAATTTGTTGTCAAAAAGATAATGGGTACCTTGAATATCATATGGAAAAAATATTAGTCAACAAAGTTAGTGATGTGTGTTGACCAGTGGGCAACGAGGGAAAGTCTTTTTCTGACTATGAACATGTATGAAGAAATTGGATACCATGGGTGTTTTTCCAATGTTTCACTGATCCTCTTCTCCTTCAGTTGTTCATCTTGTTTAGCTATTGCATCTTGATGAGAGAGTAGTGACCAAGCGAAGAAGTTGCAGTAGGTATCGAGTGGAAGTTGTTTTTAGATTGGTTTCCAACGAAAGTCTAAATTGGAACCCTATTTATATCTACGGAACTTCTAGCAAAATCAGGTTTGTCACTTACATGAAACCAATCACATAGAAGTTGTTGAGGAATTTGACTTTAGGTATTTTCCAAGCAAGTTACATAAAACTAATTGGAGCCCACGATGAACTGAATCAACTTCAAAACCATAAATTAACGTGGTAATAATAGCATGAGATCATTGACCGTTAATCATGATATCTACATGAATGGAAAAAGTAAAGAAAATGTGTTGTGTGATGCAATAACACTAAATATAGTTATAAATCATGCATATAGATATTGTTATCAAGAACACATAAGAAATAAAGAAACCTTAGAACTCAAACAAAGATTGTGGGATGTGGGAATATGGTCGATCCCAATATCTAGATTTGTACCACATAAGATTGTGTGTAATTGAAAATAGTCTTGGTTCATTGTAAACATTGAAATGAGACTACAACTACAACCACAAAAGGAAATATAAAAGCAATTAACATGGTTGAGCATCACATATAGTTTTTACTTGGCCTTTGAGTTGCCAACACTCATGATAATGATACACATGTAGTAAGTTGTTAATGATAAAAACATCAACGATGATGTATATGTTCAAGGGGAAATTAAGACCAACCTTAAAAGGAGATTTCAATATCCTACATAATATAAATAATGGCATATGAGGTGCATGTGCACCACGTACTAGGGGAATATTTAGGAGACAATTGCTCACAAAATATACACATATGGGTTTCAAACCAATAACCATGCAAATTTTGAAGGTGCATGTGTACAAAAACCATAGGGCATCACCTAATTATTGAGGGAATAATTTGGGCCAAATCACCAACAAAATCAACATACATGGGTTTGACAAGAATAAATCATGATGATTTTGGTTTTGATTATATACAAATATTTACCACAATAACTACATGCTAAATCTGTGAAAGACAGTGAAAAAACAAAGATGATTGCACTGGATCACACATCTTGGTCCACTCATCATTGGAAACCACATTGAATCATACTTACCAATACTGTAGTGAATAACATATAATAAATAAAGAACCCTCAAGACCCTAAAGAAGATCATGCGATGTGGGAATGTGGTAAATTTGAATATTGGGGATACAACATTAAGGTGAACTGAATCAATTGCAACACCATAAACCAATGTGGTAATTATAATATGAGATTATTGGTTGTTCAGTACAATCTCAAAAGGGATCAAGAAAGTAAAAAATTAAGGTGTTGTGTAATACAATAACACTGAATATACTTATTCATGCATATGAATATTACAACAAAAAACATATAAGAATAAAGAAAGCATAGGACTCAAACAAAGATCATGGGATGTGGGAATGTTGTTAATCCCAATATTGAAACTTTTGGGGCTAGCAAATAAGACTGTGTATATAATAAAAAACAATCTCGATTCACTACAAACATTGAGATGAAGACAAATAACTACAAATAGATAATTTTTTTTTTAATTTATGAGAGAACCGCCCCCCGTAGAAGTGCCACAATCGTGACCCCCCAGACAGCGTAAACTCTCGGGGCATGAGAGGGTGTGGTCTGGTCACCCCCTCCCGCGCCCAATCAAATTCGTGTTACTTTTCACAGAGCACCTTTGGCGTGATTCGAACCCGGGTCCTTCATCCGAACTTACCGAGCCATAACTAGCCGGGCTACTCTGGTCAGACAACTACAAACAGATAATGAAAAGATAAAATATATTAAAATAGTAGAACATCACATGCAATTTTGACTTCAGATTATTGGTCTTGGAATTGCCAAGACTCCTGATATTGATAGACATGTAGTATATTAATAAGGATAGAAACATCAGTAATGATTGGAAATGCTCAAGGTAATATTAAAACAAACCATAGAAGTGGACACCAATACCCTACACAATCTAAATAATGACTTTTGAGGAGTCCACATATTGGGAGTATATTTCTGAGATAATCCTTATCAAAATATACACATGGGTTTCAAACCAAATATTGTGAAAATTTTGAAGGTGATTGCGTACAAACATATTACCAAAATAATTACATGCTACAAATCAATCTCAAAAATGACAAAAATAATATTCGAATTGCAGGTGCAACACATGTATTCAAATTGCATGTGCAACACATACTTATTGGGGGTTGTTTTGGACACAGTCCCCAACAACATCAACACACATGGGATTGAAACTACTAAACTATGTTGACTTCGAAGGCGACTATGTACAAATAAATTGTCACAATAAGTACATGCTAAATGTGTAAATGACAGGAAAAGACATGGTTGATTGTCTTGAACCAAGCATCATGGGCCACTCATCCTTGGAAAATCACACTAAATAATGAAAACAAATCTACAAACTAAAAGCCAATATGGTATGTAGTCCAATATCACTTGAAATAATTTTGAATCATGAATATGGATATGGTAAGCAAGATCTTATAAGAAATGAAGAAATCCTAGGATATTGATGAAGATCATGGAATGTGGGAAAGTATAAATCCCAAAATTAAGCTTTTCGGGGCTATGACATTTATTTGAAATGAATCAAATGTAGCACCTTGTATGGATGTGGTAATAATAGCAAAGATCATCAGCCGTTAATTAGGATCAACAACATGAATCGAAAAACTAATAACTAATGTAGTATATAGTCCAATAACATTGAAAATACATTTGAATCATGCATATGAATTCAATAACAAAGAACATATAAGAAATAAAGAAAACTCAGGACATTGATGAAGATCGTGGAATGTGGAAAAGTATTAAATCCCAACATTGAGACTTTTGAGGCTACCACATTCATATGAAATGAATCAAATACAACACCATAAACTAATGAGGTAATACTAGTAAGATATCATTGTCTAATAATTAGGATCTCAACATGAATCGACAAATGAAAAACTAGAGTGATATATAGTCTAGTAACATTAAAAATGAAATCTTAATCATGCATATGGATATTGTCATCAAGAAGATTAAAAAAAACATCATGACAGTGATGAAGATCATGAGACGTGGGGAAGTAGTAAATCCCAAAATTGAGAGTTTTGGGGCTACACCATATTTTGAAATGAATCAAATGCAACACCATAAACTGATGTGGTAATAATAGCAAGAGATCATTGACTGTTAATTGGGATCTCGGCATACATCGACAAACAAAATCAGAGTGGTATGTAGTCCAATAACCTGGAAATGAATCTGAACCATTCATATTAATACTGTAATAAAAATAGAAAAAAGAAAAAAAGGAGGACATTGATGAAGATCATGAGATGTAGTAAAGTAGTAAATTCCATAATAGAGATTTTTGTGGATACCACATCCATTTGAAATGAATCAAATGGAACAACATAAATTAATGTGATAAATAGCAAAAGATTATTGACTATTAATTAGAATCTCAATATAAAATTGACAAACTAAAAACCAGAGTGGTATGTAATCCAATAACATTGAAAATAAATTTGAATCATGCATATGTATAATGTAATAAAGAAAATACAAGAGAAAAAGAAACATTAGCACACTAATGAAGGTCATGAGATGTGGGAAAGTAGTAAATCCCAAAATTGAGCTTTTTGGGGCTACACATTCATTTGAATGTATCAAATGCAACACCATAAACTGATGTGGTAATTGTTGGTCATATTTTATGTTATTTATAATCTCTTGTATTAGCTAATTGGCTTTACTCTCCATACGCCCAGTGGCACTAGTCTATCTTATATTATGTTGTTTATTTAGTACATCATAATTTGAGACAAGGCTATATACATGACTTTTTATTACCCTAATCTTCAGAATAAAAGTTTATTATCACATGGTATCAAGATAACTTGTCTAGTTTTCACAAAGGAGTCCCATTTTTATTCCTCTTCTTCTCTCCCCCTCCTGCGCCCGTGCATGCCTACCCACATCTGTCAGCCGTCGTTGTCTAGCTACAACAGCACGTGCGGCATGCCACCATTGCTAACTGCTGGGTGTACTGCAGGAAACCATGTGTTAGCATGACGCCGCTATCACTTCCAGCAGGGTAGTTTCTTGAGATGGAAACCTCCCTCCTACTATATCATTTGAGGGGATCCCTATCCTAATTTGCCTAATCTTTGATAGGGGAGTCATAGGTCATCGTTCCATTTGGAGTGGCACTTGTGACCCCTTGGTTAAGTGTTTTTTTTTGGCATAGCAACCTCTGTGGAAATCCAACTAGTACTCATCCCCTTCTGCATCAGCCACCAGATATAAAAGGTGGTGTGTTGATCTTGGTGTGGTAGTGAACCTTTTCTAAAATCAAGGTTGTAACATCCTCATACTTTTATTTGTTGTTAATTTCCTCACCATGTATTTTCCTTATGTACATGGGTGAGTGACAATAATTGTTAGGAATCTATTATCTCCTTCATATCACATAATTCATGTGGATGTGCTTCAATCCATGCTTCTTTCTAGCTTTCTCCTCTCACTGTGCATATTATCAATGATTGCTCATATCAACCATTATTCTAAACAGTGTGCCACTATGGTATCCTTCTCCACAATTTTTCTATCGATATACTATGTTGATGTCTTTATCCATTGTTATCCTACATGTGTAAATTATTCATATTGCATGAAGCTGTGTATGATGGCAAAGATTTACCTCATACTATTGTCTATGATGACAATGCTTCTATCTCCATAATCAAGTTAAATGGAGAAAATTACCTACTTTGGATGAATTTTATACAAACCATCTTAGCGTCATGATACAAATTGAAATTTATTGAAAGACCTATTCAGGATGCCCTGAACAGAAGTGGGGAAATTGTCATGTCAAATCTTGGATATGGAACCCTCTATTTCATCCAAGTACATGTTTTATAAAATTTCAAAGTAATCGTAGGACGTTGTCCTTCACCACTAAGATATGAAAGGAATACTTTGAGGCTTTATAAAATACAAGATTAATTATTTGGTGAAAACTAGGGTGATAGGATCCCTGATCAATACTTTGATTCTATTGTCAGGTTGTCTCAACAACTTGACTATTTTCAACTTGTCTCTTATGAGAATCAAACCAAAGAGAGGGTCAATCTTGTAACAACCAAGTTTTTCAATATCCTTCATCCAGCCTATGCTTTGGTACACAACATTATATTGGTCAGTGACATTGCTCCCACTCTAAAAAGACAAATTTTCTCTTCTCCAATATTCTGATGTCCGTCACCTGACCTCTACTCTACCAGATTCACAAGTTATGATTGATGTCTTTACTTGTGGATGAGGACGTGGCCATGGGGGACGCCCCCTAGGCCAGAATGCAATTTCTACAACAAGATGGGTCATATGGATGAAAGGTGCTATCACAAGCACGTTCATCCCTGAGGGTGTGATCATAACATTGTGACTGTCCATGTTAACCAAGAATTAGACAAATAGTATGTTACCATATTTTTAGCTAGGTATGAGCAACTTCTGCAGACCTCTCAACATGTCCTTCAAAATCTATATGTTTTGAGGATTCAATGACCATGCAATCTGTTTCAATATCTACAACACATCTTGCCTCCAACCAAGGTAATGTAAGGACATCTATGTTGGCATCCAACTCTCCTTCGATTGTTAACTATGGGGCCAACCAACATATGACTAATATGAAACATCTTCTTTCCTCCACTAAATCACATATCCTTACCTCATCTATCACTCTGGAAGATGAGCCCATTAATGTTGTTCAACAATGTTTTGTAGTGTTACCATCTCACCTAGTCTCAAACTTCATTTTGTTCTTTATATTCTTCATTTTCCCTTTACTTTTATATTTGTTTCTAAGTTAGTTGATGCCTTTACTTGCACATGTCACCTTTGGTAGTCATCATTTTGTGATGTAGGATTCTCAGACTTTCAGACGATCGGTTTGGGTTCTAGAGTCAGTGACCTTTATTACTTTGGTGATGTTGTTCCTCTTGTATTCTTGTTGTGAGAACACCTCTTCAGCTACACCAACATTATGGTCATCCCTCTCTTGAGAAGTTGAAGCACATGGAACACTCTTTATCTAGTTTAAAAAGTCTTCCCTGTCACTCATGTGAGTTTGGGAAGCATCATAGGTGTTCGTTCCCTAGAAAAACTAGTCTATGTTCTAAAGCTACCTTTAATGTTATTTTTAGTGACTATTTGTGGTCCCTTCCAAACCACCAGATTTAATGGATTATGTTATTTAATTAACTTTTTTTATGATTTATCTAGCATGATGTGGTTATATTTGTTGAAATCTTGTGATGAGAAGATTGATTCTTTTAGAATTTTCATATAATGATATCAACACAATTTAATGATTCCATTATTATTTTTTGGAAAGACAATGATTTGGAATATGTTTTGATTCATGTATCTTCTTTTTTCTATAGAACTGGAACCATCCATCAAAATTCTTGTGCTCAAACCCTACAAAAAAATGGGGTGACATAATGTAAAAATTGTCATTTACTTGACATCTCTCTGTTGCTCTTATGTTTCAGGGTAAATTACCTAAGACTTACCGGTCTGAAGTAGTTCTCACAACCTACTACCTTATCAACCGAAAACCATCTTTTATATTTTAGAACAAGGCCCCAATTCTATTTTTTCCCGCACAAATGACTTTCCATCTTCCTTTGTGTGTTTTCATGTGTATTGTTTTTGTGCATAATTTTGATCCAAGAGAAGATAAACTTGATCTCCGCTCTATCAAGATGATTTTTCTTGGCTATTCTACCTTCCAGAAAGATAATCATTGTTATAGTCCAAGCAATTATTGCATGTATGTCTCTATTGAAGTTACCTTTCATGAATCCGAGGTTTTCTTTGATTCTACTTCAATATCCTCTTTGCCTCAACTTCAATCTCAAACTGAGTTCTTTGAGATTGATCTTTCTAACCCAGTAGATCACGAACCCATCCCACACCTACTTGTCATTCATCCTCCTACAACACAAGACCTGACACTAATATTCACAGATCTAGCATGTGTGTGGCTCTCTGGAAAGGTACATTCTCTTGCACTCTTTGCCATCCTATATCGCATACTTGTTGCCTATCTAGGCTTTCTTTTACTACTAAATCCATTGCCTGACATCTCGACTCTACCAGATTCCTTAAAAATATCAAGCCCCTTCATCACCCTGGTTGGAAAGCTACAACGCTTGAGGAAATGACATCGTTGCGTGAGAACAAGACCTAGGATCTTATCCCTCCTTTGCTAAAAAATTATATTACTGATTTTTTATGGGTCTTCTCTATCAAATTTAATTCAGATCGATCATTGGAATGACTTAAAGTTCTACTTGTTGTCAAAGAATTCACCCAAACATATTGAGTGTATTTCTCTAAAACCTTCTCATGGGTCACCCATATTGCTTCTGTCAGGATTGTAATATCCCTTGCCAATCATATGGATTGGGCTTTATTCTAACTTGACATTAAAAGTGCCTTCCTTCATGGTGATTTAGAGGAAGGAGTGTATATGACACAGCCCTCGGGCTTCTATACTCAAAGGGAATCTTCCCAAAGAGTTTGTCATCTCAAATGCTCTTTATATGGTCTCAAGCAATGATCATGGGCCTTATTTACAAAACTGAGTGGAAATTTTTCTAGCCTGGGTTTCTCCAGATCATCTAGTGATTATAGTCTATTTTTAAAGTCCTCTCAAGTTGGAACCATCATCCTCTCTGTCTATGTTGATGATATCATTATCATTGGTAATGCTCATAGGATTTCAACACTAAAACATGCACTCCAACAACATTTTTATACAAAGGATATTGAAAAACTTTGTTACCTCTTAGGGTATAGAGATGTTATTTTCTCATCAAGGCACTTATTTATCTCAGTGGAAGTATGTCCTCAACCTCTTAAAGGAGTATGGTATGCTAAATTCTAAACCTTCTCTTCACCCATGGACTACCACAATAAAGTTCTATCTAAGGGAATGTTTTCTTCCGATCCTAAACAATATCGACGCACTGTTGGGAAACTCATCTATCTTGCAACTACTGAAACATACATTGCTTTAGTTGTCAGTGTTTTTAGTAAACACATGGATAAACCTCTTGTGTGCCACTAAAGTCAGATACAAAATATTCTATGATATCTAAAAAGTACACCTGGCAGAGGCCTCCTTTACAAGAAATCACAATCTTCATATATCTCTTTGAACTGCTATGGAAATATTGATCGGGGTGGAGATGTGAACGACGTGAGAACTATTTTTGGGTCCTGTATTCTTTTGGGAGGTCATCCTATCAGTTGTTGGAGCAAGAAGCAGTATGTTGTGGTCTGTTCTTGTACTGATGTGAAATATTGTGCCATAGCACATGCCTGTTGTGAAATTCAGTGGGTGACATTAATTCCTTGAGAATTACACTTTCCCCTCTCTTCTTCATAACTCTCAAATGCGATAATCAAGCATCTATTCATATATGTACTAATCATTTCCATGAACACACCAAGCCCGTTGAGGTTGACTACCACTTTGTGAGAGACTTGATTCCTGACAGGAATATCATTACGCCATATGTAAAAGACTGGAGAACATATTGTAGATAACTTCACCAAACCTCTTCCACCTTCATCCTTCTCCTATATGTGTGGCAAGCTAGGAATACACGATGTGTACTCTCCAACTTGATGGGGAGTGCTCATCATATTTTCTGTTATTTGTTTTTCCTTATATTAGCTAATTGGGCTTACTCTAGTTAGGCCCATTAGCATTAGTCTAGTTTGAGTTATGTTGTATCACCAATACATCATACCTTGAGACAAGGATATATATATATATATATATATATATATATATATATATATATATATATATGGGATAAAGAGAGGCATTCTCTCCCCCTCTCATGCCCGTGGCGGAGGTTGAATGCCCGGGAGGGTGGTAAATCAAGGCGGCAACTGGGATTTCAGCTCGGGTCTCTTTGTTAGGAGACACCGTGCCTGACCACTTGAGCCACTCCTTGTCATCATATATATACATATATATATATATATGTATATATATATATATAAATATAAATATATATATATACAACCCTTTTTTAATACCTGTGCGGGTAGCCTAGATTTCGCTACCCGGCAGCCAAAAAAGTAATTGTTCTGACCAGAAAAGTAATTCTGCTATAAAAAAAAAGTAACTATGTTGATAAAAAAGTAACTATATGACTAAAAAAGTAATCCCGTACAAAATACATAGAAGATATATATATGTAACCGTGTTTTGAAATCTGCTGTTACAAACGTAACTATCTATGCATGAAAATCAACATTTTGCAAGGTAAAGTAACCCTCTACATGTCAAAAGTAACCAACTTAAAAAAAGTAATCGAAATGGGGGGCGGGTAGTTACCCGCACGGGCATTAAATATGGGCCATATATATATATATATATATATATATATATATATATATATATATAGAGAGAGAGAGAGAGAGAGAGAGAGAGAGTCAGGCTAGAATACACTCGAGTGTACAGATCGCACAAATATACTCAAGTGTGTTTGCATATCAAGACTATTTTTTGCAAAATGTAAACCATTGATCTTCACCGTCATACTATAATTAGGCTACTTACAAATTTTGAGCCCATTTGGATGAGTGTAAGTCACTCATCCAAGGGCAACAAAATCGACGCGCGAAACTAATTTAAAATGCATAATTTTTGCGGTCTTTATAACATGACCTATAAATGTCCAAATGTGCTCAAATTTTGCATATGAGCTATTCACAAGATGTTTAAGAAGATCAACGGATTATATTTTTGAAAAAAATATTGCATCATGAAAAACTACTTGAGTATATTCTGCTCCGAATACACTCGAGTGTATTCTAGCCTGACTCTCTCTCTCTCTCTATATATATATATATATGACCCTCTATAACCCTGATTCTCATAATAAAAAATTATCTTTATAGTAATAATAAAATGAGATCATTGATTTTTTTTATTAGGATCTCAACATGAATCGGCATATTAAAAACTAGAGTGATATGTATTTCAATAACACTAAAAAAGAATCAAAATCATGCATATGAGCACTGTAATCAAGAACAGAAAAATAATAGAGAAACATAATGTAAGGCCTCTAAACTTGCTTAATGAGTTTAATAAGCTTAATTACCATAATTGTAATGCTTAGAACCTAATCTAACCTTTTTATATGCTTTGAAATCATAAGACAAGCTTAAGTTTCAAATTTGGTCCAATTTAGACACTGCTTGAGGAAGTTATGCAATTTTATGCACATTTTGGACTTTTCTGCAAATTGACCAATTTAGAGGGTTTCTTTGCAATTTATCACTTGAATTATGTTCCTTGTATATTCTATCATCATTATTTAGATTTTTCATACATGGGCACCTATTTAAACCGTGGTTTGAAGGTGTTTTCTCCAAGAGTATTTTAGGGTTTACCCCTTCATGGATGAGCTACCTTTAGTAGCTATCAACTAATGAATTATTTGATTGGCTGAGAAATTCAACAAAGGAAAGCTAAGTAGGTCTATACAGATGGTGGGGGAGATGCTTGTGTGTGCTTGTATATTCTTAATAAATTAAGACCATGGACACTTGGATAGATACTAGAACTTCAACCTTTTCTTTTTCTTTATCTTAAAGTTTCATATACTTATCCCCAAGCACCAAAAATGAGCCATTTTCTCTCCATCACTTCCCTTCTTCTCCCAACCTCATTCTCCCTTTGTGCTTCTGCGAATTTTCCTGTCCAAGGAAGAAGAAAGTGGGGACCTTCTTGGAAAAAGGAGCTAGGGTTGCAATCGACTTCCTTTTAGGGTTTAAAAAGTTTCCTTCTAGTGATCTTGACCTAAAAGAGTAAGAATCCCCTTCTTTCCTCTATTTATTTCTTTTTTATCCTTCGTCCTACCTTTCTCCAAGTTGTAACCTTGCTGTTCCATGGTAGAAATTTCTCTAAAGCTCTAAAACCCTACCTTTCTTGCTCCTTATGCTTAGGGTTTGCTCATTTGATGAAGAAAGATGCTAGATGGACGAGTTCATAGCTTATGCTTGGATTTTCTACCCTAACTGCTCATGTTTTCTTATGTTTGGGAGTTTATCTTATCATTAGAGGCAAGTTTTATAATTTTCTCCACGTTTATTGCTTACCATAAGCTTGTTAGCTCATGTTCTTGCTTGAAAATGATGATTCATGCACTAAAAAGTTATGCTTGACTTGGATTTCAATTTTTATAATGTTTCCTATTCTAATTTCAGTTATAGATGAACCTGTGATCATGTATAATTTATTCCTAAGGTATAATATGACTTGGATCATGTTGGTTTGACAACCTATGGTGCTAAGCACCTATCAACCAAAGGTCAATTTTAGGGTTTAAAGCTGATTTCTTCTATAAACCCATGACCCGATGATGGTATCATTGCAAAAACCCTATGGTGTTGTCTTCATGAAAAATGATGATTGAGATCAAAGGTGTCAGATGATGGTGACAACCTATGGTCACCCCCTTAGGTCAGGTTTTGGATCAATTAAAATTTTAATGATCAACCATTAAGTACCCTACTGATGTTATCAGTCAATGATGACATTAACTTAATATTTGATGTTGATTAATGAATATAGTGTTGATCTAACAACCTATGGTTATTCAATGGTCACTAATGATGGTGGATCAGGTCTCTACAACCTATGTTGAGTTCAACATTGTAGTTGTAGCATCAATTAAGCCTTAGACCAATGGTTTCTTGGGTCACTTGATGCAATGGTCGGACCTATACTGTAATTGATGATTTTAACATATGAACTTGACCAAATGGTCAAGCTATAATGTTTATTCCTCCAATAAAGTGTAATGATGGCTAATGTAATATGTTGATCCTAATAATGTGATTTATATGGTTTCCTTTATATGATCAACTTAAGGAGCATACTTGTTGACAATGGATGGCATGTTTTAAATGAACAGTCGAATGTGGGTTTTACCCTACTCTCAATGGAACTTTTTGTGTGTTGTTAATCAAGGAATGTCTAGGGTTAGATGGTGACTCTTTATAGAGCACAAATCAAGGACTTCACAGGTGGTTTATCCAAGGTGTTTACTTATGTAAATAACCAATGGTCTTACCTTTTAAACATCCAATGGTTCTGGGTGACATTGTGGTATGGTGATATGGGTTGAATGGTGATGGAACAAATGGAGGGTTACCCTTGACAAGGTAGTCTTACCTATTCACTCATATGAATAGAAGGGATGATAACCATATTGTGTGGATATGTAACCCTAATGAGGTATAGCTTGTTATACATAGCTTTAATATAACTAAATGACAGTAATTGGGTATGAATAGTCCTTGAATGATCTAATACAATCATGGAGTACTCTCTTATTGTTGTTGAAACCCTAGTATGCTATAAACCAATAGTTACACCTTGATTTATGTGTGGGTTCATACTTGAGAATACTATGGAATGTGATGGTGATGCTTCACCTTATGCATCCATGATCTAATGGGGAGGACGTGAGTTAGGGTTTGGGTATGAGTGTTGATTAGTAACATTAATATAATTTATCTTGTTGAACCTAACTCTAATGCAAATAGATAAGGATGAGTATTCATGTTTAACCTTCTTATATGATGGCATGATGGTGAAATAACCTCCTTAATATGATCATAACCTTAATGTGTTAATTGATGGTTATCATAGCCACATGGTTGATACTTTCTTATGCTAAACATGTGCATTATGAATATGGTGAGGGTTAATCATATCTAGATTCCTTGCATGTTGATGTAATAAAGGAATATTCTTTATGTTAATATAACCCTTCTATGATGGTTTATGAGTATCTCCTAGCTCACTAATGCAATATCGTGTTGATCCGGTGTATTATATGTAAGTGATGTTGTTGAGCCTTGCTATAAGGTGTGGAATGATAATGATGATCTTGCAGGGAATAATATGATGGTTTTAATGACCTTTGGGCATGGTTGATCCCTGAATGAGGTGTAATCCTCTTATGTTGATAAGGGTTAATACCCTGTGATATTGTGAAAAGGATTTATATCTTGTGATAGTATGATGCTTAGTGTGGTCTCATGAATGGAAAGTGAATAGTATGATGTGATGATGAGATGAGAAATTATGTTTCACGCGTTTCATATCTTTTAAAATTTGTGATATTTATATGCTTGCTAGAAGTGAATTAGGGTTTGTATGTCCACTTGTTTGATGCATCCTTAATTCACCCAATTGGCATAACTAATCAAGTGGAACTCTAATCATGTAGTGCAATGTGCCATAGATCCATCTGAGTGTCAGAACTTGCCAGATGGTGAAATGAGTATTCCTAAGGGAAACTCAGAGCGCATACTGATGACTATGCAGAGTGTTTGTCATCCTAAATTCAAGTAGGGAGGATGACTACGGTCATACCTAGCCCTCAGTTTGAGTACGGTTGCAATCGTGTCTTGGTAATTATATATGTGATGATATTAATGGACAACTGTGGTTGTACCTCGGATGGTAGGGTATGCGTACCCACCTCCTTTTACTGGTGTCGTGACCTGTACCAAGGACGAACTAGGTGGTTAGCAGCTTGACCTTATGTGTCGTTGTGGAAGACATGTACTGATCGTGGGCAGAGAAGATCTTAGGAGTCCGACTCTTCCTAGATCTTGTATGGCACTGATTTCGACTTAATAATGGTCAGTTAGATTTTGAGTGGTATCCTCGAATTCCTCAGGGCATAATAAAAGATGTAATACATATGTGTAGCATATTTGTTTAGGGTTAGACACGACGTTTCACATTGGATGATAACCCTTGCTTGTTATATTTACATAAAGATGATGCTTAGTGCAATTAAGAGATAGCAGATATACTTATGTTGTAGATATTCTTAAGATTGTAGATGCGTACATACAGTAGCCATGCTTATGTTGATAACTATACTGCTACTACTAATTATAATCATGATGCTAGATATCTCATGTTGTTAGTTATGTTTACCATGCTAGTCATGCCTTTGTTACTAGAGATGCATATACTGCTAATCATGCTTATGCAGATAGTTGTGCTTATGTTGTTAGCTCTTCTTATGATGTTAATATGTTCGACCTATTAAACATGCTAATGTTGTTAGCTATGCTTATGTGGCTAGACTTATTCATAATGATAGAGATTCTATGTTACTAGACTTGGTCATGATGCTAGATATACATATGCTACTGAATTGCTTATATTGTCAACAAGATAAAGGGTGATAGTCTGGCTAATGATGATAATTATTATCTGCTCCTTTATGTATTCTGTCAGTCATCCCTGCTATTGAGCCTATTTGCTATATTTGATTAAACTGCTTAAATTGTTTAATTACTTAAAATATCATAATTAATAAGCGTTGTTGGAGGTTATATCTCTTGCTGGGACATGGGTCTCACCCTTGTGGTTCGCCACATTTTTTTTAGATAATTGGAAGTGATGAAAATAAACATGTGGCAGCAAAGAGGAGCTATAGTAATGAATCTTTGAGAAAGTTGATTAGATGTCTAGTGTGTCCTAGAGTCGTCCCTGTACTCTTAGGTCTGGGCAGGAAAAGTTTGTATATGGTGTTTCAAACGAATCAAAATTTTGTTAGCATGTTAATGTTTGTTGTGTGGCATATACAAATATTGTTCTCCTGTGTATATATGTTGTGGATAAGGCGATAGAACAATTTTGTATCAAACTCTTGGCATAGTATGGATATAAGAAAGATGTTGGGCTCTTATATAAATGTTTCTAAGCGGGTGCTGACGTTGAAATTGGTTTTAATTTACCCATATATGTGATTAATGAGTGATCTATTGTGCTTTATGTTTTGAGTAATCTCATTTAGTGTAACACGTTCTCACAAGTTGGTATCAGAGCTTTAGGTTCACTGAGTTTATAGGGACACTAAGACTTAAGACTAGGATGATGTCTAAGTTAGGAACGTGACACAAAAAAAACATGGTGCATACTGCCTAATCTCAGTACTTGGATGCCCTGGCCAGGTATTCAATTATTAAAGAAACGGTAAGTATGGAACTCTTAGATTGTTATCTTTCTGATTACTCTGATCAAGTAGTCATTTTGAGATAATCTAAAGAGCATAACAAATAAGAAATCATGATGTGAATATCTCAATCCTACCTTAAAGAAGATGAGAATGGCATCATTATCTATCAAAACTTGAATGATTGGTAAATATAAGAGAAAGATACAACACCATGAAATCTAAATCTGAATATAAATAAGGAAAAGAGGAGTTCTTGAAGATGTGATTCAAGAAGATAATAAAGTAAAATACAGACAACTCTATGCTTATAAAGTGAATCAAGGTATGAAATCCACATAAGATAGAGAGAATTCCTATAACAAGTACAAAATGAGAAGATGAATGGGAACAATGACAAAGAAATAAGGTGGAACCTGAGTTAATCTCAGACCAACCTATGTGTGTAAGAAAGTGTTAAAAAAGCAGCATGGCATGTGAGAGAAATTAAGGGAGATGATCCCGATTTAATGAAGAAAATGTGGAATATGATGATTTACCTATCGATAAGTGGTTGAAAAACATAATAAAATAAGAGAACATACCAAGTGTGATAAATAGTCGTCAAGGAAGGAGTAATGATATATGTTAATCATGATGATTCCTATGCTAATGGCAAGGAACATGAAATGAAAAAGGTAAAATGATACATAAGAAACTGTAACCTGCATAATGAAAATAGAATTGGTTACCTTTTTGCTAGTGACCCTTGAAAAAAACTACTATGGTATGGGAAGTATGTTTCACTTTGTGTCTTTCCTTTCTAGGGCATAGCTTTCAAGTGGATCATTGCCACTTGGTATGTGTGGATTCATTGTAAACATGAGGGTGGATAGCTTATTATAGCATAAGGTTATTTGGGCTATGGTTCCAAGATCATAAAGTTTGTGATGATTTTGCTTTTGAGCCTTCCAATAATTAGGAAGACTCCTCTTATATGTCTTGATATTTGTTATGCTGGTAAAAGTAGATGATATAAGGATGTGAGTTCCTTATAGCACATGAGGTGGATACCAAGGTAATGAATCCTAGTATCTAAGATGTATCAATAATATGAGAAATATGTGAAGGTTGGTGATGTTTATCAAATGAACATTATATGTATTCCTCTCCCGTAGAGAGAGAGAGAGTTGATGATAATCCTATAAATGTTGTTTGGAAGGAAAAACAAAAGTGATTCTATAATGTTGTGTATGGTTTAATGATGGTTGGGCAAGACCACTATCAAGGATAGATGGTTTTTGGTCAATAGACATGTGATAATGTGTTCCTTTAAGATAAACCTATGATCAAATATCAATGCATAAGAGTTAGATTGGATGACATAATTCACATGACCATGATGAGTTTAGAGTTATGTCCTTTAGACTAACTAATGTACAAATAGATTTTATGAATATGAGGAACAGAGTGTTCCAATCATGTCATACAAGTTATATCAAGCTTTGAATGATGACATGTCAAAGTATTTCAAATATGGTAAAAAAATATGATGAATATTTCTTCAAAAACCTTAGGGTTGCCGAAGCAGCAATAGTTATGAGACAAATTGAACAAGAGTGGGATGGGGTTAATTAAATTTCTTTATGGGATCATGATATGTCTTCTAAGTTGGTTGTGTAAATCCTTGTAAGCTGAAGATAGTGTTGTTGTTTCACCCCTAACAAGGTCGAATAGGAATGATGTTTCCTTGTATGGAATGACAGGTGCCAGCGTCAGCATTTCTTTTGATGCTAAAAAAGAACTGACAAGAGTTCTAGTGTCAGTGTATTAAAAAAAAGGATGGATACATTGCTTTTTTTATGCTTAAGGAATGGTATAGGACACATGGCAAGATTGGTAAAAAGCTAGCAAGTATGGCTTTTGAGTAATGTTTTGATACAATAGATATAATTTTAGGATGATAGCTAGAATTTAAAGTTGAACATTACTACTAGAGTTGTACAGATGACACAATAAGTTTCTACATTCCATATTGAGAATGTCTTTTTAGGTGGGTTTTTTTTTGCTGACCCAAGATGAGATATGTATGAATGATGTGACATCACCATGATATGTAAGTAACCATATGAAGGTAATATGATGAGGTGCAAAGGAAGTACCCATCTTTGTTTACCTTGGATTTTGGGGGCAAAATCCATGTTAGGTGTTTATAGTTGTAAGGCCCCTAAATTTGCTTAATGATTTGAATAAGATTAATTACCATAATTGAATGTTTAGAACCTAATTACCTTGTGATATGCTTTGAAATCATAAGACAAGCTTAAGTTTCAAATTTGGTCCAATTTGGACACTGTTTGAACAAGTTTTGCAATTTAATGCACATTTTGGACTTTTCTACAAATTATCCAATTGAGAGGTTTTTTTTACAATTTATCATTTACATTATGTTCCTTGGATATTCTATCATCATTCTTGAGCTTGTTGAGATATGGGGAACCTATTTAAATCTTGGTTTGAAGGTGTTTTCTCCCATGATATTTTAGGGTTTACCCCTTAATGGATGAGCTACCTTTAGTAGCTATCAACTAATGAATTATTTGATTGGCTGGGAAATTTGACAAAGGAAAGCTAAGCAGGTCTATACATATGGTGGGGGAGTTTCTTGTGTGTGTGCTTGTATATTCTCAATAAATCAAGGCCATGGACACTTGGATAGATACTAGAACTTCAACTTTTTCTTTTTCTTTATCTTAAAGTTTCATATACTTATCCCAAGCACCAAAAACGAGCCATTTTCTCTCCACCACTTCCCTCCTTCTCTTAACCTCATTCTCTCTCTGTGCTGCTGTGAATTTTCCTGTCCAAGGAAGAAGAAAGTGGGGACCTTCTTGGAAAAAGGATCTAGGGTTGCAATTGCCATCCTTTTAGGGTTTAAAAAGCTTCCTTCTAGTGTTTTTGACCTAAAAGAGTAAGAATCCCCTTATTTCCTCCGTTTATTTCTTTGTTATCCTTACTCCTACCTTTCTCCAAGTGGGAACCTTGGTGTTCTGTGGTAGAAATTGCTCTAAAGTTCTAAAACCCTACCTTTCTTGCTCCTTTTGCTTAGGGTTTGCTCATTTGATGAAGAAAGGTTCTAGATGGACGAGTTCATAGCTTATGCTTGGATTTTCTACCCTAAATGCTCGTGTTTTCTTATGTATGGGAGTTTATGTTCTCATTAGAGGCAAGTTCTATAAATTGCTACACGTTTATTGCTTACCATAAGCTTGCTAGCTCACGTTCTTGCTTGAAAATGATTATTCATGCACTAAAAAGCTATGCTTGACTTGGATTTCGATTTTTATAATGTTCCCTGTTCTGATTTCAGTTCTAGATGAACCTGTAATCATGTTTACATTATTCCTAAGGTATAATATGACTTGGATCAGGCTTGTTTGACAATCTATGGTGCTAAGCAACTATCAACCAATGGTCAATTTTAGGGTTTAAAGCTGATTTCTTCTATAAACCCATGACCCGATGATGGTACCATTGCAACAACCCTATGGTGTTGTCTTCATGACAACTGATGGTCGAGATCAAAGGTTTCAGATGATGGTGACAACATATGGTCACCCCCTTAGGTCAGGTTTTGGATCAATTAGAAGTTTAATGATCAACCATTAAGTATCCTACTGATGTTATCAATCAATGATGACATTAGCCTAATATTTGATGTTGATTAATGAACAACCTATGGAGATTTAATGGTCACTAATGATGGTGGATCAAGTTTTTACAACCTATGTTGAGTTAAGCATTGTATTTGTAGCATCAATCAAGCCTTAGACCAATGGTTTCTTGGGTCACTTGATGCAATGGTTGGACCTATACTGTAATTGATGGTTTTAACATATGAAATTGACCCAATGGTAAAGATATAATGTCTATTCCTCCAATAAAATGGAATGATGTCTAATGTAATATTTTGGTCCTAATAATGTGATTTAGATGGTTTCCTTTATATGATCAACTTAAGGAGCTTACTTGTTGACAGTGGATGGCTTGTTTTAAATGAACAGTCGATTGAAGGTTTTACCCCACTCTCAATGGAACTTTTTGTGTGTTGTTAATCAAGGGATTTCTAGGGTTAGGTGGTGACTCTTTATATAGAACAAATCAAGGACTTCATAGGTGGTTTATCCAAGGTGTTTAATTATGCAAAAAACCAATTGTCTTACCTTTTGAACATCCAATGGTTCTGGGTGACATTATGGTATGGTGATATGGGTTGAATGATGATGGAACAAATGGAGGGTTAACGTTGACAAGGTTGTCTTACCTATTCACTCATATGAATAGAAGGGATGATAACCATATTGTGTGGATATGTAACCCTAATGAGGTATAGCTTATTATACATAGCTTTAATATAACTAAATGATGGTAATTGGGTATGAATAGTCCTTGAATGACTAATACAATCATGGAGTACTCTCTTATTGTTGTTGAAACCATAGAATGCTATAAACCAATGGTTATACCTTGATTTATGTGTGGGTTCATACTTGAGAATACTATGGAATGTGATGGTGATGCTTCACCTTATGCATCCATGACCTAATGGGGATGACGTGAGTTAGGGTTTGGGTATGAGTGTTGATTGGTAACATTAATATAGTTTATCTTGTTGAACCTAACTCTAATGCAAATAGATAAAGTTGAGTATTCATGTTTAACCTTCTTATATGATGGCATGATGGTGAAATAACCTCCTTAATATGATCATAACCTTAATGTGTTAATTGATGGTTATCATAGCCACATGGTTGATACTTTCTTATGCTAAACATGTGCATTATGAATAAGATGAGGGTTAATCATATCTAGATTCCTTGCATGTTGATGTAATAAAGAAATATTCTTTATGTTAATATAACCCTTCTATGATGGTTTATGTATATCTCCTATCTCACTAATGCAATATTGTGTTGATCTGGTGTATTATATGTAAGTGATGTGGTTGAGCCTTGCTATAAGTCATGGAATGATGATGATGATCTTGTAGGGAATAATATGATGGTTTTAATGACCTTTGGGCATGGTTGACCCCTGAATGAGGTGTAATCCTCTTATGTTGATAAGGGTTGATACCATGTGATATTGTGAAAAGGATTTATATCTTGTGATAGTATGATGATTAGTGTGGTCTCATGAATGGTAAGTGAATAGTACCATGTGATGATGAGATGAGAAATTATGTTTCCCACATTTTATATCTTTGAAAAGTTTTGATATTTATATGCTTGCTAGAAGTGAATTAGGGTTTGTATGTCCACTTGTTTGATGCAGCCTTAATTCACCCAATTGGCATAACTAATCAAGTGGAACTCTAATCATGTAGTGCCCTCTGCCATAGATCCATATGAGTGTCAGAACTTGCCAGATGGTGAAATGAGTATTCCTAAGGGAAACTCGAAGCACATACTGACGAGTATGTGGGGTGCTTGTCATCCTGAATTCAAGTATTTAGGGAGGACGACTACGGTCATACCTAGACCTCAGTTTGAGAACGGTTGCGATCGTGTCTCGGTGATTATATATGTGATGATATTGGAGGACAACTGTGTTTGTACCTCGGATGGTAGGGTATGCATACCCACCTCCTTTCACTAGTATTGTGACATGTACCAAGGACAGACTAGGCTGTTAGTAGCTTGGTCTTATGTGTCGTTGTGGTGGACCCCTACTGACCATGAGCAGAGAAGATCTTAAGAGTCCAGCTCTTCCTAGATCTTGTATGCCACTAATTTTGACTTAGCAGTGGTCAGTTGGATTTTGAGTGGTATCCTCAAATTCCTCAGGGCGTAATAAAAGATGTAATACATCCGTGTAGCATATTTGTTTAGGATTATACACGACGTTTCAAATTGGATGATAACCCTTGTTTGTTATCTTTACATAAAGATGATGCTTAGTGCAATTAAGAGATAGTAGATATACTTATGTTGTAGATATGCTTAAGATTGTAGATGTGTACATACAGTAGCCATGCTTATGTTGATAACTATACTACTACTGCTGATTATAATCATGATGCTAGATATCTCATGTTGTTAGTTATGTTTAGCATGCTAGTGATGCCTTTGTTACTAGAGATGCATATACTTCTAATCATGCTTATGTAGATAGTTGTACTTATGTTGTTAGCTCTTCGTATGATGTTAATATGTTCGAAACTATTAGACATGCTAATGTTGTTAGCTATGCTTTTGTGGCTAGACTTATTCATAATGATAGAGATTCTATGTTACTAAAATTGGTCATGATGCTAGATATGCATATGCTACCGAATTGCTTATATTGTCAACAAGATAAAGGGTGATAGTCTGGCTAATGATGATAATTATTATCTGCTCCTTTATGTATTCTGTCAATCATCCCTGCTATTGAGCCTATTTGTTATATTTGTTTAAACTGCTTAAATTGTTTAATTACTTAAAATATTGTAATCAATAAGCGTTGTTGGAGGTTATATCTCTTACTGGGACATGGGCCTCAACCTTGTGGTTCACCACATTTTTTTAGATAATCGGAAGTGATGAAAACAAACATGTGGCAGCAAAGAGGAGCTATAGTAATGAATCTTTGAGAAAGTTGATTAGATGTCTAGTGTGTCCTTGAGTCGTCCCTGTACTCTCAGATCCGGGTAGGAAAAGTTTGTATATGGTGTTTCAAACGAATCGAAATTTTGTTAGCATGTTAATGTTTGTTGTGTGGCATATACAAATATTGTTCTCCTATGTATATATGTTGTGGCTAAGGCGATAGAACAATTTTGTATCAAATTCTTGGCATAGTATGGATATAAGAAAGATGTTGGGCTCTTATGCAAATGTTTCTGAGCGGGTGTTAACGTTAAAATCGATTTTAATTTACCCATATTTTTGGGTATGTGATGAATTAGTTATCGATTGTGCTTTATGTTTTGAGTAATCTCGTTTAGTGTAACAGGTTCTCACACATCAGGACATTGATAAAGATCATGAGATGTGGGAAGTAGTACATCCAAAATGAGTTTTTTGGGGTGACACATTCATCTTAAATGAATCAAGAATGGAAAAGTAACAGAAGAAACATCAAGACATTGATGAAGATCATGAGATGTGGGAAGAAGTAATTCCAGAATGAGTTTTTTTGGGGAAACACATTCATAAACCGATGTGGCAATATTAGCAGAAGGTCATTGATTGTTAACTAGGATCTCAACGCTAATTAAAAAAACAGAGTGATATGTAGTCCAATAAAACTAAAAATGAATCTATGCATACCAACACACTAATCAAGAATAGATAAGAAATAACACTAATATAGAGCATGGGATGTGGGAATGTAGTAAATCCCAAATTGAGATTTTTGGGAATATCACAGTAAGTCGAACTGAAAGAACTCCAACACAATTAACCGATATGGTATAATAGCATGAGATCATTTACTATTAATTAGGATCTCAAAAGGGATCGACAAACTAAAAACTAGTGTGGTATGTATTCCAATAACACTAAATATAGTTTTATATCATGCATATGAATATTGTATCGGGAATAAAAAAGTAAAAATGAAAACTCGAGGACAACAATGAAGATCATGGTTTTTGGGTAAGCAGTAAATCCCAAAATGAGTTTTTTGGCTACCACATTCATTTGAAAAGAATCATATGCAACACCATTTAAAGGGAAAATAGTAAATTACATAATTTATATAGCTTAACAACAATGGATAAAGTAAACTTCAGTGTGTCGTGACATTAAAATATAAACAAATACCAATATAAAAATCAAAGAAGGAATAATAATGGAACATAACACACGTATACTTCACGACTATTGTTTACTCAAACTATTACCCTTAGAATTCACATAACTTGATAATGACATAAACATGTATAAAATTGGAAATGATTGAAAACAATAACAATATTATCCACACATATAAAAACAAAAAGCGCACACATATTAGAATAAAACCATACACATACACCAAAGAGCACAAATGATATTTTGAAAAGGGGAAAAGGGAAAATTTAAAAAAAAAATTCAAACTTAGGGTCCCAAGTTCATGTGCCTAACACCAAAATTAGTGCTTCTGGGACCAAGACATATATGTAATTGCATGATAAATATAAATCAAATCGATTAGGGATGGTACATGAATGTCGATTGATGAAAAAAACATTCTCAAAAAAATATCATGAATACAAAATCATATCAACCACTTAAGTGACAAACCCTTGAGGGAAAATCATATCACACAATCCAGACGTTCACGTACCCCAACCCAAGATAAACATATGTGGGGATAGGATCTCATGTTGAAATTATTATTGAAAAAGACAAATGCATCAGGCGATTAGATGTAAGGTTAAAAAGAATAAATGGTGTAATCATCATTGGGCAATGTTGTTCAAAATAGTTAAAAATCCTAAATTATCCTTGATCTTGATATAGTAGGAATTGAATACAAAATGACCAAAGAAGAAAAAGGAGGACGATTGCATGAAAAACCAACAAAGCAACCAACCATTTAGATGGAAATAAGTATGGTGAATCTAGGGTCCAATTTAACATTGTCCTGATGAAAGCACCATAGCCTGCCCTTAGGTTCCACCTTACTGGCCAGGATCAAGATGTAATCATACAGTCGTGATGCACAAGACTCACACAAAGGGTAAAAAATCATCCTAAAACTATATTCTACTCCCAATATGTCATCATGACATGATCAAGTAACTCAAATAGTGTATGTGATCACATCTAAATCAATACTAATCACAAACAAATAAATCAATGTCAGTACATAATTATTGTTCTTTGTACCTGTGACCCATAAACATAGACCATCAAGAAGCACATCTGTAGAATTGACCAAGCAAGAATTATGTTCATGCCAAGAATAAAAAGAAACTCAGTAAAATATAAAATTAAACTATCAAAGAATAGAAAATAAAAAGGATAGCTATTTTGTGCTTTAATAAGGATCATTGGACGACAATGCACTCAATTTCTTCACCTTCATGTGCAACAAGCTCGACAACAATGAGCATTGAGAGTATTGTTGACTCAAGGTCTAACTTGTCTAAATCCTTATTTTGATGATGACTAACCATTCCACTTATTTGTGTCTAATGCTTCTACTTGAGTGATTTCATATTAGGCATAGACACACTCCAAATGCCCTAACTTGCGCATATCCTAACTTAGAGAAAAATAAGTCAAAATCAATGCAAGTGCACTGTTGTATAAAAGACCTCAACTCCATTAGAATAATATTGTAAATACCTTATAATGATAGTATGACTTGTAATTAAGCTAACAAAAAATCAAGAGAACTTAAATCAAATATTTAAGCACTTTTATGTCACTTTCTAAAGCATCACATGGACTTTTGTTGGCCGAGTTTCATCTAAGATAAACTCGACCGACACCATTGATGGGTCTTGGGAACTGTCAGGGTCAGCTGAGTTTCCAGGGGACAAACTCGACCGACACCCCTGCACAGGCAAATTAATTTCAAACCGTTGGCCGAGTTTCATCCAGTATAAACTCGATCGACAACTCAAATTTGACTTTTTGCATAGTGCCATCGACTGAGTTTCCCAAAAGTAAACTCAAATGACCACACTGTACAGAAAGTGTAGAAAAAGTGTTTCTAACTGTTGGAATGTTGTAAAACTCAAAATTATATCTGTTAAAACACCCCAAACGGCTAGAACTCGTCCTTAAGTACGTCTACTAGCTAGTAGGCATCATCAACTATAAATAGGGCCCCTTGGGTTTCATCCCATGGTTAGCCAAGTACTATGAAGGTCCCTATATTATAGTTGAGTGCCTCCAAGAGCCTCCTTCCACTCTTAATCTTAATGACTTGCTACATCCATTAGAATGAGTAGGAGTTTTTTAAGAGACCTAATTCTACATGTATATATTGTGATGCTCTCACTTCCTCCACCTCCCAATCTCTCTTTGTACCATGAAGATAAAGATTCTCTCTCTTGGCTAAGAGAGGTAAAGAAAAAGATGGGTAGGAGTCCCTTGGTGAAAGCTTCTCTTTGGCAAAGGTGAAGTCAGAGGTGAAAGTTTCTCCTTGGCAAAGGTGAAGTTAAGAGGCGGAAGATCGAAGTTGAGAGTGGGTAATTCCTTCAAGGCGTAAGACTTGTTGCAATAGTGGGTAAAACCTTGGTGAAGGCAGAAGACTTGTTGCAAACTTGGGCAAGTCCTTGGTGAGGTAGAATACTCTTAGTCATGGATGGGTAAGTCCTCTGTAAGGTTATTGGCTCCCTTGTCCTCAAAGGGAAGGTTGGGTATCCTTGTCCTGAAAAAGGAAGGTCATATATTGTAACTCTTATAATGGAATATAAGGAGTGAGAGATGGTTGAAAAATCCTAGAGGTTGTCCTCTGTAGGTAGTGTATATACACTATCCTAGTTTGGAGTTTGGAACCACTATACATAGCTTGTGTTCTTGTGATTGTTCAATCTCTCTCATCTTTGCTATGTTTGTTTAGTTGAACTCAAATTCCATATATGAAACCTTATCTCTTGATATAAATTGAAGGCTTAATGAATTTGGTTTAAGTGATTTTTAAATCTATTCACCCCTCCCTCTAGAGCCTGTAGATCCCTACAAGTGGTATCAGGGCAAGTCTTCTCCAAGCAGCACTTCCACAAGTAGGAGAAGATGGATGATAGTCATGGTTGGAGATACTCCATAAACATTCCAATCTTTGATGAGAGCAATTTTATCTATTAGAAGAGAATGTTATAATACTACATCCAAGGATTAAGCCTTGATCTATAAAGAATGGTGGACCTTCCATACAAGATACCAGAGATAAAAATAGAAGAATGGGATGAAGCCACTTTAAAGAAAGCAACCTTAAATGCTAGAGCCATCAACATTCTCTATACTTCTATTTCCCCCACCGAGTTCAACTGGATTTCTTCATGTGAAACGACCTATGATATATGGAGAAAGATATGCATCACTTATGAGGGGACAAAACAAGTGAAGGAAAGCAAAGTACATATGCTCAAAGGCCTCCTTGAAAAATTCAAGATGGGAAAGAAGGAGAGGGTAGCCGAGATGTACTCAGGGCTCAACACCATTGTGAATGGTCTTGCCGTTCTAGGTCATACTATGGGTCAAGGAGAGATAAATTCAAAGATCCTTAGAACTCTCACCAAGAGGTGTCAATCCAAGGTGACCTTCATTGAAGAAACAAAGAGTCTTAGTGATATTCCTATTGAAGAGCTCAAAGGAAATCTACAATCTTTTGAAGTCAACTTGACAGGCAAGATGAAGAAGAAAGAGCCCAAGAGAATGAAGAAGGATGAAATCAAAGCAAAGTTGAAGATTTTGTTAGTCAAGATTCTCCATCCTCTCAAGTTGAAGTAGATTCCATGTACTCTAAAGGTGGACCTCACAAAGGCAAGCTTTCCTCCTACACTCGGTGCTCAAATGTGGAAAGAAGGGTCACTTCAAGGAATATTTTCCATAAGGCAAAAAGACCCATCATCACAAGAGAAAAAGAGAAGAACAAGACGAAGGAGAAATGACACAAAAGCTCTAGTGACTCCTCCAACTCAAGCTCAAGTGAAGATTCAAGTGAAGGATCCAGCTTAAGATCTAGTGAAGATGGAGTGTGCCACTTTGCTCTCATGGCAAGTACATATGAAGATTCAAAGGAGTTAAATCTAAACTCTTTAGGTAAAAAAATCTTAATTGCTATTATTCATGCTACTCGTGTCTCTCTTAAGTCTACTAAAAAGAAAAAGAAAAGGCTTGCTAAGATTTTTGACAATTTGCAACTTGGAAGGTAATGTTGACAATCTCCAAAAGTATTATCTAGAACTATAATTGAAATTCAACAGTGTTGAGATTAAAAAAATGCTTATCTTAGTCAAGTAGATTCTCTTAAACTTGAAAATGCTAAATTACTTGATAAGATTAGAATTCTAGAAGCTCAACCTCTTATGTCTAGTTCTACTAAAGAGCATAGTGATATTGTAAATTCTCTCATGCTTAGTATTGATGTTCTTAAAATTGAAAATGAGAATAAATACTTTGTTTTGCAAAGTATAGAATATGAAAATAGTGTCTATCTTTCTAAGATTGCTTTGCTTGAAAAATAAATTACTTCCTTGCTTGCTAAAATCAATGTCCTTGAATCTTGTTCTAGTTTTACTAGTAGAAAGAATAATGTTGTTGTCTTCATATTGATAGAGATTCTTATATGATCAAAGCTCTTTTGTTTAGAAACCTATCTTTTACATACTAGAGATGATATCAACCAATTATCTTCTACTGCTACTTGTCTTATGCATGATAATTATAGTTTGAGATCCTCTTTGCAAAGATTATTATATGATAAAAATAATCTTAATTAAATCCTAGATCTTCCTACCGAACAAATGGATAGAAATGGTATTGGATTTGATAATAGCCAAAGGAACAACAAAGACAAAGGACCTTCAATTTTCAATGAAGAATCCTCCAATTCCAAGACTATGAGATCATGCAGTCACTGTAATGAAATTGGTCATTATCCCACATATTGTCCTTTTAGGAAAGAACACAGTAGCAATAGGACTTGGGTTGCTAAGCTAACCCCTCTGGACCCAAAAATATGATTGGGGACCATTTCATCTCTCTTCTTGTAGGTCACTTAAAGTTGGGTTGATGTGAGCTATTGATTTCAAAATTGGTTTCTCAATCCACATAAATGAAGAAAGGTGAGATGTGTATGGGGTAGAAACAAGTGGAATAGAAATTTTTAGAATAGAGGTAATGGTATTCTTGCTCACATCCAATCATATCTTGTTCTTTGCAAGTTTTCATGCACTTTGCATATGGTTTTTGATTCAAAGTTGGCATATTGTGATTCTCATCACCTTCTTGCTCAAAAACTTTTCCTGATGCTTTCATATTGGATTACTAACTTACTTATACATGTCTAGATTATAGTTTGTATTTTTATCATGCTTCTAGATATGATTTTATGAAATATATGTGCTTTTTGACAGTAAATGTTGTCGGCCAAGTTTGTCGTGAGGAAACTCGACCGACAAGCACCAATTGGTGTTTTCAACAACTATTTTCGGCTGAGAAGTTCAACCCATAAATCGACTGACAACATTGTGAACTGAATATACAAATAGCTTATTGGATGAGAATGTCTCTCTCAACTAGATTTTCTCAACCAATAGCCTTATTCTATTGGCACTCCCCTTGGTACTTTTTCATAATATGCATATTTCCATGCTTTAAATTTCCCTATTGTACATACAACTCTATCTTTCTAATTGCTATAAATTGGTATCTCTACATCTTGCATTTACTTGTCTTGAGTTGTTATCCATGTTGTAATGATGATCTCTTGGTTGTGATCTGAATTACTTTTATTGCGCTCTAACTTGCAACATCTATATGGTTGTATATCTTCTGATGCAACCTTGAGTCTCTTAGTGGTAATCATCTCTTGGTAATGATGCATATTTGCTAGTGAGTAATATCCTTTCATGCTTCTGAATTTGCATATCATTTTATTTGGATATATCTTTACATCTACTCATAGCTTGTTCTTTAACTTGTGCATCTTTTGCTATGATCTAGATCCTACTAGTATCTCTGACTTGTGATATCATCTACTAGTATTTCATATACATGTAGTTCTACCCTTGTTCATCTTTTGGTATTCAACTATATGCTATGCTTGTATCGTGTTTCATACATACTCAGGGTTGTTCCTTGATTTGCATATCTACTATCTTGAGTTTCTGGATAGCATAACATTGCCTTGTTATATGCTAGAATTACATCTAGGGTTGTTCTAAATGCATATCTTGATTTGCTTTATATAATTTGCTTGGACAATCCCCTAGCGTTTTGTCTTCTACACTCCCTTTTATAACAAGATGTGTTTTTGTTCTTCAACCCCCTCACTTTTTGAAATGAAAAAGGGGGAGAAGACATGTATTATGTAAAGAGGAGAACACTTATATTTAGAAACATATATGAGTAGAAGACATAATTTCTATAAATTTTGTGAAAGCTAAATATGCAGGAGAAATAACAACAATTGAGTGGGAGTATACGAACTCTAGAAGCATCAATTAAGGGGGAGCATATGAACTCAATTCTATTAAAACCCCTAGGTTTCTCCAAAGGTATGGTTTTACTTAAATGCTTTCAATACATTTATGAAATGGTTTGTCATCTTCAAAAAAGGGGAGAATGCTGACTCAAGGTCTAACTTGACTAAACCCTTGTTATGATGATCACTAACCATTCTACTTATTTGTGTCTAATGCTTCTACTCGAGTGATTTCAGATTAGGTATAGACTTTGACATCCCAACGTGCCAAAAGTGAGATTACTCAAAACAAAGCCCAGAATTGTCACTAACAACCAAATTACCATGAAATAAGGTAAATTAAAACCAATATCACATATCCATCTCAAGTGGAAACATTTCTATCTGAGTCCAAAAGAGCCACCTTATTTCATATCTCATGCTAAAAGATTATTACATAACACTGCTCACTGGCTCACTAGCCACAACCTGTTACATATGATAACCCATTCATATGCATACATGCCATATTTTTACAAGGAAAGCATATAACCAAAAACCTCGTATCGATGTACAAACCACAAAAACCTCCTTAAGGACCTGATAGTACAGGGACGACACATAGGACTCTACTACAAAACACTAGCAACATTTCCAACCTTCTAATAGCTACTGCTCCTCTTATTACTTAGCCTCAATCACACAATCTATACCACGTCGTGCACGACCATCTAAATGATGTGGAAACCCACAGGGTGAGACCAAATTTCCCAATGAGAGATATATCTCTCTGCCAACGTCTATTATAAACACATGTAAAATATACAGAGCAGATTAACCATTTTAAGCAAATTCAACTCAATGATATGTATAAAATCAATATCACAGACTAAGAAATTTAGGTATCTACAACTGATTAGTAGATCATCGTATAAATCTAAAAGGAATATGAAGAACATGTATAACAATTCATTTCTCTTACCGCATTATAATTCAATAAATTACTACAAAGATAAGGCAAGGAGTCATCCAATGTGAATCGTATTGGACCCTACACAAATATACTACATGGCTATATTACGTCTTTTATTATGCCCTGAGGATTTGATTTGTACTACCCAAATCCAAGTGACCACTGCTAATTCAAAATCAGTTCCATACAAGATCAATGAAAGAGTCAGACTCCATGATCTTCTCCTACACTACTCGATCAGTTTGAGTCTGCACTGTAGTGACATATAGTCAAACCGCAAATACGACAACTCATAGTCAAAGCCATTTTCCTATAGAGACAACAACTCATAGTCAAAGATATGGTCATGTAAAACACCTAGCCCACCTTGGTACATGTCACAATGCTAGAAAACATGGTATATAACCCAATCACTGAGGTACAACCATAGTTGTCCTCTATCACATCATATCACATGCTCATCATCGAGACTCGACTGAAGTCGTTCTCAAAACACTTGGGATCAAGATGTCAATGACACGTGGTCACTTGCACCTCGCATACTCAACAATATGTGCTCCGAGTTTCCACTGGGAATACCTGTTTCACCATCCAACAAAGTACTAACACTGAAGATAGATCTATGGCACATGGCAACTACATGATTAAGGCTTCACTTGATTAGTTAAGCCCATTTGAGTATCTTTTAGCATCAATCAATTTACAATGTACAAACCCTAAACAAACTCTACAAAGTTAAGGGAATAATACAACTCCAAAAGATATAAAATGTATAAGGTGTGAACTTGTCACATCATCACATGATCCTTGTAACACTGCCATTCACAAGGCCATCACTAATATCACATCATTATGGAATATCAATCCCTCAATCACATCTCAAGGGGATTTCACTTCAAACTAGGCATAAAGCACTTGTTAGGTCATTAGACCCAATCACATCATTCCAACTCATTCAATATCGTAGTGTGCCTCAAATAATGCACATAATCACCACCCTGTGTTACATGAAGATCACCATAGCATTCACATAGCTATGACATTCATTCCACCTACAAAGTTAGAGTTGCAAAAGTAGGAGAGAGAAAATATAGTCACATTCTATACATCCAAGCAAGCCCAACAAGTATAACATACCCTAGAATTAGACTTAGGGTTCCACACACACATAGCCTATTGGGGTTTCATATTATCATTCAACCATCAAACTATAGATACATCATCTCCCACTTTCTTGGAGTACATTAGGGTTTAACATAATTATTAGCATGAGTAATCACCCATCCCTACTGGACTAAGCATCAACCATCACTGTGTTATGTATGTATGTAGCAACCATGTACTCAACCAAGTGTAGTGACCATGTACTCAACCAAGTGTAGTGACCTTGTACTCAACCAAGTGTAGCGACCATGTACTCAACCAAGTGTAACGACCATGTACTCAAACAAGTGTAGCGAGCAACATGGTGTAGCGAGCAACATGGTGATTAGGGTTAGCTTTGTAGCACCCACAACACATCACCATGTGCACATAAACTAACTCAAATCAAAGTACTTCGGTCAAAGAAAACTCATCAAAACAATCATGCATATGTAGTGACCAAAAGCCAAGAACTCCAAGGTGTAGCAACCACACCAAGGGTTAGGGCTTGTTGCGCCCGCAACAACCCACCCACATGTAGCGACCACAAATCACTATGAGGGGTGTAGCGACCCAAAAGTCAAGCTACTCCAAGGAACAGAAAACCATCTCCAAAATAGAAGTACCACATTAGAAACAAAAGGTTAACTTCAAGGGAACTCATCACCTTCAAGGTGAGAAACTCCATACCAAGATAAACGCCAAAACCCTAAAACATGTGTTATGGGAATCACCATGAAAAAACCTCATTTAGGAGAGATAAAACCCACGTTCATACAAGAAAAATAGAACTGCTACCTCAATATACTCGAACCATGTGCATGTTGATAGAAATCCATAATCAAGAGCAAGAGAAAACCATCCATCTCACATTCACCACAAATCAGGTACCAAGAATTAGGGTTTAGGAGTATAAGTGAATCACATGTGATTATCACCAAGTTTTAAGTTCTAGATTATGATGAGACCATTTAGCATATTAGGATCATATTTTAGAGGTGTAAACAACAACATGCATGTAAGAAAATGGCACAAATAATGGAAGAGGGAAAAGAGTTATATAACCCGCATTATGGAGAGACCAAGCTCCAAAGATCTCGATCTTTAAGAGAGAAGGAAGCTCTAATATGAGAGAAACTCCACTTCCAAAATATCACAACAAAAGATAAGAACACCATGGTTAAAGGAGAGCTCAAGAAAGAGGTGAAAAACTCTAGGCCGAACCAAAGAAGAAGGAAGAAGAGACCTTCTTCTCACATAGGTATCACTATGGTCAAACCACAGTCTCTGACCCTTGTGAGGAGAAGATCTTCAAGATAGCCACCATGGTTGCACCATAATCTCATGGTTGAAAGGGAATAAGAAGATAGGATGCAATAGAAAATGAGATCAAGGGTTCAAAATCACTTACTAAGGAAGAAGATCACCAAAGATCAATTCAAGGAGGATGATCAAGCTCAAGGACACCACATTCAAAGTTGCTCGACCACCAAGGCTCTAAGATCAGTCCTTCTTTGCTTCACATATCTCAGGATGAACACAAAGGAGTGGAGAAGACTGAGTGCTAAAAAGGATACTTGCATGAAGAAGAGAGAGGTTATATACTCAAGGTAGGAGAGAGGTAAGGTGCGTATGAGGTGTCAACACAAGAGAGCACTAAAAGGACAACTGTCCACCAAGGAAACAACCAATCAACCACTTAACACATGCATGCATTGAAGGGTGATGTAACCTAGGTGGTGTAGCGACCACTTAGGTTCACTACACACCTTGTAGCAGTCAAAGCACTCCATTTGCATGTAATGACCGCTGCACAAGGTCACCAAGGCAAGCTAAGTCGAAACACACCACAAGGGGACAAACCCTAACGACCAAACCACATCTAGGTCACCTAGGTTAAAGCAAGCCACACCTAGGGTTAGTGTATCAGTCGCAACACTCATCCAAGAGTGGTGTTGCGGTTGCTACACACTCAAACCCTAGTAAGGTCGACACACATCAACAAGGCAACTCAAGCAAACCCTAATCTCACCATGTGATGCCACATCATCAACCATGGTCCAAGCAAGGATCCCCTCAACATCATATTCTCTCTCATGATGCAAAGTCACAAGAAACACACTCTACATGTGTCAAATTGCAAGATAACCCTTCAAGATGAGTAAATTGCAACTTGGTCCAAAATAAGGAGACAACACAAACATCATCCAAACAGAACCAAACTAAAAATACAAGGTTGTCACATGTTATAAATGCACCTCAAAAGATTATATTAAGGTTCAAGCATCTAATTAAGCAAAACAAGCACACTTAAGCACTAAGCTAGGTCAAGGGCCTTACATAGACACACTCCAAATGCCCTAACTTGCGCATCCTAACTTAGAGAAAAACAAGTCAAAATCAGTGCAAGTGCTGCTTTTTGGAAAAGACCTCAATTTCATTAGGATCATGTTGTAAATCACTTATAATGATTGTATGACTTGTACTTAAGCTAAGAAAAATCAAGAGCACTTAAATCGAATATTTAAGCAATTTTATGGCACTTTTCAAAATTCATCACATGGATTTTTGTCGTCTGAGTTTCATTTAGGATAAACTCAACTGACACCCTCGATGGATATTTGGAACAACTAGGGTCGGTGGAATTTTCCTAGGACAAACTCAACTGACACCCCTGCACATGCAAATTAATCTTTAGTCGTCAGTCGATTTTCATCTAGGAAAACTCGACTGACAACTCAAAATTGACTTGTCGTATAGTGCCATCGACCGAGTTTCCCAAAAGTAAACTCGACTGACCACACTGTACAAAATGTACAAGAAAAATATTTATATTCACTAGAGTGTTGCAAAACTCAAAAATACATTTGTTTCAACACCCCAAACAACTAGAATTCGTCCTTAAGTGCTTCTACTGGCTAGTAGGCATCCTCAAATTTATTAACTTGTGCATCCTAACTTAGAGAAAAATAAGTCAAAATCAGTGCAAATGCTGTTCTGTGGAAAAGACCTCAGCTATACTAGAATCATATTGTGAATCCCTTATAATGATTGTATGACTTGTTATTAAGCTAAGAAAAAATCCAGAGCACTTAAATCAATTATTTAAGCACTTTTATGTAACTTTCCAAAGCATCACATGGACTTTTGTTGGCCAAGTTTCATCTAGGATAAACTCGACCGACACCCTTGATGGATCTTGGGAACTGCCAGGGTTGGCTGAGTTTTTCTAGGACAAACTCGACCGACACCCCTGCACAAACAAATTAATTTTAAGTTGTCGTCCGAGTTCCATCCAGGATAAACTTGACTGACAATTCAAAATTGACTTGTCGCATAGTGTCATCGACCGAGTTTCGCAAAAGTAAACTCGACCGACTGCACTGTACGAATTGTGTAGAAAAAGTGGTTCTAACTATTGGAGTGTTGCAAAACTAAAAAATATTTCCGTTGTAACACCCCAAACGGCTAAAACTCGTCTTTAAGTACATCTACTGGCCAGTAGGCATCATCAACTATAAATAGGACCCATTGAGCTTCATCCCATGGTTAGCCAAGTACTATGAATGTCCCTATATTATAGTTGAGTGCCTCTAAGAGCCTCCTTCCACTCTTAAGCTTAATCACTTGCTACATCCATTAGAGTGAGTAGGAGATTTATAAGAGAGCTAATCCTACATGCATATCTTATGAGGCTCTCACTTCCTCCACCTCCCAATCTTTCTTTCTACCATGAAGATGAAGATTCTCTCTCTTGGCTAAGAGAGGTGAAGAAGAAGGGTAGGAGTCCCTTGGTGACAACTTCTCTTTGGGGAAGGTGAAGTCAAAGGTGGAAGATCCAAGTCAAGAGTGGGTAAGACTTTTGTTGGCCAAGTTTCATCTAGGATAAACTCGACCGACACCCTTGATGGATCTTGGGAACTGCCAGGGTTGGCTGAGTTTTTCTAGGACAAACTCGACCGACACCCCTGCACAAACAAATTAATTTTAAGTTGTCGTCCGAGTTCCATCCAGGATAAACTTGACTGACAATTCAAAATTGACTTGTCGCATAGTGTCATCGACCGAGTTTCGCAAAAGTAAACTCGACCGACTGCACTGTACGAATTGTGTAGAAAAAGTGGTTCTAACTATTGGAGTGTTGCAAAACTAAAAAATATTTCCGTTGTAACACCCCAAACGGCTAAAACTCGTCTTTAAGTACATCTACTGGCCAGTAGGCATCATCAACTATAAATAGGACCCATTGAGCTTCATCCCATGGTTAGCCAAGTACTATGAATGTCCCTATATTATAGTTGAGTGCCTCTAAGAGCCTCCTTCCACTCTTAAGCTTAATCACTTGCTACATCCATTAGAGTGAGTAGGAGATTTATAAGAGAGCTAATCCTACATGCATATCTTATGAGGCTCTCACTTCCTCCACCTCCCAATCTTTCTTTCTACCATGAAGATGAAGATTCTCTCTCTTGGCTAAGAGAGGTGAAGAAGAAGGGTAGGAGTCCCTTGGTGACAACTTCTCTTTGGGGAAGGTGAAGTCAAAGGTGGAAGATCCAAGTCAAGAGTGGGTAATTTTTTCAAGGCAGAAGACTTGTTACAAGAGTGGGTAAGACCTTGATGAAGGCGGAAGACTCTTTACAAATAAGTCCTTGGTGAAGGAGAAAACTATTGGTTATGGCTAAGTAAGTTCTTTATAAGGTTATTGGCTCCCCTGTCCTTAGAGGGAAGACTGAGTATCATTTTCCCAGAAAAGAAAATTCATATGTCGTAATTCTTATAATGGAATATAAGGAGTGAGATATGGTTGAAAAATCTTAGAGGTTGAATTCTCTAGGAAGTGGATGTACACTCTCCTAGTTTGGAGTTTGGAACTATACATAGCTTGTGTTTTTGTGCTTGTTCAATCTCTTTCATCCTTGTTATGTTTGTTTAATTGCACTCAAATTCCTTATATGCAACCTTATCTCTTGATATAAATTGAAGGTCGAATGAATTTGGTTTGAGTGATTTTTGGCTCCATTAACCCCCCTCTAGAACACATAGATCCCTACAAGTAGGATGCAGAGTAGTAGAAAATCAAGCGATATATAGAGGGACAACCATCGCAAAGCCAACAATACATGTGAAGCCGGTCTCCCTTGAATGGAAATGATAAATCAAAGTCAATACACCATAGTACTGAAGATAAGGGCGAAAAGTATCATGTGTTGGATTTGGACGAATTAGCTGTACCTCGACACATCAATGTGAAAATGACAATATCGTGGAAAAATGAAGAAGGATCAGAGGGTATTTTAAATATGTACCTCGCGATTCACACTACATACACATGATGAATGAGGCAAAACCCTAGCCGCCACACACGAAGGCGCCTGGAGCAAACCGCACATGCATTGCTGCGGGAACCATAGTGCGTGACAAATGTTGCGGGAACAACCAACAACGTTGTGGCAAAGCGGAAGGAACAACGATCACAACCTCACTGCGCTATGGCAAAGGAGGGGGAAACGAGAATGTTGGGGATGTCATAGGACAAGGTCGAAGGGTGCATGATTAAGATTCACATATAATTAATATGCCACTGTACAAGTTCAAATTCTACTCTAAGGAGA
Source organism: Alisma plantago-aquatica (assembly GCA_963693085.1). NCBI lineage: Eukaryota > Viridiplantae > Streptophyta > Magnoliopsida > Alismatales > Alismataceae > Alisma > Alisma plantago-aquatica. The sequence goes on along the minus strand of OY856414.1, from coordinate 889,212,815 downwards.
CTGAATTAAGGGCTTATTTGGTTGTAAGCGGTTGCAAGTAACCAAATGGGTTTGAAAACAGGAAATGCAACACACGTTATTGAACTACACATCTATCGTTTGGTTAGTCGATGTTGTAACTGAATTTTTTCGTTTGCATGCGTTTGGTAGCTTGTAAAATAATGATGTAAAATATACCCCGAATGTCTATATTCAACAGATTCCAACAGTAGGCTGACGGAAATAAATCATTTTTACCGATACCGAAAATCACGGAAGGTATGCCGTATACAGTAGCCACACGCTTTAACTGGCGGCGGGAATGAACTGCACTCTAAAAGGGCGTAGTTTCTTTTCCATAATTTTGTATACGAGAAGATGTTACCTTGTAGTTGGTTTTCCTAGTGTGTGTTGGACTTACATCCAACCAAACACATGGGCCCTGATTGGGAATGGGATTATTGAGATTATGAAATCCGGATTGGGATTAGTCCAGTTCTGGATTGGGATTGAGTTCCCCACTTGGCCTTGTTTGGCAAACCAATCCGGCTGGCCTCGTAACTTGTATTTTTCAGTCTGCTATATAAAACAAAATACACAAAAGACAGAGCCTAATCCAGACTGGGATTCCTAATCCTGCTGCTGGCAGGACTGAGATAGTCCAACTTTTGAGATTACGGAATCTCGAAACAGGGATTCTGCCAAACGCGCAAGTGCAAAACCGGACTGGATCGGTATTAAGATTTGCAGATGTGGCGCAGATGTGGCCTAATAAGATAAGTCTCAATCTCATCCCAGTCCATTTCCAAACAGTCCCATGGAACATGATGAGTTGTAAAACATGTTTTTAAACACGGTCTAACCAAACGGGGCCTAACCTAAAATATGTTGGAACTTGTGGGATGTAATAACTTCTAACTGGTTTCACCAAAGGCGAATAAGTCTGAATATTTCACTAATGCAGGCTAAAGGAACCCGTTTTTAGTTCGTTTGCAACTTTTCCAAGAGATTCGTACCCCCCCTGCTTACTGAAATGCAGTTAAAGTCCAACCACCGCGCATTGGCAGGTCCACCGCTCTCACCCCACTTCGGTCGAGCAATCTCGGATGGCGGTGGCGCTGTCCTTCGCTGCTTGCCCAGTTTCACTGACAACAACACCATCAGTTGCAACCTCACGCAGCTATCCCCTTCACGTCTCCCCTGTCCTTTTCTTCGCTTTCCGATCTACCTCGAAATACAGATACCGCGAGCCCCTCCGTGCTTCGAGGCGATTCCCAAATTACCGCCGTCAGGTTCCCATTCGAATTGCACAATCATCACGAACACCATTTTCCTTCTGGGAGCTGTCCTTCTGCTTCTGGAGCGTAGAAATAAATTAAACTGAGCTATTGTTATTTGCATCGCTGTGGCTAGGATTCGGTAGAGGTGGTACCCGATCAGCGGGGTTGGCGCCAAATCCATAGCCTCGCTGACGAGCAAGACTACGACACCGAGGATGAAGGTGACGAAGAAGAGGAAGATCGAAGTCTCGATTTGCTCGTCAGGTTCCTGGGGACCTTATTCCGGAAGGTCTCTCGCAGGGCGAGGAGGGCCGTCCGCTCCGTCCTTCCAGTTCCCATCCCTGCACGGCTGGTGCGCTGGCCAACCACAATTCTTATCTGCTTATCTTCTTTTACTTGTATTTTACCTCTTGGTGTCCATATATTGTCGACGGACTTTAATCTAGTTCCCATATAACTATTTATCTTCACTGACGAGCTTTTTGCAAACAGGTAGGGTTTTCTGTCAATGGCGTCTTGATAATCGCCTTTCTATGGATTCTTAAGGCTTTACTTGAGGTACTCATAAATTATACTATGCAACTTCAGAATTTTCTCTTTTGTGTATCTTCATTTGTTTATATTTTTGAAGCCACCACTTTATAATAGAGTGGGACAATATATCTGCATCTGATGCTCGAAGTAACTGATATCATTGATGATTGATGATCATACGCATACATAGTAACTGCATATGATGGCTGCCCCAGGGAATATAAATACTCACTATCAAATGTGAAGAGGGTGGGTGGGGTTGGATAATACCTATATTTTTCATTCAACTTCTCCTTTTCGGAATTCATCTGTTAATTTAACTCAAAATTCCAACAGTTGGGTCCAACTCTAGGGAGCTCATCGGATCTAGATTTCCCTTCCTCTAGTTTACTCCCCCCTCTTCCCTTCCCTCCCTGGTGTTCATTATTCTTCATTCTTGCCCCTCTGTCCATTTGCTAATTTTTTTTCTCCAATCAATCCCATCCCTCCCCCTTTGTTCTCTATTTGACATCCAGATAACTCTTTCTCTTTATAAGCAATAGTGCTATATTTTAAGTTTTAACCTCCTTTCAGATTACCGGATAGGACTGGTGGAGCCTTGACGAGCTCCTGAACCCACACTGCCCACTGAGTACATCATTTGACAGACGGTGCAACACCTGGAATATCTAGTGGACTGCCAACATTGATTGCATGACATGCAAATGTCTTTTTCATTGTTGACAGTTTCGAAGAGTTTGTGAACCTCTGTAATCCAGCATGTACTGCAAAGTCCAAATTGAGACCGGAAAAGAGGCAAATTAACTCACATTTCGTCCGGGGTTGAACAAATGGGAGGACAACCAATTGTCCATGTAGGTCGGTCTCTGACAAACTTAGGAAAAGTTGATGTCCAAATAGATCATCACTTGACACTAAGATTTTTGATTCGACTTGCACCAATAGTAAGGGTTGCACTACCACAGTCCTACCAACCTCCCACCATAGTGACAAGCTTTTCATGGTTGGGATCGTGATGCACGAATTGGACATATAAATGTCACCTTCCGTACTCATTGTTTTAGAAGGTGACCACGCTAGAGTTGACAAGAACCGTAGAGTTATCACCTTCATTCAACCTCAATGGATTACCTCATAATCGTCAACAGTGTTCAAAGAAGGTGCACCCTTTCTCATGCAATCCAATATTAACTCCAAAACTCAAAGGCCAGAAAAGAGGCCAAACCAACACACATATTGTGTCGAATTTTCATACAATCATGTCTTCCACTTTGTATTTGTCTTTATACTATTTCTAGGATGAACAAGTCGGGGGGGGGGGGCAAGGACTGCCCATGTAGCATGCTCTCTTATAAATTTCAGAGAAAATCAATGTCCTCATTTGATCATCCTTTTCTATACTTGTCCTTAAGAGTTAAGATTTCAGACTCTAACCACGGTTGTACCAACATCGGGGATTGCACAACTGAAAACTTATCAACATCCTTCTTGGATGGCAACAAGCTTCTATGGTTGATGGCCCATGATGCAATATCAAATCACAATAAAATTAGACATAAGTGTCACCTTCCATACTCATTGTTCAAAAGGGTGACCACACTGGAGTTGTCTATAACCACAAAGCTCCTACCTTCACTCAACTTCGATGGAATACCTTGAAATTGTCAATTGTGTCCAGAGAAGATGCATCCTTTGCATCAACCTGAAACAATTGCCATGCCACAACATCCTTGTTTGATGTTTCGCTTGCAGTTGGCATAAAACCATGGAAGAGCTATTGATCATGTATAATGCCCTCATGTAATGCTCCAATTACTTTGTCAATGATGTCTTGGCTAGTGTGGATGACACTACACTTGTTAAGGAGTGCAACTAAGTAGTTTGCTAGGTGTCAACTTGACACTCTCATGGTGCTGCAAGGGACAATGTCCCTTAACTTGTTCAGTAACTCTCCAGCCTTGATTTTTATGGGTCCCTAGGTGTATTGATGGGAATTAATGTTCTTTGTTGGGTCCTGATCATCATAATCATCATTTAAGCATCAGTCCCGACGGTGTTGAGGTGCTACATGGAACCTTTTCCGCTCTACACTATTTTGGGTTACATTTTCATTGCAACGTGATGACTCCAAATCTCTCCTCATTAACTCTCTCCGACTTAAGTAGTCTAATTCAATCTATTATAACTTTGTCATATTCAGACTCAGTCTCATACTCAGACCTTAAATGACATTATTATGAAGTGGCACGTGAACTAGTCTTCGTTGCACACGTCTAAGCCAATTAAAGCATCCCAAGCTAAGTAAATTCAATGTTATCATGATAAGGCCGATCATCTAACTGGTGGGGCTATCGATGTTCGATTGACCGATGTGACTAGTGGTTGGACTAGTTCAACTGGCGCCATCAACAATGAGGTGGAAATTATGTAATTGCTAAACTGTGGAAAAAATATGAAAATTTTCAACTCTAATAACACTAAAACTAAAAGCCATATCGCCCATTGTAACAAGTGATGACCTCATACATCACAAAGCATAAGAATATCCTAGAAATGATAGTGAAAATTAAATCTATATTGTAATTTCAATACAAAGCATGGATTATTAGAGTGAATTCTAAATAAAACCATAAATCTAAAACCATTGATGTCAAATAAGGATGACGAAGTTCGAGGAATATTAATTGGTACTCTTGTCGTAGTAATTTACAAAATGACATCATAGTCAACGCTCAGGGAGCAAAATGTTGTTTCAAACATATTGAGTAGCAACAATATCAAACATGTAACAAAACAATCATGTTAACCTGATTGATTCAAATAATAGTAATGAACGCCAAGTATTAAACTAATAAGGGATCAAGGGGTGCTGCGGAGTTTGGGGGTTCTCACTTGTGACTAGTAACCAAGAAGGACTCACATGCGATATAGACCCGGTTAGTTCTGGCTTCCCCGGACTGGTTCTACTGGTTAATTGGTTAGACTGGCCGGTCACTCGGTTCTGGTTAGTTCTTTTGGCTGATTTTGGGTCTAGAGGTGAATAGAGTTTTCTGTGACTGTTTCCCGGTCTGGTAGGCTGGTCCAACCCAATTCTGATAACACTGAATAAATTTTTCCATTTTGGTTATCAAAGTACTATTATTATTAGGGGTTAGTACTCTTCTTTTATATATTATGATTTGCGTTAGTCTACACCTTTTGAACTTTTTGTGTTGATGATTGCTTTCTACATTTATTAAGGATTTAAGTGCAATGTAAAAGATCACATAGTACTTATTTAGGGTTCCTCTTGCATACTTCAGAAAATGGAGTATTATTTACACTTTTTAAGTGTGAAAATAACCCATAACCACCTATCTATGTAAGCCTATCCCTGTTAGGCTTTGGTTGAAATATAAAAGATCATTATACCTATTAGATATGCTCTTACCTATTATAGGAAACCCTGAATGCCCACTTTAATGATGGAATAATACGATGGCTATGTTTCATACATGGTTTACGGTATATTATTTTGGAATAACCATAAAAGATATGCATATGTCAAATTGTCAATGCATATTGCCATAAATATGTGTGTCTATCTACATATAACACCACATAATATATGTAAACAAAGAGAGACATGTTCGTGTTATAAATAAGGTGATGTAGGACATGCCCCACCTTTATGCACTTATGAGCGCACATGTCTCCATGTTATTAGGTAGGCTTTATTAGCATGCTTTATTTTATTATGTTCTTTTTCTCATTTTTGAGCTCTTATAAAGTCAAGTGGTTTAGTCCCACATTGGCTATCGCCCGTTTAGTCTTTCTTTTAGAAGCCTATATAAAGGCTCTATCTGCGTCCATGTAGAGACACAATTGATGAATAAGAATTATCTTTTAACCATTTCTTCGTCTTTTTTTAATAGTTAGTATGTAGTATTATATTAAATGGTATCAGAGCCTAACCCTAAAAGCATTAGGGTTAGGTCCTGCCTGTAACGGTTGTCGTTCTCCACCAACTTGTCCCAACCTGTCACCCTCCCTGTCATCCGCTGCCATCTCGAACCACAGCTATCGCCGCCGCCGCTGTCTGTTACCGCCACCGTCGCTGCCCGCTGTTGCCCTGTTGCCGCCGTCGCTACCTACTGCCGTTGCCGTTGCCGCAACCTCCTACTTGCTGCCGTCGCCGCAACCTCCTACTTGCTGCCGTCGCCGCATGTTGCTTGTCGCCATCTTCGCCTGCTGTTGCCGCCACCCTTTGGTCAGCCAACCTCTACCGAGGCGACAACTGGCCCCAAGCCGCTAGTAAGCAACCCCACAAAAATTTATTTTGGGCCCCCAAGCAAGGGGCCGCTGGCCCCCTGCAACCCCCAGCCAACTACCGCAGAGTTGGATCCACGTAGAGTTAGGGGGGCAAATAGCTTACCTCCTCCCGAAGTAATTCCTCCATCCCTATCAAAGGCAATGAAGCAGCGATTGTCATCACTTTCGGTAAAGATCTGTTCATTGTATACTGTGCTTTTGCTTACCTTCTGCAACATTCGCAAATAGGTCCATAGGACCGAAAATTTGCCAAGTCATATTTTTGAAAGGTTTTCCCTTATTGGCTGCACTATTTTACTATCATATATCTGTCTGCATTGTTCAGAACTAAGTTTTCATTTGGCACAATAAATTTTTGGCAAATCATTACAAATCATAATGTCTGACCGTAGGTCTAATAGCCCAGTTTTAGAACCCACGTCGGAAGCAGCTGCTATGTCTTCCCAACCCCCATTTACTGTTGAGACTCTGGGTCAGTCAATCAATTCTATCATGGGTGAGGTTCACACTATTTGCCAAACACATACACTACAGGCTAGTCAGAACTCGACACCTTTTATGGGGTATGGGATGCCACCAAATCTCGGAAATGCACCACAAAGCCCTCTGAACCCTACTCCGCAATTCTGTCCACCACAACTCTATGAGCCCCCTGCCTACCACCCCTATGGAGAAGTGGATCCTTTTGCCGAACCCGATCCTTATTCACAACACCCATATGTGGAACCCCACCCCTATCAACCACCCTACCCTCAAACATCCCAAACCGCTACCCCACAAGGACACTATGCACCACCACCACATCTCTCTCCATGTGATCTTCGAGCTCCACCTTTTGTTCCTGCGCCTCATCACCAACCATGGGCTCCGCATCCTCCCATGGCACCTCATCCTCGAGCCCCTGGCCATGATGTTTTTCATAACCCCCTCAGAGATCTGTTTCCCCCCCACAACCCATACAGTCAATACCACCCGGGACCTCATCCACCACATCACAATGATATCACTCGACGAGTTAAAATAGATGCCGCCACTTTTGACAGTAAACTTGATCCCAAAGCTTTTCTCGATTGGATTGCTAGTTTGGAAGATTATTTCGACTGGTATGACATGATTGACACTCAACGGATTAGGTTTGCCAAGATGAAACTCGAAGGGTCAGCCAAGCGATATTGGCAAGGTGTCCAGCACGACATGGAGCGTACCAGTCAACCTTCCATCCTCTTTTGGGATGAGATGAAGACTAAGCTACGTGAGCGCTATGTTCCCGCCCACTACCAAAGACAACTTCTTTCTGACTGGATGGCCCTTAGCCAAGGGTCATCATATGTTGAAGAGTACATGGAATGATTTGAGGAGGCTAAGAACTGTTGTATTCACAATGATTTTGATTAGCAACTGGCCGCTCGTATTGTGCACCGTTTACACCTTGACATAAAGTGAGGAATGGAGTTACAACAGTCTGACTCCTCAGATGATGCTTTTCACTGTGCCTAAAAGGTAGAGAGTTACCTACAACTTACTTCTCGTGGTCCTTCCTTTCCTCGTTTTGGCCAACGTACTCGATTAACCAATAATCCTGTCACGACCTCGTCTCCTTCGGCCTATCCTTTACCCCAACCATCTCCCCAGGGTTCTTCAACTCCTTCATCTAATAAAGGCAAGGAGATAATGTCCACTCCAAACTGGCCTCCTCCACGAGGTCGTGAATGCTTTCATTGCCACAACACGACTCACCTAGCTGTCCAATGCCCTCGTCGTGCTCTTTTGTGTCCTCTGATTCTACTGATACCACCCCGAGGACATCAAATATGAAGATTTTTTCCTGCCTCTGAACCTTCTGATGATGACGCTGATTACAACTATGATTATGATCCGTCATATCTCCTGGTCATGCATGCTTTAGCTGCCCCTTCGGAAGGGGACGAATGGAAACACACCACCCCTTCCAGACCTTCTTCAAACACACTGATAAAAGCTGCAAACTACTCATTGATGGTTGTAGTTCTCAAAACATCATTTCACCCCATGGATTGAAGCGCATTGGCTTGCGCCCAGAGCACCATCTTCAACCACATAAAGTCCATTGGGTAAACCAAATTAGCTTACCCATCACCTAACATGCCTTCTGCCCATCATTCTAAGTGCTTATTCAAGCCACATTTGGTGTGATGTGTTGCCTGTGGATGTGGGCCACATCATTCTTGGCTGTCCTTGGATTTAATACTTAGATGCCCACAATGAGGGACGTTCCAATGTTTATACCTTCAAGCACAAGGGCAGGCACATACGACTAGCATCTGCTCGATTCATCTCTTCTTTGAAAAAGAGTCCCCCACCAGACCCCCCAGACCTCCAAATCCCAACACTCTCTACACCTTGTCACCCGAAGAGAGTTGGAAGAAGCCAATCGTGAATCTGGATGCATGTATGTCCTATATATCAAAGAATCCACTTTTATCTCCAATTTTCAGCCCCCCATTACCAAAACTTGTCTCTCTTCTCGACGAGTTCAAAGACATGACACCTACAAACCTTCCTGATGAGCTTCCCCCTTTTCGTGATATTCAACATGAGATTGATTTGATTCCAGGGTCTTCGCTACCTAACCGACCTCATTACCGTGTGAACCCAACTGAGCATGCTGAATTGAAACGCCAGGTTGATGCCCTCCTTCTCAAAGGATTCATTTGAGAGAGCAAGAGTCTTGTGCGGTTCCTGCTCTCCTTGCCCCCAAGAAGGATGGTAGCTGGAGAATGTGCTTAGATTGTCGACCCATCAATAAGATCATTGTCAAATATCATTTCCCTATGCCACACCTTGACGACATGCTTCATCTACTGACAGGATCCCGCTATATCTCCAAGATTGATCTCCGTAGCGGTTATCACCAGATCCATGTTAAAGAGTCCCATGAACAGAATACCGCCTTCAAAACCCCAGACGGATTATATGAGTGGCTAATCATGCCTTTTGGCCTGTCCAATGCACCCAATACCTTCATGCGAGTCATGAACCATGTGTTACAACCATTCATTGGAAATTTTTTAGTGGTATACTTTGATGACATTTTGATTTTTAGAAAGACCAAGGACGAACACCTAAATCATCTTTGACTTATCTTTGACACACTTCGAATTGAGAAATTGTATGCCAATCTAAAGAAGTGCTCGTTCCTTCCAAGACAAAGTCCTATTCCTTGGCTACTTTGTATCCTCTATCAGCATTGAAGCTGACTCGGCCAAAGTCAAAGCCAATGTATCAGAAAGTGGGAAGCGGGAGGCGTGCGGACAACACCCTGTAACCGATTAAGCGGTAGGCGGGCGATTAAGCGGGCGATTTTTGAAAAAGCGGGTGTCTAAATTTTATATATTTTTATACAAAATTACATGTATGTGTATATAAAAAATATATTTATAAGGAACTTCTATACATATCTAATAAGCAAATCAATAATTAACTAAGTATTCATCAATACTTACTATTAATCAGTATCTCTAATCACTAAAATCAGCAAGCAGATCAGTAATTGTAAATAACAAACTATGAATTGTTGAAGTAAAGTAATCACTAAAATAATACTAACCAGTAGTACCAATCATTAATCACTGAAAGCAGCAAGGAAATCAGTAAAACTAATCATACATTACTAGTATAATAGAGCAATAGGATATTTACTTAGATGCATTACAGCAGTACCCAATTATTACAGCTTACACACAAAGTATGCATTCAAAATTAGGACTAGCTATATCATAGAACATTTAATGTATACAAGTTTCATATATTATAGTCAACACTACTTGGACTATGTAATTAATTAATGTTAGATGCTTACATTAGGATTTTTAAACAAAAGCGGGAAAAAAGCGGGCAAAAAGCAGGGAAAAAGCGGGTGAGGCGGGCAAAAAGCGGGTGATTATGTTCAAAATGATCAAGCGGGCGCTTAGGGGCTATATTAGGCGGATAGGGGTCATGGTCGATTAAGCGGCCCACCTGGCCGTTTTTTAATTCACTGGTCAAAGCCATCACTGATTAGCCCCAACCCACTTTGATTTTTTGAGCTTTGTAGCTTTCACGGGCTGTCTACTTTTTATCGTGATTTTGTTCGAGGATTTAGCACCGTTATGGCTCCTCTCACTAAGTTAATGAAGTGTGACAAATTAGAGTGGACGCCATCTACAAGACGTGTTTTTGAGGCTGTCAAAACTAAGTTGATCAAAGCTCCGATTCTTCGCCTTCCGGATTTCTCGCTTCTGTTTGAAGTGTCTTGTGACGCTTCCGGTGTTGGCATTGGAGGCGTTCTTAGTCAATAAGGGCACCCTGTTGCCTTTTTCAGTGAGAAACTCAATCACACAAAGCGTAAATATCCCACTTGCGATAAAGAATTCTACGATGTGTGCAATCCCTGCATCATTGGAGGTACTACCTTCTCCATCAGGAGTTCATCCTTTGGTCTGACGATTAGGCCCTTCACTTTCTAAATTCCCAGAAGAATTCAAGTGTGCATCACGCCAACTCGTTGCCAAGTGGTGTGAGTTTGTTCAGGAGTACACTTTTGTTCTCAAACATCGCTTAGGTGTTGAGAACAAGGCCGCACACACTCTTAGTTGTTGCTTGACCACCCTATAGTCTATGAGCGTTGAAGTTGTGGGCTTCGACCGTCTGAAAGAGCAATATTTCACCTGTCCTGATTTCGCGACTATTCATTCCAACCTTCTCAGTAGTACACCTGGCCATGCTTCTGATTTTATTCTATGAGATGGATTTCTTTTTCATGGCACGCATTTATGTATCCTTTCTACTTCAGTTCGAGATTTTCTCATTTGGGAATTACATGCTGGTGGCCTCGCTGGCCATTTTGGTAGAGATAAGACCACCGCTCTAAACAAATTTTATTGGCCTTCCTTACGCCGTGATGTAGCTCACGTCGTGTCTCAGTGTCGTACTTGTCAATTGACCAAAACCAAAAGACAAAATACGAGTCTTTACACTTCCCTCCCTGTTCCCCATGAGCCCTTGAAGGATCTAAGTATGGATTTTATTTTAGGTCTTCCCCGCACTTCCCGTGGCCATGATTCTGTGTTTGTGGTTGTTGATCGTTTTTCAAAGATGGCCCACTTCATTGCCTATAGTAAGACTTCTGATGCCTCGCATATCGCCCACCTTTTCTTTAATGAGGTAGTCAAGCTACCTGGACTCCCTACCACCATAGTCTCTGACTGTGATGTTAAATTTGTCAGGTACTTTTAGAAGACCTTATGGAAAATCTTTGGTACCAACCTCAAATTTTCTTCTGCCTTTCACCCTCAAGCTGATGGTCAAACTAAGGTGATTAACAAGAGTTTGGGTAGCCTCCTGCGATGTCTTGTTGGTGAGCATTTAGGCAATTGGGACTTATTGCTACCTACGACTGAATTTGCTTACAACAGTTTTGTTAATCGATCCACATGAAAGAGTCATTTTGAAGTTGTTAATGGATACAAACCTCACCAACCTGTAGATCTTTTACCTCTGTCCACTAATGACCGTACTTCCCACACTGCTGAGACCTTTGCCCAACACATTAATGATTTGCATGCTGAGATTTATCGAAAACTTACTGTCTTATGAAAACTATAACCTTTTGGCAGATGTACACCGCAAGTTTTAAGAATTTAATGTGGGAAATTATGTGTTAGTACGTGTGCGTCCTGAACATTACCCCAAAAATTCCTTCAAGAAGCTTCATGCCAGAGCGTCAGGACCTTTCCAAATATTTAGTCGACATGGATCCAATGCCTATGTACTGGACTGCCAGCAGAATGGGGCATCAGTGCAATATTCAATGTGGAAGATCTTTCTCTTATCATGGCACATTCGAGCCCCCTCCACCAGCAACAACTTCGTCAGATCGCAACTGAACGCGACTGTGCTCTGTTGTCTTTAGTAGCGTTACCGCCTCTGCCTTGACTTCCTCAACAGCCGCCCCGAACACATAGAGACCATCTTGGACGACCAGACCGTCCTCACTAGCCAAGGCACCATACATTGTTTCTTGGTTCGCTGGAGAGGCCGTTCTTCAGCAGACGCCACCTAGATCACCGAGGAGGAGTTCCACCGCATTGATGCAGATCTTCTTGAGCTCTACCTCAGCACGGACTCGACGGAGTCGAGTCTTTTGTAGCCAAGGGAAGTAGATGTAGGACATGCCCCACTTTTACGCACTAATGAGGTAGGCGTTGACGTGATATTAGTTAGGCTTTATTAGCATGCTTTATTTTATTATGTCCTTTTTCTCATTTTTGGGCAAGTCAAGTGGTTTAGTCCCACATTGGCTACCGCCCGTTTAGTCTTTCTTTTAGAAGCCTATATAAAGGGTCTATTTGCGTCCATGTAGAGAGTCTAGAGACATAGTTGTTGAATAAGAATTATCTTTTAGCCATTGCTTCGTCTTTATTTAATAGTTAGTTTGTAGTATTACATTATAAGGTATATGCATATAGGAGGAAAAGCAGCTTGGAAATAGCAAGTATCAAAGCTGCCTAGGTGCACCAAGCTGCAATGGCGTGCAACCTTGTTGCCGTGGCGTCTTGTCGTCTTAACAAGTATGGGCGACTCCAACTCGTACACTCATTTCCTGGTAAGCACATGGCTTTCTATCTTATACTCATCGATCCTAGAAGTTTTGTAGCACCTACACCTAGGAGCCACATACATGGTTTTAGACGGAATGGCATGCCAGCTCGAGAAACAACATCCAAAGATATAGGGGACAACTATCACAATAAAATAAAACGTTGTATATGCTGTTTGTGAGAAGTTATTGATGGATAATATAGTATATATGTATTGTTTTGACAATTCTTTTGAAATCACATTAATAGTCCTGGTCTATTTTAGCACTAATATAAATGTTGGACTCATTATACAAGTTATCATTGTCCTCTTTTCTAGCTGACATGCAATCTTTACTACAACTAATCAAAATTCAATGAACAAACATGGCCTATAAGTATGGCCCAATCAACAAGTAATAGATGGAAAAGATATAACATGTTAATGCTATCGTAGTTAATTGCCCCTTTGAGTGTACATGCTAGCTTTGAAATAAAATGTGTGAAGCTACTTACATTTTGGTATTGGTGTCTCTTAAACCTAGTAAGTGATCAAGAGGAATTAATAATCAAAAGACTAACAAGAAAGACTTCAATATCTTTTCACCTTTTTTTAATTCTCTATAAAAGTAGGACATATCTAGATACGGATACACAATGTCTGATTCGTTTTCAAGATGTGTGCTAGGTGTGTTACTGGCTAATATTTGTCGGACATGGATATGGAGCTTCGCTAAAGTGTTCGTGCTACCTAACGTACACCTTTGTCTTTCTCGAAGTGCTCATCACGGCACATCTCTCGATCCTTCTTTGTCGTCAACAAGGGTTTTATTGAAGGTGACACTGTCTGCTCATCCCGGACGATAAATGTTGTGCAGTTATTACATTTCATGTTCTGAATTGCCAACTTGACCTTGAGCGTGAGGGTAGATATTAGTTGGATGGGTTTTGTTACATTCCCGTGCTAGTACAATATTTAGCATTAAGTGCAATCAAGGTAGGCCAGAGAGTACAGTTCTTTCTCAATTTGCCTTTTCTTCTACCTCCTATATGTCTAAGCTTGATGAACTGTAAGCATATCAAGGCATTTCTTTCTGGACTAAACCCTAACCATTGTTCAGAAAAGCAATATGTGGTATGCGAGAGTATAGGCAGTTTTGTATATATATCAACAAATTAATTGTATCTAATCATAAAATCATATATTCCGTTTATAGTAGTATATACATATATAACTATAAGCATCTCAAACATATGTATTACATATTTATATATGTGTATATATGTATATATTTAGCATGTTTGTATAATATATGTTACACATAAGGAATATGTAATATAAATGTATGAATATATGCGCAGAGTGAGTGTGTATATGTAGATGAATCAAAGTGTATACATAAATGAACAAATATGAGTTGAATTTGTGTTACATATCTTTTATTATGTATGTAAGTATATGTATGAATATAATGAGAGGTATACATATAGTTGTGTAATGGTAATATATATATATATATATAATGTATGCACATAATATTATAGTGTATGATATATCCATATATATGTGTGTGTGTGTGTGTACGTACCTATGTATGTAGGGGCATCAGTAATGGTCTATTAGAATAATGGATTATATTTAGCCATTTAATTGGCATAGGTATAAACAGGAGTATATGCGACTGCGCAGACTGCTTTTGTAGCAGTGATCCTAACCTTCTAGCCTAACCTTTGTGGTATTTAATCTTCATTTGCAACTTTGCAGAAGTAAACCTAATCGATCATATACATCACCCCCTATCTACTTGCAAACCATCTCTCCTCTTTGGAACAACTGAAATAGCACAGTGGTATCACTATTGCCATATTCCATGCATAGTTATCCAGGCTCCCGCCTGGGCTCCGCCTAGGCTCGCCTGGGCTCCGCCTAGGCTCGCCTGGGCCACCTAGACTCTAGGTGGTCCGCCTTAAACTGGGCGCCTAAGCTTTTAGATTAACCAAAGTGGATGCCGAAGGCCTTTTGGGCCCAAATTAAGACACTTGAAGACAAAATTAGCATAGATAATGGTCGGAATTTGGTCAAATTAAATAGTGTTTAGTTATTTTGGGGAAGAAATAGATCTAATACATGTCAAATCAGATCTAATTTGAGCATATTAGGTTTGATTTGGGCGAAATAGTTCTAATTTGGGGGAAAATGTCTTATTTGGCGGAATTAGATCTGATTTCGCTAAATTAGGGCTCGTTTAGGTAAATGTAGGACAAACTAAGGGAAATTACGTTTGATTAGGTCATGTTATGCCAAAATCGGTCTGGCTTTGGCTAAATTAGGTAAGACTGAGTTAACTCGGGTCCAATTTAGACCGTGTTAGGTCAAATTAAGGCCGATTAGGTCTATCTTAGGTCGTGATAGGTGTGACATAAGTGACGTTATGATTGATTAAGCTTAGGGATAAGCAATATAAATGTACACAATGATGTACATATTTGAATATAACTGAATGTATACACAAAATCATTTATATATATGTAAAATATAAACAAATATGAAGAACGCATAGAAACGCCTAGGCTTCCGCCTAGGCACCTAAGCCTCCTAGGCTTCCCCTAGGTGGGAAGGACCGCCTAGCCGCCTAGACAAGTATGATTCCATGATGCACTTATTATGTTGCTTCTCCTCTCCTTGCCTACCTTGATTACTTGCTATTGTCCATGCTCCTTTCTCCTCCTTCCACTCCCCTTGTTGTGCTGTTGAAGATGTTAGGAAAAACGGGAGATCGCTAACAATCTAGAAGGAAAAGTTGCTCTACTTGTTGGTAGGGCAGTGCTCATGGCCACTGACACCCTCATAGGCTGGGAGAGGCAGAAGGTGTGCGTGTAGAATCAGTTGGGGGAAGTCGGTACATAATTCAGTTTGGATTCAGCTTACTAGTGTAAAGGTGGAGTTCCAAAGGAAAATCTTGAAAGGGTACTTCTGATTAGGTTTGGTCTCAGTGTGAATGGATAAGTTACTTTTTGCCGTTGACCCTAAAATGCATAATAATGAAGAAATATGTTACTCATCACTTATAGTACTCATATTGCCTTTCTTTATTCTTCTAGTAGCATGATGTTACATGTTCTGTTGCTCGTTATTTCACAAACAAAACATCAAAATTGTCATTTTCTATCGGCCTCGTCTCTTTCCTCCTTGTAGGTACTCCCTACTTTCAAATCTTCTTACTAACTTCCTATAAAATATGTACTAAGCATGGAGAGACTCTTAGTTGAGAAACTATGTCACCTCTAGATTGATCATTTAAGTGTTTTGGACCTTATATTATGCATGTAATTGAAACACTCCCATACTACTACATTTTCTTTGTCCTATTAATCCTATATGAGACCCAACATTGCATTCCATTATCGTGTTTGGTGATGAATTAAGTTGGGTTGTAAATGGAAGCCTCTCTTGATGCCAAATTTTCTCTGTTCATCATTACAAAAACCAATTGGAATCGGTAGCTTTTGGGCCATTGGCTCAACTTGTGTCAAAATGATCCAGTAAGATTGTTTACTTACACTAGTTGTTTTATTTACTAATTTTAATAATTCATTTTGTACTCTCTTGAGTGTCTTGTTTTCTGTCCCATATTGGTGAACTCTGTGTTTACTGACTCCTATCCTATATAAGGAGGGTGTCTATGCTTGTATTTTTTATCTCAATAATACAAACTTATTCTATTCACAACTAATGTTATATAATATATTTTCATATAGAAGTTAATTTGAATACCCCACATTTTAGTTTATTAGGTTCTAGTCCTCCTTTTAGTTTGTCTTCGATCTATCTTGCACAGACCTATAATCATACAACATCTGTCTTTTAGGTTAGGGGGAACACTTCATTCAACTTGGGTTTTGATGCCTTGTTTATGTTTTTCTTCCTCACCCCCTTTTACTAGATAATTTACTTCCAATTAATGGACTAGTAAACTATAAACCACAACCTACCATTCTGTCCTTGCTTTGTCACTTATAGATAATTATGTCACATGATAATTGTACATGTTAGGAAGAAGTCGATGAAGAAAAATTGATAGGTTCGATCAAATGTTATATAGTATACTCGTTGTAGTATATTCCAATTCTTTATTTAGAGAGATAGCTGAGTGACAATTGAATTCCCCCAATTTTTTCCCTCATGTGAGCTTAGATAATGCGAGGAATGTACATTCTGATAAACAACTTTTAGCTCACCAGATAATTTCTTTAGATTTAATCTTGTATTTGTACATCTAGCTTCAGTTTTGATTTTCCTTTTCATAAAACTTATATAATTTCTCTTGAAAATCTTTTAAGCCATGATTGGCAATTCAACTTAGCAAGGAGTTTATTGAAGTGCATTGAAGTATTCATTGTTAGGAACGCTGATTGGATGATTATACATGATTATAAGGCCTTATTAATATAAGGCGAAACTAAGAGAGAGGTGATATTCATCAATGTGGGACTAAAATAAGAGAGGAAAAAGAAACCACCCATGTATTAAACAATAACACCCCCACTCAAGTTGGAGCACAGATGTCAACAATGCCCAACTTGTCCACCATGGTACGGAATCTCTTCTTAGGCAAAGGCTTGGTGAAGATGTGATCTTTTGTCTTTATGTAGGGAGTAGAAATGCATTCAAATGGGATGGATTCTCGAACAAAATGACATTCTACGTTTATATAACCATCAATAGAAATGTAAGAAGGCCTTGAACCCACATGAGCTCACATATGGTTTGTGTCATAGCTCTGTATTTGGCCTCTACACTAGACTGAGCAACTATAGCTTGCTTTTTGCTCCTTTATGTGACAAGATTCCCCCAACAGAAGTACACAAATAAGATGCTGATTTGCTATCAGTTTTGCTACCAATGAAATCAGAATCAGAGTATGCTATGGTATTGCAGGCTCATGTTTCTTGTACATGAGCCTGTTGCCTAGAGAACCCTTAAGATACTTCATTCAGCTTCCAAATGGCATATGCGAGGTTTATCTGGATAACAACTAACCAGATCAACTCCAGAAGAGATATCAGCTCTATTAATAGTATGGTATATGAATTCTAAAACTAACTTTCTATATTGCTTAATTAACGGTTAGTAGGTGAGGTGTCACTGTCCCAATTTGTATTGGGGTCCAGAGGAGTTCCAACATGCCTAGCTCCTAGCATGCCGGTTTCCTGTAGGAGGTCAAGGACTTACTCGCGCTTTGATAGGCAGGCACCTAAAGGTCTAAACTTCAATTCCAAGAAAATAATGGAGTCTGCCAAGGTCTTTTGTGATAAAGTGTATGCACAAATACTTTTTAGTAGCCAGAATAGATCACTTCTGATAGTATAATGCCATCCACATATGATAACCCCGCCGCTTTGGTTTTGACAAAAACATAATGGTCTGAATGAGATCTCTTGAACTCAAACTGCATTGAAATGTGACTCAATTTATCAAACCACATATAAGGAAGTTGTTTGAGTCCATATATTGCTTTATTAAGCTTACACACATCAATACACTCCCCCTGATCGACAAGTCTAGGAGGTTGCTCCACGTATACAGAGAGGAGATCTGCAATACGATGCATATTGTGTTGCAGATTCCGATCTCGAAGAGAAGATGAAGGCATACGATTAGTTAAGAAGTTGTAGAGACAACATCAGGTTAAAAGTGGTTCAGGACCTTACAGTGGATTAACATCGTCTAAGCAACCTCCAATAAATGGTGGTTCTTCCTTCCAATGAAGCCATTTTGTTGTGTCATATATGTACAACATGTATGATGAATTGTACCCTCAGATCTGCAAAATTGTTGTACTGTGGCTTGCATGTACTCCAATGCATTGTCACCAAGGAATAAGGTATTTGATTTCGATGCCGTTTCGACAACATGGAAACCGAAATTTACTGAAATTTCGACAAAAATTTCGATAAATGCAACACTGCCTGTTTCGACGCCAAAATCAATGAATTAAGCCATGAAATTTTACATGCATGATCTTTACACCTAAATGCATCGATTTATGCAATAAAATTTGATATGCGGATAGGTGGGGGGGTCCTTCATGTGGGAGGAAAGGAGATTTTCCTACTCCCTGAGAAAATTTTGAATTTTGGGCAAAAAATTTCGACGATTTCGACATAGCGGTATGGTTGCATGGTTTCGTACCAGATGCCACCGAAATCGGTATTTTGGGGCAAAATTTCGCCAGTTTCGGCGAAACCTTATTCCTTGATTGTCACTTCGAAGAATTTTAATGTAACTAGAGAACTAAGTATGCATTTCTTTGAAAGAACATCGAATATTGTCCAATTCTTAACATTCCTTGAGCAAAAATGACTGTTGCTCTGGAAAAATAAAGAAGAAGGTGATAAAATATAAAAACCCCGACAAGCTAGATATGGAACAAGGTCCCCCATACTTCAATCTGAACAATACCAAACAATGAAGATGCACTGGTATCGATTTTATTTGAAAACTAGTCCATCTTTGCTTGCCAAGTTGACACGAGTCACAATGTAAAACAAAAGAAGAAAACATGGTATTAGTATCCGTAGTTTCGCAGGAGATAAATGTCCTAGTCCATAGTGCCATTGTTGTTCAATCACAACAATAGTCAACAAAGCAGCACATTGTTGTGGCATGTTGATAATATAGTGCCATTGTCGTTCAGTCACAACAGTGACAACAAAGCACACTAAGGGGGAATCCCACTCGGATACTCTTGCGGAGTTAATCAGGGGGACACCGACATCCAGAAGGACAAGCAGGTGAGCAAGGGGAAAACCAGAACAAAGAAAATCACCATACATCGATAGATCTCACTAGAGACATGGGAGGGGAAGGAATGTCTGAGGAATCCCTTTGCATCAAGTGAATTCTACATGGCCGCATCAGGGGGAGGTGCTGAGTTAGCGCTAATCCTTTCACACACTATGTGAAGGAGAGTGTGGGGAAGCATCTCAGAAGTTTTAAAATAATCACGGTATCTGCGTGCAAATTCAGAAGCTAGGCAAGCAAGTTCACGAGATGGAGCTAGAGGATGAAGCTCGCGTCTTACCCTAAAAAACCCTCATAAGATGATAGTATGTCTTCAAACATTCAAGGTATCTGTCACACAGTTACACAATAGGCTATCAAAGACTTATTACACAAGAATTAGGTGATGGTTCTCATGACGGAGAAAACCCTTATAAGATAATAGTGATGTCTGGGAACATTCAAGGTATCTATCACACAGTTACACAGATGGCTATCAAAGGCCTTTTACACAAGAATTAGGTGATGGTTCTCGTGACAGAGAAGCTGGGCTTCTCATGCTCTCATGAAGTTGAATTATTTGACTTCTCGGAAGGCATTTGGCTGTTGTGGTATAAAGGTAATCATCAAATAGATATACTAATTGTGTCGAAGACAATTTATCCATTGTAGGGTGGACAAACATTTGCTACTCACCTTAGTCTGTGGGAACCTGTAGAGGTGATTAGGCGGCTTCTGTGGAGCTGTCTAGCAAGCATAGCTAAAGGAGGAAATAAGGCTTGCGGTGTTAGAAATGTGTTAGTGTAATCTATCACCGTTCTATTTCTCTAGACGATCCGTCTTGTAACCCTAATATGATCTAGTGAAGAACCTCCACCGCATGTGGATGTAGCCGACTTGGGATGAGCTACATAAATCTTGTGGTCTTGTGTGGTACATGTTCATCATATTTGCTCGATTTTGTTGCATCTTGCCATATAACATTAGCTTTTCACAACAATAAAGATGGCAACCGTTTTTCAGTAGACAATGCGGGACTAAAGTTCCCACTCACATGAACAAAAGGAGGGAGTATGTATCTAAGTTGCAACCCTTGGACCATTGTTCTCATATGCTCCACAAGAGGTTGCATATGCGGTTGCATGTTGTTTTTCCAATTATTTGGTCCTGACTGCATACACGTCCACATTTTTTATAGAGACTATGAGTGCTTTTTATTATCAATTATTTTATTCAGTCATTCTGTAAACTACTTATACACAAAACACACAATACACGTACATATATGTATACATATATATACACGTGTATATATATATATATATATATATATATATATATATATATATATATATATATATATATATATATATATATATATATACTAGGTATAAACCCCTGCTATGCATGTTTGTTTTATAAATACAAATATTAAATTTTTAATTTGGAAAAATAAAGAAAAATGTTTATCCAACTTCCTCCACACTTTTCACATATTATAAATAGGCATAAAAATTATGAAGGACCAATTTGTAATTTTAAAAATAAATACAAATATTTTATCCAACTCCTCAACTCTCGAAAATTTCATCGTACTCCTTCATATCATTTCATATAGGGATGGGCATGGGTCCCATCTGACCCGATCTTATCCATAGTCACAAATTCGGGATTCGGCAACTTTTCGGTTGACTGGGAAAAATCGGAATTCGGAAAAACTCAAAAAAATCGTGAATAAATCGATATTTTTCAGTCAAAGTTCGGTCAACCATTTGGAAATAATTGAGAATAAGTCGTTTATATATATGTATATATACAAATGTGGCTGGACTGGGCTGGCCGTGTCCAAGCCGTGTCCACGCCAAAAAATCTTTTAAAAAAAAGTTGGACACGCCCGGGCCGTGTCCACTACGTGTCCAACTGTGTCCACGGCGTGTCCGCATTCGACACGCGGCAGACACGGCCACGTCACCTCTCGGGAAGTGTCCATGCTTCCTAGCTAGAAATGCATCTTAAAGTAGGGGTTCGCATGGTGAACTTGTTCTTGAGACCATCCTAAAAACATGCATTAAAACATATTTCCTAATATGGAGCTTGTGAATTTTAGTATGGCTTATACCACTTAATGGAAAACTCGGAAATTTTATCAGTGTCCTACCATAACACGGTGAATTGAGTGCTTGCTCAGTACAGATGATTAGTTGGTGTGATATGATTCTTAGTTAGACACCCCATCTCATCCTAGAAAGTGGTTTGTACTACCAGGCTACTTGACTGTTTCCACCAAACCAACATACATCATCTATCTTGCCAATGGAAAACACGTCATAGAGTGACATTCTAACAGAAAATCTTCATGAATGCTATGAAGCCAATCAAGCACTAGAAGTGGTATTCTGTCCCGATATTCTGTGAGAATCTCCCGCTTCATGGCATGGGTATGCTTGTATACCGAGCATTTAACAACATAGAATCTCCCACTTCATGGCATGGGTATGCTTGTATACCTAGCATATGACAACATCCATGAGGTCCCATGTGAATTTCAAACCCTCCCATCTTACAGTCCATAAGAGGATGTATGTTGTAGTGTCTCAATGATTTGTGCTAGGTTTCAACTTTAACAATCCTACCTTGATTTCTTCTTTGCTCAATGTTCCACCATAACACTTGAGTAGCATGTAAAACGAGGGTAAATGACTACCAACGATGCTGAAAGCTTTTGGGATCTTTTGAAAATCTTTTTCCTGGAAGTTTTCTCAATTCTCGATCTAAATAATGTGGATACTAAGTCTACCTCACAACTATTAAGGTTAATCGTTGTTAGCCTAGGTTAGATTGATGGACTACAACTTGATAAATATGGGCCTGCAGGACCATGTCCCATTGTAGGTTATTCTTATATATGTGCCTAAAAGAGGTGTGACACGTTCAGTGTAACAAAACAAAGGAGTGTCATGTGAGGGGCCTAAAGGGTTCAAACCACACTTGCAATACATGCCTTTGACCTTGGTGCATGACTTTGACTTCGTGTCGACTTCGCCAGGTGTGGAAGTGGAAGTTTGTGAAAACTTCGAAGAAGTTTTGAGGAAGTTTAGACGCAAACTTTGATAAAAACTTCGAATCCATTTTTGAAGAAATGATGTTAATTTAAAGGAAGTTTTGATTTGAAACTTCTAATTACGTTATACCTCCATCTTATATATGTTAATTTAACACAAAAACAGGATTCACTGTTCTAATAGCCCTAGGTAGGTTGATAATATATGTATTGCTTGCAAGCGTCAAATGTGCAATACATACATAGAAATACGATTCACCACATGTATTCTATACCATATACAATCAAATAGTAGTTACAACACCTTCTCTAGGATAGACTGGCAACAACAAACATAGGAGTTGATATTAGATGTTGTGAGGGTTGGAGGCGACATTTATGCCTTATATGGCCTTTAGAGCAGTAGTTAGGATTAATGTTCTGCGTCGTCTCAACTACACCCCAACTTTGCCAACTTCGAGGAAACTTCGACGACTTCGGAGATGGAGATGTTGGGACGAAAGTACTCGCAAAAAAGTCAACTTAATCGACAACAATGAAACCTTGCCCTGAAGTTTGGACGAGGCCGAAGTATTAGGTATTTGACTTTGCCTATGGTTGAAATTTGAAATTTTGGCGAACTTTTACCAAGCTATGTTGACCTTGCCCTGAAGTTTGGACGAGGCCGAAGTATTAGGTATTTGACTTTGCCTATGGTTGAAATTTGAAATTTTGGCGAAATTTTACCAAGCTATGTTGAAGATATGTTCCATGACTTTGACAATATACGTATAGATGATAAATACATTAACTTTTGCCTTAATGATTTTTTAAGCCATTTGAGGTTCCATGTGATGCTCGAGTGTAGTATGAATGGAATGTTAAAGGTTAACCAAGAACCTTCTTCAACAAGAAACTCAATGATGCTAAATACATACTCCAACAATGATGTTTTTATTCAATAGATCATATTTTGTGAGCTCAAGCAATGGACAAGGAGAATATAGACTTGTTTACTTGATCATTTTTTCTTGTGGCCAATAAAATTTCCTCTTGACAGTTTACCCCAACTTGGTTATAGCTCCCATCAGTGTTACCCAGAACTACATCTTGATGGAAAGCTAACCTTTTGGTGGGGTAGGAGCAGATATGAGAATGTGGAGCACAGTTTTCAAGAGGTCTGTCTATTCCTTCTATGCATACATAACCAACTAATGCCATTTGCATTAGAGAGTCGGTCCATATTGAGTCGCTAGATGTCAGTTCATATTGAATCAAACTATTAGAACGTTGAGATGTCAAGAACTATACAATTAAGAAATAACTCAAATTTTAATTCTGGCTTTTATTATGGTGAACATTCTTTGTATGACATATCTGGCTTCTCTTATGTAGGTTGTCTGTACGATAGGAAGCATGGTGTTTGTAAGCATTTTGGTAGTTCGTGGAATGTGGTTTGGCATCTTATATCTACAGGAAAATCGCTTCAACCCATTAAACAGATACGGAGATGACGATGATGCCTGGAGTGGTGTACAGCCTGCAACTTGATCCAGCTCTTTGTATTTTGAACGAGTACAGTTTGCGAGAGTGGTGTCCTTGAGCTGACAACTGCGAAGGCATAGAAGTGACAAGCCAATATTGGCTTCTTGTGGCTTTCACATGATATCTTAGTTGTTTTGTTTTTGGTGGTGGTGGAGGTCAGTCATACGGATTGGTAAGTAAAAAACCACATTTTATGATGTCCCACGGGACATTAGAAAGCACGCCGTTGAAACTTTTTACAAGCTTCCCCATCTTTTATTTTCTTTGTATAAGTTTACATCAGGAAAATAGTAATTTAGCACACCGAAAACAGTTCTGAAGATCACTGCTACTGTATTTCAGTGGAAGTAAATATTCACAGGATGAATAGCCACTACTTTACGAATCTTAAATAAGAATATCATTAATACATGTTTCTTCGTTCTTGGGGGTTGCAGATGTAAAATAAAAAGTTTATTTCTGTTTTCATGTACATCCTTTTTCACTGTAATACGTATTACATGACCTCCATTATGGCAGAACGCGAAGAAGGCAAAAGATAAAGAAATTGCATGCTGCAGTTTACTGCAGGCAGTGAGAATCCTGTTCATAGGCTGTTCATAAGCTGCAGACTTTCTATTCCCAGTTTATGCATAAAAAATATAAATCTAGCAGTAGTGAATGGTTGGTAAGCTATCTAAACTTGGTTCATAAATTATTGTATCCTTGATATGAATATGAGTTTATAACCTATACAAAGTAACTGTAACATGTGGTACTCATTGATATACTGCTCGGAGCTGGAAAGCAGAATGCTGGGAAGACTGAGCAAAACGAGTGCGCAAGATATCATAAGACTCGACCATCGCAATATGAAAAAGTAATTAACTATTCCATGATGAAGCGATTCAGCAATCTTTACCGCGTTTCCCTAGTAAGCCCGATTCTAGACCAAGGAGGGACTGCGGCAACGTTGCACCTTCAGCTTATGTTTAATTATTGTAAGAAAAAAAAATTACTAGCAAACAAGCAAATCTGTCTACTGCCAATCAAAACAGTAGTTAGTACAATGACATCGAAGTGAGACCGCATTTCTTGGAAGGCGGGGAGATGCGAAGAGGGTGAGTTGCTTTGCGGCCAGTAACCAATTTATGAGGCGCAGACTAAGCGTTCAACTTTTCACCAAGTATTTGCAAAAGTATCAAATTAATTAAACAGAAAAAGACAATTGCAAACTACGGCGGAATAACCAACTTTCGTAGCAGTGGTATTTTGTTGCTTTCTGTGCCTTATCTTCCCTACCTAAACGCCGTAGTATCCCCTAGGAAGTCGTCTCCGTTCTTGGGGATAGAAGGGAAGATGTACCAGATACCCGCTCTTTGGTGTATCTTATTAGTGCTTTTGTTATATTAATACGCTCTATCGACGGTGTGATTGCATATAAAAAATTAGCCTTTTTAAGATATGAAATATGTAGTTTGGAGGTTATTTATTATAAAAATACGCTCTAGAATGTATCTCATTTCTATTCTATGCATGACAGGTTTGGTAAGATATTCTTACAAATGTTTGTGGATGAGCTCCACGTGATGAACTTCAACCTCGAAGTCGAAGCATCATGTAACCACTCCAAAAATTGCATGTAAACGTGGGATCTCTATCAGAGATCACAGATACGGTAATCATATTCAATCTCACCAACTCTTGTACGTAGATATTGGCGAGCTTCGGTGTATCAAAAGCGAATTTGATGGGTAGGAAATGAGCGGACTGGAAATAATCCACGATCACCCAAACCAAGTAAAATCTGCGCTTTGTCTTAGGTAGCTCTCCGACAAACTCCATTATCATGTGGTCCTACTTCTATTCACGACAACATCCAAGCGGGATTCTGGTGTTCAATCTAGACTTGGCTACATACTTTACCTCATCTGTCTTCATGCTATGCTACGAAAGCAGCTCTCTCAGGTTGCTGTTTGTCTTGGAACTATTTGGATGCGTCACATACATCACAGAGTAGGCCTCTAAGATGCTCTTATTCAACTTCTATTGCAGAAACACACAATCTACGCTTAAAGGAGGACACTAAGATATTCAAAAGCATACATCTTTCCTTCCTTCAGTCATGCATAAACTATACAAACTGTTTGTCATCACCAAACTAACCATAGAAGATCGGTGTA
Organism: Alisma plantago-aquatica; assembly: GCA_963693085.1. NCBI lineage: Eukaryota > Viridiplantae > Streptophyta > Magnoliopsida > Alismatales > Alismataceae > Alisma > Alisma plantago-aquatica. Next base: position 889,186,584 of record OY856414.1, on the reverse strand, counting down.
ACTCATATATGAGCAAACAGAATGCCACTTGGAGCAAACTCCATTGCAAAATTTGATGCTTTCAGATGTTGAAACATATCACACTCTTCACAAATCATAAAAAAGGCTTCCTACTCCAATAATTTGTTACCATGTCGGCCTTCCCTTGGCAGTCTGTAGTACGATCATAGTCTTTGACTAGATCTAACAATCTCCTCAGCCTAAGATCCATTTCGTTCTGAGTTTTGATATCCTTAAGGCTCTTATCGTTGGTGAAGATCTGCTATGGACCATCATAGAGATAGAGGTGTCATGTCTTTAACATGTGTAGTGCTGCAACCAACTCAAGGCCATGTATGTTATGTGCCTCGAAGAAATGTACTGATCCGATTGTAGATCCGGTTCCAAAATTAAATTGATCTTTGCCGATCTATTTTCCGAATCCGAATAGGAATAGGAATCCGATTACGGTTCTACATCTATAAATATATACGCCCTGGTTAGGGTTTGTAATCATCATGTATTCTGTTTAGATGGCACCCGTCGTACTCAGGGTGTACTCTGCCTCTTCTGAGAGCGCTCCTCCTTGTAATCTTTCTCTGATATAGTAGAAATCTCACCCCCTCCCGTGGAGTAGGTCATCGACCGAACCACATAAATTCTGTGTTTTAGTTGCGTGATCGTTCTCTTTTCTTCTCGTCTTGTTCTTTCGGCGAACTCGTCGTATTCTCTTGTTTAAATCTTAACAATGTATATGGTTGTTTTCTTCATATATCTGAGCTTATGCTCGTAGGATATCATCACGCCGTCCTACATCACCACACACCCTAACCTCTACTCGAAGCATTACAACAAACCACAAAATCCTTGTCTAGCTCAAGAAGGCCAATGTCAAACACTCTTTCAACTTCCAGAACCTTTGCTCACATGGATCTAGCTATCCAAATGACATGTTCTTATTTGTCAACTTTATGAGAGGGCATGTGCTAATAGTGGAGTTTCCCTCATGTGCATAAGGGAAAATGAGGAAAACTATGAAAAAGATTCAGAAAGCCGATTGATAAGGAAAAAGGAAAACTAGATATCAGGTAAGGCGTAAGTTAAGCATGGGGAAGGTGTTAGAAAACTTATGACGCCCTTGAGGTATCATAAATCTTAACGATGTCTGGTATTTCTTTTAAGAAAAAGACTTATATGTGCAGTATAATATAAAAACCTACCCAGAAACCAAAGGCTATATATACAAAATTGTATGAGTCCTTGGGTGCATCACACCACGAAGGGGTTAGAATAGGGGGGAGGGGGTGCAATAATAATAAAACAACAACATACTAAAGAGATGTTAGAAATAACATTATTTTATAGGTGATCGATCGTCAACACAGGGTGCTCATATTCTCACAATTCTGGGTCAAAAAGGTGAAGAGAGAGGGACATATCTACATTTTTAGGCCTAAACTACCTTTCTTTGACATCATATCATGGTATATGTGGACTTCTCCTCTCTCCCCCCTCTTGGGTTTAGAGGTGCGAAAGGATTAATTTGGGAAAATACGTCCATAGTGACTAGGATGAATATCTCATATCTGAAAACTGGTAGTTCGTCATGTCAATCCTCCAGGACCCAAATAACTCAATTTTCTTTCCATGAACGGTTTGTGTCAATGGATTAGTTCGGTCCAAAACTTGAGATAGGGGATGTAGGCCAAAAAACGATTGATAAGTGGTTGTTAATGAAGTTGAAGTTACTAAATTTTTGGGATTCAGTATCAATTTATGTCGGATTGCTCAACATATAGTCCCTCAAACAACATTTTCTAAATGAACAAGAGCCAATCTGAATTGGTCTTGTAGGTGTTTGAATCTTTGAAGAATAGCCAAGGATGGGGAACTAATACTATCCTTATTTTCTAGCCTTTGGGCATCCATAAAGTTCTAGCCTTTGTAAATATTTTTTCAAAAAAACTTTCTGATCGACAACCTTTGTAAAATGGTGGCTAAGGGATTATATTTATAGTGGTTAGAAACTATCTAGGGTTAAGACTTAACGGGGGAGTCTCAAAGGTGGTTAGAAGCCAATGGGGTGTGCATTAAATGGGCCATCCCTCTAGAAGATTCCAAATACATTTAGAATGTGGCTCAATTGGCTCAGTCAACATGAGGAACATAATAAATAGGTGCCCTCCCTTTGGAGTATTTTGAAAGAAATTAGACATCAATATGGTTGGCTTGATCAAGGCAAGAAATATGAGGAGGTGGGGTGCATGAAAGGTGCACTGCCCCTGGGGCTTCCATGTATAGAAACAAGGTGCCTAATGGTCCCAAAATGGGTGGGAAATGCAATGCTTGTACTACTTTGACACTCTACATGATTTCAACCTATCTGCATGGATAGAAATCAGGTTGCACATAAAGACTTGGGTTGAAAATCTTGTCCTTGGTGACTAGGATCATATTATGGAACATTCTTGGGTTGGGGCCTTAGTGGAGACATCCAAGCAATGTGGTCTCTAGCGCATCATCCATTATCTCTGATCGATGACCTTCCTACTTGTGGGAATATTAATGTCTAAATTGTACAAAAATAACCTCTAATAATGAAAGACATAGGATGCCTTTCACTAGTTCATCAAGTAGATGCCATTCATACCAATTTTGAATGGTGTATCGATATTTGATTAAGTAGTCAATACTTTTGTGGGCCTTAGAAATATTAATTATCAGATCTGCTTTTTTTTGGGTATACTGACATCCCTTTTTATGCTACTTGTGTATCTGAGATACTCACACTACTTTCTCTCACTCTAGGGTGACCTGTAGTGCCCCATGACTAGATTTGGGTGACTAAAGTTACACCCATAGTTCATTATCAAATATGCTATGATTTTAAAATTTGTTCGCATATTTGCGCATGCTTCTTCCATCGCTTGAATTGATACTTGTCATAATTTCATTTGTTTTGCAGCTGGATACAACAGAACAAAAAATGGAGGGTTAACAAATATCCCAACCAATAACTCATCTTTAGGAACATTTATTAATATTTATTCTTTTTAGGTATAGTGAATTGTATTAATTAAATGTGCGGTGTACTGATTTTTACAAGATTAATTAAATGAAAGTTAGAGTAGAATGTATTTTTATATAGTATTCTAAGATTCTTTGTGGTTAATAAAGGGTCAAATTAATAATATGAGGGTTTTATATTAAATTTTTAGGGTTAGAGTTTGTCCTTAAATGTGTATAATAGATCCAACTCATGTGCATGAAGGTAAATTGATAAGTTTCTTTGCATATTTGAGCAACATTGAATTGAGAAGTATCTCTTGAACTTATTTTCACTCCAAGCATGGCGTTAGGGTTTCATGGATAACTATACCTAGATTTTGATATGTCGCAATTATCTTACATATAATAAACATTTGAATAGAAGATCAAAGAAAAATTTAGACTAGGTACAAGAAAATGAAGATGTTCAACATTCTATATCTGTGCGATGATTTGGATGAGATATCCATGGATACAAAGCTTATGGAGGCTTAGGCAGAGCCATCAAATGGATTTAACAAGCTTATTATGGTGGAGTGCCGCTATACATGGAGATCATAAGTTCTAAATCTAGAAACCTCATGCGGCCCATTTCTACCTTGACATGTCTCCTCAACACACTGTCATGGCTGAGTCATATAGCCTTGGATGGCACCACACTGCCCAAGTTCCATAGTCTTCATGAAGAACTGACCCCGATCTCTAGTTGATGTGGCATTTCTAGTATCTGGTGCACTCCCTTAGCATTGGGTAGGGGTGTAAACGGTGCGGGTACGGTGCGGGTCTAGCCATACCCATACCCTTACCCTAATTAATTTTGCGGGTCCAGTTTTGATTCTAGACCCGCTTCATAAAAATCTAGACCCGCACCATACCCGTACCCGTAATAATAGCGGTTATGCAGTGTGGGTATGCGGGTAAGTGGTTCTCTATGTAACATCATATTGTTTAGCTAAGAAAATTTACAGATATGTTCTATCACTTATAATAAAATGAGAATTGCTATCATGTATCATATGATATAGTTATATTAAATAATGTAATACTTTCTATTTTGAATATTATGGTCCGTTTGGTTGGGCTGTAAACCAGCTCATCCAGTTGCAAGTACACATGAATTCCAAAAATTTGCGTTTGGTTGGACCTAGTTCGAACCAACACCTTGGAAACAAACTACATGCGAGATCTCCTGCTCTATACAAATCTGGGAAAACAGACTGCTCGAGTTTTGGACGCAGTTCCAATTCCAATGTGTGCAGCTTGTCCGACCTGCCTTCTTCTACTCCGTCCCCTCCCAAAATCTCACTAGTTTTACTTGGCCTAGGTGCTTGCTACAACTAGGTGAATAATGCCAGCAGTATACTACGCCTTCTGCTCAACAAACAACACCGTGGAACCAAACAAATACAACCCAAGTCTGCTAGTTTAATCTTCCTAGAACCAAATAAAAACAATTGACTTCCAACTCACCGGTTACATATTATTTACATAGTTATTCACCTATAGCATAATTATCAATAGTTAATCTTACTAGGACTGCTCACATAGTTAATCTTACTAGTCTCAACCTTATCATTATTATAGTATGATATAATCTCAAGTATTATATTAGTTGGACTAGTAAAGTGTGATATAAATAACATATTATTTACATAGTTATTCACCTATAGCGGGTACGCGGGTCTAGCGGGTATGGGTCCAAGCATACCCATTAGTAGACCCGCATATGTGCGGGTCCAAGGGTATGCGGGTCCACGAGTACAAAAATTTAGACCCGTGACGGGTTTTGAAAGGGTCTGGATTTGCGGGTCCGCGGGTCTACCCGTACCCATTTACAGCCCTAGCATTGGGTCTCCAACATGAGATGGCTATCATGTACCATCCATTGAGCCCCCTCTTCAAACTGCAGTGCTACACAAGAACTCTCTTTTAAATTTTTCTTCACTTCGTTGATTGTGTTATGAAACAACTTGTTTTCCTAGTGCCTATGACCAACAAAAGCAGACCCAGTTCGATGGACCTGACCTAAATATAAATTATTCAAGTTGGTTAGGGTCTAAGACATTTTTTTTGACTCAACCAAGGTTTGATTGATACCCAAGGAACCAGAAGTTATTTGAAGGTTATGTTTAGGTTTAGACATTAGACCTGAATTTACCTGATTGACTTGAAATTTATAGTAATATGTTCAAATAAATTCAAGAATACTAAAGCTTAAACCATCCAACGGATTACTAGCACACCCCTTGTTATGTTTATTTATTTATTGGCCAAGCAAGCATGTTATCTTTGTTACTACCTCATGTACAAGTGGGTCTCAAATCACCACACTTGAGAAAAAAGAATTCAATTTATATATAAGAAGAATATCTAGGACAGAGGGCTATTCATGAGCATGAGTAGGGGAAAGAGAAAGGAGCAGGAACTATACAAGGAGGAGAGGAGGAAAATCAGCAAAAGATTTAAGAAAAATAGGCTACTGGCAAGGTGATAAACACCAGGCCACAACACTACACTCGGAAGAAAAGACCCCAGAGCAGAAAGCCTGTAAGAAGCTGGCCAGAACCCAAAAAAAGATAAGGTCCCGGACCATACACCTCTGCCACTCCTCATGATCATGAATATAAAGAGCATCTTCAGACTAGTGGGCGAGCTACAAGACCTCACCTTGTCCATCAGAGCAGAAAGAGGAAGACCTATCAAAGCATAACCACCTCTTCATACTAGGAGCAGAAAGAGGTCAGAGAGAAAAAATACAGAATTGGAAGCACCTTCCATTCCCCTAAAAATCCTTCAGAAAGATACAAGATCAAAGCACATCAAAAGGCACTACATCCTGCACAACCATACCCATAATTTATCAGAAGACCACAAACCAGTCACTTCAGGAGCAAAATCAATTCAGAGAGAATAATAACCCAACAACTGTTCAGATCAGGAGACTAGTCTTTGAAGATCACCTTGTTTCAATGCCACCAAATGTAGCATAAGATAACAATGCAGGTGATAAAGGATTTGTTACTCACAAAAACCAACACCTCATCAAACCTCTTAGTGCTTTTGTCAATGAACTTACATTCCACTTATTTGGACCATATAAAAATAGCCATAGGGCAAGTAAAAAATAGATGGATAGTAGACTCATCAGAACCCCTACACAACAAATAACATGAAGTGCAATAAAAACCTCTCTTTCTAAGGTTATCCATAACAAAAATACAATCAATAGAAGCCTTTCAAACAAGGATCTTAAAATTTTCTCGACCTTTATGCCTCCACAACCATCTAGACCAAGAATGATTGGGCCTCTTGACCCTACAACTCTCCCAAGCCTCCCTAAGTCTCAAATGGACTTTACCATCTAGGAGGATATGATCAAGCTTATAAGTAATTCTCACATTAGATTCCAAGAAGAATATGAGAGGACCCAATCTTCTAGTATCAGCAATAGACCAGACACCATTACAAATGACAGAGCTGACCCGAGTATATTTTCCTTTCCCCAAGAACAGGCAAAAATTTGGATTAACCATCTCATCCAAGAACTTATTGTTCACTAACCAAGGGTCTCTCTATAGCATAAAGCTCTCTCCATTACCAAGCATAAAGGAAATGTTATTCCAAATGTCTTTTCTGGCTTTCATAATATTTCTCCATAACAAAAAATGATACATTTTCTCAACATGCTTCCAAACATAGTCATGTTTTATATACTTCTCATGAACTCATTTAACACACAAACTATCCTTTTTAATGGCAACATTCCAAAAATTGAGAAAAAGGCCAGCCTTTATCTGGGTACCAGTATCACAGATTTCCAAACCTCCTTCAAGCTTAGGAGCACAAACACTATCCCAATTCACTAAGTGCATAACTTTCTTTCCATCCTTATCACCCCATACAAAATTTCTACATATTCTATCAACTTCCTCAATCACAGATTTGGGAAGAGGGAAAACAACTGTCCAGTAAACATTATATGCTAACAAAGTAGTTTTAACTAGCTCTATCCGCCCAACCAAAGACAATTTATTTTCCAGCTATCAAGTTTATTCTTCAAGTTATCAACGAGAGGACTGCACAAGTTTTTAGTAAGATTACCACAGAAGAAGGGAATTCCCAGATATTTAGAAGGGAAACGACCTTCTTGAATATCAATGTTATTGAGAAAATCATGGCATTCTTACTCAGATACACAAGGCTCTTATCAACATTCATCACCAGGCCAGAAATCCTTCCAAAGTCAATAAGGATTTGTCTTAAACATCTAGCATTAGCAGAATCAACAATCCCATAGACCATAAGGCCATCAACAAAGATGGTATGAGAGACATAGATCTTTATAATCCTTCAAAGGTCTAAAAAACCATGCTCAACATTAAAATTGATCATGGTAGTGAAACCCTGCATACAAAGAACAAACAAGAGTGGGGCCAAGGTATCACCCTACCTCAAACCATTCATTGGCTGGATAGGACTAGTTGGTTCCCCATTAATAAGAACCTAGTAGCTAGTAGTAAAAAGAATTTCCTTAATCCAATTGCACCATCATCTCAAGAAGTTCATTATCTTCATAATGTCCAGAAGGTAATCCCACCTCACCGAGTCATAAGCCTTCGTAATGTCAGCTTTGAAGCAGAATTTAGAAGCACAATTTGTCTTATTGAAGTCATTGACCAATTCATTAGACAACATGATCGCATAAAAAATCCTTCTTCCCTTTACAAAATCTACTTGGTTCTTATCCACAATGGTAGGTAGAATACCCAACTACCTATTAGCAAGGATTTTAGAGATGATATTATAGATGAAATTACAAAGGGAGATGGGCCTCCAATCCTTAATGTAAGATGCATCTTTAACTTTAGGAATAAGGGTTATAAAGGTTCTATTAATTTCTCTATAGAGACAACCTTTAGTAAAAAAATCCATCAAAACCTTAGAAAAATCATCCCCTATATTGTCCCAAGTAGCTTTGAAAAACATGGCATTAAAACCATCCAGTCTAGGGGCTTTATCACTATTAGAATATTTGATAGCAATGTCAAGTTTCCTATCTAGTAACCAATCTAGATAGCATATTGACCTGATCATTCGACAATTTAGGCAAAGACCAAGTATCATCCCATTTAGCACCCATAGCATTCTGTTTGCTGAACAGATTCATATAGTAATCAATAATGTGTCTTTGGATTTCACTTTGCTCATACTCAAACTTATCATTTATAACTAGAGATTTGATCTGGTTGCGTTGTATTCTAGTCTGCAAGGATGCATAGAAGAACTTGGTATTCTTGTTACCCAAGGAGAGCCATTGGATTCTGGATTTCTACTTGATTAAAGATTCCTCTAGCTACATAGCCTTTATAGCATTATTTCTAGCAGCCATAACTCTATCCCGAAGAGGGGAGTTCAAAGGATCAACATCAACTTCATCTTGCAGCTTCAAGGCTTGAGTTTCAAGGGATCTAGCTTCATCACTAATGTTCCTAACATATTTCTTATTCCAAGAAATAAGATCACTCTTCACATTCTTTAGTTTTATTAGAACTCAAAACATAGGACAACCTTTAACATTAATATCCCATGCTTTCTTAACAATGTCATTGAAACCATCAATCTTCACCAATGCATTTATAAATCTAAAAGGAACATTAAGCCTTCTTTTCACACAATTAAGAGAGAGACGGAGTATTCATTGATCACTATATATAGTAGAAAAGGTTTCCCCCAAATAGTTAGGCGATTCCCTCATGAATAGATCATTAAAAAAGATTCTGTCAATTTTGGAAGTAGTGAAATTACTTCCATGCCGCCTACTGTCCCAAGTATAGAACAGACCTTTCATATTAGCCTCAAACAGACCGACATGATTAAGGAAATAATTAAAGTATTTCATGGATTTGGTAGATGGATTACACCTCCCAATCCTCTCAGAAATGGTGTGAACAAAATTAAAATCTCCACACAAAATCCAAGGATCCACCATACCATCTACAATAGCACTCAATGATTCCCATAGGATTTCCCTCTTGTTGTCTTCATTCTGGGCATACATAGCAGTAAAAAAGAAACTACCATCAGGCCAAGAACACACACAATGAATAAGTTGATCCGTTTCACTAATAATGGATAGATTCACTACATCTAAATCCCAAACCACGATAATCCTTCCCAAGGGATGGGAATTATGATTGGAGAACCACTCTTTGTTTGGCCATAAAATATACATGACCTTAGAAACTTTCCTCCTCCTCAACTTAGTTTCAAGAACACAGTACACAAGGGAGTTCACCCTTCTACACTCTTCCTGGATTCTATGCTAGTGGTCTGCATTATTTAACCCCCTAACATTTTAGGAAGTGATGGAAATATTGTCAATCATTGACATTAGAGGTGGCTAGAGGCCTTCTAGCCTCAGTAACACTACATTGATCATCATTTAATAACTCTAGCTCCTGAAACTTATTAGGCATAATATCAATTTTAGCTACTGTAAAAGGAGTTTTACCCTTGTATGTCTTAGTTAAGCACTTAGGTGGAGACTGAGATTTGGACTTAACAATTTTGAAACCATCATCCTTACTCAGTTTTAGCGTTTAGCTACTTCCATAAGAAGACCCATTATTAGCAAAGATTTGCTGCATATCCTTGACTTTCATGTATTTTGTATAACCTCCTCCCTCATACAATATGGAACATACTACGTTCACTTCAATAGAGCATGCTGGGCACCTGAAGCTCCCCCCTTCCAAGGAAGATATAGTACAATCCTCCAAGACCGTATTCTTTGTTGACTAAAGGTCTAAATTGACTAAACCCTTATTTTGATGATGACTAAACCATTCCAATTAATTGTTTCTAATGTCTCTACTTGAGTGATTTCAGATTATGCATAGACACACTCTAAATGCCCTAATGTGCACATCTCAACTTGGAGAAAAGACAAGTCAAAGTCAATACAAGTGCATATTTTTGGAATATGATGTAAATCCATTAGAATCATGTTGTAAATCATTTGTAATGATTGTATGACTTGTAATTAAGCTTAGAAAAAATCAGGAGCACTTAGATCGAATATTTAAGCACTCAAAAGCCATTTTCCAAAATTTACATCAGGCTGTTCATCGGTCGATTACAAACTCGACCGATCCTAATTGGATCTTAAAAATGACCTTTGATCGATCGAGTTTTCATTTCATAAAACTCGATCGATCCCTCTATAGACCAAAACTGATTTAAGTGAATCGGTCGAGTTACCCCAGGTTAAACTCGACCGATGGCCTAAATTGATCTTGCCTCTTAGTGGGATCGGTCGAGTTACCTTTATAGAAACTTGACCGATTGTACTGTACAAAAAAGTACAAAAAAGTGTTTCTAACCACTGTGGAGTTGCAACAATAAAAAATATATCTGTTGCAAGCCAAAAAATGGCTAGTTTTCATTCTTAAGTGTTCCCAAAGGCTAAGAGGCATCCCCAACTATAAGTAGGGCCCCTTGGACTTCATTCCAAGGTTTAGCATTCAAATGCAAAACTCTATATGAGTTTCCTATTCTATAGTTGTGTGTATCCTACAGCCTCCTCTCTCTCTCTAAACGTAATCACTTGCTACATCTATTATAGTGAGTAAGATATTTATAAGAGAGCTCGTCCTACATGTATATCTTGTGAGGCTCTCATTTCCACCACCTCCCTATCTATCATTTCAACCATGAAGATGAAGGCTCTCTCTCTTGGCTAAGAGAGGTGAAGAAGAACAAGGGAAGGAGTCCCTCAGTGAAGATCAAGGCTGAAGACTTGGAGTAAGAGTGGGTAAGCCCTTGGTGAAGATAGAAGACTCCTTGCTCAAGTGGGTAAGTCTTTGGTGGAATCTTCTCCGAGTGAAAGTGAAGTCAAAGGCTGAAGATCCAAGAAGAGTGGGTAATTCCTAGAAGGCTGAAGACTTGTGCAAGAATGGGTAAGTTCTTGGAGAAGGCTGAAGACTCGTTGCAAAGTAGGTAAGTCCTTAGTAAGGTTGAAGGCTCTTTTATTGGATGGGTAAGTCCTTTGGTGGGTCATGTATTGTAAGTCTTATGAATGAATATAAGAGTGTAGTGGTTAAGAAATCTTAGAGGTTGACCTCTCTAGGTAGTGGACTGACATACTTCTAGTTTGAAGTGTGGAACCATTCTATATAGCTTTTCAATTGGTGTATGTTGAATCTCTCTCTCCCTTTCTATGCATGTTTTAGTTGTACTTAAATGTCCTATTTAGCAACCTTATCTTGTGATATATCTTGAATGTTTAATGAATTTTATTTAAGTACATTCAGCTCTATTCACCCCCCTAGAGTATCCAATCACCCATCTAAGATCTAACAATTGGTATCAGAGCGGATTTCTCCAAGCATACTTTAACAAGTAGGAGAATATGGGTGATTACCAAGGTGGGAGATACTTCATCAACCTTCCAATCTTTGATGAGAGTAACTTCCTCTATTGGAAAAGAAAGATATAATTCTATATCCAAGGATCAAGTCTTGAGATATGACAAATGGTGGACCATCCATACAAGCTACCAGAGACCAAGATAGAAGAATGAGATGAAGCTACCATGAAGAAAGCCACCTTGAATGTAAGAGCAATTAACATCCTATATGCCACCATGAACCCTACCGAGTTCAATTGGATTTCCTCTTGTGAGACGACCTATGAGGTATGAAGAAAGCTATCCATCACTTATGAGGGGACAACTCAAGTGAAGGAAAGAAAAGTCTACATACTCAAAGGGCTACTTGAGAACTTCAAGATGGGAAAGGAGGAAAAGATAGCAAACATGTACTTAAGACTCAACACAATTATAAATGGACTTACCGTCCTAGGTCATCCTATGAGTAGAGGAGAGATCAACTCTAAGATCTTTAAAACTCTCTCCAAGAGATGGGAACCCAAGGTAACTTCCATTGAATAAGTAAGGTCTCTTGATGATATCCCCATTGAAGAGCTCATTGGAAATCTACAAGCACATGAAGCCACACACGACAAAAGAGAAGAAGTTGAAAGATAAGAGGGGAAAGAGATAAAGAGAATGAAGAAGGCTAAAATGAAGGATCAAATTGAAGCTATTATGGGACAAGCCTCTCCACCCTCTTATGCTGAAGAAGATGCCATGTACTCCAAGGGTAGATTCTACAAAGGTAATAATTCCTCCTCCATCCGGTGCCTCAAGTGTGGAAAGAAGGGTCACTTCAAGATAGATTGTCTACAAGGTAAGAAGACCCATCATTACAAGGAAAGAGAAGAAAAGTATATGAAGAAGGAGAAATGACACTCAAGCTCAAGTGACTCCTCCAACTCAAGCTCAAGTGTAGATTCAAGTGGAGGATCAAGCTCAAGCTCTAGTATTACAGAAGAATGCCATTTTGCTCTTATGACTTCTTCAAGAAAAGACTCAAATGAGGTAAATCTAAACTCTTTAGAAAAAGAACCTTTAATTGCTATCATTATAGCTACTCGTGCCTCTCTTAAATCTTCTAAAAAGAAAAGAAAAAAGTTTGCTAGAATTATTGATAATATGCATGTAGAATTAGATAATCTTGAACATACTAATACTTGCTTGCTTGATGGTAAAAATGCTTGTCTTAGTCAAGTAGACTCTCTCAAACTTGAAAATGCTAGCTTGCTTGACATGATTAGATTTCTAGAAGCTCAACCTCTTAAGAGTAGTTCTAATGAAGAGTATACCATAATTGTTGATTCTCTCATGCATGATATTGATGTTGTTAAATATGAAAACAAGGACAAAGATTTTGTTTTGTAAGGATTATAATATGAAAATAGTGTTTATCTTTCTAATATATTGCTTTGCTTGAAACAGAAAATGTCTCCTTGCTTGCTAAAATCAATGTGCTTGAATCTTGTTCTAGCTCTACTAGTAGAGAGAATATTGTTGCTGCTCTTCATATTGATAGATATTCTTATTTAACTAAAACTCTTTGGCTAGAAAATGATCTTTTGCATGCTAGATATAATATAATTAATTTATATTCTACAATTACTTCTCTTATGCATGGTAATCATAGTTTGAGATCTTCTTTGCAAAGATTCTTAGTTGGTAAGAAAAGTCTTAATGATATCGTACACCATAATACTAAACAAATTGGTAGACATGGTTTGGGGTATGATGGTAGTCAAAGGAACAAAAAAGGTAAAAGACCTCCAATCTTCCATGGAGAATCCTCTAATTCCAAGGCTATGGGTACATGCAACTATTGTAATGATATCAACCATTATTCTAACTGTTGCCCCTTTAGGAAAGCACCCAAGAGTAATAGGACTTGGGTTGCTAAGCTAACCCCTCCGAACCCAAAAACATGATTGGGGACCATTTCATCTTTCTTCTTGCAGGTTACATGTAAATGGATTAACATGAGCTATTGAATTGCAAATTGACTTCTCTATCCACATGAAAGAAGAAAGATGAGATGTGTAGGGGACAACAACAAGTAGGAATGAATAGTAAGAACAAAGGTAAATGTTTTATTACTTTTAGCCAATCCTAACTTATTTTTGTCAAGTTAGTGTGCACTATGCATATAATTTTTGAGTCAAATGTGGTATTTTGTGATTCTCTTCACACTCTTACTCAAAAATTATTTCTAATGCTTTTATAGTGCATTACTAACTTGTCACACATGTTTGGATATGGATTATATTTTAGCATGCCTCTAAACATGTTATTATGAAATATATGTGTGCTTTTTGACAGTAGCTTTGTGGGTCGAGTATGTCCTATTTGAAACTCGACCAATAGGCACCAATGGATGTTGCCAACAACTATCATTGGTCGATTTGTCAATACACAGAACTCGACCGACAACATTGTTCACAAAATACACAATTGGCTTATTGAATGAGAATTTCCCTGTCAACTAGTTTTTCTCAACCAAATAGCCTTATACTTTGGCAATCCCTTGGTATATTTATATATACATATTGCCATATTTTTAAATTGCCTATCTTACGTACAACTCTATCTCTCTAATTTCTCTAAATTGGTATATCTACATCTTGCAATTACTTGCTTTGAGTTGCTTTGCAGGTTTTGATGATGATCTCTTTGGATCTCTTAGTTGTGTCTTAAATTGCTTCTGTTGTCCGCTAACTTACTACATCTATCTAGTTGTATATCTTGTTTGGATACAACCTTGATGTTCTTAGTGGGGATCATCTTTTTGTAATGATGCATACTTGTTAGTGAGTTATATCCTTTCATGCTTCTAAAATTGCATATCTCTTTATTTGGATATATGTCTACATCTACTTATAGCTTGCTTTATCTTGTGTATCTTTTGGTATCTCTTGCTATGATCTAGATCTTACTATTAGTCCTAACTAGTGATATCATCTACTAGTAGTTCATGTACATGTAGTTCTAGCCTTGTTCATCAAGTGGTATTCTACTATGCTTGTATCTTGTTCCATACTTGCTCAAGCTTGTTCCTTGAATTGCATATGTACTATCTTGAGTTGGTTGCATAACATTGTGATGTAGGATACATAGATCTACATTGTATGTAGAAATTGGAGCTTTTTTGAATTTCATGCAGATTTTCTCCAGTTTTAGTTTTTGGTGCAAGACTAGTGTTTTTTATGCAGAAACAACCTTCTGAGCAAGACTCATCGCTTTTCCATGAGCCCTGACACTTTATGGGCGAATTCGGTCATCTTGAGGATCAAAATTGCAATTTATTACTTTTCTACATCACTTTATCTTGCCTTGTTATATGCTATAATCACATTTTGGGTTGTTCAAGTGCTTTCTTTAACTTTCACTACTACAGAAATAGCATTCAGTGTCACTTTTCTGGGCGTCGGTTATTAAGGAAAACCGACGCCTAACATATAAGGCGTCGGTTGTTTAATAAAACCGACGTCTATATTCGAAGACCAGCCAGACACGGGTATCGCTTTGTATTAAGCGTCGATTGTTTATAAAAAACCGACGCTTAAAGTCGCCCGCGAAATCCATTTTTCGATAAAACAAATAGTGTCATTTTCAGCGTCGGTTATATACCTAGAAAACCGACGCCTATTTGCGATGAAAATTTGCGCGGACAATGTCACTTTCAACGTCGGTTATCCTTGTCTAACTGACGCTGAAGGTGGTTCCCGCCAAAAATTTCCATGAAAATATCGTCTAATTGGACGTCGGTTGTTTCATCCAACCGACGCTAATGATGTTTAGGTGTCGGTTGTTGTAAACAACCGACGCTATTTGGGAACTCATAACCCCCCGCGATCGCCCGACTCTTCCCTTTTCTTCTGTTTCATTGCTACCCTATTGCGGCGATTTTCCCTGTTGCGGCGACTTTCCGGCGCTTCTCTGCTGCTGCTGCTCTCCGGCGCTTCTCTCCGGCGCCCCATCTCCGGCGTCCTTCTTCTCTGGCGCCCTTCTTCTCCGCCGCCCCTGCTGCTGCTGCTGTCCGCTCGTCGCCGCCGGTCGTTGCCCACCGCCCCTGCTCTCCTCTAGTCGTCGCCGCCAGTAGAAGCAGCTACGGTGCTGTCGTCGTCACCTCCGCCCCCGCCGGTAGAAGCAGCTTTACTCGTGCTGTCCTCGTGCAAGGTAACCCACAAACCTTCACCACCTTTTTTGTCCTCTGCCTTGCTTTTCTCTGCCGCCGCCGACCTAGAACTCACCCAGGCAGCGCCTAAGTAGGTGCCAGGGCACGCCTAGGGTCCCAATTTTTTGGTAAACATGAAGGAGCCTATGGGCAGGTTAGGATAATAGAAATTTTGTAGGATAGGTGTGATGCAATTTGGGTTTCTTGGATAAGGAATTGTGGTGGAAATTGGTAAAATGGTAGAATGTGTTGCAACTAGAGGTTATGCTCCTACATTTTTCCAACAACAACATTCTACATAGGTGGTCCTCAGTAGAACATACATCAATTGGATATCCACCATGGATGATAGCCTTCCAACTGTGAGAAATTGTTAGTTTAGTTTATGAGTAATACATATTATTGTAAATACTAGGACCTTTTCTCAATGAACTCATAAGGTCAAAACTATAGCATAAAAAATAACTTACACATGGGAGGTTAGTTTTTGAAATTATCAAGAGATTTGGAGATATTAAAATACTACCTACTTCATAGATCATGCATCCATATATGACTCACCACAATCATCATGCTCCAATAAATGGAGAAGCAAGTATCTAGAGGAGGAATATATCACACAACTTCATACACATACTTTCCTAAAGATACTAAGACTTGTAGAGTTTGGATGACAATATCACATTCCAACACCTTCCAATCATCCATGATATATTCCCACTCATGGATGCACGTCTAGTGGATTTTTTTTTAAAAGTTATTTACTGATTGTGTTTATTTAATAATGTACTGATACATATGTGATATACCAATCTGATAGTCCATGATAGAACAAAACATAATGATGTTGACTGCAACTTTGTGTGTCATGCTATTCTTAATTAAGTGTATATTTACTTCATAATTGAATGTTTAAGTAAGTTATAGATATCTTGATGATGAACTGTAATGCACACATGTGACATGTTTGGAATGTAAATGATGAACTGTAATGCACACATGTTTAACTTATTTTATTGTTGAGTATATTGAGAATCCTAATCACCCTTCTTGCTTAATGATGAACTGTAATGCACACATGTGAATGCTTGGAATTTAAATGATGAACTTTTCCCTAAATTGCCAATCATGCTTTTAAAGACATCAATAATCACCCTAATTTGAAGAACTAGGATTTTAGGTATAAGAATGACAACACATTATTTGTTGGCCTAGAAACCCGTCCAAGATTTACTCATTAGGAGTAAATCTTGGATAGTCCCCGGTTTGGGACTGTTCTTGAACACCTAATCTCACTTAGGATGTAAGTGTATAATGTGTATTGAGTTTTCGAGAAAATTTTGGTAGCATTTCCCCGTTTGTTCTCTAAGTACATATGTACTTAGAGAACAGCGGGGAAATGCTGCCGAAATTTTCTTGAAAACCCAATACACATTATACACTTACTAGTGAGATTAGGTGTTCAAGGATGGGATAGGTGGTACACATTTATTATATATAAGAATGACATCACATGTGTTTGTTGGCCTAGAATGTGAACAATCATTGTTTTTTATATTACTTGTACATTGATATAAATTAGAATGAACAATCACTAAATTATATACTGTTTGTATGGAGTCCGACTTCATTGTAGATATCTATTATTGTGTTTGTTGGCCTAGAAACCCGTCCAAGATTTACTCATTAGGAGTAAATCTTGGATAGTCCCCGGTTTGGGACTGTTCTTGAACACCTAATCTCACTTAGGATGTAAGTGTATAATGTGTATTGAGTTTTCGAGAAAATTTTGGTAGCATTTCCCCGTTTGTTCTCTAAGTACATATGTACTTAGAGAACAACGGGGAAATGCTGCCGAAATTTTCTTGAAAACCCAATACACATTATACACTTACTAGTGAGATTAGGTGTTCAAGGATGGGATAGGTGGTACACATTTATTATATATAAGAATGACATCACATGTGTTTGTAGGCCTAGAATGTGAACAATCATTAGAATGAACAATCACTTGTTTTCCTAATATATACTTGTTTTCTCTGATCATAGAATGGATAGATCATGGATGTCCATTCGTAATCATTGCACCCCAGAGTTTATATCTGGTCTTGATCAGTTTATTAGATTTGCCGAAGATCATAGGAAAAAACCTACAGATAGGTTCTACTGTCCATGTAGGCATTGCGGTAACAACTTGAAAGTCAACACTGGTGAGGAAATCAAAAGTCATGTCATGTGCAACAGGATTGTACAAGGCTATACAGAATGGCACTGACATGGAGAGATTTCAAAATCGAAACCAGTAGATGTCGATAGCAGTGCTTGGGTGGAAGAAGAAATTGCCTCCGATGACGTAAATGTGAACGAACCAGTTCCAGCAGACATCGTTGATGCGATGCTGGATAGTTGTAGGGTAGAGCACACCGATCCACCTCCTATCTTTACAAACATTGTGCATGATGCTGAGATACCGTTATACACAGGCTCTGCTAAGTTTACGAAGCTTAGCGCTGTGTTGAGATTGTATAAGTTGAAAGCTAACAATAGCGCTGTGGTGGAGTTTGATAATGGAGGAAATCCAATTGGAGTGAACCGCAATAATTTTGTGAACTATCTTGGGTGTACCACTCGGAGCCATTGTGGTGTTAAGTATGACAATTGGCATAAAGTTCCTCAAGGGAAAAAAGACTTGATATAGAAGGATTTATGCGTGAGTTATTATTATTTACAATTCTATTTTGTAGATTACAAATTCTATTATTTGCAATTCTATTTTGGATACTAGTTAATAACATTTCTATTTTACAGAATCTGTTTGCATTGGATGAGAAGTTGCATCGTAAAAATGTGATGCAACGCGCTGGAAAGATGCTTAGGAATTATAGGACAAATCTGAACAGAGAATACATAAAAGAGGGTGATAAGAAGAAGAAGTCAGCCCTTGAACAATGGAACTTCTTGGACAAAGAAGATTGGGACAATTTTGTTGCTTCAAGAAAATCTGAAGAATTCAAGGTATTAGGCGTCACTCCTAATTTAATTAATATACATTGTATTCACCTATTCAAGATTAGAATTTAGTGCTACTAACCAAATCATTAATGTGCATACTAACTAGGCCCTCAGTGACGCACAAAAAGCAAGACGTGCACTGAATGTGCATGACCACACTATGGGTCCAAAAGGCTATGCAAGCGTTCGCCAAAGACTACAGGCGGAGTCTGCGGCTACTCAGGAGTCTGCTCCTACTCAGGAGTCTGCCACACCCATGCCTCGCCATGATATCTGGATAGCTGGCAGACAAAACAAGAAGGGTGAAATAAAGAAGCCTGTAACTGCTGAGGCGGCTGCAAAAATGGTAAAATAACACTCTTAGAGAAATCGTTTGAATATTGATTATTTGTGGTATTAACTTACCAATTTCTGTTTATGGTGATTAGAGGGAGCTGCACGAGCAGAGGAAACAAGGCACGTTCATCCCTCAGGGCACAAGGGATGAATTGACAGTTGCTCTGGGTAATCCAGAGCATCCTGGACGTGTTAGAGGTGCCGGCGCTGGTGTTGGCATCAAAGCATTCTTTGGGCCATCCCAGCGCAAACCCAGAGCGGGACTTTCTCAAGAAGAGGTAACCTATTCTTTTTTTAGAATGTTACTGCAAAAGGAAATTCATTAATAAGAAGCTAATGTTTCTTTTATCCATGTATAGGAGAATAAGAGAGTTGAGGATTTAGTTGCTAAGAAGGTCAACGATGTAGTTGCTGAGAAGGTCAAGGAAGAATTGCTGCGGTGGTAGGCATCTCAGGCTTCCAATACGCCTATGGCGACCCACTCTTCTCCTGATGCACAGACTGCGAGTAATCTTGGAGACCCATCGCCTAGCACGTCTGCTGTAAGTATTGTTTATGACATTGTAGTTAGTCTTTTCAAGTTGTTATGTTTTCAAGATGATATGTATATATGTATAATATTCTTTACGTAAATTTGTAGGCATTGAAGCCATGCCGCTTAAGAATGCAAGACTACGTTGTTGCAGAGGCGCAGGCTTACCCGTCCCTTCCTGGGGCAATGTTTCACGGGACTCCAATGCCACAGGGCTACGTTCGTGTGAGCCCGATACGTGTGTTACCTGATTGGAGAGAAGCTACATTGCCATATCCCCACCCGGATATTGATAGACTTGCTGATGCAGAAGGCGGGGTGATATTGTGGCCCAAAGCAGATGTCGTCTACACGACTGAAATTGTAAGATAAATTTACATTGATTTAGACTGTTAATGTGTATATATGATGTCAACTGATCTGAAATTATATGTACAGGTTAAAAAGAAGACACCAGGAGCACCTAGGCCTCCACTTCCACTTCCCGCATTACCCGATTGGGTTCCAACTGACCTAACATACCCGTTAGGTCCTGCTTGTAGGGGAATGGCATGTTGGCTACGGGCACATAATGTACATTGCCCTATAATTATTTCTTTAGATGCAGATTATGCAGGTCAATCATACGATAGCTCTTTATTTATACAAGATATTATTGAGCTGTTTATGTATGATTGGCTGAATACATCAATGATAGAGACATGGATAAGGTGAGATCTTGTTTATACATCCATATACCTTGTGTAAGATCCGGTGATCTGGTTTCTTATATATTAATGCATACGCCTATATGTTTTGCAGCTACTTAGTCGAAGATCATTGCAAACAATTTGCATTTGATCATTTGGGATTTTTGATTCCATCATTGATTAGTTTGGTAGCTAAAGACCCTGATAATGTTCAACAATATTGTATAGATGCTTTTACAATTTTTGGTCAGCAAAAGAAGACGATAATAATAGCTCCATTCAATGTCAAGTAAGTTTACTTTATTTATAATTTGGACTTAAGAAAATTCCATTTTTATTTTGCATTTTGAGTTATTAATTGTTAACTTCTTACCTCTAGCGGTAGACATTGAGAGTTACTAGTTATTGTCCCCGGGACATTCACTGTTTATTATCTAGATCCTGCGGGGAGTACATTGAACCCTAAAATTGGACACGTAATGAGAATGCCATTATTCTGGTGAGAAATATTTCATTTTTATATCCGTTAACATCTTTTATTACATTACTATTTACTTATGCAATTTATTGTGTTATATTAACATGTAGGGGTTTAGATGCATTCAAAAAGGCTGGAGGAACGGTCCCAAGGAAAAAGAACCAGCCAATAAATTGGCAGAACGTACAAGTAAGTTCCCGACTCGAATATATATATTATTGATGTGAATTGTGCTTAGTTGTATTATTTTGTATGTTTCAATTTATAGTGTGCTACACAAGACAATGGCTGGGCATGCGCATACTATGTGATGCGATTTATGCAGATG
This sequence comes from Alisma plantago-aquatica, assembly GCA_963693085.1. NCBI lineage: Eukaryota > Viridiplantae > Streptophyta > Magnoliopsida > Alismatales > Alismataceae > Alisma > Alisma plantago-aquatica. Next base: position 889,165,580 of record OY856414.1, on the reverse strand, counting down.
ATTATCAAATATGCCGCATTGGACATCGATACCATACATGAGGTATTATATATACTCTCATTAGTTAGTATGCAATATATCAATCTTATCTTATTTTTATATTATTACTTATATATATACATCATTCTCTTTGCAGGTGTTTAAAACTGACAACACTACAGGTAAACGCTTAAAAAATATACATGCTCCATATACGATGGAAGCATTAAATGAAGTAAGAGAAGAATGGGCAAAAGCCATACAAGCAGTGGCAACTGTAAGATATAATTGGGATGTTGATAGCGATAATGAATGATACTTTGTAAATGAATATTTCTGAATGTTAATACATGTATTTGAATGTTTCTATATGTGTGAATGTGAGAATTGAATTGATGTCTGAATGTATGTACTTGTGTGAAATTTTGCTTATGACTTTTGCAGGTTTGCGGCCTGTTTGTAAGCTGATATCAATGGATGTCGTAAACCTGCAGTTCAGAAAACTGAACTGCAGGTTCTCATCCTGCTGACCAGCCACAGCAGGCCTGCAAACTGATATGAAAAAAAAAAATAGGCGTCGGTTATTTATAAAAAACCGTTAGCAAAGATCTACAACGTCGGTTATTTATAGATAACCGACGCCTTATGTGGCCAAAGCAGTCCTCAAAATGGCGTCGGATATACGTATCAAACCGACGCCTATTTAAATTAGAGGCGTCGGTCTCTTGGTATATAACCGACGCCAAAAGTGTTCGCGCCACAAAAAATGGCGTCATTTAGGACACTTTATGCGTCGGTTATCTACTAAAAGACCGACGCTATAAGTAATATAGGCGTCGGTCCGTTAGTAAATAACCGACGCAGAAAGTGCGCTAGCTGACGCCGTTTTATGTGGCGCGAACCCTTTTGGCGTCGGTTATCTACTAAACGACCGACGCCGATAGGTTAAATAGGCGTCGATTAAACAACCGACGCCGAAGTGTTCGACCTTTAGCGGCGCCCACATAGGCGTCGGTCGAAAACCGACGCCAAATGGGGTTAAACGACCGACGCCAAAGGCCACTTCTGTAGTAGTGTTTCTTTTACTTCTATGCTTGGACAAGACCCTATTTGTGTTCTTCTACTCTCCTTATATAACTTTTTGTTATCTCATTTCTTAACAAGTGATGTTTCTTATTTCTTCATGCCCCCACTTTTTTGAAATGACAAAGGGGGATAACGATATGTCCTTGTAAAGGGGAGAAGACATATATGTGTAAAACATATATGAGTAGAAGACATAATATTCTATAAATGTTATGAAAGCTAACCATGCAGGAGAAATAACATCAATTGAGGGGGAGTATGAGAACTCCACTAGCATCAATTGAGAGGGAGCATATGAACTCAATTCTATTGAAACCCCTAGGTTTCTCCAAAGGTATGACTTTACTTAAAAGCTTTCAATACATTTATGGAATGGTTTGTCATCTTCAAAAGGGGGAGAATGTTGACTCAAGGTCTAAATTGACTAACCCTTGTTTTGATGATGACTAAATCATTCCAATTAATTGTGTCAAATGTCTCTACTTGAGTGATTTCATATTATGCATAGACACACTCCAAATGCCCTAACTTGCACATCTCAACTTGGAGAAAAGACAAGTCAAAGTCAATACACGTGTATGTTTTTGGAATATGATGTAAATCCATTAGAATCATGTTGTAAATCACTTTTAATGATTGTATGACTTATAATTAAGCTTAAAAAAATTAGGAGCACATAGATCGAATATTTAAGTACTCAAAGGCCATTTTCTAAAATTTACATCAGGTTGTTCATCGGTCGAGTTGCAAAGTTGACCGATCCTGCTTGGATCTTAAAAATGACCTTTGATCGGTTGAGTTTTCATTTCACATAACTCGAACGATCCCTCTATAGATAAAACTGATTTAAGTGAATCAGTCGAGTTAGTCCAGGACAAACTCGACCGATGGCCTAAATTGGTCTTGTCTCTTAGTATGATCGGCCAAGTTACCTTTATAGAATCTTGACCGATTGCACTATACGGAAAAGTACAAAAAAGTGTTTCTAGCCATTGTGGAGTTGCAACAATCGAAAATATATCCGTTGCAAGCCACAAAATGACTACTTTTCATTCTTAAGTGTTCCCAAAGGCTAAGAGGCATCCCCAGCTATAAATAGGACCCCTTGGGCTTCATTTTAAGGTTGAACATTCAATGCAAAACTCTATATGAGGTTCCTATTCTATAGTTGAGTGTATCCTAAAACCTCCTCTCTCTCTCTAAGCTTAATCACTTGCTACATCCATTAGAGTGAGTAGGAGATTTGTAAGAGAGCTCATCCTACATGTATATCTTGTGAGGCTCTCACTTCCATTACCTCCCTATCTCTCATTTCAACCATGAAGATGAAGGCTCTCTCTCTTGGCTAAGAGAGGTGAAGAAAAACAAGGGAAGGAGCCCTCAGTGAAGATCAAGGCTAAAGACTTGGAGCAAGAGTGGGTAAACCCTTGGTGAAGGCAGAAGACTCCTTGCTCAAGTTGGTAAGTCCTTGGTGGAAGCTTCTCCGAGTGAAGATGTGGCAACACATCCCACTATCACACAGACAGCGAGGTGTTACGCAAAAATGTGCGGAAATCACCATAACCACAGATTATCAAAAACACAGGTCAAATAAAACCGATTGCGGAAAGCGGATACAATAGGAAACTATTACATTCAAGTCCTCGTCCTGCAAGAAAACATGCTATATAAACATTTACAAGGCTTGATACGTGTCCACAACTTAGAGGATCAACTGTCTAACCACCACATGAGTTCATCACCTGTTATACATACATAACGACCCACATCCGGCCAACAATAGGATATACAAAGCTTCAACAGCTATACATCGTGAAACAACGTCAAAACACTCCCAAGGACTTGAGAGTACATGGATGACTCTAAGACTCTACTACAAAACAACCAAAACAGTAGCATGTCCATCTCTTGCCTTCTACTGCTCGTCTTGTTGCTCGGCCGCAACCCCGCGACCACTACCACGTCTAGCTCGATCACCTAAAAAGGTTGTAAACTAGTAGAGTAAGACACACAGTCCCAGCGAGAAACATAACTCCCCTCCGAAACTATAACACTAAAGGAAGATTAAAGCAATAGCAGATAACTGGTAAAGCGTAGAACAAGAGCAGTCTATATAGCATAGCTATTCGTACCATCAAGCTTACCAGGCTGTACGGAAGGCAGATAACCAAGTATCTCTTTATAGAACATGATTGATAAGATAAGATTTATAATATCTTACCACATAACATAAGGAACGTATAAGCAACTACAGGTATAACAAGATTAACTACGCAAGCAAGGCCTCAACCAATGTTCCGTGTTTTGCCTTAAATAGTAAATACTATTTGGCTGGATTACGTATTATTATGCCCTGAGGAAGTGATCCGTACCGCTCAAATCCAACCTTCGGTTGCGAAACCCAAAGTCGGTGCCATTCAAGGTCAATGGAAGAGCCAGACTCCACGACCTCCCACCTCATGGTCAGTGCACGAGTACAACACAAGCAGGACCGCAGTCTCATGCTTAAGTAGCCTCAGCCATAGGGTTAGCTCCCGTAGGCTACCCTCTACCTAGCTCGCCTTGGTACAGGTCTCATCGCTAGTATATCTGAGCCACGGGCCTGTTCACCGTGCTCCGAGCCATGAACACATTCATGCTCCCATATCACCTATCCTGAGCTATGAGCCTGTTCACCATGCTCTATTCATATCCTGAGTCTGCAACCGCAGCTGCACTCGAATCCTCTCTATTTTAGGCTAGGAGAAACCTCACATATTCAACAATATGCGCTCCGGGTTAACCCGCAGGAGAACCCGTTTCACAATCACTAGCTCCTGACGATGATGGATCTATGGCCAGGGCAAACTATATGATGTGTTCCACTGTGATTATTTAATGTATTTTAAGTGGATTGCAGGATTCAACCAAGTTATATAACATGCAGACTATAACAAGAATAAACAACATGAAACTCAAAATCATGCTTTTACTGTCATCAACATCGTCCTGATCCCTCACAAGGATCCAACATTACATGTTACCACTTGGCCTCTTGCCAATGCTCTAGACCCATCACAAGGATCATCACGTTGCCATGGGATCTCAATCCCTCATCACATAGTGTCATTGCCTCTCAAGGCTTACATCACCACCATGGGATAGCAATTCCAAGTCATCATCAGGGGATAACACCTCAACTGGGCACTTTAGCCAAACTCAGGTCCTCAGACCAAAACACATATATCCTCTCATCATCGAGAGTAACCATCAAAGCAGTGTTACTCAAACATATATACCTCATAGCCCTTTACCTGGCTATGCTTCTGCATGAACCCTGCATGGTTAGTATGCACAATCATCAAGTCTTAACAGAAAGATCATTTATTAAACATAGGGTGACGTTTGATGATCATATGTTTTATCATTCATGCCTCAACCTGTGACCATAGACATAGGTCATATCATTATGTAAAGCATCTTATATGCTTACCAATCCTCAACCTTATATATGTAAGCAAGATGGTCATAAACGCATATCAAGTTACAATGATATAAACTACTACCTCAATTATTATCAAGCATCTCAAGGGTCACCATCTTAAGCCAAAAGTGTTTGCATAAGCAAGGACTAAAATACGGGTTTTTTTCTTCTTCAAAAGAAACAAGGCCCTCACTAGAAACACTCACTACCCTCACCAAAGGTGGTATCAGGCAGGGTACTCTCCCCTATCGTCCAAACACTTTTCCCACATATCGTCCAAACAAGATAGCCACAAAACGGCCAAGCACACAACAAGGTATCCAACTACCACATATAACGGGCAACAAGGAACCAAGCCATCTCATGCACTCATGTGTATCGTGCAACGCGTGTCGTGCAATGCTGCGTCAGTTATCAAGGGTACAATGGCCACAAAGCCTATCGGGCAACTGGGCCTAAGGGCGTGACGCACAACTCTATGTCGTGCAATGGCGCGTCATGCATCAAGGAACCCGGGGCATATCGTGCACCCAAGTATATCATGCAATGCCATGCATAACGTGCCTCACAACCACACCATGACGCCCAGCACATAGCTAACCATAGCACTTCATAACGTCCATGATATAACAACTCTAGGCTACCATCCCAGGTCAGGTGCATCGGGCAGCACCACTCAACAAGGAGTAATGTCCAAAGGACGCAACTCAACCGGGCAATAAAGGAACCTATCATGCAACAAGACGAAGACTGTGGTGTGACGCCCGACACAAGACCAGACCACAATGCCCAAGACGTTCAAGGTATGAAAGCACCAAGCAACCACCTGAACAAGGTGTATCGAACAGGGCATTCAACCATATGTGACGCTCAACACACAAAAGGTCAAGGGCCAGGGTGTGACTCCCATCACATCCACAAAATCAAGTCGACCAAGGCTCTAAGACAAAGAAGGATATCGGGCAACATCAACCCCAAGAACATATCGGGCAAGATGCACCCCGACAGGGTCACCATCAACCTCAAGCACAAGGGCCCCAAAACCCTAAAGGATCAAGAAGATGGCTCACCTCTCAACTTAAACGAGAGAGGGGTCTTGCCTAACTTCTTATCACCAATTGGGCAACACAAGGAACAACCACAACCAAGGTCCACAACCACCACATAGCTCACCTTTCAAGTCCATGGTGAGAGGAGGGTGTTGCTCAAGCCACTAGAACACAAGCTCACCTCTCAACTCAAACGAGAGAGGAGTGTTGCCCATATTACTAGAACTCAAACTCACTCCTCTAGACCTAGGAGATAAAGGGGTGTTGCTCACCAAGAAAACCATAGGACAAGGTTCGGCCAACAAGAACAACTTGAGCAAGAAACTAAACTAGCAACATGCATAGCCGATATGATCATAAGCAACATATAAGAACATAGAAGAGGTAGTATAGTTAGGGTTAGGAGTTATGTAACCCACCTTAAGCAAGCTCCAAGCTCCTAGAACCAAGCTCCAAGCACCACTACAAGAAGGAGAGCAAGGCACTCTAGGGTTTGACCACCACTAGAGGAAGAAGGAGACTCCAAGGCAAGGATCGGCCACCAAGCTTGCAAAGGAAGGGGATGTCGTGCACCAAGGGAGAGGGAGACTAAGGAACTAAAGGGATCCTTAGCAAGAGAAAGGAAACACATATATAGAAGAGGATGGAGGAGAAACAAAGGAAAGACAAAGCAAGGTGTCACCCTCCTAGGGACACTTGTCCATGGGCAAGGCCACCACTCTAACATGCCCTAAACACATGTCCAAGGCCATTTCCACATGCAAGCATAAAGAACTAAGTTTCCACTAGTGGTGACACAAATGAGGTCAAAGGATCCATGGGCGACACACCTCCACCATTCCCGACACCACACCCTGGGCGACACAACTCAGGGCGACACAAGCATGGCCGACACAGAGCACTCCTGCCCGACACAAGGCTCACTTGCCCGACACAAAGGTCCAACAAGGCAAAGGCAAGGCACAACAAGGCCCACCAAGGCTCAACCAAGCCCAAAGGAACACAAGCAACGAGCCCAACTCTTCCTCTCAACACAAGAGGAAGCAAGGAGAGGGAGGAACACCTCACGAGGTGACAAACTTTCCCACAAACCCTAAAATTGGGTATATTGCAAGCAACACCTCCAGCTCTCGACAAAACACCAACAAACCTTAATCACTACTAAAGGTGATTAGCAAGCAACAAAGCATCAGGGTTAAACAAAGCAAACAAGATAAACCCTAAACGGAGGTCAGGGTCCTTACAGAAGATGAGGTCAAAGGCTGAAGATCTAAGAAGAATGGATAATTCCTAGAAGGCTAAATACTTGTGCAAGAGTGGGTAAGTCTTTAGAGAAGGCTGAGGACTCGTTGCAAAGTGGGTAAGTCCTTGGTAAGGTTGAAGACTCTTTGTATTGGATGGGTAAGTCCTTTGGTGGGTCATGTATTGTAAGTCTTATGAATGAATATAAGAGTGCAATGGTTAAGAAATTTTAGAGGTTGACTTCTCTAGGTAGTGGACTGACATATTTCTAGTTTGAAGTGTGGAACCACTCTACATAGTTTGTCAAGTGGTGTATGTTCAATCTCTCTCTCTCTCTCTCTCTTGCTATGTATGTTTTAGTTACACTCAAATTTCCTATTTAGCAACCTTATCTTGTGATATATCTTTAAGGTCTAATGGATTTTGGTCAAGTGCATTCAACTCTATTCACCCCCTCTACAACATCCAATCACCCATCTAGGGTCCAACATTCTTTACACCCCTTTCTGCCGAAGATACCTTGTTAGTATCAAGAACATAGTCAAAACACATAGCCTCATTCTTGCTAGTTGAAGGAACTTGTATCTCAGAAATCAAACTCCTCTCTTCAACATAAATATTGGAAAAAACTGATGAAACCACCCCAGAGCTTGAGCCGACTAGGGTCGTGTCATTGATATCATCCACTGCCCCACCCTTATTAGTAACAAAAGTTGGTTTCTCAACCTAAACCTTCAAGACAACTTTTCTGAGATTTTTCTGGGATGACAAAGTTTTGGATTCATCTTTCCCCAACATAGGACAAAGGTCCTTCTCATGACCAAAGGAACCACACCGTGAACATTTCATAGGAAACCATTCATACTTAATCTCTATAGAGTGCTCAATTCCAGTATCACTAACCACATCAATAGAAGTAGGAAACAACAAATCGGAAGACATAAGCACAAAAATCCAAGCATACTCAATCCTAGTTCTAGATTTTGTGGCTCTATTAGAATCTATTAGTTTCCCCAGAACGCTAGCAAGTCTGCTGAACATCACTTCACCCCACAATTCAAGAGGGACATTATATAGGCGAACCCACACTGGGACCTCATTCAATGTAGATTTTTCGAAACAATCTCCCAACTGCCATTTCTTTAAGATGAGGGGTTTACCTTTGATGAACCAAGGGTCGTCTTCAAGAGCACGCATCATGTCATTAGGGTCTGGGAATTTGATAATGAAGAATCCCTTATGTCTAGCAAGAATTTCAATTCGCCTTGCAATCTTCCACAACCAGGCCAGATGCTTCTCCAAGGTCGGAAGGTGGACTTTGAAGTAAATAACATAACCCGCCACTGCGTTCTGCTACTTCTTGGCATTCTCCTCTGCCTGTGGGTAAAAATGTTTGCCATTCACGAACTCCAATGGAACATAACTGAGGCAACTCCCTCCCTCACCCTCCTTTGCTCAATATTTGAAGAGATCAACCTAGGGAGACGAGGAAGACGGGGGATTTGCCGCACCAGGGTGGACGGAAGACAGGGGAACCCTAGCTCCAATCTCTGGTGAGTCGCCCATGGGATTGCCATCCGAACCCTCCCTAGGCGCTCCCGCCCTCACCATCCTTCTCAAAATGTTATGTTTATTTATGACAATTCCAAATTGAAGTATTGCTTTATATGGGGTTTTAGATTAATTCTTTTCACAATATGAGCATTTATATAAATTTATATTTTTTAAATTTTGTGTTTAAACCTTTTATAAAACATATTCTAGTTTTTATGTTTTTATTCACATTTAAGGTTCTTTTGTACATTGAAATCTAGCGATTATACTTGTTTTTAAAAATTAGACTGATAATGATTTTATATATAAAATGATTCTCTTAGCTTGTCAATTTACAATGTAGACTCATATCCAAAATTATTTATAGGTCAGATTCGAATCAGGGCTTTCAACTCGGAAATCTCTCTTTTGCAAGTATTTAAGATCTATGTTGTTCCTAGTGCCTATGACTGACAAAAGCAAACCCAATTCGATGGACCTGACCTAAATGTGAATTATTCAAGTTGGTTTGGGTCTAAGACATTATTTTTGACTTGACTAGGATTTGATTGATACCCAAGGAGCCAGAAGTTATTTGAAGGTTATGTTTAGGTTTAGACTTTAGACCTGAATTGGTCGGATTGAAACCTTTTATAAAACATATTTTAGTTTTTATGTGTTTATTCACATTTTAGGTTCTTTTGTACATTGAAATCTAGCGATTATACTTGTTTTTAAAAATTAGACTGATAATGATTTTATATATAAAATGATTCTCTTAGCTTGTCAATTTACAGTGTAGACTCATATCTGAAATTGTTTATAGGTCAGATTCGAATAAGGGCTTTCAACTCGAAAATCTCTCTTTTGCAAGTTTAAGATCTATGTTGTTCCTAGTGCCTACGACTGACAAAAATAGACCCAATTCGATGGACCTGACCTGAATCTGAATTATTCAAGTTGGTTAGGGTCTAAGACATTTTTTTGACTCGACTAGGATTTGATTGATACCCAAGGAACCAGAAGTTATTTGAAGGTTATGTTTATGTTTAGACTTTAGACCTGAATTGGTCGGATTGACATGAAATTTACAATTATATGTTCAAATAAAATCAAGAATACTAAAGCTTCAACCATCCAACAGATTACTAGTACAACCCCCGTTATGTTTATTTATGACAATTCCAAATAGAAGTATTGCTTTATATGAGGTTTTAGATTAATTCTTTTTGCAATATGAGCATTTATATACATTCATATATATATATATATTTTGAATTTGTGTCTAAACCTCTTATAAAACATATTTTTAGTTTTTTATATGTGTTTAGTCACATTGTAGGCTCTTTTTACATTGAAATCTAGTGACTATACTTGTTTTTAAAAATTAGACTACTAATGATTTTATTGATAAAATCATTCTCTTAGTTGTGAATTTACTATGTAGACTCATACCTGAAATTATTTACAAGTCAGATTAGAATGAAGGCTTTCGACTCGAAAATCTCTCTTTTGCAAGTCTAAGATCTATGTTGATCTGAAATCACGGAAACAGATTGCCCTCGTCATGAAAAGAAAAATTGGAATGAAAATAAACCGGGACAGCTCCCTGACGTCGGTAGTCTTGCCGTTCACCGTTAAATATGTATGAAAAAAGAGATAGAGACGGAAGCTAGCGAGGGTCTCTGAGCATGCGCTCATGGACGTGTGGCCCCATGACCTGTAACTTCGCAGTTGGGGCAGGCATGCAGAGGTATGATGGCATATCGTCCGTGGAGGACCACACAACCAGAGTCATGGGGAGGATAACACACACACACAGCAAATCAGCTTCCAACGGGAGAGGGGAGGAGGAAAAGAGACGAACGCTTGCAGCTGCTGCTAGGTAGTCACAAGAAGGATAATGGCATTAGATAATTAACAAGCTCCCTTTCTTGTATTCGATGTAAAACTAAGGTATCCAGTCTCCAAGGGAGTCCAGGATGCATGCACGGTTGAGGATGACGAATGATGATGACACTGCCAACCCTTTCTTTCTCTCTGCAAAAGGAGAAACATGCCATTTAGTTATTGCAGCTGCAGCTAGCTTCCTGTGATCGCCTTTTCGATGCCCTTGTTTAACTTGTCAGAGATCTCAGGATGGCATGCATCCATCCGTCCGTCCATCTCCTTGTTCCACCCTGAGCATCCGAATCCGAATATCGGATGGGGAGTGTTTAAACTGCTTATTAATTAACCTCAATCTAGGAGCTCATCCACATACAATATCTACCAACTTTGTACATACCGTGTTAGCAGCAAAACCGAGATTAGAAGCCTCCCATAACTCCACGATCTAGAGTCTCTGAAAACGGACAAAATCCAGAGTTTGTGGTCTTTGCCAAGATCCATGCACTGCTTACTTGTCGTCACGGATTAAAAGAAAAAAAACATGAGATGGGATTCAAAGGCGGGTAACGGGTTGCCTAGTACAGAGATCGTGTGTGAGTGTGAGTGAGGGCAGGAGTTCACTGTGCACAAGCCACAAGGTATATTTTAGTTAAACAAGGGGGAGCGGGGATTTAGCGTCTGTAGGCTGTAGCTTCTTCGGAGAATTAGACTAATGACGTCCGGGAGCAATTTGTTTAAAAAATGGGGCAGAGGAGGTTGGAGGATAAAGAATGCAGGTAGGGGAGACAAGTTGATGTCCTTGTTATAAGGCACAGGACAGCAGCTAGCATGAACAAGTACATAAAAATTAATGACTTCTTCTTTATCAAAGTAAACAAAGACTTTGTTTTTAAAACTCAAGAAATGAAAATCAAGTGACTTTTCCGTTTTTCTCTACATACATCGCCCGGAAGCAATCTGTTTATTAGTTTATAAAACTTTTAAAAAAAGAGACAGATGAGGTTAGAGGAGCCAAGTTGATGTCCTTGCTATAAGTAAGGCACAGGACAGCAGCGAGCATGAACAAGTACATAAAAATTAATGAGTTTTCTTTATCAAAATAAACAGTACCCAAGAAATGAAAATCAAGTGACCTTCCATTTTTTTCTACATTCCGATGAAAAGACCTAACCAGCAGCTGTCTAAATTGACCTTGCCTGTATCGAATGCTACTACAATGGTTACAATACGCAAAGTTTCTGATGAACAAGTAGTTACTTGCATTCAGCGTTCACACAAAAATTGCGGTAATCAACTCAAGTGTTGTTTGTATATAGCAATTACAAGGATATGGGCAAAACCAACAAACATCACTGGAATACCAAACAAATTAGTCGTCAAAGGAAATGAAATGAACAACCCCTGTCACCCCGAAAAATAAAAAGGGAGTGGGAAGTCCAAGCCAAATCTAGATGGAAAATTCAAGCCCAAAATAAATCCGTCTGGGGCCACTGTTCTTTTCTTCAGCTCATCATACTTATCATCATCATCATCATAATGTACCTAAAAGCACTCCACAACCAAGTCATGAACAATGTGAAGCAAGAAACCGAGCAGGGCAGCAGAAGGCAACGATCCACCAAAACAGCAAGCAGTAGAAAGGAATCTGGTCCGTACTCGCCATTAATTAGTAATAAGTAGTCAGTAGCGAGAAAAGCAATGATGGTGGGCGCTAGGCTGCTCCTGCTGCCGCATCGATTCGTGGCAGTCATCATCTCGTCCGGTCCTGCAACTTGACGAGCCTGCCAGTCATGAGCTGTGGCGGCAGTTAGCGATCAGCAGCAGGGTAGCAGATAGGCAGGCAGCTCGTGGGTTGATGGAGGATGTTAAACAATCAGTATTCCGGCATGAGGTGCGAGATCTTGCCGTCTTCCCCAGGCACGCCGCCATTAGCTGCCGCAGCAGCTGCAGCGGCCTCCGCGCTCCTGTCCTCAGTAACCCTCAGCCAGAGGCACACCGCCGTGAAGCTGAGTACGAGGCTGAGCAGCCCGCTGCCGAGCCCAATCCCGACAATCGCCAACACGGACAACGCCCTCCCGTGCGTCGGAGGCAGCGGGTACCCATACAGGTCTTTATTCCCAACAAACGAGCTGGCATTGAACCTCGGCAACCCCGTCAAGCTCCTATTCGCCAGCAACACCGGCACAGGCCCTTCCAGCCTATTATCGCTAACATCGAACGACGACAGCCTCACCAGCATCCCCAAATCGTCCGGTATGGTCCCCGTGAGTTGGTTCCCGTGCAAGTCGATGACGTTGAGGTACGCGCACATGGCGAGCTGCCGCGGGATGGGTCCGGAGAGTCGGTTCCCGGACAGGTTGAGCACGGCGAGGTTGAGGAGCGACTGGAGCTGTGTCGGGATGGGACCCGTGAGCGCGTTGGAGGAGAGGTCGAGTGTCTGGAGGTTGCTGCAGTTGGAGATGTGTGGGGAGATTGTCCCCGAGAGAGAGAGGTTGGGTAAAGAGAGCTTGTATACGCGGCCGTTGTTGCAGGTGGCGCCTTGGAGGTAGGACATGAAGCCGTTGCAAGGGGAGGAGAAGGTGGATTTCGTCCAGTTCCGGAGGCTGCCCGTTGGGTCTTGTAAAGAGGCGTAGAGGTTGGTTAGGCAGGACTCGTCGTCTGGGTCGGAGGAGGAGAGGGGGATCAGCAGGGAGGTGAGGAGGAAAGTGATGAGGAAGAAGGACAAGTGAGGGGTTTGAGAGAGAGTGATGTGGTGTTGGCGCATGCGGCGGCGACGAGGGGATGAGGTCTTATCCGCCCCCGCCACCGCCGCCGCAGCCGCGGGGGCCGGCGAAGGAGTCATTTTTCAATCGAGATGGGGATGGGGTTAGATGAGGAGCCAGCTAGCAGTAGGCGAGAAGGTGGCGAGGGAGTAAGGACTGTTACTATTAGTAAGCAGGCACCAGCAGCAGCAGCACTACCACCACCCCCATCCCTCGAACAGCGACGAACTGCTGCTGCTCAGACTCTGCCGGTGGTGATGACCAGTGAAGTGAGAGGGAAGGGAGTGGGGGCTCATTATCTTGAGCGGAACCGGATAGAAATCCGGCCCGGGATGGATGGACGAATGTGGTGCGGTAAATCGGTCACAGTCAATAATAATACTCAACACGCGCTCGCCTACTGCTTGTGGTTACCGCAGCCTGTAATCCGCTTAACCCTTTTTTTATTTCTTGATTCCTGGGTATCGGAATGCGGTCACCTTCCGGTGAAGCAGGGGCAGTGTCTCCTCCCCTTGGCACGCGCGGTACTGTACGGGCGAGATCATCAATGAGGATCCGGTCGGCGCATATGATATGATCGAGAGAGCTACAAGAGAAAACGAGGTCGGGGAGACCGATTTGAGCTTCTTTCTCTTCTTTCCTTCATTCATTCCTCCTCAGTAGTAGTTCTTCATCCCAACCAACCCCACACGACCCACTTTCCCAACTCCATGTCTATAGGGACGCGTGCACATCCGCTGTTAATACCACCCACCTACGACACACATTGGTCACTCATGAGTAGGGAGGGACCATCCCACCCTTGGACTATTTAGTGCGATGCGTTACTCAGCACACAAATCACTTTCCAGTTCAGCCTAGACACACATCCGACTTTTTTCTTCTTTGTAAATGAAAACCCCAAAGCTGTCCAAAACTATATTTGGGGTTGGGGCTACAAGTGTTACATCAAGGCTTTGTCATGACATGTGACACTAAGCCTGATCCTGATCCTACTGTGGTCGTTTTATCCCAAACACTTGGTTGAGTGTAGTCCGGTATAGTTATGTGAGTTCACAATACAAAAATACAAATATGTTAATGGTATGACCTTAAAGCGCAACACTAACTTTAAAGAATTTATCACAGACATGTAATGATTTTTTTTTTGCTTCTTTACATTTACTTCTTATCCATAAACAAATAAGAAACATATATTTAATATTGAAGGATGATGATTTCACACATGTTGTTGAATATGATACTATGAAATAAGATTGTATGATCATGAAAATATTAGTCACAATTGGGTTGAAGTTGTTCTCCAATTTATCCCAATCACTTGGGTAACAATGATGTATTATAAGATATCACTCGTTGTTTGTAAGGTCACTCACATCATTACCAACATAATGTGGAACCTTTAAGGTCAAACACTTGGTTGAGTGTTGTCTGGTATAGTTTTTTTTTTTAAAGTGTAGTCTGCTATAGTTATGTGAGTTCACAATATAAAAGTACAAATATGTTAATAGTATGATCTTAAAGCGCAACACTAACTTTAAAGAATTTATCACAGACATGTAATGATTTTTTTTTGCTTCTTTACATTTACTTCTTATCCATAAACAGATAAGAAACATATATTTAATATTGAAGGATGATGATTTCACACATGTTGTTAAATATGATACTATGAAATAAGATTGTATGATCATGAAAATATTAGTCACAATTGGGTTGAAGTTGTTCTCCAATTTATCCCAATCACTTGGGTAACAATGATGTATTGTAAGATATCGCTCGTTGTTTGTAAGGTCACTCACATCATTACCAACATAATGTGGAACCTTTAAGGTCACACATATAGGATGATCATAGGGAAAAAAGTTTAACATCACAATTATTATTAGAATGGATTTAAACTTTATTTATTTATTTATGTTGATCTGATCTCTAATTCAACTCAAAGATTGATATGCCAAACAATGACTGGTATTTGAGTAAATAAACTGGTCAATTGAATATCAACCAACTAATGACTATCAATCTGGGAAAGTACCAAATGACTGACACACGTGAGGGCCACTTGCGTTCAACATTTATGACTACAAGTACTTAATACTTAGATTTTGCGCGGTGTGGCAATTCAACTCCTTGATTAGAAAATTCTTGTTGCATGTTGTTGTGCTCTAGCTCGTGCGGCGAGCCTCATCTGCAAAGAAACACGGTGATAGAATTTTTTGTCTATTTTGGTGTGCTTTATAAATACATTTTTAGCTGCTAAATCTGTATAGCATTGTATTTGTTATCACCACCTAATAACTATACTACTATTATCAATGTATATAAATGCCGCATTTTCAAGTTTTTCTTCCAAACTAAGTCTTAGTGTCAACTGAAGGCTAGTGCATGGATTTAGAAGTTTCCAAACGTACCATTTGAAGTGTCAATCAGTGGTTGATTTGTCTAAATGATCATTTAAAGTTTCAACCAAAAAATTGACATGTAACTTGCACATGTTATAGAATTTTAAAAGATCCATTGTGTTACCATCCAGTTGATTGAAAGGCTATATAGTCTTAGCTATTTTGTAATTAATTGAAGACTGCAATTAGGAAAATGACTTAGGTTTTATGAAAACCTAATCTATGCCTCCCTTATATAAAGGGGATCACATCTAGGGGATGGGAAAATTGAGAATTAAGTGACGTTTCTCTCTTTAAGAGAGAAAAAGAAGTCCCCAGTGGTCACCCCATGATAGGAAGGGAAAAGAAGACACTAGGACACCAATGGTCTGACGCCACCTCTCCTTGGAGGCCATAGTGGTGCCACAATGGATTTCCTACATCCACACAGATATACATGCCTTGGTACATGTTGGTGTTTATGTCCTAGAGGCCAATTTTAAGGTGATGGATATATGGATATTATGTATTTTTCATTTTGATTAATAAAGACAATTCTAATTTATTGATGTACATTTAATTAACATGATGTTAATGTACATAATTAATGTCCTTAGAATGATTGGTTTAAAGCCATGGAACTTCAAGTACATGACTTGAACATGAGATCCTAATAGATTCTAAGAACAATATTCTTGATTGTCTCTAGTCAAGTATTATTGAGGATTGGACACAAATAATACATGTGAGACTAGTATGTGTGGTGACTGATGACCATGTCTCATGGGTCATAGGTATTAGATACCAAGTCAAACACATGGACACTTGTTAGAGAACACATTTACTAAACAGACCCACATTGAGAGTGAGTTATAGGCCATTATATGATAGTCATAATCATGTCTCAAATGTGATAGTGGTGTTATGGTCCTTAAACCTGAAGTCACTATAAAGGTGGTATGAGAATCATCATACTTTGACGCTGCCCAACATGATCTTGAAGAAGGTTGCTCTAAAGGTAGTAATTGCGTGTGATGAGAATTATGTTACAGATTGTGAGTGATGTAGAAGGAATTTTTACCCACCTTGTGAGTGATGTAGAAGGAATTTGTCCCTCCCATATGTCAAGATAACTATCCAAGGCCTCTTGATAAGTGAGACTAGAGAAATGTGTGGCCATGCTCATGCAAGTCAATATGTAATACTGAGCTCATATGTAACTTGCTAGTCTATTTTGAGATCAAGAAACTTAGATTGAATGTAAGAAGGATGATGTGTCCATGTCTCTAGTTAAATATGAAAGATTTATATAACATGGTAACACTTGTCATTGTTGGGTTAGTCTTGTTTGACTTATCCTATTACTTAGGTAGCAATGATATGTAGCTAGACACCACTCATTGCTTATGGATATTAATATTGATTTGTGAATCTATTTCCAACGTAGTATGATGCATGCATGGTATAGAGATTGCTTGAAGAACGGTTAAATTGGACTATATTTTTTATATTAAATCCACAGACCAAAAAGTAAGTTTTAGGGACCTAACTAGAATATGGACCCAAATTTAAGGAATAAACCAGGGATACCACAACCTGGAGAAATAGGGATTAGGAAATCCTAACTCTCCACTCTTGTATATATAAGATGTTAGAGGAGGCCTTCAGGGCACACATTCATATTCTCTCATTGTTTCCTCCAAGGTGTGAGAAACCCTAAGAGCAACTTGTAGAGAAAAAGTGGGAGAGGCGGAGACTAGAAACTCATACCATCTTCAAGTACACACATGGATATCGTCGAGATGAGTTTGCACAACAAAGTCATTTCGGATGAGGATCTTCATCAACAACACACAAATCAAGGTGATGACAAAACGTCGCAATCCTCCACCAGCATGGATGGAAGAACGAGGTGATCCACTAGGCATACAAATTGAGGAGAAGGTCTTCCCAGTGAAAAGACACGATCCACCATCTAGGGCACACAAATTGAGGTAGGGAATTAGGGTGATTTGCCTCACACATGTATAGTGGATTGATGTGACCCCCTAGGGTCCATTTTTGGGGTCAACATAACCATCTCTATGACCTTGGGATTATACAAATCACTGACAAATTTCCACGATCTGCCATCTACTGTCACCGCTGGATCGTCACGACGTACTAGCAAAAATCAGATCTCTACACACATCTCGAGGTGACTCCTAGAGTGCCAAAACCCCCCAAAAAGGAGTTTCGATTACTGATCCAGTGAGATTTGAAAGAGGTGTAGTTTGGAAGGTCCTGGTATACACCGAGTGCTACAAGTTGAATCGTCAGAACTTCTTCCATGATAAGGTATAAACTTGTAAACCCTACTCTAGTTTTATTGCATTAAACAGATTCTTCTCGAAAGATTCTTGCGAAAAAACTATTATGCTGCAATTATTGCTCCCATGATTTGTACAATACATATGATTGAGGCTAGTAGATAAATCAATGTGCTTCACTCCTTATCGCTACTACAAGATAATGGTGCTATTAATCAACCATGTTGCTGCCCTACATCCAATTTATATCCTTAACTCAGACAACAACATTTAAATATTGTGACTTTTGTATTACAACAAGAGCATTCTAATGTATTATTAGTAACCCTATGTTGTTATTACATTTACCAACATTCTATGACAATGACATATACACATCATGAATTTATCCAAGAAAAAAGTTCTATTTCTTCATTGCACAACCTTTCTCTAAAAATGTACATTAAGACCATTTAACATCTCATTCATCAACATAGGACATGCCATATATTATATTAGGAAATGCTTATGAGAGATGAGTTTATCATAATCATACAACTAATTTTAGACATTGAAGTTTTGAAAGAAGCCCCACTAGTTATAGAAGGCAATCACATTCGTTCTTGCATCTTGCAAGGTTATGTCATTATCTAGATATATGAATCAAATGAGTATTTAGAACAATTCCATTTTTAGTTATTACCTTCTTTTCCCATGTAAGGAAATTCTAATTACTTGTGGTTTATGTTCCTACTTCTCTAAATTAAAGTCATATGATGTACTCTTCTACATGTCCATACCTTATATATGAAATCCATTGTTGTAAATGTAATATCTATATGTTACTATCTCTCTCCTCTTCATTTGGAATCATGAGTTTATCAATTGGTGGATTACAAGATCTCTATTTATTGCATACATGTTGATAAATAACCCTTCAATATGCTACACCCGTGCAATGTGGGAGGAAATGAGTTCACCTGATACATATGATGAATTTCTAGTAAATTATACCTCTAATAAGAGAGACCCAAATAAATTGAAAACATGTGCATATATTTCAAGAATTTCTATTGTGCTAGTGATTACATCGTGGTACAACTCAAAGAATGGATTGCTAAAACTCAACTCTCATATGGAAATTGGTTGTTATTAAAGTGTAACGAAATAAAAATATGAAGTTTCTTAATAACACATCAGATCCATTATGGGTTATATGAGGGGTACATATTTCATTAAATAGAAAAATATATTTGCAAATGCCCCTGGTTTGATGAAGAGACTTATAGTTGTTTGATGTGTTTATTTACTAATGAGATACCATTTGGACAAATATGTCTACGGGTGAGAAGGCATTTTGGAGTTTCTCTATGTGTTATACAAGAAATGCATATATAAGTTGGTGTTACCAGACTCTTCACATAAAAATCTCTCTAATGGAATCAACATTTTTGTTAACCTTATAATAAGCTAGATTGATTCTTGTTTCTATTATTGGGACATGCAAATAATTGATGAAAACTAGAGTATGTCTGGGTGTGCAATTGAAATACAAACTTTGACATTTTTTTTAATTAAAAATTCAATTTCTTTAAGTAAATTGGACCTTGTTTTCATTTTTGAAATTTGCAAAAAATTATATTCTATAGTAAAAATGCTAAGGAGAAAGGTTGAATCACATTGGATAACAAACTAAAAATATGATTGACATTAGAATTGACATGTACTACATGGATAAGGATCTAATTTAACATCCTTGCTAACTCTACTACATAATTTCTAGAATAAGTAGGTGAGACCCTAATGAAGAAATTTGTATATTAGTATAAATATGGAAATCAAGGGTAGTTTACAATTAAATCACAACCACAAACAAAGTTCCATTATATACCCACTAGAATTCCAACCTTCACCACCATCCAAGTGACACAAAATGTAAAGGGGAATTACAATCATATTTTTTTCATATAACTTACAGAAACAAAAAATCATATGAAAAAGGTACTTTTATGGGCTCAATAAACTACTCTTCCATATGTTCTTACTTTAGTATATCTTATCGCTAACATCAAATATATATTATATTAGGTATTCTTAGACAAAACTATGCAAAAAGGGCATGACACATATTATTTGAAAATACCATGGTGTAAACGAGTAATGCACCAAAAAGAGATAAATCACATGGGTCTTGTTAGAAAATTATAAAATTATACTATATGAAACACAAGGAATATTTTAAGAAGTTGATATTACCATTTCTTTTTTAAAAAGATTATTGTTCTCTTGTTCAAATAAGATTCAATTGTTGATTTCTTTATGAGTTTCTCAAAGGACTCAGATCTAAACTGTAGAATTCTAAATTAAGGTTTATGTCTATATTACAAATACAAATTAATTTTCCACTTCAAACCCTAGGGTTCTATTTTGCATATCCCCATGATACATGAAAGTTTCATGCTAACAAAATGGTATACAAAAATGTGATGGGGAGGATAACATGAGGTTAAAACATACTTGTTAAAAGTGATTTAAGATGGAAGGCCATGTATCATTTACATGTTAAAAATGATATTAAGCATGTAAAATTTAGACATGGTGGCATATTTTCTATAGGATGGAAGAGTGACGTACTAAGATGGAGTGAATCCCATCATATATCATTACTATTTGTTAAAGTATTAGTTAAGGTAGATTTCTATATACTTCTACATGGTATTGATCATACTAGACCTAGTAAGTTTATGTTATTAAGACAAATGCAAAAACAACACTAGTATCATTATGTCTCAAATCAAATTCACATGGATTTATGAGGATTGTATCATGTTGTAATGAGTTGTACAATGACTTTTTGTAAGTAGAGTGTCCTATTTTAACTTTAATCCAACATCTTGTATTATACATTTACTTGAGCAATATAGAAACCCATGATTTGTGTTAGACCTACATATATAAGTGTTCCTATAAAATAAAAAAGAAATGAGAAATTAACACTAAAAGATGATTTTCCTCATAATAATCATTTTCATATTATCAAATGATGAACTAAAGATGGAAGGAGATGAAGATGATATTATATATAATGTTTAGTAGGTGAATAGTAGATACATGGTGGGACGATCATGTTGGTAATGGAAAATGAATTAATTGACTTGGTAAAGAATCTAGGATAAGAGAATAAGCATGTGTACACTGATTATAAAGCAAAATAGACGACGACACATGAATGGTCAAAATGGTATAGAAATGTTGACCTCATGCATATGTTTGGTAGATCCACATGCAAGTAGGTAATGAGTATGAGAATAGTGAGTATATATTTCTCCATAATCACATGATTAGTTAATGGGTAGCATGCATAATAATGCATGATATATATGCATGTATTTATCTATGTTTTTTCACTTGTTTATATTCTAAACTATGAACTCCCAATCCATGTTGTACTCCTCATGATTTGTGTTTCTACAATAGGACTTCTCTTCATTTATGACATTTATTCATCATATCAATGGCTCAATGAGGAAGTGTGCATTAACCACATTACAATCTTGTTAGAATATCAATATAATTAGTATGAATTTGTTTTCATTAATTATTTACATTTTATAACACCTAAAAATCATATACCAAGGAAAAAGCTAAGCGATTGGATTCAGGTACATGTAAACCTCATGAAGATGAATGTGACTTGGGACTAAGATATTTGCAACTACCATAATCTCTTTTGTATTTGAGGACCAATACCCCAATGGGGATAAGGTTTCTTGATACCTTACTCCTAGAATAGAATTAAAGCCTTTTTACAGCTTTGAAAGCTCAAATTCTTAAATGTAATTAAGACATTTACATTTAATATAATAGAATGTGTTGACATATAATTTTATCTTTGTTTGACCAGTCAGTCTCACAGTCAGAGTAGGAAAATTCCAAAAGTAAATTGAGAAAATAGTGATTTATATTAATAACAATATTTGTATCATCTTTTCATATTTAATCTAAAATAGTGAGATTACATTTTATGCATACATATGGTATGCTTTTAGCTACAATAATAAAAACAAACATACTTTTCTATTATCTGTTTTGCTACCCCACTGCCATTGTGCGTTGTGATGCCATCATAATCATTTTTGGAGTGCATGTCTCACAATTATTCTAGAATATTCTTTAGTGGCACTTAATTTCTTATTTCCTTCTCCTAGATCAATATTTCGTGAGTGATGATGCTCTCATTAGACTGAACCACTATTCTAAATGGAGTCATGAATGCAAGATCCACCACCAGCATACAAAATCACCACTTCTCCTGCCTACCTCTCTAATCATATTTCATTGTTAATACAATTTAAAACAACAAAACACCCTCTTCCATCTTTTTTTTTTGTCTTTCCCTACCCTTATTCCTCAACATACAAAACTCACCCTATTGTATTCAATCTAGTCCCTTCTTTTATCACACTACCATGCCTTGCATATGCGTCCTACTTCTTGTTTAAAAACCAACTTTCATGCTTTCCTTGCTCGGTAAAAATAAGGTAGATATGAGAAAAACATAGGCTGGTATTGGAAGCATCATTTTGAAATTGACACAATATAATGATGAAAAGATAAGGAGAGAGAAATATGGGAATACAGATAAGAGGGTGATTTTGATGACAATGAATACTACATGTTCTCTCACAATTTCTTATAAAGAAGCATAGTAATATGGGTACGCCAAGCGACTCCCAAATCAGTGAATCAACACACCCAAAGACTGAGTGGCATCATGAATAAACCCAAAACTAAATTGATCCTAACAATCATCATCGACCATGAACAATAATATAAAAGCACAACTAAATATTCCAACAACATTTCGATTATGTAATGAAGAAGTACGTTGTTTATCAAGTGGTCTAAGACACAACTTGTATCAAACAAAACATGATCATATTTATATCTACAACATATGCATTATACATACAATAACATGCTATTGAAGATAAGTCATAAGTAAATCTATTAGTAAATCACCCTTCCTGGGATGTGCGTGTACATGGACGACTCTAGGACACCAAAAAGCATAGGATGCACACCTCCATCTACTATCACCTCAAAGAATAGGACTCCTCACTAGGAACCCAAGGGTAGGTGCTGAGATCCTAAAAATGTGATGAATCATGAGAGCGATACCAAAGCCACATCGAGTATAGAGCATCTATAGAGGGATCACATTATGAAAGATCCACCATATACATAGAATTAGATAGTTCTCTAAGGAAAATATAAATACATATTGGTTCAAGAATACTATATATGTATAGTAAAAGTAAAGCAAGTATATAACAAAGGCTACATTACTTGATTAAGGGTTTTATTATGAAGGCCCATGAAATTTGAAATTTACCACCTACATTAATATCTAATGGTTTCAAATCCCCTTAACCTACCTTACATGATCTTAGGACTATCTGGTCCAACTTGGCTTCAGCCTCACCTTAGCTAGTGTGAGTATAGACGTATGAGATTATCAGCTTGTGAATATAGTAATAACATCTTCCACAAGGGCATTCAAGCTACCAAACCTCTATTTCACACATACAATATAAAAATAATATCTTTTCAATCACATTGCCTAGTCTCACACATAAAAAACAAGAGCTACAACCCCAATCACATTCATATCTAACATGTGAATTCAAGATTTTGAGGGGCCCACCCTCGATTTGGATTCTCTTCTCATCATCTTGTATCACTATAGTGATTTTCATTTCTCTTAGTTAAATTCTAAACACTAGGTAAGTTCTATGGTTCATATGGAAACTACATGACTAGGGATCACTTATTAGTTAGTTTGACTACTCATCACGGAAAATATATAATTTTCTAAATGTCCTATTAAGGATTGAGCAGTAAACATTAGGGATAACAAAGTCTGATTTTTTCTCCATCATGCACATTTATAGCTCAAATTTCCATATTTTGGACAAGAATAGGACCAACATGAATTAGCCTTACAAGTCATAACCAAGTATTAATTTATCCTCATATAATAAGAAGATATATTTCTAGAAAAGTTTCATCATAAGATTTCATTATATGTGCACAAAAAATTAAAACTTGGAAAAGTCACTACAATTGGCAATTTATGGCAAATTTCATATAGTGATCATAACTTTGAAGTATGTAACATGAGAAAGTTCAATTTTTATACTTTGGACAAAGAATTGTTTACAGAAAGGAGCTTTATGAAGTTTAATGTATCTCACCCAAAAACTAGACTAGAATCCTAACTCTAGGTATATATCATGTGAAAAGATGTATTTGGTGATTATATGTAGAAACTACATCAGAAAGATCACTAAATAGAACTAAAAAAACTCACCTTCTAGTAGAACAAGGTTCCTATTGGTGGAATTATGAACCATATCTCAAAAGTGTTGGATCTAGGGCTCTAGAGGGGGGGAATAGAGCTTGAAAATTCTCACAAGAATAGTTAGACCTTCAAATTATATCAATTGAAACAAAAAACTTAAGAACAATTTGAAGTCCTATCTAAGAAAGCAAAGCTAGAATGAGAGAGATCGAAACATACACTTGGACAAGGTGGTTAGAGTGGTTCCAATCTCCAAACTAGGAGACCGTCAATCCACTACCTAGAGAGGTCAACCTCTAGGACTTTGCAACCCATGCATACTTATATTCCATCATAAGAGATATAAGGAGACCACCATACATCCAAGGACTTACCTATTCAAGATAAGAGTCTTTCACTTACACAAGGAGTTACTCATTTGATCAAGATGTCATCAGCCTTCACCAAGGACTTATCCACACTTGCATCGAGTCTTTGGCCTTGAAGGAATTACCCACTCTTCTTGAATCTTCCACCTTGTCCTTCTCCTTCACTTGGAGAAGATCTTCGCACCTTCTTCAACCTTGAAGAAGAATAACAAATCCTCCTTCACTCAGAGATCACTTCAACCTTTGCTCTTTGAGAAAGGGGATTGGGAAGACTGAAGGAATGAGAGCTATACAACATAACATGGAGGTAGCTCTCTTAAAACATGCCTAACTCACTCATAATCACAAAATTCTTTGTAAATGAGAGAGAGAAAGGGTCTCAAAGGGTTGCAACACACTCAACTATAGCAAGGACCAAGGATAGCATGAATGAGCAACCTTAGAATGAACTCCCGGAGGTTCTATTTCTAACTGGGGGTGTTCCTTTGAGTGTGGGATCACTTAAGCATGAAAAATAGTCATTGTACAACGTGCAACCGATCTATTTTCATTTCTAACAACTCTTCAACGGTTGGAATCACTTTTTTTATATTTTTCAAAAAGTACATCCAGTCAAGTTTCAATAAAGATAACTCAACCGATGCACTAACTAACAAAGCTAATTTTCAAACTATCGACCGAGTTAGTCTGGGGAAACTCGACCGATGAGTCAAAATCAGCTTTGGTCAGTGAGTCGGTTGACCAAATTCTGTGAGTGTACAACTCAACTGATTGATCCATTTCAAAAAATCCATCGCTGGTTGGTCGAGATCCAAACTCGACCGACAGAGTTGCAGTGACAATTTTTTTTAAATGGTTTATGAGTGACCAAAAGTTTGAATTAAGTGTCCTTGGTTTTTTCTCATCTTACTTACAAGTTATATCATCAATACAAGTGATTACAAAAATATTCTAAGGAGCTTTGAAATGATTTCTCAAAATGCACACTTGCATTGCTTTTGACTTGAACTTGACAAGCTAGGACTTATGTAATTTGATCCTTTTTATGTACTTCAAGTCTGAAATCAATATTAAACAAACATATTAGATACATATGAATGGAATGGTTAAGTCACTATCAAAATATGGACAATGTATAACTCTCAAGTCAATAAAAAGCTCCACATACTAGATCCACCGTTCAAAATTGCTGCAACACCTAAACGAGGCCATAGAAGAAAAAAGGGGAAGAATAAGGGAGAGGAACCAAGTTTTTCTCCATAGATGATGAACAATTTCACACAAGAGGATAGATAAGGAAATAAATTAATCAGTTGAAGCCTCTTCTAGGTTGAGATGATGAATCCTAGATTTAAACTTCAAACATTCACCAAGAAGACCAACATGCAACAAGATCTCCACCAAGAACATCTCTTTATCAAGAACGAACTAACACATGCTCTAGTGTTTCAATGGATTGATATTTAGGTGTTAGATTGAGTGAAATTTCTAAGATGACCTTATGCAAATTTAGCAAAGAAACCATATAGTTGACCAACTTCACAAGTCAGACTGTCTAACATCTCGCAAGACCCAACTTTAGTTGGCCGCATGATGATTAAGCACCCTCAACCTTGATGTGCGCGTGCTGACTTACATGTTGACCTATAAGGGGTTTGGTTAGTGAGCCACGACAACAATGAGGCCCTCTCTACTAAAAGGCCGACTCATCTAGTCAGTCTTATTAGCTTGCTAGTCAATCGACTATCTGTCTAACTAACCACAGGCCATAACGATGGTGTGGGTCCGCAAGATCGACCATACTAGTTGAAATTTGATCCGACTAGGGATAAAAACCTAGTGTGACTAAGGTGATTATTTCATATTTTAATATTATAAAAGGCCATCACATCCTCGAAAATGTCCAAATTCTCTAAATTAGGATTCCAAACTACCAAAAACCCTAACTAATCATAACCAAATATGAAGCATCAAAAACATTATCATAGTTCAAATTAAACTTCATGTACTTAAGGCGATAAAACATAATTAGATCAAAATAGAAAAAAAAGTCTCACAATAAGAGGGAGCGAGCAGGGGGTATGATAGAGGATAAATCATAAGCTGAAGTAGTAGTGTAGGATAGAGGAGATATGAGAGACATGATAGACATAACAATAGATGACATGAAGTGGTGGCGATGACTATGCTACTTATGGCCTTGCACTTGTTTTGGATGTATGTTTTTTATTTTTTTTAATTAGAGGAGACTTACGATTACTTAGAAACACCACAATATTGTAGAGTAAACATTTAAAAGAAAAAAGGTAGTTTTTAGATTTTCCCCTTTTCTTGGAGGGTAAAGGTGGTTGATTGATATCTTAATAAAACAATGCATAATATTACTTTAAATTGGTGATTTCGTTCGTTTCATCATCTGAAAAAGGATTGATTACAACCTGCACGCTGAAAGCCATCAATCCAACTAACTCAGATTGCCATTGCTAGCTAGACAATTACTCCAAACTAGTTGATAAGAACTTCAGCTACCTATTGGGTGGGGGGAAAGCATCGGGACAGGCGGCAAACAAGATGAGGAGGAAAGAAAGTATCATATCATGCATCTAAACAGAAGATGATGGGACATTACCTTGTCAGCCCATGAAACGTCAAGAACATACCGACTTGCGTATACGCTTTTTAGGGATTTTCACGCTTTTAATGGGCAGGAAGAAGTGGTAGGTCCTCGATATGATCCCTACCACCTTCCTGTTATCCATGTACATTGAAATTATGGCAATAAATCAATATCCCCTCACCTAGCACACAGTATTGGTTCCTATTCCTCGATGTTATCCCCACAAGCTTCCAGCGCGCGGTCCTTGCTTCCAACCACAGTTTTGTATCAACAGGTTTTACTAATAGTAGTGAGAGCTTGAAAGTAACTGAACACCGGGCTTGCGAGAAGTTGAAAGTAACTGGACACGGAGGTATTCACCAGTGGTGGTGAATCACCACCAAACAGATTAACCGCTGCTGTCAAAATGGCTCTGACGTCGGGCATGTGGCACAGACGGCGCCTCATGTTCTGATCACCACCAGTAGCCAAGCCGCTGCTCTTCACAGTTCAGAAAGCTGCAATACTTGATCCATCTACGGCAAGTATCCAAGGCTGCCTGTTACAAAGCTATTCGAGTATCAGCAACGGACTTGTTCAATAACCCAAACCAATCGTCATGCAACAGCAACGAGCAAATAGATGCGCAGCACACGACTAGAAGCTGTGTAAGCCACTTTAGCCCTGTGGCGGTAAGAATCGCCGCCCCTCGTGGAACAGGAGAGAAAAGACTTTCTACTTTGCAAACAGTACTTTAAAATCCTCCTTTAATAGAACTGCCAAGGGCACGGCCTTATACTTCGAGTCTTGAGACACCTTTTGAATGTCCCGCCGAACCCACATGAGAAAGTCAGCAACAAATTGTTGCTATGTCCGCTACTGCAAGAAGGGTAGGCCTTTGTTTGTGGCTGTTGTCGAATTGCCCCGAGGGATCCTGCCAAGACGTCTTGACGTGTGTTTGTCCACCCTCAAGTTGCCACGAGGGAAGCTGTGAAGCGTGGGGGCGTTCGTCGTTAGCAGTCCCATCAGTAGATGAGGGGCTGCATCTTAGGGCCGACGTAAACGACGGACAATGTGAGCGTGATGTTTGGCAACGAAGAGGCAGTCTACCATGCTAAGCCCTAAGTCATGTTGGAAATGAAGGGTAATTAGGCAACCTAAACCACATCAATGGTAAAATTGCAATCAAATGACTAAGGCAAATAAAATGTTTTCTACTAGGAAAAAGGAAGTCTAGGAATACGTGGTATACTTTGTTAGGAGCTAAGTGGGCACGTGACAATAATCTACAAAACTTAGGGCACACGATATAAGACACAAGATACGTGGAAAACTCTTCTTAAGATGTGATAAGAGACAAACTACGGAACAATATAGGCAAATAAGCATTATCTAACAAACATTACTAACACCAATCATGTGCTCAACATCTCAATGAGTTATGAAGAATTAAAACCCAAGAGCGGCAACTCTAGAGCGGTGACGATCTTCAACTTTTCGAGAGCGGTGGTCTTCTCTCTCTTATGGTGCCTTCCCTTTGTCCAAGCATGATCTCCTCTGGGGGATGTTGCTGATGGTTCTCTAGTTATACTAATGTCTCAAGGTATATCCCCCTTCTTATTCTGATTGCAACACTTTTTGATTATATTCTGGGCACCCTCACTGCCTCCACCTCAGTTCTTGAGAGTGGCAATTTTCTCCTTCAAACAACCAGATTGTCCTCTCTCTCTATATCTCTCTGATAGATTCCCAAGATGAGGAAAGGCATCAGATATCATAAGAGGCTCATCTCTCAACTGTCTTTTCGTCACGTTCTCAAATGCAAGTCTCTCAAATGTCACCTCATATCTTGTGAAGAAGGCTATCAATGAACTTCTCCTCCTACCACCCCTCCACTTGTAGATTGACTCATCTAGAAAAGGCTCTGCGGTAGAGTCCTTACTGCCGATATCCTCTCACATCTACTCTCTGACCTTATTTATCAACGACACTCCTACCTGGAAAACACTAACCTTAACTTTGTCTCTTCATCTTCCATGCATTCTCCAACCAAGTGGTTCACTTGAGGATGGATCCATTTTCTTTCAATGATATCACCCTCTTAGTGACCTGAAGGTGATGGCAACCCATCATCGGTCCTGGTTGGGGATTCACTGCTATAAGAAAGTCTTCTGGATGCTCTTCCTTTGGGACTCTAAACACTACCATATATATTCAGACTAGGGGTGTGTAGAGAGCTCTTGGTCCTTAGACCCCAATCCTTCTAGTTGGAATGAGGTTTCCCTCCACTACTGAGATGTTAATGGGAATTACCATTCGTCGACAAAATATCCAAGAAACGATGATCCTATTATCAGAACATAGCTTAACTATCTTAATATAGAGACCCTTAATGAATATCCTATCTTCACTCTTAACATCATAGATGGGTTCATCACCCCTTCGCTGACTCAACACTGTGCAACTCAGGAAGCACTTCCTCGTCTCCCATCCTATTGCACCACCAAAACCCCCTTCAAGGAATTTCACTCTACTAATGAGCCCTTGGATCAGGATGCAATGCTTGACCATGTAGCCATCCTCCAGGTAGTCAGAATCAAAAGAGGTGAGCATTTATCAAAACTCTAGTATGTAAGCGATGCTTCTGACTATTTTTTAAAAAAATCCTAAATTGGTACCCCTACCCCAATCAATGATCTTTTTATAAAAGATTTAGGTTATGATTTTGTGTGTGAATATTCTCCTTGAAAATTGGTTTATTATAAAAAGAAACATCATGAAAATAATGTTTGGTTGTAATCATTGCAACCATATGGGTCACAAACACTATGGCTTCCAGTTCCCAAAATTATGTTTTCAATGTTTTAATCTAAGGAATTCTCCTCTAACTACCCCTCAAAATCCAAATTATGTGACATTCGCCTCCTTCCGTTTGAGGTCTGGATTAAAACCAACTCTACTATTTCAATACTTTCTACATTGGTCAAACTTGACAACTTGATATGTCGTGTCAATTTTTCCCCCTCCATCATGATTACCATTTGGATAGTTCATCCAATATATTCTTGCCTCTTCAGGAAGGATGGTTGGTTTACCCTAAAGACACCCATCTTACATCCCTCCCCCTCTAATACCTCCTCTAGTTTCCCTACTCCCCTTTTATACTTAGAGGTTGCCTCCAAGCCTTTTATAGATTCAGGAAGAAACCCACTTCTTTTTGATTTGTCTATCTTCCCTCCTCTTGGATTGATCCCATTACTTTCAGCTATGCTAAACCTATGGTTCTTGATCATTCTAAAAATTTTGTGAGACTTGCAAAATTTTGGGAAACAAATATATTCTTATCACTATTCCTATTGCAAGAAGGACATCAAGATCAATTCCTTAGATGTCACCAAGGCTTTGTCTCTTTTGATTCCTGGCTGCTCTATTCTGTGGCCTAAAATCTTCTCATAGTACTAGTTGATTCATACTGTAAGGACCCTGACCTCCATTTTGGGCTTATCCTATTTGCTTTGCCTAAACCTTATGTTTAGTTACTTTCTAATCACCTCTAGTGGTGATTAGGGTTTGCTTGAGCTTTGTTGAGAGTTGGAGGTGCTACTTTCAAATAACCTAAGTTTAGGGTTGATGAGCAAGTTTGTCACCTTGAGAGATGATTTTCTCTCTCCTGGCTTCCTCTAGAGTTGAGAGGAAGGGTTGGGCTCGTTGCTTGAGTTGCCTTGGGCTTTGTTGAGCTTTGTTTGGGCCTTGTTTTGCTTTGTTTGGGCCTTGCTTTGCCTTGTTGGACCCTGTATCAGGCAAGAGAGCTTTGTGTCGGCCATAGGTGTGTTGCCCATGGGGTTGTGTCAGGTAAGGGAGTGAGTGTGTCGCCCATGGACCAACTTTGACCTTTGGCTTCGTTTGTGTCACCACTCTAGTGGAAACTTGGTGAATGGTGCTTGCATGTGGCAATAGCCTTGGACATGTGGTCGTGGAGAGATGAGAAGGTGGCATTGCCCATGGACAAGTGTCCCTAGGTGGGCGACACATTGCCTTGTTTTCTCCTCCACCCTCTTCTATATATGTATCTCCTTTCTCTTGCTAAGGATCCCTTTAGTTTCTTAGTTTCTCTCTTCCTTGGTGAACGACACCTCTCCTTTGCAACCTTAGTGGCTGATACCCTTAGAGGAGCTAAGCTTGGTGGCCGATCCTTCTCTTTGGAGTCTTCTTCTTCTTCCTCTTGTGGTGGCCGAAGGTGTTGTTTGGTGCTAGGAGCTTGGATCTTGCTTAAGGTGGGTTACATAACTCCTAACCTTATCTATACTACTTCCTTTTCTTGTTGCATGCTATGTTTCATCTTGATCGGTCATGTACCTTGTTGAATATACTTCTTGCTTAGTTGTATCTTTGATCCTGTTGGATATATGATCTTGTTGCTAAAATGGATGTGTTGGATGTGCTTTGATCCTGGTGGCCGAACCCTATGTGTAGAGTTTCTTGGGCAATACCCCTTTCTCTCCTTTGGTCTTAAGAAGTGACTTTGGCTCTAGGGATATAGGCAAAACCCCTGTCACTTGGTTGTTTGAGGTGAGTCTATACTCTAGTTGCTTAGGCAACACTCTTCTCTCACCATGGATTTGAGAGGTGAGCCTTGGTTGAGTGTTGACCTAGTAGTGGTTGAGATCTTGGCCGATATGGAAATGATGCATCATGTTGCCCGATTGGCGATGAAGGTTGTGCAAAACCCCTCTCTCTTGGTTGTTGAGAGGTGAGCCAATTCTCTTGATCTTTTAGGGTTTTGATGATGGTGATCTTGAAGTTGATGATGACCTTGTCGGGATGAGCTTGGTGCCTTGCATGATACACCTTGTAGTAGTGCTGCCCGACACACCTCCCTTGGTCTAGGGTTTTGATCTAAGTCGATATGATGTGCTTGGTTGGCTTTGTGCCCGATATGGCTCTCTTGACTTTGATGATGAGCTTGGGCGATATGCCTTGATCTAGTTGATCCTTTGACCTAGTAGTTGTTGCCCCTTGGCCGATAGAGTGCCTAGATGATATCTCTGTTTGGAGTCTTGGGTGATACATGTTGGGTCGGGTTCTTGCCCAACATGGGTTGAGTGGTGGCCCTTGTGAGTACCTTGTGGTGGCCGATAAGTTGTGCTTGCTCTTGTTGGGCGACATGCTTCCTTGTAGTGCCCTTGTATCAGTTGTTGATGTGTACCTTGATGGGCGATATGGTGCTGGCTTTGGGTGCCACAATCTTAGCCGATAGGGTGGTGATGGTTGTCCGACACAACCCAACCCTAACCCTAGCTAGCCGTTTGAGCTTTGCCCGATACACATAGCTGCCCGTCATCCCTTGACCTTAGATGCACGACACATCATGAAGTGGTTTCCCGTTATACCTTGCCTTTGGGTTGGCCGATAGGTGGCTAAGTGCTGGGCCGATAGGCTTCTAGTGAGGGTCGTTACCCTACCCGATACCACCTATAGTGAGGGTTGCCCTACCCTTCACACTTCTAGTAAGGATAGCGAGCACCTTTGGTAAGGGTTATGTCCAACCCAGAAACCCTAGGTAGTAGTTCTTTATCATGTAACCACATCTTTTGATATACAGATGATAGTTGCAAACCTATGCTATGTTGGATGTCTAAAGATGATGCCATTTAAGATGATAAAATACTTGCCCATGTTTTTAAGGTAAAGAGCATAAATGGATGCCCATGATTTGATAGCAATAATATAACTGATACAATGTATGCTTCATATGATTATGATCATGACATGTGCATCTGCAAATCCTAATGACATGATAATCCGTAAGAGCTATGTCTGGTGATTTTAAGTTATCTCTCTTGATGTGCATACTAACCATGCATTTATATTAAATGGGTTCATAGCTAGGTAAGAGCTATGAGGTATATGTGCTTTGAATAACACTAAATGATAATAATCCTTGTTGATGAGATAACATGCATCGCCAGTATGCTGAGATAGGTCTAAGGACCTGATAAAGGCTGAGTGCCTAGTTGAGGTGTTATCCTCTGATGATGAGATAAGGGATTGCTATCCCAAGATGTTGATACATGATGTTGATGCCTTGAGAGGCAGTAGCAATCTGTGAGGAGGGATTGAGATCCCATGATGATGTGATAATAACAGTGTTAATGTAGCTCAATACTGTTTATGTTTTACAACTTGGTTGCCTCAATAATCCACTTAAAATATACTAATTAATTACAATGGAACATATCATGTAGTTTGCCTTGGCCATAGATCCATCATCATCATATTTTGATGATGGTGAAACAGGTTTATCCTGCAGGATTGCCTGGAGCGCATATTGTTGAATATGAGGAGTTTCTCCTAGCTGAAAAATAGGAGGATTAAAGTACAACTGTAGTTGTAGACTCCATATGGTAAAAAGCATGGTGAACAGGCCCATGACTCAATGATTTAGAGCATGAATGCGTTCATGGTTCAAGAGCACGGTGATCAGGCCCGTGGCTCAAAAAGTATACTAGCACATGTGTCAAGATGAGCTAGAGATATGGGTAGCTTGCGGAGCTGACCCTGAGGCTGAGGCCATATAAGCATGAGACTACGGTCCTGCTTTGGTTTTCATGCACTGACCACAAGGAGGTGAGGTCATGGAGTCCGGCTCTCCCATTGACCTTGTATGACACTGGTTTTGGGCTTCGCAGCCAAATGTTGGATTTGAGCAGGGATAACTCAGTTCCTCAGGGCATAATAAAATGTAATCTAGCCGAATAGTATGCACTGCTAAGAGCAAAACACAGGACATTGGTTGAGGCCTTGCTTATATAGCTGATCTAGTTATACCTTGCTGTTATGTGTACGATCCTTATATTTTGTGATAAGTTCTTATAAAGCTTATCTTGTCAATCATGTTCCATAAAGAAATATTTGGTTATGTGCCCCCGTATGTCTTGGTAAGATTGATGGTAACAATAGTCTTTCTCAGTATGCTGCTCTTATTATATGTCTTAACCAGCTATCTATTTTATCTGCTTTAAACCTTCTGAGGTTTTATAGTTTCGACGGGGAGTTATGTTTCTCGCTGGGACTGTGTGTCTCACCCCGCTGGTTTACAACCTTTTTAGGTGATTGCTCTAGATGTGGTGGTGGTCAAGAGGTTGCGGCTGAGCAGCAAGAAGAGCAGTAGAAGGCAAGAGATGGATATGCTGCTATTTTGGTGGTTTTGTAGTAGAGTCCTAGAGTCATCCCTCTACTCTTAGGTCCTCAGAGGTGTTTTGATGATGTTTCATGATGTATAGCTGTTGAACCTTTGTTTATCCTACTGTTGACCTTATGTGGCCTGTTATGTACATATAAATAGGAGATGAACTCATGTGCTGGAAAGATAGCTGGTTTCTGTAAGCTGTGAACTTATATTAAGGTTTGCGTATGTTTATATAACATGTTTCTTTGCAGGATGATGATCTAGTTGTAATAGTTCTCTGTCATAAGCTTTCCGCAAATGGTTTTAATTAATCCGTGTTTTTGGTAATATGTGGTTTATGATGTTTCTGCATGTAGACAGTGTGGCATTTCGTTGTCTGTGTGATAGCGGGGTGTCACAGTTAGTTTGGTATCAGAGCTCTAGGTTCGTTGAGTCTATAGGGATATATGACAAGGTTTGTGTCTGTTCTTGTGAGATTTCCAAATTTTCTTACAATAATTTTCTTCCCTCAGCGGAAGAGAAAGCTTAAAGATGTCTGGAAACCATGAAGAACATGCTGCCAAGAGCAGCAATGCTGCATCAGTTGATGGAGCAAGAGTGCAGGCACATGAAGATCAGGTGCCTGAGGTCCCCCAACTTGACCCGACCATTCTCAAAAACCCTGCCTACCAGAAGCTTATGGGGCAGTTGATGGCTATGATGAATCACATGGTGGAAAGAGTGCCAGTGCCTCTGCCAAGAGCATAAGCTCCCCATGGTGAATCATCAGGCATTGGGAAGACTTTTGAGTAGTTTCGCCGAGTCGGGGCTTCAGATTATGCTGGAGCAACTGATCCAACAGATGCAGATATGTGGATGATAGGTCTCGAGAAGGCCTTCTGGATCCTCGACATCCCTGAAGTAGATAAAGTAAAGCACGCCGTCTACCTTCTGAAGGGCCACTGGTGGGCCATCGAGGAGGAGAAGCGACCCAGTGAGGTGATTGGTTGAGAGGTTTTCCGGTGAGAGTTCATCAACAGATACTTCCCGAAGATGTATCTGGATGAGAAGATCAACCAGCTTGAGCGTCTCTGCCAAGGATCGATGAGCATCACGAGTATGAAGCCAAATTCATGGACTTGCTGAGGTTTTGTCCTCACATGGCGACGAAAGATGATGAGCGGATCAGACGATTTAAGAAGGGTTTGAGTGCTGAGATGTCGACACCTGTTGTTGCCTTAGAGAATTGGGAGAAGTTTTCCATGTTCGTGGAGTCTGTCCGAAGGATTGAACGGTCTGTCAGGGAGAAAAGGGAATCCATGACCAAAAAAAGGCCTGCTCAATTTCAAGGACAGAGATCTGGTGGCTTCAAGAAGCCAAGGTTTTCAACACCTTCCATGATGATAGGTTCCAGTGCACCGTCACAGTGGTCCCTGAGTAAGGGAAGAGGATATGGTTCTTCACCGTTGAAGGCACATAGTACAGCTTCAGTGGAAGTGACAGGGCCATCTAGGCCGCAGTTTGAGGATAGGGCATGCTATATCTGTGGACAGACTGGGCACTTGAGGTCAAATTGCCCAAGGAAAGATGTTAAAGTAACACAACAACCGAGACAGAATCAACAAGGGTCAGATAGACAGAAACCCAGTAGTAGCAGAGGGTGAGGACGCGGTCAAGCATCAAAAGTGGGATCATCTTCTCAAGGAAGCAGAGGACGTGGACAATAAGCAACAACTCGATTCTATGCTATGAGTCAGCCGGAGGCGATAGTCGACCCGTGAGTGGTGGAAGGTCAGATGGAGTTATTTCATTCTGATTTATCTTCTTCTTGCTTTATATCTATTCTGATTGACCCGAGTGCTATGCACTCTTTTATCGCACTAACTATGCTTGAAAACTGTCTTTAACCTGTTAGCTGTAAGAAAGATAGCCTGTTGTTAGAAACCCCTCTTGATGGTTCCTCGATGCTTTGAGAAGAGTGTCCATCTTGTGTCTTATCTTTTTCGAGACACAGTATACAAGTGAATCTTATACCACTTGATATGCATGGATTCGATGTGATCCTTAGGATGGATACTTTAGAGAAATATAAGGTTGTGTTGGACTGTGGTTCCAAGCAAGTAGTGTTTGGTGACGGTGGAGAGAAGTGGATCTTCCAAGGAGATAGGAAGATTCTCCCGACATGTTTAGTGTCAGCAATGGTGGCAGAGAAGTTTCTACGGCAAGGTTGTAAGGCATTTTTAGCTCATGTTGTGGATACCAAGGCGAAAGGTCCTAGCCTTGAGGAGGTGCATGTTGTCTGAGAGTTCGCATATGTGTTTCCCAATGAGTTTCCCAGTGTTCCCCCACCTCGAGAGATTGACTTTGTGATCAATCTGGTGCCAGGAACACAACCAGTTACTCAGACACCGTATAGGATGGCTCCAACTGAGATGGCAGAGCTGAAGAAGTAGTTACATGAGTTGTTGGATAAAGGTTTCATCTGACCAAGCACATCACCTTGGGGTGCTCCAGTCCTGTTTGTAAAGAAGAAGGATGGGTCGATGCAGCTGTGTATAGATTATCGACAGTTGAATAAAGTCACGATCAAGAACAAGTACCCATTGCCGAGGATAGACGATCTGTTTGATCAGTTGTGTGGCACTACAGTGTTCTCAAAGATTGATCTACGGTCTGGATATCATCAATTGTGAATTAAGGATGATGACATACCAAAGTCAGTATTTAGGACGAGGTATGGTCACTTTGAGTTTGTGGTTATGCCATTTGGGATAACCAATGCGCCAACTGCTTTCATGGATCTGATGAACAGGGTGTTCCGTCCGTTTCTAGATCAATTTGTTGTAGTTTTTATAGATGACATTTTGATCTATATCCGGGACAGTCAAGAGCATGAACAACATCTTCGACAAGCGTTGACTCTTCTTTGCCAACACTAGTTATATGCCAAGTTCAATAAGTGTGAGTTCTAGTTGAAGGAAGTGACTTTCTTGGGTCACGTGATATATGTTGAAGGGGTCAGAGTGGACCCCAAGAAAGTGGAGTCAGTTGCAGATTGGGAGCAACCGAAGACGCCGACAGAAGTTCATAGTTTTCTGGGTTTGGCAGGATACTATCGGAGGTTTATAAAGGACTTTAGTGTGATCGTGTTTCCGATGAAAAAGTTGACCAGAAAAGATGTACCCTTTGTTTGGGATGATCATTGTCAGCAAGCTTTCCAAAGATTGAAGGAGAAGATGACTAGTTCTCCAGTGCTAGTGCTGCCAGAGCCTGAAAAAGCCTATTATATTTTCTGCGATGCTTCAAAGAAGGGCCTAGGATGTGTGCTGATGCAGGAAGATCATGTAGTTTCTTTTGCTTCGCGATATCTTAAGAAACATGAGGAGAACTATCCGACACATGATTTGGAGTTGGCAGCGGTGGTTCATGCATTGAAGATTTGGAGACACCATCTTTATGGGGAAATGTGTTAGATCTTTACAGATCATAAGAATCTGAAGTACATCTTTTCGTAGAGTGAGATGAACATGCGACAACATCGCTGGATGGAGCTGATCAATGATTATGACTGAACCATTGAGTATCATCCTGGTAAGGCGAATGTGGTAGCTGATAAGCTTAGTAGAAAGTTTCCTTCTTCTGGCTCGATGAAGAAAGCACAGTTGAGTTCTTTGGAATGCCATAGGCGGGATATGTTTGTCTCCTTACGATAGATGAATGTGTAGTTGGAGGTTTCTTTATTGACATGTTTGTTGGCACAGATGCAAGTCAAGCCTATGTTGAGACAGCAGATCAAAGACGCACAACATGCAGATGATACAATACAATTGATCAGGTCAGAGTTCGACAGTGAAAAGCGTGATGGGTTCCATGAGTCCAAAGATGGACTAGTTTATCATCATAATAGGATGGTGATCCCCAATGTATATGATCTGAGAAAGCTAGTGCTCGAGGAAGCACACACATCTATGTATGTTATGAATCCAGGAGTCACCAAGATGTATCATAATATGAAGGATCTGTATTGGTGGCCTACCTTGAAGAGAGATGTAGCTGAGTTTATGGTTAGGTGTGCGGTGTGCCAGTAAGTTAAGGTTGAGAATCAGAAGCTGGCAGGTACATTGCAACCCATACCGACACCGCAGTGGAAATGGGATCATATAACCATGGATTTCGTAGTTGGGCTACCAAGGAAAACTAGGAATCATGATTACATTTGGGTGACAGTGGATAGATTGACAAAGTCTGCTCATTTCATACCTGTAAAGACAACATATACATCTGAGAAGCTTGCTCAGGTATATGTAGATGAGATAGTGCATTTGCACGGTGTACCAGCAATGATAGTTTCCAACAGAGGTCCTCAATTCACGAGTAATTTCTGGGAATAGTTTCACAAAGCATTAGGAACACAGTTGAGGTTCAACACCACTTTCCACCCACAGACAGATGGGCAGTCTGAAAGGACTATTTAGACTTTGGAGGATCTTCTCCGAGCTTGTGTTTTATAGTTCCTAGGTAGTTGGGACGTGCATCTTAGTTTGATAGAGTTTGCCTATAATAACAGTTACCAGCGGAGCATCGACATGGTTGCTTATGAGGCTCTATATGTCAAGAAGTGTAGATCTCCCCTATGTTGGTATGAGTCTGGTGAGTATCAGCTGTTGGGTCCTGAGTTAGTGCAGTAGACAACAGAGAAGATCAGAGCGATAAGGCAAAAGTTGAAAGCAACACAGGACAGACAGAAGTCATACGTAGATAATCGCTGACGACCTTTAGAGTTCCAGGTGGGAGACAAAGTGTATCTCAATGTCTCACTGTGGAAAGGCATGCTAAGGTTTGGCCGGAAAGGAAAGTTGGCACCCAGATATATGGGGCCATATCCGGTGATAGCATGTGTTGGCAAGGTAGCTTATAAGTTAGAGCTGCTGCCAGAGTTGCACATGTTACATCCGGTGTTCCATGTCAGCATGCTGAAGAAAAGTCATCCAGACACAGGGACAGTGATACAGTCATTTGAGGTTGAGCTCGATGAAGATGTGACCTACGAGGAAGGTCCAGTGATGATCCTTGATAGGAGAGTAAAGAGGTTGAAGAGGAAGGACCTAGTTTTTGTGAAGGTTCTTTGGCATCATCGTGGCATTGAGGAAGCCACGTGGGAGCTTGAGGAAGAGATGAGGAGGAAGTATCCCTCTCTTTTCTCTTCAGATTTCGGGGGCAAAATCCCTTTGTAGAGGTTTATGGCTTGTAAGGACCCTGACCTCCATTTTGGGCTTATCCTATTTGCTTTGCCTAAACCTTGTGTTTAGTTGCTTGCTAATCACCTCTAGTGGTGATTAGGGTTTGCTTGAACTTTGTTGAGAATTGGAGGTGCTACTTGCAAATAACCTAAGTTTAGGGTTGATGAGCATGTTTATCACCTTAAGAGATGATTTTCTCTCTCCTTGCTTCCTCTAGAGTTGAGAGGAAGGGTTGGGCTCGTTGCTTAAGTTGCCTTGGGCTTTGTTGAGCTTTGTTTGGGACTTGTTTGGCTTTGTTTGGGCCTTGCTTTTCCTTGTTGGACCCTGTATCGGGCAAGAGAGCTTTGTGTCAGCCATAGGTGTGTTTCCCATGGGGCTGTGTTAGGCAAGGGAGTGAGTGTGTCGGCCATGGACCATATTTGACCTTTGGCTTTGTTTGTGTCACCACTCTAGTGGACACTTGGTGAATGGTGCTTGCATGTGGCAATAGACTTGGACATGTGGTTGTGGAGAGATGAGAAGGTGGCATTGCCCATGTACACGTGTCCCTAGGTGGGTGACACATTGCCTTGTTTTCTCCTCCACCCTCTTCTATATATGTATCTCCTTTCTCTTGCTAAGGATCCCTTTAGTTCCTTAGTTTTTCTCTTCCTTAGTGAACGACACCTCTCCTTCGCAACCTTGGTGGCTGATACCCTTGGAGGAGCTAAGCTTGGTGGCCAATCCTTCTCTTTGGAGTCTTCTTCTTCTTCCTCTTGTGGTGGCCGAAGGTGTTGCTTGGTGCTAGGAGCTTGGAGCTTGCTTAAGGTAGGTTACTTAACTCCTAACCTTATCTATACTACTTCCTTTTCTTGTTTCATGCTATGTTTCATCTTGATCGGCCATGTACCTTGTTGAATATACTTCTTGCTTAGTTGTATCTTTGATCCTATTGGATATATGAACTTGTTGCTATAATGGATGTGTTGGATGTTCTTTGATCTTGGTGGCCGAACCCTATGTGTAGAGTTTCTTGGGTAATACCCCTTTCTCTCCTTTGGTCTTGAGAAGTGAGTTCGGCTCTAGGGATATAGGCAACACCCCTTTCACTTGGTTGTTGAGAGGTGAGTCTATACTCTAGTTGCTTGGGCAACACTCTTCTCTCACCATGGATTTTAGAGGTGAGCCTTGGTTGAGTGTTGACCTAGTAGTGGTTGAGATCTTAGCCAATATGGAAATGATCCGTCATGTTGCCCGATTGGTGATGGAGGTTGTGCAAAACCCCTCTCTCTTGGTTGTTGAGAGGTGAGCCAATTCTCTTGATCTTTTAGGGTTTTGATGATGGTGATCTTGAGGTTGATGATGACCTTGTCAGGATGAGCTTGGTGCCTTGCATGATACACCTTGTAGTAGTGCTGCCGAACACACCTCCCTTGCTCTAGGGTTTTGATCTTGGCCGATATTATGTGCTTGGTTGGCTTTGTGCCCGATATGGCTCTCTTGACTTTGATGATGAGCTTGGGTGATATGCCTTGATCTAGTTGATCCTTTGACCTAGTGGTTGTTGCCCCTTGGCCGATAGAGTGCCTAGATGATATCTCTGTTTGGAGTCTTGGGCGATACACATTGGGTCGGGTTCTTTCCCAACATGGGTTGAGTGGTGGCCCTTGTGAGTACCTTGTGGTGGCCGATAAGTTGTGCTTGCTCTTGTTGGGCGATAGGCTTCTTTGTGGTGCCCTTGTATCGGTTGTTGATGTGTACCTTGATGGGCGGTATGGTGCTAGCTTTGGGTGCCATAATCTTAGCTGATAGGGTGGTGATGGTTGTCTGACACAACCCAACCCTAACCCTATCTAGCCGTTTGAGCTTTTCCCGATACACATAGCTTCCCGTCACCCCTTGACCTTGGATGCACGACACATCATGAAGTGGTTGCCCATTATACCTTGCCTTTGGGTTGGACGATAGGTGGCTAAGTGCTTGGCCGATAGGCTTCTAGTGAGGGTCGTTACCCTGCCCGATACCACCTATAATGAGGGTTGCCCTACCCGTCACACTTCTAGTGAGGGTAGCGAGCACCTTTATTAAGGGTTATGTCCAACCCGAAAACCCTAGGTAGTAGTTCTTTATCGTGTAACCACATCTTTTGATATACGGATGATAGTTGCAAACCTATGCTATGTTGGATGTCTAAAGATGATGTCGTTTAAGATCATAAGATACTTTCCCATGTTTATAAGGTAAAGAGCATAAATGGATCCCCATGATTTGATAGCAATAATATAACTGATATAGTGTATGCTTCATACGATTATGATCATGGCATGTGCATCTGCAAATCCTAATGACATGATAATCTGTAAGAGCTATGTCTGGTGATTTTAAGTTATCTCTCTTGATGTGCATACTAACCATATAGGTATATTAAATGGATTCATAGCTAGATAAGAGCTATGAGGTATATGTGCTTTGAATAACACTAAATGATAATAATCCTTGTTGATGAGATAACATGCATCGCCAATATGCTGAGATAGATCTGAGGACCTGATAAAGGCTGAGTGCCTAGTTGAGGTGTTATCCTCTGATGATGAGATAAGGGATTGCTATCCCAGGATGTTGATACATGATGTTGATGCCTTGATAGGCAGTAGCAATATGTGAGGAGGGATTGAGATCCCATGATGATGTGATAACAATAGTGTTAATGTAGCTCAATGCAATTTATGTTTTACAACTTGGTTGCCTCAACAATCCACTTAAAATATAGTAATTAATTACAATGGAATGTATCATGTAGTTTGCCCTGGCCATAGATCCATCATCGTCAGATTTTGATGATGGTGAAACAGGTTTATCCTGTGGGATTACCTGGAGCGCATATTGTTGAATATGTGAGGTTTCTCCTAGCCAAAAATAGGAGGATTAGAGTACAACTATGGTTGTAGACTCCGTATGGTAAAGAGCATGGTGAACAGGCCCATGACTCAATGAGTTAGAGCATGAATGCGTTCATGGTTCAAGAGCACGGTGATAAGGCATGTGGCTCAAAAAGTATACTAGCACATGTGTCCAGATGAGCTAGAGATATAGGTAGCTTGCGGAGCTGACCCTGAGGCTGAGGCCATATAAGCATGAGACTACAGTCCTGCTTTGGTTTTCGTGCATTGACCACGAGGAGGTGAGGTCATGGAGTCCGGCTCTCCCATTGACCTTGTATCGCACCGGTTTTGGGCTTCATAGCCGAAGGTTGGATTTGAGCAGGGACAACTCACTTCCTCAGGGCATAATAAAACGTAATCCAATCGAATAGTATGCACTACTTAGAGCAAAACACGAGACATTGGTTGAGACCTTGCTTATATATCTGATCTAGTTATACCTTGCTGTTATGTGTACGATCCTTATATTTTGTGATAAGTTCTTATAAAGCTTATCTTGTCAAGCATGTTCCATAAAGAAATACTTGGTTATATGCCCCCAGATGTCTGGGTAAGATTGATGGTAATAATAGTCTTG
Organism: Alisma plantago-aquatica; assembly: GCA_963693085.1. NCBI lineage: Eukaryota > Viridiplantae > Streptophyta > Magnoliopsida > Alismatales > Alismataceae > Alisma > Alisma plantago-aquatica. Next base: position 889,122,670 of record OY856414.1, on the reverse strand, counting down.
CTCAGTATGCTGCTCTTATTATATGTCTTAACCATCTATCTATTTTTCTACTTTAAACCTTCTGAGGTTTTATAGTTTCGGCGGAGAGTTATGTTTCTCGCTGGGACTGTGTGTCTCACCCTGTTGGTTTATAACCTTTTTAGGTGATCGCTCTAGACGTGGTGGTGGTCGAGAGGTTGCGGCCGAGCAGTAAGAAGAGAAGTAGAAGCAAGAGATGGACATGCTGCTGTTTTGGTGGTTTTGTAGTAGAGTCCTAGAGTCATCCCTGTATTCTCAGGTCCTCGGAGGTGTTTTGACGATGTTTCACGATGTATAGCTATTGAACCTTTGTTTATCCTGCTGTTGGCCTTATGTGGCATGTTAGGTACATATAAATAGGTGATGAACTCATGTGCTGGAAAGACAGCTGGTTTCTGTAAACTGTGAACTTATATCAAGGCTTGCGTATGTTTATATAACATGTTTCCTTGCACGATGAGGATCTAGTTATAATAGTTCTCTTTCATAAGTTTTCTGCAAACGGTTTTAATTAATCTGTGTTTTTGGTAATATGTGGTTTATGGTGTTTCCGCACATAGACAACATGGCATTTCATTGTCTGTGTGATAGCGGGGTGTCACACATACTCTCCCATAAGGCCAAAATTTGCAACATTTATAAGGTCTACCACTTAGTGATCTAATGGGGAGGGTGGTTTTGTCCAAGCAACTATGAGCACATGGTCGAAGGACCTTGGGGCTTCTAAAGCCTCTAACATGGCTTCTAGTTGCCTTTCCATCTTAGGCCACCGTCCTTATCTATGAACATTGATTGTTTTAAAACCATTTGTTCAGTCTGGGACATACATCTTTAGTATATTCACTAAGACACTCTTATTCTTCTCAATCATGCCAAATACTTATGTCTTATTTCTATGCCGAGTGGCACTCAAATTTATTCTGTGATTAGAATCAGACTAGTACTTCATGTCTACTCCCTACATTTGTCAGTCGAGGATCCTTACAATTCTGCTTCCTTCTTTGATAAACTTTCTAATCATTCCTTCACTTGGTTAGGTCCAACCCCCTACAGACTATCCTTTCGAAGATGTTTTCCCGCCAGGGTGCAATCCAAAAAAGGACATGTTTGGGAGCAGCCAGAAGTAGCCTTTTCACCAATAATAACAAAAACAATAGCCTCCTTCCCTCAACCCAGTTCCAAAAACCCACAAAAATATAATGCGTGTCTTTCTTCAGGAGACACAAGTGGTGTCAACCTCCAAAAAACCAAAGTATTCTAAATCTCCTAATTCCTTGTCACCTGTTCACCCCCAACACCAACCAAAATATGATTTCAACTTTGACAACATTCTTGGATCCTATGGTGGCCTTCTGAAAAACTATCCTAAAGATTCTAAAGTGGATATAATGATTGATAAAATCACTAATAGTGTTATTCCAAAAATAGGCAACCCTAAAAGTCTTCTCAGCCCTTCTTCGACCCCTCTTGCTCAGGTTGCTTCTTCCAATATCATACTTTTAGGTTCTCATATCTCCCCAATAGGAATTTGAGTTACACAGATTTCTCTATTGCTTCAACTAACTACCCCAACTTCATTTATAGACCCTCCATTGATTCTTTCTCCTCCTAATACGTTTCTCAAATCCCTGGGTGGGATCCTCATAAAAAACAACTTTCTTGGGATAATGGTGACAACTTATTTGATTTTTCTAAGATGATTGGAATAAATTTTGATTCCTTCCTAGATGCCCATGTCTCTCTTTCTGATATTGATAAAACATGGGCTAGAACAATGTAATGCCTACTAATTTAGCATCTAAATCTTTTCTCATGTCGAAAGTTCAATCTTTCTTTTTACTCCCTGTGTTCCACCCTTTGTCACACTTTACCATATATTTCATCACAATCTTAGCTTCATGGAATGTTTGTGGTGCAATTTCATACAAGCACAAAAAGATTATTATTCATTCACTCTAACAAGATAGATATCATCACTATCCTATAGACTAAGGGTACACTATTAGATTTTGTCCTCCACTCTATTAGTGGTAGACTCATACCTAGATTGATATGATCTCCCTCATTGAGTCTAAGTGAGGGAATTCTGATTGGTTGGAACCAATCTGTGTTCACCAATCTGGCCACCCAGTGGGTTTCTTACACCATTGCTCTCCACTCATGCTTAGTCATTGATAAATTGACTTCTTCTTCACTGTCGTTTATGGTGAATCCACTTTCAACAAGCTACCCTTCATTCAAGAATTGTCATCCCTGACCAGTCTTTTTAAAAACCATAATTGGATTTTAGGTGTGGATTAATCTCACTTTATTGACTTAAAAGAGAATTTTTAACAACTACACTCACTTCTCCTTTTTCCTTAATGATGACCTTTGCATTAATTTTATTCTTTTTGATCTCTCTCCCTCTAATTCTAACATTACTTGGAGGAGAGGGATTCTTAGTTTAGGTTAGCCCATTAGGTTCTTCAGCCTGTGACTCTCTATACCCACTATCATTTTTGTAAAACTACTTGCTATGTTATGTTATACCATTTCCTAATCATTCTTGATGCCAAACAATAGAGATGGGGCCACACACCTTTCATTTTTGAATGGTTTCAGACTAACCAACCCTCTTTTCAATCTATTGTCTCTATTTTTTTGGTTGATTGTCACATCATTTCTTCCCCAATTTTGTTCTTTAAGGGAACATCTAGAACCTAAAAGAGTCAAAAAAGTAGTAATTGCAGTGCGTCCTTTAACCCTCTCCTTCTTTCCCTCCTAGGCATTCTTTAAGAGGGTTCAAAGGTGGGCGATCAAATATTCATAGAATCAATAGTCTACCAAATAGAAGCAATGTCTATAGTAGGTGTCCCTCCTTTCCCCATTTGATTTCTCTAGTCCCTCCTTGAGAAAGAAGAAGAAGAGCAGCTAACTGGAAATGAACCTTATCAGAGATGGATAGTATACCTTAGGAATCTAGTACGAATTGACTATAGGTCCTAATTTCCTTAGTGCTAAAACCTCTAACTTTAAGTTCGTGTGATGGTGGGACTCAAGTCATGGAGGCTTGAATTGTCAGTAATTCTTGGTCTTTGCTCGTGTCCTAAACCAACCACGAGAGAGGAGAGGTGTGGTGGTACTGGGAGAAATCCTAGACACCACTCCTTCCAACGCCATCTATCAATCTGAATAAAAGTTCTCAATCAACTTCTAGAGTAGAAGGATTAGCTACTCTTCTATGGATAACTATGGGGGAGAATTCAAAGTAAAGACAAGAAGTCAGTACAAACTATAGAGACTACACAAATAAAGGATTATATACTGAATCTTTAGAAAGTGGAACTACAAAGGGGAAATAAAAGTCTAGTAGAAAGAAAGTGATGTCAGGACCTTCCCAAGGATCTCTCTCTTCCTTCCCCTACTAAGGATATCTAAATCCGATAGTTATAGTTTTATGTTTGTGGGAGTATTATTTTGAAACAAATAGACTATGGCTACTCAAACCTTTGAAACTATCACACGTCGATACATGGATAGTAAAAATAGACAGGAAAGGAAGAAATATAGCTACATGATGGGCCTACCCTTTGCCTTTCTCTGATGCTATTAAGTTGGCCAATGCCTTTCTTTATCTAATAGTCTTCAACATTACGAGTGGTGCTTTCAAGAGTCAAACTGGGAGATTAGAAATGAGTAGTGTTTTCTAGGCCTAAGGAAAAATAGATAGTATGGAACAAAGACACTTTAGCCACATCAAGCAAAAAAATTGAGCTTCTTAAGTCTAAACTCTTACTTCTTGACTCCAACCTCATTCATATCTAGGGGATGTTTCTTTAAAGAGATTTGAATGGAAGGGGACCATAACACCAAATTCTTTCATCACATTTGTAATAATAGGAAACAAAACTTAGTCATTGTTTCTCTAAATGTTGATGGTTCTCCTATCTATAACATCCATTTGATTGTCAAATATATTCTTTAGCACTTCCAAAATCTTTTAACCACAATATACATTCCCCAGACTTACTTCACCTCAATTGTGATCCCTTGTGTTTGAATAAACTCCCTAACACATCCCTTCTCACTTTGGCCTTTATAAAATAAGAAATCCACTTCACCATCTCATCTTTGAAACCCACATAAGTATCCTACTCCAGATAGCATAAATATGTCCTTCTATCCATCATCCTAGAATTTGGTTAAATGCTCTTTTATTGATCTTCCCCTCATCGTCTGTAACACTTTGGACATCTCTACCAAGATCTTACCACTTAACCATACTCTTATTGCCTTCATAAAAAAGGTTAAGAATCCTATAGACATCAAACAATTTTGGTCGACCAGTTTGATCAAGATGTTGTGTAATATTGTCTCTAGAGTTCTAAATAATATATTGACTTAGGCTACCCCTTCTATCATTATTCATGAACAAGCATAATTAGTTAAAGGGAGGAAAATTCAAGATGCTTTTATTCTTTGCAACCAATTCATACATATTTGTAACAAGAAGCATCTTACTCTTTTAACTCTCAAACTTGATTTTGATAAATATTTTGACAATGTGAAATGGGAATTTATTATCCAAACTCTTGCTTGATATAGTTTCCCAGAAAATGGATCATCTAGATCTGCTCTTATATATCTACCTACCATTTCTCCAATCTAACTAATGACTCTCCTTTTTGCTATTTCTCTAGATATAATGACATTAGAAAGTAAGACCCGCTACCCTATCTCTCTTTGACATCACAATCTCCATTTTGACGTGCACGATCAAATTGGATTTAGAGAATCAAATCTTTGACAAAGTTTTCACACTTACATTATGAAGGAAAACATCATTTAGCTTGATGATGACACTATTGTCTTTCTCAAGCCTATTGATAAGATGTTATCAATTTCATCTGTATTTTTGGGATTTTCTATATCTCTCTGGTAGACAGATCAATTTTTCTAAATATACCCTCATTGACATTCATGGGGATCGAGTCACCTTGATTAAATTTCAACATATTTTAGGGTGTAAATTAGAATCTTTTCCTATTAACCATCTAGGTCTACCCCTTTCCTCTCTTAGACTTTCACAACTAATTGACACCCTATCATCATAAAAATAAATAAAATTATCAATCAATGAGATATTCATTTTGTGAGCAGAGCTATAGACCAACCCTCCTCAGTGCTTGTCTTACATCACTTTTCGCTTACTTTATGAGTTGTGTCCCACTACTGTAAAAAGTCATCTCCCAGACTGACAAATTTAAATGTGATTTCTTATGGGGTGTTACCCTATAACATAATGAATCTTAGATGTAATCTCCATGTAAACCTTTTTCCCAAGTTTCCCTCTCATTTCTATCCTTTATGTCATTTATGTTTAATTAGTGGAATTTATAGTGGTTTAGTGAACATTTATTCACTAATTGTACAAATATAAGGGTTTATGCACAAATACCTCAGTGAAAGCTTAATTACCATAATTAAGTGCTATAAACCTTGATATAACTTTTTGATATGATTTGAAAACATAAAATGAGGCTAAGTTTCAAATTTGGTTTGATTTGGATGTTGTTTGTGCAAGTTATGCAATTTTAGGTACATTCTGGACTTTTATGCAATTTACCCAATTGGGAGGTTTTCTTTGCAAATTGTCAATTGAATTTTAATCCTTAGATATTACCTTACCATTAAAGAGATTTGAAACCATTGGAAAACCTAGTTTCACCTTGGTTTGATGGTATTTCTTTCCAAGGGCATTATAGGGATTTCCCTCTTTATAAAGATGCTTATCTTTAAAAGCTATCAATCAATGAGGTTATTTCTTTCTTGAAAAATGGTGGGGATGGCCTAGAAGGATCTATGGGCTCTTAGGACCGAATTTTGATATGCATGAAGCTTCTATGAGCTGTCCTCTTGAATGGCCATCAAGCCCTAGGCTAAAGACACATGGAAAGTCCCTTAAGACACCTCATGCTTCACCTCTCTCTTTATATAGCCATGTATACCCCTTCCCAACTCACAATTCGAAAACTCTTGCTCTTCTTTTCTTTCCTCTAGCTTAGAGAATATTTCCCTTTGTATTTGGCCACGAAGTTGCTGTCCCAAGGTAATAGAGGGAGCCTAGCTTGGTGAAGAAGGCTCCTAGGGTTTCCAAATTGCTCTATTAGGGTTTCTGAAGCTCCTCCTCGGTGAATTCGACCAAAACTAGTAAGTTGCCTCCGTTCCTTCCCTATTTTCATACTGTTAGTCTTCCTTACACCCTATTACAGGTCATAACCATGGAATTCCATGGTGAAAACCCACCTAGAACCCTAAAACACCTCATCTCTATGCTCTTTTGCTAGGGTTTATCACCTCTAAGTTGAGAAGGTGATCTTTGTCCAAGAAATGATCTAGGCTTGGAGCAACCATACCTTCTAAGCTCAGATCCTTGCTGTTTGGCCCTTCTTATATTCCCTAGAGGCGAGTTTCATAACCCACTTCTCATATATTGCTTGCTACATGCTTAAAATTCATGCATCTATGTTTAAAACTCGATGATTTCCATCTCTATTTACCATGTTCATCTAGGGTTTTGGTTTCTTACCGGTTTACCTTCTCTAGAAGATCTAGTTTGGATAACTATTAATCTAAAACCATGATATTAGGTCGAATGTTGTTTTCCCTCCCTCTCTCTCTCTTTTCTTATCTCGTTTGGTTTGATGATGTGTCAGTTTCTGATTGGCCGAATTTCAATAATTCATAAATTTTGATTCCTTTGTCCAAAAACTAAAGTAAAATACGTCTTGAACTCAGAATTTTTTTTATTTTCAATACTAATATTTCTAAGTATTGGTTTTGAGTTTTGTCGATGGTGGTTTTCTAGAAAATGATTTAATCACTTAAAAATCACCAAAAATACACTCTAATCATCGTAACTCCAAAATATGCAAAATTATATGTTTTCTAAATTAGAAGAACCTAACTAAGTCTATGGTGATGTTTTCATAGTCTAAATCAAGGTTTTGCTAAAAAAAAAGTAAAAATATGGGTTTTCTCTACCTTAATGCAACTATATCATTCTAATACATGTATACGAATTGAAAACATGAAAAATTGATCATTGACTCAATCAAGTGATGAAAGTGGGTAATATGAATCATAATGAAAGGTATGTGTAATCCTTCTTTATGTATGCGAAATCTCTATTTATGTATGTGCTATGTATGTGCAATCCCTCTTTATGCATGTGCATTTACATCTTAAGTTGGGAATAATTGTGCCTTAACCTATTTTTCTATAATGAGGCTTTATTAAACCCTATTTCATATAGTCTTGAATCTTTTGCTATACTTGCCTCATAAATCAGTTTTGGAACATTATTCTTGGGTCTTGGTACCCCACTACCACGCTTATTGATTAATATGAGTACTCTTGCCATAACTACTTTTTCTAGCATGTGGATTTATGTTCTATTCAACTTAAAGTAGCGATACTTATGTACAACCACCCATAGAGGACATGTAAATTGTAACATCCCTGACCTGGGTTATGAGTTAACCCTAGGTGTTTTGCCTAAATATGTAATTAAATCCTTGTGATTAACTCTGAGCATGTATTTAAGCTTCTCAGAAACGTATATTTCAGTATTTGCTCCTTTTTATTTAAAGTTGTAGCATTGTTTTGATATACAGGGACCTATGTGCAATTTACCCAGTTAAAAGGGTTAGCCTGCAATTTGCACATGATGAGATGTTCCTCTGATGTTGAGACATCATGAGAATCTCTTTGGCAAAGTTTGAGGGATTTCCCAAGCTAGAGCACCAAGGTGCAGCTGTGGAAGCAATCCCAGGGCTTGAAACCCTAATTTGGGGTAAAATGCAATTTACCCAAATGATGGGATGCAATTTGTAAAGAATGCCATCTAAAGTATCTTTTTAGACTTTTGCCATCATTTAGATAAGATATGATGAGGAATTCACCTCAATTGAGTTATCAAGTTAAGAAATAGGCTCTGTGATTGAATAATCAGGGTATATGTGCAATAACCCTTTAAGTATGAACTTTATTATTAGATTGTTCTTCCTTGCCTTCTTTTCTATAACTTAAGAGAAGGATTGTCCTTAGAATAAAGAGGAAGGGACGAGCAAGTAATAAAGGAAGGACTTAGTTGGAATTAAAGGAAACTTATGAACTAATGTTGAAAATCCTACCCCATGTATATTAGCCATCCTTCCTTTAGTTGCAAGGAAACTTAACCTTCGTTCCCTTTACTGTTTCATTTCACCAAAGACGACCAAGGACTGCCTTGGAGCTAAGGAGGACGAACAAGGGGTGCAAGGTAGGTTTAAACCCCTCTTCTTGCCTAATTCCATGGTTAGAATTCGAATTCAAGGTCATCTTCATGGCTAATTCTCGAAACCCTATCTTTCTAGCCGTCTCTTTTCATCCTTCCTTGGAGTTTTCACCTTGGCCAACCTGTGGGGACTCAAGGACGCCATTAGAGCTTGGAGCTTGAAAGCTTGGAGCTCAAGAAGCAAGTTTTAGGCGGGTTTTATAACTCTAAACCTATGTTTTACTATGTGCATCTTTGTATGCGATTTAATGATAGCTCCTAGTATTTCCCTACTTTTCCCTGCTATTTTGCAAGCAAACCCGTGGGATATCTGTACTGTTCTTGAGCTAGAAGATGAAGGCGTGATTTCCAAGAAAAACCCACCGCTTTTCTTTTCCCTAAACGGTCCTAACAGTTTGCTCTCACGACCTCAAGACCGTGAGAGAGCCTCGCGGTCTCGAGACCGTGAGAGGGCTCGCGGTCTCAAGACCGATTGGCCTTGTTGACCGAGCGCGGACCGTATAAGAAACCTGTTCCTAATTATATAGGCTAAATACCCTCAAAATTTGGGAGACTAACTCCAAAGGAATCGGGAGATATGACCTTTTTAAGTCACAACTTTAAATGAATTAATTGCTGATTTTCAAACGGTCTGAAATTGCCTTTTTGGGCAAAAGGTCTCAAGACCGTGAAAGGTCGTTGACTAAGCGTTGACCCCATGAGATTACTGTTCAAAATTATGTTAATTAACAACTCACCAAGTTTGATGGTCTAATTCCAAACGGGCTAAGAGTTGAAGGGTGAATACTAGGGCTAAACCTAGATAAAATCAGTACTGAAATTATGGTGACCTAATTAGGGTTTTTAGGGTTGATTGATCTAAACGGTCTCAAGACCATGTGGGGTCCACCCACATGACCTCAAGACCGTGAGGACAATCACCCAAGACCATTTGAAGGTCTAGGGTTGAGTAATTTGACCAATTGAACACCAAATTGCAAATAAGTTATCAAGATAATAAAAATTCGGATTCTGTGACCAATCATGGTTCAACCTCTATCAAATCACCTTAGATTTTGATGAAATCTTGGGCAAATGGTCTCAAGACCATGTGGGGTCCACCCACATGACCTCAAGACCGTTTGGGTCAAGTTTGGGCCCAATTGGAGCTCAATTGAAGGGTTCAACCTTGTGTTGATACACATTGTTGAGTGATGATGGGTGAACATTGATAGACCTTAATTGAATCGATTTCAATCCTAATTGGTCAACAATTGAGGGTCAATTGAATGACCATTTGGTTAAGCATAACCTTAATTAACTCAATCTATAGGTGGTCAACAGTTATTGGACCTTTTGAAGGCTTCAACATCAGTTGACATCATCGTTTGATTTGTTGAACCTTTGTTGAAGGACCTTGTGGTTGAGACCATGAGAGGCTCACGACCTCAGGACCGTGAGGAGGCTCACGACCTCAGGACCGTGAGGAGGCTCACGACCTCAGGACCGTGAGGAGGCTCACGACCTCAGGACCGTGAGGAGGCTCACGACCTCAGGACCGTGAGGTGACTCACGACCTCAGGACCGTGAGGTGACTCACGACCTCAGGACCGTGAGGTGGCTCACGACCTCAAGATCGTGAGGGGGCTCACGACCTCAAGACCGTGAGGTGACTCACGATCTCAAGCCCATGAGGAGGCTCACGGTCTTGGAGCTAGAAAGGGGCTCATGGACTTGAAGGGTCAAAGTGAGCAATCGGTCAACACTTTCAACCAATCTTAATTCAATTAATGATTAATGATTGGAATTAATCAATATGACTCATGGTTGACCACATTCAATCATGTGATGGTTCAATGTTGCTCAAATCAAACACTAATGATAATCTAAGATAGTGAGGAGTTATTTGACTAAGGTTTTTGATTGTGATGATGATCAATGGGGTGAATTACCAAAATACCCCTGAAGGGTCAATTGAGTTATACCTTGCTCAATTCAAACCCTAATTACATGAGAATGATGTTTTTAGTCATAATGACTCTATATAACCTGATCTAGTCTAATGTTATCATCAACCATTAGTATGATGAAAGAGAAAGTGCTCTAGAGAGAGAGAAAGTACCCTAGAGAGAGAAAGTAACTCTAATCACTTAATGGTGATGCTTTTGGCTATGTTAGCCTATGATGAATCAACCCAACCTGTTTTAGAGTGATGTTGACATCACCTAACCTTATGATGAGAGAGAAAGTACTTCTAGAGAGAGAAAGTACTTCTAGAGAGAGAAAGTACCCTTTTTAAATGAAAACTCAATTGAAGCATCCCCAATACACAGAAATGAGCATAATTAGGGTATGATCCACCTGTGTGAGATCATAGAAACCCTAATTATGATAAATGATGAACCTTTAACTAATCCAAGAGCACCAATGAAGGTGTTACTCAAACATGATGATGTTATGAGTTTAATTCACCTTGATGTGAATTGTAAACCCTAATTCAAGGGTAATGGCATGCTTTTGAGTAATAAACTCTATTTGATTTAAATTAAAGATTTAACTCTTATGACAAGAGTAGGAAGTACATTCCTTATTGTTGTATTACCTTTATCAGAGGTATTAATCATACAGGTTCTGATATGAAGGTAATCATATCCAGGTATGGATGTTGATGTTATATTCATTGAAGGCATGTTGTTAGCTTTATGAATAAGTAATGTAATCTGATGCCTTGCCAGTGGCATCCTATGCAGATACTGGGCTATGAGAGCCATGAATACCATCAAGGTCATGCCTTAGAGATGACTTATGATGAGGATAATGAGAAATGATGATTGATATGAGTTAGACTTGTTACATTTAGTATTCTTCTTTTATAGCTGCTATGCTATTGTTATTGTTTGAAGAACAATGTATGCTGTTAAAGAATACTGAATGAACCTAACTAATCAAGTATAATGTAGAGCCCTGATCATAGATCCATCATTGTCAGAAATTAAGTGATGGTGAAACAGGTTTTCCATAGGGAACTCCTGGAGCACATACTTTTGAGTATGTGGGGTACATGGATGTGTAGAACCTTACATCCTAGTGTAGGAAAGTGATGTAGATGTGGAATCCATCCATCCTTCACTATAGTACCATACCGTATCAGTGGTAGGTAAACATGAAACCTCCTGATGACGAAGAAAGCACAGATATCCGTATCAGTGGTAGGTAAATATGAAACCTCCTGATGACGAAGAGAGTACATAACGCCACTGTGACTCTAGAATAGCGAAGGACCAGTTTACCCTGGTGAGCTATAGTAGTAGAGACACAAGAAGTCCTACAAGTGATCCTCTTACTGACTGAGGAAGATGAAGGTCATGAGAATCCGGCTCTCTTAATGACCTATGTATGATACTGATGCGGCTTCTCAGCGATCAGTTGGAGTATGAGTGGTAAGCCTCATCTCCACAGGGCATAATGTTGTTTGTAAAACATAATCAACCATGTAGTATAACTTGTTAGAGATGACTCCAAGTTAGTTGTTTGATGTTACATTGCAATAATGTTGATATTCTCCATATCTCTTAAATTGTAGAGATCTTATTATATCTGCAACTGTTATAGAATGCTTTGAAGACTTTACTGTTTAAAATAATCTTTGATGTTATAATAAAGCTTCTGGCGAAGAGTTATAACTCTCGCTGGGACAATTATGTATAATTGTCTCACCCCGTAGACTTCAACTTTTTAGGTGGACGTCGGAGACGAAGGAACCAGCCTACAGGTGATCAGTCTCAACAGCAGCAGCACCAGGGGCAGCAGTAATCTCAGGTGGAGATTTGTCCTGCCATGTGGTGTAGTTAGAGTCAGTCCTATGTGTCCTCTGTACTCTCAGGTCTTGGAGTCTTGTGTTATGTGATCTTGAGATTTTGTATCTTGATGTATATAATTACTCGAGAAGTAATTATCCTGAGATGTAAACAGTTACCTCTCTTTATGAAAGGAGATTTTATGCATACAAGTTCTTATCTCGAAAAGTTTTAATTTCCCGTGATTTTTGTCTTCCGCTGATTATCGATTCGCTTCCGCTAAGTTTTAATCGTGTTTATGTCATGGTTTGGAGATCAGACCCCACATAAATAATCACCCTGGGGAATGTCTTATTCTCCCCATAATATTATAGGTGATTGGGAATGTCTTATTCTCTCCTCACCTAAGGTTAGAGGTCTGGTAGGTGCCTCAACCCTACTTAGTTAGGTAGACATAACTATCTTACATGCAAATCCTTTTTATTATATTTGTTAATGGCAAGATTCTTTGATATATAGCATCATACTCTTGTTCTATTCATCTTATGATGAAATCTTAGCCTTTACTTTCATGTTATTTCCTTATCTTTTGTTTTTGTTCATTATTTGACACATACCTTATATTTCTCTCTCTTTCTGGGTGATTTCCCAACCACCCAGGTGCTGGTGTTGAGCAAGGAGAAGGACAAGTTTGAAGGAATTTATCTCAGGAGTAGATCTCAAGCTATCTGAAAGGATGTCTAGGTTTCTATAGATAGATCCTTTTCTCTTATCTTTTTATTTTGGGAACAATCATGTAATGAACAATGAAAGCCATGTAATAGGCTTAGTAGTTTTATTTCTTCTGCTATTGACATTTTGTAATGTATCTGGTGCATGCTTATTTACTTGGAATATTATACATGCATCCCTCAATATCTTTTATCTTTCTAAAAAGATGGATGTTTTGTGCTTCCTTTAAATTTTAGTAAGGAGGTGATCTCGCCTCTTTACAGCATGGTATCAGAGCCCTTAGGCAACTATTAGGACATGAAGTTGAAGCAAAGGTGTCTAGAATGGATCAGGGTTTCGGGGGCTGGCAATATTTTCCTCCGCACCACTAGCTTGGTTTACGAGGACTCCCGTGCCCATATGATACCGGCCTGGCCTGAGCTAATATGAATTGCCCAAAATAGTATGCTTTTAGGCAATAGCATTCTAGATATTTTTTTCTCGTCTATGCTTCTATTCTTTTTCATCTATGATTAAAATACTCCTGGGAACTTAATATGTTAACCCTACCTTTTAGAATAGGTGACTTGTTCGACAGTAGGAATAAGGGAAAGGAGTCGAACCCTAATGACTCCAATGTGGAAAACACTCTTGTGACTCCTGCCGGCCATAGTGTGGTCAACCCTGCTACTCTGGGCACCCCCTCCTTTACACCGGAGCAAGAGCTGGCAATGCTGCGCCAGATGCTCTCCACCATGATGAGGCAGCTCCACACAGTGGCTTCCAATGCCAACAAGCCAAGGGAGTTCACCCTCATTGACTTCATAAAGATGCAACCACCCTACTTCAAAGGTGAAAATGAACACAGCATGGTGGATAAAGCTGATGACTGGCTGTTGGCTTTGGATCAGACCTTCGAGGGTATGGCATGCCCTCCTCACAAGAAAGTTCGGTTTGTGATGTATGTGCTGGAAGAACCAACACGTGTCTGGTGGAATGGTGTCGCCCCTACTCGAGACACCTCTACCATGGAGTGGGACCAGTTCCTGAAGTTCTTCAGGGAGAAGTACATCTGTCCTACTTTCTTAAGGAAGAAGGAAGCCGAGTTCTACAGCCTCAGGCAGGGAAGCATGATTATGGCCGACTACATCCAATGGTTCCTACTTCTGGAACGCTATGCCACTGACCTTGGAGCTGAGAGAAGGGCAACATTGTTCTTGGAGAGCCTAAACTACTAAGTGGGTCGAAGTCTTGTTCCATAGCTTCCACTCACCTTCCAGCAGATGGTGGATAAGGCCCTGGCCATCGAGTCCTACCCAGGATTCCAATCCTATGGACACAGTAATGGCTATAGCAACAACAAGAGGAATAACCCTACCCAGAATGAGAATCGCAGACATGATCGGTGCAATAGGTGCTCTCACCACCATCCTCCAGGGAGATGTCTTGCCAACAATGCACCTGCTCGTAGAGACAACCAGCCTCCTCTGACCTGCCTGGGAATGTGGCCAAGTTGGGCATATCCGACCACTCTACCCCTATTTCTAGCAAGGATAGAATAATGCCCATCAACCGCAACAGCCAAGGTAGAATTTGCCTCTGTAGAATAATAACAACAACAACAACCAAAACCAGAGGCGACCACCAGTGGAGAGGAGGAATGGGAGAGTGTTTGCTCTCAATGATGAGGAAGCAGGCGAAGATAATGAAGTTATTGAAGGTACCTTGCATCTTATTATGCATCCTATAAAGGCACTTCTTGATTCTGGCTCATCTAATACCTTCATATCATGTCAACTTGCTTCCATGTTAGAAATAGAATATGAGTATATGGATCATATATTAGATGTAAAAACCCCTAGTGGTAAGATCATCTCTTCGTATCTCCAAACTCCGACCATGGACCTCTGTATATCTGGTATAATGTTTCCCTCAGATTTCATCTTGCTCGACATGATCGCCTTTGATGTCATCCTGGGAATGGATTGGTTGAAGAAGTACAAAGCTATTTTGTTTTGTGAAGAATAAAAGGTTAGTTTGTCACATCCTATTGAGGGAAGATTGTGTGTCAAGGGTAGGAAGCGAGAAAATCAGAAATTTATTATCTCCGCCATCAAAGCTGAAAAGCTAGTCTCACAAGGGTGTAGAGATTTCTTAGCCTCTATAGTCCTTGGGGCTATACCTCCTTCTCTCGACCGCATAGATGTGGTGAAGGACTTCTCGAACATCTTTCCCGAGGATTTACCTGGTTTGCCACCAACTCGGGAGGTGGAGTTCTCCATCGAGCTTGTACCCTGAACTTCACCAATATCGAAGCCGCCTTACCGCTTGGCCCCTACCGAGCTTGCCGAACTGAAGAAGCAGCTAGAAGAGCTTCTCAACATGGGCTTCATCCGCCCTAGTGTTTCACCCTGGGGAGACCTTGTCCTGTTCATGAAGAAGAAGGATGGTTTGATGCGGATGTGTATGGACTACTGCATGCTTAACCAAGTGACAGTGAAGAACCGTTATCCTTTGCCTCACATCGATGACTTGTTCGACTAGCTAAAGTCAGCCACTATGTTCTCCAAGATGGATATGCGAAGTGGCTACTACCAGATGCGCGTGAAGGACCATGATGTACCGAAGACGATGTTCAGAACTCTCTATGGGCATTACGAATTCATGGTCATGCCTTTCGGCTTGACAAATGCTCCTTCTGCCTTCATGGACTTGATGAACCGAGTGTTCCGCCTATACCTTGACAAGTTCGTGGTGGTGTTTATTGATGACTTTTTGGTTTATTCTGAGACGTTAGAACAACATCACGAGCATCTACGGATTGTACTCAACACACTATGAGAAAATCAACTCTATGCAAAATTCTAAAAGTGTGAGTTCTGGATAAAGGAAGTGATGTTTCTGAGTCATGTGATTTCTGCTAGACATATAGCTGTTGATCCTACAAAGGTAGAAGCTATGACCAAGTGGAAAGCTCCAAAGAATCCCTCATAGATCCGTAGTTTCCTTGGCTTAGCAGGTTACTATCGAAGGTTTATTAAGAACTTCTCTGAGTTGGCCTTGCCTTTAACCAAGCTGACACGAAAGGAGGTCAAGTTCTCTTGGACACCAGAATGTGAGAATAGTTTTCAGAAGCTGAAGAAGAGCCTGACTTCTGCTCCCGTACTTGCTTTTCCTGTTGAGGGCATACCCTATTTCATCTACACTGACGCATCCAGACAAGAATTAGGGTGTGTTTTGATGCAAGACGGAAAGGTGATCACCTATGCTTCTCGACAGTTGAAGCCTAATGAAGCTAATTGGCTTACACATGATTTTGAGCTTGCTGCTATAGTTCATGTTTTGAAGATCTGGAGACACTATCTCTATGGTAAAAAGTTTGAAGTCTTTTCTGATCACAAGAGTCTGAGATATCTGTTGAATAAGAAGGATCTGAACTTGTGACAACATAGGTGGATGGAATATCTTAAAGATTATGAATTCACCATTACCTATCATCTTGGTAAAGTGAATGTCATAGCATGCTTTAAGTCGCAAGAAGTATGCTATTTGTGCTGCTCTGAGATGTTCAGTATGGGAAAACCTTGAACATGTGGCTAGATGGAGACCTCAGCCTGTTGAATCAGTAGATGAAGACAAGTTGTGTGTTCATATGGCCAGCTTGACCGTTACACCAACCTAGATCTCGGAAGTCATGGCTGCACAGTTGGAGAGTTCTGAGCTTGAGGAGATGAAAGCTTTAAATGAGAAACTCCAATCCGACTTCTTTGTCAGAGTGGAAGGTTTTGTTCTCTTCAAACAAAGGTTGTGGATTCCTAATGTTGGTGATTTGAGATAGAAGGTTCTGAGTGAAGCTCACGGGTCCAAGTACACTATTCATCCTGGCACAACAAAGATGTATAAGGACTTACAACAAAGCTTCTGGTGGAAGAACATGAAGAATGATATAGCTCTATTCGTTGTGAAGTGCTTGACATGTCAGCAAGTCAAGATCGAACATCAACAACCTGGTGGTCTTCTTCTCCCTCTTGATATTCCAGAATGGAAGTGGGAGAAAATCACAATGGACTTCGTTACTGGTTTCCCCAAGTCCAAGAAAGGTTATGATGTTGTTTGGGTGGTTATTGATCGACTTATAAAATCTGCTTATTTCTTGCCTTTTAAAACCAATTACAAAGTTGTGGATATGGCTTAGTTGTACATTGAGTGGAATGTATGCCTGCATGGAGTACCTGAGGTAATAGTTTCTGATTGTGACCCAAAATTTACTTCTCGTTTATGGGGTCATATTAAGGAGAAGATGGGTACTGACTTGTGTTTCAATACTGCTTACCACCCACAAACTGATGGTCAATCTGAGAGAACAGTTCAGATTCCGGAGGACTTGCTTCGTGCTTGTGTGATGGATTGTGGTGGTACATGGGATTGGTATCTGCCATTAGCTGAGTTTGCTTACAATAATAGCTACCAAGCTGGTATTGGTATGCCACCTTTTGAAGCTCTCTATGGTAGACCATGTCGTTCACCTTTGCATTGGGATGATGTCGATGAACGTTCTATAGTGAAGACCGATGACATGAAAATGATGATAGAAAAGGTGCAGTTGGTAAATAAATGCATGAAAGCTGCTCAAGACCGACAGAAGATGTATGCTGATAAGAAGAGGTCTGATGTTAACTTCCTAGTAGGTGACTGTGCATTTCTGAAGATCAAGCCTATCCGTTCTATTGCTAGATCTAAAGTTAAAGGCAAGTTGAGTCCTCTCTATGTTGGACCATTTGAAATCTTAGATAAGGTTGGATACTGTGCATACCACTTAGCCTTACCTCCTTCCTATGATAAGATTCATAATGTGTTCCATGTCTCTATGCTGAAGAAGTATGTGAAGGACTCTTCTCATGTGCTTACTGTTGAGCCTTTGGAGATACATGAGAATCTGACCTATGAAGAGCTACATGTGAAGATTCTTGATTCCCGAGTAAAATAGCTGAAGAACAAAGAGATTGAGCTGGTAAAAGTTTTGTGGAAATATCATGGTCTGGAAGAAACCACTTGGGAGTTGAGAGATGAAATGTTACGTACTCACCCTTCTCTTTTTGCTTGAGATTTTGAGGACGAAATCCTTTTAAAGGGGTGGAGTGCTGTAACATAATGAATCTTAGATGTAATCTCCATGTAAACCTTTTTCTCAAATTTCCCTCTCATTTCTATTCTTTATGTCATTCATGTTTAATTAGTGGAATTTATAGTGGTTTAGTGAACATTTATTCACTAATTGTACCAATATAAGGGTTTATGCACAAATATCTCAGTGAAAGATTAATTACCATAATTAAGTGCTATAAACCTTAATATAACTTTTTTATATGATTTGAAAACATAAAATGAGGCTAAGTTTCAAATTTGGTTTGATTTGGATGTTGTTTGTGCAAGTTATGCAATTTTAGGTACATTTTGGACTTTTATGCAATTTACCCAATTGGGAGGTTTTCTTTGCAAATTATCAATTGAATTTTAATCCTTAGATATTCCCTTACCATTAACGAGATTTGAAACCATTGGATAACCTAGTTTCACCTTGGTTTGATGGTATTTCTTTCCAAGGGCATTATAGGGATTACCCTCTTTATACAGATGCTTATCTTTAAAAGCTATCAACCAATGAGGTTATTCCTTTCTTGAAAAACGGTGGGGATGGCCTAGAAGGATCTATGGGCTCTTAAGACCGACTTTTGATATGCATGAAGCCTCTATGAGCTGTCCTCTTGCATGGCCATCAAGCCCTAGGCTAAAGACACATGGAAATTCCCTTAAGACACCTCATGCTTCACCTCTCTTTTTATATAGTCATGTATACCCCTTCCCAACTCACAATTAAAAAAATCTCGCTCTCCTTTTCTTTCCTCTAGCTTATAGAATATTTCCTTTTGTATTTGGCCATGAAGTTTCTGTCCCAAGGTAATAGAGGAGCCTAGCTTGGTGAAGAAGGCTCCTAGGGTTTCCAAATTGCTCTATTAGGGTTTCTAAAGCTCCTCCTTGGTGAATTCGACCAAAACTAGTAAGTTGCCTCCCTTCCTTCCCTATTTTCATACTTTTAGTCTTCCTTACACCCTATTACAGGTCGTAACCATGGAATTCCATGGTGAAACCCCACCTAGAACCCTAAAACACCTCATCTCTATGCTCTTTTGGTAGGGTTTATCACCTCTAAGTTGAGAAGGTGATCTTTGTCCAAGAAAGGAGCTAGGCTTGGAGCAACCAGACCTTCTAAGCTCGGATCCTTTATGTTTGGACCTTCTTATATTCCCTAGAGGTGAGTTTCATAACCCACTTCTCATATATTGCTTGCTACATGCTTAAAATTCATGCATCTATGTTTAAAATCGATGATTTCCATCTCTATTTACCATGTTCATCTAGGGTTTTGGTTTCTTATCGGTTTACCTTCTCTAGAAGATCTAGTTTGGATAACTATTAATCTAAAACCATGATATTAGGTCGAATGGTGTTTTCCCTCCCTCCATCTCTCTCTCTTTTCTTATCTCGTTTGGTTTGATGATGTGTCAGTTTCTGATTGGCCGAATTTCAATAATTCATAACTTTTGATTCCTTTGTCCAAAAACTAAAGTAAAATACGTACTAAACTCAGAAAAACATTTTATTTTCAATAATAATATTTCCAAGTATTGGTTTTGAGTTTTGTCGATGGTGGTTTTCTAGAAAATGATTTAATCACTTAAAAATCACCAAAATACACTCTAATCATCGTAACTCCAAAATATGCAAAATTATATGTTTTCTTAATTAGAAGAATCTAACTAAGTCTATGGTGATGTTTTCATAGTCTAAATCAAGGTTTTGCTAAAAAAATGTAAAAATATGGGGTTTCTCTACCTTAATGCATATATATTTTTTTTTGAAAGACACAACATTCATTATGTTAAAGCCATACGGCATCTACATGTAAAGGAAGATACACCAACCGAACACAAAAAAGTAAAGAGCAGATACAATAACCAGAAACTCATATCGGAACGTGATAAGGACAATGATGTTTTGATCTCTCTTCTATATCGCTGACCAAAACAGCTTTTTATGAGAGATTCCTTCAACCTGAGATTATATCTGATATAAAGTATATGCTCCAAACCAGTGACCGAAGAAGTGATCACCTTCGCACTTGATGCCATATAACAAAGAAACAAAAAAAAGACCTGACATGAAAGGAGGACCCAAACCACACGAAAACATAGAACCTATAACTCACTAAAGAACACTTCAAACAAAGAGAAAGATAACAGATGACAGATAACAGGCTGTACTACGGCACCAGCAGAAAAAGCCACTACGAATCCCTCTCAAGGACAAGCAAATGAGCAGAAAAGGTCGGAGGAAGAACAAGGATGGGGGATAGAAAAAACAGCAGAATCCCACCACCACTCACCAAGAATCCTAACTCGATCACAATCGAGAGAGGAACGGAAGCAACACCTCCAAACCCAAGACCCCTGATTATCCCCTACCCAGCAAGCCAACAGGAAAAAAGAGGGCACACCCACCAGGCCACAGACGGCAGAAAAGACACAGACAAGACACACCAACAAACCAGTTGGAACCGGCAACAACCAAACCTCCACCACACCACCAAAAACCTGATACTGGAAAGGAAAGAAACACGAAAGAAAATAACTAGACTCCAAGCTCTCACGAAGGAGAGAGATAAACACCCTGCAGTAGCAGGATAGAAACGCCGAAGGAACCAGCGAAAGATGGCAGCTTAACTGCCAAAACACTAAACCAAAAGGACACAACAAAGCACGCTAGATCCAGGGAAGGGGGGCAAAACACCGACTTCTCAAGTATCCGCGACACAGAGACACCCCAGCAGCCGAGCCCCGCTACCACCACCGTGAACCTCCACTCCAAACGCCGTCAGGTCCAGAACAGGGAACCGGAAACTGTCCGCCGTCAGGTCCAGATCTAAGGACCGAAACCGTCGCAGCCGCCGCCAAGAGTTGAGAGAGCTTCAGGTCACCACGGATGGAAGAAGCGGAGAGGTAACCCAGGCTCCGAGGAACCACGAGCAGCTCCAGACTCCCAAGGCACCGCCGGAGAAGCCAGGCCAGGACGACCCAACCCACCGCCGCCGTCACACCCGCAATCCCGCTCGGAAGCCTGCCACGCGACCACCAGACGACGACCCTGTTACACCGGACGAGGAAAGGGCCTAGGGGGAAAGGGCGGCGCACTCCAGCCGCCGAAACCCCCTCCCCCCAAGCCGATCACAGCGGAGGGAACCCTAGACGCGAGAATCTCCCGAGCAGCGTCGACGGCTCCCTTAATGCATATATATCATTCTAATACATGTATACGAATTGAAAATAGGAAAAAATTGATCATGGACTCAATCAAGTGATGAAAGTGGGTAATATGAATCATAATGAAAGGTATGTATAATCCTTATTTATGTATGTGAAATCTCTATTTATGTATGTGCCATGTATGTGCAATCCCTCTTTATGCATGTGTATTTACACCTTAAGTTGGGAATAACTGTGCCTTAACCTATTTTTATATAATGAGGATTTATTAAACCCTATTTCATACACTCTTGAATCTTTTACTATACTTGCCTCATAAATCAGTTTTGGAACATTATTCTTGGGTCTTGGTACCCCACTACCATGATTATTGATTAATATGATTATTCTTGCCATGACTACTTTTTCTAGCATGTGGATTTATGTTCTATTCAACTTAAAGTAGCGGTACTTATGTACAACCACCCACAGAGGGCATGTAAATAATCGCCCTGGGTAATGTCTTATTCTCCCTATAATATTATAGGTGACTGGGAATGTATTATTCTCCCCTCACCTAAGGTTAGAGGTTCGGTAGGTGCCTCAACCCTACTTAGTTAGGTAGACATAACTATCTTACATGCAAATCCTTTTTATTATATTTGTTAATGGCATGCTTTTTTGATATATAGCCTCATACTCTTGTTATCTTCATCATATGATGAACCTAGCATGTTTTATTTTCTTTACTTATCTTGATATCCTAGATTAGTTTTCTGACACATACTTTTCTTCCCTTTCCCTTTTTGCTGGGTGCCTTCCCAACCACCCAGGTGTTGAGCAAGGTGATGGATAAGACAAGAAGATCTTAGCTTTTGTCTTGGACTTGGTTGATGGAGATGTTACTTGGAGACAAGATTGTTGTAGTCTAGACTTCCCCTATCTAGATCCTGATTGTGTGTCTTGATGTAAACCCTAATGGGAGAATTTGATGTATTTTTGTAAACCTTTTATGAAATTGAATATGGTTAGTTATTTTTTATTCCGCTGCTTTCTAATGGCCTTTTATATACCAATGTTTAATAAGTTTGGAAAATTTATGCCCATTCCATCATACCTCTGAGAGTGTTTGGAATGGATGTCAATTCTTCAAATTTTTTAGTAAAGAGGTTATTTCACTCCCTTACATACCCACTCTAAACATAAGACCAATTTCACAAACTTGGACTCCATTTTTTCCCCTTGAAGATTGTGAGGGTAGGGTATACTGAATCTTAACCTCCATTAATTTTATTTTTTAGCAAAATTACAACGCCCCTTTATGATAAAAATCACTCTTTGGTCCTATTTTGGTCTCCCACAAATAATACTCCAAACATAAACCTAGTAACATTCTCAAAGGGCCCACCTTTCCCCTTTCTGGTCCTATCTCCAAGGGCCCACCTTTCCCCTTTTTGTTCCTATCTCCAAAAGTACCACTTCATAACTACCAATTTATTATCATCTCCCCTAGTGCTTTTCCTAACATCACTATTACGTCTAATCCTTGGCACCTGGGTGGCCTCTTCTCTAATGTTTTTTTGTCAATTTTATATCCTTCATGACCTTAGAAATATTGGTATTCTTAAGTGACTTTCACTCCTTAAGCACCCTAGATATAATAAAGTTAAGTGACTCCTTCATGAATCTGGAGTAATTTTTCATGACCTCTCTTGTATTAAGGAATATATCA
Organism: Alisma plantago-aquatica; assembly: GCA_963693085.1. NCBI lineage: Eukaryota > Viridiplantae > Streptophyta > Magnoliopsida > Alismatales > Alismataceae > Alisma > Alisma plantago-aquatica. Next base: position 889,099,813 of record OY856414.1, on the reverse strand, counting down.
AGATTTCCATCTCATTGTAACTTATTCAGTCATATGGAAATGGTGATAATCCTTTTTTATAAAGCACTTGTACTATTTACTTATCAATCCTAAAGTTATTGATCATCTAACACCTCATATCTAGAAGATCAAATTACCAACCTCTATTATCTTTTTCCTTTAGTTGCTCATCAATACAAAACTTGTTTTGTCTCTCTTTGAATGAATAAGACTTTAATTAGACCTCACATATATCTTTTTTTGTTTGATTCATATAAGACGATTGGTTACTCCTTTTCTGCTTTATATTCATTTGCCAACTTTGAGATTTTTCTTGAACAACCGCCCCTCACACTCGGTCTCTGTACCAGATAAGATTCATTTCGTCTCTTTGACACCTCTAATATTTTTCCTATTTAGAAATTTGACTCAGATACTTTAGGAGCGTCCATTCTTTGGTCCATTTGGATGGAAAGAAATATCATATTTTATAAAAATAATTACTCACAAGTGTCTATTCTTATTGCCTTGATTACTCATCCTTTCTCTCTTGGTTGATTTCTTGTAGATGAGCTGGAGAGTCTTGATGCATGGTTAGTTAAGCTATTGAAGACTAAGACCTTTGGATCCCCACAATGACCCATCATGGTGAAGCCGCCCTTCCCTTGGCGTTACTCAGTTTGAGTCCATGATGGATGACTCTGATGATGACATCTGGTGGTGCCTAGATACTTGTACTTTCTACCTTCACTATCCTGGTTTAGTTTTAGTTTTCTACTACTTCGCTTCCCTTATTAGGGGGTTGTTTCAGGGGTTCTCGTCCCAGATATTTTTGTTCTTGCTTTCCCCTTAGGGGGCTCTGGTATCTTCTTACTCCATTCTCCACAAGTAATCACGGTTGGTGGTGAGTTGTTATTTTATACGATATGATAAAAATAATAGAAAGTAACAACCATGTTTTCTCTACATATGTGAACCCCACTTGGGAACAAATATAAGGAAGAAAAAGAATTACACTAGAATAGTACAAAACTTTCTTCTTAACGTTTGCTCATGACACTATTGTCACCGCTGGAGATCAATATCACACCTGTGTCATTATTTGTTTCTGATGTGACATTTGAGTGGTCACTACCTCACCAGAGCATGCAATTATTGTTCTAGTTGACTCCTGCAACTAGAAATTTGTCACATTATTACAAAAAAAAAACTCTTCACCTAAGAGCAGATGCACATTCTCTACTGATCAAACATACCTTTGTCATTGTCAATGCACTATTGTGCCACTAAAATTAGAGAGTATGTGTGTGTCCTCTACTGATAGTGTAGACAACATTAGTGATGTGCCAATCATGTGCCAATGACTCATTCTGCAACTACACAACTTGGGTTCATAGGATAGACTACCACCATTGTCGATGCACCACTGATATACAATGAGTTGAGAATGCAAATGTGTGTTCTTTTTTGATTAGACTGACCACTATAATTGGCAAGGTACCACCGATTTTCCATCAACTGAGAGTGTATATGTGTGCCCTCTTATGATCTAATAGACCATTGTCATTCAAGATGCACCACCAAATGCCAACCGCTACTTCACCTCAAAACTATCATTGGTCCTTTATCACCCAGAAAAGTGATTTGTTGCACTTATGTACCATCAATTACCAATCACTACTTTACCTCAAGGAAAATTTGTTGGACTATTTCCTCTACAAGAGAGATCCACTAATTACTCTTGTTCTCTGGATCCTCTACCATAGAATCAACTATAAACAATTGGTAAGATGATATCAAGTACCTTTGGGATGTCCCAAAAACTTTTAAATATTAACTCAGTGTGACACCTCCAAATTGAAACTCTCACCTAAGTGAGAATCTCAGTTTCAAACACCATACAATATGCTGCAAAGAAAAGATTAGAGGAAGTCAGAAGGAACTAAAAACAATACATGCACATAAACAATAAAACAAATCATACTAATGAGATCACCGTTTCACATATTATTACAGAATGAACTGTTGCAACTTGTGATTACATATTGAATAGTAAACTCTTACATATGCATATATGATGGAACCCTCATTAAAGGCTTCATATTGTGCCATTTTGTGCTCTATTCACATCTAAACATGATATAATGCTCACTACTTCCCTCAATATGCCTATTACTGTCAAATGTATTTATGGACATTATCTACACATTTTATAGGTACTTGGACTACACCTTGGATGGATGGAAGAGAAGGAAGATGATCTAATGGTGTCTCTACACTTGGAGGAGCCTAAGGAGGGTCTAAGAGCTCTTCTAACCTACCCCTAGTAGCCAAGAGTCGAGCCACAACAAAGAACTCCATGGACCAAAGAAGAGATGAAATCACCCTAGAAGACTCCCAATACTATCTTGGTGCCAAGAAACGACTATACTATCAAAGTCAAGAATCACAATAGATCACAGAGACAAACAATTGAAGCCAAGCTCAGTTCCATGACTGTTCTAGGTTACACAACCATTCCAAGAAGGACCCAACACAGATGATAGCCAACCACGACCATGTTTCCAGACTACAACATGCACATGTTGAAAAGAATGGACAACGTCTCCCTCCTAAAAAACAACCATGTAGCCTAGCTTGCCTGTGTCACCACCTGCTCACCACGATCATGGTGTCTGCGACGACCATGCTGCCCAAGTCCTACAACTCCATATTTAACTGACATTTTCCATCCCCCGACCATGAATGTTCTACACTTCACCCATCACGACCGTAATGCCCAAGACAACCATGGTTTCTAGAAATCCTAACACATTTCTAGACTGCTTTTCCCATATTGCCCCTACTTAACCTAGTGCTTCCCTACCACCTATATATACACAAGTGGTGGATGGAGCATGAAGTTTGCCACTTTTGTTGGCATTCTTTGGCTCCCTTGAGAATCCCTATCACCTCCCTACTCCATTCCACTTCCATTCCATCACCTTCCACCCAAAATCCTTCTCTTTAGGGTTTTGGCCACTTTTCTTACCATTTCCATGCCATTCCACCTTAGAGGAGGGAAATGTTGGAGATTGCATCTATTAAAGAAGAGGATTTCAAACACTACTTCGAGATCCATGGCTTCTTCTACCTCTTTCTTATCCCTTTTCTTATTTTCCATCATCATTAGTAGCTAAGCCCCCCTAGGTGGGATGTGTGGAGTTAAGAAACAAATCTGTGATCACATAAGTTATGACACAGGAGTTACTCTCCCATGCCCAAGAATAGGGTTCTACTCACATATGGTGGTAAAACGTAGGTACAAGTAATGAATCATGAAGCAAAACATGATTAGAGAAGAGAAAGAACAAATAAATCTGTTGGGGAAGAGAAACATGGGACGAAATCCGACTAGAGGATGACGTTTCATCCTTACTGCTACTACTACTACTCCAACAACCTTATCTCTTATGGGGTTAAAACAGAGAATGGGCATCCTTTCTGTAGTCAGTGAAGAGAAATAGAGTAGATAAGGGGTTCTCTATCAAGTAAATGCTCCTTATTCTTCAAAACCGTCCTCTTTCTCCTATTTTCTAAACTCTTGTCAAATGTTTCTCCAAATGATGAGTGATAACCTCCCCAAGGGGTACAGTTCATATTTTAAAAAAGGGAGCATTTGTTTCTAATTCTACAAAGAAACTGTAGCTTACACTACATGTATGTAAGTAAGCACACTGTGTAAGTTGCAATTTTCTTCAGTCGAGCCACGTTCAAAAGTTACACGTCGTGTACTGAGTTCACATAGTGTAGTATGAGATGTTTGTAGAATTTTTGAAGATTTAAATACACAACATGTGGATGCTTCCCATGCCGTATTGGATCTTGGATGGGATGCTTTTATTTGATAAACACACATCATGCACTATGACTAACACAACGTGTTGGATTCAATCTACTATGTAATAAACTCCAAGACCTGGGGAAGCTCCAGGAATGCCAGGTAGATCAGATTTTGAGCATTTTCTCTCCAAATTGAGTAAAAAAATAGGTACCTAGAGTTTAGACCGTGCATCGAGCAAGGACAATTTATATCATATCTAGCATGAACGAGAATGATAATTGGGTCAAATTGAATGGAATGTGCAACCAAACATGGTCCAAAAGATGATATAATTTGTGCATGTTAGCTAGTCTAGAATCATTTAGTGCAATTGGTTTGGAGCTTCCTAAAGGTTTAAAACCCTCATTTCCACCTTCCATTACCACCCTTGGTCCCCGATTGCCTTAAGAGATTCTATCATATAAACCTACACTTGATTAGATCCTATTAGAATTCCACCTAAACCCTAAACCAAATGAGCCTCACTAGGGTGGATATGAGGTGATAAGGACTAGTTACCCTATACACACCCTATCCCATCCATGGTCGATTAGTAGTTTAGGGCAATCATCTAGCATCTAACTTGTTGTTTGATTTGATGAACTAAATGAATGAACATCATTTGCATGTTATGACCCTCACTCTAGGTTCTAGTCACATTACCCCAAACGGCCCACACTTCCCATTAATATCTTAAAACCCTAATTGCTTCCTTTCTTGTTAATGCTTGATTAGTTAGTTTCTCTACTTGCATTCTTGGTTAATTACTTGTTCTTTCCAGTCTCTTTCTACTTTAGGTCCTTAAGTTCTTTTTTTTCCTAGTTTTCTAGCCTAGCGTAATTTTTTGCCTAAACTACTTTTTCTCTTCTAGGTTGTTAAATAGAATTGCATTGCTAGTCTAGTGTAGTGTTAGTTCTTGTCTTCTTCACCTTAGTCTAAATTTCTCTTTTCTTGATTAGTTTCATTTCTTTTCTAATTAGAACTACTTGTCTAGGGTTAAAGCTGGTTTTGTTCTTGCCCTCCTTTTATTTCTTGCTTGAACCATTAGTGTAATCAAACAAATCCAAGTCAAACCCTTCAACATTAGAATCCACATTAGGAACCTAGACTGAACTAATATATATTTAATGCCCCCTCTCTCCCTTGGGTTCGGTCCCAACTTACTGCTCCTATACTACTCTTGAGCATGTGCACTTGTAGATTTATTTAAGAGCGTGTTTATCAGGTCTTATAAATTTGAATGACCCCATTGTGTGCCTAAGGTGCATCTAGTCAAATCAATTGACTAGGGGTCCCATAGATGCAACAAGATTTTTGGTGCCATTACCAAGGAGAAAGGCTCTCATCCTAGATGGTTAGTTTAGCTTTGATTTTCCTATTAGCCCCACCATGGCTATTTATTATACTTTCTATTGCTTTGTGCATATTGGTTTGATAACTTGTCATCTTTTGTTTGGTTGTGCCTTGTGCAAGTGACACTGAACCCTTGGAAGACATCATGGGAGACCAAGGTGCACATGAGAAGCCACCTCCGCCACATGTTCACAAGCCACTTCTTGACTATTCATGTCGAGAAACTACAATTCTCCAATTGCAAGTAGAGTTGATAAAATTTCTAGGGTAGCAATTCTTCGTTCCACCCTGTCTTCTTAGGCTTCTTCCCACATGCTATGGGTTGAAGAATAACAACCCCTACAAGCACATTGATTCTTTCCTTGAAATGTGTTGTACCTTCATAATGCCTGCAACTACACATGACTGTATTGGCTCACCATGTTCCCATTCACCCTCAATGACAAGGTCAAAGATCGATACAATCCAAAAATAGAAATCATAAGTTGGGGGATATGAAGAATGTTTTATTGAAGAAATTCTATTCTATTACAACGTTGACACAAATGTTGCGTGATGTAGTGAATTTCATCCAAACGGATAATGAGAACTTCCATGATGCTTGGGGAAATATTCAGAAGATATTGAGAGAGTGCCTCCATGATGAAATTCCTTTGTGGCAACTTGTTCAATCCTTCTACTCTGGTCTCTCTCAAATGAGTCAAGCTTCAATGGATTTTTCATGTAGAGGATCTTTTATGGATAAACCACCTGAGGAGACATGACCCTTATTTGAGGACTTGGCAAAAAACTCAAGGCACCAAGCTTGTAGCATTATTAATGATTGTGACCGTACCATTTGTGCGACACCTTTAGTTCCTAATGATTCAAGTCCAAAAATGTTGAAGATTCTTGTTGAAATGATGAATCTTATGAAGAATCAAGTGGATAGTGCTCCTTGCCAATTGATGAATTTTGTTGAGTCCTTTGATGAAGAAGTGAATTCCATTTTCTATCATATAAACCAAGAACAACAAGGTTAAAGGTATAGCTTAAGGTTTGAGGATGAAGTTCTCTCTAGATTGCAAGGTTTTGATGAATTTCAAAAGAATGTGACAAGGTTTGAGAAAAATGTAGAGCAACTTGCCTTGATACTTCCTCTCTAAGTAGAAGGGAAACCCCCTTTCTAACCTATGATGAACTTTAATGAAACTAATATACTAATGGTTGTCTCTCAAGGCTCCTATAGTCCCCCCAAATTCAAGTTCAGTCCATATACCAATTTTAAGGCCCTCCTAGACCTTATTGACCTCCTCCACCTCCATCACCAAAATCATCCTACCACTACACTTACCACCCTCAATATTCTTTTCTATCTCGATTCTAACACCAAGGGCCACCTCCACCTCCTCTACATCAACAACAAGACCCCCCTCTCCATGATGAGCAAGTTGATACCATGATAGTTCTAAGGAGTGGAAGAGTCATTGAGCACCCTACAGGTCAATTGTGCAGTGATCATGTGAACCAAGGACATGTTGATGAAACAAGGACAAAGAGACCAGGTGGTGATACTATGATTGATATAGCTGAAGATGATCTCGTGACACCTCATGCCGAGTTTGTGATACCGTGTGTTTCACCTTATAGTCCATTGTAGGTTCTACCATCCCTAGTGTTCCACCCTTGATTCATGAAACCCCTCATGTGATGTCTCAAGATAATCATGTTCATCCAAGAAAATCAAGTGCAAGTGCACCCCCATTCCCAGATGCAATGGTTGAGCCCCCATCATCAACAAAGAGACAAAAGAACATTATTGACATTCTATAGATCTTTTGGCAACTGAAGGTGAATATCCCTTTTTTGAATACTATCAACAAGAATCCATACTATTTCAAATTTTTGAAAGACACATGGAACTTCAAGAGAGTCAATCGCAAGAATGCCTAAGAAAGTGAGGTTGACGGAACAAGTATGGTCTATTCTCCAACATGCACTTCCCATGAAGAGGAAAGACCCACGATCCCCAATCATGCCTAGATACATAGAGGGACATCCCATAGTCCAGTCCCTTCTTGATTTGGGATCTAGTGTGAATTTGATGATATATAGTGCATATATTGAATTGGTTTAGGCAAGCTAAAACCCACCGATTGCACTCTCCAATTGGCATATTGTTTGATCAAAGTTCCTATAGGAAGGCTGGATGATGTCTTGGTAATGATTGATAGAAAAGGGTAGACATGTTCTCAGGGGATTTATTGTTCTTGACATGGAATAGGAGGATAGAAGGGTTTCCATCATCTTGGGAAGACCATTGATATCTACAATCAATGTTGAAATTCATGTGTGTAGCGACACAATGATAGTCTCATTCATGGACATGAAGATAAGAATCAATATGTTCAGGAACCCCACTAACAAAAATGAGATAAGAATGTTGAGCATGATCACTTGAAGAATTTAGATGATTACTTGACAAATGGAGATCCAGATGGAGCACCCCGTGATAAATTTTATGACCAATGGGACAATGAACAATTGTTGAATGAAAAATGAGAGATGCATCTATTCAAGAGTGGGCACACAAGAATTTCAAATGGTTTATGGATTGAGAAAACTACAAGAAGCCCGAATGAAGGCATAAATCTTAGCACTAGTGGGAGGCAACCCACCTAGGTTTCGGGGAATTTTTCCATCCAACCTTTAACTTTTGATACTTTTTGATTATTTCTACACAATTCTAATAAAACACACACACGAACACTTGTTTTTAATAGTTTTTATTTTAGCCTTTAGATGTGCATGTGAGTGAAGAGTGAAGAAATGAGGTGAATTTGTTGAAATGTGGTGGAAGATGATTCATGAGAAACCAATTTGGTTAAAAAATCTAATGCTTTGAGGAATTTCAAGTTGAATTGAGCTGGTACGACACCCACCATAGTCGTGGTACTGTGAACATCTGTGCTAGTACTGTATATTTTACAATTAAAATCAAAGTGAGTCATAGCCACTAGTATGGGCGTTCACAACAGAAAAACCATGTGGCAAGCTAGTTAACATGGTCGTGTGGCAAAGAACAACCCTGGCACTAGCAAGACAACACGACCATGGTGCTCAACATGGATGTGGTAGCGACGGACCCACCTAATTAAGTGAATGCACCACTATGACCCAACAATACACAGAACAACTTCATTTTAGTTCTTCTGATCAGAACGAACCATGTCGTACGACGCAGTCACAACCCAAGTGATTGTGTAGCCTCCCCCAACCATCGATTCACCCTCTTCCACCTCAAATTAAAACCCAATCCACTCTATCAAGTCATCCCTTACCTCTATCTACCATTTCTCACCCTTTTCACCACCAAATCTTCTAACATTTCTACATTCTGTCCCACCTATCTAGAGCTTCAAAAACCTAGCTTCCTCCACGTTTCCCATCTAAAATCAATTCAAAATGGAGGCATTTGGAAAACAATTGAAGGAGAGAGACAAGTGCATCATATCCTACACCCTTCGCTCCAAATAAGGATCATTTACATCCCAATATAAGCCTCTCGCTCCTTTATTACCAAATCCAACAACTTTCAGGTTTCATGACAGAACATCCCCCCTCAACATCCAAGAGTCAATCCCACCCCTGCTCATCCTCTAGTCACTGCTAAGGGATCTAGATTATAATGAGGAAGAAGATGAGATGATGCTTGAGGATATCGACACATTGTTGGAATCTATATTTGGGGAAGAGAGGACTTGGCCATGATGTGACAAAGCTACAAAAATTCTATCTTCTTTGCATGTAGCACCACCATGCATATCAGCCCGACACTCTACCTCCTCTATCATGACATAGCTTCAAGCCTGAAGGAGGCTATCACTTGATGATGAAAATGAGGCAATGCAAGATGAACAACTCGATTAAGAGGACAAGATACACAAGGAGGTCACACACATGTGAGAAAACCAGTTGATGAAACCACTACATCCATATTGCCTAACACATAGATTGATTGCTACACACTATGCTTTCCAGGCTACAATGGAAGAATTGGGAATTTATTCTTGTTTTAATGATATCATGAGGCCCATGGGATTTTTCATGTTACGAGGACTGTTGATGAGACTTATGTTGACTTACACGGCAGTTCTTTGCAATTTGGAGAAGGTCACATACAACGGGGAAGAATCTCTCTGCTTTACGTTAGTAAATGATACCCACATCCTCCATGCCTCCATGCTCAACAAAATATTTGTTCCAAATCCCAAAGTAGAGACCCTCCTTGATGAAGGGAGTACAAATAAAGGATTTAAATTTCAATTATGAACCTATGTGGAAGAGGTTAATAGACATTGTAAATTTGCATTAGGGAAATTAAAAATAAGTTTGATCCATAAACCCTACATAAGGTACATTTAGAAGCTTTTAGTGAATACCATTTTGTCCGATATGAGAACCAAGGGAGTTGCACCAAGAAAGACTTATTTGTGTTGGGATGGATGACAAATGACATGAATTTAAATCTAGGGGAGTTACTTATTGATCACTTGAAAAAATTCCCTTCCAAGAGAAAAAAAAATCATTTGTAATGGGAGGGCTTGTAACTTCAATTACACTTTCCCTAGATCATGATTTGACATGATATACCAAGACATGAGAGTGGGAATAATATAAACATGTAGTACCTTATTTTTTCATCCATGATCTATGTTGTGGATAGAAAAATCATATACCAAATCTTTCCCCCTTGTGAAGGAATTTCACTTGAGATGCCCTACCATGCTACGCCTCTCCTAGAGGAGTATGGTGCATGTGGCAACACATCCCATTATCACACAGATAAAGAGGTGTTACACGAAAACGTGTGGAAATCACCATAACCACCGATTATGAAAACACGGGTTAATTAAAACCGATTGTGGAAAATAGATAAACTGTGAAACTATTACTTTCCAGTCCTCATCCTGCACAGAAACATGTCACATATATACATACATGAGATCTGATACGTGTCTACAGCTTACAGAAATAGCTTCTCATCCATCGCATGAGTTCACCACCTGTTCACATACATAAAGGCCCACATCCGGCCAACAACAGGATACACAAACGTCATCGGTCGTTCATCGTAAAACATCGTCAAAACACTGCCAAGGACCTGAGAGTACATGGATGACTCTAGACTCTACTACAAAACATCCAAAACAGCAGCATATCCATCGCTTGCCTTCTACTGCTCCTCAAGATGCTCGGCCGTAACACCACGACCACGTCTAGCTCGACCACCTAAAAAGGGGTTAAACCAGCAGGGTGAGACAATTGAACAATTGTCCCAGCGGGAGACATAACTCCCCACCGCAACTACAGAACCTCAGCAAGATATACTATAACAACAGATATCTAATAATAGGTATAACAAGAGCAGTCTATATAAAACAGATTATTCTTACCGACAAGCTTACCCGCTATACAAAAGCATATAACCAGATATATCTCAAGGAATATGGTTATCAAGATAATATGTATCCCTATGTAACATGATTATCAGAACAAGATATAATGTCACATAACCTGTAATATATAACAAAGATATTACACAAACAAGGCCTCAACCAATGTTACGTGTTTATCTTAAGCAGTAAATACAAAATGGCTGTGTTACGTATTATTATGCCCTGAGGATTTGAACCGTACCATTCAAATCCAACCTTCGGTTACGAAACCCAAGCCGGTGCCATACAAGGTCAATGGAAGAGCCGGACTCCACGACCTCCCACTTCGTGGTCAGTACACGAGTACAACACAAGCAAGACCGCAGTCACATGCTGAAGTGGTCTAAGCCACAGGGTCAGCTCCATAGGCTACCCTTACTCTAGCCCGCCTTGGTACAGGTCTCGGTGCTAGTAAAACTGAGCCACGGGCCTGTTCACCGTGCTCTGAGCCATGAACGCATTCATGCTCCTCACATCACATATCCTGAGCCATGGGCCTGTTCACCATGCTCTTTACACGTATTTGAGTCTGCAACCGAAGTTACACTCTTACCTCCTCATTTTCAGGCTAGGAGCAACCTACACATATTCAACAATATGCGCTTCCAGGTTAACCCGTAGGAGAACCTGTTTCACCATCACCAAGTCCTGACGATGATGGATCTATGGCTAGGGCAAACTACATGATATATTTCACTGTGATTAATTAGTATCTTTTTAGATGGATTGCAGGATTCAACCAAGTTGTATAACATTCAAGATATAACAGAAAGTAAACAACATTATACTATTATTACATCAACATGATCCATCTCAAGGATCCAACATCACATGTTACCACTTGGCCTCTTGCCAACCATCCAGATCCATCTCGAGGATCATCACATACCATGGGATCTCAATCCCTCATCATGTACTGTCAATGCCTCTTAAGGCTCACATCATCATCATGGAACTTAACACATTATACATATCATTTTATTAACCAGCGTAATTACCAAGTGTTGTTACTCATCACATGTGTCTCATAGCCCTTTTCAAGGCTAATCATTACCTGTAGGGTTAGAGTACACAATAATCGTAGGTTCAATCATAAGGAATATGCTACCATCATGAAATGCCATTCAAGATACTCTACTTATCATTCTTACCCTATTTGGTAATCAAGTCACAATATTAACAAGCCATATACATGCTTACTCTTATCTCAAGATTATACAAGTAATCAAGGTGTCCAAACATACAAAACAAGTACTATTGTTACCACTACCATTATGTCACTATCATCATTATTATCATTATTATCATTATGCAAGCTACTAGTGTAACTATCACCATTCTCATTTAACAATTAAGTACGAGGATTACTTCATGCATATCATTGCTATCATTATTGCCATCATTATTATGATCAACATTATTACGATCATATTATTAACAAATAAGCATAAGGATCACATCATGCATCTTATTACCATTACCTTCCTCATTATCATCACTACTGCCATTATCATTATTACCCCCATTATTAGTATTGGCATCATTACTAGTATTAGTACTGTTATTATTGCAAGGCTTCATACTCATTGTTGTTATTACTAACAAGACACCACCATCGTTTATTGGTGCATAACTAATCACTTCATAGCACAAAGGACCGTTACTGTATGATTACAAGACTCTCACCATAACTCATCACCGCCCTCACTAAAACCTATCAAGGCCTGTCGGCCGACACACATACCCAATCCTAGGCTGTCGCCCACCATGGCTATCGGCCATCATGGGTGTCAGCCAGCATGGTTATCGGCCACCATGGCATGCATGGCCTATCGGTCAACACAAGAGCACTCACCATGTCGCCCAACACCAAGAACAAAGGGATTTCTTATTACAAGGACCATGTCGTTCAACAAGGGTCACCATCATATCGGCCAACATGACCCTAGCTCACCCTATCACCCAACACATGGGCAAGGGTATCGGCCAACCTTAAGAACACATCATTTTGTCCACCAAAGGCTTACATATCGTCCAACTCAAAGACAAAGGTGCCATGTCGTTCAACTCGAAAGGATATCGTCCAACACCAACAAAGAAGGGATATCGCCCAACCCTAGGTCACCATCAACCTCCAACTCAAAGGAGCACAAACCCTAGGTCACAAGGTACACTAGAAACCCTAAACCTTAAGGGGATATCGGCCACCAAAGGAAACTCAAACAAAGTACAAGTCTAAGCTACTAATCTATGAACAAGAACAAAAACAAGAGGTAAAGAAGTTAGGGTTAGAAGTTATGCAACCCGCCTTAAGCTCCAAGCTCCAAGGAATGTCGTCCACCAAAGCTGATCCAAGAGAGGGTATCGGCCACCACTACAACTCTAGGAGAGTGTATCGGCCACCACTGCTACTCCAAGGAAGTGTCTCGGCCAACACAAGCAAGAAGGAGAGGGGTGTCATGCACTCAAGGTGGAGGAGAGAACAAAAGAGCAAAGGAAGCTAAGGCAAGGGAAAGAGATACCTATATAGAAAGAAGGGGAGGAGAAACCAAGGTAGATCCATGCTAAGTGTCGTCCACCCAAGGGACACTTGTCCTAGGGTTCAAGCCAACACACTAGCACACCAAGAGACACTTGTCAAGGATATACACCAAGTGTCCACCAAACATGGTCAAGGTTGGACCAAGCAACATGGGCGACACAACTAGCAACTCTGTTGGGCAACACACACTACTCCAGGTTGACACACCACCTCTAGGTCGACACACACTCTTCCTTGGGTGACACAAGATGGTCTTGGCCGACACAAGGCTCAAGCAAGCCCAAACAAAGCACCTCAAGGCCCAAACAAGCTCAAGCAAGGCCCAAGAAACTCAAACAACAAGCCCAAGCCTTCCTCTCAACCCTAGAGGAAGCAAAGTGGGGAAAACATCTCACAAGATGGCAAACTTGCTCACAAAACCCTAGACTTGGGTTATTTGAAAGTAGCCCCTCAAGCTCTCAATACAGCACAACTAAACCCTAATCACCACTAAAAGGTGATTAGCAAGCATCAAACCACCAAGGTTAAGCAAAACAAACAGGGTAAACCCTAAACGAAGGTCAGGGTCCTTATAGTACATATCCAGATTTCTTAGACATTTTGAGGAGCTGGGAGCAGGAACATCCTAGAGACACATGGAGAGTTTACCCTGTAGTGTTACCCGATGACACGATAGAGACAAATATAGAGGACCAACAAAGGGTGGTATAGGAAAGAGAGGCACGTAGAGTGAGGGGAAGAGAGACAAAGACAACACCGCAACAACCCAAGATGAACGCCTATGACATGTCTACTATACATGTGCATCTAGAGGGCTATCAAGAGAACATGAGTCCATGTGGTTGGATCCACAACAAATGCATCATTTGATCAACCACATGTACCAATAATAGCATGCACATGTGCAATGGAACCCCATGTGGGGGAAATATTTTTGGGGAGCACTATCCAGCTACTAGGAGACATACCCGCTTTCACTAGTAGACTACTGGGGTAGTTACTACAAATACCCTCCACCACATGGAGGACCACCCTCCAATCCACCACATCAACAATGGTCTTATGCCCTATCACTCCTAGAATTTATTGTCATGCTAAGGATAACATGATTAAATTGTTTTTAGGTGGTATGGCGGTACAACCTTGACTCACTCTTGATTTTAGTATCCTGCCATTTGTTTTTGTTTTGGTACACTTTCTATCTGTATTAGATTTTTCTTTCTTTGCATACATGCATGCATTTACTTTGTTTGCTTACATTTTGTATAATTTTTCAAAAATTTTGCTGTTTTTACCATTTCATGCCATACATCACATTTCATGTAGGTTTTCACAATTTCTTATGTTTTATCTAGGATTTGCTTATTTCTTATTTATTACTTATTGTGTAAGTTTAGATGTGATTTAAGGCAATTTGATACCATTTTATCCAAATTTTCTCAAGTTTCAATCTACTTGACTAATAGTGTGTTTCAACTAAATCTCTACCTATTGTGATGTGAATGATTAAAATTGGGATAATGTCGCCCATTGATGATGTTTTTATCCAAATGAGTCCTATGATGGAATTTTGCATATGCTCCAAGCCTCTTGCAAGTAACATACTATATTAATAAAAATGTGACCCTTTCAAGCCTTGAATGCTTGGGAATACTCATTCAATGTGGAAAGATTGTAATATACCATATTGCTCATTTTATGGATGGGTTATCTTTTGATGCATGTTTCATGTATATCTTGCTAGAATGAAATAATACATGGATCTTCATCACCCACGACCACTCTTTGACCCAAGATTTCTTCTACCATCTTATTACCCATCCACCTCATGAAAGGATGACAAAAGTGTACGTATTAACCTTGGCCATACTCCAAAAGTTTGGGGTGTCCATATCTACATCCCCCGCTCAACTCTTATAATCATATACTCTCCTTACATATGGGATAGAGAAAAAAAGGAAAAGAAAAGAAAAGAAATAACGAATGGATCTCTATAATGGTATCTCAAGAAAAGAAAAAAAATAGAAGTGCTGATATGTAATAGCAATCCACCCCCTTCGATAACCCTTTCTTCTCTTTTTATGCCAAGTAGGGATCATCTAAATCGATTCTAGCCCACACACCCCTACACAAGCCAAGTGGGTCATGAGGGTGATGTAGTGAAATTTATGGTGGAGTCCTAGCAAGTGAAACTACAATTATAAATAATTTGACATATTCCATGCATCATACAGTCTACTTGAAGCATTATGAAAGTTGCATCACTACATAAGGAAGATGATCTAATGGTTTTTCCACCCTTGAAGGATCCTGAGGAGGGTTAAAATCTCCCCAAACTACCCCTAGTAGCCAAGAGTCAAGCCAATTTAAAGAATGCATGAAAACCAAATAAAAGATGAAATTGCCCTAGAAGGCCCCTAACAGAACCATGGTGCCAAGGAACAATCGTGCTATCAAAGTCAAGTATCACAACAAATCACATAGACAAAACATTTGAATCCAAGCTTAACAACATGATCGTACTGGACTGTATGACTATTCCAAGAAGGACCCATTATGGCTGTATAGCCATCAAGGATGGCTGTTTTTCCAGGACTCCAACATGATCATATTGAAAAGAACAACCAACCACTCCCTCATCCAAAATGAATGTGTGGCCCAGCATGCTCATGTTACCACTTTCCCACCACGACTGTGCTACCAAAGTCCTCCAACTCCATATTCAACCAACATTTTCCATCCCCCCACCACGACCATTCTATACTTCACCAACCATAGCTGTTGTCCCCAACACAGATGTGGTGGATAGAAATGGTAGCAAGTTTCTATATGACTTTTCCCATATTGCCCCCACTTATCCTAGTGCTTCCCTACCATCTATGTATACATAGGTGGTTGATGGAGCATAAGGTTAGCCACTTTGTTAGCACTCTTAGGCTCCCTTGAGAATGCCTATCACCTCCCTACCCCATTCCACTTCCATTCCATCACATTACATCCCAAAACCCTTCTTTTTAGGGTTTTGACCAATTCTCTTTCCATTTCCACGCCATTCCACCTTAGAGGAGGGAAGTGATTGATGTTGTAGTTGCTGGAGAAGAGGATTTCAACCACTACATCGAGCTCCAAGGTATCTTATACATCTTTCTTCTCTCTTTTTATATTTTACATTGTCATGAGTAGATAAACCCCCCTAGGTGGGCTGTGTGAGGTTAAAATGTGACTTTGATACCATGCTGGGGGAAAGTTATATGTAAACTTTCTAATTTCATTTTATAATGATTATGGTCTACCTTTATTTCATTCCCATGTATTGATTGTTGATTTATGCATGAAATCACCTATGATTCCAGAGAAATGGCTTATACATAACTATTTTGGGGAAAAGCTCCTAGGTCCAACTAGTGGATTCCTAGCTAGATAGCCATCTTCTTACATGTTAATCCATTCTCCTACACCTAGGTGAGAGATCTAGGTAGCTAGTTTAGAAGCATTTAGTGCAATCAGTTTGGACCCCTCTAATGTCTAGATGGAAGGTGATGTGAGGTGTAAACCCCTCATTTCATCCTTCATTAGTACCCTGGCCCCCAATATCCCTAAGAGAATCTAACATAGAAACCTAGACTTGATTATATTCCATTAGAATTTGACCTAAATCCTAATTCAAATGAGCCTCACAAGGGTGGATAGGAGGTGATAGGGACTAGTTCCCCTATACACACACTATCTCATCCATAGCTAGTAACTATTTTAGAGCAATTCTTTAGCGTCTAACTTGTTGTTTGGTTTGATGATCTGAATGAATGAACATTGCTTGCATGTTATGACCCCCTAAGCTAAGTTCTAGTCACATTACCCCAAAAGGCCCACTCTTCTCGTTAATTGCTGAAAACCTAATTGCCTCCTTGCTTGTTAATGCTTGCTTAGTTAGTAGCTTTACTTGCCTTCTTTGTTAATTGCTTTTTTCTTGCTAGTATCTTGCTAGGTTAGGTCCTTAAGTTCCCTTTTGCCTATTTTTCTAGCCTAGTGTAATTTATTACCTAATTTATCTAGTTTCTCGTCTAGGTTGTTAAATAAAATTGCATTGCTAGTCTAGTGAAGTGTTAGTTCTTGTCTTGTTCATCTTAGTCTAAATTGCTATTTTCTTTCTTAGTTACCTTTCTTTGCTAACTAGAATTACTTGTTTGGGGTTAAAGTAGGTTTTTCTTTCCTTCCTTTTATTGTTTGCTTGAACCGTTAGTGTAATCAAACAAATCCAAGTTCAACCCTTCAACCCTAGACTCTATATTAGAACCTAGACTAAACTGACATAGCTCTACTACCCTCTCTCTCCCTTGGGTTCGACCTCGACTTACAACTCCTATACTACTCCTGAGACCATGCCCTTATGGATTTTTTTAAGAATGTGTCCATTGGTCCTATAATTTCAAAAGACCATATTGTGTGCCTAAGGTGCTTCTAGTCAAGTCAATTGGCTAGGGGTGTTGCATACACACCAATATACTACAACTACAACATGAATTCTTAGACAATAGGTCTACATGTACATTTGCTCACCATACGACTCCCATACTATCAAGTTGTGCATATAATGTAGTATTCTCTTATTTGGTTGTATTACATATATGCTATATTGTCACTCAATTAAAGCCTATAGTGTTTTTTGAAAAGTGATGTGGAGGTGGTCAACAATACAATACCATGGACACAACATTGGTTACTTCAATTCACAAGAACCAATGCAACACACCATTTGTAAAAGGAAACAAAACCAAGTCTATTGACCACAGAGGATGTTGATTTTTCAACCAAAGATGATTCTACTTTTTCAACATTTCTTTTGGGTTTTTGCTGAGTCCATTGCATCAAGTCTAATATGAAAATCAACATGAGTTTGTAGTCTTAGTTATTTAGTTGTACTAAAGGCACATACTCCAACTTATTAGTAATTCTCTACATAGGTTTTTGGTGTCAATTTTATTTATAGGCAACAACTGATGTAATTTATAGCCATACTTTTCTTATAGAAATCTGACACAAGATTTATGTTTTTTTACAATTGAACAACAAGTTGAAGACATGCTATATAGAAGGCCATCTACAGTCCTACTAAAGCTTCCACAAAACACATATACAAACTAAAATCACTTGAATTTACAATTTAGATTGATTTACCTTCACATGAGCTGACCAATCATAGCATATGCACTTGAATATATATAATCCATTCACCAATTCATACACATATTAAATTCCTTTCTCATGTATACTCTTCAAATGATACATATATTAAAAAATCATTCTTCATTCACATATCATACATGGATTTTACATATCCACATCATTCACAAAAATTTGTAAGACACATAAGATTTTATCAACCAAATTTGACATAAAAGTGTGCATTCACAAAATTAGTCAAATGCAAAAGAAAATTTATAACTTAGGGTTTTGAACTACATAATTAGTCATAAAAGTTAAATTCATTTACACAAGGGTTTTCTCGCTACTCCTGGATGGCATCTAGAGTCTCCACTGCATACATTTGTGTGTTAAAGACATGTAAACATATTTTTTGTAATTATATGATAATATTATGCAAAATTATTTTAATTCAATTTGATTTGTAAATTCATGACCCAATATTTATTTCTTGTTGTATAATTTAAATGTCATGTGCGGTTATCTTGATAAGGACATCCATATACTTCATAACATATTTTTAGCACATCCATGCATTATTTTGTACATGGCACTAAATATTAAGCGTTATGTGTGATACTAAAAGAAACAATAAGTATAATAAGATTATAAGCAATCAAAATACCTTGATGTTCTTCCATGTTAATTATTTTATTTTTATCTATCTATCCTCTGACATCAAGTAGATTGATTAAAAACCCCTATAAGTTAAATGAATACGATAGTTGACTAAGTATATATATCATGGTGATGACATATTCGTTAATGTGTTGACATCAGAAAATTATACTTACTCTATAATTGTACATTTTGGTGTGTGCCCTCTTTATATGTTTCCCATTGGGTTAAGATAATAATACACAATAGTAATGCTTGAGGCAACCACCAAAAATTCATAATGACTGGATCTAAGTAAGAGCAAGAAAAAACAATAACAAAATAAAGTTTCATATTGAAAAATAACTCATAAGTCAATCTACAAGTTAAGAAATAGAATTACATAATGGAATCTTATCTAACACCAGAATGAGCTAAATAATGTTCTTTCCCATACTAGAAAAAACTTAATTGAAGATGAAAAATATTCAACTATGGAATTATAGCGTATTTCCACCGTGCTAATTAGTGAAGGAACTAGGAATGACACATTGCTTATTTGATAATTTAAGGTCTCTACATACAATTAGTTGTGAGAGCAATTACAATTGTATAATGTAGAAAAAGTAATTGAAGATATATTCACATGGTCATGTTGCCTTGATAAGATGTAACCATATCCATACTTCTACTGTGACGCCCCATGCCACACAAAGTGAGATCACTCAAAACAAAACACGGAATTAATACAAATCAACCAGGTTACCAGAAAATACATGAAATTAAAACTGTTTCCTCATGAGCATGGAAGCTGAAACTTATCACATCTGAGTTCACAAAAGCCACATGTATATATAAAACACATGCCAAAAGATTATTACATATCACTGTTTATTGACTCACTGGCCACAACCTGTACATATGGTAACATGTCACATATACATACATGCCATATTTGTACAAAAAAGAATATAGCCAAAACGTCATCTCAATATACAACATCTACAAAATCCCCCCAAGGACCTAAAAGTATAGGTATGACACATATGACTCTACTACAAAACACAAGCAACTCAGACAACCTTTGCTTAGCTACTGCTCCTCTTGTTGCTCAGCCTCAACAACACAATCTCTACCTTGTCGTGCAAAACCACCTAAAAAATGTGGAAACCCACAGGTGAGACGAAACATCACAATGAGAGATATAACTCTCTGCCAACATCTGTTAAAAGTACAAGTAGATAAGATACTTAACAGGTTTAGAAGATTCAACTAAATGATATGTATTCAATAGATAAAGCAGGTTAAACAAACTAAGCAGTAGAACAATTAAAACTATAAGAAGGAATATGAAGAACATGCATAGCAATTGGCTTCTCTTATTGCATCATAATTGAAGAAATTAGTACAAAGATAAGACAAAGGGGTCATCCATTGTTATTTGTGTTTGACCCTAAGAAAATATACTACACAAGTGTGTTAGATATTTTATTATTATTATGCCCTGATGAGATGAGGTATACCACTCATTATCCAACTGATCACTATTAAGTCAAAATAAGTGCCATACAAGATCTAGGATGAGCCAGACTCCTATGATCATCTCACACCCTCAGTCAGTCTGAGTCCTCCGTAGTGACATATAGAGTCCAACTGCAAAATAGCCTAGTATGCCTCGTATATAGGCACAACACTAGTGAAACTGAGTTATGACTGTAGCCGCACACCTATCGAGGTATGACCGCACCCATCCTCAAATCATAAAACATATAAGAACTATATCACATCTTTGAGATACAACCTCGACCGTTCTCCTTCCAGAGTATGACCACAACCAATCCTATGAAATGGATATACTCAACAATATATGACTTCGAGCTTCCACTAAGGGAGAAACCATTTCACCATCTAGCAAATATTGACGCTAAAGATGGATCAATGGCATAGGGCAATTACATGATTAGGGTTTCACTTGATTAGTTAGTCCATTGAGTATCTTTTAGCATCAATCAAGTTACAAGTATAAACCCTAAACAAACTCTATAGAGATAAGGACATAATACAATACCAAAAAATATAAAACATATAAGACGTGAACTTGTCACATCACCACATGATACTTGTAAAAATTCCAATCACAAGGCCAACACCAATGTCACATCACTATGGGAGATTAGTACCTCAATCACATCACTGTAGAACAACACCTCACATTAGGCATTAAGCCTCTGCCAGGTCATAAGTCCCATCACATCATATATCATTGTGTCTCATTATTATCTCAAGATGCCTCCTAAGGCCCATAAACATCACCATAACATTCCCAAGCAATGCCATACATTTAGCCAGCAAGGTTAGAATCACATAAGTAGGAGAGAGAAAATGTAATCACATGCCAATCATCTGATGATATCAACAAGCATAGTATACACTAGGATTAGGTTTAGAGTTTCAAACACATAACCAATTAGGGTTCCAAAGCATTATTCAATCATCAAACCCTAGTCTCATCACCTTCCACTTTCTTGGAGCATATAGGATTGCGAACATGATAATTAACTTAGTTAGTAAACTTTCCAAATAGGGTTAGGTATCAACCCGTATTTACATGCACATATATATCAAACTTACAAAGTCCCACGTGCGTAGCGACTGTGTACCCTTGTGAGTGTATCAATCATCTGTCAAACATGTGTCATGACCACACTCAAAACATGTCTCGACCATAAGCCAAGAAAGTGTCTTGACTACAAACAAAAACACATGTCTCGACCATGAACAATCATGTGTTTCGACCACCCTAGGGTTAGGGTTTTGACCGTGACACAAAGCATATGTCTCGACCCATAAGTGTTACGACCATCAACCCATAAGGGTTTGTGTCATGACTATGACATCAAGTCATGTGTTTCGACCGAAACAAAGCAAAACATCTCAATCATCCCCTCATAGCCAAAGTGTGTCAAGAAAGAAAAAATCAAAGGGGTAGTGACCACCAAGGTCAAGCTACCACAAGGAAAAAAACATCCCTGAAACATGGTTAAACCATAATCGAAATAGAAGATTAACATCAAGGAAAAACCATCATCAACAAGATGGAAAACTCCATGCAAAAAGAACGCTGAAACCTTGAAATCCAAACTTCAACATGAACCTTCAAGAAAACAACTAGGTGGAAGAAGACCAAGCTTCAACCTCAGGAAAACCAACTTAAAACCTCAAGAACACACAAAGGCCAAACCAAAGCATGGTGATAAAACCAAAAATCATGTTGCATGTAACAACTTCACTTCATCCATCACTTAGAAAGAGAGCAATCTACATGAAAATACTAGAAAGTATTAAACCTTAGATCATGATAAACGCATGTATCACATTAGGTTTAGAAGTCAAAATAGTAGCATGCAAGCAATATTATGGTGTAAGTAATAGAAGAAGGTAGACAGTTATATAACCCACCTTAGGTAAGATCACGAGCTCCAAGGAAGAATATGAAGCTCCAACCAAGGTCAACACTTCGACCACAAGATCACCTCAAAAGAGAAGAACACCATGGTCAAAGAAAGCTCAAGAAAGAGGGTGAAAACCCTAGGCTGAAAAAGAATAAAAAGAAAGAAGATAGCTCCTTCTCACTCGGGTATCACCATGTCAAAACATAGTCTACAACCTTTTTGAGGAGAAGATCTTCAAGGTATCTACCATGTCAAACATGGTCTAATGGCTGAGAAAGAGAATATGGAAGGTAGGATTCCAAAGAAAAAAATGTGATCAAGAAGGTAGAACCACTTACCAAGAAGGAAAACCACCAAGAATCATGACAAGGAAGGTGATCAAGCTCCAAGGCACTACATGCAAGGTTGGTCGACCTCCAAAGCACCCAAGATCAGTCCTTCTTTCTCCTCAAAGCTCCAAGGACGAACACAAGAGAGGGCACAAGAAGGAGGGCCGAAAAGATCACTTGCATGAAGGAGAAAGGGGTTATATACTCAAAGTAGGAGGGAAGTAAGGTAGGTGTGAGGTGTCAATACAACAGAGCACCAAAGGAACACTTGTCCACTGAGAAAACTGCCATGAAGACACTAAACATATGCATGCAACCTATGGTGATAAAACCTAGGTGGGTGTCAACCACATGGGTCACCACCACCCTAGAGGTCAAAACAAACATTAAGGTACCTTGTTTCAACCACAACAAAAGACCACCAAGCAAACAGGGTCAAAACACATCACAAGAAGGCCAACCATCTCAACCAAACCACACCAAGACCTCCATGGTCGAAACAAAACCCATCAAAAGAAGGTGTTTCGGTCATGACACACTCAAGACACACCATCAAGGTTGAAACATAGGTCTCAACACCCATCCAAGCTCAACATGGTCGACCCCAAGCAGAACCCTAGCATCACCACATGATGCCACCTCATTAACCAAGGTCCAAAAAGGATCCCCATAGAATCATTCTCTCTCTCATGATGCTAAGGAACTAAGGGAACACTCAACACATGACAAGTTGCAAGATAAAACCCCAAAAAGGGTAAATAACAACTTGGTCCAAAACAAGCATATGAAGCTCAAACAACATCAAAACAAGTCAAAACTGAAAACATAAGCATGTCACATGATAACAAAGCATCTCAAATGATTAGATTAATGTTATAAGCATCTTATTAAGCAAAGAAAGCCTACTCAAGCACTAAGCTAGGTTAGAGGCTTTACAACCATAAACCCCTAACAAGGATTTCACCCCCCCAAAATCCTACACAAAAAGAGACATATACTTCCTACACATCTCTTCCTCAAGCTCCCCAGTGGCTTCCTGTACACCATAATGATGCCACATAATCTTAACCAAAATAATATCCTTCTTCTTCTTCAAATTCTTGATACTCCTGTCCAGGATCAACACATGACCTTCTATGTAAGACACATCCTCATCTAGCTCAACCTCCACAGGCTGCAAAACCAACTCAGTGTTAGGACCTCCTCAACATGGACACATGGAGCACTAGATGCAACATGTGCAACTTAGGTGGCAACTCAAACTTATATGCCACCTTCCCAAAATGTGCCACTACAGGGTAAGGTCCCATATAACTAGGAGCCAACTTATCCTTCTTCCCAAACCTCAAAACACCTTTCCAAGGAGAGATCTTGAGATACACTCTATCTCCCACCTGGAACTCCAAGGGTCTGCGACAATTATCAACATATAATTTTTTCCTATCCTGGGATACCTTCAACTATTGTTGTATAATCTTTATTTTATCTATTGTCTAATGTACAAGCTCAGGGCCCAAAAGCTGGTACTAACCAGTCTCATACCAACACAATATAAACCTACAACATCCCCCATACAATGCCTCATAAGGTTCCATATCAATGCTCCTCTGATAACTATTATTATAAGCAAAATCTATCATATTGAGGTGCACATCCCAACTGCCCAAAAATTGTATGATACAAGCTCTCAATAATTCCTCTAAACTCTATATCATCCTCTCAGACTGTCCATCTGTCTGTGGGTGAAACACTATACTGAACCTCAACTGCATATCCAAAGTGGTGTGCAAGTTCTCCCAAAAGCGACTAGTGAATTGAGGACCTCTATCTGACATGATAGTAGCTGGGATACCATGCAAACATACTATCTCATCAACATATATTTGTGCAGGCTTCTCTGCTGTATATGTTGTCTTCACTAGTAAAAAGTGCGCTTTCTTTATCAACCGGTATACTATCACCCATATGGAGTCATGACTTTTGGATGTCCTCGAGAGGCCAACCACAAACTCCATCATAATATGATCCCATTTCCACTGTGGTATAGGCAACGGTTGCAACGTCCCTGTAGGCTTCTAATGCTCAACTTTAAGTTGCTGACACACTACACACTTTGCAATGAACTCAACCACCTCACGCTTCAAACCAGGCTACCAATACAAATCTTTAAGGTTATGGTACATCTTTGTGCTACCTGGGTGCATAGCATACATCAAAGAGTGAGCCTCTTCCAAGACCATATTCCTCAGATTGTCAACATCAGAAACCACAACTCAGCTATGGTAACATACTATCCCATCCCATGACTCATGGAAGCCATCATGCTTCTTGCTGCCAAAATTTGCTCGTATCTGTCATATCATAGTATCACTTTGTTGTGCATCTCTAATCTACTGCCTCAATGTAAGCTTCACCTATAACTATGCCAGCAAACATGCCAACATAGATATTTCCAACTTCACATTCATCTGACACAAGGAGACCAACATGTCTCTCTTATGGCACACCAAGGAACATAAGTGTTCCTTGTCAGCAGATGATGATGATGATGACTTCCTACTCAAGGCATCTACCATGACATTTTCCTTCCTTGGATGGTAATCTATGGTGCAATCATTGTCTTTAATCAGCTCCATCCAACGTCCCTGCTGCATGTTCAACTCATGCTATGAAAAGATGCACTTGAGGTTCCTATGGTCAGTGAAGATCTGGCACTTCTCACCATAAAGGGAGTGTCTCCAGATATTCAAGGCATGAACCACCATTGCAAGATCTAGATAATGGGTTGGGATAGTTATCCTCATGCTTCTTCAACTTTCACAACATCAAAAAAAATCACATTCTTATCCTACATCAGCACACATCCCAGACCACTCCTTGATGCGTCACAAAAGAATATGCATCCTTTCCCTCGTTCAGGAAGAACCAACACTGGCACACTAGTCAACCTTTCTTTCAACAACTGGAAAGCACGTTGACACTTGCTATCCCAGATGAAAGGCACATCTTTCCTTGTCAGCTTTGTTAGGGGTAGAGTTGTAGCACTAAAGTTCTTGATGAACCTCATGTAGTAGCCTGCCAGACCTAGAAAATTGCACACCTCTATTGACATCTTTGACTGATCCCACTATATCTCTGATTCAACCTTCTTGGGGTCCACACGAATACCCTCAACAAATATCACGTGCCCTAGGAAAGATACCTCCTTCAGCCAAAACTCATACTTGCTGAACTTAGCGCACAACTGATGTTGTCTCAACAAGGTCAACATTTGGAGAAGATGCTGCTCATGTTGTTGACTATTATGGAGTATATCAAGATATCATCTATAAAAACCACCACAAACTAGTCTAGATATAGCTGAAACACCATGTTCATCAAGTCCATGAACACTGCTGGTGCATTGGTTATCCCAAACAACATAACCACACACTCATAGTGAACATACCTTGTCCTAAAAGTTGACTTTGGTATGTCATCTGCCTTGATCACAACTGGTGATATCCTAATCTCAAGTCTATCTTGGAGAAGACTACAATACCTCATAACTGGTCAAACAGACCATCAATTAGTGAAAAGGAATACATGTTCTTTATGGTCACCTAATTCAATTGTCTATAATCTATGCACAACCTCATGGATCCGTCCTTCTTCTTCACAAACAACATGGGGGCACCCCACAGAGACGTGCTCGGTCTGATAAGCCTTTCTCAAGTAGCTCTTGCAACTGTTTCTTTAACTCTGCCATCTCAGTTGGCGCCATCGTATACGATGTCTATGTTATCGGTTACACACCTAGAACTAGATTGATCTCAAAATCAATATCTCGAGGTGGGGGAACTCCTGGAAACTCATTAGGAACAACATCCTCAAACTCACAGACAACTGGTACCTCCTGGATACTTAGACACCTTGCTTTGGTATCCACCATGTACACTAAGAATGCATCACATCCTTCCTCATCATCTTCTTTGCTACCATCCCTGACACTAGACACGTTGGAAGAATCTTCCTATCTCATTGTAAGATCTACATCACATCACCATAGACAAACATCGCCACTTTGGAACTACAATCCAAGACCACCTGATACTTCTCCAAAGTATCCATTCCAAGGATTACATCGAATCCATGCATGTCAAGTGGTATGAGGTCCACTTGAATGCTATGTCCTGAGAAAGAAAGGACATAGGAAGGACATACTCCCGTAGCTCGACGAAACCAACCAACATGGTTTCTAAATGAAGGCTATCATGTCTACAACTAATAGGAAAAGAACAACTATCAATCACTTCTCGAGTGATAAGAGAGTATATCACACCCGGGTCAACCAAAACATATATAAAGGAAGAAGAAGATAAATTAGAATGAAATAACTACATCTGACCTGTCACAAATCATGGGTTGACAAATCCTTCCAACTAACTCAAGGTGTAGAATTGAGTTGTTGCCTGTTGTTGCCCCGTCTTATTCCAGCTTGCCCAGAAGAACCAACTTGTGATGCTTATCAACGTCGTCAGCCTCCACCGCTACTAAAATACTGCCTTTGTGATCGCTACTGACTCTATCTCGACTGTTGGGTCACTTCATCCTCCTTCACATGACATTCCCACCTTAGATGTCCTACTTGTCCACACTTGTGGCAAGTCTTATTCTCATACTGTGGCCTAGATGGCCCTTTCACTGACACTGACACTGTGCTATGGGATCTTGTTGGTGGAAAACTATGACCTCTACCCTTACCTAGTGACCACTGTGTCTAAACACCTAACCTTTGCTGTGTCTGTGGTGAGGAGAACCTAAACTTCTTGAAGCCTCCAGATGACTGCCCCTGGTACTATTCTAGTCTCTTCCTGGCACTCACCTCATGTTTCTCAACAACCAACTTCTCTATCCTTCTGACCGACCCCATGAATGTGGCAAACTGCTCATGGTTCTCCAAAACTGACACTAGTGTAGTAAACTCCGTGCTCAAGACCTTCTAAAAATGTCCGATCCTCTCTTGATCTGTAGTATCCATATGAGGACAGAACCTTAGTAGCTCCATAAACTTCACCTCATACTCATTTATAGACATGGATCCCTACCGAATCCTCTCAAACTGGTTGATCTTCTCATCTAGGTAGGTTTGAGGAAAGTATCAACTGAAAAACTCCCATCAGAATTCCTCCCAACTGATCATGACACCATGCTTGTTTTCCTCCTCAATGACCCACTAATGGCCATCACTCCCCTTTAAAAGATACACAACATGCTTCTCCTTTTCTACTTCAGGGATGTTGAGGATCTTAAAGGCCTTCTCCAACTCTGTCAACCAAAGGTCAGCATCTGCTGGATCTTCTGTACCAACATACGCCACAACTCCAACTCCCCTCAGCCTCTCAAAGGTCTTCCCAGTTCCCAAAGATTCAACACTAGGAACAGCTACCCTTGACTGTGTGTGGGCATCCTATCTCCGATGTGCGTCACTATTACCATGAACTTCCAAAATAAGGACTGAAAGGTAGGGTTTTCCATCATGTCCATGTCAAACTAGGGTACCTCATGCACTCCATCAACCTCTCGTGCCTCCTTGAACCACCTCCAGGTTTAGCAGTGCTGCTCTCAGTAGCATGTTCTTTGTGTTCTCCAACCATCTTCTCTTCTTCTTCTTTTGCATAAGTAGAAGTTACCATTAATAGACTGGAGGACACTAGAATAGACATAGACCCTAGTCTTATGTCCACGTAGACTCAACGAACCTAGAGCTCTAATACCAACCAAACTGTTGTGTCCCACTCCACACAAAACAAAATCACTCAAAATAAAACACAGAATTAATACTAATCAATCGGGTTACCAAAAAACACAAAAAATCAAAACCAATTCCTCATGAGCATGGAAGCTGAAGCTTATCACATCTGAATCCACAAAAACCACCTATATATACAAACACTTGCTTAAAGATTATTACATAGCATTGTTTACTGGCTCACTAGCCACAACCTATGCATATGATAACTTGTCACATACACATACATGCCATATCTATACAACAAAGGCATATAGACAAAACATCATCTCGATATACAACATCTACAAAATATCCCCAAGGACCTCAAATGACATGGAAGACACATATGATTCTACTACAAAACATAAGAAGCTCATCCAACCTTTGCTTAGATACTGCTCCTCTTGCTGCTTAGCCTCAACAACACAGTCTCTACCTCATCATGCACGACCACCTAAAAGATGTGGAAACCCATGGGGGTGAGACCAAACGTCCCAGTGAGAGATATAATTCTCCGCCAACGTCTATTAAATGTACATGTAGATAGCATACTTAACAGGTTGAGCAGATTTAGCTAAATGATATGTATCCAATAGATAAAGTAGATTAAACAAACTAGGAAATTGTCACTGAGCAGTAGACCAATTACTATAAGAAGGAATATGAATAACATGTATAACATTTGACTTCTCTTACCACATTAAAATTCAAGAAATCAGTACAAAGATAAGGCAACAAGGTCATCCAATGTTATTTGTGTTTGACCCTAATCAAATACACAACAAGGTTGTGTTACGTCTTTTATTATTATTATTATTATTATTATTATTATTATTATTATGTCATGAGGAGATGAGGTATACCATTCATAATCCAACAAACCACTGTTAAGTCAAAATAAGTTCCATACAATATCTAGGAGGAGCCATACTCCTATGATCTCTCCACACCCTCAGTCAGTCTGAGTCTGCTGCAATTGCATATAGAGTCCAACTGCAAAACAACCTAGTCTGCCTTGGTATATAGTCACAACACTAGTAAAACTGAGTTATGACCACAACCACACTCCTTTCAAGGTATGACTATAGCCATCCTCAAATCATATAACATATAAGAACTGTATCACATCTTTGAGATACGACCTTGACCATTCTCATGCCAGGGTATGACTGGACCCAATCCTTTGAAATGCATATACTCAACAGTATACAACTTCAAGATTCCACTAAGGGAGAACTCATTTCACCATCTAGCAAGTACTGATGTTGAAGATGGATCTGTGGCACATTGCAACTACATGATTAAGGTTTCACTTTAGTAGTTAGCCCAATTGAGTATTTTTTAGCATGAATCAAGTTACAATTTATAAACCCTAAACAAACTCTACAGAGATAAGGGCATAATACAATTCTAGAATATATAAAACATATAAGGTGTGAACTCATCACATCACCACATGATACTTGTAACGCTGCCAATCACAAGGCCAACATCAATCTCACATCACTATGGGAGATCAATCCCTTAATCACATAACTAGAGGATAACACCTCACATTAGGCATTAAGCCTCTACAAGGTCATAAGTCCCATCACATCATATATCTTTGTCTCTCATTATTATCTCAACATGCCTCATAAGACCCATAACCATCACCGTAGCATTCCCAAGCAATGGCATACATTCAAGCTACAAGGTTATAATCACACAAGTAGGAGAGAGAAAATGCAATAACATGTCAATCATCTGATGATATCAACAAGCATAGAATACCCTAGGATTAGGGTTAGGGCTTCAAACACATAGCCGATTAGGGTTCCAAAGCACTATTCAATCATCAAACCCATCTCATTACCTCCCACTTTCTTGGAGCATACTAGGATTGAGAACATGATCATTAACTTAATTAATCAACTATCAAATCAACATTAGGTATCAACCCATACTTACATGAACATATGTATCAACCTTACAAAGTCCCACATATGTAGCGACCATGTACCCTTGTGAGTGTATCGACCATCCATCAAACATGTGTCACAACCACTCACAAAACAAGTGTCTCGACCACAAGCCAAGCAAGTGTCTCAACCACAAACAAAAACACATGTCTCAACCATGAATAATCATGTGTTTTGACCATCCTAGCATTAGGGTTGCAACCATGACACAAAGCATATGTCTCAACCCATAAGTATTACGACCATTAACCCATTAGGGTTTGGGTCACGACTGTGACACCAGGTCATGTGTTTCGAATGAAACAAAGAAAAACACCTCGACCATCTCCTGATAGCCAAAGTGTGTCAAGAAAGACACAATCAAAGGGGTACTGACCACCAAGGTTAAGCTACCACAAGGAAAAAACATCCCCAAAATAGGGTTAAACCATTATCAAAACAGAAGATTAACATCAAATAAAAACCATCATCAACAAGATGGAAAACTCCATGCAAAAAGAACATCAAAACTTTGAAATCTGAACTTCAACATGAAACTTCAAGAAACCAACTAGGTGGAAGAATACCAAAATTTAACCATAGGTAAACCAACTCGAAACCTCAAGAATACACAAAGGCCGAACCAAAACATGGTGATAAAACCAAGAATCATGTTGCATGTAACAACTTGACTACATCCATCACTTAGCAACCGAGTTCATGGAATTAAGGTTTATGAAAGAGAGCACTCTACATGAAAATACTGCAAAATCTAAAACCTTAGATCATGCTAACCTCATATAGAAAATTAGTATCAAGTTTAGAGGTCAAAATAGTAGCATGCAAGAAATATTATGGTGCAAGTAATAAAATAAGGTAGATAGTTACATAACCCACCTTAGGTAGAGAACCAAGCTCCAAGATCACAAGCTCCAAGGAAGAAGATGAAGCTCCAACCATGGTCAACACTTCAGACATAAGATCACCATAAAAGAGAAGAACAACATGGTCAAAGAAAACTCAAGAAAGAGGGTAAAAACCCTAGGCTGAATAAAGAAGAAAGAAGAAAGAAGAAAAAAGAGAGCTCCTTCTCACTCGGGTATCACCATGTCAAAACATAGTCCACAACCTTTGTGAGGAGAAGATCTTCAAGGTAGCCACCATGTCAAACATGGTCTAATGGCCAAGAAAAGGAAGACCGAACATCAACTCATGATAACCTGATGATCCTACCACAAGGGTAGACCAATACCTAGGTCATCAATTCCTCACATATACTCAAAGATATAGAGGAGGATTAGGATCTAAGCTAGTCATGCACATATATATAGTGTTAGCCATAATCACTTTATAGTTGCAAGAATTAAAGTTCACCCAAGAAGTTAATTTCAATGAAACCAATAAAACCTCAGAAATTGCCGTGAAACTAGAGCAATTAGCCATAAATGTAACCCAATACCTGATTTGGCAGTCTCAAAACCAAGCAAGATAGCTAATACAATCAAGAATTCCAATCAACCAAGCCAAGCAATAAATCAAGCAACTTGATCTTGAAAAGTATTTATAACATCTAATTGTTATAATCTCATCCAAACATCCTTTATTGACTTGGGAATCCATTCTAGGGTTTCTAAGCTTTATTAGGGTTTCTTGGTTTTACTTTCCAATTTTACCTTTTTAGGTCAACAAACACTAAAACCACTTTTCTACTCATAAAACCCTAATTACTCAAATTATCCAAATTAAGGGTCTTTATCCACAAATTAGTTCAAGACCATAATTTTCACGCCTTCTTGATTGATTTCCATAAAAAACCTCACAATTGTCAAAATTAGTGGTTTTAAGCCCATTAATGCACACTCATCATTAAGGAACCCTAATTAAGCAAACTATGAACAATTAGCATCCCATTAGATCGAATCTATCCTTTTCATGTCAAAAGGTTAAACTTTGCTCATAATAACCATGGAACATCATTAGATCCTTTAACCTTCAAAACTTACATTTTCAAATTAATTAAAACCATTGAAGATAGAGTCTTTATGCACTTTTCAAACTGGAAGCAAAACTAGACCCTGATTTATTTTTATTGAATTCCTTGCATTCTCTTGATAAAGTTTCATATATAATTTATCTTAATCTGAGCTACCAATAAATTTCTGGAATATTTGTAAGATTCACTTACTAGGGCCAATAAAAAAAAGCCATATTGATAATTTAGTATATTACTCACATTAGACACGTGGATTGGCTGGGTCAGGCTCCCAAATTTTCCAAGGAAGTGCCGAAGATCTAGTTGAAAGGTCCATACTACCGTCGTGCTTTGTGTTTGTCGTCTTGGGTATTCTCATCATTCTACCCTCTCTCTCATCTTCTTCCTCACGACCCTACCTAATCCTACACCTGGGCAAGTCAACCAGAGGGTTGACTCCATGCATGGGGGTGTCTGAGAGGCAGATAAACGTGTGAAAATCTTTGCCTGGTCCAAACAAAGCCTACTGAGGTCTCAAACCTATCAGAGGGGGTGAGTTCAGTGGTAGAGGTTCATGACCTCATGGTGTTGAACTTATAGGAGGGATCCAGGGGTTCCAATGCAAACTACCTGCTGGGTTTTTTTGGTCATGCCTTCCTTACGAGGGCCTCTCATCGTACCCACCCGAAGACCAGGCCATATATATATATATATATATATATATATATATATATATATATATATATAGCAATGTTGGCAGTTTCCCAAGGAATCTCTGCCTGTTCTGGCGATTTTGGGGAAAACTTAATCTCGCATACAACTCAAGAGAGTTAGGGATGATTGGATCCATTTTTATCTCCCTTACCCAATGGGAGAGGTTTCAATTTCAATTATAGGTCAGAGAGGGGAGGAATCAGATTTGGAAAACTATAACACTATTGCCTGGTTTCCTTATTTAGTCGAGAGCTAGGAGATAAGTCCTCGACCATCAGATCTCTGATCGGGAGACTGAGAGTCCGTGTGACGTCAGTATGGGCTGGGCGTAAGATTCCTAGAACAAATATAAATTGTTACATTTAATTCATCCCCTTTTAAAGGTCCACACTTTAGGAAAACTACCAAATTCAATATCTCTCTCTTCCTTAATTGTTTAATCCCAAATTTTTAGGAAAAGTCTATAATGACTTAAACTTATTGTGTGTAAAGTTTAGAACCGAAATTCAAAAATAAAAGATACTTTTCTTCATATGCAAGTCATCCACTCATACAAGCTCCATGAATGCCTAGCTGCTATCGATAATAATAGGAGAGGTAGCTCTTTGGAGCTATGGACAATCACTGCAATTGTCCACCTAATCTGGACTGAAAGGAACACCCAATTCCATGGTGGCACTGCTACTGATGAACTCTTGCTGTTCAGTAAATTAGAAGAGAAGATCAAGTCTTCATACAATGTTTATAAACATAGATTAACTGATATTAATCCAATTTCCAGTAGGAATTGGGACGTTATGTTATTAGAAACTGTAGCTTAATGCTAGATTTATAATAGTTTTTCCTTTAAGTGAGTTACATGTAAGGGTGTAGATTGTACTTTGTCCCATTTATGGGTTTTGGAATATATTTAGCAATTTTCCCAAAAAAAAGTCATCCACTCATAAGGCATATATTATATAATTAAAATTCAATTTTCTCCTTCTTTCTCTTCTATTTTCTTTATTTTTTATTTCTTTTCTTATTAGAAACCATGTGGAACCAAAAACAAAACAATAGTGGCCATCCATGCCATTATCTAGAGAATTCTACACAATTCTCTCATATGTACACAAATATCTTTTTCCTTGTACTTATTATGGGATTTTCTTTTATCCTTTTTCCCTTTTATCCATCATTGGATTTATTAAAATAGTATAACCCACGAAATCATGCATTAAAGGGAAAATTTACAAAGGAATCCAGTCTATAAAAATAAAACCATACAATTTTCCATTCGTGTCCCTTTTATTTGAAAAATTGCATTTCAATCAATACAAGAAAAAATTGAGGTTATAACATCCTTCCCCTCTTCTATGAATTTTTCTCTCAAAGTTTGACTAATCATACAAACAATTTAAGTAAGTCTGTTCCATGTCCATCTTCATCTCCCATGTGGCCTCATCCTCTCCATAGTGCTTCCAAAGAACCTTTACCATCTCTATCTTTTTACTCCTGAGCTCCTTCACCTTAGTATTCAGTGCCCTCATAGATGACTCAGGGTATGTCAGCCTCCCTTGGAGTTTGATAGGTTCAATTCTCAACACATGGGTCGGGTCCTTCACATAGAGCTTTAGAATGGACACATGGAACACATCATGCATCATATTATAGTGAGGGGATAAGGCTAAACGATAAGCATCTCACCAATCCGTTCAAAAATCTCAAATAGACCCATGTATGAGGGACTCATCTTTCCTCTATTCTTAGCTATAGCTTAGAGGGGTCATATTTTCAGAAACACATGTTCACCCATAGTGAAGTGCAAATCAGTCCGCATCGCATTAGTATACGACTTCTGTCAATCTTGGGCTCTCTTTAGCCTTTGCTTGATCAAAGAAACTATATCAACATACAAATGTAGTTATTCTGACCACAAAAAGGTCCTCTAACCAACATCATACTAGTGAAGTGGTGACTGTCACAACCTCCCATATAGAGCTTCATACGGAGGCATCACGATAATGGCTAGTAGCTGCTATTGTAAGCAAACTCAGCTAAGGGTAGAACTGCTCCCATGATCCACCCCAATCAAGCACACATGCTCTCAACAGATCCTCTAAAGTATGGACCATCCTTTCTGACTGTACAACAATCTAGGGGTGATATGGTGTGCTAAATTTCAACCTAGTACTAAGTTCTTCTTGCACTTACTTCCACAACTTGGAAGTGAACTTTGGGTCACGATCTGAAATAATTGAACTCAGAACATCATGTAGTCGAACTATATCTCTTATATAGTTCAACTAGGTCTGTCACCTTGGCAGTGATCTTTAGGGCTAGGAAATGTGATGACTTGGTAAGTGAATCTACCACAACCCATATTGCATCATGTCCTTTCTTGGTCTTGGGGAGACCCACCATAAGTACATGGTGATTTGTTCCCATTTCCACTTAGAAATTTCAATCGATGGTAGCAATCCACTGGGTCGCTGGTGTTCAGTCTGCACCATCTGGTATGTGATACTACTGGACACATATGCTACAATGTCTCTCTTCATCCCAGGCCACTAAAAGTACCGCTTCCAGTCCTTAACATCTTGGTAGTGCCAAGGTGTACCGTATACTTGGAACCATGCACTTCTTGCAAGATATGATTCTTCAAGGGTGAATCTTCAGGAACCCAAATACGGCTCTTGTAGAAGATCCCACCATCAACTCCAACTGAGAGAGGGGTCTGAGGTTTCTCTAACAAACCTTTCATCTTATCAAGCTCTAGTGTCTAGATGGGTAGCTACCAACTTGGTCAATAGGTCTAGTTTTATCTAATTGTTAGCCACACAGATCCAATTTTCTAATGGCTGCAGAGTCCCCCTAGCGAACTCTTCCAATTTTCTCTATTGGCTAGACAAGACAGCCACACACCTGAGCTATTTTTGATTCAGAGCATCTGCTATAACATTAGTTTTCCCAGGGTGATACACGATGGTGAAATCATAGTCTTTCATATAATCCATCCACCGTTCAAGTCTTTCTAAGTAGGAGGTATTTCAAGCCCTTACATCCATTATTTTGATCAATAACTTCAATCTTATACCTGTAAAATCCAAACTCCACTTGATAAGATATCCTCTCATAGAATTTCAACTCAGTGATTACCTTGTTCACCTTGTCTTTCAAATCATTTATCCATATTTTCTCTTAAGGGTGTGGTAATTCCTCCAATTCTCATCTATCATTAAAGATTTCAACTTAAGTATTTATTCCTCATATCATTTCTATTCCTAGTATGGCATGCATCTGTCTCATCTCTCACACTCATAACAAGTTGAAATAAGCATTTGGCTACCGTCCAAATATAGAGCTCATCCTATTCCAAGAGTAGAGACGATACATTTACACATTACCATTTTATTTTAAAATTTAGGTTGAATCATCCTCCTCTTAACTCCAAACCATGAATATTACCATTCTCTTAATTCCACATATACATATAAGAAACACTTTTCTCATAACCTTCGAGTGTTATCATAACTGTCATTTACAAACCTTAGTCATTTCCTCAAGGTCTCTAGGGTGTCGGTATTTTCGGGGTGATCTTAGCCTTATGTAACTAGGTAGTGCCTCTCACATTTACCCCTCGGGCCCCATGAACTCATGAAGGTGACCAACCTCCTAACTCATGAGTCTCGTGCAGACATAGCCATTACCTCCCGACCCTATAGTCTTGTGCATCCAGGGAACAATCAACTCCTACTTCCATCAGTCTCACCCCTTCTTGACCTTAGGAATGACTTAGGGTTCTATCGTTACTTTGTTTATTTTATCACACATTTTGCTTGTGGTTCCTTTTATGATACATCCTTTAGAATCCTCACCCGAATTCCCATCATCTTTCTGGGCACCCATAGTTTTCCCTATTTCCTTTCATGGGGAAACATGGCGATCTACCTATCTAGGCCTAGCCCCATTCTACTTGTCACTTCCATAGTGACTTTTCTTCATGTCCCTTAGAGATGGTCATACTTGGGTGTAAAGAATAAAACCCAATCTATGTGCTTTTGTGTTTCATGCACTTAATCTCTCAAGTTATTTTAATTGACCTTTAAAGTTACCTAAATTCTTAAACAAATTGTTGGTACTCACTTCTTTAGAAAGGTTTTTTCCCCAGGACAGGAGAAAACTATCACTTTATAGTAGGAAGGGTCACATAAACTTTCTTGAATATCATCACGTGTAGTCATATCTCCTATCATTATACCCATGCATGTGGCTAGAAAGCATACAACTTATTAACCATTTCTAAGTTTTGTATTATGTCATACTTGTTCGTCATTTGTCAAGGTTGGACCAGTTTCATACGAACATATGACACCAACTTGTGTGAGTGGCCCATCAAACACATGCCTCAGTCCAAGTGGGGCTTCCTTTGATCCAAAAGTTGAGGGGGGTTCCATGCTTAATCCCTATGAACGCACTCAACCTTGTGAGCATTATATGCACCAGATGCCTCTACTTTCCCTCTTTGGTTTAGGAACCTCATATTTACCTCCATTGCATTAGATATCTAAACCACATGACTAAGCCTCTCAATCACGTACCAAACCAAAACATGATATGCCATATTCTTCCCAACTTTCTCTTCTATGTAAACAACCCTTAGAGTCCTACACAAGGACTACCAATCTGAGTACGAGGCTTCAAAAATTATTACTATTACATACCTTTCCAGGATATTGGAACCCTCTTTCCCATACCTTGTAGGTAGGCACTCATATAATATATAAATCTGTATAAAAAACCTCTTTCTCTGTTCTAGGGTGTCCCTCCAAAGACATCTAGGGTACGACAAGCCTCTAGATCTCATGCATGAAGCAACTCAACTCATCCACTCAGGGTAGTCTAGTCTAGGACACATCATACAAATCTTTCTCATGATCCCTCATGTCTTGGATTCTAGGTTTCCAATCTTCTCCTTCTGAGTCTCACTCTTTCCTGAGTTAACCCTATCACTGGTCCTAGCATTAGAGGTTCCCTCTTGGCAGAGAGGTTGAGGTTCCTAAGATTCACATCTTATTCTCACATGGCTTACCTTATATGATGAAGTGGACTATCAAATATTATATCCAACAGAGATCATTATATACCATATTATCTCATTACATAACATGAAGCTTCTCATTCATTTCCTCCAGTGTGCCTATCTCAAATCCAACCAACATTACCCCTTTGTCTTAGAACTAATCCCATTGCCAACCTTGATTTCACTCACCTTTGCGTAGGTGCATGCTTATCTCCTACTCGTATCTGAGCAGGAAAACACTTTTGTTAGGGTTCCTACCTGGAGGAGTTTAAACCTTTTCATCAATACTAACCTTACAATATAGACTTTTATCTCTCTCCTATATCTTTTTCCCTTTTCAGTGATGACCCACCCTAGGTCGGGTCACCAAAAGCAAAAGTTGCACTAGGGGTCATACATCCACTTATTGTCTAGGTTTCACATGCATACTCCAGTCCTCCATGTATATCATGCATGCCTAACCTTCGTACTTGCATGCATGGACAAACTAAGATATCCAACTTATTGGGTTCTCTCTTTCTCTAACTACTACTTAATGTTTTGGTTGAGGTTAGGGCTTGCAAACTCATACCTTAGGTTTGTGATTCCTGTGACCCACTGGGGTTGTTTTTCCTTACCAGCCCTAGTCTATCTAGGGTTTACCTTTATAGAGTAGAAACCCATCAACATTTTCTCTTTATCATTATGCTCACTTTTATTATACGATGGAGGATGCCTAAATCCTTAACACTCTTATCTCCAAAACTCAGGAGGAGGTGGAAAGAGAGAAAACCTTAAGCACTTAAAGTTTGTTCAGTGAAAGAGGGTAAATAAGGGATGAAAGTAGATAAGAAATCCTAGAGGTATCTTATTTCGAGTCAAATTCTCATATTTTGGCCAAGAAGTCACACAGATTGCGGGAGTCCTCGTAAACTGACTAGCGGGGTAGAGGAAAATCTTTCCAGCCCCCAGATCGTGATACTTTTCTAAACACCTCCATCTTTGGAAAATCCTCTAATAACTCCCTTTGGGCTCTAAAGAATTTGTAAAATTTAATAATTATTAGAGATTATATGGAAAATCATGCTCTGATACCAAACATAACAACACCACTCCTCGGCGAACCATAATTAAGGAAGACCGAGAAGCTAGAGCCGTTATCCCAAAATAGGATCATATGGTTTTGCTAATAATAAAAAATAATTAATAAATTCTACCACAACTAAGATTAAAGC
This sequence comes from Alisma plantago-aquatica, assembly GCA_963693085.1. Lineage (NCBI taxonomy): Eukaryota > Viridiplantae > Streptophyta > Magnoliopsida > Alismatales > Alismataceae > Alisma > Alisma plantago-aquatica. The sequence goes on along the minus strand of OY856414.1, from coordinate 889,060,345 downwards.
AAGGTATAAAATTTTTCCTTTCACATACCTTTTAAAAAGATAGGATTTCAGAACATTACCCAAAGAGAAAACTAGCTAACTATATTCCTCCAAAATTTATTCAGCCTTGTTCTTTTCAATGTCACCTTTTATTGAACTTCCACTTTTCATCAAGCTTATAGATGTAACTGCATATTACCTAAAACATAAAGAAACAAAACATCGATCAGTATAACAAGCTATACTAGTATCTGGGGAACACAACAGGTTTGCATCTAGTTGTAACAACACATTACAATAAAATTATTTTATAACAGATCGAACTTTACATCTTAAACATAACTACTCAATCCTGACATATCCAAGCCTCTGTGCTGTCCCTACAGTGAACATGGATACTACCTTTCTCATATGTTAGATCCCAAATATCCCCTTTTGATCCGACCATAAAGGTAGACCAAGGCATAGAGTTGTATAGTCGTATGATCCTACCCAAAGCTAGACCAAGCATCGACTCATGATAACCTGATGATCCTACCATAAGGGTAGATCAATACCTAGGTCATCAATTCCTCAGATATACTCAAAGATACAGAGGAGGACACACACACATATATATATATGTATATATATGTATATATATACATATATATATATACATATATATATATACATATATATATATATATATATATATATATATATATATATATATATATATATATATATATATATATATATATATATATATATATATATGGGGATTTATTCGCTGCCCGCGCGAGTAGCCTGATTTTTTGCTACCCGCACATCCAAAAGTGTAACTATATGGTACACAAAAGTAACTCTAAGATCAAAAGAGTAACTATATTGATAAAAAAGTAACTATATGACTAAAAAAGTAACTGCGCAGAAAATATACAGTCAGTAAATATATGGACGTATTTTTTGATTTTGGTGGGGAAAATGATATTATTTTTGGATGAATTTTTTTGGGGAGCTAGGTAAAATGCTCCTCTACAATTGCATTTTTTTAAAAATAAGTGACCGGAAGGGTGTGCGGGTATTAAATATGAGCCCTATATATATATATATATAGTGATAACCATAGTCACTTTATAGTTGTAAGAATAAAAGTTCATCCAAGTAGTTAATTTCAAGAAACCAATAAAACCTCAGAAATCACCGTGAAACTAAAGCGATGAGCCATAAGCATATCCACATACCTGATTTGGCAGTCTCAAAACCAAACAAGATAGCTAATCCAATCAAGAAGTCCAATCAACCAAGCCAAGCAATAAATCAAGCAACTTGATCCTAAATAGTATTTATAACATCTAATTGCTATAATCTCATCAAAACATTCTTTATTGACTTGGGGCTCCATTCTAGGGTTTCTAATCCTTATTAGGGTTTCCTTATGGTTTCTTGGTTTTACTTTCCAATTTTACCCTTTTTAGGTCAACAAACCCTAAAGCACTTTTCTACTCATAAAAACCCTTATTACTCAAATTATCCAAATTAAGGGTCTTTATCCAAAAATTAGTTCAAGACCATCATTTTCATGCCATCTTGATTGATTTCCATATTTAAACCTCACAATTACCAAAATTAGGGTTTTTAAGCCCATTAATGCACACTTATCATTATGGAACCCTAATTAAGAAAATTATGAATTAGATCTAATCTATCCTTTTCATGTCAAAAGGTTAAACTTTTCTCATAATGTCCGGGGAACATCATTAGATCATTTAACCTTCAAAACTTAGATTTTCAAATTAATTAAAACCATTAAAGGTAGCATCTTTATGCACTTTTCAAACTAGAAGAAAAACTAAACCCTACTTATATTTTTGTTGAATCCTTGCATTCCCCTGATAAATTTTCATATATAATTTATCTTAATCTGATCTACCAATCAATTTCTTGAATATTTGTAAGATTCACTTACTAGGGCCAATCAGAAAAAGCCATATACAAGAAGCATTATTAGGATACAAAACTAGCACCGCTAGGGTTTCTCTAGCATCCTAATAGGAGATCAAGGAGGTGACTTCGAGAACCTTGGAGGGGAGGGAAGCCTCCCCTCTATCAACCCTGAAGCGTAAGGATGACTTCATCAGAGACTTAGGAAGCATAGGAGGGTAGATCTATACCTAAGAAGATGTGGAGGAAAGTATTAGGAGGAGCAAATAGCTTCAAAGAGCATGACTTTGCGCCGTCAGAAAGGATCAATGGTAGATGTTTCGTGACTATCGACAATGGTACATATGATACCATGGAGAAAGCCTGGGAACACACTGCAATCCTATATGTTATGGGCAAAAGGCCATACTATTACCATCTGTTGGCATGGCTTAGAAACCCAAAGGTGGGTTTGATCTCTTCTCCAAACCAAAAACAAGTTATTCCTACTTAGATTTAACTCAGAAGGAAATAAGAAAATAATCATTGAAGGGGACCTAGGTTGTTTGACAGTAGACTAGTAATAGTCAAAGACTATAAAACTCGAGATGATCCGTAGAAAGACTTCTTTAGTAAGATTCCTGTGTGGATTAATATGCCGAGCATGGGGAGGAATTGGTCCCCAAGAGCCATTAGAATCATTGCAAGCGAAGTAGGCAAGCTTCTGAGAATAGACTACAAATGTGTGGGATCTGAATCTTTGGGAGAAGCAAGGGCTTTGGTGGAAATTGATGCTGAGGAGGAACCTCTGAAGGAGATATAGGTAAACCTAGCCAGAAGAGAGTTTTTAGCTATTGCTATTCACTATGAACATCTTCCCAAAAGATGTAAGGAGTGCTTGGTGTTTGGTCACGATGAGTCTGATTGCCTTATGAAGACTACTGAAGAACCTGAATGCCAGGAGAAGCAAACTACTACACAGGTGTGGAAAGTGGTAATGGGTAAGAAAAGGACTAATCTGGCAGACGACCAGGTGAAGGATACTTGAAGTGCAGTCCCTGTGAATAATATGTTTGACAACCTAAGAGAAGAGCCTACCAAGGACACTGTTGAGGTCGAGGATACAGACGATAACAACAATAATGGGGAGGTGTAACTATAAACAGTGGATGAGATTGGCACTCAGGGAGGTGAGGTTTCTTTGAATTCATCACGGAAGAACATTAATACAGTGAGCAAGAGTCCAAGTAGAAGCGCTAGAGTGAACGGGTCACGTGTAAAATGATCTAGCAAAGTTCATTAATGACCATTCTAATGACGAATGTGCATGGTTTTGGGAAGCCAGATAAAAAGAGGGATGTCAGAAGAACTGTCATGGAAGCTACAATATCTATTGCAATCCTAGTAGAAACAAAAATCAAAGCTTAGATGAAACATACTATTGAGAAGATGCTACCCAGTGGATGGGAATGGATGACTTACCATGAAATTGATAATAATGGACGTATATGTATTGGTTGGAACCTCAAATCATGGGACCTCAACACTGAGGGTATGGAAGACCAATAGATTACTATCAAGGCTATCAATAAAGGAGGTCTAATCATCAACATTACTGTGGTTTATGCAAGGAATTGCGATACTTAGAGAATGGGATTTTGGACAGATCTAGAGAAGTTAACTACCATCATAAATGATCCATGGCTCATTATAGGAGATTTCAATAACATAAGGAAGAGGGAGGAAAAGGTAGGAGGGAGAGAAGTACCGACTTTTATACTGAGTTAATTCAACACTACCATTGATAATGCTGGCTTATCAAAGCTATCTATGGTTGGGAAGGAAATTTTCACTTGGCACAACAATCAAGGCATGGCTAAAAGAATTACCTACAAACTAGACAGGGTGCTTGCTAATGATGAATGGATTAGTAGATTCCCAGGTTTAAAGTCAAAACTTATTACATGTGATTATTCTGACCATTCAACTATTAAAGTTAAATTGAAGGAGATACCTGAGAGGAAGAAACCATTTTGATTTCTTAACTTCTGGATGGAGTGGTCGGGATGCAAAGAGATCATTAATAAAGCTTGGCAATCAGAGGTAATCCCATGTACCAATTCTGTCAAAACTAAAGGAAGTCAAGATGGAACTGAAAAGATGGGCCAGGAACCATGTTAACTTGAAAAATCTTATATCCAGAGAGAGGATAAAACTACATGATATTGCAAAAGTTATTCGGGTGTCATCTCTTGACAATGAATTGATCGAACTTGAAAAACTTACTCTAGATAGACTAGAGGTCCTTGGTAAGGCAGAGGAAATCTACTACTAGCAAAGGAGATGTATGGAATGGATAGCTAATGGTGATAGGAACACCAATTTGTACCACACTCCTGTCAAAAGGAGGACTGTAGTAAACTCCATAACTAAACTATACGATGAGCAAGGACTATGCATCAAAGATGAAGACACAATTGCCACAGATACACTAAGTTACTTTGAAAACTTGTACAATTAGGAGAACGATGAGGAGATTTTACTAGACCATGAATGCTAGCGCAAGTCATCCAAGAAGAGAACAAAATGTTGATCAAAATAGCAGAGGAAGAAGACATCAAGAAGGCAGTATGGAATATAGGTGTTAGTAAGAGCTTGAGACTTGATGGGTTCAATGGATTCTCTATAGAGAGAATTGGTAAATGATTAAGAATGATTTGTGCAAAGTGGTTCAATGGTTCTTTGAGGGAGGGAACATGCTAAGACAGGTTAATTACACTTTTGTTTCATTGATTCAAAAGAAAGATATTATCTCCTCACTTGCTGATTTCACCCCAATATCGTGCTGCTCTATCTTGTATAAGACTATTACAAAGATCATCACCATGATGTTATCAGAGATACTACCAAAGATAATATCTCATAACCAAGGTGTGTTTGTGAAAGGAAGGAAGATTGAAGAATGCTCGATGCTTGCAGTGGAGTTCACCCTGAACTTCAACATTCAGAGAAGTAATCCTACGGCTTGTATCGAACTCGATATTACCAAGGCATATGATTCAGTCCACTGGGCATACCTTTGGAGTTGCATGTGAGGCATGGGTTTCTCTGAATCTTGTATTTGACTGATCAAGCAATGTGTGTATACGAAATCCTTCTCCCTACTTCTTAACAGGAGCCCAGGAGGTTTCTTCAAAAGCAAGAATGGCTTGTGCCAAGGCGACCCTCTCTCACCATTATTGTTCACCATAGACATGGAAGGTTTTAGTAGAAGATTGGAGGAATCTTACTCTAACAGGTCAAAAAGGTCATACACCATTAGAAGAACAAAGGTACCGAGCCACCGACTCTTTTCTGATGACATTCTCATTTTCACTGAAGGAAGAGACCGAAGCCTAAGGCCACTTAGAAATCTGATCTAGAGATTTGGGAAGTATTCAAGAATGAAATGCAATGATAATAAGACACGCATATTCCTTTCTTGTTCCTGTAAAAACAAACAAAAGCTTGTGGAATGTATGGGAATTCAGAGAGGTGACTGGACCACGAAATACCTAGGAATCCCCATAGCAGGGGGGAACCTCAGAAGGAACCACTTCCATGAGTGCCTTGATTAATTGAAGGACTTGATCAACAAATGGCCTGGTAGCCATATATCGATGGCAGGTAGACTAATTCTAATTAAGTATTGTTCCATTGGGCTTATTGGTTACTGGTTAAGCCAATGAGAGATTCCAAAAGAAGTTCTCAATAGAATGGAAATACTCTTGGCAGATTTCTTGTGGGGTAGTGCAGTTCATACTGCAAGTTGGAGCAAAATTGCTTACCCTTGTAATGAAGGATGTAACGTGTCCGGATTCTACCACCTATAAGACTAGATTTCTTGGTTGCTTATGATATGTAATATCATGAATGCTATTATTTGGATATTCATTGCTTGGTTGAACTATTATGAGTTATACTTCGCCAAAATCTAATATAACATAAAAGGATATGGATGGGTTGTAGCTACTAGTGCACCTAGCCCGATATGGATGTATGTTGCCTAATGTGGATGTATGATGCTTTGTCCCATGTTAGATGTATGATGATATAATTTTTTCCCATACTGGATGTAATTCAAGTGCAGATAAGTGTAGTACAACCACATCAAATAAATGTAATAAAAAGGATGTTTACTTGATTTTCACCTTAAGAAATGGTTTTTCTCTCTCTTTCTTCTTTCTTCAAGTATTTTCCTTTATGCAACCTTACTAGTGTATCTTTTACCACGTACCAACTTTTGTTGATTCGTTTGTTTCACGTATGTTTTAGGTTTAGAGATAGCATGGGAGAAAAAAAATAGGGTGTGAGCAAGTTGTTCAGGTTACCTATTGTCTAGGATCCTGGTTAGCATACATGTTTAGACTATGAAATTTTCTATTTTTTCAATATGAAAATGTAATCTAAGATGTAATAATTCATGTTGTAAATATACATGTTATTGTTGAGAAATGTTATGTTTGTATGTTCATGTATGCGTATTATGCTTCCACATCTCTCTCTGATATAATTGTTAACATTTTCGGATTTGTCCTCTCGAGCCTTCTAAGTCTCGAGACGGCAGAATCCGAGGACGTTACAAAGGAGGTCTGGGACTTAAATGCCTAAAGGATCTAGTTGACTACCACATGATGAAGAGGATTAAATTCTCTATGGAGGGGAGTTCAATATGGAGTTCCTAGATGAATCTTAGGTATGGTGGTGACCTTTTAAGGAACCCAACCCACACATGGGGTTATTCGACTCTTTGGAGGAGAATGGTAACCATGTGGCCAAAGTACAAGGATGATCTGGACCTATGGGATATCTACAGTCAGAAACAAGCGATGCATCCCCAGTATGTACAATTATGGAGACCCATGCATTAACCAAGATGGAGCTTGACATCCTTCCGTGCCTTGAACGATTATCTTCCTACAAAAGGAAAGATCAGGAGATGGATCCCGAACATTAACCCTACATACTTCATGTTCCATGAAGGTGATGAAACTGTTTCTCATCTGTTTGGACTACAAAATGTGGAGGTACATGTGGAGCCGACCACAAATGAAGCTGAAGATAAGAAGACTCCTTAACTTACAAGGGTTCCTTGAAGTTATGAGCAATAACAATCAAGGGAAAGCTACTCTAGAGTTATGGGCAATTACATGCATAGTCCATATTATCTGGCTCAAAAGGAATAGCCAATTACATGGAGGTACCATGGAAGATGAGCTGTAAATGTTCAAGAAACTGGAAGAGGAGATTAGAATGAGATACAAGGTCTATAAATAGAGAATTTAGGGATCTCTACAATTGCAATAAGAAATCGGGATCTCATGTAAATAGAAGACAAATGTACGTCTTCTATGTTCCTTAGCTGAGTGAGTTACATGTAAGGGTGTGACTTGTATTTCATCCCACTTGTGGGCTTAAAAATATATTTATAGAATTGTCTAAAAATAAGAAAAATCCATATCGATAATTTAGTATATTACTCACATAATGCATGTGGATTGGCCGGGCCAGTAGGTGCTTGCCACATCGGCTCCCAAACCCGCCAGGGAAGCGCTGATGATCTGGATGAAAGGTCCATAATACCTCGTTCTTTGTGCATGCCATTTTGGGTATTCTCGTCATTCTACCCTCTCTCATCTTCTTCCTCATGATCCTGCCCGATCTTGCACCTGGGTGAGTCAATCGGACGGTTGAATCCATTCTTAGGGGTGTCAGAGAGGTAGGTAATGGTGCACAAATCTTCTCCTAGTCTGGACAAAGCCAACTGACGTTTCAAACCTATTAGAGGGGACGCACTCGGTGGTAGAGGTTCACGACCTCATGGTGTTGAAAAGAGACCTTGCGGGAGGGAACCAGGGGTTCCAATGCAAGGTAATTGCTGGGGTTTTCTGGCCGTGCCTTCCTTGCGAGGGCCTCTCATCATACCCACCCGTAGACCAGGCCATATATATGTATTATATGTATATATAAAGAGCAGTGTTGGCAGTTTGCCAAGGAATCCCAGCCAGTTCTGGTGATTTTGGGGAAAACCTAATCTCATATACAACCAGGAAGAGTTAGGGATGATTAGATCCATTTTTATCTCCAAAATCCAATGGGAGAGTTTTCAGTTTCAATTATAGGTTGGAGAGGGGAGGAACGAGGTTTGGAAAGCTGTGACAGTGTATCCTGGTTTCCTTGTTTAGTCTAGAGCTAGGAGATAAGTCCTCCACCATCAGATCTCTGATTAGGGGACTGAGAGTCCGTGTGACGTCAGTATGGGCCGAGCCCAAGATTCCCAGAACAAATATAAATCGTTACATTTAATTCGTCCGCTTTTAAAGGTCCACACTTTAGGGAAACTACCAAATTCAATATCTCTCTCTTCCTTAATCCTTTTAATCCCAAAATTTGAGGGAAAGTCTATAATGACTTAAACTTCTTGTGTGCCAAATTTGGAACCAAAATTCAAAAATAAAAGAGAGTTTTCTTCATATGCAAGTCATCCACTCATAAGGCATATATTATACAATTAAAATTCATTTTTCACTTTTTTCTCTTCTATTTTCTTTATTTTGATTTCTTTTCTTATTAGAAACCATGTGGAACTGAAAACAAAACAATAGTGGCCATCCATGCTATTATCTAGAGAATTCTATACAATTCTCTCATATGCACACACATATCTTTTTCCTTTTACTTATTATGGGATTTTATTTTAGCCTTTTTCCCTTTTATCCATCATTGGATTTATTAAAATAGTATCACCCATGAAATCATGCATCCAAGGGAAAATTTACAAAGGAATTTATTCTTTAAAAACAAACCATACAATTTTCCATTCAAGTCCCTTTTATTTGAAAAATTGCATTTTAATAAATACAAGAAAAAATTGAGGTTTTAACAGAGACACACTCGAGACACACCATCAAGGTCAAAATATAGGTCTCAACACCCAACCAAGCTCAACATGGTCAACACCAAGGAAAACCCTATCATCACCACATGATGCCACCTCATCAACCAAGGTCCAATAAGATGCCCCATAGCATCATTCTCTCTCTAATGATGGTAAGGCACTAAGGGAACACTCAACATGTGATAATTTGCAACATAACTCCTCAACATGGGTAAATTGTAACTTGGTCCAAAATAAGCATACAAAGCTGAAACAATATCATAATAGGACCAAACTGAAAACATAAGCATGCCATATGATAAAAAAGCATCTCAAAGGATTAGATTAAGGCTCTAAGCATCTTATTAATCAAATAAAGCATACTCAAGCACTAAGCTAGGGTAGGGGCCTTACATCTACTATGGAAGTATATAGCCAATCATATATGAAAATATCTAAAATATCCCGAAGGAAGACACTAATGTCAAAGTCTTAACGTATGTTTTTGTCGAGCATATATATCACCTTATTTGGACCTATTTTCGATTGCCCAAGTATCAACATAATCCTTTATTTTTACACCCAAACACCAAAAATGGGTTCTAAAATCAGATCTAGTTCTGTCTTTGGAGGAAGCTCCGTAGGAGATCTTTTTTCTTTTTTGTTTTGGATCTATTAAAGTTTCACGATATCTAACAAACTCATATGTAGACAAATAGAAAATATGCACAAATACAAATGTAATAGGAATTTGACAAACCTTTTCCAATATGACCAAGTGTTTAAGCCACCCCACCATACCTTCATCTTCTTTTTGTAATGTGTTGTATTCACAATGGGGTATTATGGGTGGTGTGTCTTACATTCCCTAATACAAAAGTATAATTGATACATGCATTACTTAAGAGGTTATTGGTTTGCAATACACCAAGCTGGCAATAGACAATCCCCTTTATTGCAATATCAAATTTAGACTCTGTAGTGACAAGTCAGAAGTTTATACCCATATGTAAATAATATTTCACCAATAACATTACACATATATATTTAATTGGCACAATATTATGCCACTAACAAACTTACACCGAGATGGTTTGGCGGCTCATTTGGAGTACTCCCATGGCCTTCAATGACTCCAATATGATCTTGTACCTTATCATCTGATCGACGTATTAGATGTTGAACTTAAGGTGGTTGAGAAAACTGAAGTGTATTCATGACTTCTCATATTTTTTGTTGTATCAAATCCTATATTTCCTACTGTGACATATCACCTTTTTGACTAGATCTTGGTTCCTTTTGGGAGGAGCCATAATAATAACGTTCATTTCCTACAACACTAACACAAGTAGTATACTCTTGAGTACCAAGAGTAATTATGAGTTCATCCCTTTAGCCTTGATGGATGAACATTCCATCCTTTCTTTACTGATGGGGATTCTAGTAATCATTATTAATGCAAATATTTAGTAAAACCTAACAATGAAAAAGAAAATAAACATGGCATTGTGAGGGTTGAACTGCATCATTTTTTTGCCACTTTCTAGGTTTCGAGGTTAGAAATTTCTCCTGAGCGGTTGGGGTGGACATGGAGTTGTAGATGTGATTGGTTCATTACTATATGAGGGAAAATTTTCCTTATTTCTACGGCAAAAGCCATAACCACCAAGGCCCACTAATGATCATACACAATCTTTCCCTGTCATTCCTTGTGAGCCTCATGGATAGTCTGATAAATTTAGAATAGATGTTATATTTTATGTAATAAGAAAAACTCATCAAGTACATTAAAATACTTAATACCTTAAACTCATCTGATTTATTGAATGCAACAAACTTATTCCACTCCTTAGGATAGAAAAAGTGTATTACTCAGTGGCAACCTTTTTCTTATTTATGGAAGTAGAGTCTCAAATGTTTATCATATAGATGCACAAAATTGTAAATGTGTAAAATAAAGATGACATGATTATGTGATTTGAAATGACTAGGAATGCGGGAGGTGTGGCGAAGAAGGCAACATGTGGGGCAAACGACTCTTGACTGGATGGTGCTCTCCATAGAGGGAGCTTGAGTGATGGAGTGGGAGCAAATCTCCAATCTTCATCCAAGTCTCTAGCGCATGGTCCTGAGAAGGTTTGGGTGGTACTTTTTACAAAAAATCAGAGGGATATGGTCCGAAGCTCAATAAAAAGGAGATTAGGGTTTCTGATGGAAAATGGATATACCCAAATGATATTACAATTAAGAACCTAGATAAATGGAGTAGATTAGAGGTCTATTACATCATCAGAGTGAAACCTCACTGGCCGTCTTTAGCGGAATCTCTCTATTGGATGTGGAAGATTTGGGGTTCAATTGAAGTGAAATCTAAAGGTAAGGGCTTTTTCATTGTCAATTTTTCAGGTGATAAAGATATGAGCAATGCTATTGAGGGAGGTCTGTGGTTCATCTATGGAAAACTAATTATTGTAAAGAAATGGGAACATGGTGAACCTTTGGAAAAACTCTCCTCACGTCCACAACCTAGTGCTCTGGCGACTAGGGTTACGGCGCGTGGGAGGTCCTCTACCCCAAAGGGTTACTTTCTCTTGCAGGTCTAAGGATTAGGGCGAGCTTCCTGGTACTCTCCCCAAGATGGCGGAGGAACTAATAGAGAGATACTCGAGACTACAGCTAACGGCGGAGGAAGAAGAACCAATCGAAGTCAGTACAGAACAAAACGAAGATGAGGTAGAACATCTGGGACTAGCGCTAGTTGCATGCATCCTTTCGGATAGAGCACCCAACTTTTGGGCGATGAGACGCACCCTCACACAGGCATGGGGGCTCTCGCAGAAGGTGGTGTTCAAACAACTGGAGGGATACATTTTCATCATTCAATTCATTGACTGGAGGGACAAGCAGAAGGTGATCGATGGGGCACCGTGGAACTTCGACAACAAACTGTTGATCTTTAAAGAAATCGAGAAAGACAAACAACCAGGGTTGATTTCCATCACGCACACCCCCTTCTGGGCTCGAATCTACGGGCTACCATTAGGGTTCCGATCAACCCAGACCATCACAAAGATCGCAGACAGATTGGGCGACATCCTCGATTTGGACGTTGACGAGCTCGGGTGGGAATCGTCGGCGAGAGTCCGGATAAACCTGGACATTACCAAACCTCTAAAGAGAGTCCTATGCATTACAGGAAATCAAAACAAACTCCTCAGCCTAGATGTGAAGTATGAATGGCTGACGACTTTCTGCCACATATGCGGGCGGCTAGGGCATGTCGAGCGGGACTATAACGATCGGATTGAAGGAGAAGAAGGGAACCAACAATGGGGACCTTGTCTAAAAGCATCACCACGGAAGTCGAGGGTGACGCTACATGAAGAGCTGCACGGACACACCCGAACCATGAAGAGGATAACCTTTAAAACTAGGCCGACGCAGGAGGGTCCGGTAAGAACAGGGACGTCCAGCGGAAGCAAGGCACAGTCCAGGCAGGACGACGGAGTCGGGGGAACTGAGGTACCGATCAGTGAAGGGCAAAGCGAAGAGAGTAGTGAATGATATCATCAATAATACCAGTAGGAGAACAATGTGGAATCTAACTACAACCTGAACGATTTATTCCCAGAACGACAGGAGGCACAGAGGCTGAATGGATGAACAAGCAAGGGCAAAGACGGAATGGAGGAAACTAAAGGGCGGAAGGAGTACAGGAGGAAATCATTCGGCAGGGACGAGTTACTGGACGTGCGGTGGCGGGTTCTTTCCAACATAGCCACGGAGGGGGACCACATCAGTATCAGTCGAGGGGGCATTATCGAGACCACCGCTGAAGAAGATGATACTAGAAAAGCACTGGAGCACATAAATACACAGCAGGAAACATGCAACGAATCCTTGAGACGCACAAATCAGAGCCACGTTAGAACGAGGGCACAAAAGAGGATGGATAGCAGGAAGAAGACAGGGAAGAAAGGGAAGGGTGATCCAAAGAAAACCAAGGAGCCATCGTGGGTGTACAAGATGAGCAGAGCACAAAGACTCAGGATACTGGAACATGAAGTTGTTTGGGACACTGTGTCGGGGAAGAGAGGAAGGCAATCGGAGTACTGTGACATGGAGCTAGATATGGTCAGACCTACGGAAGACATGACCAAGAAAGCTAGGAACAGTGGATCGACAGTGCACATTGAAGGGACATCAAATGTTCAAGTAGCGGAGACTGGTGGAGACCAGCTCCATGAACAGCTATGAAAATCATGAGCTGGAATTGTCAGGGATTGGGCAACCCTGACACGGTGAACACCCTCCGATCGTGGTGTTAGAGGGAGAGCCCAAACCTAGTCTTCTTAATGGAGACGCTTATCTCTAGTGCTGATCTAGAAGCAGTGAAAAGAAAGTGTGGCTTCACACAAGGTATATGTATCGACAGAGTGGGAAGGGCAGGTGGAATTGGCTTCTGGTGGAATGATGTTGATCTCAATATCATATCTTATTCGCAGCATCATTTTAGTTGTGAGATTGAAGATGGAACAGGATCTGGCAAACGGAGAGCTGTGGGCATATATGGTTGGGCGGACCAGCAGTTAAAGCACAATACTTGGGACTTGATACGTGAAATAAAACACAACTGATCTCCCTTCGGTGTTCTTTGGTGGTTTCAATGAAATTGTGTCAAACTCAGAGAAGATGGGAGCCCCCCCAAAACCTCTTCGCTACATACATGATTTCCGAGATGTGATAGATGACTGTGATCTGTCGAACCTGGGATATAGTGGAAGCATATTCACATGGCATAGGGGAACAACACCTAAAATGCTTGTTCGTGAAAGACTGGACAGGGATTTGGCGTGTCCCAATTGGGCAGCGAGATTTCCACAGGCTAGAGTTATCCACCTTCCTATAGTTGAATCTGACCATTCCCTAATTATCATCAACACAGAGCAGAGGAGAAGGCGTCAAAGAAGAAAACAAGACAATTTCTTTTTTGAGCCCATGTGGATGGAGGACGAGATGTGTGAACAAATTGTCAAAGAATCATGGGAAGGAGGCCTATCTATTGACATTCAAGGAAAGATGGAAAGGTGCAGCTTGAAGTTAAAGTCTTGGGCAGCCGAGAAATTTGGGAAGATGAAGAGCAGGATTAAAGAATTAGAAGGGCAGCTGGGAGAGGCTCAACTCCTTCTGCCGGACAGAAACAATCTTGACAGGTGCTCACACATGGCAGCCAAACTACAAGAGTGGCACAAACGTGATGAGAAATATTGGCATGCAAGGGTGAGAGTGAATGAAATGAAAGCTGGCGATAGAAACACGGTGTACTTTCACCACAAAGCATCTCAAAGGAAGAAAAGAAACAAGATAGAGGGGCTCATTGACGCCGAGGGATAGTGGAAGACAAAGGAAGAAGAGATTGAAAAAATAATCACTGATTTTTTCCAAGGGCTTTTCAAGACATCTAACCCGACGAGATGGGAGGAGGCAACAAGAGGGATAGAGAGGAAAATTGGGAGAACATAAAATGAAATTCTGGAAAGGGATATCACCACTGAAGAAATTCAAGCAGCACTGGAAAGTATGCATCCTAACAAAGCACCCGAGCCTGATGGAATGAAGGCTATGTTTTTCCAAAAATATTGGCACATAGTGGGCAGCGATGTGGCAAATTATATAAAGGGATGGTGGAAATCTGAAGATAGTATTGCTGATGTGAACTCTACTCTGGTGGTTCTCATTCCCAAAGTGAAAACACCAAAGGAGATTGGGGAGTTCAGACCTATAAGCCTGTGTAATGTTATTTATAAAATTGCTGCAAAAGTCCTAGCCAACCGCTTACGTCCATTGATGGACAAGATCATTTCTGAACAACAAAGTGCTTTTATACCGGGAAGGCTTATCACAGACAATGTGTTTGTTTCTTACGAGCTATTCCACACTATGAAAGGCGAGAAGAAGAAAAAGAAGGGACATATAGCTCTGAAGCTAGACATGTCAAAAGCACATGACAGAGTAGAATGGGGGTTTGTGGATTTCATACAGGACAAGTTAGGTTTCGGAGAGCTCTGGAGGAAAAAAGTCATGAACTGCATGTCGACGGTATCTCATTCCTTTTCCATCAATGGGGACCGTACCAGGAAAACTCAACCATCCAGAGGACTGTGCCAGGGTGACCCTCTCTCCCCATATCTTTTTATTTTATGTGCTGAAGCTTTTTCTTCTTCACTAAATTTGGCATCACAGTAGAATGATATTCATGGAGTGCGGGCCAGCCGACATGGGCCGCACATTTCTCACCTTTTCTTTGCAGATGACTCCATCCTTTTTGTAAGGGCGACCAAAGAAGAATGCTTGAAATTAGCTGCGATTGTCAGCCAGTATGAACAGGCATCCAGACAAAAAATTAATTTATCAAAGACTGAGGTAGCCTTTAGAAAAGGAGTATGCAGAGAGAGGAAGGACGAGATATGTCAAGTGCTACAAGTTAAAGAGGTGGAGAAGCATGGGAAATACTTAGGCCTACCTGCAGTGGTGGGAAGATCCAAAAAGCACGCCTTCTCATACATCCAAGATCGGGTGTGGAACAAACTTCAAGGTTGGAAGGAAAAATTGTTGTCCAAAGTGGGAAAGGAGGTTTTAATCAAGGCAGTGGCTCAAGCGATTCCATCATACCTGATGAGTATTTTCTAATTACCAGCATATCTTCTTGATTCCATCAACAGTTCCATTGCTAGATTCTGGTGGGGAGCCAAAGATAGTGAACGGAAAATAGCCTGGGTCAGCTGGGAGAAACTTTGCACACCAAAAAATCAAGGAGGCATGGGATTCCAGAACATTAGTATTTTTAATCAAGCTCTTCTCGCAAAACAAGTGTGGCGCCTTTTCCACAGAAAAGAGACGTTGGCTTATAAAGTCCTCAAGGATAGATACTTTCCAACAAGCAATGTACTCAAGGCCGTAGGGGACATAACCCGAGCTTCACATGGAGGAGCATCTGGAATTCCAAGAGTATCATCCTAGAAGGCATGCAATGGAGAGTAGGAGATGGCAAATACATCAACATATGGTCGGACAATTGGATACCCAATCTAGACGGCAACATAGAATCCAGGTTGGGCATATCTTCAATGACAGTACAACAAGTTCATCAAATCATTAACCTGGAAGCAAGAGAATGGGACAGAGGGAAGGTGAATGCGTTGCTATCACAAAATGTGGCTGATTTGGTGCTTGCTATTCCGATAGGGGTAACGATGAGGGAAGACGGGATTTTCTGGAAACCAAGCAGGAGCGGCGATTATACGGTGAAGTCAGCATACTGGATGGCCACTCAACAACCGAATAACACAGAGCAATCAATCAACCACATGAACAAGGAGGTATGGTGGGCAATTTGGAAGTCATGTCTAGCTCCTAAAGCTGCACATTTTCTATGGCGATGTGTCACCGACGCACTGGCCACAGTTGGACGACTGTTCGATAGATATTGCCACCAAGACGGAATTTGCAACATATGCCGAAGGGAGAAGGAGGACATAACCCACATGCTATTCCGATGTGACCAAACATGGGAGCTCTGGAAAGAATATCTGGTGGACGTCCAAGAGCATATCCGTCAGCTAAGTACAAAAACCACACATGAAGCTATCAAGGCAGTGGTCTGGCCGGAAAATGGGAATCCAAATGAAGATACAGCTGCAGCCCTATGGGCGATCTGGACAAGACAAAATGACATCACCTTTGGGAACAAGGTGTGCCACCCACTAGTATTGAAAAATGCTATGAGACCATTAGTCAAATCGCAAATGGACACGGCCACTTCTACTGGAAGTGTAGCGCCAACGGACAGCCAAGCATGTTGGTGTAAACCGTCGGCAGGAGTAGTGAAAGTAAATTGCGATGCGTCAGTAGACATTCAAGGAGCGGACGGGCTGGGTATGGTCTAGAGAAGCGCAGATGGAAATGTCTCCCATACAATAGGAAGACGACACCTGACTCTCAAGGATTCTATATGCGCTGAAGCACTAGCTATCAGAGAAGGCCTCAAGCTATCCAAAGAAATGAACCTCACCACTGTAGTACTGGAATCGGATGCCGAAGCCGTGATCAAGCTCATTGTAGCTGGAACTAAAAGGGCAGATCTTCTGGAATCCATTCTTGAGGACATAGCCCACCTCAAAGTTTTCTTTTCAAGCATTTCCTTTGTTTCGTGTCGTAGACAAGCTAATGGGTTGGCGCATAAGTTAGCCCGAATGGCCTCTAGTAGCAATTTTTCTTTCAGTAGATATAACTCGTTTCCTTCTTCTGTAATGAACGGCATTAAAGCAGATTTGATTACCTAATGAAAATAGCTCGTTTAACTTCAAAAAAAATGGGATGAAGATATGTTTGGTTACACCAGTTCCTTCCTTGGAAGGCCGTTGTAGGTTGATTCTTGTACTAGTATGTTCATTATATTGGAGTTTTCTTGGATGCATGTCCTATTACTAGTGGAATCTGGTTTTCCAAAGGAAATTCCTATTCTCATTGATGATGGTTTTGAGAACATAATCCACATTGAGTATGAGTGGTTTCTGAACATTTATGCTCATTTTAGTAAATTTGGGCATGAGTATAGTACTGTCCTAAAAATCCTAAGGTTCAGGAAGTACAACAGGAGAAGAGGCACAAAAAGATGTGGGTTATGAAACAAATGATTCAAGATATAGTGGAAACGGTAGAATTCTTTGATGTTATTGGTACTTATGGTGAGGAGTCACTGACAAACTATTTTCAAGTCGTTGTAGTTACTCCTACTCCTTCAGTGTTCAATGATTTACTAAGTTCAAAAGTACAAGGAGGAAGTATGTGACACCATCTCAGTTCTCTAAGCATCCAAGTGTTGCACATAAGTGTATTGAACTCTCTAAGAACAAATTTTGTACTCTTGAATTCAATGAAGAAGATGGAGAAGAAGGGGATATATATGGGGTGATCTCATACAGAAGAAGTCCAAATGACTAGTCCTTGTAGTATTACCTCTTGGAATGTGTCAAATTCAAATAAAAAGCTATTGCGTATCTAAGAGGAGGTCAGTAGAATGGGTTGTGATATAACTATTATTCTAGTGTCTCATGTCATCTCAACTAGACATGATATTTGGAGGGGTGCTCATTATTTCAAATAACAAATTCCATTCCTTTGATAGAATTTTTTTCTTTAGAATAATGTACTATTCAATTAGGAAAATTTCTGTCAGTCTTCAGTTGGTGCATTGTGAAGTTTAGCTTGGTAATTCTTCTTTCTTATTCTCACTGTCTATGGTGTTAACTCTAATAAGGTAGGAAAAGTCTTAGGGAGGAACTGATTCATATTTCTTAGTCTATTGATAGTCCATGGTGCATTATTGGAGATTTCAATATTGTTCATTATAACTAAAAAGTTGGGTAAGCATCCACCTTCAACTATGTCAGTAAATGATTTCAATGATGCTCTTGAAAATAAAAGGTCTTCTGGAAATACCTACTCAGGCTCATAGTTCACTTGGGATACTAGGAAAAAATGGTGTTCCCACTTATTCTAAGATTGATAGAGTTTTTGTAATCATAACTTTCTTGACTATTACAATGAAGTGTGTGCTCAGCTTCACTCGACTCTTTATAGCGATCACATAATTATTAACCTGTTTTTGGCTAAGATTCCAAAGATAGGTGCCCCTTTAGATTCATTAATCCTAGATTAGGCAACTTGATTTTGAGAATATTGTTAAGATTTTTTGGTTAGATTTCTCATCAATCAGAGGGCCTCCCTGTATAGATTATACCATAAATTGAATTGTCTTGATGGATTCTTAATTAAATGGAATATAGAATGTGTGGGGAATTATACTTCTAATGCTCGTAAGTTATAAAGCTTTACTTTGAAGCTACAATCTGATGCATACTATAATCCTCTTGATAATGTAGTTCTAGATATATTGATGATTGCGAAGAAAGAAGCATTTGAGGTTATTGATGTTGAAGAGGTTTTATTAAAACAAACATCAAAGATTTTCTAGTTAACTGAAGGAGATTGGAACTCTAGATTCTTTTATACTTATTTAAAGACAAGAAGATTGAAGAAAAACATTTCTTTTATTAACATTGGTGATTCTCAAGTTAATAATCATGCTGTGATTAAGAATCATATTATCGAGTATTATGAGTAACTCTTTAACTCTACGCCTATTTTTGTGATAGAATGGAAGGAAAAGTAGTGTATCCCATAAATTTCTTAAGAGAAAGCAAAATCTTCAAGTGTATGGGTTACGAGAGAAGAAGTTAAATCTACCTTAGATAGTATGAAATGCAATAAGCCTTCTGGGCCTAATGGATATAATGTTGAGTTTTTCAAAGCTGTGTGGGGGATTACTGGAGAAGATGTGGTGAAAGATGTTCTTAACTTCTTTGATAATTCTGAACTCCAAAAGAAAGTAATATGACCTTCATTTCTTTCATTCCTAAGAGCAATATTGTTGAATCTATTAAAGAATGGAGACCAATTTCCTATACAATATAGTCTATAAAGTTATTACAAAAATTCTGGCTAATAGTTTGCAAGTTATTATTCCTGATATCATTGACTTGAACTAGGTGGATTTTTTTACAGGAAGGAATATTGGTGATACTCCTTTTTTAGCTAATGAGGTTATGAGTTCAATCCCCTATTTTATGGTTCCAAAAATGTGCATGAAAGTAGATTTAAATAAAGCATATGACATTGTTGATAGAAACTTTATTCTTTTCCTTATGATGAATATGGGTTTCCTAGAGTGCTGGACTAAATGGATAAATGAGTGCTTTGATTCTACCTCATCCCAGGTGTTGTTCAATGGTGTTTCGACTAAACTATTTGTAGGGAGAAATGGGATTTTCTAGGGAGACCCCATTGCATGTTATCTGTTTGTAATTGCTATGCAGATCTTAAGTTCTATTATGAAGGCCTTTTTAGATGGGAAGAAGATTGATCCTCTAAAAGCTTTGAAGATTTTTTGAATTTCAAACCTCATATTTTCTGATGATTTGCTCATCAACACTGTAGGAGATAAGAAAAATGTTGAAGTTGTTAAAGAACTCTTGAATGTCTATGGGGCTATCTCTGGTTTACATATGAATCCTGCTAAAAGTTAGATTTTCATGAGTAAGAATGCTGGGAGAAAGGTGATCTCTTCCGTTATTAATGTTTCTAGTTTCTCTCTACCTGTTAAGTATCTAGGTTTGGCTATCTTTTTTGGTAGATTGACGAAGACTATGTGCTTGCCTATTGTGGATAAAGTTAAAATGAAACATAATTATTGGAAGACTAGGATGTTACCTATGGCAGAGATATTAGAGTTTATAAACTCTACCTTGGCCTCTTATTTTATTTTCTAGTCAGCCGCTTTCACTATTTATTCCAATCAATGAGTTTGAAAAATATTCATGGATTTATTTATGGGGAGATACAAAGAAGAAGCTATATCCAATTTCGTAGAGTCAAATTTAAAGACCAAAAAAAGGAGGTCTGGGTGTTAGATGTATTGAAGATTGGATGGAAGTCGGGCTCATAAAGAACCTTTAATATTGCTCAAAACAAAAATTATCTATGGATGAAATGTCTGTATGGAAGATACATACAACAATATTCTATTTGGAAAAGAAAGCTGAAGCTAGGGTGTTCATGGCTCTGGAAGAAGCTGCTAGATGTGAGGGAAAAGCACATTGATAAATTTGAAATCTATATTCGTTGTAGTCATGATACCTTGTTGTGGTTGGACACTTGGTGCCTAGTGGGTAAGAATCTTATCTGTATGTTGTGAGCTCACCTCATTGCAAGATTTGTGAATATGGAGAAGAGTAGGGTGAATGTGTGTATTGCCAATGGTGTGTAGAATTTTCTTGATATCCTTGGGTCTGATGATGCTTGTACATTTTTTAATAATCTCAATCCACCTACTAGAGGAGGTGATGACATTCTCTTCTAAAAAAAGGGAGTTTTCCTTGAGAAATGCTTGGGAGGCCTGCAGGAAGTTTGTTGAGAATGTGGTTTGGGATAGATGGGTCTGGTCAAAGAAGATGCCTAGAAGGATTTCTATTGTACTATGGAAGGGTTTTCTCAATCATTTTCCTACCCATGATGTTCTAAGAAGATTTGGAATGCAGATTGTCTCTATGTATATTCTTTATTGTGAGTAGGTGAAGGATTGGGAGCACTTGTTCTATTGTTGTTTTTTCTCCAGGAAATTCTGGATGCATTTTGATGCCAGCTTTGGTAGGAAAGTTGGTGCTGGTAGGACCTTTTAAGTCTGAGGGGTGAGGCCATAATCACTTATTCTTTGATCATTGATATTATTTAGCAAGAAAGGAACTATAAGTTGTTTTCAAATAACTATAGGAACTTTGATAATATATTGACAACTATTATAGATGATAGAGGTTTGACATGTAGATAGTAGGGTTCTTTTGTACATGTAGTTCTCTTTTTTCTTTACTTTTTCTTTCTTGCCTTGTACATATTTCCACCTTTGGTGAAAAATAACAAAAATGGAGGGGAGGCGCGCTTGGTGCAGCAAAAAAACTTTTTCTTATTTGCATTACTTACATTATATCTACTGAGATTGGTATTACAAGTAGTCCACATGTTTCCATATTGTTGTAGCACCTTTTCTCAACAATCTTTTTCATCCAGGCAATAAAAGGTCTACCAAATAGTTGTACCAGTATTAGAATCTGCAAACAAAAGAATAATTCAAAATTGGAAAACTCTATACGAGATCACATAACTCACATATATGTCTTTCCATAAGAGGTCTTTTAGGTAAACAACTTTATACCAAGTTTAAATATCTATTAGAACCTTGTTGTGCATAAAGGCTCCTAAATAATGCCTCAAAATATGACCATTATCTCCAATTGGTTCTTCTGTCTTATCAAACTGAATGACAAACTTCTTCTCTTTGACCCCAATCTTTTCTGAACTGTGCATGAGTGTGGGCTCTCTAGTATGTGAAGCATCACCCCTGTCAAAAGCATTAACACCAGACTCCTCTAGGTGCTTAGGATCAAAGTTCCCTCCCTAGAGGACATGCTATAACAATATGCAAAACAGTGAGTATACATATAAGTGAAAGAACACACACACACGTCTAGCATAAGGGATAATGAAAATATAAGTGGAAAAAGCATATGGGACTTAACTCATATGTTATTGCAAAATATGGATATATAAACATGCCTATTTAACAGATAATAAAACATACATGAAAAACACATGCATCTAGTATTGGTTGAATTGCTAGTCAACTAATATTTCTAATATTCCTTTTGTGTAATCTTGATGCTTATAGTATTTATTAGTATTAATTTTGACATTTACACTTGGTAAACAAACTGAAGATGGACTGTAATCATCGTATTGTCATAGTACTCTTTTTCATCTATAGCATATTTAATGAAACACCTTTTACCATGAAGAATGACATGCTAGTTTTTATTTTTTGGGTCATTAATATAGAATACTTACTTCACATGTGATGCCACTTGGCTCTTCCTTCTTGACAATTTGTTTAGTATTCAATAATGTGAAACCCAACTTTTCCACTACAACTCCTTTATTATTATCAACCAAATTGTACCTAAAGATGGAAACTCTAGACTCTATGTAGTCAAATTTTCATGTCTTCATGAGCATCATAATATGCCACTTTATCTTCTCACATTCTCTACATTACTATCATCTTGACGTTTTGTTAAGTATAAAAATGCATTCATGTCATACCCCTTGTATGATAAGATGTCCGTTTTTGGTTCAAAGGTGAGCCATTTGATGCTCACCACAATGTCATTTGGTGTTTGAGATAGTTGTACAAAGACTTTATATTCAAACCATATAGTAAAGGTTTGATTATGATCTCCACAAAGAATCATTAAACTAGATCGGGGATACTTTCTCCTAATATTATCAATGTGTTCTATGATATATGCCCACTTTTTTAATGTTTGTAAATGTACATGAGTCCTTGTTCATACAACTAACAATTAATTCCTTTTTCTCATGCTCATTTGGTTCCCTTTCCACAATAAGATTCATTGTGATGGGACTTTAAATTGCAACATGTTTTCTTGTAGTTTATAAAATCATTATAAGTGTCCATCACTTCCCCATCCACATAACCTTAATAATTTTCCCTTCAGGATGGTAACGATTTTGAAGATCACCCTTCATGTACCGTTTAAAATGATACGTCTAGTGTAAGAAAACCAGACCCAAGATCTTCACCTCCCTAGTCAAATGGACAACAAGATGAACCATGATATCAAAGTCCCAAGTTGTCACACATGTAATGATCACCACCTTTTGCAACTTATCAAGATTGTAACAATTAAACACATTTCTATAGATTTCATTGAATAAGAAACAAAGCCTTGTCACTATAAATCCTACATGCTTTGACAATATATATCTGATATCCACATGCAAAATTTTCTACACTCTTGTGTGAAAATCAAGAGATTATTTAAGACCTATAAACTTCACATTCTTCATTCCACCATGAATATTGGAAGAGTAACCTTGTAGTGCCTTAACATTTTGCAATCAATTGCAAATTGTATTTTTTATCCTTTTGGAAAAAGTCTAACATACATGAGGTAAATGTGTGTGGCGACCCCTCCTAGATGTTGGTAAGTCTTTTCTTATACCCATTGCTTGTAAAGCCATTCTGGGTTTGGTTCTACCTTTGATCTTTGTTGGTATATTCAATAGTGCACCAATGACGTCGCCACATACATTTTTCTCAACATGCATGACATATATACAATGCCTAATTGTTGAAGAACTTAAATAAGGAAAATCCAAAAGTGTTGACCCCTTCTAGTGTAGAAATTTATCACACATATGAGTACTTAATGGTCTCCTACCAAATACATCAATAATGGTTTTCACTCTTTTATATTCATTGTTTCTTGATGTAGGTCTATGGGTACTTTGTTCCTTATTTAATCCATTAAATGCTTTGTGCTGCTTTCAATAAGGATGCACTTGTGGGGGAGATATTTGTTGACCAAGATATATGATTTTTCTAACATACTTCATCCAAATTGTATTAGTTTTTTCTTCACATACATGACATACTTTGAATCCTTTTACACATATATGATAAATTCCAATAAGATGGAAAAGAATCAATTGTGAAAAATGACATAGTACATGAGTTAAAGATCTTTTCATGAAATAATCATCAGTGACAATGCTTTCTTCCCATAGTTTCATTAAGTCATAAATCAATAGTTGAATGAAACATAAATGTCATTGATGGGTTGCTTAGGCCTTGAAATCAAAACTAACAACATGACACACTTATTCTTCATACACAACCAAAGAGGAAGGTTGTATATAATACTTATAACATGCCAACTACTATGTTGGATACTTAAAGTATTGTATGGATTCACCCTATCATTATGAAATCCAACTCTTAAGTTTATCACTTCTTCACCAAATTAAGGGTACAAGAAACCATTTTTCATCATGATGAATTAGACACATGTCGTAGGACCCCATCATTATTTTCTTTTAACTCTGCATGCCAAGATAGATTCAAAATATCTTCCAAATTAGAAAATGAGCAATGAAACATTGGATTATAGGTAGATACCACATCACCTTGACATGAGAGCCATTCTTGGTCTTACAAAATGTCATCATTGTGTACATTGATGCCTCACATTTTGTAAAATCTTTCAAATTGCTATTGTCCTTTTACAATAATACACAATTATTTGAGCATGCATGTATCTTCTTAGCCTCCATTCATTGGGCACAACTTTTTCTTTGCTTCATATGTTGTGATTGGAAGCTCGTTTCCTAGAATGAATTTGAGCTTATTGGCCCCTTTTTCCCACGGCCCATCTGCCCAACCAATCTGGGGTAAATGGGCATGGATCTTCACCACCCTCGGATCTTGAGAAGTCCATCATGGTCTATTAATCTGACGGTCCAATTGCTTTGTCCGCTCTTTCCCTTTCCCCTTCAGGAAACCAGATTGCGGCTGGTGAAGCTCTCCTATTTCAAGCCGGATCAGGTGACTAGATTGAAGAGAGCCCAAAACCCTAGCCCCTTTGCCATTTTAAAGCCTCCCTATCACCTTTTAGAAGAAACACTTCCTTTACCCTCACTCCCTTCTCCTTTCTCTGCCCCCGCTCTCTTCTAGTTTCTCTTCTAGCGACTTCTTCCCCTGTAGGAAGGTGGGTCAGACCTACAGGGGAAGAAGTCGCTAGAAGAGAAACTGGAGGAGAACAAGGGCGGAGAAAGGAGAAGGGAGTGAGGGGAAAGGAAGAGTTGCTTCCAGAAGGCGATAGGGAGGCTTTAAAATGGCAAAGGGGATAGGTTTTTGGGCTCTCTTCAATCCAGTCGCCTGATCCGGCTTGAAACATGAGAGCTTCACCAGTCGCAGTCTGGTTTCCTGAAGGGGAAAGGGAAAGAGCGGACAAAGCAATTGGACCATCAGATTAATAGACCATGATGGACTTCTCAAGATCCGAGGGTGGTGAAGATCCATGCCCATTTACCCCAGATTGGTTGGGCAGATGGGCCGTGGGAAAAATGGGCCAATAATCTCAAAATCCAAATAATATTGATCAAAACATGTGAAAATCGAGCTAATTTCAAATGATCATATCTTGAGCTAGGAGCCATCGATTGAGGTGATTTTTGTGTCGTTGATTTTTTAATTGAGTCCACTACAATGTGGTACATATTAGAAAGATAAAAGATCATGGTGTTGAGGTTCAAAATTAGATGCAAGAAGATGACATGATATAGCAAGATATTTAGTTTAAAAGTACAAATAAATGTCACACATTGCGAAATTGACCATTGTAGTCGCCAAATTGGAACAACACAACTATCCAATTATGAAACTAATGTCAAATTGAGTAAGAGATAATTGATGAGAGAGGAGTACAATAGAGGAGAGAGAGAAAATCAAGGTTTTCATAGGTAGTCTAGAATTTCATAAGATACAACAATAACCTCTGATAATGGTTGTCTTCTCATAGTTATGGTAACGTGAGAGCCCATTAAAAACTTACCCATAAAAGGGAGAGACATCAAGGGAGAGACAACAAGGGAGAGCAAGTCGATGCTAGCACGTTGACTAGAAGGAAAAACCCCTTCTTGTTCATTCTATAAAAATGATAGGAGTTCTTGGTGGTCAATGTGGACTACATAGAGGTGAGGAGGCCTTTGCCACCCGCTAGGAGTATGTCATCAACCTTCGTCCATGGTGCCAGACAGAAGGCCACTATCAACAACCATCCAGGTGCAACTTGAGATAGAGGCACACTACAATATGGATAATCACTGGACTTGCTCCAATACCAAGTATATGCCTTGCAACCTTCCTTCCCAATTCATAGTTTTTTATGTGATCTAATGTTTAAAGGGAATATGGCTGTAAAAATTTTGTTTATTATGCCATATCGGTCACCATATTTTCCTACAATGTTATGAAAGCCATGGAAATTTACTATGTTTAGGGATTTAATCGATATGATCGTATTTTGGTTTTATCATTTATTTTTTTACACCCAATGTGAATATTTAAATGATTAATGTGCATATCCAATTAAATATCACATATGATCCCTATATATATAATAAATTTACACTCGTCACCCTAAAAAATTGTTTTGATGGAGGATGTAAGCATGGTTATGGCCAATAACCCCCTAGATCTTTGTGCTTGGTTGGATGGTTGTTATTCCTAATTTATATCTCAATTTACATATTTAGCCTCTCTCTCATTTTCCATGTGTAAAAGTATTATTTCTTTCTTTCCTATTCTCCCTTTGAATGAAACTTGAAGTGTCTCTATTATAATGTAATAAGTTAGGTAGGAATAGAATAGTTTTTCATTTCGTGTTTTGGAAAACAAGGCACTCTACTTTAAATGTACTGACCGACTCAAATGTCGAGCTGATCGACTAGAGGATCGAGGAAGCTAGATGATAGGAGGATATGATCGATCGACTGGTGGCCCAACCGATTGACTGAAGGAGTTCATACATCATTTGAATCAGAGGTCAATCAACTAATCTAAGAGACCAAATGACTTACGAGGAGTCTGACCAATCAGTTCAAGAGTTGAATTGTAACATCCCAGGATTTGAGGCCTCGGATAACATGATCTTAAAAGGAATAATTGGAATGCCCATATCACCAAGGTGCACCTCCTTTTCCGGGAGCCCATCTCTAAAGAACTCTGCGGTTAAGCGTGCTCAGCCCAGAGTAGTACTAGGATGGGTGACCAGTCGGGAAGTTGATCCTGGCTTGCGCGTCAGTGTGGACAAAGTGCGCAGTTAAGGCTAGTGGTGGTCTGTGGGTCCAGTCGTCATTCCTAAAACTCTACTAGAGCCTTGGGCAGTGGGCCCGGGCATTACAAATGGTATCAGAGCCATAACCCCTCTAGTAGGTGGGGCCCACATGGACATGTGGCATGCCGGTCTTGAGCCGTGCGGTCCAGGCAAGTTGGAAAGGGATATCCGTTGAGACGAGATGAAGCCACCCTTGCGCTGGTAGCCGTGATCGGGAGCTAGGTGTACATGGGTCATTCTGGGTCTTCACTGAAATGGGGTCAGATTATGAGGCCATATAATTGAGCCTTGACGAGGACGTCAAGAGTCTAAGTGGGGGAGATTGTAACATCCCAGGATTTGAGGCCTCGGATAACATGATCTTAAAAGGAATAATTGGAATGCCCATATCACCAAGGTGCACCTCCTTTTCCGGGAGCCCATCTCTAAAGAACTCTGCGGTCAAGCGTGCTCAGCCTAGAGTAGTACTAGGATGGGTGACCAGTCGGGAAGTTGATCCTGGCTTGCACGTCAGTGTGGACAAAGTGCGCAGTTAAGGCTAGTGGTGGTCTGTGGGGCCAGTCGTCATTCCTAAAACTCTACTAGAGCCTTGGGCAGTGGGCCCGGGCATTACATGAATTGATTGACCCAAACTGTTTCTAGCATAGATCTTCTTCAACAAGAGGTTGCTACATATGATGTGGACCTTAGGTTGTAGCGATCCCTTGTGGCTCCAAGGAATTGCATTAGCATTGCCATAACCATCACTCATGTTCTATAATTGCATGTTTTGTTTGTGGATATCGTATGTATAAGATACATATAAGTATCTGGTGATTGGATATGTATATGTATTTATATAAATATAAAATACCTCTATCAAATGTTAAGTCTTAGATTCTTTCCAGCAGTAACACACATGAAAAGCTTGATCGACTAAGCATGGGCACACAAAGCATGGTGTGTCATCCATCTCATGGAAGTGTGATGGTAGTTATGTGGGCCTGCCAAGTAAGGTGCATCAGTATCATGTTGGTTTTGGGGCCAGACTTAACTAGGTGACCTTAACGAGATTAAATGCACTAGAAGTATGAAGATGAATATGGCAAAGAATTGTGTATACCATATATCAAAGAATTGCATGAGATGCAATTGACAAAAGTTTCCTACCTTAATAATTGCTTATGGACATTAGCATTGGTTGGGTAATAACTCAATTGCTTTGGGTATTGGCTCACGAGAAGGTTGTACATTACAATCTTCTAAACTGATATGTAAGGGCTATCAATTTGAACAAAATAATGTGAGCAATAATTAATTAAAGGCCAAATTAAACATCTTCAAATTTTATTTTAATCAAATCAAATCAAAAGAGTTTTGACAAATTGTAAATTTTTCTTATAGAAATAAATGGCAATCAAATTGTCATTACGATTAGTCCTTAAAAAGACAAACTTAACAGGACAAACATCCATGACCAGTTTTAGAATTTGATAAGGGTTCTCAGTGATGATCATAAGGTATGTGTTCTAGATACACCAGTGCCAGAAGAACCTACTCCTGATGTGCCTAGGGCTGAGGTGGATGCTCATTGGAAGTATGATAATGATGTCTTAGACATTAGCCACCTTATTCTATGTTGTATTAACTATTAGTTTCATGAGAAGCAATCAAAGACATGGGGATTCTTGAGATGTTAACACATCTTAAGAACATGAACCAGAATCACGCAAAGCAAGAAAGGTACAACGAATCAAAGGTGCACTTTGATGCAAGATGATAAAATGAGATCCAATAGAGACCCATGTGCTCAATATGATTGGACATGTGGAACATCTAGAGAGACTGTGATTTCCTTTGATCCAAGAGTTGGTGAAGGATATTATTCTAAAATTGTTGTCTAAATCATATAGCCAGTTTATTGAGTCTTATTGCTTGAGTAATCTGGCCAAACCACTATTATATTTGCTTGGCATGTTGATAAATGTTGAAGCACGAATGAAGAAGGATAAACCCATGATGGTGATCGGGGGAGAAGAGTCCAAGGATGAAATCAAGTCCAAGATAAGTTTTGAGGCTAAGTTGAATTCGATGTCTTCAACACTCAAAGGGATTCTAGAAGATGAAGCACGGGATACCGATCCTCACTTTAGGTGCATAAATTATTGAGATAATTATGCCTATTTCTTCATCTTGGGTACTAGATATCGGATGTGGATCTCACATATGTTCCAATAAGCATTATCTAAAAAGAATTAAGCCTTTAAGAAAGGGTGAGGTCAAACTGTGCATTACAATTGGAGCAAGAGTTGCTTCCACTATAGTTGTAAGTTGTAATTTATCTCTTCCCACAGGGCTTGTAATAGAGTTAAAGAACTTTTATTTTGTACCTGTTATTAAGAGAATCATTATCTATATATCTTGTATGGACAAGAATGGATATGAATTTCATATAAAGAATGGTCAGTGTTCTATTTTAAAAGATAAGATCTTTTATGGTTGTGCCCCAATGTCGTATGGTCTTTATTTGTCAGATATAAAAATAAATGCTTATAATGTAAATGCTAAAAGATTAAAGCTTGACAACTCAAATAAAACATATCTTTGATATTGTAGTCTAGAGAACATCAATGAGAAACACATTTCTCGAGTCCATAAAGATGTATATCTAGACTCTTTTGATTTCAAATCAATAAAGAAATGTGAGTCTTGTTTGTTGAGGAAGATGACAAAGAATCCCTTCTCTGGTAATAGTGAGAGGAATAGTGATCTATTAGGACTCACACATACTGATGTATGTGTCCCTTTTAGAACAAATTCTAAAGGTGGTTATTAGTGCTTCATTACCTTTATTGATGATTTTTAGTAGGTATGGTTATGTTTGCTTGATGAAACATAAGTTAGAAACCCTTGAAAAGTTCAAGGATTTCATGAATAAGGTACAAAACAAATTTGGTAAAAGTGTCAATGCACTTCAATCTGATCGGGGTGGATAATACTTAAGCCAAGAGTTTGAGAACAATTTGAGAGACTGTGGTATAGTATCACAATGGACTGCACCAGGAAACCACAACATAATGGTGTATTGGAAAGAATGAATCGCACATTGCTAGATATGGTGTGAGAAATGATAAGTTTTTTTTATCTTCCGACTGACTTCTGGGTTTATTCTCTAGAAACCACAATGTTTACAAGAAACTCTATACCATCTAAATCAGTTCAAAAGACACCGTATGATATATGGTGGAAGCATCCCAATGTGTCTTTTATGAAGATTTGAAGATGTAAAGCTTATGTGAGAAAGCATTTTCTCAAAAAGATTGGACCCAAATTTGATAAATTTATTTTGTTGGATATCCTAGGGAAACCAAAGGACATTATTTTATAGTCCATCTGACAACAAAGTGTTTGTTGCCAGGGATGATGTATTCCTAGAAAAGGAATTCATTTCTAAAAGAATCGGTGGGAGGAAAGTAGAATCGAAGAACTTAGAAACTAATAAGAGAACATTGAACCTATACATGTATAAGAGGAACATAGAGAGTCACAAACCATTGTGGAATCTCAAATTCCTCATGTAACATAGGAACGTTGCAGGTCTAGTAGGACATGCCTTGAGCCAGAAAGATTTAATTATCTTATGACTCAAGAAGGCAATGAGTCAGTCATTGTATTGGTATGTATGCCCAAAGAGGCAATCATATGATGATTGTGATGGCATAACATGTAAATGATTTGATTAATAATAAAGGCAAGATTCCAATTGATTTTGTATATTCAGTTATGAGATAATGAATAACATAATAAATGTCTAGAGAATCATATTACTCAATGACGTATGTCTTCAAGTACGTGACTTGGAAGAAATGAGATTATACAGATATTAAGAGTACATATATATATTCCCATTATATCCATGATTGGTTGTTATTGTGGAAGTTTGATAGACAACAATAACACATAAAATCAGAGTGTGAGTTGATTGATGACAAAATCTCATTGGTCATGATATGGAAATATCAAACCAAGTACAACGATACATGTTAGAGAACAATGTATTTGACAGACCCCCCGTGACTCTAACACATGGAAGCCATCATCATGGAAGTCATAGTCATCTGTCACAGTGATGGTGGTATTTGTGGTTCTTAATCCTGAAATCAATGCTCTCATCATATGTCATTGGGTTACTTTGAAATCATCAAATGCAGTCCTGAAACATGGGTTGTTATAAAGGTGATGATTGGGAGACTTTGACACATGGGGACTGACTGTGAGTAATAGAGATGGGATTTGTCCCTCCTACAAGAGTATGATATCCAAGGCCTCTTGATTAGCGAGACTGAGAAAAGTATGGACATACACATGTGAGTGAATATGTGATATTGATCTGACATATATCTCATGCAGTTTGTTTTGGTTCAAGAAACAAGATTCAATAATAATGAGGATGACTGCTCCATGCCTCTAGTTCACTTTGGATATCAGTGACAAAGGAACTATACAAACACTATAACACTATACATAGAATGTAAGTTGAATTTGATCCCCAACTTTCCATTCACTTGGGTAGCACTGATGTGTGACTAGGCACTTGACTCTTTGCTTGTGATGTTATAAGTTGTTATGGACATCTACTTCTAACATGATATGGGACCTATAGGTTCACGCACATAGGAACTCATCTAGAAGAGGAGGTTTATCTTGAATGATGATTGAATTGATTACTAAAGCATTTAGGCATTTAAATTCATGCAACAAATCAACTGACTAGACTGCCAAATGATCAGATCAATTGTTGAGATTATCATTTGGAGTGTCAAGCTGATTATATTGTACATTGGTTGGAATTTCACCTAACCTAGGCTATGAGATACTCATCTCACTTGTGTGAGACAACCGTCTAGGATGGCATGAGATGCCTATCTTGTCTACACCAGATGCATATTTTGGGGCTGCAATTTGATTGCATCTAGGATTAATGCTGATATAATGACATGCACTAATTGGAATTGAATTGCCGACATATGTGAAAAATTGGAAAGTGTGAAATGAATGTCTTGCATCCCAGATGAATGTCTCCCTGAGAAAGATGACCGTCTCAGCTGTCATAGGTTGTGAAACTTACAGAATTGTTGCAAAAAATCGAGATCTTTCGGTACTTTCCACTCCCGCACCGACTGGGAACCCTAACCATGGACTCTACTATAAATCGAGGGGTACTGGGGCTTCCTAGAGCACAACATAGACAATTGAGAATCAGATGCTCTGATAATTTTTGTCCTCTCTGATTATGGTAACCATGAGAGCCCAGGAAATACTACCCGACTGGGAAGGGATAGCCAGAGGAGAAAAGAAGCTAAGGATCATTGTTGTGGGAGAGTAGGTTGATGACTAGTACGCCAATGGGAGGGACAACTCCTTCCTATATGTTATAGTAGGATGAAATTAGTTCTAGTTGGTTCATGTGGACTACTCTAGAGGCAGGAGTCCTTTGGATGCTAATAGGAGGGCAACATCAACTCGCAATCTGTGGCAAGATCATAGGAGCTGTTGCAGTAGTTGTTCAAGTTTGTTGTCCATGGAAGAGCAATCAGACGAGTCAAATTGCAACTAGGAGTTGCACAGACACCGTACAAGATAGAGTGTGCATCTACATTGATGAGGATTGTCACTGGACTTGATCTAGGACCAGGTATATCTTCGTCAAACCATCCTTCCCATTGCATAGCTATTGATGTGATCTGCTGGTCAATGGGAAATATGTCAGTAAAATTTTTGTTTCTACTTCCTATCTGATGTTGTATTTCCCAATAGTAGTATCAGAGCCACATCAATTAATTATGTTTTGGGATAATTGATATGATTAGATTTTCATTTTGTCAAGTTTATTTATTTCATGCAATGTGAATTTTAAACTGGTTGATGTGCACATCCGTCATATCACCACATCAATGACCCAAATGAATATATATATATATATATATATTATATATATTATATATATATATTATATATATATATATATATATAGTCAGGCTAGAATACACTCGAGTGTACAGATCGCACGGATACACTCAAGTGTGTTTTTATATCAAGACTATTTTTTGCAAGATGTAAACCATTGATCTTCACTGTCATACTATAACCAAGCTACATACAAATTTTGAACCCATTTGGATGAGTGTAAGTCACTCATCCAAGGGAAACAAAATCGACGCGTGAAACTAATTTGAAATGCATAATTTTTGAAGTCTGTATAACATGACCTATAAATGTCCAAATGTGCTCATATTTTGTGTATGAGCTATTCAGGAGATGTTTAAGAAGATCAACAGATTCGATTTTTGAAAAAAATATTGCATCATGAAAAACTACTTGACTGTATTCTGCTCTGAATACACTCGAGTGTATTCTAGCCTGACTCTCTCTCTCTCTCTCTCTCTCTATATATATATATATATATATATATATATATAGAGAGAGAGAGAGAGAGAGAGTCAGGCTAGAATACACTCGAGTGTATCCGGAGCGGAATACACTCAAGTAATTTTTTATGATGCAATATTTTTTTTGAAAATAACTCATATGCAAAATTTGAGCACATTTGGATATGTATAGCTCATGTTATGAATACCGTAAAAATTATGCATTTTAATTAGTTTTGTGCGTCAATTTTTTTGCCCTTGGATGAATGGCTTACACTCATCCAAATGGGCTCAAAATTTGTATGTAGCCTAGTTATAGTATGACGGTGAAGATAAATGGTTTACATTTTGCAAAAAATAATCTTGATATGCAAACACACTTGAGTGTATTCGTGCGATCCGTACACTCGAGTGTATCCTAGCCTGACTCTCTCTCTCTCTCTCTCTATATATATATATATATATATATATATGCAATTTACACGCATCACCATAAAATCAGTTTTGATAGTGGTTGTGAAACATGGTTATGGAAAAAACCCCTGATCTCTGTGTGCATCGTTGTGGCTATTTATTCCATGTTGTTAATCGATCTATGTACCAAGCCTCTCTCTCCTTTCTAAATGTAAATTAATGCTCTTCTTCCTATTTTCCCTTAAAAGTAACTCGAGGTTTTCCCTAATATACTATGTAATAAGAAATAGATAGTTTTAATTTATGTTTCGATGTGAGATAACGATCTACACAAAGACAAAATGAGCGGCTCATGAGATAACCTGATTGACTGGAGGACCGAGGAGGCAAGATGATAAGAGGATGAACCAATCGACTGGTGGCCCAACTGACCGATTGGAGGTGTCCAGACACTATTTGGACCTACGAACCAGATGACTACTTCAGAAGAGACCAACCGAGTGACCAGGAAGTGAGCTGATCAGTTTAATAGTTGAACCGATTAACCTAGAATGTTTCGAGCATAGATCTTCACCAACAACATGTTACTTATGATGTGGACCATAGGTGGTAGTAATTCCTTGTGGCTCCAAGTAATTACATCAGTATGGCCATAACCATCGCTTGTGTGTTTCATTTATTGCATGTTCTCATTTGTGGTTATAGCATGTATACGATAGGTACTATATATGTGGTGATTGGATTAAGTTTATGTATTTATACAAACTCCCTCAATGAAAATATCAATGTCTTATATGCCTTCCAAAAGAGGCAATCATAAAAAGCTTGATCGACCAAGTGTAGTTTATGCCAAAGCATGATGCGCTATCTATCTTGTTGAGGTGTGATGATAGCAATATAGTTTTGCCAAAGTGGGGTACATTATTATCGAGTCGGGTTTTGGGTCATGCTTGATTGGTGTTAACTTGATGAGACCAAGCGCCAAAGTAATGCATATTATTATGGCAAAGAGTTGTGTATATCATCTATCCAAGAGTTGCATTCAAATGCAATTGTAAAGTTGACCTACCTAAATAATCAAGTTGTGGGTGATTAGCTAAATCTAAGTCATGACTTGATGAAATATGGATCTTGGCCCACTAGAATATTATACGCTGCAATATTCCAAATTGATATTGAGGGCTTTTAATTCGAATAAAATATTGAAAGAAATAATAATTAAAGACCTAATTAATATCGTAAAATTTTTCTAATCAAATCAAATCAAAAGGATTTTGACACATGCAAATTTTCTTTATAGAATCAAATATCAAACACAAAACATGTTCAAATTGTGATAAATCCTTTAGAAGGACAAAAATGGGCTAAAATTCCACCATTGGTTAAGGACTTTGAGAAATGTTCTCATCAATGAGTGAAATCTCTATGTCCTTGATAGACCAATGCCAGAGGAACCCACTCCAAATTTGCATAAGGCTGAATGGATGCTTATTGAAAGCATGCCAATGATGCCATAGACATTTAAATACCTAATGCTTAGTTGTATGAACTATGAGTTGCATGAACAACATGTAAACATGGATATTCTCGATATGGTAACACATCTTAATAATCATGTAAATAAAAGAAGGTATAATGTCTCCAAAGCACTAATTTAGTGCAAACTGACAAAGGGAGGTCTAGTAGAAACCCATGTGCTCAATATTACTGGACATGTAGAATGACTAGGATTTCTCGTAGATCAAGAGTTGACCATGAATATGATTATGTAAGCATTGCAAGAATGATATAATCATTTAATAAAATGCTTAGTATGTTGATGCCAAAGTAAAGGAATATGAAGTTCAAGTCTTCTACACTCAAGTTATGGATAAGGGTAAGCATAAAAGGAATATGTCCTATTCACTTAAAGGATAAAGAAAAGAAAGTGCCACCATTATCACTTGTCTGGACATTGGAAATAACTATCCTCCTTATAGAGGATCTCAGGAAGAATATGGACATAGAGATCTCTACTTCAGGACCTGAGAAGAAGTGATCTAGAATTGTGCAGAGTAAGGGTTGTTACCTTTACAGTTGGGAGTTGTCATTCATGGGAACATAACACAATTAGTGAATTGCTATTATGTACATGCCTTTGATCTAAACATCATATGTCTTGTATGAAAAGAACATTATGCTTCATTTTAAAAGATATGATCTTTTATGGCAATGACCTATGTCTCACAAACTATACTTGATAGTTGTAAAGACAAATGTGTATGACACATATACTAAATGGCTTGATAATTCAAACAAACTAAATATCTATAGCACTGTCATCTAGAGCGCATAAATGAGAAGTTTATTTCTAGAATCCAGATGATGGTTATCTAGACTCTTTTGGTTATTGAACCAATAGAAACATGCATGTCTTATTTACTATGCAATATTACAAAAGAATCTTCACTATATGTGTGGCATCCAACTTATGAAAATGAGATTAATTAAAGCGGAAGTGAATTATTAACAGCGGAATAACTGAAAATCACTAAAAATTTAAAACTTTTGTAATGAAATACACAAATGGTAAAACTCTATCATAAAGAACCAAAGTAAGTTATTTACATGCTGATTCATCAGTACATCTCTGTATCATGTCATCTCAAGAGTCATAACATTGTCTGCCTAGTTAAACTGTACATAAGCAGTATACAAAATCTTGAGGCATCAATCCAAAAATCTCAGATCTATATCAAACCATCTACTGACTCCTAGGACCTGAGAGTACAGAGACGACACATAAGACTCTCTCTATATACAAGACTTGACAAACAGTGTTTCCACCTGAGAATCACTGCTGTCCTTGCTGTTGCTGCTGTGGCTGCTGTTGCTGCTCACCCACTGAAGGGTTTCTTCTTCCTCGGCGTCTACCTAAAAAGTTGAATCCCACGGGGGTGAGACAATTGAAAATTGTCTCAGCGAGAGATATAACTCTCTGCCAAAAACATTGTTATTGCTGGTAATAGAATAACACTGAGAAGTAGAATTATAAATATTCAACAACAGATAAATCATTGATTGAGCTAAGTAGAGCAGTATTCTCTATGCAATTATTTCAATTATAACTTGATTAAGTAGCAAGTCATTCATTAAATAAGGAATATGAAGAACATGTATATCCTTTATCTTTCTAAGACATAATAAACAATGTATCATCAAACAATGATTCTCATAGTTCAACCCTAAGCAAATATGCTACGTGGCTAATTACATTTTACAATCATATTTATGCCCTGAGGAGATGAGGTATACCGCTCATACACCAACCGACCATTGTGAAATCAAAATCGGTACCATACATAGGTCATCAGAAGAGTCGGATTTCTATGACCTCATCTTCCTCAGTCAGTGCGAGGAAACAACATGCATGACATCTTGTGTCTCTGCTATAAATATAGCTTTCCAGGGTATACTGGCAACTTTTCTATTAGAGTTACAGTGGCATGCTATACTCTCTTCGCAATCGAGGGATTTCTTGTTTATCTCACATCGATTCGACATTAACATCATCATCGGGAGATTAGTGATACATCACCCCGACATATACATATAATGAAGGATTGAGAGATTTAATGTTTATCTCACATCAATTCCTCCATTAGGGCATAAGGATATTCATGCCCATTACCCCCACATTCTCAAAAGTATGCTCTCCAGGAGTTCCCTTAGGAAAACCTGTTTAACCATCACCTAACTACTGACGATGATGGATCTATGGTCAGGGCTCTACATGATATCAATTTACTTGATTAATTAAGTACATTACATCATTCTTTTAGCATCAAGCATGTTGTCAATCATAAAACATTATAACAATTGCTATAAAGAATGAGTACTATTTCTATCAAGTTCATTTCACAACTTTGCTAACATTGGGATCTCAATCCCTTATCATCTCATCATCATGATTCAAGAATATGGGTGTTCAAACCCTTAGATCATCAGGATACTTGTTACCACTTTAATAGGTAACATAATGCTAATAAGTCATTTGACAGTGTAAACATGATAATTGCAATGCAGGTATTTCACATGGCTCTTACAACCTATCAATCTCTTTTGTTACCTTTCACTAGGTAACATAGCATATCATTGCTTACAAAGCTCATAAAGTACTTTCAATAACCAAAGCATCATATCTCATACCTGGCTATGTTCAATATCTCATAAGACCTGCATGATTAGTACAGATGATAACAGATACATCAATTTCCTATCAGCACAATGTAAAACAATTATGACATCATTGTTCAAGGGTTATACCACTATGCCCTTGCTAGGGTTAGGGTTTCCCTTTTTAATTTAATTAGGGTTAATAATCCCCTTTAGCTCAAATAGGATAAATGACTCATCATTTCATTATCCAACCTTAGAACTTATTAGTATAAAGTATAACCCAAAATTAGGGTTTCACACTTCCATTTACCTTATTTGGAATTAGGCTTTACTATTCACATCACATCACCCTAGATTAGGGTTTACTATTCACATCACATCACCCTAGATTAGGGTTTACTATTTACATCACATCACCCTAGGTTAGGGTTTACTATTCACCCCAAGTAGGAGTGAGCATCAAAGTGCCTTGAGTTAAGGTTTATCATGTCATCACTATGAATTAAGTTCATACCATCATCATGTATTAGGATTTCACCTATTAATGCCCTCAGTTAGGGTTATGATTCATCATCCATCATAATTAGGGTTTCATGATCCTACTATGAAGGATCATACCCTAATTAGACATTCATTCATACTAAAAGTGTTAAGACTTAGCCATTATATGTTTATCATTCATATAGGAAGTCTTCTCTCTCATCTTCTATAAGATGATGTTTGCATCAACCTTGATTAGGCTAAGTCAACTCAATCTTGAAGAAGAATTGACATCATGGGTTATGTCATTGTCACCATGACCATTAAGGATTAATTATTCAAAGGGTACTAATCACCTCATCCCATTAAGATGTATTTACTATAATTATCTTTGATTACATCATGTATTAGTCAACTAATCACTTTGTCCTTTAACCACTTTAAGTACCCATGCAGTTTTGGTTAATTATTCACTAAATGATCTTGGACTTATAGGCCCCAAATGGTCTTGACCAAATCAGACCTCAAACAGTCTTGAGCAACCAATGAAACCGTTTACTAAAGTACCACCTTAAAACTGTTTAGTAAAGTAGGTGGTGAAGACTGTTTGCCCAAAGTTGACTTTTGAAACCGCATGAACTCAATCGGTTTGGAAACTGCATGAACCTAAACGGTTTGGGATCGTTTGGTCCCAAATGGTATTGAGACCGTTTGGTCCAAACCCCCTCAAAACCGCAAGGACCAAAAAGGGTCTCAACCACTCCAATTAAATTAGGGTTTCCAATGTTGGTTCCTTCAACCATTGAATTCATGTAACCAATCATCAATTGGACCAATCACCATACTTCAATTGAGATAATTAGGTCATCATTCAACTGATTTGACCCTCAATTAACCCTCAATTTATAATTAATTAGGGTTTGGATCAATTGGATTAGGGTTTGGAATTGATGAACCTTCAACATTATACAATGTGAAACTAATTACTTTCAAACTATTGGACCATCATCCAAAATGGACATGACCTGACCCCAAACGGTATTGAGGTCATTTAGATGACCTCCAAACGTTCTTGAGACCGTTTTCCCATGTACACATCAAAATCCAAGTCAACCAATTAGGGTTTGGTTCATTGGATTGCTCACCAAATCAACAATTGATTACTCTTCAACTCAATACCTTTAGATCTCCAAACACCTCACCATAGTCAACCCTAGACCTCCAAACGGTCTTGGGTGACCTCCAAACGGTCTTGGGATCATTTGGATGACATCAAAACGGTCTTGAGACCGTTTTCCCATCACATCATCATCAACCATGTCATTCAATTAAAGTTTGGATCCTAGGGTTGGTCACCAAATCAGCACTTGATTGGACTTCAACTTAATATCTTTGGACCTTACATTGCTCAACCATACTTAACCCTATACCTCCAAAAGGTCTTGGGTGATCACCAAATGGTATTGAGACCGTTTGGGTGATCCCCAAACAGTTTTGAAACCGTTTGGGTCAATCAACCCAAAACATCAACTCATTCCAATGCAAAATCAACACTTAGCCGATTAGGGTTAATACCATATCTTTGGATCTTCCAACACTTAACCATATCCAACCCTAGACCTACAAACGGTCTTGGGTGACCCCCAAACGGTCTTGAGACCGTTTGGGTGATCCCCAAATGGTTTTGAAACTATTTGGGTCAATCAACCCAAGTTTCAAACTCAAACACTTATGAAATCAACACTCAACCCGATTAGGGTTTTGGTGATTGTTGGACCTTCAACTCATGAACCACTTAGAGTTAATCAATTATATTTATTGGATCAATAACCAACATTATTAGCAACAAATTCCCAAATAGTCAACCCTGGTCAACACCTCCAAACGGTCTGAAACCATTTTCTCTCATGCGGTTTGGCGAAACCGTTTCATCTCAAACGGTTTGGGAAACCGTTTGAGAAACTTAGGAGACCGTTTGACCTGGGATTTTTCTTGGATAAACATATAATATTATGTCATCATTGTCCTCCTTGGAACAACCAAGAACAGCCACCGTTTTTCATGGGAATTTCAGCAATGAACCAAAAGAGTTTGAAATAGAAGAAAATAACCAACAAATCATAGAGAACTTGATGCAATATCAATGTTTAAGGGTTAAAGTTATAAAACCCACCTCAAATCTGATCTCCAAGATCCAAGATCTATGGCTCTAATGGTTTATGGAGTTCCAGCAACTGACCAAGGTCCGTTCTTGAGCTATTGGATGAAAAAGATGGCTAGAATTGGAAATCGGGTGAAGAAAACCAAGAATTAAGCATTGCTTTAGGGTTTCCACCATGAATCTGAGGTAGACGATGATCAAAACCTTACCAACAGGTTGTGTTCGTCCTTCTCCTGCTCCTGAGCTCTTCCTTTGTTGGCCAAAGCAAAGTGATAAGAGAAAAACTAAGGAAAAGTCCTTATGTGTATTGGAAAAAGAACATGTATAAGGGATTTTCAAGGAAAGAGAAAATGGATTATTTTCTTTTAATTCCAAAATAATTTCCATAAAATACCCCTTCATTTCTTGGCCAAGAAGTCATATTCATGTTCTTGCAAAACCTCATCATTATCCAAGAATTAATGGAAAAGTAATTAAGCACCTTAAAAAGTTTTATAACAATATCCATCCTTTTAGTGGATATTACTTTTTATTATAATAATGTGAGTGGCTTCCACTCAACCAAGATCTTTTTGTTCCATAGCAAAGCACAAGCTCATACAAATCTATTGAAAACACATCCTTCAACTTTTGGTTGAAGGGCTCCTTAATTAATTTATTTCTTTTTGCATTAAATTAAATTAAAGTCCCATATATGCTTAAATCATGACTATTTTAATGTCAAGATTCTCTCTCCTCCATGATAATTCAATTGAGGCGCCCCTCTCATTTTCTTTGCTCTAATTGATGGAAAGAAACATGAGAGACCCTCTAGAGGTGGTATTTTGCATGTTGAACCCTAGGTTTTGGGTAAATTGCACATTACACCAAAACTAAGTTTTAATGCACAAGGATTGCTCTACAAGCTTTATCTTGATGCCCAAGCTTGTGGAAACCATACCACTACACCATATTCATTCTTATGATGTCTTAATATCAGAGGAACATCTTACCATGTGGAATTTGCAAGTTAACCCCTCAACTTGGGTAATTTTCACTTTAGTCCAAAATTAACAAAACAATGTTTCAACATTATTCAAAAAGGACTAAAATTGAAATATAAGTTCCTCCAGAGCCTTAATACTTTTCAAAAGATAAGTGCAAGCATCTAATAAACTTTATTAAACAAAACACCTAGGGTTAGTACATAACCCAGGTCAGGGATGTTACAATATGCAGTGGGAGATTGACTATTCCATTAGGAGTAGTACATACTACTGTACGTAGACCTTTTAGAATGAATCCTTAAGGTAGTTACAAGTACCTCATTATATCTACTGATGTGATCAGTAGATATTGAAATTTTTGTTTAGTCAAATACTAGTATGAATCTCTTGAAGTGTTCAAGAAGATCATAAATGAAGTACGTAACTAACTTGGTAAAAGTATTAAGATACCTTGATATTCTCAATGTTGAAATATGTAAACCAAGAGTTTGAGGACCTTCTAGGAGATCATGATAGTGTATCATGATGAACTCCACCTGAAACACAATGATAATGTATCATTAAGTATATCAAAAATAAGGAATCAAACTGTGTTAAGTCATGGTGCGATTGTCAACATATTTAGTTGATTTTCCAATATTATTTTTGGCATATGCTTTACACTAGCTATGTACTGTGTAAATTGGTTCAAAAGACATCATATGAGATATAGCATGGGAAGTGTCCTGATGTGTCTTTTATAGTGATTCATATTGAAGGATTATATAAGAAAATAGTTTCTTAAAAAGGCTTAATCCACAAATCACATGAATGTTATCTTGTTGAATACTACTTATATTCCAACCCGAAAACAAAGTGTTTGTTGCTAGGATGATTGAATTACTAAAAGGAAATTAGTTCCAAAGGAATCAATGGGAGTAAAAGTGGAACTCGAAATGTTAAAGATAAACAAGAAACCATTGAACCTAAATAGGTACAATAGGAACAAGGAGAATCAAAAACTGTTGTGGAATCTCAAGTTCCTTATGTAAACACGAAACTCATAGTTCTAGTAGAACATGCCTTGAGTTTGAAAGATTATGATATCTTATAACTCAAAAGGTAGTGAGTTAATCATAGAGATGAAAGAACAACCTACCTAGAAACTATTGAGGGACCATAGTTTGAGAAATGACTTTAGGCCATGGGATCAAAGATGGACTCTGTGTACACCGACAAGTTATGACTTTATTGGATTCACCTGAAAGGGTAAAGCCCATAGGGTGCATTTGGGTTTTTGTAAGAATACTAGCATAGATAGGTAAATTGGTTGCAAAGAGTTTCAAACTAGTTCAAAGTGTTGAACATGATGAAGTCTTTTCACCAATACTATGGTTAAATGCATTTGGATCATGCTTGTGGTTGCAGCTCAGTATGACTATGGGATTTGGCATATGGATGTTAAGACCACATTCCTTAATTGGAATAATTAAGAGGATGTGTATGTGACACAACCTAAAGGTTTTATAAATCCATTTATGCAAATATAGTCAAAGGTCAATCTTTGGATTGAAGCAAGCATCTCAGAGATGGAATCATCTATTTGACAAGATGGTCAAAGGGTTTTACTTGAGTCAGAATGAAGATGGAATCTATGATTACAAAGGATTTGGTGGGAGTATATTAATATTCCACATAATGATGGGGAATAATTTCCTTATCATGCATATGTTAAAACTTGGCAAGGAAAGTACCTTCTATATGAAGGGTTTAGGTGAAACATCCTATGTGATAGGGATCAAGGTCTATAGAGATAGGTCTGGAAAGCTTCTTGACCTAAGTAAGAGCACATACATTGGTAAGATGTTGAAGGGTTCAAAATGCAAAACTCAATGAAACAAAATGTGTCCATGATCCATGGAGTTAGTCTCTCAGGAGCCTAGTGTCTCGATTCTATGAAGAATAGGGACACATAGATAGATTCCATATGCATTCACAATTGGATATATCTTGAATGCATTGTTATGTACTTCACTCATTATCTCATATGTATTGGACATGATGAGAAGATGTCCAGTAATCTCGTGTGATAAGAGGATATGCAATCATCTCATATGTATTTGACATGATGAGAAGACATATATATACCTACCTTGCAATCTTGTATGTATTAGACATGACGAGAGGATATATGTCAGATACCAGTGAGAGTCACTGAACTACTATAAAGACCATCGTTAGGTGATTGTGAAGCACTTAAAGGATTGGTTCCGTGGTTATGGAAATAAGGAAGAGTTCAGAGTAAAGAGTTACATCGATGCAAGCTTCTAAACTGACAAAAGGATCATAATCTAAATTAGTGTTTGACTAAAAAATGAGAACTGTAATCTAGAAAGGGTTTTGAGCTAATGGCATTTGTTCAAATCTACAAAAGAAGTTGAGTATCTCTTGTTATATAAATAGTAGAGGATATTGTATGGATCAACAAGTTCATATGGGTGAACTTGTGAGGTTCCAACCATTGATGACACGGTAGAAATACTGGTGACAACAATGGAGCTACTAGATAGGCTAGGAGTCTCGAATAGCATACTACGACACTTCCATCTCATATGAGTAGTCATACAGTGAAGAGATGTGAAAATTTTAGAATACCGACTTATAGCAAACGTTGCTAAACCCGCTATAAAAGAACTTTTGCAGCAGAAGCATGATGGTCATGTTAAGTCACTCGGGATGAGATCCATGAGTGATTGGCTCTAAGTGAAATTGGGAGTTTGTTGGTATGTCCGCCCAAAGAGCCAATCATATGATGATTGTGATGGCATAACATGTAAATGGTTTGATTAATAATACAAGTAAGCTTCCAATTTATTTTGTGTATTCAGTTATGAGATAATGAATAACATAATAAATATCTAGAGAATGATATTACTCAATGACGTATGTCATCAAGTACGTGAATTGGAAGAAATGAGATCATACAGATGTTAATAGTACATATATATATTCTAATTATGTCCATGATCGGTAGTTATTATGGAAGGTTGATAGACAACAATAACACATAAAATCAGAGTTTGAGTTGATGGATGACAAAATCTCATTAGTCATAATATGGAAATATCAAACCAAGCACACAAATACATGTTAGATAATAGTGTATTAAACAGACCCACCATGAGAATGAGACATGGAAGTCATCATCATGGA
The DNA here is from genome assembly GCA_963693085.1 of Alisma plantago-aquatica. Lineage (NCBI taxonomy): Eukaryota > Viridiplantae > Streptophyta > Magnoliopsida > Alismatales > Alismataceae > Alisma > Alisma plantago-aquatica. The sequence goes on along the minus strand of OY856414.1, from coordinate 889,015,376 downwards.
AGTCATAGTCAACTCTCATGGTGATAGTGGTGGTTTTGGTTCTTAGACCTAAAATTACTGCACTCATCACATGTCATTGGGTACACTTTGACATCATCAAATGCAGTCCTAAAACATGGGTTGTTATAAAGATGATGATTGGGTGACTTTGACAAATGGGGATTGACACTGAGTGATAGAGACGGGATTTGTACCTCCTATAGGAGTATGATATCCAAGGCCTCTTGATAGTGAGACTGAGAAAAGTATGGACATATGCATGTCAGTTAATATGTGATATTGAGCTTACATATATCTCATATAGTCTACTCTGGTTCAAGAAACAAGATTCAATAATTATAAGGATGACTGCTCCATGCCTCTAGTTCAGTCTAGATATCAGCAACAAAAGAACTATACAAACACTAGAACACCATACACAAATTGTAGGTTTAAGTTACTCCTCAACTTTCCATTGACTTGAGTAGCACAGATGTGTGACTAGGCACCACTCTTTTGCTTGTGATGTCATAAGTTGTTATGGACATTCACTGCCAATGTGATACGGGACCTATAGGGTCACACACATAGGAACTCATCTAGAAGTGGAGTTTGATCTTGAATGATGATTGAATTGATTACTAAAGCGTTTAGATATTTCTATTCACACAATGGATCAGTTGACTAGATTGCCAAATGATCAGTTCAAGTGTTAAGACTGTCATTTGGAGTGTCAATCTGATTGTATTGTACATTGGTTAAAATTTTGCCTAACCTGGGCTATGAGACACCCATCTCACCTATGCGAGATGGACGTCTGGCATGGTGTGAGATGCATGTATCGTTTACACCAGGTGCCCATTTCTAGGGTGCAATTTGATTGCATCTAGGATTAGTGCGGACGTAATGATGTACACTAATTGGAATTGAATTGCCGACATATGTGAAAAATTGTAAAGTGTAAAATGACCGTCTCACATCCCAGACGACCGCCTCACTGAGGGAGACTATCATCTCAGCTATCGTAGGTTGTGAAACTTCCAGAATTGTTACGAAAATTCAAGATCTTCTGGTCCTTTCGACTCTCGCATTGACTGGGAACCCTGACCCTAGACTCTAATATAAATAGAGGGGTATTGGGGGCTTCCTAGAGCACAATATAGACAATTGAGAATCAGTTTCTCTAACAATTGTTGTCCTCTCTAGTTGTGAAAACCACAAGAGCCAACACATTGATGATGAGACTACAACCAACCTAGAAGCTTTTAAGGGCCCAAAATCTGGGAAATGACTTGAGGCCATGAGGTCTAAGATGTAATCCATGTACACCAACAAGGTATGGACATTGGTGGATCTAGATAAAGGGGTAAACCCATAGGGTGCAACTGGGTCTTCAAGAAGAAGATTGACATGGATGGTAATGTACAAACTTACAAAGGTTGATTGGTTGCAAAGGTTTTTACACAAGTTCAAGGTGTTGACTATGACAAAACCTTTTCTCCATTTTCCATGGTTAAGTTCATCAGGATCATGCTTGCCATGGCAGCTTATTGTGACGAGATTTGGAAAATGGATGTTAAAACAACATTCCTTAATAGGAATCTTCTTGAGAATGTGTACATGACACACACTGAGGGTTTTATAAATCCAAAACATGCAAATAAAGTCTATAAGATACAAAGGTCAATCTATGGATTGAAGCAAGTATTTTGAAGCCCAAATCTTTGACTTGACAAAACAGTCAAAGAGATTGGCTTTACTCAAAATGAATATGAACCATGTGTTTACAAGAAGGTTAGTGGGAGCCTGATTATATTCCTCATATTGAATGGGGAATGACATCCCTACTCCATAGATGGTAAAGAACTAGTTAGGAAATACAATCTCTATGAATGACTTAGGCAAAGCATCCTATATCTTAGGCTTCTTGGCCTAAGAGAGAGCACATACATTGACAAAGTGTTGAAAATGTTCAGAATGGAGAACTTAAAGAGAGGAGACTTACACACGTCTCATGGCATTAGTATCTCTAGAGATCAATTTCCTAGTTCTTGTGAAGAATAGAAGTACATGAGAAAGATTCCTTATGCATCTAAAATTGGATCTATAATGTATGCAATGTTATGTACTCACCCTAATGTCTCATATACCTTGAGTATGCCTAGTAGGTATACGTCAGATCCCAATGAAAGTCATTGAACTACTGTAAAGAAAATCCTCAAGTACTTGAGAAGATCTAAGGATGAGTTGCTTGTCTATAATGGTGAGTACGAGTTGGGGGTAAAGGGTTACACCGATGCAACCTTCCAAACTGACAAAGATGACTATATATCATAATATGGATTTGTGTTTTGCCTTAACAATGGATTTGTAAGCTGGAAGAGTTCCAAACAAGAGATAGTTGTTGGTTCTACAATAAAGGTTGAGTATATTGTTGTAACCCTTACAACAAAGGAAGTAGTTTGGAGCAAGAAGTTCATTACTAAACTTGGGGTGGTTCTAAGCATCAATAATAAAGTAGATATATATTGTAACAACAATGGAGATATTGCACAAACTAAGGGACCCATATCGTATTAGTATTTCAAACACATACAATGGTGGTTCCATCTCATACGAGAGATCATACATTGAGGTCATGTAAAGATTTGTAGAGTACCAACTGAAAGAAATGTGGCTGACCCCTTAACAAAAGCACTTTCTCAGAAGAACGTGCTCTAATCGCCCCCAAACTAATACTATAAGACCCCTGGCCTAGCATTGCACTTGATCTTTCTTGTTTTTATAATAAGATGCTTAAACCTTAATTTGATGTCTTGAGATGCCTTAATAACATGTGACATGTCTATGTTTTCAGATTTTTCTAGTTTGGTTGATGTTTGATCTAGTTATGCTATATGTGTGTTTCTTTTGGACCAAGTTGCGATTTACCCTTATTGAGAGTTGATCTTGGAATTTTCACATGTTGGATGTGCTTCTTGTTCCTTAGAATCATAAGAGATAGAATGATGCTTAAGGATGCCTTGTTGGACCTTGGTTGATGAGGTGGCATCATATGTGTAAATGCTAAGGTTTACATGGACACATGAGTTAGTGATGGTGTCTACCATGTTGTTGATCCTTGAGTGTAGCTCCAGATGTGCTTAGTGTCCTTGTGAATGTTTCAACCAAAGAACCTTTCTTATTTGTGTTTATAGTGACCTGTGTGCCTTGTCCTTGGTTTTGGTCACTAGGGTTTTTCTTGTGCTTTGGTGTATCAACCCTTTATCTTGGGTTACATAGGTAGTAGTTTCTACCATGGTGATCTCTGGGTTTTGCTTCGACCGGAGGTGGGTAATGGACCTAGTGGTTGTTTTTACCAGTAAGCGTGCTTCTCTATTACTATAATGAAAACTTTCAACTTTACAAGTGGTGTATAAGAAAGAAAACAAGACAGAAAAGAATCTATCTATGCATAAAACTATCTATGCAAACAAAGAAAGTCAGTTTGACTTCTCTGCTAAACCCCCAAAGGAGTTTGATTTTCTTCTTCAAAAATTGTTAAATTGTGTGCACCCCAGATATGATAAGGAATGATTAGTGCCATCTGTCTTTCTTTTCTGTCGTTGATCTTCGTGAGCTCTAGTTCATTTGTAGGTAGTTGACTGAACGTGGAGCTTGCTCTTCCCCATACTTCCGACGTGAACCTGCAGGGCCAGAACAGGTGTTTTTGGTCTTCACTTTCTTGGCCGCACAGGGAACATCTGGAAGCAAGGCTAATGCCTCTTCCCTTTAAGTAAATTTCAGTGACCATCTTTTCTTGAAGTAATTTCCAGCCAAATAATTTATTCTGATTGGCACCTTTGTCTTCCAAAGCCAGGTAGCCCAATATGCTATCGGGTAGTGTACGCGGGTGAGATGCCAGACACTTCTTACAGAATGGCATTTCATATCTTGGAAGTAGCATAAATCACAGACTCCCAGGGGGTGGAGCTGTAGATAGACTGAAGAACATCACAACCTCTGAAAATTGGCAGATCCCATGCACCATTCTTGATAAACTTACTTAACTTTTTGTTTGTTCCCATTCCATTTCTTAGTTTCAAGCCAGCGTCGACATTGAAAGAGAGGAAGGAACCGTCCACCCAAGGATCATTCCAGATAGAGATTTTGGAGCCATCACCTATCTCGAATTTCACCAGGGGGTATAAAATGCTTCTATGCTTAAGCAAAGCTTTCCACATCCAGCTTTCCGTCTGTTTCTAGGGATAAGACCAGAATGTGTATTGCTGTAGATATCTACTGTGTATCCACCTCACCCACAAGTTTTTTTTGATATTAACAATGTCCCAACATAGTCTCGTGAGCCCATCTTGACTCCTATCCTCCACGCTTCTAATACCCATGCCACCTTCAGGTTTAGACCTACATATATCCTTCCATGACACAGGGTGTAGTCTTCTCTAGTTTTCAGTATCACCCCATAGTAAAGACCTACATAAACGATCTATCTCTTCCATAGTTCCCCTAGGAAGGGGGAACATGCCTGTTCACAAAAGATTATAGGAAGATAGGGTCGAAATAATGAGTTCTAACCTTCCTGCCATTGACAGGAACTTTGTTTTCCAAGAGTCAAGCTTGAACTTTATTTTGTCAATAAGCGGCGAGAACATAGACTTGGTCAATCTACCTATGAACAGCGGAAGTCCCAAGTACCTCACTGACATTTCACATTGTGCAATCTTTAACTTAGTACAGATTTCTTTGTCAGCTGCTTTACTGAGGAACAGTTGGCTTTTAGATGGGTTGAGATTGAGGTCGGATAGCTCACTAAAAAGTTCTAGCGCCTCCATAATCTGTCCTGCATTTTCAACATGAGCATGAGAGAGGACCAAAAGGTCATCAGCAAACAATATGTGTGAGACCTCAGTGTCGTTATTGGTGAGTGGAATTATCTTTTTTTTTTCAGTAACTGCTTGGTTTAGAATAGAAGTGAGACCTTCCATACCAATGACAAAAAGATAAGGCGCTAGTGGATCACCTTGTCTTATGCCTCTAGTGGCCTTAATAAGTTCTGTAGGGATGTCGTTGACCAACACCTGGAAGGAGGCTGACGCCATACATTCAACTATCCAATCCAGTCAGCAAGGAGGGAAGTCCATAGCCTTCATGATGTCAATAATGTAATCCCTTTTAATGGTGTCATAAGCTTTTCTCAAGTCAACCTTAAGACAAAGTTTACTGGATCTGCTTGAGTTACAGTTAGAGAGAAGCTCATTTGCTAGGATAATAGCATCTGAGATCCGACGTCCCTTAACAAAAGCGGATTGGTTGAGACTAATAATATCTAGCATGATGTCTCTAATCTTGTTTGCAAGAATTTTAGCAATCACTTTATAGACTACATTGCATAGAGAAATAGGTCTCCCTTTAGAAATCTTTTCTAGTTGCTTCACTTTGGGGATCAAAGCAATATAAGTCTTGTTTTCTTCCTTCAACATCCTCCCCTTAAGGAAGAAGTCTTTCACAGCAAGGCAAACGTCCTTACCCACCACGTCCCAACACTCCTTGAAGAAGTGGGAATTCATGCCATCAGAACCCGCTGATTTGTCATCATTGAAGCTTTTTATAGTGGCTGCTATTTCTTCATCTGTAACCAGCCTACACATAGAGCTCTTCTTTTCATGGGATATGTTTTTGATGCTAAACCAGTCATGCCCCCTGGTTTGGATAGTAGGAGCTTCAAATAACACGGAATAGTGGTTCTGAAAATAGTGCTTGATGTTGTCATCGCCTCTAACTGTGACACCATCAACATTAACTTTTTTAATTTGGTTTCTGCTTCTTCTTGACTTCAAGGAGGCGTAGAAGAATTTGGTATTGGAATCTCCATTCTTTAACCATTGGATTCTAGATTTTTGACATATGATAGACTCCTCTATTAGTTTAGCTTTAACAACTACTTATTTTTTATCTTTCATAGCTTCCCACACCAGTTCATTCTAGGGGTCATTGTAAGACAACATAAGGGCCTCAAGGGCTTCTTTCTCTCTATTCTTTGTAGAGTCTTCTATATCACCATGTCTTTCCCAATTCCAGGTTTGGAGCACACGCTTAGTAAGCTTTAGCTTATGAAAGAGCCGGTACATAGGATTCACGTGCACTTCCTTTGCCCAAGCATTAACCACTGTGTCTTTGAACCCCAACAGGGAGGACCAAGCATTAAAGTACCTTGTTGGATATTTTTGGTTTGTTTTTTCATCACTCATGCGTAGCAATTGAATATGGTGGTCACTGTATATAGTAGGTAGAATTTCAACCCACATCTGCAGAAATTCAGCAAGAGCTTGGACTTGGCAAAATATCCTGTCAATTTTAGATCTTGTATTATCCTTTCCAACTTGTTGGTTGTTCCAAGTAAAGAAAGGTCCTTTGGCTGGCATCTCAATGACATCACAATCACTGATGGCCTGATTAAAATCTAGCATGGAATGATTAGAAGGAGAATCTCTTCCCATCCTTTCATTGAATGCTCTGACTGCGTTGAAGTCCCCCATAATGAACAATGTGTTTTTGATAATGCTCTTGATGTACAGAAGGTCTAGCCAGAGATTGGCTCTTTTTGCATCTTCATTATCAGCATAGATAGAGGTAATTTCAATATCCTTCTCACCAAAGGAAAACTTGAAATGGATGCACTATCTAGATTGGAAGATTGTTGTAATAACATAATCTTTATTTTCCCATAAGACAAGGAGTCTTAGTTTATTGTAGCTGACTGAGTTTGCAATCCAGTTGCATTCTGGCCATCTTCTTAATAGTAGTCTTTTTGCTTTTTTTGTTTTTGAATTTGACTAGGAGTTTGCAATCCAGTTGCATTCAACATCAGCCTTTGTTGTTTTCAGTTCTGCCTAGACAAAGTCCAGTTTGTCTAATTGAGACAACCCTCGGACATTCCAGGCCAACACATTTGGGTAATCAACCATTAGAAGAGGGGGAGGAGAAGCTTCTTATCCAGCTGATGTTTTGAGTGGTTTGTATTTGTTATCTTGTTTTTCATTGCCTTTAGCATTCTAACTCCTAGTCTTTCTTCTACCCTGGGGACTCAAGGTTTTCTTTGGATGTATGAATCCTTCAACATCTTGCTCACTAGAGACTTGAAACACCGGAACCGCATGCACCGTGTGAGCCTCTGGAGCAATCAGAATCTCAGGCGCTGCATTTTCTTTCTCAGTATTATTCACAGCTGCCTGGTCTTCACCTTTTGTGTAACATCCCATGATTTGAGGCCTCGTATAACATGATCTTAAAAGGAATGATTTGACTACCCATATCACCAAGGTTCACCTCCTTTTCTAGGAGCCCATCGCTAAAGACCTCCATAGTTAAGCGTGCTCAGCTTGGAGTAGTACTAGGATGGATGACCAGTCGGGAAGTTGACCCTGGCATGCACGTGAGTGAGGACAAAGCATGCAGTTAAGGCTAGTGGTGGTCTGTGGGGACAGTCATCATTCCTAAAACTCTACTAGAGTCTTGGGTAGTGGGCCCGAGCATTACAAATGGTATCAGAGCCATAACCCCTCCAGCATGTGGCATGCCAGTCTTGAGTCGTGCGGTCCAGGCAAGTTGGAAAGGGTTGTCCATGGTGATGTAGCCACCCTTGCGCTAGTATTCCGTGATCGGGAGCTGGGTGTCCATGGGTCATTCTGGGTCTGCAATGAAATGGGGCAATATTATGAGGCCATATAGTTGAGCCTTGACGAGGACGTCAAGAGTCTAAGTGGGGGAGATTGTAACATCCCAGAATATGAGGCCTCAGATAACATGATCTTAAAAGGAATGATTTGACTACCCATATCACTAAGGTGCACCTCCTTTTCTGGGAGCCCATCTCTAAAGAACTTCATAGTTAAGTGTGCTCAGCTTGGTGTAGTACTAGAATGGGTGACCAGTCAGGAAGTTGACCCTGGCTTGCACATGAGTGAGGACAAAGCACATATTTAAGGCTAGTGGTGGTCTGTGGGGATAGTCGTCATTCCTGAAACTCTACTAGAGACTTGGGTAGTGGTCTCAGGCGATACATTCTGGCACATCAACATTTTCTCGAGCAGTGGAAGGCCCTACCTTATCTTCAGTAGAATTTCCATTCGAGTTAGCCACCCTGGGCTTGCATAGGGACTTGTCATGTCCGAACATCCCACAATGTGGTCACCTTTCAGGCTTCCACTCGTATTCGAATTAAACTCTATAGGGGAATCCTTTATCAGTTTGAAGCTTCACTACATTTGGGAATGAAGAGTTTTCCGCCATTAGAACATTCACGCGTGCATAATCAATGTGCATTATTGCCTTTGTCTCCCTGTCCAGGCATTCAGGTTTGCCAAGGAACGAAGTGATCCTTGCCAGTATCAATTTACTCCATAGCTCCAAAGGAAGATTATGCAGCTTCACCCTCACTGGCACGAAAGTAAGTTTCTCTTGTTCCAGTTGTTCTCCCTTCTCCCAGTTCTTGATAATCATTGGTTTACCTTTGATGAACCATGTGCCTCCTTCGAGCATCGTGTTCAGGTCCTGTCTCGAATGGAATTTCACTATGAAACTCCCATTCAATCTTCCATATACCTTCAAAGAGCCCGCATGCTTCCACATCTATTTGAGGTGGTTCTGGAGAGTAGGTATATGGGGGTGGAAGCCAATGATATAATCGGCCAAGGTATTTTGCCATTGCACTGTGTTTTCATCGACCTCAGTTTGGGGGGGTGATGATCGTGTCATCATCCAACATAGATCTATTAGCGAGATTCGGGTGTTTATGTCTCTCACTGGAGCCTTACATACATTTGCCCATTCCTTCATGCTATCCGCAACCCTCACTTGGTCACCTCTTGGGCGTGGAGGTATCCCCCCTACTGAATGGGAGGTCGTCGTCCTCCACCCCTGTCGTCGGGGCACATAGCCATAGCCAGATCTCCCTATCGGGATGGACCTAGTGGTTACTACCAAGCCTTGTTTTCATCACCCTATAATGCATGCATATCTAGAGTGCTTGCATGGCTGAGCTTTTGAGGGACATGTGTCATGAGAGGCTTTTGTATCTTGTCACCTCATACCCCTTCACCTCTCTCCTATCCTTGGGTATTTATACCCCTTTTTTCACATGCAAGTAACCCTTTTAGCTCTCTTCTTTCTCTCTTCTTGCTAGAGTTCAGCCTTGAGCTTAGTGGTGCAAGTGGAGGTCCTGATCTTGAAGAAGGTGGTCATTTTCTCCTTACATGTGGTGATCTAAGATTGGAGCTTCTCTCTTTGTTGATTCTTTAGTGATCATTGTTCTTGGTAAGTGGCTTATATCCTTGATCTCATTTTTCTTGAAACCCAACCCTTTCTTTCTTCTGTTGGTCATTAGACTATGGTTCTCCATGGTGGCTTTCTTGAGGAACTTCTCTCCAATAGAGTGTGAATCCATGGTAGTACTTGAGAAAGATTAAGATCTTCTCTTTCTCTTTACTTTTTGTCCTAGGGTTTTTACCTTCTTTCTTTTGAGCTTCCTTTAACCTTGGTGTGTTCTTCTTCTCTTGAGGAGATCTTGCTTTGAGTTGGAGTAACCCAAGCTTGGAGTTTCTCTTCTCTCTTGGAGCTTGTGGCTTGGGAGGTTGATCTCCACCTCAAGGCGTGTTATATAACTTTCCCCTATTCTATTGTTGCAATTTTATATTTCTTGAATGCTATTTTTATATCTCTAAAACGTGGTCATAAGTTTCTAGATGATTCTATATTGATTTAGGGTTTAAGATTATAAAGTATTCTTGTATAAATTGCTCTTTCTCCTAAACCCTCATTCTTGTAGCCAAAATCTAAGTGATGGTAGAGTTTTTGTTTCTTACATGCATATTGATTGTTAATTTTGCCACCATGTTTTGGTTCAGATATTACATAAAGATGGAGGTCTTGACTCTGGTTTGCATGATTTAAATGCTTGATTTTCCTTCTCTCATCATGGTTTTCCATGTATACCCTTGTGACACTTGTTTTAGAGTTTTGTTGATCATCTTTTCCAAGAGGTTTTCTTTTGGTGACACTTGGGTTTCTTGGTGTTGATAACCTTTTTTGGATCGTTACATATCTTGGTGGTCGCTAAATATGTTGACCTTGTTTTGGTCATAATGATTTCTGACCTATGGTCACTAGGGTGGTTTTCTCGCCATAAACCCTAACCCTAATCTATTTTGGTCACTATGCTTGAGATGATTCTCTTGTTTTGGTCAAAATATCCATGGTTGATTGATGATTTCTAGGCTATAAGTGTGGTGGTTGCTACATATGTTATGTTTGATGGTCGCTAAGGTGGTTTGGTCACTACAAACCCTAACCCTAATCTATTTTGGTCGCTATGCTTGAGAGGGTACTCTTGTTTTGGTTGAAATGACCATGGTTGATGGATAATTTCTAGGATATAAGTGTAGTGGTCGCTACATATGTTATGCTTGATGGACGCTACATCTAGTTCAGTTAGTTGGTAGCTACATGCATCCAATCAGGGGCACAACATGTTTCCTATCTCTTGTGGTTGTTACATGTGTCGTGTCATGTGGTCACTACAAGGTTGAGGTCGCTACATTTTGTATATGGTTTTGATGGTCACTACATGGTGTAACCCTAGTGGTCGCTACACATGGGTGACCCTAATGGTCAATACACATGGTGTAACCCTAGTGGTCGCTACACATGTGAGGGTGTTGGTTGTTATACCATGGTTTGGTCTCTACATATTGCTTTTTTCATGTGTGGTTGTTTATGATGATGATGCTTAACCCTAATATGTTCCAAGAATGTGGGAAGTGATGTACCTAGGCTTTGATGTTGAATGTTGTTATGGAAACCCTAATCGGCTATCTATGAGAAACATTAGCCCTAATTTGGGCATATAATGTAATTGCTTAGCTTTATTGGATGATTAGCACACTATAACATATTTTCTCTCTCCTACTTGTGTAACCCTAATGTTATAGGTTGAATACACCTCATAGCTTGTTCTTGTTGTGGTATTTCTTATATGACACAAGGTGATGATTATGAGCCCTTATGAGGCATGATGAGATAATGATGTTATGTAGGAACTATGTATTTGGGTCTGATGACCTGGTAGAGGTTTTATGCCTAATGTGAGGTGATATCCTTTAGTGATGTGATGAGGGATGGTTATCCTAGGATGATATGATAATGTTGTTGGCCTGGTATAAGGCAGTGGGACAGTAACATGTGATGATGTGATCAGCTTTATTCTTAATACGTTTTATATATTCTAGTGTTGCATCCTGCCACTATCTTTATAGCATTTTTTTGGGGTTTATACATTGTAACTTGATTAATGCAATAAAAGACACCCAATTGGCAATAATTAATCAAGTGAAACCTTAATAATGTACGTTGCCCTAATACATAGATCTGTCTTCAGTGTCAGTACTGGTTGGATGGTGAAATAAGTAATTCCTGTGGGAATCGTGGAGAGCATATTGTTGAATATGTGGGGGGCAAGTTGAGGATATATCCTTGTATCCACAATCACTATTTTGTAGGATGGATGTGGTCATTCCTTGGCAGGAGAATTGTCGAGACCGTATCTAATATGATATGTTTTCATGGATGGTTGCGATCATACCCTGGCAAGAGAATTGTTACAGTCATATCTCACTAGTGTCGTGCCTATATACCAAGGCAAACTAGGTTGACTTGTAGTTTGACTCTATATGTCACTGTGGCAGACTCAGACTGACCAAGGGTGTGGAAGATCATAGGAGTATGGCTCTCCCATATCTTGTATGACACTAATTTTGACGTATCAATGCTCAATTGGAGTATGGGTTGTATACCTCATCTCCACATGGCATAATAAAAGACGTAATACAGTCATGTAGTATATTTTCTTAGGGTTAAACATTAATCACATTGTATGATTCTATGCCTTGTTTCTTATACTACTTAGATGTTGTCTTTGATACATGTTCCTCATATTCCTTTGAGAATATATGATCATCTGATGATCATTTATAGCTTCTTAAACTGCTTAAACCGTGTTATAAATTTTTAAGTATTTATTTAACTGAATATGCTCATCCTATTAATAGTATTTCTTTCCTACTATAATTTATTTGTGCTAGCAATAGTTGTTGGTGAAGAGTTATATCTCTCACTGGTAAGTTGGTCTCACCCCATGGGTTTCTACATCTTTTAGGTGGTCATTGACGATGAGGTATAGATCGTCTGGTTGAAGAAGAACAACAAGGAGAGCAGTAGCAGTTGAAGGTTGGATATCTTGCTAGTGTTTTGTAATAGAGTCTTATGTGTCTTCCTTGTACTCTCAGGTCCTTGGGGGTGTTTTGTGGATGTTGTACATCAATACAAGGTTTTTGGGAGTATGGCATTATTGTACATGTATAGCTTGTATATATGAACAAGTTATCTTTTATAAAAAGTTGTGGAAAGATGGCCAATGTACAGTGATGTAAATACCTTTATGGTATGATATGTGATACATGTGGCACAGTTTGTGGACTTCCATGTAATATGTTTCCACTTGAGATGGTTATATCAGATTGGTTTTAATTTACCATGTTTTCTAGTAATACAGATGTTTAGTGTAAATTTTGTGCTCTAATTTGAGTTATCTTTCTCGTGTGGCATTGAGTTGTCACATGAAAAGGTTGGTATCAGATCTCTAGGTTTGCTGAGTCGACAGGGGCATAGGAATAGGGTTTGTATATGTTATCATGTCATCTAATATATCTGATCATAGCTTCTGCTTATGAAGAAGAAGAAGAAGAAGAAAGAAAAGATATGTCTGGAGCCCAAGAAGGACCTACTGCGAGCAGTATTGTTGCACCAGGAGGTGGTTCCAGGAGGTAGGAAAGAGTATATGCGGTTCCTAAAGTGCCTCAGTTTCACCCAGAAACTATAGCTAATCCTATTTTTTAGTCCATGTGTGGACAATTTGTGGCCACGATGATGCATATGGTCGACAGAATGCTTGTACCCCAAGCAAGGGCAACAAACCCCAATGAAGAATCCTAGGGTTCTGGGAAGAGCTTTGATAGGTTAAGGCATGTGGGGGAGATAGAGTACACTGTTATGACAGACCCATCAAACAAAAATATGTGGTTGATAGAGTTGGAGAAGGCCTTTAAGATCCCCAACATCCCAGAGTAGGATAAGGTGAAACACGCGATGTACCTGCTAAAAGGCAGTGCTGGCCATTGGTGGGCCATTAAGGAGGAGAAGAGGCTTGGTGTAGTGATAAGTTTGGAAGACTTTTGGTGGGTTTTGTGAGCTAATACTTCTCAAAGACCTATCTAGATGAGAAGATTGCACAATTTGAGAAGAACTGGTAGGGATCTATGACGATCAAAGAGTATGAGGCCAAGTTCATGGAACTTCTAAGGTTTTTTTTCTGCACATGGCCGTAATGAATAAGTAGAGGATCATAAATTTTGAGAAGGGTTTGAGCTCAGATATGAAGATGACAATGTTGGATTTGGAGAACAGAGAATGGTTTGCAATGTTTGTGGAGTCTTTGAGGCAGATTTGGCGGTTGGAAATAGAAAAACGTGAACCTAACCCCAAGAAGTGACCAATATAGTTTCAGGGACAGTCTTCTGGAGGCTTCAAGATGCTTAGGTATTCAACACCTTACTCATAGCAGAAGTCAGTGGTTCAGTTGCACTGGTCACCGAGAAAGGGTAGAGGTCATAGTTTTTGGTTGAAAAGAGCTCATAGTGCAGCGTCAAATCATTGTTAGGGATGTCTAGGCCGTAGTTTGACATTAGGACCAATTATAGGTGTGGACAACAAGGCCATCTGAGGTCATTTTGCCCAGTAAAGGATGAGGAAGTGACATAACAGTCGAGGCAGAATCAGCAAGGGTTGAAGCAATGACAGTTTAACACTGGCAAAGGTGGGGGACACGGTCATGCGTCACATGTTGGTTTGTCTAGGCATGCCAGCAGAGGATGGGGGTGACAACATGCAATGGATGAATTCTATGGTATGAGTCATCTATAAGGAGTAGTCAACCCATGGGTCATTATAGGTCAGATGGAGTTATTTCATTCTGATTTGTCTTCTTCCTACTTTATATCTATTTTGGTTGACCTGGGTGTGACACACTCTTTTATCACTAGAGAGGTGACAACTATCTATTATTTGCTTGTTAGTCATAGATCTGATATTCTCCTTCTAGAAACCCCTTTGGTTGGTTTTATCGAGTTGCGGGAGGTGTGTTCATCCTGCGTTCCTTCTTTCTAAGAATGTAACATTCAAGTGAACCTTATACCACTTGACATGCACAGATTCGATGTGATCCTTGGAATGGAAACTTTGGAGATGTACCGATTGGTCTTGGATTGTAGTTCTAAGGTGGATACGTTCTGTGATAGTGATGTTTTGTGGGTCTTCCAAGGAGATAGGAAGATTCTCTCAACATGTTTGGTGTCAACAATGGCAGCAAAGAGGTTAATGAAGCAAGGTTGTGAGGCTTTATTGGCACATGTGGTGGATACTAAGGTAAGGAGTCCCTAGTATTCAGGAGGTTCCCATTGTTTGTGAGTTTGAGGATGTGTTTTCCGATGAGTTTCTTGGTGTTCCCCCGCCTCTAGAGATTGATTTTGAGATCAATCTGGTTCTAGTATCCAGCCGCTAGCGTAGACCGTATATAGGATGGCACTAGTAGAGATGCAAGAGTTGAAGAAGTAGTTACAAGAGCTATTAGAGAAGTGATTTATCAGACCAAGCATAACCCCTTGGGGTTATCCTTTGTTGTTCATGAAGAAGAAAGATGGATCTATGAGGTTATTTATTGATTATCGACATTTGAACAAGGTGATGATCAAGAACAAGTACCCTTTGCCATGGATAGATGATATGTACGATTTGTTGTGAGGTTCCATGGTTTTATCAATGATAGATATGAGGTTCAGATACCATTGGTTACGCATCAAGGCAGATGGCATACCCATGTTAGCTTTCAGGACTAGTTATGGTCACGACGAGTTTGTGGTTATGTCCTTTGGGCTAACCAATGCACTGACAACATTCATGGACTTGATGAATAGGGTGTGCAAGCCTTATCTTGACCAATTCATTGTTTTAAATCGACATCATCCTGATATACTCTAGAGACAGCCAGCAACATGAGCAGCACTTACGATAGGCATTGACTTTGTTGAGACATCACAAGTTGTACGCTAAGTTCAACAAGTGTGAGTTTTGGCTGAAAGAGGTGTATTTCCTTAGGCATGTGATATCTATTGAAGGTGTGTGTGGGGATCCCAAAAAGGTTCAATTTGTGTTAGAATGGGAGCATCTGAAGACATCGATATAGGTTCATAGTTACCTTGTCTTCGTGGGATATTACATGAGTTTTATCAAGAACTTTAGTGCCATAGCATTACCACTAACAAAGTTAATGAGGAAAGATGTGCCTTTTGTCTAAGACGACAAGTGTTAGTGTTCTTTGTAACTTTTGAAATAGAAGTTGACTAGTGCACCGGTGTTGGTTCTTCTAAAATAAGAGAAAGGCTATATTGTCTTTTTTGATCCGTTGAATAATGGTTTGGGTTGCGTGTTGATGCAACATGATTTATTTTGCTTTGTGATAGCTTATAAAACACGAGGAGAGATACCCAATGCATGATATGGAGCTTTCTATTGTGGTTCATGCTTTGAAGATTTGGAGACACTACCTTTATGGAAATAAATGTCAGATCTTCACTAACCACAAGAACCTATAGTACATTTTCTAGAAGTATGAGTTAAATATGTGGCAGTGATGCAAGATAGAGTTGATCAAAGATTATGATTGCACCATAGAATACCATCCTGGGAAGGCAAACATGGTAGAAGATGCCTTGAGCAGGAAGTCTTCTTTGTCATCATCTTTGATAAAGTATTGTTGTGTTCTTTGGTGGCCTGGTTTGAAGTGTGACGTAGCTGAGTTTGTGGCAAAGTGTCTTGTGTGTCAATAAGTCAAATCAGAGCATCAAAAACCTATAGGGACTTTGTAACCGTTACTTAGAACATAGCGGAAAAGGGATCCTATCATGATGAACTTTGTGGTTGGAATCCAAAGGTCATGATTCCAAATGGGTGATAGTGGATAGGTTGACCAAGTCAACATATTTCCTCCTTGTGAAGACAATGTATATAGTCGACAAGTAGGGATAGGTGTATGTCGATGAGATATTTCATTTGCATGAAATCCCAGCTACCATCGTGTTTGACAGAGGTCCTCAGTTCACTATTCACTTTTGGTAGCATCTGCATACATCTATGTGTATGCAGTTGAGGTTCAGCACAACATTTAACTCACAGACAGATGGATAGACTGAGAGGACTATATAGATATGGGAGAATTTGTTGAGAGCTTGTGTTCTATAGTGTTTGGGAAGTTGGGATGTGCACCACAGTTTGATAGAGTTTTCTTATAATAACATCTATCTGAGGAGCATCGACATGGCACCTTATGAGGCTTTGTATGGAAGATGTTGTAGATGTCCAATGTGTTGGTATGATACCGATGAGTATCAGCTTTTGGGGCCTAATCTTGTACAATAGGCAACGGAGAAGATTAAGATGATTCAACAGAAGCTGAAGGCATATCAGGATAGGCAGAAATCTTATGTTGATAATCATCATAGGCCCTTGGAGTTCCAAGTGGGAGACATGGTGTATCTCAAGGTCTATCCTTAGAAAGGCATGTTGAGGTTTGGGAAGGAGGGTAAGTTGGCTCCAAAGTATATGGGACCTTACCCTATGGTTTTACATGTTGGGAAGGTGGCCTATAAGTTGGATTTGCCACATGAGTTGCACAAGTTGCATCTGATGTTTCATGTTTCAATTTTGAGAAAGTGTCATCCTGACATAAAGCCTTTGTTTCAGACCATGGAGGTTGAGTTGTGTGAGGATGTGTCATATGTGGAAGGTCATGTGTTGATCCTTGATAGAAGGGTAAAGAAGTTGAAGAAGAAGGATATAATTTTGGTTAAGGTTTTGTGTCATCATTGAGACATGGAGGATGCCACATGGGAGCTGGAGGATGAGGTGCGTAGGAAGTATCCATCTCTTTTTGCATAGGATTTGGGGGGGGTGAAATCCTTATAAGGGGTTTATGGTTGTAAGTCCACTGACCTAGCATAGTGCTTGATCTTTCTTGCTTTTCTTAATAAGATGCTTAAACCATAATCTTATCTCTTGAGATGCCTTCATAACATGTGGCATATTTATGTTTTTAGTTTTGCCTAATTTGGTTGATATTTGAGCTAGTTATGTTATATGTGTGTTGCTTTTGGACCAAGTTGCAATTTACCCTCGTTGAGGGTTTATCTTTGCTAATGTTCACATGTTGGATGTGCCTCTTATGCCTTAGGATCATGAGAGAGAGAATGATGCTTAAGGGTGCCTTGTTGGACCTTGGTTGGAGATAATGATGTTATGCATGAACTATGTATTTGGATCTTATGATCCGGTAGAGACTTTATGCCTAATGTGAGGTGATATCCTCTAGTGATGTGATGAGGGATGGTTATTCTAGGAAGATATGATAATGGTGAAGGGTCAGTATAAGGCAGTGGGATAGTATCACGTGATGATGTGATAAGCTTTATGCTTAATACATTTTATATCTTTTGATGTTGCAACCTACCTCTATCTCTGTAGGATTTGTTTTGGGTTTATACGTTGTAACTTGATTGATGCAAGAAAAGACACACAATTGGTAATAATTAATCGAGTGAAACCATAATCATGTAGGTATTCCTAAGCCATAGATCCATCTTCAGCGTCATACTTGTAGGATGGTGAAATAAGTAATTCTTGTAGGAAACTCAAAGTGCATATTGTTGAATTTATAGGGGTGCAAGTTGAGGATATATCCTTGCATCCACAATCATTGGTTTTAAGGATGGATGTGTTCATGCCTCGGTAGGAGAACAATCAAGACCGTATCTCAAATGATATATTTTCAGGTATGGTTCCAATCATACCCTGGCAGGAGAACAGTTGTATTCATATCTCACTAGTGTCGTGCCTATATGCCAAGGCAGACTAGGATGATTTGTAGTTTTACTCTATGTCACTGTGGTAGACTCGGACAGACTGAGGGTCTGGGAGATCATAGGAGTTTGGTTGTACTAGATCTTGTATGGCATTGATTTCAACTTAGAAGTGGTCAGCTGGAGTATGAGTGGTATACCTCATCTCCACAGGGCATAATAAAAGACGTAATACAGTCGTGTAGTATATTTTCTTAGGGTTAAACATGAATCACATCAGATGACCTTATACCTGGATTGTTATACTATTTAGCTATTTTCTTTGATACATGTTCCTCGTATTTCTTCTGTGAAAATATGATGATCTATTGCTCAGTTATAGCAGTTTAAACTACTAATATGTGTTATCAAGTTTTAAGTATTCATTCAACTAAATGTTCTCATCCTATTAATAGTATTTCTTTCTTGCTATAATCTATATGTGTTAGCAACAGTTGTTGGCAGAGAGTTATATCTCTCACTGGGACGTTGGTATCACCCCGTGGGTTTCCACATCTTTTAGGTGGTCGTGCATGATGAGGTAGATATCTTGCAATTGAGGAAGAGCATCAAGGAGAGCAGTACCATTTGAAGGTTGGATATTCTACTAGTGTTTCGTAGTAGAATACTATGTGTCATCCATGTACTCTCAGGCCCTTGAGGGTGTTTTTTGGATGTTGTATATTGATACAAGGTTTTTGCCAGTATGCCATTATTGTACATGTATGGCTTGTATATATGAACAAGTTATCTTTTGTAATAAGTTGTGGCAAGATGGCCACTGTACAATTATGTATATAGCTTTATAGTATGATATGTGATACATGTGGCACAGTTTGTGGACTCTCATGTAATATTATTTTCTTGATATGGTTATATCAGATCGATTTTAATTTACTGTGTGTTTGGGTAATCTGGATGTTTAGTGTTAATTTTGTGCTTTGTTTTGAGTTATCTCGCTCATGTGGCATCGGGTTGTAACACATACATGCCTCTTTTAGGAACATTATAAGGCCAATGGAACAATCTTCAATGAGCAAAGTATCACTTTGCCGACGGCGGACTTGTGGGGGCTTGCATTGCGACACTCGCTTGCAAGGTTGGCGGCAGTAGAAGCATGAAGGTCATGTTAGGTCACTTGGGATTAACTTCATGGGTGATTGTCTCTAAGTGCAAGTGGGAGTCTATTGGTACATTGCCCAGAGAACTAATCGTATGATGATTGTGATGACATATCTTGTAAATGATCTATTTAATAATGAAGACAATCTTCCATTTATTCTATTTTGTTCAGTTATGAGACAATAATGTTACATAATAATTGTCTAAAGAATGATGTTACTCGATGATGTATGTCTTCAGGTTGAGGACCTGAACAATGAGATCGTATGGATGTTAAGAGTAGGATCATATGGATGGTAAGAGTATGTATACATTCTTGTTATGTCCCTAGTCAGTTGTTATTGTAGAAGTTGATAGACATCAACAACATAAAAAACTAGAGTGTGTGTTGGTTGATGACATAATCACATTAGTCATGATATGTGATATCAAACCAAACACATGTACAAGTTAGAGAACATTGTATCAGACAAATTCACCTTGAGAGTGGTGTATGGAAACCATTGAATGGTAATCAAAATCAGCTCTCATAGTGCAAGGTTGTGATTGTGGTTCTTAGACCTAAAATCACTACACTAATCACATGTCGTTCGATGTACTTTGACATCATACAACGTGACCTTGAATAGGGGTTACCATAAAGGTGATGCTCAGTTATATTGTGACACGTGGGCAATGATTGTGAGTGATGTAGATGGGATTTGCCCCTCTTACATGAGCTGAGAGTACAAACTCATCACCTTTAATTGTACTTTTTTCATCTTGAACTGACAATAATTGTTAGATATCAAATTTTTTTAGAATAAATTATATTAGTTTAGCTATTCTTGTTTAAATTCGAGGCTTTACTTGATTATTGTGAGTTTTTTTAGGAAAATAGACAATTACTTCAAAGTACAAAAATTCTCAAAATCACTTTTAGAAGGTTTTGCACAATTTCCCATGGTGCTTGAAATTCATGTATACCAGGTATCAAAAGCGCCATAACATTTGTGTAAGAACTCCAAATTGGGTGCACAAATACTCGTCGGAAAGAAAAATTTATTTTATAAAAGAAAATTGATTATTTGTACCCTTTTTTAGCCTTGGATGGGATCAAAATCCCCTCAAAATTGATGTTATGAAAATCTGCATTAAAGAGAGACACATGGTAAAAAAGTACAACTCAATAAATCCCACCATTGTGGGCAAGAAATTAAAAGTTCTATACTTTAATTAATAAAGTTGGCCAATCCCATATCCTTTTAAGTGGTTGAAAGAATTCAAATAAAGACTCAATCAAATGATCAATCCGGTCAAGGTTTGAATGTGACTTCGGGTTGAAGCAAGTGATTTAGTATTGTTGACCGATTGACAACAAAGATGAAGCAATATGTCTGCCGCCAACCATTCCTATAATGTTTTCCCCCTCCTTTGTCCCTATAAAAGGAGAAGGGACTCCATAAAAAAGGGCATCGAGTCTTATTGTAACATCCCAGGATTTGAGGCCTCAGATAACATGATCTTAAAAGGAATGAGCCCGGGCATTACACTTATTTTGTAAATCCATATTTTAATTTGTAGTTCACATCTTGTATCATTACAGAACTCATTTTAGTTTGCATTCCTAGTAGTTTCATTATGTCTGATTAGATTCTTCTAGGGTATGGGGAGTAGCCCCTTAGTCTGGTTCTATTCAATATAATCCGTTCTCTTAGTCCATTAAAAATATTTTCCCTTTATTTAAGCATGATTATTGGATGATCTGATATATTTTTATGGAGTGATATGGCCGTGGATCTCTGTAAGAATGAAATAATAGTCCCTTAATTGTGATTATCATCTTTTCATCTCTCTAATCTTATTTCTGTTATAATCCTTGGTGATGCAACCACTTGAGTCTTGAGTTTGAACATCATTTTGAATTCACATGTTTCTTTATATGACTTTGGAGACTGGCATGTTGGATAGTTGGGCAATGATCTGTAATCATCGAGAACAACGGGTTTATGGGAAGTCTGACTCTTGTGAGTTTGTCTGTAAGGATATGCAACCACAATGTCGTGATTTTCTCTTTGGTGTTTATAAGTTGATTTGTTGAAAAGGAACATGATTATTGGTGGTGGTCCTCTAGATCCCAAGATTTTTATTTCTTAATTAGTTAATATTTATTTCAGTACCTTTAGTTCTGTTCTTAGTTCTAACAAACCTTCTCAAATCATAATTTTACGTATCATTTAGTTATTAGATTTGAATTTCAACCACTCCTTTAACTGTGTCTTGGATTGATACCTATCTATACCTAGTTGACTAAGTGATTTCATCAAGTTGACAACCTAGTTAGAAGGTTAAATTCTAGGACTTGTCCTAGTAATTATTGCGTGTACAACAACGTGCATAATTTTGACACTGTTGTCAGGGATGACACGCATTGTTTTTCTAAAATTATTCTATAAATTTATTTCATAATTTCTTTCTTAGATTTTTTTAGTTTCTATTACCTACCAAGCTCCATTCTGGTAGTGTGCCTCCACCTTCGTCCGAAATTCCATTCTGATGGTACTGCCTTTTATTTTATTTTTAAGATTTAAAAGTCTTGTTCCATAATTTCTTAAGCTTATCTTTGTAATTTCTAACTAACCCCTTATCTTGTTTTAGTTCTTTCCATTATTTTTAGTTTCTTCTAGTTTTGTTTCACTCAAAACAAAAAATTCAAAAATGGGATGGCCAATACATTGTGATTCACCATATCAATTGAATGGTTATTACAGCCATGAATCACCACATTGACCTAATGTGTCCTCAGATTATGGTAGTACCTTTTATGATCCCAATCCTTCCTATCCTGATGGTGATGATGTTAATTCTAACCCACAAATTCCCAAGGGCCATTATCATGAACCATGCTACCTTTATCCATATTCTAATGGGGGTATGATCAACAAAACTCTGGGATATATGAACCTATTTGTGAACCCAATATAATCCTTGACAAGAGAGACATAGGGCCCTAGAGATGATAGCAGTCGAAAGACAGGAAAAACTAAAAACTAACCAAGCCATGGAAGAGGTTTTGCTAGATTCCCAATCAAAGAATCTAGATTGTCAAAATGTGTCCCCTCATGTCATGGTGACACCTTTTAATATTGAGTCTTTCCACCAAGGTGGATGTAATAAAAAATATCAATCCGCCATCTCTTGAAGACTAATACGAAGAGCAATGCTTCAATCAACACGAGGGGTACCAGGACCAAGTTCAGTATGGGAGGTATGTTGAGGGTAACCAATACTTCTTTGGGGGTTATGAACATTATTGTACAAATCAATATGCACCTCAATAGGAGTGGATCAGAGTGCTAGAGAAACTAGCAGCATACCAATGAGAGATTTTATAAGAGCATCATAAATCATTAGAAAGTCCAAAAGCCATGCTAGACACTTTACTAGAGGCCCAATCACAAAGACCCCAATAGGAGTTAGAGAAACCAAGTATAGCTCATCCCGATGATGATGATGATGATCCCATGTTTACATCATTTTTTTCAAATTCACCGAGTTATTTTAAACCAATGAGTAGAAGCATTCGTCTCAGGAATACCTAACCTATCTGTTAGAGGCTTTAATACTTCAATATGAAAAGCCACTACAAGAAGGCCATCCCTCTACTTTTGCAACACATGAAGCCTACCCAACTACCCCTTTTGAAGAAGGTCCCCCATATCATGAACCCAACACTCCTCCTCAACCACCCCTTGTTATATAACATGTAGAATCTGATGAGGAAATTTTACCCTTACAAGAAGCCTACATGACTCCTCTATCCAACTATAAGGCTATCCCTTATGAATCCATGGAGTTCAATTTTTTTCCTATGAGGAATCCCAGTCAACCTTTTGGCATGATTGGGGACCCTGATGACTCCATGGACATCCATATTGATGGGATTTTTTATGAAGAAGAGATGGAGAACTCCCTAGCAGAGATGGAGCAGCCTAGATTAATCATTTTTGATAATTATGATGACAACCACACCATCCACCAGTTGTCTGCATCAAATCCACTGGCCTCCATCTATGGGGAAATGGATTTGGATGCACCTTTTTATATGATTCTGCAGGAAGACATATGGCCTCATGTGATTTTTACCCAGCTAACAAACCAGATCTTCCAATATCAGCAATCCCCATTCACATATGATGATCTAGTAAGGGAGACACCACCCTCAAATGAAGGCCACATACCCCCTTTCTTTGTTTGCAAAGAAGATTGATCTAGTAAGGGAGACACCACCCTCAAATGAAGTCCACATATGCCCTTTCCTTTTTTCCAAAGAAGATGTCCCTGCTTGTATCCTCCCTGAACCCTTGGGGAACCCTTGCATGAAATAATTTGAGATATATGATATATAAACAATGAAACCTACTAACCCCAATCTTGATTGCATGATTTTTTAGGTGAATAAATGTATTTGTGATGATGAATTTTATCATTTTGTTGCTTTCATAGAAGAACCAATTGTCATATATGTAGATCAATATGATAGAGAGAAATCAAAACCAGATCCTCCGCCCAATTTTGCACATCTGACACTACATGTTTTACCTATCGGGCATGCACCAATCTTCCCCCAATTAACATCCATTTCCAACATTTCTTTCACTACTGAAGGAAGATTTGTGGATCCTGTTAAAGGGTCTGTGAGGTGAAAGGAAACATGAACGCCCCATTGAGATTCCACAATTACCCCATCATTGGGTACACTATGAAGCTCCAGCAATCAAGGTCCCAACCCTCATACATATTCCATTCAGTTTGACTTTCTTTGAGCTACTAGGTTCCCCTAGAGATCCTCTCCCTTTTCTTCCTTCCATCCTAGATTTATATTTTTCCCGAGATTAGTAAAATTTTAAGTTTGGAGTGGAGGTGGGAGGTACATACTCCTTCCACCCACTCTATCTTACATCTTTAGCAATTTTCATTTTGTTACATAGCTTAGTTCTGAAATAATTTCAAATAATTTTTCAAAAATTTTCCTTTTGGCCTTTATCTAGTCGGCTAGATGAATAAAACATTTCACAGCAATATATCCCTTCCTTGAATTTATTAAATCTTCCTTGCAAATTTTTTTTTACAAATCTCCATGGTTAGAACACACCAGGTCACTTAAGACCCTAAAACTAGAATCACTCCTTGGAAATGTTGGCAAGTTGTATGGAATCAATAAGAACTAAATATGAATTTTGTCTATTTCAAACTATAGATTAACTTGTCATAAATCTTGTATAATGTGTTGACAGGAAGAATCAATCTGATGCAATGACACTCCTCCAAAAAAGTAAAAAAAAGTGAAAGTTTATAAGCATATGAACAACCTTCTCCTTCCTTCTTCTCTCAAAGAAAAAGTAAAAAAAAACCACCTCTGGACAAACTTCAAGTCCAGGGTGGCTGCTCCCCTTCTTAATTCTTCCATACCCCACGTATCTAATAGGAATGTACCATCAAAAGATGCCAAAGAGCACACTGAGAAAATGTGTTCAATGTAACTGAAATCCATGAATCAATCAATCTCGAGATGAATAGAGGAGGGATCATCTTCTTCTACACCTCCTTCATCACGTTCCTCTGTAAAAAAACTCACAAAAAGAAAAAAAATTAGGAGTGTCAAAGAAGAAGTGATACAAAGTCTATTTCCTACAAAGTCATAATTTAGAAACAAGCTATGAAACATGTTTTAATAGGGAATATAGAATTTTGTGTTATGTAGTTCTAGGAGATTGGGTTGCTTGGCCAAATAAGGAGGTGAGAAACAAAGTGATGATATAAGAGTGAGGATAGACATGTTGATAGTATAAATTGGAATTATTTGTAATTTTATTTTCTTAAGGACAAGCAAAGATTCAAGTCTGGGGTATTTTGATCTGTGCAAACTCATCACCTTTAATTGTACTTTTTTCATTTTAATTGACAGTAAATTGTTAGATATTAAATAGTTTTAGTATAAATTATTTTATGTTTAGTTCTTCTTGCTTAAATTGGAGTTCTTACTTGATTATTGTGCATTTTGTAGGAAAATAGACAATTACTTCAAAGCACAAAAACTACCAAAATTGCTTTAGAAAGGTTTTGTATAATTTCTCACAGTGCCTAAAATTTATGTATATTCAGAACCAAAAGTGCCACAATGTTTGCGCTCAAACTCCAAATTGAGTGCACACATACTGGTTAGAATAGAAACTTTATTTCCTAAAATAAAATCCTACTTTTGTACCTTTTTTGAGCGTTTTGATGGAGCAAAATCCACTTGAAGTCGCTATTGTGAAAATCTGCATTAAAGAGAGTCAGATGGTCAAAAAGGGCAACACAATATATCCCACTATTATGGGAAAGAAATTAAAAGTTTTCTCATTTGAATAAGAAAGTTGGCCAATTCCATACACTTTTTTGTGGTGAAAAGAATTCAAATAAAGACTCAATCAAATCATCAATCGATTTGACGTTTGAATGTGACTTCAGGCAGAAATAAGTGATTTAATGTTGTTGACCGGATGACACCAAAGATGAAGCAATCTAGCCTCCCCCATCAACCATTCCTATATGATTTTCCCCGTCCTTTCTCCCTATAAAAGGAGGGGGGGACTTGACAAGAAAAAGAAAATCGAGTCTTAGTTTATAAATTGAGATTTAGTCTATAGTTCACATCTTTTATCATTACAAATCTCATTTTAGTTAGCATTCATGGTAATTTCATTATGTTTGAGTAGATTCTTCTGGGGCATGGGGATTAGCTCCTTAGCATGGTTCTATTCAATATAATTGATTATCTTGCTCCATTAAACAAATGATTTCTCTATGTTTATGTGTGGTTATTGGATGATCTGATATTCTTATTGAGTGATATGATTGTGGATCTCTGTAAGAACCAAATCATACTCCCTTAATTGTGATTATCATCTTGTCATCTCTCTAGTCTTATTTATGTTATAATTCTTGGTGACACAACCACCTGAGCCTTGGGTTTGAACATCAGTTTGATTTCACAAGTTCCTTAATATGACTGAGGATAGTGGCAGGTTGGATGGTTGGGAAATGATCCATAAACATTGGGAACAACATGTCTATGGGAAGTTCAACCCTTGTGAGTTTGTCTGTAAGGATGACACGCTTGAGTCATGCATTAAACACAAGTTCACATATCAAAGTAATATAGGCCTTGTGAGGCCCAAGTCAAACTCAGGGAAACATAAATTTCTGTAGACTACCGCTAACTGGTCGCGATCAGCTAGACCAATTGGAAAAGTTGATTGTTGGTTTTGAAACAAAATAAAAATAGAAAAAAGAGAAAACAAAAGTGAGCAATGATTAAATGTTTAGTTTAATCAAATGGAATGAGAATCCTTAGGTTTACAATTTCACCATGAGGTCTTGTTGCATGCAATTATACACAACTAACAAAATTCGTGCCTTATCCCTGATTATGGTCTGTAGTTAAAATTGCTTGCTTCCGCAATACAATTCACTAAAAATTGCGATAGAAACACGATAACATATCAGGGAGAATTGAGACAAATTAACATAATCAATAGAAAATTGTCATATAGTGATTTTCCAGGCTACTCCCGGTCCTAAGGACAATGGGGATTAGCCCTGCATGTTCATCTCAACGATACACATGGAGAAGAAAGAGGAAAACATAGGGAAATGAATGTGAATATGAAGTAACTCCTGAAACGGAGAAGATCCAGATGATCATTGGTGTGAGATGCATGTTTTTTAGCCTTTTGGTGGTAGAATCGTCTGTGTGTGGCTTTGGAATCATTTGTGACATAGCTCTGGGCTCCGTTCTTCGCTCTCCTCTCCTTCGGTACTCGTGCGGCAGAATTGAATGTCCTCCTTCACTTTGGGCCGCCTTTTCTTAGGTATAGGTACCACTTACGGCTGCCAAAAGATCACAGTCATTCAATCATGGTAATTCTGAACGAAGTCCTGATCTGACAGCGTCGATACCATCGACCTGGTGTCAATGCTATCGAAACCTTAGGGTGCACTTTTGTTGTTTCAAAATTGAGATCAACCTATTGACATCTTGATACTATCGACCAGAACGTCGATAGTATCGACGTGCTAACTTTTCTTCTACTGAGCTAATCTCGAGACCATCGACAGTGTGGTCGATGGTATCGACCTAGATGCTTTCCCTCTACCTTGGTTACTGTTGCCATGTTGATAGTATCGACGGGCCTGTCGATGGTATCGACAAGTTTTGGAATATAAAGTCATGAAACAGAGAGAAAAACACAAGTCAATCCATGCAATTTAGTAATTCATTCAAAATAGGATAAAATAACATAAATTTGATGCATACAATGATTATATGCTAAAGGAATTGAATCATGCCATTATAGTCACAAAGATGACAAACAAATGCATAAAACAAGTACAAAATTAGCCTATAAATGTGACTCAAAAACCCTACATCAAACTCCCCTAAGCTTGAATCTTGTTCGTCCTCGAGCACAAAACTATTAAATCTAATTCAGAGGGTCAACTAAACAACATAATCACATAAATGATATTTTAGTATGATTCCCACCTGCAAAACACATGCCAGCCCTTACCGACCACGAAACGATAACTACCCTTTAGGCGATAATAATCATTCATGATAGATGTCCATCCCAAGATCACAAAAACTATCAAGTAAAGCAGTTGATATAATAAAATTCTCAGGTTCAGGCTTGGTGCATCTTGTGATCTCCTATCTACATTGCTCATTTTCTCTAACTACCATCTAAATGGAAGTAGCTCTCCTGATGTACATGAATGAGGAGAAAATCATGGGTGGCCTACAACTTAGAGCAACGAGTGGATGGAATGGGTGGCCATTGAAGAAATGTAAGCACAATACAGTCAAACATGCAAAAAAAATGAATGACCTATCATGATGTGAATGCAAATGAAAATGTTTTAATGCTACATTTTTGGTGGAATGGTGCATGCACTATCATTCCGTCTCAAGGTGAGATGGAATATCTAAGAAAGCTACACCTTGTGCTTAATATTCTTGATATGCGGGTGAGAACATGTGCCTTTCTCCCTCTTAATCATACTTACTTTTCAATCTTATTTTTTTTACTTTTTTTTCAAGCCCTCATTTTCAGAAATGACTATGGATTATTTTCCAGGCTCCCTTCTTATTACATAACTTGTACATTTGATTCATTCTATTCAAAGGGTATGGAATAAGTTCACCACCTTTAATGCTTTTAGAAGAAAATAAGACACATGATGTGCTATATGCTCAAAAGCTGCGAATGCAACTACATAATGACAATTATGCAACTACTATGACATGTACCTAAGGATGAAGTGCATGTATACTACTCTATCTATTTTTTCATTTCATGCAAAAATATGCGAGAAAAATTGTAATGCAAGACCTATCTACATGGGATGCAATCAAAGAGTGAAAGACAGTAATGTGCTCCCAGTTCTTATGGTGGAGTGGAAATGAAATTGCGGTGGATCAGATCACAAGACTAATTGACATAACCTTCAGAAAGAATTATATGTCCCTCCTTACTGACTTGTGTACCAATTAATCAAGGGATTTCTCTCTTTCACTTAAAATTAAATTCACGTTAACGTCTGGTCAGTTTAGGGTCAACATGCATATCAATCCTCTTAACATGAACCATAAGGATATACAATCATGTTCATATGTTTTAAAGTTGACCTACCCAATGAGTTCCATATGTTATGTCCTCAAGGTCTCACAAGACAAGCTTACAATTTCTTAAAGATTTTTCATTTAAATTCATTTTCTCACAAACCCCAAATGAAAACATCGAGATGACATGCAAATTACATTAGACTCCACTGATTACACTAGATAGATAGTAGATCCTAGAAAACAATAAATCTAGAAATTGAGAAAGCTAAGATAACGAAAGATGAAAAATGCAAAAGCAAAACAAAAGATGAAATAAAATAAAATAAAAAGTAGATAAATGTTGTTCCAACACCCCCCTAAGTTTGAATTCAACTATGGCCTCATAGTCAAAATCCAAACTAAAGAGGTGGAAAAGCGATACCCTCTACTGCTCTGGTGGTGAGTGCGACTGGTACTGGTGGCAACTAGGATCCCAAGTATGATAATGCCCCTGGAACGACATGTCAGATGGGGGAATCAGTGGTGGATGTGGGTATCCTCCAAAGTAATTATGGCTCCAATAATGATCGTAAAACAATTGTTGCTGCATCTCCATCCTATGCAACCTGTTGTGGATGTTTTCTTGGTTGGCGAGGAGGAGACGCTCATTCTTGTAGATGGCCTGTTGATTCCCGTACAGCCTGTTTGTCTTCTCCTAAATACCTATAAAAGATGCAGTATGCTGGTGCTGCATCTACTAAATGTCTGGGAGCATGGTGTACATGCCCTGCATCGAATAGACATCCTCTCCACCTTGAGAGGGTTGTGGTGGCGGCGGCTGGGAAGAAGACGAGGCTCCAAAGTGTCATGGTCACTTTCTTGGAGCAACTCATTATTGAAGAGGAATGGTAACTTCCTCCTCCTCTTCTTCATCATTTTCGCCTTCTAGTACTTCTACTTCTTCAGCTTGCTGTTCTTCTTCATCTTGATCAATATCAATGATGGGCCACATGTAATCTTGGCTTGGACAGAGGTTGAATGTAGGGTTAGGAAGTTCCCCCCTTTGAAAAACACCTCCCACATGGAAAGTGGCATAGACGGTGTCGTGTCAGACTTCAACAAGGCCCGTGTTTACAAAGTGGCTCAAATTGAGCATATTCTTGCATTCCATCTTTGGTAGCCCAGACAGATCCATGCCAAAGTGCATGGCGATCGGAGTGATAAGGCCCCCGAAGTAGATTGGGGCCCTGCGAGAAGTGTTCCTCTTCACCTCCATGACGCGTGTGAGGAAGAAAGCTCCAAAGTTGATACATTTCCTCTCCAACAGATTGTAGAGGAAGAAAAAATTTGTTTCTTGAAATTTGCTTTGTGACAGTCTAGATCTTACAAAGAATGTGTTGGACAAAATCTGGTGTAGGACCTTGACAAACGGATGCTCAATATCAGCTATTGAGTCATGGTGCCAGCTAATCGAATAACCTTCTAGTATAGTGACTAATGTCAAATACATGGTGTCGTAGTCTGCATTCTGTGGTGGCTGGTGCAAGTTGCTATGTGACCACCCATAAATTGCATTGAACTCGCAAAGAGTGATTGTGTAATCCCTATTGTAGAGGCGGAAAGAAACTCGCCCCTCTTTACATTCCGTCTGTGCCGGTTGTAGCTCGTTGGGAACGACACAAATATCTAGAGATGCCATAAACTCTATGACAATCTCCTTATAAATTGGCGACCTGCTGAAAAATGGATGACCTTCGATGTGGTCATGGCATAACATTGGGGACTCGCTCAATTGTCCCTGAAGCACATAGGCCATGTTGGCCTCGAATCCTAGGTCCTTGATTAGTTTCTGGTCTCCATACTAGGTAGGCTCGATTGAGT
This sequence comes from Alisma plantago-aquatica, assembly GCA_963693085.1. Taxonomy (NCBI): domain Eukaryota; kingdom Viridiplantae; phylum Streptophyta; class Magnoliopsida; order Alismatales; family Alismataceae; genus Alisma; species Alisma plantago-aquatica. The sequence continues at coordinate 888,984,710 of OY856414.1, read as the reverse complement.
GCCTCCACAGCTCTTCATACACCTTCTTGATCTCAGGTGAGGGGTGGACTAGCCTCAGGCGAGGAAGTAATCCTTATTACGGGGTAGGTAGGGCAGGTGGGGAAGCCCTGGGTGATGAAGTGCCAGATCTCACCATTGTTGCAGAGGGCAATGGATGAAAGAGAAAGGGATTGAGAAAGGAGCTCCGAGAAGATGGTCGGTGAAGATCGGAGAAGATGGAGATCCTCAAAGTTGATGGAGATGCTCAGAGATGACCATCGGTTAAGATATCTATAGCTCCCAGGTGCTCTGAAATGTTAGGGCTCAGAGATGGGAGATATGAAATTGAACGTGTGAGTTGGATTGAAGAAATACATCCCTTTTTATAAGGGCCGACCGCCGCTGTTGTCGGGGCGTCGATACTATCGATGAGAGTGTCGATAGTATCGACAATTGCTAGAATCCGTGGCTCACTGCTATCGACGACCCTCGATGGCTGGATGGATGGGGTCGGGATCTCTGAATTGTCGATGGTAGTGACGGGCGTCGATACCATTGATGTTGTCCACGGATTGAAATTGTGGACCGCTCGATGAAGATGCATGAATCGCTGCCGTGGTGCATTGATACCATCAACGGGGTGTCGATAGTATCGACACTTGCATATACCTTTGATCCTCGTGAGGTGGGGGCACTACTATCCGCACTGTTGGTGTGTCGATACAATCGACAAGGGTGTCGATTGTATCGACATTGCTGAGAAGAACCATTATGAAAATCTCCAAACATCTCACGACCATCAATGAACTGGTTGATGCTATCGACCCAGTCCAGTCTTGATCTTATTTTTCCCTGTTCACTGGTCGATACTCTCGACGAGGCCGTCAATACTATTTACACCCCATCAAATGCACTATCGACAGAATGAATTTCTATAGCTTCTTCGCTGTTCTAAACTCGATACCAGCGACACATGTGTCAATGATATCGACATCATTCTAGTCCTGCACACTCAACAAACATATTAGGGTATCATTTTTATAAACTAAGTACAAAATTAATGAAAACTATTCAGGAAAATGAAAAATAAAGCAAATAAACATGCAATCTACCAAGGTTGGGTTGCCTCCCAACAAGCACCCTTCTTTAACGTCTTAGGCTAGACGCAAACATGCTCATTCTTCATCAACTTCAATGAGTTTTACCTCATGCACCTTTTTCGTGAAATCCTCTCCATAGTTGTGCCTAAGACGCTGGCCATTCACCAAGAATGTCCTTTCACCATCTCTCAATATCACAGCTCCATGTGGACACACTTCCTCCACAAAAAATGGTCCACTCCATCGGGACTTCAACTTCCCGGGATGTAGCTTTACCCGCGAATTGAATAGTAAGACACTCTCACCTTTTGAGAAGACCCTCCTTTGGATGTGGCGATCATGTAATTCTTTCGTCCGTTCCTTGTAAATCTGGGAACTCTCATAAGCATTCATTCTCAAGTCATCTAACTCATTGAGCTTGAGCAACCTTTGCTTCCCTGTATAATCCATGTTCACATTCAACTTCCTTAGTTCCCACTGCGCCTTGTGCTCCAGCTCCACCGACAAGTGGCATGCACGCCCATAAGCCAACCTAAATGGTGCCTATAGGAGTCTTAAAGGTGGTCCGATATGCCCAAAGTGCGTACGGTAGGAGCATGCTCCAGTTCTTCCTTGATGCATTGATAGTACACTCCAGAATCTTCTTTATCTCCCTATTGGAAGTTTCTACTTGACCCTGTGTCTGGGGATGGTATGGGGTTCCCACATTGTTCTTTACCCCATACTTGCTTAAAAGTGCAGCAAACTTCATGTTTGTGAAATGCGTGCCTCCATCACTGATGATCATGCGGGGCACCCCAAACCTGCAGAAGATGTATTCCTTTACGAACCTGCACACTACTGTAGCATCATTAGTCCTAGTGGGTATCACTTCTACCCACTTTGAAACATAATCAACAACAAGTAAAATATACAAATTGGAATTTGAGGACACAAAGGGTCCCATGAAATCTATACCCCATAAGTCGAAGACTTCAACCTCTTGAAACACATTTAGGGGCATTTCTTGTCTTTTTGAGATATTTCCTACCCACTGACATGAATCACAATTTCTTACAAAATCATAGGCATCTCTAAAAAGTGTGGGCCAATGTAGGCCGCTCTCCAACACCTTCATAGCCATCCTCGAGCTAGCATGATGGCCACCGGTGGGCAATGTATGACAATGGTTGAGCACGCTGTCATAATCAAACTTTGGCACATACCTGCGTAGAAAACCATCCCTGCACTGTCTCAAAAGAATAGGGTCATCCCAAAAATAAAATCTCATTGAATGGAAAAACAACTTCTTCTCTTGATAACTCGAATCCTTGGGTAGTTCTTTGCATGCAAGATAATCTACTATGTGTGAAAACCATAGATCTTTGGATTTAATGGAAAGAATTTGTTCATCCGGAAAAGTCTCAGTAATAGGTATATTAGTATCCTTCTCATCTACCCTTTTAAGTTGAGACAAATGGTCTGCAACTACATTTTCAATGCCCCCCTTATCCTTAACCTCAATGTCAAATTCTTGTAAAAGAAGTATCCACCTAATGAGTCTAGGTTTTACCTCTTTATTTTCCATTAAATATTTTATTGCGGCATGATCCGTCCATACCACCACTTTAGATCCCACTAAATATTGCCTAAATTTCTCAAAATAAAAAACCACGGCAAGTAATTCTTTTTCAGTGGTGCTATAATTTAATTATGCATCATTCAATGTTTTCAACGCATAATAAATGATTGTGGGTTTGTTCACAAGGCGCTACCCAAGAAAGGCCCCTACGGCATAATTTGATGTGTCGCACATAAGCTCAAATGGTTGACTCCAATCCGCAGTTTGCACCATCAGTACAGAAATCAAGCGTTGTTTAAGGATCTCAAAAGCGTTCATACATTTTCCATTAAAATAAAAAACCACATCCTTCTCAAGCAACTCAGATAGTGGCTTAGCGATTTTAGAAAAATCCTTAATAAACCGGCGATAAAACCCCGCATGACCAAGGAAACTTCTAACTCCCTTCACTGAGTTTGGTGGAGGAAATTTGGAAATAACCTCGATTTTTACTGGATCCACCTCCAGTCCCTTGCTAGACACCTTGTGTCCTAGCACGATGCCCTCATTAACCATCATGTGGCATTTCTCCCAATTGAGGACCAAATGAGTGTTCTCACATCTTTGCAAAACTTTATAAAGATTATAAAGACATTCATCAAAAGATGCACCGTAGACCGAGAAATCATCCATAAACACCTCTAAACAACATTCAACCATGTCAGAGAAAATGGCAAGCATACAACGTTGAAAAGTGGTCGATGTGTTGCATAGTCCAAAAGGCATACGACGATACGCAAAGGTACCATAAGGACAAGTGAAAGTAGATTTCTCTTGATCCTTAGGTTCAATCAAAATTTAGTTTTAGCCGCAATATTCATCTAGAAAACAAAAATGAGAGTGACCAACCAGTCGCTCTAATATCTGATCAATGAAGGGTAAAGGAAAATGATCCTTTAGCATTTCAATGTTCAATCTACGGTAATCTATGCAAACCTGCCACCCGGTAACCAACCGGGTGGTGACTAGCTCATTTAACAAATTTGTAGTTACTATAATTCCCCCCTTTTTGGGACTACCTATGTCGGGCTTACACACATAGAGTCTGAGATGGTGTAGATAATTCCCGCTAAAAGCAACTTGATCACCTCCTTATTAACAACCTCCATCATGATAGGGTTGAGGCGATGTTGGGGCTAAATCATAGGTTTGGCTCCTTCAACAAGTCAGATCTTGTGTTGGCATAGAGTAGGGGAGAACCCCTTGATGTCAGAGACTGACTACCCGAAAACACCACGGTGGTTCTTCAACACGACCATAAATTGTTCTTCTTCAGCAGAACTCAGATATGTCGAGATAATGACTGGTAGCTTTGAATCCATAGCTAAGAATGCATACTTCAAATGAGGGGGCAACGACTTTAGCTCCAAATCTGGCGGATTCACCAAAGAAGGCTGCAATGGGAGCGACAGAGGTCCCAAATTTTCGAAGTGCCTAGAATAGTAGCAGGGCAAAACTTGAAGCATCTTCACGCAGTCCTATAGCAATGTGCTCCTCATCCAGTCATCCATAATATTGAGAAACCAAGCTTCAAGAGGAAATTGAGAATAAGATTCTTGCATTGAGATCTCCACAACATTATCCTCAGTAGACAAATAAACTTCTTCATCTTCATCATTTGGATATCCCATTGCCTTAATAAGAGAAACTACCTTAGTTTGCTCCATGATATCCACAACAATTGTTCCCCTATCTGCCTTGGTCATGACATGTTCCATGTCGAGAAAGGGTTTCCCTAGAGAAATGGAAACATTGTGATCAAAGTGTCTGACTTTATTGCACTGTCCTTGCTCTTGTGATGATTTTGGGTTAGTTGTTATTTTTATTTCAAACCTATCATCAGCTATGCCCATGGTTAAATGGCCTCTACCCATTTATAGAATCATGTCATCTATAACCTGGAAGGGTCTTCCTAGAAGCAGCTCATTCCCTTGCTCATCTTATATCTCCATCACAACAAAATATGTCAGAAAAACAAATCTGTCCACCTTGACTAGAAAATCCTCACAAATCCCATAAGGCCTTATGACTGAATTATCTACAAGTTGGATAGTCATATTGCTCCTCCTAGATTCCTTGAGACCAAGTTTTCTAAAAGTTGAGAGAGGCATCAAATTAATGCTCGCTCCTGAGTCACAAAGAGCCTCTCCAAATTTCATTTTTCCAATGTAGCAGGAGATATTGAAACACCCTAGATCCTATCTCTTAGGTGGAAATCTCCCTAGTATGAATGCGCTCACCTTCTCTTTGAGCACCACCACTTCTGTATTTGGAATCTTCCTCTTCTTTGTGATAATGTCCTTCATGAACTTACCATAAGAAGGTATCTGCTCAATTGCGTCAAGTAGTAGAATATTGGCAGATAATTTCCTAAAACTGCCCAAGAACTTATTAAGTTGTTGATCCGCCTTCTTTGCTTTAATGTTGTTCGGATAAGGAACCGGGACTATCTGTTCTCTCTGATGTGGTGGCACATTTGGTGTCTTCTTCTCTGCATCTTTCTCAACAATGGGCTCCTCCGCAACAGTCTCTGCATTGTTCTCAGCATTTTCTATGACTTTGGCTTCCTCTGCGGCCTCACATGTAGCTTCTGGCTGTGATGTGTTTGGTTCATCGGCTTTAGAGTTCAAAATTTTCTTTCCACTCCTCAGCAAGATAGCCTTGTCTTTATGGTTCCCTCCTGGAAATTTTTTATTCCCTAGAAAACCCTGCCGTGTCAGCTTCTTCAAACTTACAATTTCAGCTGCCATCTGAGCAATAGACGTCTCAAGCATCCTCATCTGTGCCCCATGGCTTTGTAGAGTCTGACCAAATTGGTTCATAAATTCCCCCTGTGACTAAATTTTCTTGTGGAATGTATTCATCAGCTATTGGTTTTGCTTTATTACTTGATTGAGAAACTCATTGCTTTTTTCTTCCACACTAGGTTGTGGCTTTTGATCTAGGTCTTGCAGAAAATTGTTTGGATCCTTCCATGAAAATTTCTTGTCCTTCCTCCACGAGTAGTCATTATTCCTATAGCCCTATTGTTGGCACATAAACTTTGTCTGTGCCTCATCATCAGACCCTTCATCATCTTTTTCTAGAAGCCTCTTCGCTATCAAGTCCATCTTCTCATTTAATTCTTTAATGACCTTTGCATCCCCTGCAACTTTGACCTGTTCCGGTGCATCTCTTTTACCCCAAGACTGCTTCTTAGCCATATTATTTAAAATATCTCGACACTTGGAACCTTTGTTGTTTAGAAAGAACCTTGTTCTAGCTGAGTCTAGATTACTCCTATCATGTTGATTAAGAGAAAAATAAAAGATCTGCACTTGGGTTTCTAAATCCAGCCCATGATGTGGGCATTTCTATAGTAAGATATTGAAACACTCCCATGTCTCTGAGTATGTCTCTCCGGCCTGCTGTTTGAAATTGTAGATCCTCCTCACGTGATCATTTGTCTTTTTAGGCAGAAAATACCTTTCAAAGAACACATCAATCATCATATCCCATGATTCGACATATTCATCATCCAAATTATAGAGCCACTCCCTTGCGTTTCCTGCTAGAGAAGATGGAAATAATTTCAAATAAATGGCCTCCTGTGGGAACCTATCCACCTTCACCATATCACAGTTCTCCACAAATGTGTTGATCTGGGCCACTGGGTCCTCATTTTGAGTCCATGTAATGCCTATGACTTGACCAATTGAATAAGCCCTGGGTCAATCTTGTAACTGGGTATGTTGATAGCTTGTTTCTTGATTGCCCCCTTCTGCGTATAGGAAGAATAAGCTTTAATCTTCTCCCAAATGGTTTTCTCCTCTGCCATTGTGAAAGCCTCGAGTTCCTATTCAATTTCCTCAGGTGGCGTATTTATCAGTTCGTCTTCTTCGCCCGATGGTGAAATCTCAGGTGTCGATTGTGCGTAGTCCGTACTACACGTCCTCACCATGCACTAGTACCTGAAATATGAAGAATAAAATAAGTATAGTGCTAGAGAAAATAGAGAATCTGAAAGCTAGACAATTAAGTTCAAAAATTTAAATTGTAATTAAAAAAGGTGGCCTAGGATGGCCGCTTGAAGCACTCGTAGTGCTGAAATTTATCGTCTCCCCGACAACGGTGCCAAAAACTTGACACGTTTGAGTCGTGCATTAAACGCAAGTGCACGTATCGAAGTAATATAGGCCTTGTGAGGCCCAAGTCAAACTCAGGGAAATGTAAATTTCTGTAGACTACTACTAACTGGTCGCGATCAGCTAGACTGATTGGAAAAGTTGATTATTGGTTTTGAAACAAAATAAAAATAAAACAAAGAGAAAACAAAAGTGAGTGATGATTAAATTGTTAGTTTAAGAAAATGAAATGGGAATCCTTAGGGTTACAGTTTCACCACGAGGTCTCGCTGCATGCAATTCTACACAACTAACATAATTTGTGCCTTATCCTTGATTATGGCATGTAGTTAAAATTGCTTGCTTCCGCAATACAATTCACTACCTAGTTCTAGGTCAGTTCCATTCTAGTAGTAACTTATACCCTAGATCTAAGTGCTTTAATAAATTCTATGGGAATCCACCATTAATCGTACATTACCTTGTCTAAGGAATTTATTAGTTAATGTGTTAATCATGCCTTTCCAACCACTAATCCTCCATCAAGAGTAATTAACAGTATTAGAAATCAACTATGGTGATCAAGCATAGCAAATTGTGATAGAAACATGATAACATATCAGGGAGAATTGAGAAAAATTATGATAATCAATGGAAAATTGTCATGCAGTGATTCCTTGGGCCACTCCCGATCCTAAGGACAATAGGGATTAGCCTCACATGTTCATCTCAACGATAAATATGGAGAAGAAAGAGGAAAACATGGGGAAACAAATGAGAATATGATGTAACCCTTGAAACGGAGAAGATCCAGATGATCCTCAGTGCGAGATGCATGTTCTGTAGCCTTTCGAAGGTAGAATCGTCCTTCTGTGGCTTTGGAATCGTCCGGGGTGTATCTCTGGGCTTCGTTCTTCGCTCTCCTCTCCTTCGGGACTCGTGTGGCAGAATAAAACGTCCCCCTTCGCTTTGGGCCGCCTTTTCTTAGGTATAGGTACCACTTACGGCTGCCAAAAGATCGCAATCGTTTGATTGTGGCAATTCTGAACAAAGTCCTGATCTGATGACATCGATACCATCGACGGGGTGTCGATGCTATAGACACCTTAGGGTGCACTTCCATCGCTTCAAAACTGAGATCAGCCTGTTGACTTCTCGATACTATCAACCAGATATCGACGTGCTGACTTTTCTTCTATTGAGCTAATCTTGAGACCATCGATAGTGTGGTCGATGGTATCGACTTGGATGCTTTCCCTCCACCTTGGTTACTGTTGCCATGTCGATAGTATCGAAGGACCTGTCGATGGTATCGACAGGTTCTGGAATATAAAGTACCTAAAACAGAGAGAAAAACACAAGTTAGTCCATGGAATTTAGTAATTCATTCAAAATAGGATAAAATAAGATAAATTTGATGCATATAATGATTATAGGCTAAAGGAATTGAATCATGCCATTATAGTCACAAAGATGACAAACGAACGCATAAAACAAGTACAAAATTAGCCTATAAATGTGACTCAAAACCCTGCATCAAAGGATATGCAACCACAAGGTCCTAATTTGATCTTTGGAGTTTAGAAGTTGATTGGTTGAATAGGAACGTGGTTTTTAATGGTGATCCTTCGAACCCCCTAGATCTTTATTTCTTTATTAGTTAATCTTTATTTCAAAACTTTTATTTCTGTTCTTAGTTTTATTAAACCTTTTTAAATTGAAATTTACACTCTCATTTAGAGAGCAGATTTGGATTTCAACCACTCCTTCCATCATCTCTTGGATCGATACCTATATATACTTAGTTGACTATGGGCTTGAATCAAGTTGACAACCTAGTTAGAAGATTAAACTCTAGGACTTTTCCAAATGATTGTTGTCTGTACAACGACACACATCAATACCTTGGACACTTGATAAGTGATAATGTGAGTTAGTATGTGATATTGAGCTCACATTTATCTCAGACAGTCTGCTCTAGTTCAAGGAATATACATTGAACATTAAAGAGGATGACAATTCCATGTCTTGAGTTCAATCTTGATATTAAAGACAAAGGAACTATACAATCATTATAACACTAGTCACATATTGTAGGTTGAAGTTGTTCTCCAACTTTCCAATTACTTGGGAAACAGTGATGTGTTACTAGATGCCACTCATTGCTTGTGATGTCATCAATTGGTTGTGTACATTCACTGCTAATGTAACTTGGGGCCTATAGGGTCACTCACATAGGATACACCTGGAATAGGAGTTTACTCATGAATATGGTTTAAACTTGATTACTGAAGTGTTAGGTATTCAATTTAAACAAGATTGACTATCACAAGTCTAAAATGACCAGTTCAACAAGTGATTCGGTCAGCTTAGATGTTTGAACCGACTGGTTTAGATTCTTAACTGACCTGTTGATTTATCAATGAGATTGGATCAAGGATTGATGTTGATGTTATGTTCTGTGTTAAGCAAATATTAAAAGCTAATACAATTGTGAATAGGAGACATAGTTAACAAACGTTCTAAGAGTTGAATCAATTGATTCATGTGTGAACCGATTGATTTAGTGGTGAACTAACCGGTTCATGGTTTGTTGGTTCCAAAAATACATGAAATTTCATATCTTTGACTCGCAATTGATCTGGAAATTTAACTCTAACCCTCCTATAAATAGAGGGGTAGTTGAGACTTTCATATGACACAACAATAAGCTCTGAAAATTGTTGTTTTCTTACAGTTGTGGTAACTTGAGAACTGTTACAACCCCAATTTTTGGGTTCATTTGCCGAGAAATGTAATTTCTCATATTAACGATTTTTTGAACAAATAAAGATATGATTTGTTGTGAATAAATGGATTTTTGTTTACAATAGCCTTGATGATTATGTTGTGGGATTTATTGTCTATTGGGCCCAAGTAACAAGAAAATCCAATTAGTAAATGAATAATTGAGTTTTTGAGAAAAGAATGAGATGGAAACCTCTATAAGGCAAATCCCAAGAGGGATTTCGTGCCTCTTGGGTTCCTTGGGTTCCAAGGAGACCAAAGTTGCAAAGAAAAGGCAATAAGAAAAGAAAATATTAATTAAGTATTTCTTTATTAAGAAAGAAATTGAAAACAATGGTAAAATGTGGAAAACAAGTGAAAAGAGGTATAATTGAGATATTCTTGGTGGAATTTCATATCCCAAGGATTCTTAATATTAAAAGGAATACCAATGAGGAAAATAAAAGAGAAATAAAGAGAAATCCTCAAAAAGAGATATTTTAATAAGAATAAAACAAGATAATGAAGATTAATGCATTTAGATGAATAAAACTCCTTGGATGCATTTAGAAGGATAATGAGTATCCAATAAAAAGGATTTTGAAATAATAGAGTTTCTTGGGATCCAAGGAGTCCCAATAAAGAGGAAAGAAAGAGAAAACACCAAAATAGCAAAATAAGAGGATAACGTGATGCATTATTAAGGAATTATGTGGTATTTCTAAAAAGGAAGTATTTTCTATTAAATGAAAATAGAATTTCATGTCATTAGAATAAAGGGAAAGTACTAAGAAGATAAAAGAAGAGATTTTCAAAATTTTAATATCTCAAGGATAAAGAATATCAAGAGGATATTTAAGAGAGTGAAAGAGACTTGTTTCTCATTATAGATATAGGATTCCTAATAGGAGAGGACCTGTTTCCTCTTAGATGGGAATCTTAGGATGATGATATCCTCCCCTATAAGAAGGGTACGACCTTGGGCCGAGCCCAGAGGATACTACACATCTTTTCTCTTCTCTTCTTCCATGATTTCATCCATAAACCCTAACCAAAACGATAGTTCCATCCCTAGATCAACGAAGTGCTGTGGAATCATATGGTTGGAGGTGGGGTGCTCCAACAACAACCCTAGACTGATAGGCTACCATCTTGACGGCCTTAACTTCACACAGCTTCCACCGAAAGACTGCAAGACCAGCTGCAGTTGCAGTAGCAGTCGTGCTCTTCTCCCACTTGGGAGAGGCCACTTTGGCGGCCAAATAGAGGAACCCCAAGGGTGGAAGAGAGTGGCAGAGATAGGGTGGGGGTCGGCGGCGGCCATCGGGCCCTAGAGGTGAAGAAAGGGCTGAACCAAACACAGCTAGGGCGGCTGCAGTCTGCCATCCTGAAGCTTGAAGACGATCCCCGGGGATTGGACGGTTTTACCCTCCTATGTGGAGAAGAAGCAAAGAGTCTCGTAGGGGTATAAGTGTAAATTCGAAATGTTTTTCCAAATTGCGAGATCGTTGCATGGGTGAAGTGACGTGGCACAATCTGATTGGCCCAAGTAAGTGAAATCTTGCTAAATTCATAATTAATTATTGGTAACTCCGATTAGGACAAGTAATATATGAAAATTGATCCTCGGAATGAGAGGAACACAAAGAAATTATTATTGAAGCCTAATTTCGCTTTCTATTCAAAAAGTATATCAAGATGCTAACTTTAATAGTTAATCAATGAAAAACCCTAACCTTTGATGATTAATGAATTAGAAAGGGGTTTTGTGAGTGGATATTAACCTGTTGTTAATAAAAAGGGTATATTAGATCTAAAAGGATGATCTTCATGCATAATTTGATTAATTTAGGGTATCGAGTTTGTCAAAGAAAATAGCATTAAATCTATCAACAATGGCGAAAGTACCATGGTGTGGGAGGATAGATGGGTGCCTGGATTTGAGAAACTGGGCGACATATGCTCAACACGCATAGAAAATAGTATAGCCGATCTCAAAGTTTCCAGCCTCACAAATCTCTCAGGTGAATGGGACACAGATTTCTTGAAAACTTACCTACCCAATGAATGTGTGGAGAGGATTATGCATCTACCCCCACCAGTAGCGGGATTGGGGAATGACACCTGGAGCTGGCTTGATGACACTAAAGGTAGATACTCGGCTGGATCAGCATACAATAAGATCAGGGGGATTGAACAAGAATCGGATACTACATTCTGGAGGAGAATATGGTCACTAGCCGTACCAAGTAAAATTCGCATGTTCATCTGGCTGGTGGCACATGACGTAATCATGACCAATGCTAGAAGATCACAACGAAGGCTCACTGAAGAAAATATCTACCCCTGATGCAAAGCAACAATGGAAACAGCTATACATACTGTATGGTGGTGCCCTTTTGCTAAGGATATCTAGAATGAACTAAAGGTAGGAGTGGACCCACCAGAGACTACTGATAATGCATGTATAGAATGGCTAAAGAACAACATCATGAACAAGGAGTCAAACCCTGTCACCTTCACGACCACTTGCTCGACGATTTGGAAGGCAAGGAACAAGGCAGTCTTTGACAAAATTTATCTTCCTACTACTCAGTAGATTGCCCAAGTCAGAGCACTTCAGATGCTACTCTCTGCTCAGGGACCAGGACCTTTGATGCCTACACCTAGTGATCGGGAAGAGGAGGAGAAATGGACGGATCTACCACTTGAGGAGTACCTTTCTATTGTAGATGATGTGGTACGCAAGGACAGAGCTGCCATTACTGTTGTATTCTTAGACTGGAATGGGAGATGGCTAGGGGGACGCACTCGCACCATTAAGATCTGTTCGGTAGTAGAAGCTGAGCTCCAGGAAATACTTTTCGCACTCCAAACATGTGATAGTAGACAAGGAGAGAAACTCATTATCCACTCGGATAGCAGCATAGCACTCATCGCAACTATGCAGATGGGGGAGCTGAACTAGGTCTCACCCCTTGGATATCCAGGATTGAACAAGCAAGAACTAAGTACTCTAAAGTGCAGATCATGAAGGTTCAAAGAGGTAGGACTCACATTAGTGACTCCCTCGCCAAGTACCACATCCAAAACAACTGGGAAGAATGTGTTTACACACATCCCCCACTCGACCCTGTGGGTCATCCCCTCCCTTTCCCTCTATGTAATGGTAGTAGTACTACCAGATTTAATTTCTCAGTAGGAACTGTAGTAATGAATTCTTCTATACCTACACGAGGAGGGCGGGATGAATAATAACACCTCCTAACTTTCCCAAAAAAAAATTAGGGTTCCATATGATTTAATGAACCTTGAACCCTAACTGTGGTAATTATGATCCTTAATGATTTTAATTGGTCAAATTCATGTACAAAGCTGAGATATGATGGTTCTAATCTATTTCGAGTACAAAGATTCCTAATTATGGGTAAATACCCTTAATATAGTAATTAGGGTTTTCTAATGAATAAAAGGTGGATTTAATGATATATAGAGTTCATTTGTGAATTAGGCCATAATGAACTATGAATTGATGATAAATGAGTATAATGATCTTTCCATGGATTAAAAGGATAAAAATGGTAGTTTTAACATAAAAGAGGCATAATGGGTTTAATTAATGTTTAAGTGTGCCTTTTAATCCGAAATTAGGGTTTGTAAGCAATTCAATAGAAATAGGGTTTAAAATAGTAAATGAAGTGAAACCCTAAATGCAAAATGAAACCCTAAAATGGATACGAAAATCTTAGGAAGCAATTTCAAGTTGAATAGAAAGAATCTTGATAAAGTGTGTAGTAAATAGAGTACATGTGTTTTTTAAGATTCTTGATTATGTGGTTGAACTACTTGCTTGGATTGCCTTCTTGGTTGGAATTGATATTAGATCGAATCTACTGAACATGTATGTGGTTACGCTTATGAATAATCACTTTAGTTTCACGGCGATTTCCAAACGTGTTTATCGGTTGCTATATATATATATATATATATATATATATATATATATATATATATATATATATATATATATATATATATATATATATATATATATATATATATATATATATATATATATATATATATATAACTGGCTTAGATCTGAATCCAACCATGTGGCTTGTAAAGGCTAAAAAGGGGTAACCGAGAGTAAGGTCTAGGTTATTGTGGGTTGGAAATTGGGCTACCAAGTGTAGTTCCATGAGACCCTTTAGCATGCCATGAGTCAAGGAGTGGGCTACTTATGGGTAGTGCCATGTGACTCAACCCTAGAAACTGGTTCATCTATAGGTGGGACCATGAGGGGTTTAATGAGGATCTACTATAAGGAAAGTAGCATCCAGGTCCACTACAGGGACAACACAGAGGATAGGGAATGCATGGATCCCGTAGTTATATTTAAAACGTAAAATTGTTTGTTAAATGGTACTTGGCTGCAATACATGGTTATGAATAATTGCACGATTATTGGTTCCCCCACATACCAGCTTTATGCTGAACGACATTTTGTTTGTCGGCATTTTAGGTACAAAGCCAAAAGGACAAACAGTAAATCGTCATATTGTGAAATACATGAATTAAAATACGAGGATTAGTTAGAGTAGAATTCATATGTGGATAGAAATTTAGAGATCCAAGTTTTCAAAAGGTATGCAAAAGTTTATTTTCTTACAACTTTCCAGTTTAGTCTGTTAAAATTTAATAATTGTTCTTGGTTAATTACTGAACCTTTGATTCGGAAATTATGTGTGTGGCTTCGAACTCTTGGTCTCCCTTAATTGGGGGTTACTGGAAGGTGGGGTCGTAACATTTGGTATCAGAGTGTAGGTTCCTCACTTAACCATTAATAATTATTAAATTCTACAAACTCCATAGAACCCAAGGGAGTTATTAGAGGATTATCGAAAAGACGGAGGTGTCTAGAAAAGGATCATGACTGGGGGCTGGCAATATTTTCCTCTGCACGGCTAGTCAGAATACGAGGGCTCCTGGATCCGTGTGACTTCCTGGCCAAAATCTTAGGGTATGATTCGAAATAAGATACCTTTAGGACTCTCTCATCTTGTTCATCCCTTCTCAACTCAAATTTTGTTAAGGACCTTAAGGATTAGGGTTTTCTCTCTTCTCCTCACCCTCTTGAGGTATGGGTAAGGTTGATAAGGTTTAAGGAATCCTCCACCGAATTAATGAAAAGCATGTAAATAAGATGTCATGGACATAAGATTAATAGATTAAGCGTAAACTAAAGGATAGATACATGCTTAGGTCGTATGACATAAGTTGTCATGCCCTCAGAAGAGACCTAAGGCTAGACCTTCTTGTCTGGAGGATAAGTAAAGAGAGTTAGTCTTAGAGGTAGAGACCTCCATTAAAAGTAGAGACTTGGCACATCCTCTAAGGATGATGTTAACCCTAACCATAAGTGAAGGTTAGAGAGAGAGATGACACGAAGAGTTAGATGTCTTGATGGACCAGGTGTGTGGGCATGCCTTGGATGCCATATGAGCCATGAGAGGTTGGATGACTGAGTACCTTTGGCGACCCAACCCTGGGAAGGGTCGAGTAGTGGAGAGTGAAGGATAGCTCCTTCATTGATGAGGTTAGAGAATAACCCATGGAAACCCCATGAGCTTATATGAGCATGGCATAGTAGGCACCCATAGTAAATTAGTAGTGCGAGAAATAGGTTGAAACCCTGGTCAAGAGAGTATTAAGGATTGATTATGAGATAAGCATAAACAACAATGGATGACTTTGAGAAAACGTAATAGGCTTCACCAGGTAGGAGTATGCTTGTGAGCTTGATCCCTCTTGGAGAGAGAACCTCTTGTAGTAAGGTTGTTTGTAGGGTTAGCTCTAGAGAGAGAGCCAGACCCATGCAAGAAGGTTGGAAGCCTAGACTCCGAGATATGAGGAACAGTGGGGAGTTGAGGATGATGGGGCCTAAGTGGATGATAGGGGTTGCCTCATGTGCGATCCATAGAGGCTAATGATATCTTGGTTTCCTTTAGAGGAACCAAACCCTAGAGAGAGGATGAGGCTTCTGACACCTATGTGTCTATGGTGTAAGTGTTTACCTTATGGGAAAGGAAGAAGAAGTTCTGTATACCCTAGAGAGGTTTAGTGACAGGCGGTGGGGCCTTATGCCTTGTTGGTTGTCCTTGAGGAGGACTTCAATATGAAGTGTTAATCAAGCGGAAGGATCATGGAAAGTGCATACCCTGTACATGCATAATTAATGGCTAAAAGGTGGAGCATGTAGTTGGACACCCAAAAGTGAACCTAGGGTTCCTAGGCCTAAGAGGGGAAGTGGTGTGCTAACGTTCATGATGAGAGTTGAGTTTCTATAGATGCGGGCATGGTACTTCTCATGGTTAGAGGATAGAGAAACCCCTTAAGTTTAAGGTAGGTTTGATGAACCCTCACAGCTAAGTTGATGACATGGGAATGTATGATTTGGATCCAGTGTTGAAGAACGAAGACATGTGTGACCCAGCTTGGTCTAGTAGGTGGGATGCTTGTGCCTTAATGGCTTGCAAGGGTCAAGCTTGCTCATATGGATGTAAACCCTAGACATAAGGACGTTTGTGACCTTGGTTATCAAGGTGAAGTTTTCCTCCCATCTTGGGAGAGGGACCCTTTGGTAGGGTGTATATCAATTTTGTTAGTTCAAGTTAACCTAAAGAGGTCTCATAGGATCTTAAGAAGCTAAGTGAAAGGTACATGGTATGAGAATGAACCTATAGACCCATAGATGACCATCTATAAGTGCATGTGGATGTGTTACCATGATGATAATCAGTATAGGGGCCTGGCCAAGGTAGGTAGGTCTCCATGACCCCTATGAAAGGATGAAAGTTAGCCCTTTAATGCAGAGAGAGAGAGATGATGAAGGCTTGGGTAAGGTTCTAAGTTGAACATGTTGTCCCCAAGACAGCCCGTGGTCGAAGAAATCATGGCAAGTCAAAGGGACCCAGAGGTCGAGACAAAGGGAAGGAACCAGCTTCTGAGGAGACTACATCTAACCACCTGGTTGTGCCGGTTGAGACAACAACCAGGGGTGAATCCTCTTTGCAGGGAGGCGCTGTGGAGGTGGTCGACTCTATTCCTGAGAGGGATAGTAAAGGAGCAGAGGAAGTTATCATCAGCATCACGATGGAAGTAACAAATGGAGTACGAGGGGAGCCAAATCTCACAGGAGTGTCCAGTGGTCCTGTCCTTCTGGGGGCGGATGCATCCACAAACCCATTTGAAACCTTAGCGAGTCTGGGTGAGGATGAGACGACAGAGGTAGAGGCCAATGTCAGAAGCAGGAGCCCCAGGGCTACACGCATCACAAACAAGAAGAAGAAGAACATGAGCGTCTCCGATGAAGGGAGCGGCTCCAAGCAGAGTTAAAGATGTCAGTGCTCGCATGGAATGTGCGAGGATCCTCGCTTGCCGAGAAGAAAAGGAGGCTGAGGAATGTCGTGGTAAAGGAACAAGTGACATTGGTCTTCTGCTACGAAACGAGAATAAGAAGAGTGGTGGAAAACCGCATCGGATCCCTCTTCCCCGCGGGGTGGGATTCCATATCAAATCTGGAACACAGGGATGGCGCGCGCATCGCGGTGGGGTGGAACCCACAGGTCTGGCAGGTTGATCCTATCAACATATCCGACCAGGTGGTCACGCTCAGCTACTGCAACCGCGGAGGGATGGATTTCATAGCGTCGGGGGTGTATGGAGAAAACTTGGAGGCAGATAGGAAGAGGTTGTGGGACAACCTCAGAGCTACAGCGCAAGAGGAAGTGCCATGGATTGTTTGGGGTGATTTCAACAATATTAGAAGATCAAACGAGAAGTATGGAGGTCGTCCTGTTCACGATCAGGTGATGGATGCTTTCAATAGTACCATGGATGAAGCTGGCTTGGTGGAGCTGAGCATAGTCAGAGGAAGCACATCATGGTCGAATAAGCAGGAGGGGCTATGGCGCATATCCAGTGTTCTTGACAGAGGCCTCGTCAACATGGCTTGGTTGAAGGTATGGCCTAATACCTTCATCAAGTATGGTGATGACTCCCTCAGTGACCATTGCTGGATGAAAATGGACCTCGTGAACATGCCATCTATTATCAAACCCTTCCATTTTTGCAATTGGTGGTGTGAGTGGAAGGGATTCAAAAGTGTAGCTAAGGAAGCCTGGGATGAGCACATTGAGGGCAACCTTCTTTTCATGGTTATGAAGAAGACACAGAATGCCAAGAAGAAACTGAAGCAGTGGTCCAAGGAGGTCATCAATCTGAAAAATAGAACGACTGTTGCTAAGGATAAGTTCGAAGAAGCTGCGGTGGAAGCAAGAGAGGAACCAGATAACGAGGACAAAGCAAAGGAGTGGAATCAAGCCAAAATCAATCTAAAAAGGCTTCTCAAGGCCGAGGAAGTGTTGTTGTGGCAACGGAGTAGGATGCAATGGATAAGCGATGGAGATCTTAATACTAAACTGTATCATTCTACTGTCCGCAAGAAGGAGATGAAGGAAACTGTACATCAACTCATTAAAGACAAAGGTGAAGTGATTGAGAACAAAGAAGATATATCAACTCATATCATAAACATCCTGGAGAAGTTATACAACCAAGAGATGAACAATTGCCATAGCATTGATGATTCCATCTACCCAGATGCGGTAATTACCACAGAAATGAATGAAGACTTGTGCAAGGAGGTGACGATGGAGGAGGTGAAGCAGGCCTTGTTCTCCATCAGCCCAGACAAGGTTCTAGGTCCTGACGGTATGAACATCAAGTTTTACCAATCAATGTGGGATCATGTTAAAGAAGATATTGTGAAGGTGATGAGGTGGTTACAGCAAGGCGACAACATGGTCAGGGCTACAAATCACACATTCATAAAACTGATTCCGAAGATGGAGGTACCAAGGACAATCAACGATTATAGACCCATATCTTGCTGCACCACGGTGTACAAGATATGGTCTAAAGTTCTGGCTGGTAGACTCAAGAAGTGGATGCCGAACATAGTGTCTGAAGAATAGTACGCCTTCATTCAAGGCTGCAAGATTGCAGATTGCTCCCTGCTCACAGCTGAGTTTCTCACTGACTTCAACAAGAAAAATTCTAATGCCAAAGTGTGTATAAAAATCGACCTCACAAAGGCGTACGACCATATAAGGTGGGACACCATGTGGAAGATCATGATGGCTTTGGGGTTTAGTGGCAGATGGGTGGACTTGATCAAGCAGTGCATCACGATGACTTCTTTCTCCATTTTGCTGAATGGGGGACCAATGGGCTTGTTTAGAGCCTCCAACGGTCTTAGGCAGGGAGATCCCCTCTCTCCCCTCATCTTCACCCTGGCCATGGAAGGCTTAACTACCATGATCAAGACAGCCGAGGAAAGACAAATCATTTGACCCTATAAGACCAGGGGGATAAAAGTAAAAACCCACCTCATATTCATAGATGACGTGATGTTGTTCTCCACAGGACATGCAAAAAGGCTAAAAGAATACAAAAAGCTTCTTCATATGTTTGGGCGGTCCACATGGCTTTACATAAGTGACATTAAATCACGTATATACCTCTCGAGATCTTGTGATCCTAGAAGGGGCAAACTGAAGGCATCTATAGGGCTGTAAGATGGCCAACTGCCTACCAGGTACTTAGGCATTCCTATAGCTGGAAGCAGAGGCTACTCAAATGACTTCCATCTGTGTCTTGATAAAGTTAGACAGAAGATTGCAGGCTGGACGGGGATACGCATGTCGATGGTGGGGAGGCTTTTTCTCACGAGGTCAGTGATCCAAGCCATGGTCAGATTCTGGTGTGATATGTGCATCTTGCCAAATCCAATTATCAACAACATTTCAAGACTGATCACAAGTTTCATATGGAGTGGGAAAGCAAGGGGTATCACATGGGACACCATGACTAGAGCCTACAATAAGGGCGACCTAAATTTGTCGAAGGTGGAAGACCTCGCTACTCAGGGGAACCAACACAGACTCTACAGATTCCTCACAGACCGCGAAGGGGTCTGGATGAGATGGATGAAGAAAAGATATGGGGATGTGACGGTCTTCCAACCCCACTCTTCTAGGGTTTGGGATGCCATGATCAGGATGTGGAATCAGTCCGGGCACCTTTACAGGGTGGATAGCGATGGTTGTTACTCACTGATCAGCCATCAAAAACCGTGGCCCCACACAGATACGGGGGCTCATGTACCCTGGTTCAACCTTCTGTGGGGAAGAAGCCATGTTCCTAAATGGAGTGTGGCATGTTATAAGGCTATTATTGGGAAGCACCTTACTAAGGACAGACTAGTAAGGTGGGGGATTCCTATTAATCCTAAATGCGCCTTCTATGATGAGGAGGAGACAAGTCAGCATCTGTTCTTCGATTGCTCTAAGGCTAAGCATATCTGGGAGCTTATGTAGATGAAGAATGGTTGGGGCCAGCTGGTCTCTGCCAACTTAAACGACGTTATGGAACAAATGAGGAGCAAAGCTAGGAATAGGAATGAGGAAATATTTTTTGGTCTTTGTTGTACTAACATATGCTTTAACATTTGGAAAGTACGCAACTTAGTGGTCCATGGGTGGGCAATTACTAGCGATATTTTCCACTTTGTTAAAATAGATTTGGACATGGTTGTCAAAGCCAAGAGAGGCTTGTGTGAAGGACTAAATCCCACATCCAGGTTATACTGGGTTTTTTTGTAGAGTATTCCCCATATACACTCACCTTTTATAAGATGTACAGTGTAGCTTAGCTACCAGCTTTTTTGGCAATATATTTACCAATTTCCAAAAAAAATAATAAGTTGAACATGTACTATAAGAGAATCCTAAGTTTATCCTAGGGTCAGGTAGGGATAAGACTGATGGAAGTAGGAGCTGCCTAATTCCCTAGTTGCACATGACCATAGGGTCGGGAGGTAACAACTATCATTGTCTGAGGGCCATGGGTTAGGAGATTGATCACCTTCATGAACTCATGGGACCCAAAGGGCAGATGAGTAGGGCACTCTCTGGATGCATAAGGGAAGAGGGATGACCCCAAAAGTGTCAGCACCCTATAGACCTAGAGGTGATGACTAAGGAATATGTGTGGACCCAAGTAGGTTCAAAACCAGTTTTCCATGGAGGTAACTTTGATATCAAGATGATTGTAATATAGAGGCATAAACGACACATTTCAACTAGATTTAAAGGTGTACTAGCAAGGTGGGATGTACCATCTCTACTCTTGGAATAGGAAGAACTCTGTATTTGGACTGCAGCCAAATGCTTATTTCTTTTTGTTATGGGAGTGAGAGATAGGTTAGTACGCATGCCATACACCAAGGATAAAGATGATAATGGTTTGTAACATTGCCACGGGATAAGGGGATAGAGATGATAACATACCCTGGTGGAGTCAACAATACATGGATGGTTTACCAACACTAAGAGGAATGAGGTAGTCACCTTATGAGGATGTTTTTATCATGAGATATGAGTCATACAAGGTTGAGTTTGATCACGCAAAAGATGAGCTCAAAGTGTTTTCAATGAAGATAGACTTAGAGTTTGAGATGATAAGTGAAATACATGGAAGTGTGTATCTTCAATGTTACCTAATACCTAAGGATGTGAAGTGGTAATCGATGCTCTGGTTGAGATATATCTGACTAGTTTGGCTAGAAGCTAGAAGAGGTTGTTAGGCTAACCCTAAGTTTGGAAAGGAGATGTGTTTGGCTAACACTCAGATATAATGAGATATGTTGAAAAAGTTAATGATTGTTTGGTTAGCCAGTCTAGTCCTGGATATAATGAAAGGATGGTGATAGAACCTCAGATACACTTCTTTGGAAAGGAAGACGATGAAACCCCTATTAGAGTGATTTAGGGTTTCTGAGGAAGTAATCTTGAGGAATCATGACATACATGAAATCATGATACACCGTACTACAAAGATAGTAAGTGATAGTAGTACTTGAGATGCTTAAGATGAAGTTGCACATGGCTTGTCACCATGCAAGCGAGGAGGTGAATGATGGACACCAATAACCCAATGTATCGATATAGAGTATAAAGAGTTCCCAAGAGGGGAAAAGGGAGTTCATCACTATGGAGGTTGTAAGTCTTCCCTAGACCAAGGAAGGTCAAGATGCAATGTGGGTTATGGTAGATCACCTTACCTAGATGGCATGAGAAAGAAAGAGTTCTGTCAAGGGATAGATATGGTTGAACTACACACGAGAGAGATGGTTCAACTACACCATGATGTGAGTTCAAAGGTTCTTGCGTATAACCTAAAGGATCACTTCCGTGAGATGGAAGTAGAAACATGAAGAACTCTATGTTAGTATAGTTTATCACCTATAACTAATGGATAGTATGATCCGATCCCAGAGGATCATGCACATCTTTTCTCTTCTCTTCTTCCATGATTTCGTCCATAAACCCTAACCAAAACAATAGTTCCATCCCTGGATCAACGCAGGGTTGTGGAATCATATGATTGGAGGCGGGGTGCCTCAACAACAACCCTAGACTGACAGGCTACCATCTCGACGACCTTAATTTCATGCAGCTTCCACCGAAAGACTGCAAGACCAGATGCAGTTTCAGCAGCAGTCATGCTCTTCTCCCGCTTGGGAGAGGCCACTTTGGCGGCCAAATAGAGGAGCCCCAAGGGAGGCGGAGAGGGGCAAAGATAGGGTGGGGGTCGGCGGCAGCCATCGGGCCCTAGAGGTGAAGAAAGGGCCGCGCCAAATGCATCTAGGGCGGCTGTAGTCCGCCATCCCGAAGCTTGAAGATGATCCTCGGGCATTGGACGGTTTTGCCCTCCTATGTGGAGAAGAAGCGAAGAGCCACATAGAGGTATAAGTGTAAATTTGAAATGTTTTTCCAAATCGCGAGATCGTTGCATGGGTGAAGTGACGTGGCACAATCTGATTGGCCCAAGTAAGTGAAATCTTGCTAAATTCGTAATTAAATATTGGTAACTCCAATTAGGACAAGTAATATATGAAAATTGATCCTCAGAACGAGAGGAACACAAAGAAATTATTATTGAAGCCTAATTTCGCTTTCTATTTAAAAAGTATATCAAGACGCTATCTTTAATAGTTAATCAATGAAAAACCCTAACCTTTGATGATTAATGAATTAGAAAGGGGTTATGTGAGTGGATATTAACATTTTGTTAATAAAAAGGGTATATTAGATCTAAAAGGATGATCTTCATGCATAATTTAATTAATTTAGGGTTCCATATGATTTAATGAACCTTGAACCCTAACTGTGGTAATTATGATCCTTAATTATTTTAATTGGTCAAATTCATGTACAGAGTTGAGATATGATGGTTCTAATCTATTTTGAGTACAAAGATTCCTAATTATGTGTAAATACCCTTAATATAGTAATTAGGGTTTTCTAATGAATAAAAGGTGGATTTAATGATATATAGAGTTCATTTGTGAATTAGGCCATAATGAACTATGAATTGATGATAAACGAGTATAATGATCTTGCCATGGATTAAAAGGATAAAAGTGGTAGTTTTAACATAAAAGAGGCATAATGGGCTTAATTAATGTTTAAGTGTGCCTTTAATCCAAAATTAGGGTTTGTAAGTAATTGAATAGAAATAGGGTTTAAAATAGCAAATGAAGTGAAACCCTAAATGCAAAATGAAACCCTAAAATGGATACAAAAACCTTAGGAAGCGATTTCAAGTTGAATAGAAGGAATCTTGATAAAGTGTGTAGTAAATAGAGTACATGTGTTTTTCAGGATTGTTGATTATGTGGTTGAACTACTTGCTTGGATTACCTTCTTGGTTGGAATTGATATTAGATTGAATCTACTGAACAAATATGTGGTTACACTTATGAATAATCACTTTAGTTTCACGGTGATTTCCGAACGTGTTTATCGGTTGCTTGAAAATAACTATTCGATGCCTTTTATTTCATGCAACTATAAAGTGACTATGATTATCACCATGAATATATATATATATAACTAGCTTAGATCTGAATCCACCTCTATGGCTTGTAAAGGCTAAAAAGGGGTAACCTAGAGTAAGGTCTAGGTTATCGTGGGTTAGAAATTAGGCTACCAAGTGTAGTGCCATGAGACCCTTTAGCATGCCATGAGTTAAGGAGTGGGTTACTTATGGGTAGTGCCATGTGACTCAATCCTAGAAACTAGTTCATCTATAGGTGGGACCATGAGGGGTTTAATGGGGATCTACTATAAGGAAAGTAGCATCCAGGTCCACTATAGGGACAGCACAGAGGATATGGAATGCATGGATCACGTAGTGATATTTAAAACATAAAATTGTTTGTTAAATGGTAATTGGCTGCAATACATGGTTATGAATAATTGCACAATTATTGGTTCCCCCACATACTAGCTTTATGCTGACCGACGTTTTGTTTGTCGGAGGTTTAGGTAGAAAGCCAAAAGGACAAACAGTAAATCATCATATTGTGAAATACATGAATTAAAATACAAGGAGGATTAGTTAGAGTAGAATTCATATGTGGATAGAAATTTAGAGATCCAAGTTTTCAAAAGGTATGCAACCGTTTATTTTCTTACAACTTTCCAGTTTAGTCTGTTAAAATTTAATAATTGTTCTTGGTTAATTGCCGAACCTTTGATCCAGAAATTGTGTGTGCGGCTTCGACCTCTCAGTCTCCCTTAATTGGGGGTTACCGGAAGGTGGGGTCATAATAAGAACCCTAGAAAGTCTTACCCATAAAAGGGAGAGATGACAAAGGAGAGACAACAAGGGAGAGCAATTTGGCGCTAGGACATTGACTACAAGGTTCAAAACCTTCTTATCTATTCTAAAAGAACAACAAGAGTTCTCAAAGCTACGCATGGACTACGTAGAGGCGAGGAGGCATTTGCCATCCTCTAGGATAACTTCATTAACTGTTGTTTGTCGTGCCAAACCAAGAGGTAGCTGTTGAAGGTCATCTAGGTGCAAATTGAGAAAGAAGCACGTTGCACCAAGCATAGTCATTGGACTTGCTCCAGGACCAGGTATATGCCTTGCAACCTTCCTTCCAAACTCATATTTGTTGACATGGTATGTTATTTAAAGGGAATATGGTAGTAAAAAATGTGTTTATGTTGCCATATTTTTTGCCATGTTTCCCTACATAGAGCCCCCAACTTCATTAAGAAAGAACGTAAAAGCTCAGGGGACCATAGTGATGGAGATACAAGCCTCAATCCTAAGATTATAAATTGAGACATCTAAAATGTGCATATGTGACATAAATGTGGTTTGACCTAGCCTTGGACCAAGGTGTAGGAATGTGGTAGATATGTGCAATGTTCAGTAAAGTATCCAGTTGCATCTAGGAATGACCGGGTAGCCTGGGAAGCATGCAATCAGTTCAAATGTGGGCTTCCCTAACACCAGTTGGATTAAACACTAGATAGTTATTGCTTCTAGTACCATGCAAGCAGCCAACAATGACTGAAATAGCCAAAACCCCACTATGTCACTTTGACACAATGGAGAGCGTCAACTTTCGAAGCTCTGTCAAATAGTACTATGGTATTTGTCTTAAGGTGGTTGGATAAACCTTGGGGCATGTATGGTGTGTCATGAATGTGCTCATAATATGACTTCTATTGTTTTGATTTACAGTTTAGGGTTTAGGGTAGCTGGATAAAATTAAATTGGTTTGATAACTTTAATTTGGACTTCTATCAACAATGCTCTGTGTATTTTGATCCAATTAATCATCCTCACTATTAATTCATAATATTGCAATGAACAATCTTCTAGTGAGCCAAGATCCACAATACATAAATTTATGAGTTAAATTTTATTGGTTTCTCACAACTTAACTAGTTATGTGGGTAAAGATTACCCATTGCAACTAATGGAACTCTTAGATAGATGGTTGTACAACTCCTTTTCATAATCATATTGTGAATTATATGACATCTTTATGTCTCTTAGTTTTTAATCCTATTAAGATCACCTAGTTAAGTCCAATCCAAAGGCCAATACAATAAGCTATGCATCATGTTGAGCAGACCCACATACTTATTATCACATTTCCTTGAGATAGATGGGGCACAATGAGGAATAAATGGGTAACATGCTTGCTTGACCAAAAAAAAGATGGTGTACCATGCTTTAGTGTGCCCACACATAATAGGTCCATGTTTTCATGTGTATTTCTAAATGGAGGTAACTTAAACTTTGATATTACATTAAGGGAATTGACACAATAATCATATCTATCCATACACCATTACATATACTACATGTATGTATCATATACTACAAGAATCACAACAAGCAACAAAATAAGATATGGAAAATAGTAAAACATATTAGCCAAAGAAAGTTTTCTAAAAAACCAAGAGTTTCACATTTGATGTAACTATAAATATTCCTTTACAGTGTATTATAGATGGCAGAGTAGAAAGTGAGTCACCTGATTGGATTCCCTATTTGGGAAATTCTTTAATTCTTGATGGATTCATCATTTCATCTTCATCATGAACCCTCCTAGGACCTTGGTTTTTGGCATGGTCTTCTAATCGTCTCCCCCACACCACCATAGTCCACTGTGATGTCATTACATCATCCTATTCTAACTGCAAGAATTAAATTTTACATATTAAATGTAAGTAGAGAGGCATGGAATGCAAGCCACATACATGTTACATTATTTTGGATCTCAATCAAAAATCATATATTAAAAGTTTCATATCACAAGATTTCACCACACTAATCTATTATACATATAGACATCCACCAAATGCAAAGGTGTTGCATTGGTTTATGTAATATAGATATATCACATCACATATAATAGTTTGTGATTAACTTAGATACATATCACACAATTATATTGTCATAATTGATATGTTGTTCAAAATGTAAATCTGAACTTAAAGGCAGACAATGTCAACTCTAATCCACTATAGGGTTTTGGAAGGAAGGGGCACCACTGAATTTCCAAAAATTTACCCAACAAAAATCTTAGATAATGGATCTGTGGGAGCTATAAAAGGGCAGTATATTAAATATATAGAAGGGATATCAAAAAATCTTAAAACACACTATTTTTCCAACAACTATACATGTCTTATGCTAGTGTAGAACATGCACTTATGGATCTATTTTGAAAGCGATCGTTGTTGTCACCACATTGTCATCATAGAGAAACCTTGTCTTCTTCTTGAAAAAGTTGTTTCTTCTCAACCATTCACCCAAGGGTCTTGACCCCTATGTCATCCAAGTGGATGCAGGAATTCTTGGTGCAACACCTTAGTCTCCAATTGGAAGAGAAACTTAGGCACGTCGACATGCTAATGCCACTCACTGTCCTTCTCCTCCTATTGTGAGTTGTTATCCTCGGGGTGACTTTTCTCCCTCCAAGAGGAAGGACTGTTATACAACTTGTCTAGCAATGTTTTTATGTCTCCCCTTAGATGTTCAAACCTTCATATTGAAGATGCGTGCTCTTGGATTTCCAAAAAGTCAAATCTCATTTTTAACTGCAACTAAAAGTAGAATCAAACGTGGAATTTTACTGGAAATATTAGTCTACCAATTTGGTTATCTAGTTGCTTGACTAGTTCTAGTTTTTTCAGCTATTCAAATGAATGGTTTATCCATTCGACTAAGTGTCTATTCTAGGTCCAATTTTAGTTCACAAGTTTGATCCTGAATCAAACAACAAATATATTTTGTGTTGTTTAATTACATCAATCTAGTCAGTATAATGTGTTATCCATATTATAGACTGGATAGTATCCCAAATTAGTGATCAATTGATAATCAATTGACCAATTATTTTAAACCATTCATTTGATAGATTGTTTTTCCTAGTCGTCTGATTGGATGGAAATTCAGCATGTACATGTTCAGAACCATTCTAATCATGTGATTGATTTTGAACTTCAATTCCTTATGCATCATTATGCATGTGACCCATAGGTTTCATGTTACGTTGTAGTGATGCTGATGAGCTCACAAGAAACTATTGGAACCTAGGAACACATGATTGCTACCAAAGTAATTAAAATAAGTTGAGAACAGCTTCAACCTGTAAAGTGACCAATGTTACACTAATCGTATAATCCTTTCTCACTGATATCCAGATTGAAACTAGGAAATGGAGTTGTCATCCTCATTACATTAGGTTTTTGTTTCTTGAACTAAATAAGACTATTGATATTATATGAGATTAATATCACATATTGACCCACATGGGTATGGTCATGCATTTCATAGTCTCACTTTTCAAGTGTCCAGTATATCACTCCAAAGGAGGGACAAGTTTTACCTACATCATTCACATTAATCCACAAGTTTTAAGGTGAACCAATCATCACATGTATGGTAACCCTTATTTAGATTCACGTTGGGATTTTGTGAAAGTAGACATAATAACATGTTATTAATGTAGTTACTTTAGGTCGAGGATCACGATCACCACTGTCTAATTAAGATGTGACTCTAACTTTCCATGGCATAGCTTCCATGTGTCATTCTCAAAGTGTGTATGTCTAGTACAATGTTTTCTCCAACGAGTGCACATGTATCTGATTTGATATCCCATATCATGATGAAGGATACATAGTTATCTGTTGACAAACAAAATTGTCTAATGCATTATATTTGTCATATAATATCCATGATAATAACTAACTATGGGCATAATAAGAATGAATACTATTAACTATACATATGATCTCATGTTCAGGTCCTCAACCCAAACCATATAATACTGAATCAAGCATTATCAGGACCTTATTACATTTATTCATTATCTTAATACTAAAAAAAACATAATAAGAGGAATTTCCCTTATTATAATCAAATCATAAGCAAAGTAACCCTATTACAATGATAACATGATGGCTCTCAGGGCATACAACCAACATATATTAACTTTGATGAATTGTATGTTTGTGTGTTGGAATAATGCGTTATCTTTTAATGGAGTTTTTGTTTTATGTGGGAATAATGGTGGGGAGTGTTCCCCTTAAACCTAGAATCATCTATAGTTTTTGATATTGTGAAATTAGTTATTTCTCTTTCTATAGCAAGTTTCTCTCTCTTAAAATTATTATCCTCTTCCAACTCTTTTTTTTGTAGCTGCTAAAGCATTTGGTTTACATTTTTGGTACATATTCTTAATCTTATTTCACTTTATAGATATGTTCGATATAGTATATTTGTTGGTACCAAGTGGAGAATGTAACGATCTTAGGGAATATGAATTTTAGAGACCACACATGCACTTTTGGAATCACTCCAACATGGGAGGAAGAAGATCTTAAGATATATAAGGAGTTGTGTCTACTGTCTCACATAGTTTAGGACTCAATAAGAATTGGTCATGTGATTTTTCAATGCTGATAGGAGTAAAATATAAGAGGAGAGGAAATGTATCCCTATGTGCTACATATATTCCAAGTTGCAATCACATGGCACGGAGGTTTATATATAGAGTCCCTAGGGGAGGTTATTGAGATAATACAACTAATAGCTTGTTATCTGTTCTCTTATGTTGACACTTTATCTCGGGAGGAAATCAAAAAGTTATTTGATGTCATTGGTTGCATGGAAAAAGTGACTAGCCAAAAGGATAATGGAGGTTCAAGTATCAAATCTATGTGAGAGTAGAATCAAACTCTCTTATTGAAGAACTTATGGGACATGATGAATGTAGAGATTTAATTTGTTGTATACAACTCTAAAGAAAGTTTGAACATTTTGATGGCACACAAATTGTAGCTATCTCTAGGTTGGGGAAGTTTCCCCTTGAAGGAAAGAAGTTCTTTGCTGAAAACTCCACAATTCTACCTTTGAGTGGCATTACTACCAATGTGTCAAAATATTTTTGGGTGAAACATGGTCTTGTGCTCATGGATAATATTATAAAACATGTTCAGGAGATTCTTATGGGCATCTAAGTTAGCAGCCTCACATAACATGATGGAAAGTGGGATACCAAGTTTCTACAAAGTGTTAAATGAATGAGACTGTAGCTAACATTTTGAAGGTGAATATAAAGTTTGAAAGCAGCCATAGAGATATCCAAGTATGGAACCATATTATAGATGGAAACTTCTCTACTAAGTCTTCCTATGCAGTGTTGAGGGAGCTTAAGGACATCATTACTTCAAGAACATGAAGGTGATTTGGCACAATAAGGTGGCCCAGTAGGTTAAAAATGTTTGCATGACTTTCCACTGGCAGTGCTATTCTTGCGATTGAGAGAAGGAAGGATTAAGCATCTCGCTGACAACAACTATGTGGGTGATGCAACTTATAGGAAGAAACAACCATCCATGTAGTTCAAAGACTGCACCTTTGTAAAAGATGTTTGGATGGGATTACTAAAAGTTGAGGAACTACACATGTACTTTAGCACCAAAGAAAGGGATAGATTTCTTAAATAGTACATTGCAGAAGATAACACCAATTCTAGAGCTTCTTGATTTCATGTTGTTACATGTTGCAATGTAGGAATTGACATATCTTTGATAACTAGTTGTGGTCAACTGAACATAAAATCTCATACATTTAGAAGGAAATCAAGTTTAATAGAACTTCCTGGGTTGAAAAATATGTGCACAAAAAGGAATATAGGGTGGGTGCATGGGAGTCCCATCTTTCACCTTATATAAAGCTTAACATAGATGCTACCGTGGGAAAAATGCAGAAGCTTTGGAAGTGGTGGCTCAGGATAGTTCTCGCACCTAGTGTGGAGGTTATGCGAATAAGTATAAAACCAAGAACTTGATAAAATATGAATTAGCAAGGATTCACATAACTAGAATATGTAGACAAAGAAAATACCCAACATCATTTTGGTAGAAATAGAATGTCTAGGTGCTACCTTGATATTAGAAGAGGGTATAAACTCACACCCAAAATTTTCCTATTGGACTTTATAGATTCAAAAGATGTTAAGAGAGAAATTGAGGGTCAGATTTGTTTATAGAGAGAAGAACAAAGTTCCTGACCTATTGGCTACCAAAATAACATCAATTCAATTTATGATGAAGCACACAAGTGACATTATTATATTTGTTTTGATTTATGTTTTATTATTAGACACTCAAGGGTAATTATCTGGTTATGTCCACTTAGTTTCTAATTTATATGTTTTATTTTCATTTTATATTTTGTTAGGAAATTTGAGCAGTGTCGCAGGTCTAGGGTTTCATGTCTTTTAGTATATCTAGTAACTTTGGGGGCTTGTCCAGGAAGTTGAATATGAATTGAAATATTGAATTTGTCATTTTCTTCGTGGTCTTTTTCTTCCCCGATGTGTGTCACATCAATTGTTATCAGAGAAAAAACCCTAATATTTTAAGGTGTGATTCCTCTATCTTATTTCTTACATTATTAGTTTTTTGAACAATGATACTAGTCATGGTTGTCAGAAATCAATTTTTTGTGCCTCACCTTCTGTATCCACCACTCCAGACTGACGTTCCACCTCCTCCTACGCTTCTACAACATCTATGCAGCCACCATCCATAATTTTTCCTTTCCATATATTGTGCCTCAACCTCTTGTCATCATTGTACCCAACATTCACCTATCATAGGGCTATCCAACATCACACATGGGCTCCTATTAATCCACATCTCTTAATCCCCACTCTCCTTGTCCAGATCCACCTCTCTCTAGAACCCTGCGAGCAACCTGTGTAGAAGCCCCACACAAGAAGTAGTTGACCATGACCCTAGGGTCTTTAATATACCCTCTATCTAGGATTTCCCAGTAGCAAGCGTCACACCCTAAAACATCTCACATCACCCATCACCTCTACATTAGTCTACTTTGGTGAATCTCTCCTTCTACCCATTTTCCTCCAATCACCTCTTTTGTATATAGTTGTGTACCCTCTACAACCTTTGCCTCCCAGTTGCACATACGCCATCAACTCCATTCTCTCCACCCACACCTTCATCCATATGTTTCTCTTCCACACCGCGTCCCTTCCCCACTTCTGATTCTCAGTCATGCACTGCCTTAGTTTTCCCTAGTCGTCAACATTTAGTGTTTGGATCTAATATCCATACCAATCTGGATCCCATCTGCTAGCCCAACAACAAAATGCCAGCTCCACTCTCATCTCCAAAAATTCAAAGGCCCACTATCATTTCCCATCACCATAACCAAGCCCTCGCTATCCAACAAAAAATCTCTACAAGACCCCTGCCTACTGAATCCTAATTTGTGGTAATCTAATGTGATGAACAGATAACAAAAAATAAAAGAGGAAGAAGTTGAACGGTGAAACTAAGAGAGTGAGAGAAGTAAAAATGTCAAGTAGAAGTTGTGAATTTCAAAATCAAGAGACTAATAAAATAAAAATTGATCATTACTTTCTAGATTTTTATACAATGCCATGCAACTTATATTAGTCTTGCTTTTAGCACTGACATCATCCATCTTGATGCATGGTATTGGATTCCAGGTCTACTCTGGTACCTGATGGAAGAAAAAATTCCCAAGATTTTTAAAAATCCGTCACTGAGATTTTTGATAAGGAGTTTAAGAACTTCACCACTACTACAAATGATCAACTAAAATTTATGGAAAATCTCATTTCGTCAATCAACTAGCATCTTGAATGACTGCTACCACTCTCTAGAGACCGACCTCAATACCCAAGTCATATCAGGATTACACTCACCAAGTACCAAGAGGATGGCATCTATCATGAGACCGTACTCCCCTCTAGCAAGCTCCCAATTTGTAATATGAGAACTATTGAAGATGATGATGAAGAAGATCTCTCAATCACTATGAGACTTAGCAAGCTATGGGCTACCTCTAACAATTGATGGTGTGAGTGATCCTAAAGATAACAAGGATGAGCCAAAGTAAGCTTGTGTGTTACCTCTATCAATTGACAATGCCAATGATCATGAAGATAGTAAGGACGAGCCCGATCAAGCTTACACGCTACCTCTAGTAATTATTGGTGCCAATGATTCTTGCAAAACTTCTATCTTGCTAATGTATACCTATGTTCTAATAACAAAATGGTGGTCCCATTTCTACACCACACAGTTAGTTGATAGATCCACTCATCACATGTGATGACAACATTGATGATTCATATACGTTCTCCCTAGTATTATCAATAGTTGTTGATATCTCAATGATAAACCTAGTACAACTGCTTCATCCCTACTACATGTGTGAAATTGTAACATCCTGAGTCTAGTTTCAAGGTCACGCTCAGTTCACTTATCCTACCATCGTCTATTGTTGGGAGATCCCACATTGGATATAAAGTTGACTAACTAGTGGCTCATCTTTTAAACCTCGAGGGAGTTGATTCAAGTTACAAATGCCATGGTTATTATTTTTTTATTTATGTTTTATTATTAGGCACTTAAGTGAAATTATCTAGTTACATGCACTTAGTTTCTAATTTATATGTTTTATTTTAAATTTATATTTTGTTAGGCAACTTGTGCAATTGTTTCAGATCTATGGTTTCATGTCTTTAAGTATAGTTGCTAGCCTTGGGGAATTGTCCAAGGTAGTCAAATATCAATTGAAATATTGAATTGTCATTTTCATCTTGGTCCTCTTAATCCCTGATGTGTGTCACATAAATTTCTGATTATGTAGATACACCCCCTGAGATCATTGATCTCTTAACCCAAGAGGTGTGTAATGGTAGTAGTACCAACATAATTAATTATTCAAGAAGTATAAGTGAATGTAATTCGAAATTGAATTTTCTTGCAAGATGAAGGCAAGATGAATATAAGAGCTACTTGACTTCATCAAAATAAAAGGAGCTAGAGAACAAGAATAATTGGTTGACCTCTCCCATGGAGGATAAGATCCTACAAACTTCCCGAGAGGTGAGTTAGTGGTTGGAAGTTGATGACAACTTACTATTACATCAACAAAGCTCCTTTATGGATGAGAGAGGGCCAATAAATTTGCTTTGAGGCAATGTATTGGTTGTAAGTTGGTGGTACATTATGGTGCATCAAATGTAATATTGTTATGTCCAATAAAAAGAGGATGCACAACTAGATTATCATATTATGGGATAATGGTGGTGAATCAGCAATGACAACAATCTATTCAATCAATGGAAGGTGTGCATTATCACTTTCTATAAGTGGCACATTGTTGGTGCATTGACGACCACAATAGTCTATATGATTATTGGGAGTATGGAAATATACTCTCTCATTTAGTTTCACATTGATGGTTCATTGACAAAAAAAAGTGTATGTCTGATCAATTGAGGGTGCATATCTGCTCTCTCATTCAAAGAGAACTTCTAGTTGATATCCACATGTTAGAGTTCTAGTTGTAGGACCCAACTAGCACGAATTACATATGTGATAGTAAGGTAGGTAGTCTCATCACAAGTTGAGGCATCCCATTCAATAGTCATAGAAACAACAAATGAGGACACATGTGTGTGCGATATTCAACATCAACAGTGGTGGTTCTAAAGTGAAAAAGTTAAGAAGAAGATTTTATACTATTTAGATTGGAAACTTAAGATCCCTTACCTTTTTTGCCAAGTGAGGGCTACACAATAGGGACAATTAATTTAGATAGTATGGTAATAATAGTTTTGTACATATTTTAATTGTTAGTATTTCCTCATGTATTTCTTCCTCTTATTTTGGTGAGGGTATTCCACATTAAATTTGGTGCTTTAATTTGTATATGTAATCATCAATTGCACACTCATCCCCTAAAAAGTGGTACTAGAATGAGGTTAAAATGTTTTAGAGAGAATGGTGATGGTGTATGAAGACAACAAGGAGTCAATACTAGCTCAAAGGCATAATGGAGACAAAATGATGAGGAGAAAATGTCTGACTTATATCCTTCAATTTAGTTGTGGGATTCTCTTAAAGATTCCAGGAATGAAAAAGAAATTATATTTACGAAAGCACTAAGAGGTGTCAAATGATGGCTCCTAGTCAAACAAGACCACATCAACACCTTCTTTAAGACAACTCTTATTTGAGGAAGAAGTGCAGCATAATGGATGTTTGGTTGGTGTATCCAAAGTGAAGTGTCAAGATCTTAATGTGGAGTTTCAAAGACAGTGGGAGCTTCATCATAGAGTTTATGGGCCTCATTATAGAATATTAGAAACATGTTTTCCATCCAAGATGGATATATTGACTAGTTAAGGGGGGCTAACAATGTTCTACATGAAGACATGGAGAGAGAAGTGGTGATGCCAAGATTCTTCTTTTTAGCTGTTTGGGAACAAAGAAAGTCATAGTGGGACTTAAAAATATGGATGTAAATGACAAGATACATATATGTCTGAGGAGAAAGGCAATGTATCCAAATCCATGATAGGTGGTGATTGAGTCTAGGATCTACCCAAGATGATTGTTGTATACCACATCTTCCTCATGCACATGAGGATGTTTTTTGTATAGTAAAAGAATTTCAGCCATTATTCCACATGGATTGGGAATTATAGGATTTCATCTTGTACTTTTGCAATCCTAGTAGGATTCAAGTCTAGGAGGAGAGGATATAGATTCCTATGTGCAATAAGGATTATGATTTGGATATGAACCTATAACATATAGTCCTACATGGAAGTACATGAATAGATGTTCGCATTTATAGGCCATGGAAGAAGTGTGAAGTCCCAAATTTTCAAAGCCTTAACCACACGTGTGATGTAAAAATTTGAAACGTTTCCTAGGTGTGAATCCTAATTTGAAACATTTGACACCAGGTTAATAGAGATAAAATTATAGAAAGCCATAAAGAACGAAACTATAACATGCATGTAAAAAAAAACTATAATAAAAACTCATCATTCAACGTTAGAAAATAGTTTCTTACAACATTGAGATAAGATAATGAATAATGAAATTTTACATATGCACATACTAAAACTATACATATGTACATCTCCTTGCCACACAACTCCCATTATTTTTTAATCATCATCGTATTCATATATACACATAACCTAAAATCATTGATAGCGATGAAGAACATCACATGATCTAGCACCACTCTAAACTAGTTTTGGACATCTAGGTCCTAACCCAGAGGCTACGTCAAATGTAGTCTCTAAAAGGCAACTATTCTAACCCTGATAGTTCAAAATTAGTTTTAAGTTGCATAACGAGAAAATTTCAAGTTTTTCTATTTTTCATAGACATATAGAATTATTGTTGTCCTAGAATTTCTAAACCTTAACAAAACATGTGATTCAAAATTGAAACCCTCACCTAAGTGTGAGTCACAATTCTAAACACCACACACTTGACCAAGAACAACAAAATTAGAGGAAGTCTGGAAGAACCAAAACTAGCAC
This sequence comes from Alisma plantago-aquatica, assembly GCA_963693085.1. Taxonomy (NCBI): domain Eukaryota; kingdom Viridiplantae; phylum Streptophyta; class Magnoliopsida; order Alismatales; family Alismataceae; genus Alisma; species Alisma plantago-aquatica. The sequence goes on along the minus strand of OY856414.1, from coordinate 888,948,800 downwards.
ATACACATACCAATAAAATAAGAAAACAAAATGAGCTCGAATCGCTCTCATTTTAGTACTTCAAAAAAGAAGTTGCAACAATGAGCTCAAAATTCAACACTTAATTACAAAATAAATTATCACAACATATGATTACACATTCAATAGTGAAATTTCACTTATGCATATACTACAAATACAATAAGATCTTCTAGACAATGGGTCTTTATGTACATCTACTCGCTCCACAACTCCTATCATGATAAATGCATATTAATCCTATTTTTAGTTGCATTTTCAGCCTAGTATCACATTCATTTTCCTAATGTTATTTTAGAATAAACTTCTATTTAGATTTTCTTAATTTTAAATTAATTTATAAGGTTTTTATCAAATTGCTTGATTTTTGTGGCATGTTCATTATCCATATACTACACACCGTATTAAGAGCAGTGGTCCTAAGCTTCAACAACATAGGCTCACCACAGAAATTTTGATAAGGATTTGATCTTCATTGATCTGCCTCTTCATTAGTTGAAATTGTCATTGTTCCACAACATCATCATACTCATCGACTCACACCAACAGTTGCCCTAGGGGGTGGGTTTATTTCTTACAAAATTATCATTCCTTCTATTCATCTAGATTTTCCACTAATTGAAGACTAATGGGTTCCCTACCTGCCATCTACTGATGGAAAGTCCTAGTCAATGATTGATGATCCTCTACCTTTCCATTAGTTGATAACCAATGGAGATCCATCTGCTATCAATTGTTGAAATTGATGCAATTGTGCAACAATGAGAGACGTGCCTTCATCAAGTGATGAAACTCCAATCTATCATTTACCGATGAAAGTAATGCTTGCATCTACTGATGAAGAATCCACATCCGCCAAGGGAATCCCAGTCGTGTATATTGATTTACTCTGGGATAAGCCTACATATGGGAGTTCTGCACTCTGATAGAAAAACATACTCCATCCATCACTGAAAACCATGTCTTTGCTTACTAATGAAGTTTTTAGCATCACAATCAATGATGCCTTAAACTTTTCTACAAATGAAGCATTGTGCATTCATCTTTTTATTGGAACTCAGGGTGTCATGAGACCAATCATCTTTCTTGTTTATCCTCCTCTACACATTCATAGAAGATGATGAGTTGACTAGAAGATTGTTGACAGTGTTACAAACCCTAGTAGTTGTCTATAGATATAAGGCCATGCTATCCATTAAAAGGATCATCGCTTGATGTTGTTTGACCATACAAATCCATTTTGACCATCTCTTTCTAGTTTTCATTGATCAATTTGCACATGTGGATGAAACTTCCACCTCTACCAAGCCTAAAGGTTCTAACTTAGAATAAGGTGTGACCAATGATGACCTCACTTTCATCGGTTGGCGACCCTCATCTGCCATCATTAATTCCACTACTTGTTCATCACCATGACAGATCCAATTCTTAAAATAAGGAAGAGATGGAACTTCAAGTCTACATTTGATGAGCATACAAGGGTGACCTTACCTCTATGTCATCCACCATCAGTTACCAATTAAAAGACAAGCATATGCAGACAACGACTATGGCTTTTTATTCTAGTGTGATGATGACTCTCTTCCATTCTTTGCCTATTAATCTTGTTATTGATATCATGTTTGAGTATTCATCTAAATAGGGTGTAGGGAGTAGCCTGCTTCCTGTTTTCATTCTTTTTGTTGTATCTCTTCTTGTATGAACTATGATACGTTTTGAATAAAACATTTTATGCTTGTATACCTAGTTTCGATTGTTGTTTTGCATGTTCATTAGATTTGATTGTAGAAAAGTTTGAACCTATGATCTAGAACATCATTTATATCATATTAGACCCTTGATGAGAACTTCACATAGGTATTTATGAAGAAATAGAGGTATGATATCTAGGTAAGGTGATGGAGAGGTCATAGTGAAACATGTCTATTTTTTATCCTAAAGATGAAAGGGGGATTTACCCAACCTCAACATAGATGATGTAATGATAGATGAATGATATGTAGTAGTGGAAAAACCCATCCACCCAAGTTTTTCCAAAGTCTAATACTAAAAACTTTAATTCATCCATTTCATTATTTGCAATCTTAAATTCATAAACCAAATCAAAATTTTGTGACAAATATTAGTCCTTGTATGGTTATGTTCATCATATTACTTCTTTAAAATGTTGTCCTTTGGGTTCAATCATAATACTATAATGTGATATGATCTGACTGTTCATAGGTGGGACTGTCATACACTTAGTTTAGGTAAAACCTAGGGATTTATCCCCTAGGAAATATGATGTACAATTAAACTACTACATCATATCACTCAGCTATACTAGCACTTCTAACCGCATTGATGACTAACAAAAGAATGAAATTGTATATTGTAGTGTCAGTTATTTGTGGATAAGTGACATTAAGTTTCATTGTATTTTGTCTAGGAAAAGGCCCAGATATATATTCCATATAATGTCAGTTAATCTTAGTGAAATTGATGCTATATTAACCCACAAAATAACGTATCCCTTTCCAATACTTAAACAACAAATATGACATTGTCATTTTGTAGGAAAACTAACACCACAATGTAATTTTTTTAAAAACAACATATCTCCTACATAGTGTCACTTTGTGGATTCTATACTAATAGTATATGCAAACCCACTAACACCCTACAAAATAATTGTTCCCTCAAATATCAAAATTGTAAACAATATAATGTTGATTTCCTACAGAAAGTTAAACCCAAGTATTGCTTGACATAGCATCCATTTTCATAGATAATATATGTTATGGTTCCACTTATACCCATATCACATGTCTCTTAGACCTTTGAAACCTTTCTCTAGTATCTTGTGCTCCCATACTCTCCCCTCCAACATAATTTGTGAAGTTCTCACTTACTTTTATTCTCCCACCAACATCGGTGTTCCCTTTGTTTCCAGTCATTATTTTCCTTGATACCAATCTCCACCATTCTCCTTCCTAACACTTCCATTATCCCTTTTGTCAACCAGCATTGGTATCTACGACCACCATTGGTATCTACGACCAACGACACCATTCATTGACCCCTACTGCCTCTTCCCTGGTACATTTAGCTACTTTTTTCTCATCTATGTGGTGTTTAGACAACTTGTTTACGACTATTTTTAATGGGACTCAAGGTTTTTTCTCATTATACCCTCTTATAAAGGGTTTTGTCTAGGGAAATGCATATATAAGACTTGAATGATGATTATTGATGCTTGTATTTTTTCCTTATGCTTTACATATAGAAATTCATAGAAATCATGCTTATTTGGTTTGTTCTTGAATCATATATGCCCTAGCTATCTAATTAGAAAATATTCATAGATATTGAAATAAAATATAGAATTTCTATGATGAATTTGTCTCTTGTGAAAATGAAATGCAATGAGTATTGTCTCTTGTTTATCTAGAACTGAGAATATGTTTACTATATTAATGGATATTTGGTGGTTTATGGATGAATGATCACACCAAGAACTACAGTGAAGTTTACATGAATCAAAACAAAGTGAACTTATTTTAGACTTATGATCATACATATTTGACCTGAATATATATGTATTTGATAATTATTCATGTATTTTGTTGGCCTAGAAACCCGCTCAACATTTACTCATTAACCTTTGATAGTCCCCAGATTGTAAGTGTTCTTGAATACTTAATCTCACTTAGGATGACTATGTATAATTTTATTTTGTATTTGATATATTTTGACAGTCGTCTCCCCATTTGTTATCTGAGAACTTGTGCATGTGGGTATTTCTCCATCTACATTGTTATACATGGAGAACAAAGGAGAAATATTGTCAAATTTTCTTGAAATTGAATACACATTGGAAGCCTACTAGAGAGATAAGTTTTCAAGAATGGGATATGTATTACACATGTATCTAATAATTATACATGTATTTTGTTGGTCTAGAAACTTGTCCAAGATCTATTCATTAGGGTAAATTATGGATATTCCCCGTTTTGGGTAAGTTCTTGAATGTTAATCTCACTAAGAATGTGAGTGATAATGTGTGTTTGGTGTGCAAAATATATATTTAGTTATTTTCCCATTGTTTTTAAAATACATATGTACACGGGTGTTTTACTATCTACATCGTGTACTTGTAGAACTAAGGGGAATGCATCCAGAATTTTCCTGAAAACTGAACATATATTACGCACTTACTAGTGAGATTCATTGTTCAAGAATGGGATAGGTGGTATACATTATGCATCTAAATAGTCTTTGTTGAAAACAAATTATTTTCATCTCTATTCAATCAAATTTCAACCTAAAATTGACATAACACCTAGATTAACTGCTCAATTGCCTTAATTTTTCCTATGATTAGAGAATGGATCAAAGTTGGATGTCCATTTACTTCACTGCAAAATTTATAAGATGTTTTGATGAGTTTATCACATTTGCTGAGGAATAAAAGAGAAAACATGGAGATAGGTTCTATCATCCTTATAGGAACTGTGGTTAGTTTAGAAGTTGTCACTATTGAGGAACTTAAGAATCATGTCATGTTCATTGGGGGTTTATAAGGGTTATAATGAATGGTACTAGAAAGGTGAGATCATATTTTAAGACCAATAAATATCGATATCAGTAGTTTTTTGGAATAAGAAATGGGGAATTATGTTGATGTGAACTAACCAATTCATAATCATATGGTTAGTGTTATGTTAGATTGTTGTGAGGAAAATGTGAGAGATCCACCATCCTAATTTACAAACATTATACATGATGATGAGAAACAATCATTTTTGGGTTGTACCAAGTTCACAAGGCTAAGTATTGTGTTGAGATTGTATAGTCTAAAATCTAACAATAGGTGAAGCAACAAAAGTATTTTCATGTTGTTGTTTTAATGGAGGTCCCTACCTCCAAGACTAAATCTCTCTACTCATCCTCCTGATAAAGAGGTCTATCCTCAAGTTTCTCCTGAGAGCAATGACAACTCATGTCATACGACCTAAGCATGCATCTATTCTTTAGTTTGCGCTTAATCTATTAAGCTTATGTCCATGACATATTATTTACATGCTTTTCATTAATTTGGTGGAGGATTCCTTAAACCTTATAAACCTTACCCATACCTCAAGAGGGTGAGGAGAAGAGAGAAAACCCTAATCCTTAAGGTCTTTAACAGAATTTGAGTTGAGAAGGGATGAACAAGATGAGGGAGTCCTAAAGGTATCTTATTTCGATTCATACCCTAAGACTTTGGCCAGGCAGTTACATAGATCCGAGAGTCCTCGTATTATGACTAGCGATGCAGAGGAAAATATTTCCAGCCCCCAGTCATGATCTTTTTCTAGACACCTCTGTCTTTTGGATAATCCTCTAATAACTCCCTTGGGTTCTACAAAATTTGTAAAATTTAATAATTATTAAAGATTAAGTGAGGAACCTTCGCTCTGATACCAAATGTAATGACCCCGCCTCCCGGTAACCCCCATTTAAGGGAGACTGAAAGGTCAGAGCCATTATCCAATAACCCGGATCAAAGGTTCGACAAATAATCAATAACAATTAATAAATTTTACCAACTAAACTGAAAACTGGTATAGAATAAAACTTTGCATACTTTTTTAAAAACTGGGATTTCTAAACTTTTATCCATGAAGATACTAATCTAAATAATCCTCCTGTGCACGTTAATTATCATTTAATTCCACATATGCCACTTTATTGTTTGTTCTTTTCATTTGTACCTAAAAGGCCGACAAACAAAATGTCGGTCAGCAAGAAGCTGGTATGTGGGGGAAACAATAATCATGCAAATATGTTAACAACATAATCATTCAATTAATCATTTAACAACTAAGATTACATTTTAAGACATACTACTCAATCCTTACATATCCCCTAACTCTGTGTTATCCCTGCAGTGGACTTGTATGCTACCTCTCTTTTAGGTAGATTCTTACCCCCATGGTCCTACCTTACATGTAAGGAGCCTGACCTTTGTTTTGGGCTTACCCTATTTGTTTTGCCTAAACCTTGTGCTTGGTTGCTTGCTAATCATCTTTAGTGATGATTAGGGTTCACCTATGTTTAGTTGAGAGCTGGAGGTGCTACTTGCAAAATAACCTAAGTTAGGGTTGGCGAGAAAGTTTGTCACCTTGAGAGATGTCTTTCTCTCTCTTTGCTTCCTCTAAGAGTTGAGAGGAAGGTTTGGGCTCGTGCCTTGAGTTGTCTTGGGCTTGGTTGAGCTCTTTTGGGCCTTGTTTTCCCTTGTTTGGGCCTTGCCTTGCTTGGTTGAGCCCTATATCGGGCAAGGATGCTTTGTGTCGGCAATGGGGTATCTCCCATGGTGGTGTGTCAGCCATGGGAGGTGGTGTGTCGGCCTTTGACCTTGTTTGACCTTCTTGCTTTGGTTGTGTCACCCTAGCTTGGACATGTGGCCGAACCTTGGTTGAGTGGTGGCATGGCATGTGCATGAGATTTGCAAGGTGGTAAAACGTGTGGACAAGTGTCCCTTGGTAAGGTGACACCTTCCCTTGGTTTAACCTTGACCCTCATCTATATATGCCTTGACTTTCTCTTCCTTAGGAACCCTTTAGCTCTTTTGTTCTCTTCTCTCCTTATGTACACGACACACCTTCCTTGGAGACCTTGGTGGCCGATACCCTTGGAGGAGCTAAGGTTGGCGGCCGATCCCTTTGAAGGAGTTCTCTTCTTCTTCCTCTAGCTTGGTGGCCAAACCCTAGGTGGGTCTTGTCCTTTGGTAAGCATCTTCCCTCTCTCCTTAGCATCTTCTTCTCCATCTTTCCTACTCTTAAGCCATGGTGGTTATGGTTCTTATTCCTTTTCTTGAGGTGGCCGAAAGTGGTGATCTTGGATCTAGGATCTAGAAGCTTGGAGCTTTGGAGCTTGAAGAGTTTGCTTAAGGCAATTTACATAACTTCTAACCCTAGCTATTCTACCTTCTCTATGTTGCGTGTTTCATAATTGTTGATGATCGACCATTGCATGTTATGTTTATTTCTCTAGTACATGTTGTTGATCTTATGGATTTTATGAGCATGATGTTGTTGATGGTCTATATGCCTTTACACCTAGTTGGCCGAACCATGGTTCAGGGTTTCCTTGTTGAGAAATACCCCTTTTCCCTCCTTGGTCTAGAGAAGTGAGTTTGAGCTCTAGTGATGTAGGCAATACCCCTCTCTCATTTTAGTTGAGAGGTGAGTCTACATTCTAGTTGCTTGGGCGACACCCTCCTCTCACCATGGATTTGAGAGGTGAGCTCTTGAATAGATGATGACCTATGTTGAGGTGGACCCTTGTGGTTACCCAATTAGTGATAAAGGTTGTGCAAAACCCCTCTCTCTTGGTTTTTGAGAGGTGAGTCGATCTTCTTGATCAATTATGGTTTGGTGCCCTTGTACTTGAGATTGAGGATGACCTTGTGGGGTTGTGCCTTGCACTATATGCCTTGGAGTAATGCTGCCCAATAACCTTCTTTTCTTGGGTGGTAACCTTGGCCGTTACACCTAGTTGGGTTTAGTTGGTGCTCGATATGGTTCCCTTGGTCGATACTTAGTAGATATGGAGCTTGGGCGTTACACCTTGAGCTTGTGGTCTGAATGACACACTCTAAAGTAAGGTTGCACGATGCTTCCCCCCTTGCCTTGTGTTGATCTTAGCTGTTATGTTTTGTTTAACCTTGGTGGCTTGATGCTCGGTATGCCTTGGCCGAGATGACCTTTGCCTTGGATGTGCTTTGACCGATATGATGTCTAATAGCTTTTATTGTGTTGGGCAATATGAAGTATTCTTGTGATGCCTGATATGATGGTTGTATTGAGAGCCCTGGATGGTGCCTTAGTGGTGGCCGATATGAGTAGCTTGACCTAGATGGACGTTAGGTTTGTGTCGGACATGGGGTTGTGTTGCCCGACGCACCCCTAGTGGAATTGGTAGAGATGTTGCTTGTTTATCCAGCTGGTCCATGCACGATATGGCCTCTTGGGTGATAGGGTACCCTGGTCGATATGAAGGACTCTTGGATGACATGGAGATGGTTGCACTTAGAGGCGCCTTGGGCGTTATACTCCTGTGGCCGATAGGATTAGGTGAGGGTAGTCACCCTACCTGATGCTACCTATCGTGAGGGTTGCAGGAGTTTTGGTGAGGGTTTTGATAACTCAGAATGTATATGGCTTATAATGATAAAACAAGTGATATGGTGTAATCACCTTGAATCCTGCAAATATGATGATGAAATGTAATGATAGGTTATGAACCAGGAAGGTTGGAAGCATATGAAGTTGCTCCACATGATGATGTGACCCATGCCTATGGTCACATGTATAAGGCATAAGATATGCTCATGATTGATAATAATGTCATGAATGATAAAGCTTATAATCATAGATGTTGCTCTATACTTGATAGCATGATCATTCTATTAATCCATGATGGCTTCCGTTATCTCTATGAATGTGTATACTAACCATGCAGGTATTTCATGTGGATTCATAGCCTGGTAAGAGCTATGAGACATATGTGCTGGAATAGCACCATGTGGTAATATGGCAACAAGTTGATAGGTCTGAGGACCTGATATGAGGCTGAGTGCCTAGTGAGGTGTTATCCTCTGATGATGATATAAGGGATGCGTTCCCAGGATGCTGATACATGATTATGATGCCTTGAGAGGAAGTGGCTGTTATAACAAGGGATTGAGGTCCCAGGACAATATGATGATGGCAATGATGATGTAATCCTATAAGGTTGTGTTTATACTTTGTTTTTCCTGAACAATTGGCTTAAAATATACTAATCAATTATAGATAAACATATCATGTAGTTTGCCCTGGCCATAGATCCATTACCGTCAGTATTTGGTGATGGTGAAACAGGTTTATCCTGCGGGATTACCTAGAGCGCATATTGTTGAATATGCGAGGTTTGCCCTAGCCTAAAATAGGAGGGTTGAGTGCAACTGTGGTTGCAGACTCGGGATATATGGAGCATGGTGAACAGACCCATGGCTCATGATATGTGATGATGAGCATGATGCGTTCATGGCTCGGATGTATGCACTAGCACCTATGATGAGGTGAGCTAAAGATATGGGTAGCTTGCAGAGCTGACCCAGAGGTTGAGGCCCTATAAGCATAAGACTGTGGTCTTGCTTGTTGATTCATGTACTGACCATGAGAAGGTGAGGTCATGGAGTCCGAATCTCCTTAGACTTTGTATGGAACCATATTGGGCTTCACAGTCAATGGTTGGATTTGAGTAGGGAAGGCTCATTTCCTCAGGGCATAATAAAACTTAATCCAGCCAAATAAGTATAGCTTGCTTAGAGCAAAATACGGAACATTGATTGAGGACTTACTTATATAGTTGATCTAGTTATACTATGCAATTGTTTGTACGATCCTTATAGTTTTTGATACGTTCTTCTAAAGCTTATCTTTTCAATCATGTTCCATAAAGAAATACTTGGTTCTATGCCTCCCGGATATCTTGGTAAGCTTGATGGTAATGATAGCCTTGCTCAGTATGCTGCTCTTATTATACGCTTTATCATTTATCTACTGTTGTTTCCTTAACCTTCTGAGGTTTTATAGTTTTGACGGGGAGTTATGTTTCTTGCTAGGACTGTGTGTCTCACCCTACTGGTTTACACCCTTTTTAGGTGATCGCTCTAGATGTGGTGGTGGTCGTGAGGTTGCGGTCAAGCAGTAAGAAGAGAAGTAGAAGGCAAGAGATGGATATGCTACTATTTTGGTGGTTTTTTAGTAGAGTCCTAGAGTCATCCCTGTACTCTCAGGTCCTCAGAGATGTTTGACGATGTTTCACGATACTAGCTATTGTAATTTTTGTATATCCTGCTGCTGGCTGTACGTGGCCATTATGAATGTATAAATAGGTGTTGAACTCTGGTGCTGACAAGTACAGCTGGTTCTGATAAGCTATGTACCTATAAAAAGGCTTGTGAATGTTTATATAACATGTTTCTCTACAGGATCTGGATGCAAAAGTTCTCTCACATATACTTTCCGCAATCGGTTTTAATTAACCTGTGTTTTCGGTAATATATGGTTCCACACGTTTTTGTGTGTCATCTCATTGTCTGTGTGATGGAGGGGAGTCACAGTTGGTTTGGTATCAGAGCTCTAGGTTTCACTGAGTCTACATGGATCTAGGACTAGGTTTTCGTCTGTTCTTGTGAGTTATCCAGATTTTCTTACAATAACCTTCTGCTTTCAGTGGAAGATAAAGCTTAAAGATGTCTGGGAACCATGAAGAACATGCTGCCAAGAGCAGCGATGCTGCATCAATTGATGGAGAAGGAGGGCAGGCACATGCAGATTGTGTTACAACCCCAATTTTGGGTTCATCTGATGAGAAATGTAAACTCTCATATGGGACAAATAATGATGTAATTGGTTAATGACTCTGACCTTTCGGTCTCCCTTAATTGGGGGTTACTGGGAGGCGGGGTCATTATAGATGGGGTGCCTGAGGTCCCCCAACTTGACCCAGCCATTCTCGAAAATCCTGCCTACCAACAACTTATGGGGCAGTTGATGGCTACGATGAATCACATGGTGGAAAGAGTGCCGGTGCCTCAGCCAAGAGCACAGGCTCTCCATGGTGAAGCATCGAGTATTGGGAAGACCTTTGAGTGGATTCACTGAGTCGGAGCTTTGAATTATGCTAGAACGGCTGATCCGACGGATGTTGATCTGTGGCTGACAGGTCTCGAGAAGGTCTTTCGAATCCTTGACATCCCTGAAGCAGAAAAAGTCAAGCACGCTGTCTGCCTTATGAAAGGTAGTTCGGGCCATTGGTGGGCCATTGAGGAGGAGAAGCGACCCGATGAGGAGATCGGTTGGGAGGTTTTCCGATGAGAGTTTGTCAGCAGATACTTTCTGATGACGTATCTGGATGATAAGATCAACCAGTTTGAGCATCTACGCTAAGGATTGATGAGTGTCACCAAGTATGAAGCCAAGTTCATGGACTTGCTGAGGTTTTATCCTCACATGGCAGTGACAGATGATGAGCGGATCAGGCGGTTTAAGAAAGGTTTGAGTGCTGAGCTAGTGACACCTAGGGATGAGCATTGGGTTGGGCCGACCCGATCTGACCCGTGACCCAGCCATCATAACCCGATCCAGACCCGAAATCGGTTTACAATATGGGTGGGTCGGGTGTAAAATTTAAACCCATATTTTATTTGGGCCGGGTACGGGCGGAGGTAAACCCAGGCCTGAAAACCCGAATGCACAGATTATATATTATGTACATTATATATCTATACATCTATCTTTGTCCTGAAAGAAAAACATACAAATTTCTTGATGCAATATGTAGTATGTACCTAACCAATGGCAACATGGATACTATGTAATCAATCAACATGATTAATGAATTCATACTAGTAAGATAACCATCATCGACATGAATAGACATACTTGATTTCTTTATTTTGATCTCATTGTGTCTACATATAAGAGATGAATGATCTTTTGCTCAGTGCATAGTAGATTATGCTCATCTTTTTACTCATATGCCCATATGTAGGAGACAAATTATCTTTTGCCCTTCCAAAACCCATTTCATTGTATATACATATAGGATGAGGAGGCAAAAAGACACAACATTGTGGATTCCATTGATTTTTTACTTCTCATACATTCACATGTACGAGAAAATGATTTGTTACTCTTTCAATATAGTGTATCACAAAATACATATCACAGTAATTCAGTTTTCATGTTAGCAAGTTAGATCTAGCAAAATTTGGTATGCTCATTTGATGTTATATGGGAAAATCCGAATCCGGCCCGAAACCCAGCATTCTTATATGGGACGGGTATGGGCTGACATTTTTCAATTTTATCTGGGCCCAAACCCGGCCCGTGGCCCACTTTAAAATGTGGGTTTGGGTTTGGGATAGGCAAAACCTGGTATATCCTGGCCCGATGCTCATCCCTATCGACACCTGCTGCTGCTTTAGAGAATTGGGAATGGTTTGCCACGTTTGTGGAGTCCATCCGTAGGATTGAACGATCTGTTAAGGAGAAAAGGGAGTCCATGACTAGGAAAAGGCCTACTTTGTTCTAGGGACAGAGGTTTGGTGACTTCAAGAAGCCAATGTTTTCAGCACCTCCCATGATGCAGAGTTCTCGTACACCATCTCAGTGGTTTCTGAGTAGGGGAAGAGGTTATGTTTCTTCTCCATAAAAGGTGCATAGTACAACTTTCTATGGCAGTGACAGGGCCATCTAGGCCGCAGACAGAAGGCAGGTCATGTTATCACTGTGGCAGACTGGGCACTTGAGGTCAAATTGCCCAAAGAGAGATGTTGAAGTAACTCAACAGTTGAGACAGAATCAACATGGGTCAGATAGACCGCAACCCAGTGGTAGAAGAGGGCAAGGACGCGGTCAAACGTTGCAAGAAGGATCGTCTACTCAAGGGAGCAGAGGACGTGGATAAGCAACGGCTTGATTCTTTGCTATGAGTCAGCTAGAGGCGATAGTCAACCCGCAAGTGGTGACAGGTCAGATGGAGTTATTTCATTCTAATTTGTCTTCTTCTTGCTTTATATCTGTTTTGGTTGACCCCGGTGCTACACACTCTTTTATCACACATAGTCTGCTTGATAGTTGTCCTTTACCTATTAGTTGTAAGAAAGATAGCCTATTGTTAGAAACCCCTCTCGATGGTTCTTCGATACTTCGAGAAGAGTGTACGTCTTGTGTTCTATTTTTCTTAGGACACGGTATACAAGTGGATCTTATACCACTTGATATGCATGGATTCGATGTGATCCTTGGAATGGATACCTTAGAGAAGTATAAGGTTGTGTTGGATTGTTGTTCCAAGTAGGAAGTGTTTGATGATGGTGGGGAGAAGTGGATCTTCCAAGGAGATAGGAATATTCTTTCGACATGTCTAGTGTCAGCAATGGTGGTAGAGAAGTTGCTGCGACAAGGTTGTAAAACATTCTTAGCTCATGTTGTGGATACCAAGATGAAGGGTCCTAGACTCGAGGAGGTGACGGTTGTCCGAGAGTTTGTAGATGTGTTTCCTGATGAGTTCCCCAGTCTTCCTCCACCTTGAGAGATTGACTTTGAGATCAATCTGGTACCATGAACACAGCCAGTTGCACAAATGTCATACAGGATGGCTCCAACAGAGATGGTAGAGTTGAAGAAGAAGTTACATGAGTTGTTGGAGAAAGGTTTCATCCGACTAAGCACGTCACCTTGGGGTGCTCCAGTGTTGTTTGTTAAGAAGAAGGATGGGTCGATGTGGTTATGTATAGATTACCAGCAGTTGAACAAAGTCACGATCAAGAATAAGTACCCACTGCCGAGGATTGATGATCTGTTTGATCAGTTGTGTGGCGCTACAGTGTTCTCAAAGATTGACCTACGATCTGGATATCATCAGTTGAGGATTAAGGTGAATGACATACCTAAGTCAGCGTTTAGGATGAGGTATGGTCACTTTGAGTTTGTGGTTATGCCGTTTGGGCTAACCAATGCACCTGCTGCTTTCATGGATCTGATGAACCGAGTGTTCTGTCCGTTTCTAGATTAGTTTGTTGTAGTCTTCATAGATGACATATTGATCTATAGTCGGGACAGTCAAGAGCATGAATGACATCTTCGACAAGCGTTGACTCTTCTTTGCCAACATCAGGCGTATGCCAAGTTCAGCAAATGTGAGTTCTGGTTGAAGGAAGTGACATTCTTAGGTCATGTGATATCTGCATAAGGAGTCAGAGTGGACCCTAAGAAGGTGGAGTCAGTTGCAGATTGGGAGCAACCAAAGACACCGATGGAAGTTCGTAGTTTTCTGGGTTTGGCAGGATATTACCGGAGGTTTATCAAGGACTTCTGTGCGATCGCGTTACCAATGACAAAGCTGACCAGGAAGGATGTACCTTTTGTTTGGGATGATCGTTGTCAGGGAGCTTTCCAAAGTTTGAAGGAGAAACTGACTAGTGCTCCAGTTCTAGTGTTTCCAGAGCCTGGGAAAGGCTATGTTGTTTTCTGCGATGCTTCCAAGAAGGGCCTAGGATGTGTGCTGATGTAGGAGGATCATGTGGTTTCTTTTGCTTCACTACAGCTTAAGAAACATGAGGAGAACTATCCGACACATGATTTGGAGTTGGCAAAAGTGGTCCATGTGTTAAATATTTGGAGACACTATCTTTATGGGGAAATGTGTTAGATCTTTACAAATCATAAGAACTTGAGGTACATCTTTTCGCAAAATGAGCTAAATATGTGACAACATCGTTGGATGGAGCTAATCAATGATTATGGTTGCACCATTGAGTATCATCTTGGTAAGGCAAATGTGGTAGCTAATGCGCTTAGCAGAAAGTATTCTTCTCTCCCCACGAAGAAAGCACAGTTGAGTTCCTTGGTATGCCATAGGCGAGATATGTTTGTCTCCTTGCGGTAGATGAATGTGCAGTTGGAAGTTTCCTTGTTGGTAGGACTGTTGACACAGATGCAAGTCAAGCCTACACTGAGACAGCAGATCAAAGACGCACAGTAGGTAGATGATACAGTGCAGTTGATCAGGTTAGAGCTTGGCAGTGAAAAGCGTGATGGGTTCTATGAGTCTGAGGATGGACTAGTTTGCTATCATGGTAGGATGGTGGTCCCCGATGTTGATAATATAAGAAAGCTAGTGCTCTAGGAAGCACACACATCAATGTATGCTATGCATCCAGGAGTCACCAAGATGTATCATAATCTGAAGGACATGTATTGGTGGCCTGGCTTGAAGAAGGATGTAGCTGAGTTTGTAGCTAAATGCACAATATGGCAGCAAGTTAAAGCTGAGCATCAGAAGCCAACATGTACGTTGTAGCCCATGCTGATACCACAATGGAAATGGGATCACATAACCATGGATTTCGTATTTGGTCTACCAAAGTCAGCCAGGAATCATGATTCCATTTGGGTAATAGTGGAAAGGCTGACAAAATCTGCTCATTTCATACCGGTAAAGACGACTTATATAGAAGAGAAGCTTGCTCATGTATATGTAGATGAGATAGTGCATTTTCACAGTGTACCAGTAACAATAGTCTCTGACAGAGGACCTCAGTTCACAAGTCATTTCTGGGAACAGTTGCACAAAGCATTGGGAACACAGTTGAGTTTTAGTACTGCCTTCCACCTCCATACGAATGGACAGTCTGAAAGGACTATTCAGACCTTGGAGGATCTTCTCTGAGCTTGTGTTTTGCAGTTCCTAGGGAGTTGGGACGTGCATCTCAGTTTGATAGAGTTTGCTTATAATAATAGTTACCAGCGGAGCATTGACATGGCTCCTTATGAGGCTCTATATGGAAGGAAGTGCAGATCCCCTTTATGCTGGTATGAGTCTGGTGAGTATTAGCTTTTGGGTCCTGAGTTAGTATAACAGACAATAGAAAAGATTAAAGTGATACAACAAAAGTTGAAAGCAACACAAGACAGATAAAAGTCTTATGCAGACAATCTCCGACGATCTTTAGAGTTCCACGTGGGAGACAAAGTGTATCTCAATGTTACGACCCCATCTGAGCTTAATTGGTAAACTAGGGTTTACCTAGACAATTGCAAAGATTAATTGGAATAATCATTCTTGAAATCTATTTAATGACGATAAAACAATTAGGATGTTTTAACTATGATAAGAAGTCTAAATGTTCTTTTGTCTTAAGAATTAGGGTTTGAGAAACATAAACCCTAATCGGCCCAAAAATAGGGTTTTGATGATGCATGAATACAAAATTTGATAAGTAGAATGTACCACTAAATGATTTTTAGTATTTTATGTGTAACTCTGATTTACTTTAAATTTTGATATGATTTGGATATATAAAATGTGAACAACATTGGAAAATATCAGAATTTTTGAAGAATGCTATGACCTGTTTATCGGCCGAGTTTCAAACTCGACCAATCACATTTCCAGATTTATATAGCAGTGTGGTAATTGAAATTTATATTTTAATTGGTATATCCAATTGATCTCAAATTTTAACTGTGCTTGAAAAACACATTTTTAGACACTCTGTTAAATTGGCGTAATTTTTGGATGACTTTTTGATCTCTACAGTAAGGGTGTTGGTCGAGTTCTGTGCAGGACAAACTCGGCTGAATATTCTACAGACTGCAATATAGCAGTGCACTGTTCGATTTTTAATTAATTATTGGTAACTAGAAATTACCTAAAAATTTTTACTGGAGGTCTGAAACTCCATTATGCATAACATATAAAATTTCCATAATTTTTGGAGCTTCTGTTAGCTATTCAGTAGGCGAATTACAGAAGCTATTGTGAAACTAAATATTCAGCCAATATAATTAAAGGTGAGTGTTGGGTCAATATGCAATTGACCCAAGCAGCTCAAATTGACTTATATGATCGACCACACACACACACAGCTCTCATTCTTCTTCATTCATTCTAGAGAAACGAGCTCCTAGAGAGAGAGGGAGAGTTAGGGTTTGAGAGAAGAAAGTGGGGGAATCGCTGAATTAGGGTTTTGCGATTCCAGGAAGGGTGAAATCAAGTAAGTTTGGATTCTTTGCATAGACTTTTATGGTGGATCTTCTCTCTCATGTCAAGATTCCGTCCATGCTCTTATTTGATCCAAGATGATGTCGAAATTCCCTCTTTTCTCACCCTTTCTTCGTAATCCCTCATTTTCAAAGTTCCCGAGTTGAATGGAAGAAGAATTGGGAGATTTGCTAGGGATTTGATGTGAGTTCGAGATTCCCTGAGTTGAGCTGCAGTTTTGAGGTGTTTTCACAGCTTAGGGTGAGTGGGTTCTTCCTTTAAATAGTATAATGCACGAAATTTGATTATAGCATCCAAATCCCTAATTGCTTGATATGTGATTCTAAACCCTGAAATGTCCGTTTAATTTAAGTTGTTGCAAATTGATATGATATGGATTCCTTCTCTGTTTGAATGACTCTTTGATGGTAGATCCACATTAGAAACGTATAAAACACATCCTAGAAAGAATGCTTTTCAGATTTATACCATATGATGTAATTAGGGTTTAACCTAATTGAGATATCTCTAGAGTTTCAACCTTATTGAAAAGGACTAGTAATCTTATAAGTGGTTAGGATGTACCTCATGGATTACCTTATTTGAAGTTTATCCTTGGTGCATGATATCTCAGTGAATAGCATGGAAACCTAAATTTAATTCAATTTCCATGGTTTCATACACATATCGATTGTATATGATTTGTTGAAAACAATCTTTATTTAGTGAATGCTTATATCCTATGAAATCCTTATGAGAGCCATGTGACAAGTGAATGAAGTAAATGAAAAGGTGAATGAGGTGAATGAAACCCTAAGAGTAGGGTTTTGGCATGTGATGAATGAATAAGGCAAATGAAACCCTAAGGATAGGGTGTTCAATGAATCATGTTATGGTGACATGAAAGATCTCGATATGAGATGTTGTGATACTTAACTGTTGAATTGTATGTTTCTAGTGCATTTAACTTTATATGCTTGTTCTCTCTGAGTTGATATCTACATACTGCAGGGCTTCTTATATTTCAATACATATCTCGTAAATTGCAGCTGATGAGATATGACATGCCCTAGAAAGGGATGTTACTGAGATATGATATATGTTGAATACATGAGTTATGATGTTGCTTATGATATGATATGGCAGGCCGTGTGAGCCTTGTAAGAAATGTTAAATGAGTCATGATTTCTATTTAAAATGTACCTATAATGTTAATGTTAGACTTAGGTGCCCTGAACACCGTAGAACCCCTTTGAGAGATCTGCTTCTTAGGGGTGAAACTCGTGTTGCAACATTATCCGTGCGGAGTCATGGAGACACGAGGACAAAGAGCCAGTGTCCAACAACAACGCATGCGATGTCACGGTGGCACTGGAGAAAATTGGGGGTTATTGCAACAAGATCCGTGCGGAGTCATGGAGGTAACCCCGTGAGACTCTCCGCCTGTGTACTCAGGTTAGAGGAGGAGTCTAGAGCACTCGATGTAGTGCAGTGAGGCCGATGAGCCTGGGGTCCTGTGACAGAGCAGGGCTGGCGTCAGACTTAGCATTTCCTGGGTGTGTCGCTAAGTCTTGTACGGTGTGGTCATAGTGCACTGCGAGTCTCTATGTAGAGTACATTGCATAGATCAGGGCATAATCTAAAATATGATCATATAGGTTCACAGAGTTCCTTATAAATGAAAGAGTTAAGGAAGACTAGAGTATAGTCTTCTAGTAGTTATGCTTTGGATGCAATATTTACATTCTTTGTTATTTCAATTATATTGTTTTAAAACTTCTCAGTGTAGTATTTATTGTTGTTAAATTTCATAATGTTTATTCAAAGTTATATATGTAATCACATTAGACTGTTTCCTTGAAGTACTCATTCACTGAGCGAGTAGGCTCACCCCTCTACTCAAACATTTTTAGGGTTAACCGCGTGGACTTGGAGATGGTCAGAGCTTCAGTGTAGATCTGCCACAAGAGTTGAGTACAAGATTAGTTGAGTCAGTCGGTCCTTGTCACTCTAGGTCCTCAGTAAGAGATAAGAGAGAGAGTTGTAATTACGATGTGTAATATTGTTCCTCTTTGATATGTATGCTAATTAACAAGTTTTATGTGTACAAGTTGTGAAAGACATCATGAATGTTTATACATGTATCTTTTCTATTAAAGTCTGATTAGTAAAAGAAATGTTCAGATTCCTTTGTTAAGATGTTATGTGGTTCAATGCGGGGAAACAAGAGTTTTAAAGAAAATAGAAAAAGTTAAGGGTGTTCTTTGTGTTATATAAGTCCTATCTTATGCCCTAATCTCATGATTTGAGGAAATTGTGAGATCGGGGTGTAACACTCAAGGTCTCACCTTGGAAAGGCATGCTAAGGTTTGGCCGAAAAGGCAAGCTGGCACCCAGGTATATGGGGCCATACCCGGTGATAACACGTGTTGGCAAGGTAGCTTACAAGTTAGAGCTACCGCCAGAGTTGCACAGGTTGCATCCAGTGTTCCATGTCAGTATGCTGATGAAAAGTCATCCAGACACAGGGACAGTGATACAACTAGTTGAGGTTGAGCTTGATGAAGACGTGACCTATGAGGAAGGTCTGGAGGTGATCCTTGATAGAAGAATAAAGAAGCTGAAAAGGAAGGACCTGGTTCTTGTGAAGGTTCTTTGGCATCATCGTGGTGTTGAGGAAGCCACGTGGGAGCTTGAGGAAGAGATGAGGAGGAAGTATCCCTCACTTTTCTCTTCAGATTTTGGGGACAAAATCCCTTTGTAGAGGTTTATGGCTTGTAAGGGCCCTGACCTTCGTTTTAGGATTACCCTATTTGTTTTGCCTAAACCTTGTCCTTGGTTTCTTGCTAATCATCTTTAGTGATGATATGGGTTCACCTGTTTTTAGTTGAGAGCTGGAGGTGCTACTTGCAAAATAACCTAAGTTAGGGTTGGAGAGCAAGTTTGTCACCTTGAGAGATGTCTTTCTCTCTCTTTGCTTCCTATAAGAGTTGAGAAGAAGGTTTGGGCTCGTGCCTTGAGTTGTCTTGGGCTTGGTTGAGCTCTTTTGGGCCTTGTTTTCCCTTGTTTGGGCCTTGCCTTGCTTGGTTGAGCCCTGTATCGGGCAAGGATGCTTTGTGTCGGCCATGGGGTATCACCCATGGGGGTGTGTCGGCCTTTGACCTTGTTTGACCTTCTTCCTTTGGTTGTGTCACCCTAGCTTGGACATGTGGCCGAACCTTGGTTGAGTGGTGGCATGGAATGTGCATGAGGTTTGCAAGGTGGTAAAACCTATGGACAAGTGTCCCTTGGTAAGGTGAAACCTTGCCTTGGTTTAACCTTGACCCTCATCTATATTTTCCTTTCCTTTCTCTTCCTTAGGAACCCTTTAGATCTTTTGTTGCTCTTCTCTCCATATGTGCACGACGCACCTTCCTTGGAGACCTTGGTGGCCGATACCCTTGGAGGAGATAAGGTTGGTGGCCGATCCCTTTGAAGGAGTTCTCTTCTTCTTCCTCTAGCTTGGTGGCCGAACCCTAGGTGGGTCTTGTCCTTTGGTAAGCATCTTCCCTCTCTCCTTAGCATCATCTTCTCCATCTTGCCTACTCTTCGGCCATGGTGGTTATGGTTCTTGTTCCTTTTATTGAGGTGGTAGAAAGTTGTGAGCTTGGATCTAGGAGCTAGAAGCTTGGAGCTTTGAAGCTTGAGGAGTTTTCTTAAGGCGGGTTACATAACTTCTAACCCTAGGTATACTACCTTCTCTATGTTGCATGTTTCATATATGTTGATGATTGACCATTGCATGTTATTTTTCTTTCTCTAGTATGTGTTGTTGATCTTATGGATATTATGAGCATGATGTTGTTGATGGTCTATATGCCTTTACACCTAGTTGGCTGAACCATGGTTCAGGGTTTCCTTGTTGAGCAATACCCCTTTTCCCTCCTTGGTCTAGAGAAGTGAGTTTGACCTCTAGTGATGTAGGAAATACCCCTCTCTCATTTTAGTTGAGAGGTGAGTCAACATTCTAGTTGCTTGGGTGACACTCTCCTCTCACCATGGATTTGAGAGGTGAGCTCTTGAATAGATGATGACCTATGTTGAGGTGGATCCTTATGGTTACCCAATTTGTGATAGAGGTTGTGCAAAACCCCTCTCTCTTGGTTGTTGAGAGGTGAGCCGATCTTCTTGATCAATTAGGGTTTGGTGCCCTTGTGCTTGAGGTTGAAGATGACCTTATGGGGTTGTGCCTTGCATGATATGGCTTCGAGTAATGCTACCCAGTAACCTTCTTGTCTTGGGTGGTAACCTTTGTCGTTACACCTAGTTGGGTTTAGTTGGTGCTCGATATGGTTCCCTTGGTCAATACTTAGTGGAGATGGAGCTTGGGTGTTACACCTTGAGCTTGTGCTCTGAATGACACACTCTGAAGTAAGGTTGCATGATGCTTCCCCCCTTGCCTTGTGTTGATCTTGGCCGTTATGCTTTGTTGAGCCTTAGTGGCTTGATGCCCGGTATGCCTTGGACGAGATGACCTTTCCCTTGGATGTGCTTTGACCGATATGATGTCTAATAGATTTTCTTGTGTTGGGCAATATGAAGTATTCTTGTGATGCCCAATATGATGGTTTTATAGATAACCCTAGATGGTGCCTTAGTGGTGGCTGATATGAGTAGCTTGACCTAGATGGGCGTTAGGTCTGTGTCGGACATGGGGTTGTGTTTCCCGACGCACCCCTAGTGGAGTTGGTAGAGATGCTGCTTGTTTATCTACCTGGTCCATGCACGATATGGCCTCTTGGGCGATAGGGTGCCCTGGTCGATATGTAGGACTCTTGGACGACATTGAGATGGTTGCACTTAGAGGCGCCTGGGGCATTATACTCCCTTGGCTGATAGGCTTAGGTGAGGGTAGTCACCCTACCCGATGCTACCTATCGTGAGGGTTGCAGGAGTTTTGGTGAGGGTTTTGATAACTCGGAATGTATATGGCTTATAATGATAAAACAAGTGATATGGTGTAATCACCTTGAATCTTGCAAATATGATGATGAAATGTAATGATAGGTTGTGAACCAGGAAGCTTGGAAGCATATGAAGTTGCTTCACATGATGATGTGACCCATTCCTATGGTCACAAGTATAAGGCATAAGATATGCTCATGATTGATAATAATACCATGAATGATAAAGCTTATAATCATAGATGTTTCTCTATATTTGATAGCATGATCATTCTGTTAATCCATGATGGCTTCCGTTATTTCTATGAATGTGTATACTAACCATGCAGGTATTTCATGTGGATTCATAGCCTGGTAAGAGCTATGAGACATATGTGCTGGAATAGCACCATGTGGTAATATGGCAACAAGTTGATAGGTCTGAGGACCTAATATAAGGTTAAGTGCCTAGTGAGGTGTTATCCTCTGATGATGATATAAGGGATGCGTTCCCTGGATGCTGATACATGATTATGATGCCTTGAGAGGCAGTGGTTGTTATAATAAGGGATTGAGGTCCCAGGATAGTATGATGATGGCAATGATGATGTAATCCTATAAGGCTGTGTTTATACTTTGTTTTGCCTCAACAATTGGCTTAAAATATACTAATCAATTATAGATGAACATATCATGTAGTTTGCCCTGGCCATAGATCCATTACCATCAGTATTTTGTGATGGTGAAACAGGTTTATCCTGCAGGATTACCTGGAGCGCATATTGTTGAAAATGTGAGGTTCCCCTAGCCTAAAATAGGAGGGTTGAGTGCAACTGTCGTTGCAGACTTGGGATATATGGAGCATGGTGAACAGACCCATGGATCAGGAGATGTGATGATGAGCATGATGCGTTCATGGCTCGGATGTATGCACTAGCACCTATGATGAGGTGAGCTAAATATATGGGTAGCTTGCGTGGCTGACCCAGAGGCTGAGGCCCTATAAGCATAAGACTACGGCCTTGCTTGTTGATTTGTGTACGGACCACGAGAAGGTAAGGTCATGGAGTCTGGATCTCCTTAGACCTTGTATGACACCGGATTGGGCTTCGCAGCCAATGGTTGGATTTGAGTAGGGAAGGCTCACTTCCTTAGGGCATAATAAAACGTGATCCAGCTGAATAAGTATATGTTGCTTAGAGCAAAATACAAAACATTGATTGAGGCCTTACTTATATAGTTGATCTGGTTATACTATGCAATTGTTTGTACGATCCTTATAGTTTGTGATAAGTTCTTATAAAGCTTATCTTGTCAATCATGTTCCATAAAGAAATACTTGGTTCTATGCCTCCCGAATATCTTGGTAAGCTTGATGGTAATGATAGCCTTGCTCAGTATGCTGCTCTTGTAATACGCTTTATTAGTTATCTACTGATGTTTCCTTAACCTTTTGAGGTTTTATAGTTTCGGCGGGGAGTTATGTTTCTCGCTGGGACTATGTGTCTCTCCCCACTTGTTTACACCCTTTTTAGGTGATCGCTCTAGACGTGGTGGTGGTTGTGAGGTTGTGGTCGAGAAGCAAGAAGAGAAGTAGAAGGCAAGAGATGGATATGCTATTGTTTTGGTGGTTTTTTAGTAGAGTCCTAGAGTCATCCCTGTAGTCTCAGGTCCTCGGAGATGTTTGATGATGTTTCACGATACCATCTGTTGTAATTTTTGTATATCCTGCTGCTGGCCGTACGTGGCCATTATGAATGTATAAACAGGTGTTGAACTCTGGTGCTGACAAGTACAGTTGGTTCCGATAAGCTGTGTACCTATAACAAGTCTTGTGAATGTTTATATAACATGTTTCTCTATAGGATCTGGATGCAAAAGTTCTCTCACATATACTTTTTGCGATCAGTTTTAATTAACCTGTGTTTTCAGTAATATATGGTTCTGCACATTTTCCCGTGTCATCTCATTGTCTGTGTGATGGCGGGGTGTCACATTATAGGTAGCCAATACATAGGGTAATAGAGTCACATGCCACTACCCGAAGGTAGCCCAATATCTAACTCAATGTGACTTGATGGATGTACCCTATTCGTAGCCATGTACTAAGTCATCCAATGACCTGATGAACCTACCCCATAGGTAGCCATGTACTAGGTCAGCTATTAAGCCACAGAGGGGACCATGATCTGAGCTAGTAGGCACATATCTTATGTGATAGTCATATCCACATTATAGTTTGCATGAATTAAAATCATCCAATAATTAATTCACGACATCAATGAAAACTTCGGTAAACCTTGGAAAACTAACTCAAGATATTCATAAGCATAACCACATAACTGTCAGGCAGACTCAGATGCAGGAATAGTCCAAACAAGCAAGTAATCCAGAATCAAGCAAGTACACAGTTCAATCCTAAAATATACATCCAATTCCTTTTTATCAAAATCTATCCAAACCATCTTGCTACTTATGGTTTCTATTCCCTCTTTAGGGTTTCTTCCTCTTTTTAGGGTTTACCTTGCAATTAGGGTTTTACTTCCCTTTACTCTTTTTAAACACCAAATTTTCTCATCTATCCTTCATGAAAGTTATTAAGGTTACCTTTTACAAACACATAACCTTAATTCCAGATTAATGCACAAATAACCATCAATTAAGTCCATTAAGCTTCTTTTACATTAAAGCTACCATTTTTATCCCTTTCTATCTATGACAAAGTCATTATGATTGTTTATCATTAATTTGTAGTTCATTATGCTTTAATACTCATATGAATGTTATTTATCATTAATTCTACTTTTTATCCATTAGGAAACCCTAATTTCCACATTAAGGGTATTTCACCACAATTAGGAACTTTAATGCTCGAAATAGCTTAGTATCATTATATCTTAGCTTTATTCATGATTTTTGAATAATTAAAGCCAATAAGAGTCGAATTTGCCAACATTAGGGTTTCAAGGCCCATTAAAGCATATTCATGCACATGAAACTCTAAATTAAACTAATTATGAGCAAAGTTCATCCTTTTTGTTCTTAATGTTCCTTTTCACGATTAACACGCTAATTTCAACTTTAATCATCCATTAAACCCTTCTAAATATATTAATCATCTCAAAATAGGATTTCTTAATCTTTAATTCATTAAAGTTGATAACTTACACTACTTTTCAAATTGCAATAGGAATTATCTTTTAACTATATTTTTATTAGATTATCCTCATTTTTTTGAGCAATTTCCATATTTTATGGGTAACCATCCGAGCTACCAATATTTAACTATGATTTTTGCAAGAAAACCTTACTTGGGACAATCGCAGAGCGCCATGTGTCTATTTCCATGCAACGTTGCTTGCAGATTTGGAAACATTTTGAATTTACCACATTGCCCCCGCATAAGTCGGTTGTGTCTTCAGCCCTTGGAGGGCATAACGGTGCAATGACCCAAAGGGTCGTCTTCCTCCTTCAGCTCGCCCTAGCGGCCACATTTTGCAGCAGGTTGCGGCTTGCTCTCCTCCTCCAGGGCCTCGATGGTTGTCGTTACTCCTCACCCTTAGCCCCGCCACCTTCAGCCGCACCAGGGGTGCCGCCCCATTCATGATCTTGGTGGCTATTTTGGGCAGGGAAGGCGTGCGACCTACAACCAGTGATGCAGTCGTTCAGCTGCTGTTGAGCTTCGTTTATGGTGTGGCCACGATGGCAACGCAACTCCCTGGTATCATGGAGTATCCAGCGATCATCGCCACCTATTCTTGCTGCCTCATGACTTCATGATCACACATTCCCTCTTAGTTAGGGTTTACGGACGAGAACATGGAAGAAGAAGAGAAGATGGTTTATGGGATCTTATGGACTCAGCCCAAGGCCTTACCCCTTATATAGGGGAGGGTATCCACACCCCAGACTGCTTGCCCACGAAGCAACCAACCCTTTTCCAACTTGGAACCCTTTTCCATCATGAATAAGCAATCTTATCTCTCTTTCTTATCTTCTTATTATTCCTTATTACTTGGATATTTAGGAATATGAAAAACCTTTCTTTTATTCTCTCTTATGCTTGACTTTAACTCCATAAGAATGAAATCATGTTTTCTTTTAATAGAAAATACTTCCTTTTTAACAATACTACAAAAATCATTCATTATGCATCATATTATTCTCTTATTTTCTATTATTGATATTTTCTCTTTCTTCCTCTTTATTAGGGTTCCTTAGACCCCAAGAAACTCTAATACCTCGAAATTCCTTCTTTTTTTAAGGATACTTATTATCCTGCTAGATGCATCTATATCCATTATTTTTCATCATCTTGTTTATTTCTTATTAAAATATCTCTTTTTGATGATTTCTCTTTATTTCTCTTTTATTTTCCTCATTGTTATTCCTTTTAATATTAAGAATCCTTGGGATATGAAATTCCACCAAGTATAACTCAATTATACCTCTTTTCACTTATTTCCCACATTTTATCATTATTTTCAATTTCTTTCTTGATATGGAAATATTTAATTGATCTTTTCTTTTCTTATTGCATTATCTATGCATCCTTGGACTCCTTGGAACCCAAGGAACCCAAGAGGCATGAAATCCCTCTTTGGATTTGCCTTCTATAGGTTTCCACATTTTTCTTTCCTCTATTTTCTTATTTACTCAATAATAGAGTTTCTTTTGTCCTTTCTGCGTTATTGGGCCCAATAGCCAATAAAGCCCACAAAACAACCAACAAGGCTATTGCAAACGAAACCCATTTATTCACAACAAATTATATTATTATTTGTTCCAATATCTTTAATGTGAGAAATTACATTTCTCACCCAAAGGAACCCAAAAATTGGGGTTGTAACATTGTAACTCAAGAAGGTGAGAGTCAGTCATCGATGATGAGCCAACTACCTACCTAGAAGTTGTTAAGGGACCGGAATCTAAGAAATGGCTAGAGGCCATGAGATATGAGATGAAATCCATGTACACTAACAAGGTATGGACCTTGGTGGATCCACCTGAAGGGGTAAAACCTATAGGGTGCAAATTGGTCTTCAAGAGAAGACTAACATGGGTGGTAATGTACAAACTTAGAAAGGACAATTGGTTGCAAAGGGTTTCAGACAAGTTCAAGGTGTTGACTATGATGGAAACCTTTTCTTCAGTTGACATGGTTAAGTCCATCAGGATCGTGTTTTCCATTGCATCTTATCATGACTATGAGATTTGGCAGATAGATGTGAAAACCAAGTTCCTTAACAATAGTCTTCTTGAGGATGTGTAAATGACACAACCTGAGAGTTTTATAAATACAAAGGATGCAAATAACGTCTATAAGATACAAAGGTTAATCTATGGACTAAAGCAAACATCTTAGATATTGAATCTTCAATTCGGGGAAATAGTCAAAGAGATTGCCTTAGCCAAAATGAAGATGAACCATGTGTTTACAAGTAGGTTAGTGAGAGCATGATTGTATTTCTCATATTGCATGTGGATGAAATACTCTTGATGGGGAATGACATTCCTACTTTACAGATGGTAAAGACCTATCTAGGAAATACATTCTCTATGAAGGACTTAGCTGAAGCACCCTACATATCAAGAATTAAGATCTATAGAGATTTATCAAGAAGGCTTCTTCGCTAAGTCATAACACATACATTGACCAAGTATTGAATATGTTCAACATGGAAAACTCAAATAGAGTAAATCTACCCATGTCTCATGGTGTAACTATCTCTAGAGCTCAATGTCCCAATTCATGATAAGAAAGGGAGCACATATGTAAGATTCCATATAAATCAACAACTGGATCTATCATATATGCGTTGTTATGTACTCATCCATATGTCTCATATCCCTTGATCATGACAAGAAAATATATGTCAGATCCTAGTGAAGCTCACTAGACTACCGTGAAGAGCATCCTTAAGTACTTGAGAAGAACTAAGGATCAATTTCTAATATATGGTGGTGAGTAAGAGTTGGTGGTGAAGGGTTACACTGATGCAAGCTTTCAAACTGATAAATATGACTACAGATCGTAGTCTGGATTTTTGTTTTGCCTAAATAACAAAGTTGTAAGTGGGAAGAGTTCCAAGCAAGAGACAATTGTTGATTCTATAATAGAGGCTGAGTATATAGTTGCATCCAATGTAGCAAAGGAGGCTATTTGGATCAAGAAGTTCATCTTAGAACTTGGGGTGGTTTCAAGCATCAGTGATGCAATTGAGCTATGTTGTGACAACAATGGAGCTATCGCACACGCTAAGGAACCAGATCTCACCACCATTCAAAAACTTACAATAGAGGTTGCATCTCATACGAGAGATCATCCAATGAGGAGATGTGAAGATTTGTTGAGTACCAACTAAGAGCAATGTGGCTGACCCCTTGACAAAAGCATTTCCGTAGAAAATGCACGAAGGTCATGCTAGATCACCTAGAATTAAGTTCATGGGTGATTGGATCTAAGTGGAAGTGGGAGTATGTTGGTATGTAGTCCTGGGGAGGCAATCATATGCTAATTGTAATGGAATATGTTGTGAATGATTTGATTAATGATAAAGACAATCTTCCCATTTATTGTATTTTATTCATTTGAGATAATGATGTAACATAATAAATGTTTAAAGAATGGTGTTCCTCAATGATGCATGACTTCAGGTTGAGAACCTGAATTTTGATACCATACATATGTTAAGGGTATATATATTCTTTTTATGTCTCTAGTCAGATGTTATTATGAAAGGCCGATAGACAACAATAACACATAAGACTCGACTGTTTATTGGTTGATGACAAAATCTTACTAAGTCATGATATACGATATCAAACCAAATACATAGATACTTGTTTGAGAATGATTCTAATGATGCCATATTATCCAACATAGACTCTAATGATTAGTTGACCTACTCATAAGTGATGACCCTAATAACACCCATAAACATGATACATGCATTTCTCTTGTGGTTTCTTATGATTGTTATCTGTGAGATGAAAGGCTATTGTTGGTGATCAAATCCCAAAGTTTTTTTGTAGTGCCACTCAGAGAGATCAACATTTACCCATGCTCTCATTTTGGATTAGGAAGAAAGGGTCATAACAACACTTTATTTATTACCTTAAGTGGAGTATAGACTTTTAGCTACAATACTTAAGTAGGAGGGAAAGTTGGGCCTTAGTCATACTCCTTTTCATGGGAAGGGGTGTCAAGCATAGTTATAAGCTTTCATAGTTGAACGGTGTTGGCCACAACTCTAGTAACTGAGTTACTTGGAATGAAGAAACATGAGTTTGGAAATGGTCACAACTCTTGACCTAGTTCCCAAATGTAAGGAAGAAACATATTTTGTGATGTGAATGTGAGTAATAGATGGATAAAATATCTAAGTGAAGACAATGTATCTCATGTATGATGTACTTTGGAATGGACATTCTTTCATCGATTTCCATATGGAACATATAGCCAATATTGCTTCATGATCATGTGTCATATATCTAGGATTTAATGATCTTAAATTGGAATTTCTCCACTAAATGTTGTAACATGCATCTTCTATCTTAATTTTTAGTAACTATGAATGGCAAATGCTAGTCACTTAGAAAACAAACTCATACACATTTTTTGACATTGTTTAAGTAACCAATTATAGTATCTCAAGGTGGTTTCTGGTCTATTGTAGTATTCAAGAGTTTTTTCTACATACGTAGGTCTTGTGGGGTGTGTTGGGATTGTCAATTTTTTTAGTCGCTTGTGTTTCTTAGTTTTTTCAATGTTAGGCAATAATACAATTCTTTATTGTATATAAGTTGTCACTAAATGTAATAATAACAATGAGGTAATATGATTAAATTATTGCACCTCATTTCGGATGTAGCATGTCTGAGGTTTAATACATAAAAGATGCAAATTCTAACTGGTTATTTATCAAATGAACTAGTATTTTGATTTCCCTTCCCTCAATAGTGTACGGCTTCTATTTTAGTTTCAACACTCTATTGTCTCCCTAGTGTGTCAAAACTACATGTGTATTATTAGTCCACGTGTGCTTTAGTGGCATATAGACCAATCTGGTATTCACTTTTGTTGATTGTTGTTTCTTGATTTGTGGTGAGTTGGTTAATTAATGTGAAACCTAATTATTTAAATATACACTATTGATAAAAATTTAAATTAATATATAACGCTAATCAAAAGGAATATAAAACCATCAAAAGACTTAAATTGTCCAGTCTATTTTATAAAGTGGATCGCAAACTCTATATATAGGCATTTAAACCCAACTAACCAGACAGGTAGCCAATGTGGAACTAAACCACACAATTTACAAAACAAAATTGGAAAAATATCAAATAGCACCTAAAATGACAAAAGTTGATAAAACATGATGGATGCTACACAAATGACTATACAGGAGGTTACAACAATCCTACACTAGTTATAATAGTTGTGTTGTATTTGATACTATTTTTCCTCTCCATATTGTTGTCAAGCTTACATTCTCCTATGTATCATCAACCAAAATCATGTGACAACCTTATAGAGTGATATCCAATCTATTTGGCACCTAAAAATACAGTATACTTCGTCAACTTCATTGAATTTGTTCTCTCCTTGATCACAATGAGCAAACCATAGTCAAAACATCTAGATGTTTCTCATCAATTGTCATTAACTAAGTGAGAAACTAAAGTAGATCAAAAAACCTTACTTCTTACATAGTCCAAACAAACTAAGTGTGTCTTACTCAATGGGCAAACCATACTCAAAACATCCAAGTGTGTCTTACTTAACTGTCATTAACTAAGTGAGAAATTGAAGGAGATCAACAAACCTTACTTCTTACATGTTCATAAATATTTTTAACTACCATATATTCTCAAAAATTTGGATGTTCTCCCTTCTATATTGGGATAGTGACCTTAAATTCCCTCTTGAAGTCCAACTATGCAAACTACTCACAATACATCTTCCCCTATTCTACAACCCACATTCCACCATCAAGTAGTATATTGTGTGGTAGATGTTATCCTCATCCTTTATCTTTAGAATGTCGAATACTTTATCAACTCACTCCACTGATATGCCTCCTTCTAATGATCACTACCTATAAAATAATTAGCTTTTAAATAGCTACACCACTTGTAAGACTTATTAACATTTTGCATAGCTTCATCATGATAGAATAAGGACTCAACATCCTCAATCCAATTTTCTATACCCATACAACCATAATCCTCTCAAACATCACCTACATTGCATCTTGATCACGTTCGTCCTAATCAAATGTTCCATACAATATCGGCCTCTATAAGAGTTCCTCACAGAGCCACAGATAAAACCACTAGCACATGGTGTTGATTTGAAAAGAACAAAAGCATGTATTACAAAATACTATAGAGAGGCGTCCAAGATATTATAGAGTCACTATATAATCCCTAAATAGACAATTCTATCACTAGACAATAAAAGAAATCAGCTCTGACAGTGATGCGGGATTTATTGCACAAGCAAATTCACTAGGGCTGAAATTCCTAACTTTTACCACAAGAATAGTACAACAATCCCATTTTCAAGTGTATGTATCTTATCATAATATATTTTTCAATTGGACCCAAAGGAAAAATAAAAAAAATGATAAGTTGATTTAATCAAATAGGTAAGAGTATATAACACAAAAGGACAGTTGATTACTAGTTACACTAAGTATATGAATAAGAAGACTGCATTAAATCTACAATTGCAAATGGCTGAAAATACAAGGGTGAGCAAGTTTCATCACCTCTAACTACATTATATCTCTCATTTCATCACAAATAAGTATGAATAAATAACATTGAGGCAAGGTAAATCCCTCTTTTGGTGTTAGGACTAAAGTTAGATAGATATCACTCTAGGCTCACCATCACATTATCCAGAGATCACATACCACCTCAAAAAACGTCTATCACTCCAAGGGTTTAACAAGAAACAATCGACATCCAAGATCATGGGTTCAAATTTCTCTACACTCAAGATCATGAAAAACATGTAAACTTGCTGATTAGAGAAACATACAAGCATATCATGATTGACTCAAAATGAAATAAGATTGATACAAATTTAGATTGACTCAAAGTGCAATAAGATAGATATAGATTTAGACTTAGTGAAATAAAAAAGTGGTGTGTCTACTCCCTACACCCTAGTATAATAAACTCTTTGTTCCTCACATCGATATCATAATAAACAAGAAAAAGGAAAGAGACATCCATCGTCTCTGTGGGTGTAAGATATGTAGGCTTGATATGTATGACGACAACCTTCATGCATGGGGGTGATGTAATGCTAGAGGAGAGTACACCTAGAACTTCTTTAGGGTAACCCTTCTTCTTTGTTTCCTTTTCTTGGAACTAACACACAATAGATGAAATTGTAGGTGGATGGATGGAGGTGGTGGTAAGTGGTGTCCTTTATCTATCTTTCTAGAGGTCTAAATCTTAGAGCTTTGGCAGGGTGGATGTCATCAATGAAAACAATCGATGGAAATGTTTAGTGATTGTTTTCCTTGAGTGTGGAATGTGGCATCTTCGTGGATAAAAGGTGTCTTGTGAAGGAGTATGGAAAGATGTATTTATAGGTTCAATGTTGGGGTTAGGCGTTCCCATTTGCCAACCACCAACAATAAACTCATCGACCACGTGAATGCAAAGAGACAATTGTAGGACAAAGATGAGGAGTTGCAGAAACCCCATCAATATGTGCACACATGACTTTCATTGATTGACAAAAGTACATCAATTTCATTAGATATGGGAGCTAGTATGTGGCTTCATCAGTTAATGGAAGATGGAACTCCATTTTTGATGGGCGCACAGATAATTGATCGACATGCAAGAGAACATGAAGTTCATATTTAGGCAACTTCATCAGTTGATAGCACATGTGTTTTCATCGATAGGTAGTGTGTGTCGTGTCGCTGGTTGTTGACACAACAATGTCATTGGTAGGAAACCTTCATGCTTCCATCAGTATATGAGATTTCTTGGGCATGTTTCCATCAGTTATTGAATGCATGGATTTATTGTCAGTTGTTAAGCATACATTTTGATTAGTAGGTAATAATAGAAAAACATAGTTTAAGAAAACCAATGAGACATTAGAAGAAGGAGAAGCTACCCTAGAGGCAACCTAAACTAAGATGAATATGAATCCAAAACTAAGCTAAAAAGGCAACCTAAACTAAGATGAATATGCATTCATCGAATACCACTAGTATCATTCATGTCATTAGGGTTAACAAACTAGAATGATGAGGCCATTAGAACAGAAATGCATAATAAGCCCAAATCTAAGAAATACAACCACTCTAACAACAACTTGCCATGAATTAGAAAACCACTACTGACAAAAGCCAAAACTAGGCTGCTCTATTTGTCACTAAACCCACATGGAATAGGAATACACATGTAGCCCTGACACACTAAGGACATGTTAGAGGGAATAAAAAAAATACAAACATCATTGAAGGAAGGAAAATTAAAACATAAGTAGACACAATAATTATCAACAAAAAGTCTTCTTTTATATATTGCACTTGTTAATATTATATTTGTCATGCTAGTATCTAAAAAGAGGTACAACATCTTTATCATATTGAAATATTGTTCATTTTCCATTAGTTATAATTAGTTGATAGTAAGGAACTATGATAGTTGGAACATATATAGAAAATAATGTAACACAAGAAACCAAAAACATAGACAATCAAACAAACTACTCAAGACCTCATTCTGCATGTACTTATAGTATAATATTTAACCTAAACATTTTAGTAAATTTAATGAGTTTAATGGCTAACTGGGTGAGTATTTCTCACTAGTAGTTACAATGAAATGAAGATGACATATGAAGGTTATAACATTTAAGTTGACAACTTCCAACTTAATATCATTGAATCCTAGATATATGATTTTATTCACACTTTCTATCATACTTACATATTACCATTAAGTAGTAAAACTAGATGATTAATAAATACATTACTAAAGAAATCACATTCATAAGTAAATCATATAGGAAGCACATCATATTCATTCAGAAATTTTGTTCATATTTTAATCACATTCTTATCACATATTATATCTCTTATTGAATTTGGAAGCTAGGTCAAGAGTTGTGGACAAGTATCAACTCCTCTTCCCAACTCCAAAAAAAATAATTGCTAGGTTTTTGACCAATGTCCATCAACTATGATGGAGTGTATCTATGTCTTGTCACCCTATCTTAATAAAGGGAGTAATTCCAAGGCCCAACACTCCCTCCTACTTAACCATGATGGTTAAGGCCCAAAATTCCCTTATACAATAAACAAGGAAATGGTTATGACCCATTCTTCCTCATGAAAGTGTGGCTATAGGATGTCCTCTCTCAAGAACTCAATAATAAACCTCGGGATGTGAGATACAACCATAGCCTATCATCTCACACCCTACATTCACAATAAACCACAAGAGAGACACATATGTTATATTCTAGCTTAGTTAGATTATGACTTGTAATTAGGTCAACTAACCATATAGATGTGTTTTTTCAATATCTAGTAAGTTTTTTTTTCTTTTATTATCTCACCATCCCTTAGAAGTGTAAATAAAATGTCTAATTTTATGTCATCATTAATTATTATTAAAATCTCATGAATCATCATATAATGCTATTTCATTATCATTCATTGATTGTGGCATCATCTCATATAATATGAATCTTTCATAGGAAATAAACAACCAATCTTTAATTTTTTTAAGAAAATTATTGTTGATCCTAGATCATACCTATAAAAATCTGGGTTTGTTTTGCATCGGAACATAAACAATGCAATATTTCAATAAGGTATCATATTATTGAAGAATTTCACTACTAAATATTTATTGATCGGTTAGGGTATTTTGAGAAAGAATACTGGGTAAGGCAAGCCACTCATGATAATTCATATGATACAAACATTATGGTTTGGTAAGAAGGTTACATTGGCTAATTAGGTAATTAAGTTTAATAACAATTCATATAAGACATAGAAAATTATACTTTACTAATATAAACTTGTTCCTTCATTAAGAATATGTCATTTAACCATGTAAATAACAATCTTTATGAATTCCATTTCAATTCACAATCTTTAGACCTTAAATGAGAAATTTAGCAAGTGGCATCTTATTTTTACAAACATCTTCAAAGAAAAAATTATCCACTAGATTTAACTCTAGAGTATCTTCAAGGTCCCCCAAAGATCAATCGTCATGCAAAGCCCCCTGAATACGATCTCCCCTAGCTCTATCTAGGTCTAATTAACCAGAAAAGCAAAACGAGAAGTAGATTATAAGGAATTGATCACACATGGACCAGACATGTTCCAAGTCACCCATCATTCCAAAATAAAGAGAATTAAGAAGAAACTACATAGAATGAAAAGAAAAAAAACTCAAAACTACCTTAGGCACCAAAACCAAGCTTCAACTAGGTCCAAGAAGAAAAGCGATGGTGAAAAATCCTAAGATCCACCAAAATAACCCTTGTGTGTTCCTCTGGGTTTAATACAATAATTTACATGTATTATCACAATTGGGAATGGATAAAAGAGATATATGTGGGGTAGCAAGGACCAAAACACTACATGTAGTAAACAATCGATGGGCCTTAAAAGTTCACTCAACCTATTATAGGTTGGTCTAACTAAATGAATCTGACTTGTCGGAGATTTTTTGATCTTTTGATTACATCACAAAACCACAAGTACCACAGGTTATTCAAACCTGACCACTAGTTGTCTGACCTTTTTACAACTTAGGCAAAAGTCTGTCTCATTTTCAAAGACAACTACATTGCAACAAAATTCAAATAAAGGGTACTAAGTCCAAACTAGCGTTCATCTAACCATAAAGAAGCCTCTACTCACATCTGGTATGAACCAAAAGAACATCATATAAAGCACATGTCAACATTTAGGACATCACCGCAAACCTTGGATCATGTATAATTTTGTTTCTCAATTAAAAAACCTAAAATATAGATATATTAAGAACTAGAGACAACTATACACACTTATCTTAGGTTAGAATCACATTACTTTGCTAAAAAATGATCATAACCATCATGATGTCATTGATTATTGCTAAATAACAAGTAAATCTGAACAATTAGTCTTTCATTGTGCTAATTATCCGTTCAAATATCATGTTTCACATTTTTAGAAAACAACAAGGATTAAAATGTTAACATGTGAGAAAAAACTAACTACATGTAATTTTTACCGTCTTTGTTGGCTTGTTTAGCTAGTGGTTCTGGCAGTTTATCTACCTTTTGTCGCCGCTAGTCGGCGTTTATCTGTCGCGCTTTGCTGCGACCTCCCTTCGGGAGAGCGATGAGATCTCTAGCCACGACTAGATCTCATCTTTGCTTTGGATTGATCTTATTACTCTGTTATATGGCTTCGTTTGAGTTGATATACGAGCAGAACACCGTCTTGTTCCAGCCCCTCTACCACTACTCAATGCTCAGGTTGAAGGAATTCTTCAGGAAAAGCTGCTTAAGATAGCCTCAAGGAAGAATAATCAATGCAGAAATGTCTCTCTCTCGTTCCAATATGAGTTGTAGTGCCTTTGGGTTATTGAGCGTGATGTTTGTATGTTATGTTTATATCTTTCTTCCCAATTGTAGATGCCGTATGGCTAACAAGTAATGAATCGATCCTTTTGCTCTTCAAAAAAAAAATTTAGCTTGATACCAAGCTCTCAGAATCTCCCTTGTGTACTTCATTCCCCACACAGTAGCAAATAGACATGTGTCTGGCCTGTCTATGCCCAACCTAACATGACATGGTTTATTTAGATTCATATGTGCCAGTTCCTTTTTATGACAAAAAATCCTTTTTATTTATCAAGAATTTCGGTGATTAGGAACTCTATATGCATAGCCTTCCTAGAGTTTGTAATGATGGCGTCCACAATATTTTGAACTTTTTCATGTCAATGATGGTTGTGTTCTTTAGCTGCATCACTATAAATGTGACCTTAGTGCTTACATCATGATCAGATGGTCATTCTTTCCCAACGTGTGTAATGAGAAAGATGGCCTTCCTGGACTGCATGATGATTAAAGTAGACATAATGGACATCACAAAAAGATGGACTTTCTGATGTTGTAACATTGATGGAAGTCACAATGGTTGCAACCAAGAAGGTCATCCCCATGTGCATCACACTGAGATGATCTTCATGGCATTCATGACCAAGAAAAAAATTGAATTTAGTTCCCTCTTATAATTTCTTTGAGTGCCTCATTTTAACAAACAAATGACTATGTTAATTGTGTATTACATAACAAAGTTTATATTCGTGTTATTTATTATGAATTTTATAGTGAATCCTTTCACTGTAAACCAATGGAATATGTAAATTTGTCTTTAAAAAATAATTAAAGGGGTAATTTAGTGAATTGTTGTTGCATCATTCTTATCTAATTTAC
The DNA here is from genome assembly GCA_963693085.1 of Alisma plantago-aquatica. Lineage (NCBI taxonomy): Eukaryota > Viridiplantae > Streptophyta > Magnoliopsida > Alismatales > Alismataceae > Alisma > Alisma plantago-aquatica. The sequence continues at coordinate 888,911,798 of OY856414.1, read as the reverse complement.
ATTTAAACAAATATTTGAAAATAGAACTTAGTCCTTATTGAATAACTAATAATTTTGTTTTCATAATGAATGATTGGATCAACCCCAAATTTAAACGATGAGAAATGCATAGAATTTGCATAATGAATGGAAAGTGAATGAAATAAATATCTGATTAATAATCAAACACAGTGCCTGAGAAAAGGGAGCATAAATATTATAGATATGTGATGAAATTATAAGATACATGGTGCATAGGAATAATGAAATTGATCAGTTATTGTGAAGAATACCTTAGCATATCACATAACTTTTTTGTATTTCTTTGATTGTAGTATATTTTGTGGTGGAGAACTCACACTTGATATATTAAGACATTTTAAGCAAGCCTTAAGACCATAAAGATCAATGATTCGACAAATTAATCCATAAATAACTTATCACACATAGATATGTGTCCTAAACATCATAAGACTCCCCCCCAATGAAGGTGTTGGGGGTAGAAGAACATTCCATCCTTGTAGTGGGCAAAGATCCATGAGAAGGAGGCTTGAAGAAAACTAGGCTTTGAGGACTAAATTGAGAGGAATTTATGGGGACACAAAGGTGGGATAGAGTGTTGGTATTTATGCCCAGAGAGCCAATCATATAATGATTGTAATGGCATATCTTATAAATGATTTGATTAATTATAAAGAAAATTTTTCATTTTTTTATTCAATTATAAGATAATGATGTTACATAATAAATGTCAAAAGAATGATATTACTCGATGATGTATGTCTTTAGGTTGAGGACTTGAACATTGACATCATATGGATGTTAAGATTATATATACATTCTTGTCAGATACCTGGTCGGTTGTTATTGTGGAAGATGATAGACAACAATAACACATAAGACTATATTGTGTGTTGGTTGGTGATAAAATCTCACTAGTCATGATATGTGATATCAAAACAAACACATAGCTACTTGTTAGAGAACAAAGTATTGGACAAACCCACCTTGAGAGTGATGCATGGAAACCATTGAGCAGTAGTCAGAATCATCTCTCATAGTGATAGGTGGTGATTTCCGTTCTTAGACCTGAAATCACTACACTCATCACATGTTGCTCGATGTACTTTGACATCATCCAACATGACCTTGAATATGGGTTACCATTAAGGTGATGCTTGAATACATTGTGACATATGGGGAATGATTTTGAGTGATGCATATGAAATTTGTTCCTCCCATGGGAGTTTGATATCCCAGCCACTTGATAAGTGAGAGTCAGAAATGCATGGCCATGCTCGTGTGAGTCAATATGTGATGTTGAGCTCACATGTATCTCAGACGGTCTACTCCAATTCAAGAAACATGGATTGAACATTGAAGAGGATGATGATTCCATGCCTCGAGTTCAAAATGGATATCAGGGATAAAGGAACTATACGATCACTATAACACTAATCACATTTTGTAGGTCAAATTTGCTCTCCAACTTTTTGATTACTTGGGTAGAAATTATGTGTTTCTAGATACTTTATATTGCATCTGATGTCACAAATTGGTTATTGACATTCACTACCAATGTAACTTGGGACCTATAAGGTCACACACACATGATACACCTAGAATAGGATTTCACTCATGAATATGGTTTAAACTTGACTATAGAAATGTTAGGTATACAATTCAAACAAGATTGGATATCAGAAGTCTAAAATGACCGGTTTAGCAAGTGAACCAATCGGTTTATGTTGTAAACCAATCGATTGGTTGATCAATGAGATTGGATCAAAAATTGAAGTTGATGTCATGTTGTGCAGTAATCGAATATTAAAAGACAGTATAATTGTGAATAGGAAACATAGTGAACTGATCATTTCAGGAGTTGAATTGATCGACTCATGTGTGAATCAATCACTTCAGTGGTGAACCGAGTGTTCATGGTTTGTAGGTTTTTGAAATTCATACAATTTCGTATCTTTGACTCCTAGTTGATTTTGGAAACCTAACCCCAACCCTCCTATAAATAGAGGGGTAGTGTCACAGAACCGGAATCCCAGTGTCATGAACCGAACGTATACCAAAGGTAGCATGCGGAAGCGTAAAGCTTAGCACACATGAACAAGTAACAAGATAAAGGCACCAACATAGTCTCAACATTTAGCAAGTATAAATTATACAAAATGCATTATATTCATGAATTCAGTTACATATTTCCAGAGTCAAAGTACAAGTCATTCATGTGCACTAAAACTAGATCTTACAACAAGTACACCTAGCATAGCTCACCAAGTCCATCAATCTTCTAGCCATCTATGAACCTAAAAACAAAATACGAGAAATGGGTCAGCACACGAGGTGTTGAGTATGGGGAAGAAAGATACATATATGTATATGCTTTGCATAATTTGAAAATATTTCCAGACTAAATGAACAAGAATAAACATTTAAACTATTTAACAAATGTGAAACCATATTATATGTCATTTAACTCCATTATGCCAATAATATCAAGCATGTTTAAGGCCTTTGACCATCTTCCCGTCGGAAGGGTCCATAAGGGTTACAAAAATTAGCTAACCCTTTTATAAAGAGCGACCTCAAGGCCATAGACAAGAGTTAACCCTTTATCAACAATATTATAATGGAGTCTAGATATATGTGTTCAAGTTATAAAACTGATGATGCAAACATTGAGTAGGACATAGTAATATTACATGGAAATATTTGAGCAAGTAAACAAACAAGCATACAATACATGTCTTTTCAAGCAAGAAAGTGATATTCATATAACTAGATAAGGCCCATACCTGATTCTGAGATTTCATAACCTAACATATCCTTCATCATCTAGCCACATGCCAAACCTGATTAAGAACAAGATTGCATATATACATTAGATTCTCATCATTAACCCTGATTATCTTTATTTTAAGGGTTTTGGCCAAGCTAGGTTACAATTTGTTTATTAGTACATTATATGATCTTATACTAATCTAGAGATCATCATAAGAGTGTGGTTCAAGTTTCATATCATTCTGAAGTTCTAAGCACTTTCTATGATCATATCAGGGTTTAAGGCATTTACATGCATTCTAGGATCAAAACACTCACAATAGAGCATCCTAGATCATGATTCATAAAGTCTAGAGGTCTATATCTAAAAGATGATTTAGAACAACAATATTAAGTCATCATAAACATATAATAAGATTAGGTCGATGTCCATTACAAGAAAGATTAGCAATCTAGAGAAAAGTTCATCATAAAAGTCCAAACTAAGCACATATGTACAAAAAGGAGTCATTTATGAACAATAGGGAGAGTAGGACCTTCATTTCGTTCAAGTATACACCACAAGTACTGATTTAAGGATCATAGTGTAGATTTAGTAATCAAGATCCAAGTTTGCATCAAAATCATAAATCAACTATACTCCAAATGATCAAAGTATCCATCTTTTAGAAAAATAGAGAACAACAGATGGAATTAGACCCTAAAACTTAGTCCATTGTGTAGATATTTTTGAAAGGATCAATTTGATGTATAATTTTGTATTATTTGACCAGGCCTAGCATTATGTACGGATTTCATCAAAATTACCTTGATTTGGTTGATTATGGACCACTAGATATCTGATCTAGGGCCTAGGATGCGTTGGGTGCACCCCCTGGATGGGCGCCCCTTCACTGGGGCCTGGGTAATGGGCCAGTGCCTTCTGGGCATCTCCTCTAGCCTCCGGAACTCATGCCCACCCAGTCTCGCTTTCCCTCTTACGTGATTATCGTCTCCGTCAATGGAAATAGGGGCGAGACAGGGGATGTCGCCTACTTGATCTCAAATAGCCAGTATGCACACATAGGCTCCAAGCACGACCAGCGAGGTCCATGTCTCTTGCTCCTACCACGGCGACCTGAACCTTCAGCACGCCAAGCCTGGAGCGATCCATGGTTTTACACAACAGAACAGGGGCAGAGTTGAGCTTCTCCATCCCCCACCCCCTTTCTTGTGGTTGTGGCACCTGCACTCACCCAGACGGTGGAGGTATGTGAGGTCTAGCCTTGCAGGTGGTAGATTCCCTTCATAGTAGCCAGGAGTGGCGTCGGTGACCCACATCGAGGGAGGAAGGTGGGTTAGAGCTACAGGGGAAGAAGTCTCTAGAAGAGAAACTAGAAGAGAACGGAGGCAGAGAAAGGAGAAGGGAGTGAGGGGAAAGGAAGAGTGGCGGCCAAAAGGTAATAGGGAAGCTTAAAAATAGCAAAGGGGATAGGGTTTTGGGCACTCTTCAATCTATTCACCTGATCCGGATTGAAATAGGAGAGCTTCACCAGCCACAGTCTGGTTTCCTGAAGGAGAAAGGGAAAGAGAAGACAAAGCAATTGGACTGTCAAATTAATAGACCATGATGGTCTTCTCAACATTTTGGAGTTTAGGTACTCTAACCTTCTCCCAAGGTGGGTCGACTCATATCAAAAGGTCACCCTATTCATATGTCCCACGACAGAGGTCCTCCTTTGTAAAGAGATTGATGCACATGTTGGTCTCACACTATATGTCACATATCATATCACAACACGCACAAGACTAGGTACAAGCAAACATTCCAATCCACTAGTTATGTTTAGCACATCAACCAAGTCATATGTATCAACAAAGAGCTAGGTCTAGCTAGGAATGCATGGTCAAACTCATTTCATATCATCAAACTACTTGACCCTCTCAAGGACAAACTTGGGTCATATTAACATCAACATCATCAACAATATCATCATCATCATCTTAGGTTATCTGGGTTACTCACTGGCCCAACCTATATCATGGGTCTAGACAACTCTAGAGACTATCACTATCATCTAGACTTGATGTTACATCTCTTTGTCGTAGGTTTCATGGAAACTCACTGCCTTTCTTTGTGTGGTAACATTTTTCATATGTACATATAATAATACTTGAAATATATTTTCTCCAATGTTTAAATAGATGATGAATACCACCATACTCCATTCAAATAAAACCAAAATCAAAACGAGTTACCACACTCATGAGGCAGTCTAGTATTATGACACCAAGAGAACTAGTAAGAACATGGTGCACACTTGTGTAGACATCCTAAGCACATGTCGTGAATCATGTCAAGGGAGGTAATTTACACAAGTCTACACCTAGTTCTAGAACATCTAGGTTCTAACCTAGAGTCAAAGTCTACCTAATACACAAAGGACATCTTATTAAGTTTCTAGGGTTGAGATGTAAAGTGAGTTTAGTTTATGTTTCATGTGAGCAATGTTTGGTGTAGTTATTGTTCATGCTCTGATACCATCTATCACGGAACCAGAATCCCAGTCTCATGAACCAAATGTATACCAAAGGCAAAATGCAGAAGCGTAAAGCTTAGCACACATGAACAAGTAACAAGATAAAGGCACCAACATAGTTTCATCATTCAACAAGTATAAATTATACAAAATGCATTATATTCATGAATTCGGTTAAATATTTCCAGAGTCAAGGTACAATTTATTCATGTGCACTAAAACTAGATCTTACAACAAGTACACCTGGCATAGCTCACCAAGCCCATCAATCTTCTAGCCATCTATGAACCTAAAAACAAAATATGAGAAACGGGTCAACACACGAGGTGTTGAGTATGGGGCAGAAAGATACAAATATGTATAAGCTTTGCATAATTTGAAAAGATTTCCAGACTAAACGAACAAGAATAAACATTTAAACTGTCTAACAAATGTGAAACCATATTTTATGTCATTTCACTCCATTATACCAACAATATCAAGCATGTTTAAGGCCTTTGACCATCTTCCCGTCAGAAGGGTCCATAAGGGTTAAAAAAATTAGCTAATCCTTTTATACAGAGGGACCTCAAGGCCATAGCCAAGAGTTAACCCTTTATCAACAATATTATAATGGATTCTATATATATGTGTTCAAGTTATAAAACCGATGAGGAAAACATCGAGTAGGACATAGTAATATTACATGGCAATATTTGAGCAAGTAAACAAACAAGCATACAATACATGTCTTTTCAAGCAAGAAAGCAATATTCATATAACTAGATAAGGCCCATACCTTATGCATAGATTTCATAACCTAACATATCCTTCATCATCTAGCCACATGCCAAACTTGATTAAGAACAAGATTGCATATATACATTAGATTCTCATCATTAACCCTAATTATCTTCATTTTAAGGGTTTTGGCCAAGCTAGGTTACAAGTTTCTTATTAGTACATTAGATGATTTTATACTAATCTATAGGTCGTCATAAGAGTGTGGCTCAAGTTTCATATTATTCTGAAGCTCCAAGCACTTTCTATGATCATATCAGGGTTTAAGGCATTTACATGCATTCTAGGATCAAAAGACTCACAATAGAGCACCCTAGATCATGATTCATAAAGTCCAGAGGTCTATATATAATAGATGATTTAGATCAGCAATATTAAGTCATCAAAAACATATAATAAGATTAGGTCGATGTCCATTACAAGAAAGATTAGCAATCTAGAGCAAAGTTCATCATAAAAGTCCAAACTAAACACATATGTACAAAAAGGAGTCATTTATGAACAATAGGGAGAGTAGGACCTTCATTTAGTTCAAGTATACATCACACGTAGTGATTTAAGGATCATAGTGTAGATTGAGTAATCAAGATCCAAGTTTGCATCAAAATCATAAATCAACTATACTCCAAATGATCAAAGTACGCATCTTTTGGGAAAACAGAGAACAAAAGATAAAATTAGACCCTAAAACTTAGTCCATTGTGTAGATCTTTTCGAAAGGATCAATTTGATATATAATTTGGTATTATTTGACCAGGCCTAGCATTATGTACGGATTTCATCAAAATTACCTTGATTTGGTTTATTATGAACCACTAGATCTCTGATCTAGGCCCTAGGACGCGCTGGGTGCACCCCCTGGATGGGCGCCCCTTCACTGGGCCCTGGGTAATGGGTCAGTGCCTTTTGGGCATCTCCACTGGCCTCCGGAACTCATGCCCACCCGGTCTCACTTTCCCCCTTGCGCGATTCTCGTCTCCGCCTGCGGAAACAAGAGCGAGACAGGGGATGTCGCCCCCTTGATCTCAAATAGCCAGTATGCACACAGAGGGTCCAAGCACGAATAGAGAGGTCCATGTCTCTTGCTCCTACTGAACATAATAGAAAATAAGAGAATAATATGATGCATAATGAATGATTTTTGTAGTATTGTTAAAAAGGAAGTATTTTCTATTAAAAGAAAACATGATTTCGTTCTTATGGAGTTAAAGTCGAGCATAAGAGAGAATAAAAGAAAGGTTTTTCATATTCCTAAATATCCAAGTAATAAGGAATAATAAGAAGATAAGAAAGAGAGAGAAGATTTCTTATTCATGATGGAAAAGGGTTCCAAGTTGGAAAAGGGTTCCAAGTTGGAAAAGGACTGGTTGCTTCATGGGCAAGCAGTCTGGGGCGTGGATACCCTCCCCTATATAATGGGTAAGGCCTTGGGCTGAGTCCATAAGATCACATACACCATCTTCTTTTCTTCTTCCATGTTCTCATCTATAAACCCTAACTAAGAGGGGTTGTGTGATCGTGAAGTCATGAGGCGGCAAGAATAGGTGGCGATGATCGTTGGATACTCCATGATACTAGGGAGTTGTGTTGCCATCGTGGCCACACCATAAACGAAGCTCACTAGCAGCCAAACGACTGCATCACCGGCTGTAGGTTGCACGCCTTCCCTTCCTAAAATAGCCACCAAGATCGTGAATGGGGCGGTACCCCAGGTGCGGCCGAAGGTGGCGGGGCTAAGGGCGAGGAGTAACGGCAACCATCGAGGCCCTAGAGGAGGAGAGCAAGCTGCAACCTGCTGCAAAACGCGACCGCTAGGGCGAGCTGAAGGAGGAAGACGACCCTTTAGTTTGTTGGACCGTTATGCCCTCCAAGGGCTGAAGACACAACTGACTTACGTGGGGGCAAAGTGGTAAATTCGAAATGTTTCCAAATCTGCAAGCAACATTGCATGGAAATAGACACATGGTGCTCTCTGATTGGCCCAAGTAAGGTTTTCTTGCAAAAATCATAGTTAAATATTGGTAGCTCAGATGGTTACACATTAAATATAGAAATTGCTCATAAAAATGAGGGGAATCTATTAAAAATATAGTTAGAAGCTAATTACTCTTAAAATTTTAAAAGTAGTGTAAGTTATCAACTTTAATGAATTAAAGATTAAGAAATCCTATTTTGAGATGATTAATATATTTAGAAGGGTTTAATGGATGATTAAAGTTAAAATTATCCTGTTAATCATGAAAAGGAATATTAAGAACAAAAAGGATGAACTTTTCTCGTAATTAGTTTAATTTAGAGTTTCATGTGCATGAATATGCTTTAATGGGCCTTGAAACCCTAATGTTGGCAAATTCTACTCTTAATGGCTTTAATTATTCAAAAATTGTGAATAAAGCTAAGATATAATGATACTAAGCTATTTCGAGCATTAAAGTTCCTAATTGTGGTTAAATACCCTTAATGTGGAAATTAGGGTTTCCTAATGGATAAAAGGTAGAATTAATGATAAATAACGTTCATATGAGTATTAGAGCATAATGAACTAAGAATTGATGATAAACAAGCATAATGACTTTGTCATAGATTGAAAAGGATAAAAATGGTAGATTTAATGTAAAAGAAGCTTAATGGACTTAATTGATGGTTATTTGTGCATTAATCTGGAATTAAGGTTATGTGTTTGTAAAAGGTAACCTTAATAACTTTCGTGAAGGATAGATTAGAAAATTTGGGGTTTAAAAAGGGTAAAGGGAAGTAAAACCCTAATTGCAAGGTAACCCCTAAAAAGAGGAAGAAGCCCTAAAAAGGGAATAGAAACCATAAATAGCAAGATGGTTTGGATAGTTTTTGATAAAAAGGAATTGGATGTATATTTCAGGATTGAACTATGTACTTGCTTGATTCTAGATTACTTGCTTGTTTGGACTATTCTTACATCTGAGTCTGCCTGATAGGTATGTGGTTATGCTTATGAATATCTTGAGTTAGTTTTCTAAGGTTTACCAAATTTTTCATCGATGTCATGAATTAATTGTTGGATGATTTTAATTCATGCAAACTATAATGTGGATATGACTATCACATAAGATATGTGCCTACTAGCTCAGATCTTAGTCCCCTCTGTGGCTTAATAGTTGACCTAGTACATGGCTACCTATGGGGTAGGTCCATCAGGTCATTGGATGACTTAGTACATGGCTACCAATGGGGTAGGTCCATCAAGTCACATTGAGTTAGATATTGGGCTACCTTTGGGTAGTGCCATGCGAATCTATTACCCTATGTATTGGATACCTGTAAGGTAGGACCATGGGGGTAAGAATCTACCTAAAAGATAGGTAGCATACAAGTCCACTGTAGGGATAGCACAGAGTTAGGGTATAGGTAAGGATTGAGTAGTATGCCTTAAAACGTAATGTTGGTTGTAAAATGATTAATTGAATGATTACGTTGTTAACATATTTGCATGATTATTGTTTCCCCCACATACCAGCTTATTCCTAACCGACATTTTGTTTGTCGGCGTTTTAGGTACAAATGAAAAGAACAAACATTAAAGTGGCATATGTGGAATTAAATGAGAATTAACGTGCACATGAGGATTAGTTAGATTAGTATCTTCATGGATAGAAGTTTAGCAATCCCAATTTTTAAAAAGGTATGCAAAGTTTTATTCTATACCAGTTTTTAGTTTAGTTGGTAAAATTTATTAATTGTTATTGATTATTTATCGAACCTTTGATCCGGGTTATTGGATAATGGCTCTGACCTTTCGGTCTCCCTTAAATGGGGGTTACTGGGAGGTGGGGTCATTACATACAAGATAACCAAATATATCTAGTTCAAGGTGTGTCCTACTACATCTATGAGGTTCCCATGTCCCATGAGGAATTTGAGATTCCATAACGGTTTGTGACTCTCTATGTTCCTCTTGCATTTCTACATGATCAATGTTCTCTTATTGGTCTTGAACTTCTTCTAGTTCTACTTTCCTCCCACTAATTCCTTTGGAAATGAATTTCTTTTCTAGGAATACAACATCTCTGGCAACAAACACTTTGTTCTCAGATGGAGTATAAAAGTAATATCCTTTGGTTTACCTATGATATCTAATAAAATAACATTTAACCAATTTGGGTCCACGTTTTTCAGGAAATTGCTTTCTCACATAAGCTTCACAACCCCAAATCTTCATAAAAGAGTCATTGGGACGCTTCCCATACCATATCTCATATGGTTTCTTTTGAACCAATTAAGATAATATATAATATAGTATAAACGTAGTGGTTTCTAGAGAATAACCCCAGGAGCAAGTCTAAAAGTCAACTAAACTCATCATACATTGCACCATATCTAGTAATGCATGATTCCTTCTTTTTGATAGACCATTGTGTTGTGGTGTTCTAGGTGGTCCATTGTGATACAATACCATAGTCTCACAGAAGGTCCTCAAACTCTTATCTTAAGTATTCTCCACCTCAATTAGAACGAAGTGTCTTAATACTTTTACCAAGTTAGTTCTGTACTTCATTCATGAAATTCTTGAACTTTTCAAGAGTTTTTTACTTAACATAACCATACCTACTAAAGTCATCAGTAAAGGTAATGTAGTAATGATAACCACCACTAGAATTTGATCTAAAAGGGTTGCATACATGAGTATGTATGAGTCTTAATAGGTCACTAGCCCTCTCACTGTTACCAGTGAAGGGAGTCTTGGTCATCTTGCCTGACCAATAAGACTCACATGTTTCTATTGATTTGAAATCAAAAGAGTCTACATAACCATCGTTATGGAGTCGAGTGATGTGATTCTCATTGATGTGACCTAGAAAACAATGCCAATCCATATTTTGTTTGAGTTATCAAGTTTTAATATTTTGGTATTAATGTTACAAACATTTGTCTTTAGATCCAACAAGTAAAGACCATAAGACATTGGGGCACTTCCATAAAAGATATCATATTTGAAATACAACATTGTGCATTCTTTATATGAAATTAATATTTATACTTGTCCATACAAGATACTAAAATAAGGTTTGTATTTATGGTAGGTACAAAATAGTATCTCTTTAACTCTATTACAAGACTCGTGGGAAGAGATAAATTATGGGTTCAAAATGAGTGGAAGCAACTCTTGCTCCTTTGCAATGCGCAGTTCAATCTCACCCTTTCATAACGGGTTACTTCTTTTTAGATCCTGAGTATTTGAACATATGTGAGATCTACATCTGGTATCTAATAACCAAGATGAAGAAGTAGACAAATTTATCTCAATAACGTATATACCTAAAATGGAGTGTCTATCCTCTTCTTCCTCAATTCCTCCAAGTAGAGAGGGTAATTCCTTTTCCAATATCCAGGCTGGTGACAGTGGTGATAATTGTCTCCCTTGTTCACCCCTCCCTTTTCTTTAAGTGTAGGAGACTAGAGTTTATGTCCAACTTTAGAACTCTATTTAGATTTTCATTTGCCCTTAGACTTCCCTTTTCCTTTGATGATCATCATCATGGATTTGGGTTTGTCTTTCTTCATTTGCACTTCAGTAGTTCTCAACATGCTAAGTAATTCTGACAACGTCTTGCCAAAATTGTTCATGTTGTGGTTCATGACAAACTCACGATATGACTCTAGCAATGACTTCTTAATCACATCTATGGCCAAATCTTGATCCAAGGGAAATCCCAGTCTAGAAAGGTTCTCCACATACCCAATAAGCTTGAGCACACGGAACCTAGCAGATATCCTTCTGCCATGTTACACTTAAACATCACCTTGGAGACATCATATCTCTGTTGTCTTCCATGATCTTGGTACACGTTCTCAAGATGTGTTACCATCTTAATAACGTCTACGTTCTCATGTTGTCTCTGCAACTCATAGTTCATTGAGCATAGCATCAAACACTTGACATGTACTTCACTTTTAGAGTGGTTCTTGTAAGCATCCATGTCAGCCTTAGGCGTAGTGGGAGAAAGTTCACTAGCATTAGTGTCTCCAAGACATCGAGCTTGCACTCTTGTGTAAGAAAAATTCTCAACGTCTTGAACCAATCATGTAAATTATTCCCATTCAACTTGTCCTTCTCAAGGAATGATTGCAAGGAAAATGTGTTATTGGTTGCCATTTGATTCTACAAGAAAGATTTGCAATTTGTCAAAACAATTTTGGTTTCATTTGATTAGAATAAATTTTGAAGATGTTTAATTGGGCCTTTAATTGATTATCACTCCCACTATTTTGTTCAAATTGATAGCCCTCACATATTAATTCAGAAGATTGCAACATGCAACCTTCTAGTGAATGCAACCCCAAAACAATTGAGTTATTACCCGACCAACGCTAGCGTCCATAATCAATCATTAAGGTAGACAAGTTTTTCCAATTGCATCTTATGTAATTCTTGGATAGATGGTATGCACAACGTTTTGCCATAGTCATCTCCATGCTTTTGGGTACTTAAGCTCATTAAGGTCACCTAGTTAAGTCTGACGCAAAAGCCAACATGATAATGATGCACCTTGCTTGGTAGGCCCACATGACTACCATCACATTTCCATGAGATAGACAGTGCACCATGCTTGGCGCGCCTAAGCTTATTCAATCAAGCTTTTCATGTGTGTCTCTTATGGAAAACATCTAAGACTTAATACATTTGATTGAGGGATTATAGATATATATATATATATATATATATATATATATATATATATCCATATCCATATCCAATCACCACATACTTATAGTACGTTTCATATACATGCTATATCTCACTAACAAAAATATGCAATTATAAAACACAAGCGATAATTATGGGCATAATATTGTAATTCCTTGGAGCCACAAGGAATTACTATCGCCTAAGGTCCACATCATATATAGAAACCTATTGTTAAAGAAGATATGCTTGCCTCCTAGTCCGTCAGTTGGTCTCTTAGAATGGTCATCTGGTCTCCGATCCAAGGGACCTCTGGAAACCACTAGTTGATCGTTTAGGCCACTAGCCAATCGGTTCGTCTCCTCCTGTCGTATGGCCTCCTCAGTCCTCCAGCCGATCACTTTGTCTTCTGAAACGGGCATTACGTTAGGTGCAGAACGTCTTCTTTGCCATAAAAAGAAATAAAAATATCCTAATCCTATTCCACATATTAGGTGGTAATAGGGAAACCTTGATTTACATTCGAGGGGAGCATAGGAAGGAGAGAATTAATACTTTTTCATATGGGAGAGAAGATAGAGGCTCAATGTGCAAGCTAATATACAAACAAGAATGACAACCATCCAACCAAGCACAAAGATCTAGGGGTTTATTGGCCATAACCATGCTATCATCCTTCACCGAAATGAATATTGGGGATACACACACATATATACACACATGATGTGGATGTTACTGCACTAACAAACTCACCCAGGGCTGAAATCCTTGGGTTTTACCAAAACCTTGTGCAAGAATACCACCCACAAGTGGATGAGTCTTATTGCAATATAGTTGAGGATCGAATCCCAAGGGATAACATTTAAGAATCTTTTACTAGTCGAATCTAGTTGAATCAAGACTAATATTTAGAACAAAGGTTGGTTTGAGGTTAATCAAACTAAATGTGAGGAAAGTAAAGAGTAGGATTAAAAGTTGATTAGAGATTAATGATGGGAATCGTTGGGATGGACCCGGGTTTCACCACCACTACACATGCAAACACATCCAAACAAAAACATCCAGGCTAGATATAACCATCCAAATAAAGATGATGCAAACCCTCCGTTAGGATGTTTAGGTTCATGTAAGCATCACCTTAGGCATCATATGTATCATCTCCATCCACATCACACACTTACGACTCTGAAGATATAGATATCCAACTGAAGTTGTGGGCCCTCCCTTACAGGCGTAAGGCACACAAAAGCGTCATTGTGGGCTAGATGTCTTGTCCCCTCACGGATCACACACTTACGACTTCAGGGAATCCCATCAGAAGTTCTCATCAGGGAGTCAACCACGTTAATCTTCATTCAAAACCCACGTATTGAAGTTCTCACAACATAGGAAATAAAAGATCATGCAAGGCAGGTGATCAATCCACAAAGCATGCATTAAACGATTAACAACGAAATGGAGAGTTATATACCAGCCATGGCATGTTTAATATTTGAACATGTAAGCATGGGCAGCGGGGCTAGTCCCCACACCCCAGCAAGAAAGGACTATACTCTCTCATGGAGAGAGAAATAAGAAAACTAAGAGAGAGGGAAGATTCTGCCATGGCCATGGTGGAGAAGATGATTGTAGCTCGGCGGAGAGACGGTCTTCTACATGCCGGTGGAGCAGATCTAGAATGAGGAGGGAAGAACACCATGGCAGACGGAGCAGATCTTCTTTCTCCACCTTCTCTCTCTTCTCAGTCTCCTTTTTCACAGTAGGAGCCGCCTGTAGATGTGATGGCGGTGTAGGCATGGAATAGATGATGAAGATGGATGCAGATCTGGGTTTCCACCTCAGATCTGGATGAACGGGTTGGATGGAGCAGATAGAATGATGCACCAGGGGTCAAACGCTTCTTGGGTGCAGCTTGGCAGTGGAGGAGACCATCTCCTTAGGCTGAGGATAGACTTGTAGCCTAACGACGTCTGGAGAGGTTCCTTGAATGGTTGGGGTAGGGAGCTATTTATAGCCACGGGGGAGTGTTGTTTGATGTGCCTTGGTCTAGGTTTTGTCACACAGACCACAGGCACAGTTGTTTGATTAATACCTCAGTCGTGGTTCTCTTCTTTGGTCACGTGGTCATGGTTCCTTGCACCCTCAGTCGTGGTTATCTTCTTTACCCTGGTCATAGTTCTCTGTCCTTGGCTTGGTCATGGTTGGAATATGTACTGACTGTGGGCGTGGCCTGATGTGCTTGGTCACAGTTTTCCTTGTGCATGGTTGAGGTCAGGGGAAGAGACCACTACGATGCGTTTCCTCTCAGCCTTGTTCACTCTCAGTTGACATGGTGAAAATGATGCAATCGTGGTTCACCGAGAGGGAGGAGGTCACGGTATTTGAATGTGGAGAAGCCACGAGTGCGAGGAGATCTGGTCGTAGAATTGTGGAAGGTGGAGGTCATGGTTCTTGACATGGTGAAACTGCCGCGATCGTAGTTCGCCGAGAGGGAGGAGGTCGTAGTTATGGAACCACGGATAGGTGGCAACGCGGATGGGCGGTCACGGACGTGGTCTAAGAAGGGGGAGAGGGAAGAAGCAGGTGGAGGTGCAAGGGTGCGATGGCAGCGGAGATGGTGGAGAGTTGATGATGTTGTGATGGTGGAAGTCAAGGCAAAGAGTTACATGCGTCGTTGTGATGATAAATGTTGTTGTGAGTGGGAGGAAGGTTGCCCCAGGTTGTGGTTATGCTGTAGGCAATGTTGGTCGCAGTTGTTAGGGTAGAATACTGCGATTGCGGTTTGAGCGAGGGGGGGGGCAGATCGCAGTTAGGGTTTCTCAGAGTGTCATACCTATGGTTATCTGTTAACAAGGTTGGAGTTTGTGAGTGGTGGGGGTCATTGATTAGTGGAGGGCCTAGTCGAGGCACAAGAAAGAGAGAGAGCCCTTGACGCTATTGACTTGAATAAAGAAGAAAAGGGGCGCGACTAGCGATATGGGATGAGAAGCTTGTGCCCAGACTTGACTTCTTGGACTTAATTAGACCTGCAAATAGGTGTATAAATTGAATTAAAATAAGGGTAAATTCGATTAAGGAAAGTCAATGCACATATTAGAAGATAAAACCAATAAAGGTGACTAATCAGAGCAAAATAGGGCCCAAGATGGTGACTGTGAATGTAAGGACCCTGACCTTCATTTTGGGCTTACCCTGTTTGTTTTGCCTAAACCTTGTGCTTGGTTGGTCTCTAATCATATTTAGTGATGATTAGGGTTCTTCTGTGTTTCGTTGAGAGCTGGAGGTGCTACTTGCAAAATAACCTAAGTTAGGGTTGGAGAGCAAGTTTGTCACCTTGTGAGATGTCTTTCTCTCTCTTTGCTTCCTCTAAGAGTTGAGAGGAAGGTTTGGACTTGTGCCATGAGTTGTCTTGGGCTTGGTTGAGCTCTTTTGGGCCTTGTTTTCCCTTGTTTGGGCCTTGCCTTTCTTGGTTGAGCCCTGTATCGGGCAAGGATGCTTTGTGTCGGCCATGGGGTATCACCCATGGTGGTGTGTCAGCCATGGGAGGTGGTGTGTCAGCCTTTGACCTTATTTGACCTTCTTGCTTTGGTTGTGTCACCCAAGCTTGGACATGTGGCCGAACCTTGGTTGAGTGGTGGCATGGCATGTGCATGAGGTTTGCAAGGTGGTAAAATGTATGGACAAGTGTCCCTTGGTAAGGTGACACCTTGCCTTGGTTTAACCTTGACCCTCATCTATATATGCCTTGCCTTTCTCTTCCTTAGGAACCCTTTATCTCTTTTGTTGCTCTTCTCTCCTTATGTGCATGACACACCTTCCTTGGAAACCTTGGTGGCCGATACCCTTGGAGGAGCTAAGGTTGGTGGCTGATCCCTTTGAAGGAGTTCTCTTCTTCTTCCTCTAGCTTGGTGGTCGAACCCTAGGTGAGTCTTGTCCTTTGGTAAGAATCTTCCCTCTCTCATTAGCATCTTCTTCTCCATCTTGCCTACTCTTCAGACATGGTGGTTATGGTTCTTGTTCCTTTTCTTGAGGTGGCCGAAAGTGGTGAGCTTGGAGCTAGGAGCTAGAAGCTTGGAGCTTTGGAGCTTGAGGAGTTTGCTTAAGGTGGGTTACGTAACTTCTAACCCTAGCTATACTACCTTCTCTATGTTGCATGTTTCATATATGTTGATGATCGGCCATTGCATGTTATGTTTCTTTCTCTAGTACATGTTGTTGATCTTATGGATATTATGAGCATGATGTTGTTGATGTTGTTGATGGTCTATATACCTTTACACCTAGTTGGCCAAACCATGGTTCAGGGTTTCCTTGTTGAGTAATACCCCTTTTCCCTCCTTGGTCTAGAGAAGTGAGTTTGAGCTCTAGTGATGTAGGCAATACCCCTCTCTCGTTTTAGTTTAGAGGTGAGTCTACATTCTAGTTGCTTGGGCGACACCCTCCTCTCACCATGGATTTGAGAGGTGATCTCTTGAATAGATGATGACTTATGTTGAGGTGGATGCTTGTGGTTGCCCAATTTGTGATAGAGTTTGTGCAAAACCCCTCTCTCTTGGTTGTTGAGAGGTGAGCTGGTCTTCTTGATCAATTAGGGTTTGGTGCCCTTGTGCATGAGGTTGAAGATGACCTTGTGGGGTTGTGCCTTGCATGATATGCCTTGGAGTAATGCTACCCGATAACCTTCTTGTCTTGGGTGGTAACCTTGGTCGTTACACCTAGTTGGGTTTAGTTGGTGCTCGATATGGTTCCCTGGGTCGATACTTAGTGGAGATGGAGCTTGGGCGTTACACCTTGAGCTTGTGCTCTAAATGACACACTCTGAAGTAAGGTTGCACGATGCTTCCCCCCTTGCCTTGTATTGATCTTGGCCGTTATGCTTTGTTGAGCCTTGGTGGCTTGTTGCCCGGTATGCCTTGGCCGAGATGACCTTTGCCTTGGATGTGCTTTGACCAATATGATGTCTAATAGCTTTTCTTGTGTTGGGAAATATGAAGTATTCTTGTGATGCCCGATATGATGGTTGTATAGAGAACCCTAGATGGTGCCTTAGTGGTGGCCGATATGAGTAGCTTGACCTAGATGGACGTTAGGTCTGTGCCGCACATGGGGTTGTGTTGCCCAACGCACCCCTAGTGAATTTGGTAGAGCTGCTGCTTATTTATCCAACTGGTCCATGTACGATATGGCCTCTTGGGCGATAGGGTTCCCTGGTCGATATGAAGGACTCTTGGATGACATGGAGATGGTTGCACTTAGAGGCGCCTTGGGTGTTATACTCCCTTAGCCGATAGGCTTATGCGAGGGTAGTCACCCTGCCCGATGCTACCTATCGTGAGGGTTGTAAGAGTTTTGGTGGGGTTTTTGATAACTCGGAATGTATATGGCTTATAATGATAAAACAAGTGATATGGTGTAATCACCTTGAATCCTGCAAATATGATGATGAGATGTAATGATAGGTTGTAAACCAGGAAGCTTGGAAGCATATGAAGTTGCTTCACATGATGATGTGACGCATGCCTATGGTCACATGTATAAGGCATAAGATATGCTCATGATTGATAATAATACCATGACTGATAAAGCTTATAATCATAGATGTTGCTTTATACTTGATAGCATGATCATTCTGTTAATCCATGATGTCTTCCGTTATCTCTATGAATGTGTATACTAACCATGTAAGTATTTGATGTGGATTCATAGCCTGGTAAGAGTTATGAGACATATGTGCTGGAATAGCACCATGTGGTAATATGGCAACAAGTTGATAGGTCTGAGGACCTGATATAAGGGTGAGTGCCTAGTGAGGTGTTATCCTCTTACGATGATATAAGGGATGCATTCCCAGGATGTTGATACATGATTATGATGCCTTGAGAGGAAGTGGTTGTTATAACAAGGGATTGAGGTCCCAGGATAGTATGATGATGGCAATGATGATGTAATCCTATAAGGCTGTGTTTATACTTTGTTTTTCCTCAACAATTGGCTTAAAATATAATAATCAATTATAGATGAACATATCATGTAGTGATGAGGTGAGAAATATGCGAGGTTTATCATAGATGAACATATCATGTAATCCCTGGCCATAGATCAATTACCGTCAGTATTTGGTGATGGTGAACAGGTTTATCCTCTGGGATTACCTAGAGCGCATATTGTTGAATATGCGAGGTTTCCCCTGGCCTAAAATAGGAGGGTTGAGTGCAACTGTGGTTGCAGACTCGGATATATGGAGCATGGTGAACATACCCATGGATCAGGATATGTGATGATGAGCATGATGCATTCATGGCTCAGATGTATGCACTAGCACCTATGATGAGGTGAGAAAAAGATATGGGTAGCTTGCAGAGCTGACCCAGAGGCTGAGGCCCTATAAGCATAAGATTGCGGTCTTGCTTGTTGATTCATGTACTGAACATGAGAAGGTGAGGTCATGGAGTCTGGATCTCCTTAGACCTTGTATGGCACCGGATTGGGCTTCAGAGCCAATGGTTGGATTTGAGTAGGGAAGGCTCACTTCTTCAGGGCATAATAAAATGTAATCCAGCCGAATAAGTATATCTTGCTTAGAGCAAAATACGGAACATTGATTGAAGCCATACTTATATAGTTGATCTAGTTATACTATGTAATTGTTTGTACGATCCTTATAGTTTGTGATAAGTTCTTCTAAAGCTTATCTTGTCGATCATGTTCCATAAAGAAATACTTGGTTCTATGCCTCTTAGATATCTTGGTAAGCTTGATTGTAATGATAGCCTTGCTCAGTATGCTGCTCTTGTTATACACTTTATCAGTTATCTGCTGTTTTTGCCTTAACCTTCTGAGGTTTTATAGTTTCGGCAGGGAGTTATGTTTCTCACTGGGACTGTGTGTCTCACCCTGCTAGTTTACACCCTTTTTAGGTGATCGCTCTAGACGTGGTGGTGGTTGTGAGGTTGTGTCTGAGTAGCAAGAAGAGTAGTAGAAGGCAAGAGATGGATATGCTACTATTTTGGTGGTTTTGTAGTAGAGTCCTAGATTCATCCCTGTACTCTCATGTCCTCAGAGATGTTTGACGATGTTTCACGATACTAGCTGTTGTAATTTTTGTATATCCTACTGCTGGCCATACGTGGCCATTATGAATCTATAAACAGGTGTTGAACTCTAGTGCTGACAAGTACAGTTGGTTCTGATAAGCTATGTACCTATAACAAGGCTTGTGAATGTTTATATAACATGTTTCTCTACAGGATCTGGATGCAAAAGTTCTCTCATGTATACTTTCCACAATCAGTTTTAATTAACCCGTGTTATCGATAATATATGGTTCTTTACATTTTCGTGTGTCATCTCGTTGTCTGTGTGATGGCGGGGTGTCACAGTTGGTTTGGTATAAGAGCTCTAGGTTTCACTGAGTCTACAGGGATCTAGGACTAGGTTTTCGTCTGTTCTTGTTGAGTTATCCAGATTTTCTTACAATAACCTTCTGCTCTCAGCGGAAGATAAAGCTTAAAGATGTCTGGAAACCATGAAGAACATGTTGTCGAGAGCAGTGATGCTGCATCAGTTGATGGAGTAGGATGGCAGGCACAAAAAGATCGGGTGCCTGAGGTCCCCCAACTTGACCCAACCATTCTCAAAAATCCTGCCTACCAACAGCTTATGGGGCAGTTGATGGCTACGATGAATCACATGGTGGAAAGAGTGTCGGTGCCTTAGCCAAGAGCACATGCTCCCCATGGTGAATCATCAGGTATTGGGAAGACCTTTGAGTAGCTTCGCCGAGTCAGAGCTTCGGATTATGCTGGAACGACTGATCTGGCATATGTTGATCTGTGGCTGATAGGTCTCAAGAAGGCCTTCCGGATCCTCGACATCCCTAAAGCAGACAAAGTCAAGCACGCTGTCTACCTTCTGAAAGGTAGTACGGGCCATTGGTGGGCCATTGAGGAGGAGAAGTGACCCGGTGAGGAGATCGGTTGGGATGTTTTCCGACGAGAGTTTGTCAGCAAATACATTCCAAAGACGTATATGGACGAGAAGATCAACCGGTTTGAGCATCTATGCCAAGGATTGATGAGTGTCACTGAGTATGAAGCCAAGTTCATGGACTTGTTGAGGTTTTGTCCTCACATGGCGGCGACAGATGACGAGCGGATCATGCGGTTTGAGAAAGGTTTGAGTGCTAAGATGTTGACACCTGCTACTACTTTAGAGAATCGGGAACGGTTTGCCATGTTCGTGGAGTCCGTCTGCAGGATTGAACGATCTGTTAAGGAGAAAACGGAGTCCATGACCAGGAAAAGGCCTGCTCAGTTCCAGGGACAGAGGATTGGTGGCTTCAAGAAACCAAGGTTTTCAACACCTCCCACGATGTAGAGTTCTCATACACCATCTTCGTGGTCTCCGAGTAGGGGAAGAGGTTATGTTTCTTCGCCATCAAAGGTGCATAGTATAGCTTTTGTGGCAGTGACATGGCCATCTAGGCCGCAGACAGAAGGCAGGTCATGTTATCACTGTGGACAGACTGGGCACTTGAGGTCAAATTGCCCAAAGAGAAATGTTGAAGTAACACAACAAATGAGATAGAATCAACAAGGGTCAGATAGACCACAACCCAGTGGTAGCAGAGGGCGAGGACGTAGTCAAACATCACAAGTAGGATCGTCTGCTCAACGGAGCAGAGGACGTAGACAAGCAACAGCTCGATTCTATGCTATGAGTCAGCCAGAGGTGATAGTCAACCCATGAGTGGTGACAGGTCAGATGGAGTTATTTCATTCTAATTTGTCTTCTTCTTGCTTTATATCTATTTTGGTTGACCCCGGTGCTACGCACTCTTTTATCGCACATAGTCTGCTTGATAGCTGTC
Organism: Alisma plantago-aquatica; assembly: GCA_963693085.1. Taxonomy (NCBI): domain Eukaryota; kingdom Viridiplantae; phylum Streptophyta; class Magnoliopsida; order Alismatales; family Alismataceae; genus Alisma; species Alisma plantago-aquatica. The sequence goes on along the minus strand of OY856414.1, from coordinate 888,890,197 downwards.
TTTTACCTATTAGTTGTAAGAAAGATAGCCTATTGTTAGAAACCCCTCTCGATGGTTATTTGATACTTCGAGAAGAATGTCCGTCTTGTGTTCTATTTTTCTGAGGACACGGTATACAAGTGGATCTTATACCACTTGATATGCATGGATTCGATGTGATCCTTGGAATGGATACCTTAGAGAAGTATAAGGTTGTGTTGGATTGTAGTTCCAAGCAGGCAGTGTTTGATTACAGTGGAGAGAAGTGGATCTTTCAAGGAGATAGGAAGATTCTTCCAACATGTCTAGTATCAGCAATGGTGGCAGAGAAGTTGTTGTGACAAGGTTGTAAAGCATTCTTAGCTCACGTTGTAGATACCAAGGTGAAGGGTCCTAGCCTCGAGGAGGTGACGGTTGTCTGAGAGTTTGTATATGTGTTTCCTGATTAGTTCCTCAGTGTTCCCCCACCCCGAGAGATTGATTTTGAAATCAATCTAGTACCAGGAGCACAGCCAGTTGCACAGACGCCATACAGGATGGCTCAAGTAGAGATGGTAGAGTTGAAGAAGCAGTTACAGGAGTTGTTGGAGAAAGGTTTCATCTGACCGAGCACGTCACCTTGGGGTTCTCCAGTGCTATTCATTAAGAAGAAGGACGGGTCGATGCGGTTATGTATAGATTACCGATAGTTGAACAAAGTCACGATCAAGAATAAGTACCCGTTGCCAAGGATTGATGATCTATTTGATCAGTTGCGTGGTGCTACAATGTTCTCAAAGATTGACCTATGATATGGATATCATCAGTTGAGGATTAGGGCGAATGACATACCTAAGTTAGTGTTTAGGACGAGGTATGGTCACTTTGAGTTTGTGGTTATGCCGTTTGGGCTGACGAATGTACCTGCTGCTTTCATGGATCTGATGAACCGAGTGTTCCGTCCGTTTCTAGATCAGTTTGTTGTAGTCTTTATAGATGACATCTTGATCTACAGTCGGGACAGTCAAGAGCATGAATGACATCTTTGACAAGCGTTGACTCTTCTTCGCCAACATCAGGTGTATGCCAAGTTTAGCAAATGTGAGTACTGGTTGAAGGAAGTGACATTCTTGGGTCATGTGATATCTGCAGAAGGAGTCAAAGTGGACCCTAAGAAGGTGGAGTCAGTTGCAGATTGGGAGCAACCAAAGACGCCGACGGAAGTTTGTAGTTTTTTAGGTTTGGCAGGATATTACTGGAGGTTTATCATGGACTTCAGCGCGATCGCGTTGCCAATGACAAAGCTGACCAGGAAGGATGTACCTTTTATTTGGGATGATCGTTGTCAGCAAGCTTTCCAAAGTTTGAAGGAGAAACTGACTAGTGCTCCAGTGCTAGTGTTTCCAGAGCCTGGGAAAGGCTATGTTGTTTTCTACGATGCTTCCAAGAAGGGCCTAGGATGGGTGTTGATGTAGGAGGATCATGTGGTTTCTTTTGCTTCGTGATAGCTTAAGAAACATGAGGAGAACTATCCGACATATGATTTGGAGTTGGCAGTAGTGGTCCATGCTTTAAAGATTTGGAGACACTATCTTTATGGAGAAGTGTGTTAGATCTTTACAGATCATAAGAACTTGAGGTAAATCTTTTCACAAAATGAGCTGAATATGGGACAACATCGTTGGATGGAGCTAATAAATGATTATGATTGCACCATTGAGTATCATCCTGGTAAGGCAAATGTGGTACCTGATGTGCTTAGCAGAAAGTCTTCTTCTCTCCCCATGAAGAAAGCACAGTTGAGTTCCTTGGTATGACATAGGTGAGATATGTTTGTCTCCGTGCAGTAGATGAATGTGCAGTTGGAAGTTTCCTTATTGGCAGGACTGTTGGCACAGATGCAATTCAAGCTTACAGTAAGATAGCAGATCAAAGACGCACAACAGGTAGATGATATAGTGTAGTTGATCATGTGAGAGCTTGGCAGTGAAAAGCGTGATGGGTTCTATGAGTCCGAGGATGGACTAGTTTACTATCATGGTAGGATGGTGGTTCTCTATGTTGATAATCTAATAAAGATAGTGCTCGAGGAAGCACACACATCAATGTATGCTATGCATCTAGGAGTCACCAAGATGTATCATAATCTGAAGGACCTGTATTGGTGGTTTAGCTTGAAGAAGGATGTCGCTGAGTTTGTAGCTAAGTGCAAAGTATGTCAGCAAGTTAAAGCTGAGCATCAGAAGTCGGCAGGTACGCTGCATCCCATGCCGATACCGCAATGGAAATGGGATCACATAACCATGGATTTCGTAGTTGGTCTACCAAAGATAGCCAGGAATCATGATTCCATTTGGGTAATAGTGGACAAGCTGACAAAATATGCTCATTTCATACTGGTAAAGACGACTTATACACCAGAGAAGCTTCCTCGGGTATATGTAGACGAGATAGTGCATTTGCACGATGTGCCGGCAACAATAGTCTCTGACAGAGGACCTTAGTTCACAAGTCATTTTTGGGAACAGTTGCACAAAGTGTTGGGAACGCAGTTGAGGTTTAGTATTGCCTTCCACCACCAGATGGATGGACAGTCTGAAAGGACTATTCAGACCTTGTAGGATATTCTCCGAGCTTGTGTTTTGCAGTTCCTAGGGAGTTGGGATGTGCATATCAATTTAATAAAGTTCGCTTATAACAATAGTTACCAGCGGATCATTGACATGGCTCCTTATGAGGCTCTATATGGAAGGAAGTGCAGATCCCCTTTATGCTGGTATGAGTCTGGTGAGTATCAACTTTTGGGTCCTGAGTTAGTAAAACAGACAACAAAAAAGATCAGAGTGATACAACAAAAGTTGAAAGCAGCACAGGACAGACAAAAGTCTTATGCAGACAATCGTCGACGACCTTTAGAGTTCCAAGTGGGAGACAAAGTGTATCTCAAGGTCTCACCTTGGAAAGGCGTGCTAAGGTTTGGCCAGAAAGGCAAGATGGCACCCAGGTATATGGGACCATACCCGGTGATAACACGTGTTGGCAAGGTAGCTTACAAGTTAGAGCTGCCGCCAGAGTTGCACAGGTTGCATCCAGTGTTCCATGTCAATATGCTGAAGAAAAGTAATCCAGACACTAGGACAGTGATATAGACAGTTGAGGTTGATCTTGATGAAGACGTGACCTATGAGGAAGGTCCAGTGGCGATCCTTGACAGAAGAATAAAGAAGTTGAAGAGGAAGGACCTGGTTCTTGTGAAGGTTCTTTGGCATCATCATGGTGTTGAGGAAGCCACGTGGGAGCTTGAGGAAGAGATGAGGAGGAAGTATCCCTCGCTTTTCTCTTCAAATTTCGGGGACAAAATCCCTTTGTAGAGGTTTATGGCTTGTAAGGACCTTGACCTTCGTTTGGGGCTTACCCTGTTTGTTTTGCCTAAACCTTGTGTTTGGTTGCTTGCTAATCATCTTTAGTGATGATTAGGGTTCGCCTGTGTCTAGTTGAGAGCTGGAGGTGCTACTTACAAAATAACCTAAGTTAGGGTTGGAGAGCAAGTTTGTCACCTTGAGAGATGTCTTTCTCTCTCTTTGCTTCCTCTAAGAGTTGAGAGGAAGGTTTGGGCTCGTGCCTTGAGTTGTCTTGGGCTTGGTCGAGCTCTTTTGGGCCTTGTTTTCCCTTGTTTTGGACTTGCGTTGCTTGGTTGAGCCCTGTATCGGGCAAGGATGCTTTGTGTCAGCCATGGGGTATCGCCCATGGTGGTGTGTCGACCATGGGAGGTGGTGTGTCGGCCTTTGACCTTGTTTGACCTTCTTGCTTTGGTTGTGTCACCCTAGCTTGGACATGTCGCCGAACCTTGGTTGAGTGGTGGCATGGCATGTGTATGAGGTTTGCAAGGTGGTATAACGTGTGGACAAGTGTCCCTTGGTAAGGTGACACCTTACCTTGGTTTAACCTTGACCCTCATCTATATATGCCTTGCCTTTCTCTTCCTTAGGAACCCTTTAGCTCTTTTGTTGCTCTTCTCTCCTTATGTGCATGACACACCTTTCTTGGAGACCTTGGTGGCTGATACCCTTGGAGGAGCTAAGGTTGGTGGCCGGTCCCTTTGAAGGAGTATTCTTCTTCGTCCTCTAGCTTGGTGGCCAAACCCTAGGTGGGTCTTGTCCTTTGGTAAGCATCTTCCCTCTCTCCTTAGAATCTTCTTCTCCATCTTGCCTACTCTTCGGCCATGGTGGTTATGGTTCTTGTTCCTTTTCTTGAGGTGGCCGAAAGTGGTGAGCTTGGAGCTAGGAGCTAGGAGCTAGAATCTTGGAGCTTTGGAGCTTGAGGAGTTTGCTTAAGATGGGTTACATAACTTCTAACCCTAGCTATACTACCTTCTCTATGTTGCATGATTCATATATGTTGATGATCGACCATTGCATGTTATGTTTCTTACTCTAGTACATGTTGTTGATCTTATGGATATTATGAGCATGATGTTGTTGATGTTGTTGATGGTCTATATGCCTTGACACCTAATTGGCCGAACCATAGTTCATGGTTTCCTTGTTGAGCAATACCCCTTTTCCCTCCTTGGTCTAGAGAAGTGAGTTTGAGCTCTAGTGATGTAGGCAATACCCCTCTCCCATTTTAGTTGAGAGGTGAGTCTACATTCTAGTTGCTTGGGCGACACCCTCCTCTCACCATGGATTTGAGAGGTGAGCTCTTGAATAGATGATGACCTATGTTGAGGTGGATCCTTCTGGTTGCCCAATCTATGATAGAGGTTGTGCAAAACCCCTCTCTCTTGGTTGTTGAGAGGTGAGCCGATCTTCTTGATCAATTAGGGTTCGGTTCCCTTGTGCTTGAGGTTGAAGATGACCTTGTGGGGTTGTGCCTTGCACGATATGCCTTGGAGTAATGTTGCCCGATAACCTTCTTGTCTTGGGTGGTAACCTTGGCCGTTACACCTAGTTGGGTTTAGTTGGTGCTCGATATGGTTCCCTTGGTCGATACTTAGTGGAGATGGAGCTTGGGCGTTACACTTTGAGCTTGTGCTCTGAATGACACACTCCGAAGTAAGGTTGCACGATGCTTCCCCCCTTGCCTTGTGTTGATCTTGGCCATTATGCTTTGTTGAGCCTTGGTGGCTTGATGCCCGGTATGCCTTGGCCGAGATGACCTTTACCTTGGATGTGCTTTGACCGATATGATGTCTAATAGCTTTTCTTATGTTGGGCAATATGAAGTATTCTTGTGATGCCCGATATGATGGTTGTATAGAGAACCCTAGATGGTGCCTTAGTGGTGGCCGATATGAGTAGCTTGACCTAGATGGACGTTAGGTTTGTGCCGGATATGGGGTTGTGTTGTCCGACGCACCCCTAGTGGAGTTGGTAGAGATGCTTCTTGTTTATCCAGCTGGTCCATGCATGATATGGCCTCTTGGGCGATAGGGTACCCTAGTCGATATGAAGGACTCTTGGATGACATGTAATTGTTGCACATAGAGGTGCCTTGGGTATTATACTCCCTTGGCCAATAGGCTTAGGTGAGGGTAGTCACCCTGCCCGATGCTACCTATCGTGAGGGTTGTAGGAGTTTTAGTGAGGGTTTTGATAACTCGGAATGTATATGGCTTATAATGATAAAACAAGTGATATGGTGTAATCACCATGAATCCTACAAATATGATGATGAGATGTAATGATAGGTTATGTACCAAGAAGCTTGGAATCATATGAAGTTGCTTCACATGATGATGTGACCCATGCCTATGGTCACAGGTATAAGGCATAAGATATGCTCATGATTAATAATAATACCATGAATGATAAAGCTTATAATCATAGATGTTGCTCTATACTTGATAGCATGATCATTCTGTTAATCCATGATGGCTTCCGTTATCTCTATGAATGTGTATACTAACCATGGATGTATTTCATGTGGATTCATAGCCTGGTAAGAGCTATGAGACATATGTGCTGGAATAGAAGCATGTGGTAATATGCCAACAAGTTGATAGGTCTAAGGACCTGATATAAGGCTGAGTGCCTAGTGAGGTGTTATCCTATGATGATGATATAAGGGATGCATTTCGAGGATGCTGATACATGATTATGATGACTTGAGAGGCAGTGGTTGTTATAACAAGGGATTGAGGTCCCAGGACAGTATGATGATGGAAATGATTTTGTAATCCTATAAGGCTATGTTTATACTTTGTTTTGCCTCAACAATTGGCTTAAAATATACTAATCAATTATAGATGAACATATCATGTAGTTTTCCCTGGCCATAGATCCATTACTGTTAGTATTTGGTGATGGTGAAACAGGTTTATCCTGCGGGATTACCTGGAGCACATATTGTTGAATATGCGAGGTTTGCCCTAGCCTAAAATAGGAGGGCTGAGTGCAACTGTGGTCTCCGACTCGGGATATATGGAGCATGGTGAACAGACCCATGGCTTAGGATATGTGATGATGAGCATGATGCGTTCATGGCTCGGATGTATGCACTAGCACCTATGATGAGGTGAGCTAAAGATATGGGTAGCTTGTGGAGCTGACCCAGAGGCTGAGGCCCTATAAGCATAAGACTACGGTCTTGCTTGTTGATTCGTGTAATGACCACGAGAAGGTGAGGTCATGGAGTTCGGATCTCCTTCGACCTTGTATGGCACTGGATTGGGCTTCGCAGCTAATGGTTGGATTTTAGTAGGGAAGGCTCACTTCCTCAGGGCATAATAAAATGTAATCCAGTCGAATAAGTATATCTTGCTTAGAGAAAAATACAGAACATTGATTGAGGCCTTACTTATATAGTTGATCTAGTTATATTATGCAATTGTTTGTACGATCCTTATAGTTTGTGATAAGTTCTTATAAATCTTATCTTGTCAATCATGTTCCATAAAGAAATACTTGGTTCTATGCCTCCTTGATATCTTGGTAAGCTTGATGGTAATGATAGCCTTGCTCAGTATGCTGCTCTTGTTATACACTTTATCAGTTATCTGTTGTTGTTGCCTTAACCTTTAGAGGTTTTATAGTTTCAGTGGGGAGTTATGTTTCTCACTGGGACTATGTGTCTCACCCCGCTGGTTTACACCTTCTTTAGGTGATCGCTCTAGACATGGTGGTGGTTGTGAGGTGGCGACCGAGCAGCAAGAAGAGAAGTAGAAGGCAAGAGATGGATATGCTACTATTTTGGTGGTTTTGTAGTAGAGTCCTAGAGTCATCCCTGTACTCTCAGGTCCTCATAGATGTTTGACAATGTTTCACGATACTAGCTGTTGTAATTTTTGTATATCCTACTGCTGGCCGTACGTGGCCGTTATGAATGTATAAATAGGTGTTGAACTCTGGTGCTGACAAGTACAGCTGGTTCCGATAAGCTGTGTACCTATAACAAGGCTTGTGAATGTTTATATAGCATGTTTCTCTATAGGATCTGGATGCAAAAGTTCTCTCATGTATACTTTCTACAATCGGTTTTAATTAACCCGTGTTTTCGGTAATATATGGTTCCACACATTTTCACGTGTCATCTCGTTGTCTGTGTGATGGCGGGGTGTTACAGTGACCATGACGAAAATGCATTCATCAAAATACCCCGAACTTAAATGTTGATCAACCCTCGAGTAACACAAAATCCGAAATAGTCACCAACGAATACTTTCACTCGTGTCATTGTCTCATCTTCACCTCACGATTGTTTCTTCTCTACTCTATATGACTAAGCATCTCAACTTCCTGAGACCACTGAACAAATCTGACGCAATTTTACTGTGCGTATAAACGCAAGTGAACGTGTCGAGTAGTACAGGCCTTTGTGAGGCCCGAGTCAAACTCAGGGACACATGAATTATCAGAGACTACTACTAACTACTCGCAATCAGCTAGACCTATTAAAAAGTTGGGAGTTGTTGTAAAATTAAAAGAAAAGAAAATAAAACAAAATAAAGCAATCGATTAAATGTTTAGTTTAACCAATTCAAGATGAGATATTTAGGATTGCGGTTTCACCGCGGGTTTTCATTGTATCAAATTCTATATAGTCACTCAGATTTATCTCTCTATCCGGGTAGTGGCCTGAAATTAGAATTGCCCACTGTCGTGGTACAATTCACTACCTATGTCTAGGTCGGTTCCACCATCGTAGTAACATATACCCTAAACTAGGTGCATTAGAATCGATCTCTCGGTATCCACCATTAACCTTACACCACCTTGTTCAAGGGATTTGTCAACTAATGTGATATTTGTCTCTTTTCAACCATTAATTCTTATTTCAAAGTAATTAAGGGTATTAGATTATTATTATGGTGATCAAGCATAACAATATGATTGAGAAAACGAAATCATACCACGGATTAAGAGATAAATGATGAATTACTATAATAAAATTGTCATACAATGAATCCCCGGACTACTCCCGGTCCTAAAGACAAAGGGGATTAGCCCCGCATGGTCATCTCAATGAAAGACAGAGGAGTAGAGAAGCAAAAAATGGGAAACATGGAGCAAACTCGTATAACCCCTGATACAAAGGTGTTCCTGGATATCCTCCTTGAGAAACGTGCGTTTTGCAGTCTTCCGGCACAAAATCGCCCGTCGGAGGTGCCCAGATCGCTCGATTGACGGCCTTCGTCTCTCGTCTCCTCTCTCTCTCTCTCTCCTTCTTGGATGTTGTGCAACACAATATGAGATCCCACTTCGGGCCATCCGTGCTCTTCTTAGGTCATAGGACCACTTTACGGCTCCGAAAAAGCTCAACTGTCGGATTAAAACACTCCATTTTAGTGCTGAAAATCACCAGATCCCGACGCTGTCGATAGTATCGACCCCAAGGTCGATGGTATCGACCATTGCACAGGTTATTCCTTCCAAGATCGCATTTTGGGGTTGCTTTTTGATGAAATGTCGATACTATCGACATGGGGGTCGATAGTATCGACTCCGGACAATGCAAAAGTACCTGAAAAAGTGCCGAAACATGTGTATAAGTCCGGGGATTATATAAAATCATATACATATGATAAAAGAAGTATAATTTGATGCAAAAAGAGTTTAAGGGCCAACTATAGTGAATTATGCAAATATAATCAAGAAAATGACAAATACATGCATAAAACAGATATAAAATAAGCCTATAAAAGTGACTCAAAACCCATGAATCAAACTCCCCTATGCTTAAACCTTGCTCGTCCTCGAGCAACAAAACTTTGGATTTGGTTGAGATAAGTCAGCAACATGACATAAATACATGAAATGAATCTACATCATCCCCACTTTCTTTCCACAAACCGGCCCTCATTGACCACTGAACACTAACTGCCATCCAGGCAACCAAAGACCTATGTAAAAGATGTCTGTCCCCCAATCAATGAAACACTATCAATTAAAGCAGTTAATATGATAAACTCATTTGGTCCATACTTGATGCATCTTGTGATCTCCTATCTACGTTGCTCATTTCCTAACTACCATCTAAATGGAAGCAGATCTCCTGATATTAATGAATGAGGAGAATATCATGGGTGGCCTACCAATTAGAGAAACGGGTGGATGGGATAGGTGGTTGTGGAAGATATGGAAGCACATAATAGTCAATCATGCAATACAAAAATTAATGACCTATCATGATGCAAAATGCAAGTGAAAATGTCCTAATGCTATATTTTTGGTGGAATGATGCATGCACTATCATTCCGTCTCAAGGTGAGATGGAATATCTAAGAAAACTACACCATGTGCTTATTCTTCTTAGTTATCAGGTGAGAACATGTTCTTTTATCCCTCTTCTTCTTTACTACTTCTCAATTCTTTTTTTCTTCTTTTTTTCTCTTTTTTTTCAATTTTTCTTCAATTTTTTTTCAAGCCCTTATTTTCATAGATGACAATGAATTATTTTTCGGGCTCACTTCTTGTTACATACTTGTGCATCTGAAGCATTCTATTTGGAGGGTATGGAACAAGTTCATCACCTTTAATGTTTTCAGAGTAACATAAGATACATGGTGTACAATATGCTCAAAAGATGTAAATGCAACTACATAATGACAGTTATGCAACTACTATGACATGCACCTAAGGATAATGTGCATGTATAACTACTCTATCTTTTTTTTTTCATTCTCATGCAAAAAATGTGAAAATAGTTGTAATGCAAGACCTATCTACATGGTATGCAATCAAAGAGTGAAAGACTGTAATGTGCTCCCATTTCTTATGGTGGAGTGCGAATGAAATTGCAGTGGATCAGATCACAAGACTAATTGATAGAACCTTACAAAAATATCATATGTCCCTCTCTAAAGACCTGTGTACAGGGTAACTGTAGGATTTCTCTCTTAAACTTTAGTCTAAGGTCACGTTAGCGTTTGGTCGGTTTGGGCTCAAACATCCTTGTCAATCACTTTTCCTTGGACAATAAAGATGGTCATTCATGTCCCCGTGTCCTGAAGCTGACTCACCCAAGCACTTCCTCAGTTATGGCACTCAATTACTCACAAGAATAAGCTCAAAAAGTTTTCAATATGCTCATATTTTCATGTGCACACAACCCAAGAGTAAAACTTTCAATTGAAACCATGCATTTATTGCTCCACAGATTACACTAGATAGATGTGGATCCTACAAAAGTGGTAAACCTAGAAATAAAAACAACTAATATCTCAAAAGTAAAATCAACATGAATAAGTAAGTAAAAACTAAGATAGAGGGTTGTTCCAACACCCCCCTAAGCTTGAATATGACTATGGCCTCATAGGCAACATTCTCACTTAAGAGGTGGAACAACGGTACCGTTTGCTTTGAAGTGTGGCGAAGAAGGATGGTTAGATGCTCAAGTAGACCAAGTGATGCTTGCTATCTCCCTCCTTTTTGTGGCCCATTTTTGTGTCTTAGTGGTTCTAAGACGTGACTTGCTTCATCCCTCTTTCCTCTGCAAAAAATGGTTCAAAAAAATCTCATTTCGATACCTTTTACGGCCTATTTTATGTAGCTGTCATGCAGGTGTCGATACCATCGACCAATGTTGATGGTATCGACCCAGACTCAGAGATTTTACAGAATCGACGCATCTAAAAGCCTGGGAACTCAAAAGTGTCGATACTATCGACCCTAGGGTCGATGGTATCGACTTTACTGGCACCAATTTTTCTGTAAATCTTCAGGAATCTCGATACTATCGACCCTAGGGTCGATGGTATCGACTTTTCTTCAGCGTTTACTGATCCAAACTCGATACTATCGACATGGGTGTCGATAGTATCGACCTTAACATTCTACACACTTCAAAACACGAGTTAGGGTACCATTTTTACAAAAATTATCAAAACCTAAGCAAAAACTAAGTACATAAACATAAAAGAACAATATCAAACATAAAAATGAACCTAAAGTTGGGTTGCCTCCCAACAAGCGCCCTTGTTTAATGTCCTAGGCTTGACATAAAGATACCTTTAACCTGGGTTGTCAAGAGATGTCTCCAATTAGTAATGTGGCAATTTGAATTGAACTCGATCCTGTCCAATCCCTAAGGTCAATGTACCTCTCCCAATGGAAGCGATTACATCGGCCGTAGCTTGGAACGGCCTTCCCAATAGCATCTCACAACTTTGGAGCTGTGGCATGTCCACGACGACAAAATCTACCGGGAAGATGAACCTGTCTAACTTGACGAGTACATCCTCGCACACTCCATATGGCCTTACAATGGACCCATCCACCAACTCAATCGTTGCCGCCGATTTCTTTATCTCCTTCAACCCAAGCTTTTGAAATGTGGACAGAGGCATAAGATTAATGCTGGCACCCGAATCACACTGTGCTTGTGGAAAATGTTGGCCGCCTATGGAACATGGGATGTAAAACTCCTGGGTCTTTCCTCTTCAGTGGTACACTCCCATGGATAATTGAGCTCACCATCTCATTTACCCGGCACACGTCCGTGTCTTTAATTCGCCGCTTGTTGTTGATGATTTCTTTGATAAACCTCCCATAGGTGGTAATCTTCTCTATCATTTCCACTAACGGAATATTGACATGGAGTTTTCTGAACATCTCCAAGAACTTCCTATAGTGACGGTGCTCTCTCTTCGGCCTTGGGCTATCCGGAATAGATACAACTGCCTCCAGTAGACGCTTATGAGGTGGAATGTAGGGGCTTTTCGGGGCAAGCTCCCCTAAGCTTGTTTCAATGACACTCTCCGGCGTGGACTTTGGTAGATCATTTTCAACTGGTGCCACCTGTAGTGGCTCCTCTCCCTCAGTGGGTGTAGCTTCACCTAGATGCATGGTCTTCACCTGCTCTTCTTGCACATGTGTGGGCACAACCGAGATGGGCACTTTGTGGGATTTTCTGAATGAGCAATACCCACCTGGTAGTCCATAATAACTGTGACAATACGGTATTTTTAGTATAGCCTCCGTATCAAAAATCATTTTACCCTTGTCCTGGACCTCTACCATCAGGGGTTCTGCCTCAGTGACTACAGATATATATATTTTACTTGATGATGTGCTTGAGCAACTTCTGCATTCCCTGCCTGTCTCTGTTGATTGGCATGCTTTATGGCTGCCACTTCATTAGAAATTTGGGTCACCGTCGTCTCTAGTGCCCTCATTTGTGCTCCATGACTTTGCAGTGTTTGTCCAAACTTGGTCAAAATATCACCCTGGGACTGCAGCTGCTTACTAAACATGCTCATCATCTCCTGATTTTGCTGCACCACTTGACTAAGCAACTCGGTGCTTTTATCTTCATCTCTCGGTTGTGGCTTTGCATCCGGATCTTGTAAGAAATTGTTAGGATCCTTCCATGAGAACTTCCTATCCTTTCTCCAAGCATAATCATTATTTCTATAGCCCTGTTGTTGCATGAAGTTGACCTGGGCTTCTTCATCGGCTTCTGCATCTTCTTTGGCAAGCAATTTCTTAGCAAGAAGGTCTAATTTATCATTTAACTCTTTGATGGCCTTTGACTCCCCCGCAGCCTGAACATCCTCTATGGCGTCTCTGTCGCCCCATGATTGCTTCTTTGCCATATTCCTCAAAATTTCCCAGCACCTCGTACCCTTGTTGTTTAAGAAGAACCCTGAACCTGCTGCATCCAGATTACTTCTATCATGCTCATTAAGAGAAAAATAGAAAATTTTGACCTGCTTCTCCTTGTCAAGCCCATGATGCGGGCACCTCCTAAGCATGATCTGGAACCGTTCCCAGGTCTCGAAATAAGTTTCCCCTGCCGTCTGGGTGAAATTGTGGATTTTCCTGATCATATCATTGGTCTTCTCAGGCGGGAAGAACCTTTCAAAGAATACCTCCACCATGTGGTTCCATGATTCCACATATTCATCATCCAGATTGTGCAACCACTCTCGTGCATTTCCTGCCAGAGAACTCGGGAATAGCTTCAAGTAGAGCGTCTCCTGTGGAAATTTGTCGATTTTTATCATGTCACAATTCTCCACAAATTGGCTTATATGCGTGACCGGATCTTCGTTCTTGAGTCCATGGAATGCATTCGAAATGACCAAGTTGATTAACGCAGGATCAATCTTGTAAGTCGGAATGTTGATAGCCTGCTTCTTGATTGGGCCCTTTGAAGCGAATGAAGAAGAAGCCTTGATCTTCTCCCATATCGTCTGTTCCTCTGCCATTTCTTCTTGTTCAGATTCGGAATGGATATCTTCCAGTTGGTTGTGATTGTAATCCTCCTCGTCGTCAGGTCCCGACAGTGGAACCTCGGGTGCTTGTCACGTGTAGTCACTGCTACGCGTCCGCACCATACACAGTACCTGCAAAATGAAAATTTGAGTTCAGTACCGTGCTAGACGAATACAAAAATTGGAAAGATAGACTATTAATTTTAGAAATGATTTCAAAATAATAAAATAAAAATGTTGCCTAGAGTGGCCGCTCACAACACTCGTAGTGGCGACAATTGTCGTGTCCCCGGCAATGGCGCCAAAAACTTGACGCAATTTTACTGTGCGTATAAACGCAAGTGAACGCGTCGAGTAGTACATGCCTTTGTGAGGCCCGAGTCGAACTCAGGGACACGTGAATTATCAGAGACTACTACTAACTACTCGCAATCAGCTAGACCTATTAAAAAGTTGGGAGTTGTTGTAAAATTAAAAGAAAAGAAAATAAAACAAAATAAAGCAATCGATTAAATGTTTAGTTTAACCAATTCAAGATGAGATCTTTAGGATTGCGGTTTCACCGCGGGTTTTCATTGTATCAAATTCTATATAGTCACTCAGATTTATCTCTCTATCCGGGTAGTGGCCTGAAATCAGGATTGCCCACTGTCGTGGTACAATTCACTACCTATGTCTAGGTCGGTTCCACCGTCGTAGTAACATATACCCTAAACTAGGTGCATTAGAATCGATCTCTTGATATACACCATTAACCTTACACCACCTTGTTCAAGGGATTTGTCAACTAATGTGATATTTGTCTCTTTTCAACCATTAATTCTTCTTTCAAAGCAATTAAGGGTATTATATTATTATTATTATGGTGATCAAGCATAACAATATGATTGAGAAAACGAAATCATACTACGGATTAAGAGATAAACGATGAATTACTACAATAAAATTGTCATACAATGAATCCCCGGACTACTCCCAGTCCTAAAGACAAAGGGGATTAGCCCTGCATGGTCATCTCAATGAAAGACAGAGGAGTAGAGAAGAAAAACATGGGAAACATGGAGCAAACTCGTGTAACCCCTAATACAAAGGTGTTCCTGGAGATCCTCCTCGAGAAACGTGCGTTTTGCAGTCTTCTGACACAAAATCGCCCGTCAGAGGTGCCCAGATCGCTCAGTTGACGGCCTTCGTCTCTCTTCTCCTCTCTCTCTCTCCTTCTTGGATGTTGTGCAACACAATATGAGATCCCCCTTCGGGCCGTCCGTGCTCTTCTTAGGTCATAGGACCACTTTACGGCTCCGAAAAAGCTCAACCGTCGGATTAAAACGCTCCGTTTTAGTGCTGAAAATCACCAGATCCCGACGTTGTCGATAGTATCGACCATGGCACAGGTTATTCCTTCCAATATCGCGTTTTGGGGTTGCTTTTTGATGAAATGTTGATACTATCGACATGGGGGTCGATAGTATCGACTCCGGACAATGCAAAAGTGCCTGAAAAAGTGTCGAAACATGTGTATAAGTCCGGGGATTATATAAAATCATATAAATATGATAAAAGAAGTATAATTTGATGCAAAAAGAGTTTAAGGGCCAACTATAGTGAATTATGCAAATATAATCAAGAAAATGACAAATACATGCATAAAACAGATATAAAATAAGCCTATAAAAGTGACTCAAAACCCTTGCATCAACATCTTACCATATCTTCGTTCCTGAGTTTGTTTCCCAACATCACTTCCTCCCTACATTTTCCAACATCAAGCATGTCTAAGAGTTTTGTAAGAGTCTAGAGACACCAGCAGAACAACAAGTGTGCACCTGATCTGACACTGGTGTTTTTCAAGATATTGGCAAAGTAGGCATTCACTGTGCCGGTAGGTGGAAAAGGGAGTGAAGGGGGGTATGGAAGGAAGAAATAAATCTCTCCTCTATTTGACTTGAGATTTTTATTAAATTGTTGCAATTTCATTGACTATAACTCTTATTATTATTTTTTGTGCGAATCTCTTCTCTATTCGACTCGAGATTGCATTTTTTTGTGTGCGCATTGACATCTTTTCTTGGTGGTACGCCCCTAATACATAGCGAGGTGTATGGAAGAAGAGAATAAAGAGGGAGGAGGTGTGCCACCCTGAACTTAGGGTTTGGAACTATTTTTGCTATTTTTGTTTCTTTTTGATGGACGGAGGGGTAAGAAGATGATAGAAGAAGTGTAGAAGAGAATTCAGATTAAAATGCAACTTGATTTACAATTCAGTGCACCAGGTTATTCTCCTTATCATACTCTACTCAAATAATGACTTGATGAGGATTCGGTGGAGATTCCATGCTATTGTTCCACTAGTCAGTTAGGAAGCACAATGTGTTTAATCCCTCTCAGTTTGACAGATACTTGCCATTTTTATTGAACATGATGTTAGGATTCATAAGCTTCACATGGTGATTTCCAACCTTTGGCTAGTTTCAGAAATTGTCCCCCTTGAGGCTTCGCTTCAGATAAGGAGGGTATAGTGATTCAAAATTGCATGGAAAAATAATATAGCTGGCTAGGTAATGGCTTTGATTGAAACAAAAGCGTCAAAACTTCATCAAGTTTCTATACAAAACTACTTTGAAAATTTGAAAAATTTTGAAATTTTTAAAATTTTTTTGGCTCAAAATTGCAACGATGAAATCTTAAGTCTGAAATAGATAGGAGTGGGTGGAAAGTAAAGTACGTACCACCCACCCTCCACCCTGAACTTAGAAATTTGCTCGTGCTGAGTAAACTCTAAATCCGAGATGGAGGAGAAAATTCATGCCATTTGGACCACCAGATGTGGTTGCATTCCAATCAGCGCGCATCCTCCATCCAAAAATGTAAAAAATGAAGAGTAGTCATAACTTAAGATAGCATCGTGTGATGTGATATCTGTTCAGTGCAAAATTTTCTTAAAATGTGAAAACAAATTTAAGGAAATTTTCTAATTCAAAATTAAAAGTAAAAACAAAATTATTGATCAGGTTGCCTCCCGACAAGTGCATTTGTTTTATGTCGATGGCTCGACATGCTGATATCATCACCATGGTGGAGCTCTAAGTGGAGCTTTAGATAGATTGACATGTTCTTTTTGTGGTTTCTTTCTCAGCCATTCATTAATCTTTGATATGATTCTGGCCTCTTGTATTCTTCCCCATATAGAGCGAGCATTGTCAGAACAAATAGGGAAACAACTTGAGTTATGTTGAATTGTTCTCTATTGCTCAATCTGAGGTGGAGAATAGTTGTAGGGGATCTGAACAGATTCATTGATAAAGTAGTGTTGTTGAGGCTTGAAATAAAAGTTCATTTTTTGATGCACTATCCCTTCATCGTAGCAATGTTGTTCACCAAAGTCTATCAAATATGGATCTGGTGGATGTTCTCGGTAGAAACTGCAGTCCAAATCTTGTTTTAGAGGGAAGATGAAATCAGTAGTCTCTGTCTGTGGGGCTACCGGTGCATTCCAGAGGATAGTCGTTTCTAGATGAGGAGGCTCATGGACACCTAAAGAAGGTTTGGTATGTGTATCAACAGGGTTGAGAGGTGTCTCCTCCATAGTTGGTGGTATTTCTTTCGTCTCTTCGTACACTGGTTCACTATCAGTCTTCCCTTCATAATTGCCTTTTTCTGAGGGAACATCAGATTTTGAAAAAAACAATTCTGCTGCATTTAATTAAATTGGTTAACATAGTCAAAAAAATACGCCTCTTCTTCTGCAGTGCACTCCTTAGCACTTTTGGATGCATAGAATTCAAAGGATGGGTTTCCTACTCTTAGGGTCAAAATTTCGGCTTCAACATCGATTAGAGCTCTAGCGGTGGAGAGGAAAGGCCTTCCAAAAAGGAGGGGGTAGCGTGGATTCTCTTTGATGTCCATAACTATGAAATCACACGGGACATATAGATCCCCAAGCCTTATGGGGATATATTCTATTATGCCAACTGGCTTGATCATTGAGGAGTCAGCAAGCTCGATGGATATTCTAGTGGGTAAGAAATTGTTGAGGCCTAGTTTGTTGCATAGGCTAGGAGGAATAATAGAACTACTAGCTCCAAGGTCAGCTAGACCAGGTCGGTTGATGGAATCACTTATCGAGCAGGAAATTCCAAAAGATCTAGGATCTTTATGCTTGTGAGGAATCCTTTCCATCACTAAATAAGATGATGTTTCTACCAGTTTCACTGTCTGATGTTCTTTAGTTTTGTGCTTCTGACTAAGTAGGTGTTTGAAGAACTTTGACCATTGAGGCATCTCAGCCATGGCATCCAAGAGAGGGATATTGACATACAATTCTCATGATTTCCTTGAATTTGTTGAACCTTGTATCTAGTTGTGTATAATTGAGTCGACCTGGAAATGGAACATGAGGTCTATACACTAGAATGATTGGCTTAGGTAAGTCTTATGCATTAGAAACAATAGGTTCCTTAGAACTTGTCTTGTCTGTCGTATCGTTCTGAGTAGCCACTACGTTGTGCTCAACACCTTAGACATTTGTCATGGTGACAGGGATCATGGGTTCTGGTAAGACAAAGCCTGATCAAGTTGTCACAGCTTTAAGTTGTTCCACGTGCCTTGGATTGTCTTCTAGTTGTCCATCCAAAGCTCCAGTAGGTGGATTGAGGCGAGCTGCAAGTTGAGCTAGTTGAGATTCAATGGTCTTCTGGTGGGCTTACTGGTTAGCTATCATCATTTGTTGCAACTGTAACATCTTCTCAATGGTCGACAGTTTGTCATCAGGAGAGATGGGACCAGCTTAATGTCCTTGTTGATGATTATGGTAAAAAACTTGGTTTGGATCTTGGAACTGATGGTTGTTCTGGTAATTGTTGTAGTTTCTATTCTGTAAGTTACCTCTAAAGTTTCCTTGATTTCCAAAAATTTGTTGTTGGTTATATGAACCAAGTTGATGTGAGTTTACTGCTCCTGAAGGATCTCCATATTGAAAATCGGGATGGTTCCTGTTCTGACTTGGATTGTAGTGTCCTTGACCAGGGATAGTATTGACAACATTTAGACTTTCCATCTGGCCATTATCTCTTTGTCCATTGACTTTGCTTAGGAAAACATCATAGAGAACATTGCAGGACAAAGTAGAGTGATTAGTTCCTTTACATGCTTCACAAAACAGTGAAGATGACTTAATTTTTTCCTATTGTTGAGGGGGTGGGCATCTTCTTTCATAAGCAGCAAGAGATGATTCGAGATGGTCTTGCTTGGTAACTAAGATCTTGAGGGATTCAGCGATAGACTTGTATTTAGGAATAGATTCAGCCATAGCTACCTTCGACACTCCTTTGCCTACTGATCTACCCCAATTAGCTTGATTTTTAGCTCCAAGGGTGACAACCTTCCATGCGCTCTCATAACTTTGATGCATGAAGTTTCCTCCAGATGAGGAGTCTAAGAATTTCTTGATATCATCATCTACACCCCTATAGAAGATCTCGATGAGCTGATTCTTAGGAATACCATCGTGTGGACACTTGCATAGAAGCTCTTTGTATCTTTCCCATGCTTCAGTAAGGGATTCTCCAGGGACCAGAGTGAACATTGTTATTTGACCCCTAATTTCATAGGTGAGAGAAGGAGGGTAGAATTTTTCCAGAAAGACATTTTGAAGTTGTTCCCAAATGGTGATGGGTTCACATTGCAAGGAATTGTACCAACTTATAGCTCTATCTGCAAGAGAATACTTGAAGAGACAGAGTCGGATGGCATCATCAGATACTCCATTTTGCTTTTTCATAGCACACAGATCGATAAACCTCAGAAGGTGTTCCTGACTATCTTCTCCTTGCTTACCATGGAATGGGCTGTTTTGAAGCAAGGTGATCCAATGTTCCCTTATCTCAAAATTTGGAGCATTGATGGGAGGAGGTTGCACTGGGTGATGAACATCATCAGCTTTAGGGATGGATAATTCTCTAAGGTCCTTCTGCAGTTCTGCTGCTTGCGTTGCTACTTTTGTTGCTTGGATTTCTTATTGAACTACATCTCTGGCTTCTTGCATAAGCCTATCTCTTTGTGTAGTAAGGGCTTGATCTAATCTTTGGGCTATTTCCTCCTCTTGAGCCATTCTTTCTTGGTTCTCTCTGTTCTGACGATAAAAGGTTCTGTCTATCTCAGGGTCAAAGCTAATAGAGAGTCCAGAACTGTTCGAGCAGTGCATACACTAGTCTTTGGGGGTACCTGGGATGGAAAGGTCATTCGGAAGTAAGATTGACGGAGTAGAACCGAATTCAAGAGGATGCTCAATAGTATTAAAAGAAAAAGCTATTTCATAGATTAGTCTTAAAAGAACTAGATATGGCTAGCTGATTCTGCTGTCCTCGACAATGGCGTCATAATTTAACGTGGATATTACCGCACTAACAAACTCACCCATGGCTGAAATCCTTGGGTTTTAACAAAACCTTGTGCAATAATACCACCCGCAAGTGGACATGTCTTATCGCAGTATATTTGAGGATCGAATCCCAATGGACAATGATTTTAAGAATCTTTTACTAGTTGAATCTAGTTGAATCAAGACTAATATTTAGAACAAAGGTTGGTTTGAGGTTAATTAAACTAAATGTGAGGAAAGTAAAGAGAAAGATTAAAAGTTGATTAGAGATTAATGATGGGAATTACTGGGATGGACCCGGGTTTAACCACCGCTACACATGCAAACACATCCAAACATTAACATCCAGGCTAGATATAACCATCCAAATAGAGCTGCTGCAAACCGTCTGTTAGAATGTTTAGGTTCGCATAAGCATCACCTTAGGCATCAGATATCTCGTTGCCATCCAGATCACACACTTATGGCTCCGAAGATACAAATATCCAACTGAAGCTGCGGGCCCTCCCTTACGAGCGTAAGGCACACAGAAGCATCACCGTGGGCTAGATGTCTCATCCCCTCATGGATCACACATTTACGACTTCAGGGAATCCCATCAAAAGTTCTCGTCAGAGAGTCAACCATGTTAATCATCATTCAAAACCCATGTATTGAAGTTCTCACAACATAGGAAATAAAAGATCATGCAAGGAAGGTGATCAATCCACAAAGCATGCATTAAACGATTAACAAATAAATGGAGAGTTATATACAAGCCATGGAATGTTTAATATTTGAACATGTAAGCATGGGTAGCGGGGCTAGTCCCTGCACCCTAGTGAGAAAGGACTACTCACTCATGGAGAGAGAAATAAGAAAACCAAGAGAGAGGGAAGATTCTGCCATGGCCATGGTGGAGAAGATGATCACAGCTCGGTGGAGAGACGGTCTTCTACACGCCAGTGGAGCAGATCTGGAATGAGGAGAGAAGAACACCATGGAAGATGGGGAAGATCTTCTTTCTCCACCTTCTCTCTCTTCTTGGTCTCCTTGCTCATAGTAGGAGTAGCTTGTGGATGTGATGGCGGCGTAGGCACAGCGTAGATGATGAATACGACTGCAGATCTGGGTTTCCACCTTAGATCTGGATGAACAGGTTGGATGGAGCGGATAGATGGATGCGCCAGGGGTCAAACGCTTCTTGGACACAACCTGGCAGTGGAGGAGACTGTCTCCTTAGGATGTGGACAGACCTACAGCCTAACGGCATCTGGAGAGGTTCCTTGAATGGCTGCGGTAGGGAGTTATTTATAGCCACGGGGGAGTGTTGTTTGTTGTGCCTTGGTTGAGGTTTTGTCTCACAGACCGTGGGCGCGGTTGTTTGATTAATACCACAATCGCGGTTCTATTCTCTGGTCACATGGTCGTGGTTCCTTGCACCCTCGGTCAGGGTTATCTTCTTTATCCTGGTCGCGGTTCTCTATTCTTGGCTTGGTCACGGTTGGGATATGTACTGACCATGGGCACGGCCTGCTGAGCTTGGTCACTATTTGCCTTGTACATGGTCGAGGTCAGGGGAAGAGACCAATGTGATGTGTTTCCTCTCAACCTTGTTCACTCTCAGCTAACGTGGTGAAAATGCCGCAATCGCGGTTCGTCGAGAGGGAGGAAGTCTTGGTATTTGAATGTGGACAAGCCATGAGCGTGAGGAGATCTGGTCGTGGTATTGTGGAAGGTGGAGGTCGTGGTTCTTGTCGTGGTGAAAATTTTGTATTTGTAGTTCTCCGAGAGGGAGTAGGTCGCGGTTAAGGAACCACGGATAGGTGGCTATGCGGACGGGCGGTCGTGGATGTGGCCTAAGCAGGGGGAGAGGGAAGTAGCAGGCGGAGGTGCAAGGGTGTGATGGCAGCGGAGATGGTGGAGAGTTGATGATGGTGTGATGGAGGCAGTCGAGGCGAAGAGGTCCAGGCATTGTTGTGATGATAGATGATGTTACAAGCGGGAGGAAGGTTTCCCTAGGTCGCGGTTATGCTGTAGGCGACGTTGGTCACAGATTTTAGGGTAGAATACCTCGATCGCGGTTTGAGGGGGGGGAGATCGCGGTTTGGGTTGCTGGGAGTGTCGTGCCCGCAGTTATCTACTAGCAAGGTCATGGTTTGTGAGTGGTGGGGGTCGTTGATTAGTGAAGGGCCCAGTCGAGGCACAAGAAAGGGAGAGAGCCCTCGACACTATTGACTTGAATAAAGAAGAAAAGGGGTGCGACTAGCGATATGGGACGATAAGATTGTGCCCAGACTTGACTTCTTGGACTTAATTAGACCTGCAAATAGGTGTATAAATTGAATTAAAACAAGGATAAATTCGATTAAGCCAAGTCAATGCACATATTAGAAGATAAAGCCAATAAAGGAGACTAATCAGAGAAAAATAGGGCCCAAGATGGTGACTGTGACCATTATGAAAATTTAGTAAACATATATGCACACACACACACACACACACACACACACATATATATATAGGTATATCTTCACTACCCGTGCGGGTAACTAAGATTTCGCTACCCGTGCATCAAATTTGTAATGGGATGACACATATATGTAATGAGACAACCAAATTTGTAATGAGACAACCGAAATTGTAATACAAAATGAGTCTTTGAATTACAATTTCGGTCGTCTCATTACAAATTTGGATTGTCTCATTACAAATGCATACCTTCCCATTACAAAACTGATGCACGGGTAGCGAATCTTAGTTACCTGCATGGGTAGCGAAGATATACCCATATATATATATATATATATATATATATATATATATATATATATATATATATATATATATATATATATATATATATAAGGGATCGTATGTGGTCTTAAATCATATATGCACATTAATAATTTAAATATTCACATGAAAATTTAGTAAACAAATGAGAAAAATCAAAATATGATCATGTTGATTAAATTCCAAAACATAGTAAATTGACGTGGCTCTGATACCACTATTGGGAAATATGACATCAGATATGGAATTGAAACAAAAAGTTTTACTACGATATACCCTTAGAAAAGTAGACCCGGTCGACTCTATAACGGGAAGAAGGGTTTGCAAGATTCACACTTGGTCCCAGAGAAAGTCCAATGACTATCCCTTGTTACAACATCTTCCTTTCCTCAAGTTTCACTTGGACGACATAGGCAACGGCCTCCTGGTTGATCAACAAGGACAATAGTTGACTTTGTCCTCCTAGCGAGTGCCAACAGACTCCCTGCCTCTATAGTAGTCCACATGGACCACCAGGAACTCATGTCATATAGATGGATGGATAAGAGAGAGTTGTCCTTTCTAGTCAATGTGCTCGTATCGACTTGCTCTTCTGATTGTTTCTCCCTTGTTGTTTCTCCCTTTAATGGGTAGAACTTTCTCAAGTTCTCACATTACCACAATAGTGAGAAGACAACAGTTCAAAGATTATTGTTGTGTCTATAGAAAGCCTCGACCACCCCTCTATTTATAGGAGGTTCAGGGTCAAGTTTAGGATTTCTAGTTTGAGCAAAAGTTGAACGACAGAATGTCATGAATGTTTTGAATCTGTGAATGTTGAACTAGTCATTTCATTGGTGAATCAGTCAGTTCACACATGAGAGATCAGTTCAACATTTGAACCATTCATTTCACTATGTTTCCTATTCCTAATTTTCTTATAAATTAATATTCGATTAATGCACACCATGACATCAACATCAATCCTTGATCTAGTTGAATTGATCAAGCAAATGGTCGGTTCACAATCTAAACTGATCACTTCACAAATATGAGCTGATCGACTCACTTATTAAACTAATTGTTTTAGAGATCTAATTGCCAGTGCTAGTTCAAATTGACCTGACACTTGAATCGATCAGTTTGACACTTGAACGAGTGTGTCCGTAGTCTAGTTAATCAATTTCCAACTATTGTTGTATAAATTTAATAGCTAACATTTTAGCAATCAAGTTAAATATCATTCATGAATAGGCTCTTATTCCAAGTGTATCCTATCTGTGTGACCCTATAGGTTCTAAGTTACATTGCAGTGAATGTCCATAACTAATTTATGACACACCAAGCAATGAGTGGTATCTAGAAATAAATCATTGCTACCCAAGTAATTAGAAAGTTGGAGAACAACTTCAACCTACAATCTGCAATTGGTGTTACAGTGATCATATAGTTCCTTTGTCACTGATATCCGGATTGAACTCGAGGTATGGAATCATCATCCTCTTCAACGTTCAATCCATGTTCCTTGAACTAGAGCAGATTGTGTAAGATATATATAATCTCAATATCACATATTAACTCACATGAGCATGGCCATGCATTTCTCAGTCTCGCTTATCAAGTGGCCAGGATATCATGCTCATGTAGGAGGGACAAATCCCATCTACATCAATCATAGTCATTCCCATGTGTTAGAATGCACCTGAGCAACACCTTTATGACAACTTTTATTCAAGGTCACAATGGATGATTTCAAAGTTCATCGAAAGACATATGATGAGTGTAGTGATTTCAGGTCTAAGAACCACAATCACCACACACACAATGAGAGATGATTCTGACTACCAATCATGGTTTCCATGCATCACTCTCAAAGTGGGTCTGTCTGATACACTATTATCAAACAAGTATTTGGGTGTTTGGTTTGATATCGCATATCATGCTTAATGAGATTCTATCATCAACCAAAACACCCTCTATTTTTAAGTGTTATTGTTGGCTATCAGTCTATTCATTAGGTATTTAAGTAGCTTTTATCTTAATTTGCATCTTATCTATCCCTCATATGTGTAAATTGGATATCTCATTTCATGTCATCATCTTATTATGAATGCATCTGATGGATCATTAGATAATGGTATTTCATTATCATACAATGATTAGGGCATTATCTCATAATATATGATTCGTTATAAGTGATACACATCTCATCTTAAATTATTAAGAAGATTTCATGATCAGAACACTCAATTATAGACCATAACATATTAGAGTTTCCATGCATTAGAAGTTAACACATACAATTCCATCATTATGGTATTACACAATTAAAGAAAATCACCAAATAAATACAAGCCAAACAACTAGGACAATTATAGAAATAATGTTGGTTATGGAGAGCCATGCATGTTCATCAAATACATGTATTAGAGTATAATAAGAAGGTATAAATTGGAAAATGAGGCAACCACAACTAATGTTAATTCATCTGACATGACAGTTGTAATAAACTTGGGTCTATACAACAAGGGGAATATTGAGTTTAACTTGAAGAGGAGGAATAAGGAAAGATCTCATTTTTTACATCAAAGTAAGAATATGATGCTCGTGGAAAATTAATGAAAGAAGGATTTATGTTGGTGGCACACAAATGGTTGAGATTGAGGCATATCAAATATGCCATGATGGTGGTAAAAAAAATGATGCTCAATTACATTACAAATACACCATAATATTTATATCATATAAATATTGCATATTAAATCAATATGTGTTACATAAAACAAGTAATGTTATAGATGAATTTGGTAGGCAATATTAGAATTAGGCTTTCCACTCCATGTACCGGTGTAGAATCCGATGCAAGTCTAATTTAGTTACATGTTTAGGTGTGAATATTAGATCCATTATCAGTTATTGTTCAAAATATACACTAAATAGTTACTTGACCCACAAACACAGAATCATGTGTTCTCGATACCTCATAAATCTTTGTGAAAATGTGATCATCATAATTCATGTCATCTCTGATGATATTAAACTCTATCAAACTCTTCTCAACTATAATATAGAAGACTTTCCACTCACCTACCATGGAATCCCCATTTCACCTCACCCCTTACCAAAGTCCATATGGAATCGTATAGCACAACACTCAAAATCACCTTTTCTATTTGAAAACCCCCGTATAGCACAAAACTCAAAAATCACCTTTTCTATTTGAAAACCAACTACCTCAATCTAACTGGTAGACTCACTCTCTTAAACAACTCACTCACATATCTTACCACCTACTACCTCAGATCCATTCCCTCCCAACTCACATTCACAAAGTCATTGACCATATCATAAAAGAATTTCTCTAGAAATTATGGGAGACAAAATCCACTTGGCCCATTGTGACATCATATCTACACTAAAAGTATATGGAGGTCGGGGCATCATCAACATCAAAATGCATTTTCTTTGTCTGATACATAAGATCGGTGTGACACTCTACTAAGATAGGAACAACATCTAGAAAGTACCTATCCTAGATGACTACTATCAAAATAAAAATCTTAGGTGGAAAATTTTAACATCTTAAGACAACACCACTTCGGAAACATATCAATCTCCACATTTACTTGATCTAAAATTTGGATAAACACCCCACCTCACATTTCCAAAAAAGTTTTGGATAGACCCATGATTCCATGGGCAGATCAATTAACATCAAACCATATATATGCACATCCCACACTCTATATCTAACATTACTACTAATAAAATCTTAAAATTGTTAGGCAGTTATAGAGATAACATGCTTAAAAGAACACTCACATCCGATCTCCCACTCAAAACCACATCAAACATTACACGACATCTAGAATGCAACATCAAAAACTACAACTAATGGATATGGGGACCCACATACTCTTCCAAAAAAGATTACATCTTATAAACTTACTATGGCCACCTATGCCCTAAGAATTTGATTTGGAACATCATGGTCCTCACATCATTAAACTCGTTATCTGAATTATTTGGTATGAAAAAATTCTTAATGACCAAAATATGAGAAAAAGAGGTTTCAAGGGCCCATCTATCTTCCTTCTATGCTCGAAAAATGAGGAAAAGGCCATACATCTATTCATCAATTGTCCTACAACCACACTCCGTACAAACCACTTCTTCCTATCCAAGAATTCTCTACCATCAGCACATGTAGACATTCATCATATGTTTTTGATAGCTAAGTCAAAATAATTGGTCACATACCAACAAAAGTCACTCTCTCTTGACATCCATCATATAGACCATTTGGACTAAAAAAACCATAGAAAGTTTAACAACAAGAAATGTAACATTCTTAGACTCATCAGATTCATATCACTTCTTTCTATATTGTAAATCGACATGACACCATGGATTAGAATTAGGAAAAATAGAGTCAAGCTTCTCATTTCGGAGAGAACACCTCTACATAGAGGACTTGATAACACCCAAATGCAGGCAATTATTTATGGTTTTGTGTCATTATAACCTTAATATGCCCAAAATAACCATAGATTCTTATCTTTTAGTAATTTATATCTTTTCATAGATAGAGTTGCTCAACTAGCCAATTTTGGGACTTGTAGGCACCGAACCTAAAAAGACATCTCTTCTCCAAGATTTCTCCCCAACACATGGTTTTTGCAGTAGGTAGGCTTCCATCCATCTCGATCGGGACACCCAATGTGATTGAGATGCTCAGTACGACCGTGCTACACTTGTCTCGCCCATGACACCTACCTCGATGACGGCACGTGTCTCGACCATGACACCTATTTTGACCGTGACACCTGCCTTGACCACAACACCTATCAAGACCGCTATGCTTGGCATGGCCATGCCGAGCCTAACATGACTATGATGAGGACAAGGGCCAACACTAGTCTCGACTGTGACAACCGTCTCGATCACGACGATCATCTCAAGTACGACATCTGTCTCGACAGCTACAAACCCTATTCCCCCAACAACCATCTTGACTGTGACATATCTTGACTATTATCCCCCGACACAGCCATGTCGAGCCTGGCACAACTATGCCGAGACAACTGTAGCGACCGTGACAGGTGTCGTGACCTCTTATCATATACAGTCCTCCTTCACCTATAAATACCCACCCCTCGCTACCTGGAGAGGGGTTCTGAACATTTGGAGGTTCTATGTTGTGGTTTCATCTCATTTGGTTCCAGAGCCCTGTGGGAGAGTTTTGAGGTCTGAAAAGACTGAAGTACTCATCCTACGCCTGTATCTTCAGTTTGCTACAATCCACTGTCATTTTCCACCACCATTCACCCACTTCCCAGCATTCCCAACCATCTTCCACCTCCATACATCTACCAAGATACTATTCGGGGTAGAATCAAGGAGAAAGGAGGTCAATGAGTCCAGAAGATCAAGGAGGATGACCCAAAGATGAGATCTGACCCATACAGAGACTAAGGAGCGAGATCCACCACTCCTCTATGTGATAAATCTCTTCTTATTCTCCTTTCTTCTATTATTCTCCTTAGTTTCTATACAAATGAAGTTCTTCCATCTTTGTTCGGTGCCAACTATGTTTGTTTATGGCTAGTTGAGCTCCTTTTTGGCTATGTAGCCTATTTTGGGCATGTTTATGTACTGACACCTTAAGCAAGTAGTTTTATTTCAGATCTAGTACATTTTCTATTCTATTTTCTCTTTCTGGTTATGATTTCCAGTTTGGTTGATCTCTTTCTTGCTTGAACTTCTATTTCTTCCTATATTGAGATATTCGTTGTAGAAATAGATAAAAGAAGGTAGTTTGGATCGAAATCTAAAAGGAGGACAGTTCAAGGTGATCTGTGCAGAACTGTAGACTTGGGCATGGTCGGGCCAAGCCCAGCACAGTCGGGTGCACTACTAGATTTTGCCCAAATCACATCTAATCGTAGCATCTCAGAATATTCTAGACCTGAGGGGGTATTTATAATATTCTAGGGTGTTGATTTGTCATCCTTGAAAGAGTTTCATATCATTGATTAGTTTTAGTCACTCTGCATGAAAGTGAGTGGGATGACCCCACAAGAACAAATATGATAGTACGTACTATGTCTGGATGTAGGTTGCTTGTAGGGATGTTTGAGGGTTGTCTATGCCCGAGAACGGGTGTATAGACTACCCAACTTGTGGTTACATAGCCATGAACTCCTTCTCTCTGATTAGTAGAATTTTACAGACTCCGTTTTGTTTTCTTTACTTTGTTGTGTTTGATTTTTTGACATTTTTCTACACTAGTTCTAGTTTCATACTTTTATCAACTATCAAATTAACTTATCTGACTTAAGAGAGAGATCTTGTGCTAAACATACACATGTCCCTGTGTTTGACCCCATATATCTACTTCGACCCCGTAAAAAATTTGGGGGGTCCTTGAAGGTTTCGGGTTATAAATTCAAAGTTCGATCCTATTGAGTTTGCCTCCTTTTAGACGTGTGATTTTGGATTATCAACTTTTGGCATTGTTGCCAGGGATGTGGCTTTCCACATTTACACACCCAAAGATTTTGTTATGTCATTCATAAGCCTGTACATTTTTGCATAGTTCCTCCTTTATTTTACACATACTTGTTGATATATAGTGAATAGTTTTTCTTTTCTTATACTTTTGCAGCCATGGACCTTACTTCAGTAAGGTAGGTTATCTTGTCCACCTATCCTCCCAATTTTTTTTGCAGTTTTGACCTTTGGAAAATAATTGAAAGTCGTTCTCTACAACTAGTCGACCTATACTTGCCTCCATTGTCATCGTACATAGATGTCTTAGCAAAGGAGATGGACGATCAACCCTCAACATCCATGTTAACAAGGGATCAAGAACTGATTAGAGCAGTGGAGCTAGCTAGAGAAAGTGTTGATGTGCTAAACTCCTACTTATCTCCTCAGCTCTAAGAAGAAGAAGATCCACTTTAACAACTACTGGAGAAACAGGATCATCATCTCCAAGTAGCCACTGATATAGCGGACCGCAGTAGAAGTGTACTTCAAACTGTTAAACAAGGATTTTTCAAAGTGCATCAGTCTGATACAGCGGGTTACCAGTAGAAGTGTATGGAAAGTTTAGGGATCTTGAAAGCATTATTTCTCAAGTACAACAACTTCATGATAAGGATGTTGAATAAGGTAGGAGGCTTCAAGAGCCCATTTATTTGGTTACCATCCAATTGCAAACACCATCACACAACCATGAAGATTACAATCATCAAAACTATCCCATTGGGCCTGAATTAGGATTTTCCTCACCATACTATTTAGACAACCAACTGGATCCACCAAGATTTTTTTGTGAAGACCAACCTGCATGGGGAAGCCCTTCATGTTATCCAAATAATTCAGCTGATCAACCAATGGAAGACACAAGCAACACACATGAATGGTTCTATGATGATGATTAGGGTAGTCAAACAACCTCACAATATGAAGGTCAATTTGAAGATCCTAAATTAGACATTGATCTAGACTAGAGTGATACCTCTCATATTGAGACTTGTCACTTTGCTTTGAGCAGTACGCCAATCATGGTTTGGAACAATTCGTTCGATGAGGATGACAGTGACAAGTGTTCAAATTGGAGCAATGAGTATAGTGATGATGACAAGTTGGAGCAACACGAGTTGACATATGCTACCATCCCCCTACAAGGCTTAGTAGAGATTGACGGAGCAGCATGTGCAATCCACTACAACATGGCTGCTGAGCATGAAGATACCCCAGACCCCATAGAATGTGACAAGCTTAGGGTGGTAGAACCACAAATAGATTCGCCCAGGGACACTTCTTGTTCTCAAGATGATTGGATGACTCAGATTGTACATGAAAATTTATCTGAGCATCCAACCTCAAGTTCAGAGGTGAAGAGAGAAGAGAGGCGTCCTCTGGAAAACTTTCAAGCTCTCCCCTCCATTTCATCCCGTGTCAACATCCTAGGGCTTGCCTATTCAGATTCATACCTTAATGGGTACCTTGAGGATGTTTTTCCAAAGAACTCATTTCAGTGTAGTTCCAAACAATTCCAGCACAGAGATGACTTCACCGACTCACCAAATTCTATTACTCTAATTAAGAATCAGAAGGGCCCGCACATCCACCTATTCTACTCCTATTCTGTGGCAGAACCCGTCAGTGAGGCGCATGTGACACCGGTCCCAAAACTTATGATTTGGGATCCCAATGTCGGTATCGTGGGGCAGCTACCCCCTTCCTCTTACTCCTTTCTTTTCTATTTTTGTTAAAATAAATTTTTTGCTCAGATAGTTTCTTTCCTCTAACTACTTAAATATATCTTTGCATACATGCATCATTTTAGGATTTAATAAGATTCATCCCCTTATCCATGCATTCCTTCCCTACAATATCAAGTTTAATGCTTGCTTGAAGACGAGCAAAGTTTTAGGCTAGAGGTCGTAGAGCTATTCACCCTTCTATCCCTTCATTTTTCATGCATGCATGTTTACTTCTTGCATTTAGGTGTAAATTTAAATTTAGCCTTATGGTTTTGTAGGACTTTGTTCTATAATTTGTAGCTTTGCAATTGAGGCTATTAGATGCAAATCTTAGAACAAAATTCTTATATTTATGCCTAAATACACAATTTTCATCTTAATGATCTTTTGCTTGACTTGCTCATTGACTCTTTCGTCAAGTTTGGTAATAAATCTAAGGTTATGTGCCTTGTTCATAGCTTAAAACATTGTCCTCTTGATCTATGTTGTGAACAACAAATCCAAGATATAGGACCATTAGAAATAGCTAGAGTTTGATCAAAACTCCAAGCCACATTATTCACGAACTGGCCTCTACTCTAAGGATCTTTTGAATCATAATTACTACTTTTTTACACACATGCATCAGGTGATAATGATGCGTTTTGAGCTATGATCAAGTATGATTATTTTTCCTTGATGGTCTACATGCCATCTCACCTAAGATTGAGTCAAAAAGATGAAAATAAAAAATGCATAAGAGGCTTGGTCGCCCAGAAAATTCCAAAAATATTAAAATAGTTCTCACCCAAGCCTTTAATATAGAATACATAGAATAAAAGCATGAGTGTGAAAAGAATCAATGAGAGTTATTTTCTCTTTTAGGAGAGTTGAGGATGGTGCCCAGCCGGAGTATGACTGCACTCATGAACGCGGGTATGTCGTGCCTGGTAGTGTCACCGTAAGGCTCATTAGAGAGTCACTAGGAACCCCTAGGAGAAATATGAGATCATCCCAGTAGCAGGTTTGGTTGGAGCGCAGTACGAGGAGTTTGTCTCACTACTCTGGGTCAACTGGCTCAGACTACAGGGACTGTTTCTTATTACATGGACCAACCTGACGCAGATCAAGATTCTCAGAAGTCATTAGAGTGTTCTTCTTTTTTATTGCTTCTTACGACTTGAATATGTGGGAGGCACTGTTACAACCCCAATTTTTGGGTTCATTTGCCGAGAAATGTAATTTCTCATATTAACAATTTGTGAAAAAATAAAGATATGATTTGTTTGGAATAAATGGATTTAGTTTACAATAGCCTCGATGATTGTATTGTGGGCTTTATTGGCTATTGGGCCCAAATAACAAGAAAATTGAATTAGTAAATGAATAATTGAATATCTCAGAAAAGAATGAAATAGAAACCTCTCGAAGGCAAAATGATGTAATCCAAGGATGGATTTCGTGCCTCTTGGGTTCCTTGGGTTCCAAGGAGTCCAAAGTTTCAAAGAAAAGGCAATAAGAAAAGAAAAGTTTAATTAAGTATTTCTTTAGTAAGAAAGAAATTGAAAATAATGTTAAAATGTTGGAAATAAGTGGAAAAAGGTATAATTGGGTTATCCTTGGTGGAATTTCGTATCCCAAGGATTACCAATGATAAAAGGAATACCAATGAGGAAAATAAAAGAGAAATAAAGAGTAAACCTCAAAAAGAGTTATTTTAATGAAAAATAAACAAGATAATGTGAAATAATGCATAAAGATGCATCTAGAAGGATAATAAGTATCCAATAAAAAAATTTCGAAATATTTGAGTTTCTTGGGATACAAGGAGTCCCAATAAAGAGGAAAGAAAGTGAAAATACCAAATTGCAAAATAAAAGGATAATAGGAATACATAATTAATGAATTATGTGGTTTTGTTAAGAAAGAAAGTATTTCCTACTTAAGGAAAATATAATTTCGAGGCCAATGAATTAAAGGCATGAACAAAGAGAATAAGAGAGAGGATTTTCATATTTCTAATTATCCATGCAATAAAGAATATTAAAAAAAATAAAGAGGAGAGAGAAGATTTCTTCTTCATGAAGGAATATGATTCCAAGTTGAAGAAGCCTTGTTTTCTTTGTCGGCAAGCGATCTGGGGTGTGGATACCCCCCTATATAAAGAATAGACCCTCTGGTTTGGGTCCAGGAAGGATCCCTCACTTTCTTCTTCTTATTCATTGCATACAAACCCTAAGATAGAAGTGTAGCACGAACCCGGGGGGCAGAAAGGACTCCTGGAACCATCACGATCGATGAGAGAGGTCCCACGATGCCAAAGAGATGCTCTGCCATCATCACCATGCCCGAGATCGTGCCGGACAACAGCAACATGGCTACAAGGCCTGCTGCTGGTCGCAGACGTGCCCAACTCCAACCGGAGGTCTTAGCCGTGGGCCAAGGGCACCATGAGGTGCGTGGAGGTGCGAAGGAGCTAGGGGAGCCAACCCCGGTGGCCTGACGAAGCCTAGGGAGGGCGGCGCAGCCTCACCTACTCCTTACCTGCAGCAGCAGCGCTAGGGCGCGCGAGAGGTAGAAGACGGTGGGCTATGGACCATTTTTCCCCTCCTGGGCGTGAAGGAATAGCAACTTACGCGAGGGCACCATAGTAATTTGGTTATAATTCCAAACGAGCCGCGTTGCATGGCAAGGAGCGACGTGGCATCTCCTGATTGGCCTAGGTAAAGTTTTATTGCAAAATTCGTATTTAAATATTGGTAACTCCAATTAGGACAAGTAATATATGAATTTTGATCAGGAGAACGAGAGGAATCCAATAAAAATGATATTAAATATTTATTCCGTTCCTAATTTCAAAAGTACAATAAGTTGATGAAAAGTGCATTAAAATCAAGTTAAAAACCCTTTTTGTGATTAAAGGTTGAATCTAGAATGCTTAATGGGTTAATTGAAGTATTAATAACCTATTGAATGATAATCTTAGATTTGAACCTGATCTAGATGTAAAATTGCATGATTTAGGGTTTTTGCCCCCTATGAGAATGATTAAATAATTTAGAAACCCTAATTTAGGGTAAAAGAAGATAAGATCATATTTAATTTGAAAAATGTGAAAATATGATTGTTAAATGATGGTTCTAAGTTATTTGTATATGAAAGTCCTTAATTCTGGATAAATACCCTAAATGTAGTAATTAGGGTCTTTTCATGAATAAAAGGTAGAATTGATGGAAAAATGAGTTCATATGTTAATTAGACCCTAATGAACTTTGAATTAATGATAGATGTGCATAATGATCTTGTCATGAATTAAAAGGATAAAAATAGTAGCTTTAATGTAAAAGAAGGTTAATGAAATTAATTGATGATTAATGTGCCTTTAAATATGGAAATAGGGTTATATGTTGTTAAGATAACCTTAATATTGAAGAATAGATGAGATAATTAGGGTTTATGAGTAATGGCATAAAATCAGGGTTTAATATGGTAAAAGATGAAGGGAAACCCTAATTGAAAAACGAAACCCTAAAATGGATACAGAAACCCTAGAAACTGAATCCAAGTCAATAAAGTAGATTCTTGATAAAGTGTGTAATAAATAGAGTACATATTCTTTTCAAGAATTATGTGGTTGTTGAATTGCTTGCTTGGATTTCTTTCTTGGATGGAATTACCTAATACTTGTGAAATCATCAAATCAGGTATGTGGTTATGCTTATGAATATCTTGAGTTAGTTTTCCAAGATTTTCCGAAGTTTTCATCGATGACATGAATTAACTGTTGGATGAATTTAATTCATGCAACCTATAATGTGGATATGACTATCACATAAGATATGTGCCTACTAGCTCAGATCATGGTCCCCTCTATGGCTTAATAGTTGACTTAGTACATGGCTACCAATGGGGTAGGTCCATCAAGTCACATTGAGTTAGATATTGGGCTACCTTCGGGTAGTGCCATGTGACTCTATTACCCTAGGTATTGGCTACCTGTAAGGTAGGATCATGGGGGTAAGAATCTACCTAAAGAGAGGTAGTATGCAAGGGCAGCACAGAGTTGAGGGATAGGTAAGGATTGAGTAGTATGGCTTAAAATGTAATCTTGGTTGTTAAATGATTAATTGAATGATTACGTTGTTAACATACTTGCATGATTATTGTTTCCCCCACATACCAGCTTCTTGCTGACCGACGTTTTGTTTGTCGGCGTTTTAGGTACAATGAAAAGAACAAACAGTAAAGTGGCATATGTGGTACTAAATGAGAATTAAAGTGCAAAGGAGGATTAGATAGATTAGTATATGTGTGGATATAATTTTTGAAATCCCAGTTTTAAAAGGTATGCAAAGTTTTTATTTTTACCATATTTCAGTATAGTTGGTAGAATTTAATAATTGTTAATGATTATTTGTCGAACCTTTGATCCTGTTAATTGAATAGCGGCTCTGACCTTTGGGTCTCCCTTAATTGGGGGTTACTGGGAGGCGGGGTCGTTACAATTGGTATAAGAGCATAGGTTCCCCACTTAACAATTAATAATTATTAAATTTTACAAACTCCATAGAACCCAAGGGAGTTATTAGAGGATTATCTGAAAGACGTAGGTGTCTAGAAAAGGATCACGACCGAGGGCTGGCAATATTTTCCTTTGCACCGCTAGTCAGAATACGAGGACTCCCGGATCTGTGTGACTACCTGGCCAAAGTCTTAGGGTATGAATCGAAATAAGATACATTTCGGACTTTCTCATCATATTCATTTCTTCTCAACTCAAATTCTGTTAAGGACCTTAAGGATTAGGGTTCTCTCTCTTCTCCTTACCCTCTTGAGGTATGGGTAAGGATAATAAGGTTTAAGGGATCCTCCACCAAATTAATGAAAAGCATGTAAATAAATTGTCATGGACATAAGATTAATAGATTAAGCAAACTAAAGAATAAATACATGCTTAGGTCGTATGACATAAGTTGTCATGCCCTCAGGAGAGACTTGAGGCTAGACCTTCTTGTCAGGAGGATAAGAAAGAGAGTTAGTCTTGGAGATAGAGATCTCCATTGCAAGTAGAGACCTAGCACATCCTATGAGGATGATGCTAACCCTAACCCTAAGTGAAGGTTAGAGAGAGATGAGTTAGACCAGGTGTTTGAAAGGACATGCCTTTGGGATGCCATATGATCCATGGGTGACTTAGCACCTTTGGCAACCCAACCCTGGGAAGGGTCATGCATGTTAGGGTAAAGGATATCTCCTTAGATGATGATGTTAGTGAAGGACCTTAGAAACCCTATGGGCTTATGTGAGTAGGACATAGTATGCACCCAAAGTACGTTAGTAGTGTGAGAAAATGGTTAAAACCCTGAACAGGAGAGAATGAAGGATGGCTTATGAAATAAGCATAAAGAACTATGGATAACCTTAAGCGAACATGAGTTGAACATAGGCTTCATCCAGGTAGGGGCATGCTTTTGAGGTTGACCCTTCACGAAGATAGGACCTCTAATGGTGAGGTTGGTTGTAGGGTTAGCTCTAGAAAGGGAGAGCAGGAACCAAGCAAGAAGGTTGGAATCCTAAACTCTGAGATATGTAGAAAGTTGAGGATGATGCAACCTAAGTGGATGATAGTGGTCGCCACATGCTTGATCCCTAGAGATTGATGATGCCTTGGTTGCCATGAGAGGAACCAAACCCTAGAGAGAGGATGAGTTTGCTAGTACCTCTATACCTATGGTATAGATGAGAAGAAGAATTCCTTAGACCTGGAGAGGTATAGTAACAGGTTATGAGGCCTTGTACCTTGTTGGTTGTCCTTAAGGAGGACCCAACTCTAAGTGTTGCTCGAGTTGAAGGATGACAAGGAGTGCATGTCATGCCTTTTACATGCTTGGTTCGTGGTTAAGAGATAGAGCATGCAGTTGGACACCTACAAGTGAACCTAGGGTTCCTAGGCCTAAGAGGGGAAGTAGTGTACCTAATGCTCATTACGAGAATTAAGTTGCTATAGTTTCGAGCATGGTACTCCTCATGTATAGAGGAAAAGGGAAGTACCTTAAGTTTAAGGTATATTTGATGAACCCCTCACAGCTAGGTTGATGATAAAGGAAGGTATGATCTTGATCCAACATTGAGGAAAGAGGACAAGTATGACCTAGCATGGTTCAGTAGGTGATCTGCTTATGCCTTAATAGCTTTCTAGGGTTAAGTAGGCTCATGTGGATGTAAACCCTAAGGATGCTTGTGACCTTTGTTATCAAGGTGTAGTTTCCTCCCATCCTGGGAGAGGGACCCTTTGGTAGGGAGTTTACCAGTTTGGTTGGTTTTGAGGTAAGCTGAGGAGGTTTCATAGGATCTTGAGAAGCTAAGTGAAGAGTACATGGCATGAGAATGAACCTATAGACCCATAGATAACCATCTCTATGTGCATGTGGATATGTTACCATGGAGGTAACCGGTATGGAGCTGGACCAAGGTAGACAGATTGCCATGATCC
This sequence comes from Alisma plantago-aquatica, assembly GCA_963693085.1. Lineage (NCBI taxonomy): Eukaryota > Viridiplantae > Streptophyta > Magnoliopsida > Alismatales > Alismataceae > Alisma > Alisma plantago-aquatica. The sequence continues at coordinate 888,852,707 of OY856414.1, read as the reverse complement.
CTATGAAAGGATAAAAGTCAGCCCATGAATGTAGAAAGAGAGATGATGAAGGCTTGGGTAAGGTTCTAAGTTGGACATGTACTATGATTAAATCCTAAGTCTATCCTAGGGTCAGGTAGGGGTAAGACCAATGGAAGTAGGAGTTGCCTAATTCCCTAGTTGCACAAGACCATAGGGTCGGGAGGTAACAACTATCATTGTATGAGGGCCATGGGTTAGGAGATTGATCACCTTCATGAACTCATGGGACCTAAAGGGTAGATGAGTAGGGCACTCTCTAATGCATGAGGGAAGAGGGATGACCCCAAAAGTGTCGGCACCCTAAAGACCTAGAGGAGATGATCAAGGATTGTGTAGTAATCCAGTAGGTTCCAGACTAGTTTTCCATGGAAGTAATTGTGATATCAAGATGAATGTGATGTTGAGACATATGTGGCATGTTTCAACTTAGACTTAAAGGTGTACTGGAAAGGTGGGATGTACCATCTCTACTCTTGGAATAGGAAGAACTCTGTATTTGGACTGCAGCCAAATGCTTATTTCCTCTTGTTATGGGGGTGAGAGATAGGACAGTATACATTCCATACACCAAGGATAAGGATGATGTGGGTTGGAACGTTGTCACGAGATATGGGGATAGAGAAGATAACATACCCTGGTAAAGTGAATGATACATGGACTGGTACAAATGATAAGAGTATTAAGATAAGCACCTTATGAGAATGTTTTATCATGCACTATGTGGAATCTACATGTGATACAAGGTTGAGTTCGATAACTAAGAGGATGATCCTAGAGTTTTTTTGATGAAGATAAGCTTAGAGTTTGAGATGAGACTTAAGCAGAATACATGGAGGTAGTATATCTTCAATATTACCTAATACCGAAGGATGTGAAGTGGTAATGGATGCTCTGCTGGAGATATACCTGCCTAGTTTGTCTAGAAGCTAGAAGAGGTTGTTTGTCTAACCCTAAGTTTGGAAAGGAGATAAGTTTAGTTAATACTCAGATGTAATGAGATATGTGGAACAAGTTAATGGTTGTTTGGTTAGCCAGCCTAGGCCTGGATGCAATGAAAGGATGGTGGTAGAACCTCCAATGCATGCTTTGGATAGGAAGGTGATGAAACCCTGATGAGAGTGGTTTAGGGTTTCTGAGGAATCTATCTTAAGGAATCATGACATACAAGAAATAATGATGTTGAGATCACCTTACACCATGATACTACAGAGATAGTAAGAGATAGTAGTACTTTGGATGCTTAAGATGAAGTTGCTTGTGGCATGAGCCCATGCAAGCTAGGAGGTGAAGGACGAACCCCAGTAACCCAGTGTATCGATATAGAGGATAAAAGAGTCCCTAAGAGGGAAAGGGAGTTCATCACTATGGATGATGAAGTATCCCCTAGACCAAGGAAGGTCAAGATGCAATATGGGTTATGGTGGATTGCCTTACCTAGATGACGTGGGAAAGAAAGAGTTCTGTCAAGGTACAGATCTGGTTGAACTACCCATAAGAGAGATGGTTAAATTACACCATGGAGTGAGTTCAAAAGTTCTTGAGTTTGACCTAAAGGTTCCCTTCCAAAAGGTGGAAGAAGGTACATGAAGAACTTGAAGTTAGTACAATTTATCACCCCTAACTAATGGTTAGTATGATCCAGACTAAAGGGTCTGATCAGAGCATATGTGCTCATTCGGGGTGATAGCTAGAGACAGTTCTTGTCCTATGCAAGATGTGAAGTTAACCACCATAGCCAGTATAGGGATTCAAAGAAGCTCTATAAGGGAGGTTTTGTCAGTCACCACTTCAGTAAGGTGATGTTGGTGAAAGGACCACGTGATGGTTAGAAAAGGACCACATTGTGTGTAGAAGAAGTCGCTCTGATCATGTAATGGCTGAAAGGAGCCTAGAGATGACGTGAGTCATGAGCAGATTCAAAGTAGACTGACATGTAGTGCACTGTGGGAGAATATGTGACATGAAAATCCGACCCCTCTAAGTTATAGCTAAGAGAGATGAGTCCCCAATGCATGGGTTCTCTTGACATGGTTTGGTGGAGAAGGTTAAGTTTGATCTTACCCCTCAGGATAAAGTAATGTGTGATGAGTTCCATGAGTCCAATTTGGAGCACTATGTGAAGTGCCCCGACCATGTGCTGAGCAATGAACCTAGTGAGCCCCAAGGGAGGCTGAAATGACCTGAGTCACCTGTGCACTTTATAGACGCCAGGATGAAAGAACTCAGAGAAAAGAATATGTGATGATAAAGGTTCTTTGGAAGTGCCATGGGTAAGGTAAAGCCACATAGGGGTCATTGATGGACATGGAAAAGTCTTATCCTGAATTGTTTGTTTTGTTTGATTGAATTTTGAGGACAAAATTCCTATAAGAGGGGAAGGATGTTACAACCCCAATTTTTGGGTTCATTTGCCGAGAAATGTAATTTCTCATATTAATGATTTGTGAACAAATAAAAATATGATTTGTTTGGGATAAATGGATTTAGTTTACAATAGCCTTGATGATTGTATTGTGGGCATTATTGGCTATTGGGCCCAAATAACAAGAAAATTCAATTAGTAAATGAATAATTGAATATCTCAGAAAAGAATGAAATAGAAACCTCTAGAAGACAAAATGATGTAATCCAAGGATGGATTTCGTGCCTCTTGGGTTCCTTGGGTTCCAAGGAGTCCAAAGTTTCAAAGAAAAGGCAATAAGAAAAGAAAAGTTTAATTAAATATTTCTTTAGTAAGAAAGAAATTGAAAATAATGTTAAAATGTTGGAAATCAGTGGAAAAAGGTATAATTGGGTTATCCTTGGTGGAATTTCGTATCCCAAGGATTACCAATGATAAAAGGAATACCAATGAGGAAAATAAAAGAGAAATAAAGAGAAAAACTCAAAAAGAGTTATTTTAATGAAAAATAAACAAGATAATGTGAAATAATGCATAAAGATGCATCTAGAAGGATAATAAGTATCCAATAAAAAGAATTTCGAAATATTTGAGTTTCTTTGGATACAAGGAGTCCCAATAAAGAGGAAAGAAAGAGAAAATACCAAATTGAAAAATAAAAGGATAATAGGAATACATAATTAATGAATTATGTGGTTTTGTTAATAAAGAAAGTATTTCCTACTTAAGGAAAATATAATTTCGAGGCCAATGAATTAAAAGGCATGAACAAAGAGAATAAGAGAATGATTTTCATATTTCTAATTATCCATGCAATAAAGAATATTAAAAAGAATAAAGAGGAGAGAGAAGATTTCTTCTTCATGAAGGAATAGGATTCCAAGTTGAAGAAGCCTTGTTTTCTTTGTGGGTAAGTGATCTGGGGTGTGTATACCCCCCTATATAAAGAATAGACCCTCTGGTTCGGGTCCAGGAAGGATCCCACACATCCCTCACTTTCTTCTTCTTATTCATTACATACAAACCCTAAGATAGAAGTGTAGTACGAACCCGGGGGGCAGCAAGGACTCCTGGAACCATCACGATTGATGAGAGAGGTCCCACGATGCCAAAGAGATGCTCTGCCATCATCACCATGCCTGAGATCGTGCCGGACAACAGCAGCATGGTTGCAAGGCCTGCTGCTGGTCGCAGACACACCCAACTCCAACCGAAGGTCTTAGCCGCACGAGAAGGGCACCATGAGGTGCGTGGAGGTGCGACGGAGCTAGGGGAGCCAACCTCGGTGGCCCGACGAAGCCCAAGGAGGGCGGCGCAGCCTCACCTACTCCTTACCTGCCGTAGCAGTGCTAGGGCGCGTGAGAGGTAGAAGACGGTGAGATTTGGACCATTTTGCCCCTCTTGGGCGTGAAGGAATAGCAACTTATGCGAGGGCACCATAGTAATTTGGTTATAATTCCAAACGAGCCGCGTTGCATGGCAAGGAGCGACGTGGCGTCTCCTGATTGGCCCAGGTAAAGTTTATTGCAAAATTCGTAATTAAATATTGGTAACTCTGATTAGGACAAGTAATATATGAATTTTGATCAAGAGAACGAGAGGAATCCAATAAAAATGATATTAAATATTGATTCCGTTCCTAATTGCAAAAGTACAATAAGTTGATGAAAAGTGCATTAAAATCAAGTTAAAAACCCTTTTTGTGATTAAAGGTTGAATCTAGAATGCTTAATGGGTTAATTGAAGTATTAATAACCTGTTGAATGATAATGTTAGATTCAAACCTGATCTAGATGTAAAATTACATGATTTAGGGTTTTTGCCCCCTATGAGAATGATTAAGTAATTTAGAAACCCTAATTTAGGGTAAAAGAAGATAAGATCATATTTAATTTGAAAAATGTGAAAATATGATTGTTAAATGATGGTTTTAAGTTATTTGTATATGAAAGTCCTTAATTCTAGATAAATACCCTAAATGTAGTAATTAGGGTCTTTTCATGAATAAAAGGTAGAATTGATGGCAAAATGAGTTCATATGTTAATTAGACCCTAATGAACTTTGAATTAATGATAGATGCGCATAATGATCTTGTCATGAATTAAAAGGATAAAAATAGTAGCTTTAATGTAAAAGAAGCTTAATGAAATTAATTGATGATTAATGTGCCTTTAAATATGGAAATAGGGTTATATGTTGTTAAGATAACCTTAATATTGAAGAATAGACGAGATAATTAGGGTTTATGAGTAATGGCATAAAATCAGGGTTTAATATGGTAAAAGATGAAGGGAAACCCTAATTGAAAAATGAAACCCTAAAATGGATACAGAAACCCTAGAAACTGAATCTAAGTCAATAAAGTAGATTCTTGATTAAGTGTGTAATAAATAGAGTACATATTCTTTTCAGGAATTATGTGGTTGTTGAATTGCTTGCTTGGATTTCTTTCTTGGATGGAATTACCTAATACTTGTGAAATCATCAAATCAGGTATGTGGTTACGCTTATGAATATATGGAGTTAGTTTTATGAGATTTTCCGAAGTTTTCATCGATGACATGAATTAATTGTTGGATGAATTTAATTCATGCAAACTATAACGTGGATATGACTATCACATAAGATATGTGCCTACTAGCTCAGATCCTGGTCCCCTCTGTGGCTTAATAGTTGAATTAGTACATGGCTACCAATGGGGTAGGTCCATTAAGTCACATTGAGTTAGATATTGGGCTACCTTCGGGTAGTGCCATGCGACTCTATTACCCTAGGTATTGTCTACCTATAAGGTAGGACCATGGGGGTAAGAATCTACCTAAAGAGAGGTAGTATGCAAGGGCAGCACTGAGTTGAGGGATAGGTAAGTATTGAGTAGTATGGCTTAAAATGTAATCTTGGTTGTTAAATGATTAATTGAATGATTACGTTGTTAACATACTTGCATGATTATTGTTTTCCCCCACATACCATCTTCTTGCTGACCGACATTTTGTTTGTCGGCGTTTTAGGTACAATGAAAAGAACAAACAGTAAAGTGGCATATGTGGTACTAAATGAGAATTAAAGTGCAAAGGAGGATTAGATAGATTAGTATATGTGTGGATAGAAGTTTTGAAATCCCAGTTTTAAAAGGTATGAAAAGTTTTTATTTTTACCATATTTCAGTATAGTTGGTAGAATTTAATAATTGTTAATGATTATTTGTCGAACCTTTGATCTTGTTAATTGAATAACGGCTCTGACCTTCGGGTCTCCCTTAATTGGGGGTTACCGGGAGGCGGGGTCGTTACAGTTGTTCCCAATTGGTCTACATGAATACATGATGATGGCTCATTGCTCATCGTCCGCGTGATCACCTATGTGATAATGCTTTTATGTTGTATACTTATGATTCAAACTCTCATGAGTATCGACCGGTTGCAGTGAATTCGCTTAATCTTGCCCGGACAGTTTGATCTTACTTTTGTAGGATTGTGCTCAATTGGAGGGGGTTTTCTCTAAAACGACATGGGTCAAGAGAATTGATGTTTTAAACTATTTTTTCTCAATCTTAGCATTTATCACCAAGCTTTATTTGGATGTTATCTTTTCTTTCTTTGAACACAATCTTGTTTGAGGACAAGTAAAGGTTTAAGCTTGGGGTGGTTGATAACACCCAAATTTAGGCATTTATGCTAAGCATTTATTCATGGTTTGATGTCATTATAGACTTAATATGCCCCAAAAACTCCTAGTTTCATATCTCTTAGTAATTTATATCTTTTCATAGATAAAGTTGCTCGACTAGCCAATTTTGGGACTTGTAGGCACCAAACATGAAAAAATATCTGTTCTCCAAGATTTCTCTCCAACACATAGTTTTTGTAGCAGCTAGGATTCCATCTGTCACGACACGACACCTGACATAACTGAGATGTTCGGCACAGCCGTTCCTAGGACAAGGGTCATCTGCACTTGTCTCACCCGCGACACTTGCCACGACTACTACACTTGCGACCGCGACACCTGTCGCGACAACTACACCTATTTCGACCGTGACACCTGTTACGACCACGACACCTATTTCGACCGTGACATCTGCCTTGACTGTGACACCTATCGAGACCGCTACGCTCGTCACGGCTGTGCCGAGCATAGCACGGCCGTGCCGAGAACAAGGGCCAGCACCAGTCTCGATCACAATGACCGTCTCGATTACCACATATGTCTCGATCGCTACAAACTCTGTTCCCACGACAACCGTCTTGACTGTGACATATCTCAACCGCTACCCTTCGGCATGGCCGTGCCAAGGCAAGTGTAGTGATTGAGACGGGTGTCATGACTGCTTATCATATACGCTTTGTCTTCACCTATAAATACTCACCCTTGCTACCTGGAGAGGGATTCTGAACATTTCGAGGTTCCACATTGTGGTTCCACCTCTTTTGGTTCCCAGATCTCCGTGGGAGAGTTTTGAGGTCCGAAAATGCTAAAGTGCTCATCCTATGTCCGTCTCTTTAGTTTGCTACTATCGACTGTCATTTTCCTCCACCATTCACCCACTTCCCACCATTCCCAACCATCTTCCTGTTGGGTTCTAGGGGAGACAGAGAAGGCAGCGGAAACAAAAAAATTTCTCCCCAACCCATACCGAGGAAACGCGTCAACGTCTATATAATAGGAAAGGATGGTTTGCGGAATCATACCTTGTCCCGAGGCTTGCTCGGCGACAATACCTCACGCAATGCGCGGTCTTCAACTCTGGACTTCGACGGTGTCTGTGCAGCTCCTGGTCGCACCGGGACTGACAACTCCTACTCGAACCGGACTGTCGGATGACAGTTGTCCTCCTAAGTGGCAGTGTCCTCCCGCCTCTGTAGTAGTCCACACGGACCACCTGGAACTCCACTCTCCTTGTCCCACAAGGAAGTGTAAGGAGTCGCACCCTCCTGTTGACGTACTAGTCGCCAACACGCTCTCCTGCCTCCTGTTGCAACTGCAGTTGCCCTTCCCTTGCTGCACCTCCCTTTTGCGGGAAGCACTTGCTCGGGCTCTCTCACGGTTACCAAAACCAGAGAGAACGACAACTTGCAGAGCAACTGGTTGCACTGAGCTGTACTTTGAGAAGCCCCCAATACCCCTATATATATAGGAGAGTCATGGGACAGGGTTCTCCATCCCGGGCAATGCGGGACTAAAGCAGGAGTAGAAGGGTTCGAGAATTTTCCACAAAAAGCAACCGGTTCGCAACTTGAAATGATCGGTTCACAACTGAACCGATCGGTTCGGCCATTGAGCCGATCGGTTGGACCTGAGCCGATCGTTTGGGGAACTCCAACCGATCAGTTGGTGCCCTGAACCGATCGGTTCATGGTCCTAATCCGGCTCAAAAAGACTTTCCTTGTTTCTTTCCCAATTGGTATCGAATACCAATATTATTCCCAATCGAATTGGGCAATTTTTGAAATGAAAGAAAAATTCTTGCCGACATGACTTTCCCAACTGGTCGGTTGCACCAGTTGAGCCGATCGGTTCAACCCTTGAACCGGTCATTTCAACCTGGGCATGAGCCGATCGGCCTGGTCACTCCATCCGACCGGTTCAGCACCTCAGCCGACCGGTTCATCACATGAACTGATCGGTTGGGAGCACAGGTTGGGCAAAATCAGTCAATTGCGATTTCAATCAATCCGATACTCCAATCAATGCGTCCAACACCTTGAACCATACGATATTGAGCTATCGACTGATTGAGTGTTTAATTGAACTACTATACTCCTTTAGTAATCAATCTAAACATTGTTTTGTGGACAAAACTCCTCTTCCAGGTTAAATCCTATGTGTGTGACCCTGCAGGTCCATTTCACGTTGGCAGTGAAAGTCCATAACACTTATGACTTCACAAGCAAAGAGTGATGCCTAGTCACACATCAGTGCTACCCAAGTGAAAGTAGAAAGTTGGAGAACAACTTTCATCCTACAATCCGTGAATGGTGTTACAGCGAATGTATAATTCCTTTGTCACTGATATCCCGAATGAACTCGAGGCATGGAATAGTCATCCTGTCAACGTTCATTCACTTCCTTGATCTCAGAGTAGACTGGAAGAGATATGTATGACATCAGTATCATATACTGATTCACACATGCGTGCACGCCTTTCTCAATCCTACTCATCAAGTGGCCATGGATATCAAACTCCCTCAGGAGGGACAAATCCCATATCTATCACTCACCCCTCAAAAGCCCCATGTGTCAAAGCCACCCAATCATCACCTTTATAACAACCCATGTTTCAGGACTACGTTTGATGATGTCAAAGTGTGCCCAACGACATGTGTTGAGTGTAGTGATTTCAGGTCTAAGAATCACACTCACCACCATCACTGTGAGTACTGACTGTGACTACCATCTCATGGTTCCATGTGTCAAACTCATGGTGGGTATGTCCGGTATCTTGTTCTCTAACAAGTACCTATGTGTTTGGTTTGATATCTCTATATCATGACTAATGAGATTCTGTCATCAACCAAAACCACAATCTAGTCTTGTGTGTCATTGCTGTCTATCTACCTTCCACAATGACATCCGACTAGGGACATAACAAGAATGTACAAACTCTTAGCATCCGTATGATCTCATCGTTCAGGTCATGAACCTGAAGGCATACGTCATTGAGTACTGTCATTCTCTAGACATTCAATATGTTCTATCACTATCTCATATGACTGAACCAGAAAGAATTGGAAGCTCGCCTTTGATGTTTATCAAATCAATCTTAATGTAGCCCACCAATCATCCCATGATTGGCTCTCAGGGCATACATACCAACAGACTCCCACTTGCACTGCGAGCCAATCACCCATGAATCATATTCATAGTGATGTTCAGACATGTCCCACATGTCACTGTGCTCTAGTGCCAACTTAGTGAGTAATGGCAACACCTTGCCAACGTTTGTATAAATTGCATGTCTCTCATCTCTTCGTTGTACGTCACACGTATGAGATGGAGTTGTTGTAATATGCGATCTAGTATTCCATTGCTAACCTTTAGCCACATTGCCTGATCAAGGATTCCAAACTTGTCATCAATGAGTGGAATATAAGTTCATCTCATGAACTTTCAGATCCATATAGTATCCACTGCTGTTCACTAACACATAGATACTCAGCTTTTCCCTTTTAAATGGCTTTATTGGAACACTTCCAATCAACAAACATTCACTTTTATACATCTCATATATATTTTGCGATTAATTTTCTGTCCTTTCGAAAGTTCGCATCAATGTAACTCTTTACATTAAACTCTTCCTTATCTCCATAGAACTAGTACTTCACAAGCACTTATCAAGTTCTCATGGTATTCCAGTAACATTTACTGGAAGCAGACAGACATCCACTCGTCATGTCACACATACGAGTTATCAGGATGAGCACATCATATTGCCATGTCCTACATACAAGATGATGAATGCATTTTATTCTTGCCATGTCATACATGCAAGACAATGGGATGATTACATACATTATAGATCTATATCTATTCTTAGTGTTCCCATTCTTCATAAGAATTGGACACTTGGCCTTGGGATACTAACTCCATGTAACATGGACAAGTTTTCTCCCACTTAATCTGTGCATACTGAACACTTCAGTACAGATTGCCAATGTATGCTTTCTCTTTCAGGTCAAGAGATTTTCGAGAACTATCTCTAGAGATCTCTATTCCTATCACATAGGAAACATCTCTATCTTCCTTAAAGATAATTTCCACTTTTCGGATTTCCAATCTAGAACATTTCCATTTCACATCAATATGTGGAATGTGAACACGCTCCCACTAAATCACAGATCCCTTCTTTATCTTTGACATATCAGTCAAACCCTTTGACTATATCATCAAAATAAAGATCCAATTTTGAGTTACTTGAACACAATCAATCACATTGATTAGTCCATTGTAACTTATAGACTTCATTTGCATTAGTGGATTCATAAACCTTATAGGCTGTGTCACGTACACATCCTGGTTTTATTCCTCATAGGAATGCGGTTTTAGTATCCATATGCCAAATGTCTTAGCCATTAAGTTGCAAGCATCATCCTTCTCAAAATGTTATCCATGTGTCTTAACACTTAAGATTCATCTGCACTTATGGATATGGTCCAATGAGTGCTACCATCAAGGTCATACCTTATGGTTCACATGGAAGTCATTTCGGATGTAATGGTTTTAAACCATAACTCAAGATTCGGTTCCTCATATTCATCTTGATAGTTGACTCATCACATGAACAACTCATCACATAGATAATTTGAGGTGTATCTGTTAAAGATATAAGAACTCACAACCCTTGTGATTCTTAATTTCTTTTATTAGTGTGGGGTATTCTTTTATTAAGAAGAATTTAGTTATTTGATAATCATTCTCTAACTCCTTAGAGTATGATTCCTTCTTGATTCAGACATCACCATGCCTTAATCATGAGTTCACTATGATACACTATCATAATCACTCATAAGGATCTCAAACATTTGGTCCAAGTATTTCATTCATTGATCTCATCAAGAATTAATACTTTACCAAATTTGTACTTCATCTATGATAATCTTGAACACTTCAAGAGATTCATATTGGTATTTCTCTAAACACCATTTGAAGTATTAGAATTTATTCCAATAGGTATGTGAATACATCGCATGTATTATACCTAATAGGATAATCATTCTCCCACTACTTTAGTGAAGATTGATTAATCATGTCCAAGATATTCATGTCCCTTACTGGTTCTCTAACCAAAAGAGTCTAGTTTTATCCATCACATGGAAACTAGAAATGAATTTCTCATGATTAATGCTAATTAAATTGTTTGAGTTATCTATAACTTTTAGATATCGTCTTATCTTATGCATATCAAATATCACAAGATAAATAAGGCATTGCCGCAAAGATCACATCTTTATAAATTGAAACATCTCTTTATTAATTGCTATCATTGTCATACAATATGCAAAAATAAAGTGTTTCTATCTATTGGCAAGTATGAAATAACAGTTCATAACTGTATTACATGCCTTATTGGCTGAAAATAAACTAAAGTATTCCTATCTATAAAGGCAACACTTGCCCCAAGTAAGAATGCTTTACACTTTACATCTTGATATCATATATCTCAAAAAGTGTTACAAGTTTATTTACATGACACCTTCAAGTAGAGGCTTCAGTCGCCTCCTTCTTCTTTTGTTCTTCCAGGTAGAGAGGACAATTCCTTTTCCAATGTCCTGGCTTTTGACAATGGTGGCAATTTCCTTTCTTGGTCACGCCTCCCTTGGCCTTGAGAGCTGAAGATGGCTTGGACTCCTGGCTAGCTTCATAACCTTTCTTAGTTTTGACCTTGCCCTTGCGCTTGGACTTGCCTTTCTTGCTTGTGATCACCATCACAGCTTTAGGCTTGTCCTTCTTCATCTGTAACTCGGCTGTCCTCAACATGCCCAACAACTCTGACAGTGGCCTATCAAAGTTGTTCATGTTGTAGTTCATCACAAACTGACTGTAAGATTCTGGCAACGATTGCAGTATCACGTCAGTAGCCAACTCTTGGCTCAGTGGAAATCCCAGTCTCTGCAGGTTCTCAACATACCCAATCATCTTGAGTGTGTGAGGACCAACTGGATCTCCTTCTGTCATGACGCACTTGAACATCGCCCTAGAAACATTGTATCTCTCTTGTCGTGCCTGATCTTCATACATGTTCCTGAGATGCAGAATCATCTCTATGACACCCATGTTCTCATGTTGCCTCTGCAACTCATGGTTCATTGAACATAGCATCAAGCACTTTGCATCAATGGCATCATCAGAATGCTTCTTGTAAGCATCCCTTTCTGTCCTTGGTGCATTAGGAGCGGGTTCCTCTGGAATTGGAGTATCTAGGACATAGAGCTTACGCTCTTGAGTGAGAACAATTCTCAATGTCCGATACCAGTCGTGGAAGTTTGTCCCATTTAGCTTGTCCTTGTCAAGGACCGATCGCAAAGAAAAGTTGTTGTTGTTTGTTGCCATTTGAACTATAAAAAGGAAAATATGCAATTTTAGTCCAAAACTCATTTTTGACTTATTTGATTGATTTGTAAGTTTGACGATATAATTAGGCCTTTAATTAATTATCGCTCCCACTATTTTACTTCAAATTGATAGCCCTCACCATAAATTCGGAAGATTGCAGCGTACAACCTTCTAGTGGGCAAGATCCTGAAATCCTAAGTCATGGACCAGCTTGGGCTGTCACCCATAACATAGATCTCTCAGGTAGGAAACTTTTGCCAATTGCATCATATGCAACTCTTGATAAGATGTCATCTACAACTCCTTGCAATGATCATCTCCATGCCTCAAGGCGCTAGATCCTATCTAGGTCACCTTGTTAAGTCCAACCCAAAGCAAACATGATGAATATGCACCCTGCTTGGGTAGACCCATACATTCATCCTTCACGCTTCCACGAGATAGACGGTGCACCACGCTTGGGCGTGCCCACACTTGGTCGATCAAGCTTTTCACGTGTGTCGCATTTGGAAGGCATCTAAAACTTAATATTTAATGAGGGATTTGGTTTTATATACATATACATATCCAATCACCACAATACATAGTACGTATCATATACATGCTATATCCCACAGAAAACATGCACAAACGATAAAAAGCGATGATTATGGCCATCCTAATGTGATTCCTCGAGCCAAGAGGAATCACGGTCATCTAGGTCTACATCACATGCAACCTGTACAAGATGAACTCTGTGCCTTGCCATCCGAGTAGATCAACTCATCACATGAACGATCTGTACTCTCCAGCCGGTCGTCTGGGTGCCACCAGCCGATCGGTTGGCTCCTCCAACCGATCGGTTCGCCTGGTCGTCGTGCATCTCGTCATGTCCGCCACCCGCTCGTTTCGCCCCTCGAACCGGTCATCAACCGATCGGTTCACTCCTTGAACTGACCGTCTGGAAGGTCAACCGATCGGTTCACTCCTTGAACCGGCCGTCTGAGCAGTCGTCTTGATATCCACCGGTCTTTGACATAACAGGAAATAAAATCCTATTCTATTTATTACATTGCTTTAAAAAGGAAACCCCGAGTTACATTCGGGGGGAGCAAAGGTAGGAAAGAATCTCGAATTATTTCGAGTTACATCAGGAATAAGAGAGGGAAGATCGGTGCGCAGACCGAGATGCAAACAACCACAAACAACCCCACACAGATAGGGGTTTATAGGCCATAATCACGGTACACACATCCACCACAAAACTCGTTTAAGGGCGACGCGTATCAAGTGCATTAATAATACATATCATATATGTAATTAGGGATTTGTGGATTTAGGATTGGACATGCATAAAGCCGATATTATTCGCATCGTATGCAATAAATAAAGGCGAAAAACCAAAATCGATCATATCGATATTCCTAAAATATAGAACAGTTGACGTGGCTCTGATATCACTGTTGGGTTCTAGGGGAGACAGAGAAGGCAGCGGAACCAAAACAATTTCTCCCCAACCCATACCGAGGAAACGCGTCAACGTCTATATAATAGGAAAGGATGGTTTGCGGAATCATACCTTGTCCCGAGGCTTGCTCGGCGACAATACCTCGCGCAATGTACAGTCTTCAACTCCGGACTTCGACGGTGTCTGTGCAGCTCCTGGTCGCACCGGGACTGACAACTCCTACTCGAACCGGACTGTCGGATGACAGTTGTCCTCCTAAGCGGCAGTGTCCTCCCGCCTCTGTAGTAGTCCACACGGACCACCTGGAACTCCACTCTCCTTGTCCCACAAGGAAGTGGAAGGAGTCGCACCCTCCTGTTGACGTACTAGTCGCCAACACGCTCTCCTGCCTCCTGTTGCAACTACAGTTGTCCTTCCCTTGCTGCACCTCCCTTTTGCGGGAAGCACTTGCTCGGGCTCTCTCACGGTTACCAAAACCAGAGAGAACGACAACTTGCAGAGCAACTGGTTGCACTGAGCTGTACTTTGAGAAGCCCCCAATACCCCTATATATAGGAGAGTCATGGGACAGGGTTCTCCATCCCGGGCAATGCGGGACTAAAGCAGGAGTAGAAGGGTTCGAGAATTTTCCACAAAAAGCAACCGGTTCGCAACTTGAAATGATCGGTTCACAACTGAACCGATCGGTTCGGCCATTGAGCTGATCGGTTGGACCTGAGCCGATCGTTTGGGGCACTCCAACCGATCGGTTGGTGCCCTGAACTGATCGGTTCATGGTCCTAATCCGGCTCAAAAAGACTTTCCTTGTTTCTTTCCCAATTGGTATCGAATACCAATATTATTCCCAATCGAATTGGGCAATTTTTGAAACGAAAGGAAAATTCTTGCGGACATGACTTTCCCAACTGGTCGGTTGCACCAGTTGAGCCGATCGGTTCAACCCTTGAACTGGTCGTTTCAACCTGGGCATGAGCCGATCGGCCTGGACACTCCAGCCGACCGGTTCAGCACCTCAGTCGACCGGTTCATTACATGAACCGATCGGTTGGGAGCACAAGTTGGGCAAAATCAGTCAATTGCGATTTCAATCAATCCGATACTCCAATCAATGCGTCCAACACCTTGAACCATACGATATTGAGCTATCGACTGATTGAGTGTTTAATTGAACTACTATACTCCTTTAGTAATCAATCTAAACATTGTTTTGTGGACAAAACTCCTCTTCCAGGTTAAATCCTATGTGTGTGACCCTACAGGTCCATTTCACGTTGGCAGTGAAAGTCCATAACACTTATGACTTCACAAGCAAAGAGCGGTGCCTAGTCACACATCAGTGCTACCCAAGTGAAAGTAGAAAGTTGGAGAACAACTTTCATCCTACAATCCGTGAATGGTGTTACAGCGAATGTATAATTCCTTTGTCACTGATATCCCGAATGAACTCGAGGCATGGAACAGTCATCCTGTCAACGTTCATTCACTTCCTTGATCTCAGAGTAGACTGGAAGAGATATGTATGACATCAGTATCATATACTGATTCACACATGCGTGCACGCCTTTCTCAATCCTACTCATCAAGTGGCCATGGATATCAAACTCCCTCAGGAGGGACAAATCCCATATCTATCACTCACCCCTCAAAAGCCCCATGTGTCAAAGCCACCCAATCATCACCTTTATAACAACCCATGTTTCAGGACTGCGTTTGATGATGTCAAAGTGTGCCCAACGACATGTGTTGAGTGCAGTGATTTCAGGTCTAAGAATCACACTCACCACCATCACTGTGAGTACTGACTGTGACTACCATCTCATGGTTCCATGTGTCAAACTCATGGTGGGTCTGTCCGGTATCTTATTCTCTAACAAGTACCTATGTGTTTGGTTTGATATCTCTATATCATGACTAATGAGATTATGTCATCAACCAACACCACAATCTAGTCTTGTGTGTCATTGCTGTCTATCTACCTTCCACAATGACATCCGACTAGGGACATAACAAGAATGTACAAACTCTTAGCATCCGTATGATCTCATCGTTCAGGTCATGAACCTGAAGGCATACGTCATTGAGTACTGTCATTCTCTAGACATTCAATCTGTTCTATCACTATCTCATATGACTGAACCAGAAAGAATTGGAAGCTCGCCTTTGATGTTTATCAAATCAATCTTAATGTATCCCACCAATCATCCCATGATTGGCTCTCAGGGCATACATACCAACACTTCCACCTCCATACATCTACCAAGCTGCTGTTCAGGGCGGAATCAAGGAGAAAGGAGGCCACAGACTCCAGAAGATCAAGGAGGACGACCCAAAAATGAGATATGGCCCATACAAAGGCTAAGGAACGAGAGCCACCTCTTCTCTATGGGCTAAATCTCTTCTTATTTTCCTTTCTTCTAATGTTCTCCTTAGTTTCTATACAAATGATGTTCTTCCATCTTTTTTCGGTGCCAACTATACTTGTCTATGTCTAGTTGAGCTCCTTCTTTGCTATGTAGCCTGCTTTGGGCATATTTATGTACTTTTACCTTAAGCAAGCAGTTTTATTTCAGATCTAGTAAGTTTTCTGTTCTATCTTCTCTTTCTGGTTATTATTGCTAGTTTGGTTGTTCTCTTTCTTTCTTAAACTTCTATTTCTGCTTATATCAAGAGATTTTTTGTAGAAATAGATAAGAGAAGGTAGTTTGGATCGGAATCTGAAAGGAGGACGGTTCAAGGTGATTTGTGCAGAATCGTAGACTTGGGCACGGTCGGGCCCACTACCAGGTTTTGCCCAGATCACATACGTTCCTAACATCTCATAATATTCTATTATTGAGATTGTATCTATAATATTCTAGGGTGTTGATTTGTCATCCTCGAAAGAGGTTTCATATGACTGATGGGTTTTAATCACGCTGTGCGAAAGCGAGTGGGATGACCTCACATGAACAAATATCACAGTTAGTACTATGATAGGAACAGATATCACAGTTAGTACTATGTCTGGATGTAGGTTACTTGCAGGGGTGTTCGAGGGTTGTCTACACCTGAGAACGGATGTATAGACTGCCAACTTGTGGTTACATAGCCAGGAACTCATTCTCTTTGATTAGTACAATCCGACCGACTCTGCTTTGTTTTCTTTACTTTGCTTTGTTTCATTTTGTGACATTTTGCTAGACGTGTTCTAGTTTCATACTTTTATCAACTATCAGATTGGCTTATCTGACTTAAGAGCGAGATCTTAAACGTGTTAAATGTACCCTCGTCTATGTTTTCGACCCCGTACTTCTACTTTGACCCTATAACAAGGTTGTGGGGGTCCTTGAATGTTTCGGGTTATAAATTCAAAGTTCGATCCTTCTGAGTCCGCGTCTTTTCAGACGGACGATTTTGGATTATCAGGAATGCACCAAGGACATACACCATCGAGGAGATTCTCGCAGAAGTAAATAGATTATGATTTTCATCTATTTATTTTTTAGGCCTATTGTTGGGGTATGTCCCCCTTATTGTGTCCGAACATTTGGTTACTATATCATATACATCTTCGTTCCTGGTTTTAAACTTCATGGTATCATTGGTGCTCCTGATGGTGTTGATGCATTGATCTGACGTTGCCTGTATATCCTTAGATTAGTATGCTGCACTAGATGCAATTAAATTTTCATAAAAAATAGTCTTTAGATACAAATGAGTTGTTTATTTGCGGAAAGGATGGAAAAGAAACCCAACAATCACGTCGTGGTCTCGGCTTCCTCGATTATCAATTATCATACATGTGCACGACCAGATGGTCAGACGAGACAAGTAGGTGTAGGTGAAAGGTGATTGCGGTGGCTCCCTAGGTCTCCCTAGTCCTCAAAATTGTTCAAAGGATCATGATGAACAAGGAGGACCATGGTACACGCTCATTGGCTGGGGGGGGGGGGGGGCGCTAGCTTACGTCGAAATCCAACACTTTCTTAGCATCATACGTGCTTGTTTTGGCGGGCCCAAACCATACGTCTCTAGACTTTCTAGCTCCAAAGCTCACAATGACTTTATGGATATTGTTTCATATTTATATAATTTTAAAATATGTTCTGGCCGATACAAACGTTTGAGCTTTAAAGTGGGCATCTGTTCTTCTCACCTTTTCCGGTGACTAGTTTGGGATGTCTCTTCTTCTTTCGTTTGATTGGTGGCGATACTCGATCAACCATCTAACCTTTTTTTTTTTTCCTCATTCCCAGGAGTCGTACAACACCTTCCTTCTTTCCTTCCTCTGTCCGTGTTCTTCGGCGTGACCGGTTTCCTAATCATGGAATGCGACTCGGCGTCCTTTCCACTGGTCCTCGACTCCGATTCCTAATTGAGAGCTGAAGAAGATTATCTGGACTACATTCTATCAATGAGGGGCGAGTCAAGAAGCACGCGACGCCGTCCGGTTGGCCGTGGTTGGCCCGTAAGCATTATGGCGAGAATTGATGGCGTGTAGGCGTGCGGCGTGATTTGGATTTCTCACAACTTCTTCGTTTCACCAGGCTGGCCTAGTCTTGAGCTTCCAGCCTAGTGTCTAAACGTGGGGAAGACATCAACACATGCACGGCATAGTCTTGAGCTTCCAGCCTAGTGTCTAAACGGTCTAGATCGATTGGCTGAAATTCGAACGTGTGTGAGTATAAGATCTAATTGCAAAGACAAAAATTAGAAGTGTGGTGAAGAAATTATAGAGATACGTGAAGTCTGTTTCATTATTTTCAGCAACTCACTTTATCTCGATCACTAGTCCTAGATTATATATATACATTTATCCGAGGGCATGCCATCACATATTCGCATGTGCTCTAAACCATTCACTCATATGGATGTCTGTATCAACTGGACTCGGCTGAACGCTACGGGCGTCTTGACTCTTGTATAAAAGCGAGTAACTGCATTCATACGCGTTATTTCAGTACTTTTGCCAACCGTTGTAGTCCGTATTGTCTCCTTCTAAACCAAGTGTTTCTAGTTGAGTGCAAGTAGATACCAAAGGATGCCATGTGAGCCGTAGGGGCATAAGATATGAGGCAGTTTACATTGTTTAGTTTAACGGGTTTTATTAGTTATTTTGAAAAACCACACACACCCACACGGCGTCCTAGTTCGTGTGTTGGAGATATGCTTGTATACTGTAATACAATAACCGGATACGTGACGAGATATATTGCAAAGTGTTACTGACGAGCATATAAGATCAGAATAGAACTATAAGCAGATAGAGAGAGTGTACCTGATTGAACTTGAAAAATTCTCACAGAATATGAGGGAACCGCCAGGCTAAGCCGACCAAATCTACTATGAAACAAAGATACATTCTCTAATTTTAACATTAAATCAAAGAAAACCACAACCGAAGGAATAGATTTAAGGATTGATGTAAGACCGAAAGGTCTCAAGTTCAAAACTCCCCGACCACGGGATGAATGAATGGCCAATTTAAAAAAAAAAAAGAAGGAATAGATTTAAGAACATGTCTCTACAACTACACCGCTCCAAAATATTCTGGGTAGATGCCCTCTATCAAAAGTGCAACAGTGGTAACTCGTAAGCAGTTCGAAAAAGACAGCTCGATAGTTGTCACATTCCAACTTTTTTTTTTCCTTCTTCTTCTTTTTCTCTTTTTTTGTTCTTCTCTTCTTTTCTTTTTCTCCCGTCTTTTAATCGAAAGATAATTCACAGAGCCGCTGCTGCGTTCCTTGTTCTCCCGTGGCATTGGTAGCAAGATACATGGGGAATTCATACCCCTTGTTGCAGCGACAGCCAATCCTATAAGGTTGGCCATGTGAGGCCCAATTGGGATGACATCACACATGACCAATACTCTCCCTCCTTAAAAGAGATATTTTCATCATTTATGTAGCTGAGCTATTCATAGATGTCTATCTTATATTGTGTCACTCCTTCGGTCATCACGTCAAAAATATCCTTCACGTTATGGATCTTCTTCAGTATCAACAACTTCTTATCTACCACGTCAAAGAGTCAACGATATCTCACATCAATTGCTTTATCTGTGTATGATGCATTGTGATCTTGCTCAAATCAATACATTCTGACTATCACAAAAAATAGTCAGGTCAACGTGATTCATGCCTAACTCCCCTCACAACTGAGAGTATTTCATTTGCCTCCGCTGCTAAAATGTTCTCTACCTCTATAGTAGAAAACACAACACACTTTTGTAACTTGGACTATCGATATATGTCTCCCCTTACAATACTGAAACATACGTAGAGGTGGACTTCCTTTGATCAATATCACATACCATGCCAACATCAAGAAGCCTTTCAAAATTGGTTTTGAATAACCAAATATCAAACATATGTTGTTAGTGAGTGGTAAATATTTAAAAATCCACTTGAATTCCTTCCAGAGATCTTTCTCAGAGATTTAGATAAATCTACTCACAACACCAACTGCATGAGCAATATTAGGACGGGTGCACACCTGTGACGCCCCGTCACGTTAAATGAGATTACTCAAAGTAAAACACACAATCAACTACTCATTAACCACATAACTGGAAAAGCGGGTAAATTAAAACTGATTTAAACATTACCATCATGTTCAGAGATATTTACATAAAGGTCCAACAACTTGCATATTACACATACCATATCAGGTATATACATGTGTGCCCAGTGGTCTCAGCCATGACCTATATACAAAAGAAATATTCTTCATATGCATGCCATATACAAACATCAACACACTTGCCAAAAACTCGACTGGATGTACATATCATCTACAAAATATCCCTTACCTGAACCTGAGAGTACAAAGACACCTAGGACACTATAACTACTAGCCAACCTTATGCTTCTACTGCTCTCCAAGCTACTCTTCCTCACCACCTCGATGCATAACGTCCTCGATGGTCACCTAAAAGATGTGGTGACTCACGAGGTGAGACCAACGTCCTAGCGAGAGATATTACTCTAAAAAATAGTTATTGATTACGACATATTATATGATGTTAAACTAATTAAGAAGATTAAACAAATTAAGCAAGTTAAACTTATAGGCATAGCAATGTGCATGATTAACAAGATGTAGAATGGAACAGATAAGAATATCATTTGATAAATAGTTAACTACTCTTACTGGATATGTAACAACTAAGCAATATAAGAAACAAAGTAAGGGCTAACATCTAATGTGAATCATGTTTAACCCTAAATAAATATACTACACAACTAGATTATGTCTTTTATTAAGCCCTGAGAAGTTTGACGTATATACTCAGACTCCAAATGACCACTGTTAAGTCAAGATATGTGTTGTATAAGATCTAGGAGATCCAGAATCCTAAGATCTCATCCGTCCTCGCTCAGTATGAGTCAGCGACAATGGCATGTATAGTCCATCTGCAAAACAACTTAGTTCATCCTTGGTATATAGGTCACATCACTAGTAACCAGGGTATACAAACCCTATCATCGAGGTATAACCGCAGTTGTCCTCAATCACATCACATATACTGAATCATAATCATAAGAGATATGGCCTCGACCATTCTCCTGTCGAGGTATGACCACAACCCTCCTCAAAAGCATGCATATACTCAATAGTATATGATTTTGAGCTTCTATTAGAGGAATAATCATTTAACCATTCAACAAATCCTAACACTGGAATGGATCTACGACACATGGCACTACATGATTAGGGTTTCACTAGATTAGTAAATGCCAATTGAGTGGCTTAAGACTACATCAATCAAGTTTCATACAAACCCTAAAAGAGCTCTACAAAATATGGGTATGTTGCAACTTTAGAAGATATAAAACATATGAAATATAATTCTATTCTCATCATCATAGGATACCAATCCTTGTCACAACATGAAGATGATCACACCTCTATAAGGTTCAGCCATGCCCAAGGTCATTAAGACCATCACATCATTCCATGTAATAACATCATTATCTTTCCATGTCTTACCAAAGACTCATCAACCATCACCATACATGTAACACTAAAGTTTGGCATAATATTGCTTTGAAGAGTTTATGGATGGCAACACATTAGGGTTATGACAACGTTGAAAGAGTATTGCTCATCATACCATCCATACAAGGAATCTATATATGATTAACCATCATCACCTATTTGTATTAGGGTTAGGTTCAATAAGATAAGTTGAATTAATGATACAAATCAGCAATCAAGGATAAACCCTAATTCTTAGAATTCCCTTTAAATCATGAAAGTAGAAGGTTAAACATAATCATCTGAATTCCATACAACCCAAAACTCTTGACTCAAACTCAAAGGACATAGAGTCAGGAACCTCATCGACCACTAGGGTCAGAAAACTTAGCGAACACTAGGGTTAGATATCTTAATGACCACTAGGGTTAGATATCTTAGCGACCACTAGGGTTAGATATCTTAGAGACCACTAGTGTTACAACCTGAATTTTGGGGTTCATATGGTTTGAGATGCAATTTCTCCAATAATTTGTATGATTATGAAATTGTATGATTTATGTGTAATGAGTGGATTTCTTTGATAATATTTCCTTTAAATATATGATTTCATGGACCTTATTACGTTAGTGAGTCCAAGTTGATAAAAAGAGAAAGAAAACTGAAGGAAATCAAATAATGCATAAATAAGAAAAGAAATTGAGAAAATAATGGAAGTATGAGAAATATGTGGAAAGATGTATGATTGAATCATCATGGATGAGATTTCATATCCACAAGGTTTATAATGGTAAAAGGAATCCAAATAAAGAATATAAAAGAATAGGAGAGAGGAAATATGCATACAATATGCCTTAATAAGTAATAACTTGTGTTTGAAGAAAACTCTCTTATAATCTCGAATTTGAGTCCCAAACTTTGCACACATGAAGCTTAAGTCATTATGGACTTCCTTTAAAATTTGGGAATGATTGGATGAAAGAGGAGAGATTAATGCATTTGTTAAGTTTCCCTAAAGTGAAGGGTTAACTAATATGTTAATGTGAATTGTCACATTTCGATTTGAACGAGGAATCTAGAGCCCGACCCTTTCCAAGTATCACACACTCCCAGGACCCTTAGATCATAGATTGACGATCCATAGATCGTCTCCCAGCTCCAACCAGATCGGGAAGGTTGGCTACATTAGTTGTTACAACCCCAATTTTACATATGTTTTCATAATCAAAATGTATTAATTTTGGACTTAATTGAAAAGGTTGTATGCTTTGCTTCAAAGGATGGATTTATTTACAATTATTCCTTTGATAGGAATTTCGTGGTTCCTATTATTATGTTAATCCAATAATGGATATAAAAGATAAGAAAAGAAGAAAATTCCAAATAGTAGAAAAGATACAAGATAATGAATATTAAGCAAAGTATTTGTGAGAAATACATGGAAATCTCTAGAAAAGTGGCATTAATGGCCACAATTGAGTAAATTTCGTTTACATATGATTTCTCATGGAAGAAATAGAAAAGAGGAAAAAGGAAATAAAAGGATATAGAGAAAATCCTCGAAAAGAGATATTTTAATAGAGAAATAAGTATGATAATGAGAAAATGAAGAAAGTAATGCATCTATGATTTCTTGGGATCTAAAGAGTCCCAATGAACAAGAAAAAAGAGAAAATGCAAAATAATACAAAATAAGAAGATAATGTGATACACAATTAATGAATTTGTGGTATTGTTAAAAAGAGGTACTTTCTTCTATGAGGAAGTATAATTTCGTGGCCAATGGATTAAAAGCCAAGTACAAAGAGAATAAAAGAGGTAATTTTTGAATTCCTAAATATCCAAAGAATATAGTTTATCTAAGAAGATAATGAAGAGAGAAAAGATTTCTTCTTAATGAAGGGTTATGATTCCTATTGGGAAGGGCTTTGTTTCTTCATGGGCAAGCATCCTAGGGCTTTGCTACCCTCCCCTATATAAGGGGTAGCACCCTTGGCCGAATCCAAGAGGATCCTATGCATCCTTCTCCCTTCTTGTTCCTTATTTTCACTCAAAACCCTAACATAGGGAGTAGTACAACCCCTAGAGAAATGAGGATCCGTGTAGGGGCTTTGATGGAAGCACAATGCCCCACGTTGCCAGAGAGAAACCCAACCATCGTCACTGTGCCCTAGCCTAAGCACAATAGCAGCAACACGGCTGCAAGGCCGGCCACGAGTTGTAGACCCAACCAGCATGAGCCAGTCACTCTGGCCGTGAGTGGAGGGCATCCCTGGATGCATGGAGGTGCGATGGAGGTAGGCAAACCTTCCCTGGTGGCTGTTGGGGTCGAGCAAGGGGAGGAGAAGCCGCACCAACCCCTACAATCGGTGGTTTGGAGGTTGAAGACAACCTATCGGCTGTTGGACAAATGTACCCCTCCGGGGTATGAAGGGTCAGCGACTTACGCAAGGACAATAGCTTAACTTGGGTTATGTTCTCAGCTGGGCGACGTGTTGCATTGGATTGCTGACATGTCAGCATCCCATTGGTCCAAGTAAGTGAATTATTGCAAAATTCGTATCTTTTTATTGGTAGATCGGAATGGTACATATAATATACGTATTTTTCTCAGAAAAATGCGAGTAATCCAATAAAAATAGATTTAGAAGCTAATTCCTCTTGTAATTCGAAAAGTAGTGGAAGTTATCAACTTTAATGCATTAATGATTACAAAACCCTAATTTAAGATGATCAATGTATCGAGAAGGGTTATATGGATGATTTAAGTTGATATTAACATGTTGATTATAAAAAGACGCATTAGATCTAAAAGGATGAACTTTATGCGTAATTTGATTAATTTAGGGTTCCATGTACATAAATGAGCTTTAATGGGCCTTGAAACCCTAATGTTAGTAATTATGATTCTTAATGGCTTTAATTGGTCAAATTCATGTATAAAGCTGAGATTTGATGGTTCTAAGCTATTTTGAGTATAAAAGTTCCTAATTGTGAATAAATACCCTTAATTTGGTAATTAGGGTTTTCTAATGGTTTAATGTGCTATTAGTGATAAATGGAGTTCATATGTGAATTGGACCATGATGAATTATGAGTTGTTAATCTGGAAGAAACCAAAGATGATGATTGGCCTTAATGATAGTGTCATGAGTTAAAAGGATAAAAATGGTAGTTTTAATGTAAAATAGGCATAAGAGACTTAATTGACTTTTAATTTTTCCTATCATGTTGAAATTAGGGTTTTGTGAACTAAAAGGGCATTAAAAGTGATAAAAGCGTTATGGAGGCTAAAACCCTAATAAAACCTAAAGTTGGCCTAGAAATCCTAAGGTAGAATCCAAGCCAATCTTGAGAATGTTTTGGATAAAACAATGACACTTGGATGTTATGCCTTAATTTCAGGATATTGTTGATTGTTTTTTTTATTTTTCTTGAATATTATTGCTTGGACATCAAGTTTCTCTAGATCAGGTATGTGGTTACGCTTATGGTTAATCGCATTGGTTTCACGGTGATTCCCGGATGTTTTATCAGTTTCCTGAAAATAACTGCTTGGATGACTTTTATTTCATGCAACTATATTATCATCAGAAAGATATATACATGACTAGCTCAGATCCTAGTCCTCCTTTGTGGATTTGCTAATGATGAGAAGGGTAACTTGGTACAGGGCCTACTTGTTAAGTAGGACATCAGGTTATCATGAGTTAGGAATTGGGCTACCCACGTGTAGTGCCATGCGACTCTTTAGCACACAATGAGTTAAGGAGTGGGCTATCTATGGGTAGTGCCATGCGACTCAACCCTAGAAATTGATTCACCTATTAGGTAGGATCATGAGGGGTTTAATGGGGATCTACCATAAGGAAGATAGCATCCAGGTCCACTGCAGGGACAACACAGAGGCTAGGATATGTATGGATTGAGTAGTTATGCTTAAAATGTAAAGTTGTTTGTTAAATCCTAATTGGTTGCAATATGTTGTTACAGTTAATTGCACGATTATTGTTTCCCCCACATATCGACATATTCATTTATGCTGATCGACATTTTGTTTGTCGACGTTTTAGGTACAAATTGAAAAGGACAAACAGTAAAGTGGCATATTGTGAAATTAAGAAATAAAGTGCAAGGAGGATTAGTTAGAATAGAGTCCAGATGTGGATAAAAGTTAGATATCTAAGTTTTTGAAAAAGGTATGCAAAGTTTTATTTTATTCCAGCTTTCAGTATAGTCATAGTAGAATTTAATAATTATTACTGATTATTTGTGGAACCTATGATCCGGGAAATTGGGATAACGACTCTGACCTCTTGGTCTTCCTTAATTGGGGGTTACCGGGAGGCGGGGTTGTTACATTTGGTATCAGAGCATTGGTTCCTCATTTAATATTTAGTAATTATTAAATTTTACAAATTGCATAGAACTGAGGGAGTTATTAGAGTATTTTCTGAAAGACATAGGTGTCTAGAAAAGGATCATGTCCGGGGGCTGGCAATATTTTCCTCCGTACCGCTAGTCAGAATACAAGGACTCCCAGATTTGTGACTGTCTGGCCAATGTCTCAGGATTTGACTCAAAATAAGATACCTTTAGGACTCTCTCTTCTTGTTCATCCCTTCTCAACTCAAATGATGTTAAGGATTTTAAGGATTAGGGTTTTCTCTCTCTTCCTCACCCTCTTAAGGTATGGGTAAAGTTGATAAGGTTTAAGGAATCCTCCACCAAATTAATGAAAAGCATGTAAATAAGATGTCATGGACATAAGGTTAATAGTTTAAGTGTAAACTAAAGAATAGTTGCATGCTTAGGTCATATGACATATGTTGTCATGCTCTCAGGAGAGACCTGAGCCTAGACCTTCTTGTTAGGAGGATAAGTAGAGAGAGTTAGTCTTGGAGGTAGAGACCTCCATTAAAGGTAGAGACCTGGTACATCCTATGAGGATGATGCTAACCCTAACCCTAAGTGGTGGTTAGAGAGGGATGACACGATGAGTTAGATGTCATGGTAGACCATGTGTGTGGGTGGACGTGATTTTGGTTTGGATACTCATGATGATATGAGCCATGTGAGGTTGGTTGACCTAGTACCTTGGCAACCCAACCCTGGGAAGGGTCGCACATGTTAGGGTGAAAGATAACTCCTTCATTGATGAGGTTAGTGATGACCATATAGAAACCCTATGAGCTTATATGAGCATGGCAAAGTTGCACCCAAAGTACGTCAGTAGGGCTGACATTAGTCTAAAACGCTGACCAAGAGGGTATGTTGGATAGTTTATGAGATAAGCATGAAGAGTTTTTGATAATCTTGGGCGAACATAGGTTTCACCCATGTGGGTGTATGCTGGTAAGCTTGATCCGCCTTCGAGAGAGGACCTCTAGTAGTAAGGTTTTTGTAGGGTTAGCTCTAGAGAGAGAGAGAGAAAGACCTAAGAAAGAAGGTTGGAAGCTTAGACTTCGAGATATGAGGAATAGTTGGGAAGTTGAGGATGATGCGACCTAAGTGGATGGTTATGGTTGCCTCATACATGATCCCTGGAGGCTTATGGTATCTGGGTTGCCTTTAGAGGAATCAAACCCTAGAGAGAGGATAAGGCTGCTGGTACCTATGTTCCTGTGGTATAGGTGTTTACCCTTTTAGGGTTAGAATGAAGAGTTCCTTAGACCCTGAAAAGGTATAGTAATGAGTTGTGAGGCCTTATACCTAGATGGTTGTCCTTGAGGAGGACTAGACTCTGAGGTGTTATTCAAGGGGAATGGTAATAGACAGTACATGTCGTACCTTGTGCATGCTTAGTACATGTTTACAAGGTTGAGCATGCAGTTGGACATCAGAAAGGTGAACCTAGGGTTCCTAGACCTAAGAGGGGAAGTAGTAGTGCTTGATGTACCTGATGCTCATGATGAGATTTGAGTTTCCATAGATCTGAGCATGGAACTCCTCATGTTTAGCAGAATGATAACCCCTGAGATTAAGGTGTATGTTTGATGGACCCCTCTCCTATAAGTTGGTGACATGGGCATGTATGATCTTGGTCCAATATTGAGGAATGAGAACAAGTATGACCTATCATGAAGACCTGGCATTGTTTAGTAGGTGGTCTGCTTACTAGCTGAGTGCCCTAGTAGCTTGATAGGGTTAAGCATGCTCATGTGGATATAAACCTGAGACGTAGGGATGTTTGCGACCTTTGGTCCTATCAAGATGTAGTTTCCTCCCATCCTGGGGGAGGGACCCTTCTGTAGGGTATGGATCAACTTTTGTTGGGTTTGAGGAAACCCTAAGAGGTCTCATAGAATATTGAGAAGCTAAGTGGAGAGTACATAGTATAAGAATGAACCTATAGACCCATAGATAACCATCTCCAAGTGCATGTGGATGTGTTACCATGGAGGTAACCAGTATGGGGCCTGACCGAGGCAGGTAGGTTGCCTTGACCCCTATGAAAGGATGTGAGTCAGAACCTAAATGCTGAGAGAGATGATGAAGACTTGGGTAAGGTTTCAAGTTAGATATGTGCTATGTTATAGACTCCTAAGTCTATTCTAGGGTCAGGTAGGGATAAGACCGATGGAAGTAGGAGTTGCCTAATTCCCTAGTTGCACATGACCATAGGGTTGAGAGGTAACAACTATCATTGAATGAGGGCCATGGGTTAGGAGATTGATCACCTTCATGAACTCATGGGACACAAAGAGCATATGAGGAGGGCACTCTCTGGATGCATAAGGGAAGAGGGATGACCCCAAAAGTGTCGGCACCCTACAGACCTAGAGGAGATGACTAAGGATTGTGTGTGGACCCAAGTAGGTTCGAGATCAGTTTTCCATGGAAGTAACTTTGATATCGAGATGATCATGATGTAGAGACATATGTTGCATGTTTCAACTTAGATTTGAAGGTGTACTGGCAATGTGGGATGTACCATCTCTACTCTTGGAATAGGAAGAACTTTGTGTTTGGACGACCGCTAAATGCTTATTTCCTCTAGTTATGGGAGTGAGAGATAGGACAATATGCATACCATACACCAGGGATAAAGATGATGTGAGTGGAAACATTTCTATGAGGTATGAGGATAGAGGTAATAGCGTACCCTTGTGGAGTGTATGATATGTGGATGGCTTACAAACACCAAGAGAACTAAGGTAGTCATCTTATGAGGATGTTTTTATCATGAGTTATGTGGAACTTATGAACTATACAAGGTAGAGTTTGATAACCAAGAGGATGAGCTTAGAGTTTTCTTGATGAATATAAACTTAGAGTTTGAGATGAGATAATAAGTGGAGTACATGGAGGTGTATGTCTTCACTGTTACCTAGCACCTAAGGATGTGAGGTGGTAATGGATGCTCTTGTTGAGATGCAGTTGCCTAGTCTAGCTAGTGGAAAGGCTGGGAGAGGTGGTTAGGTGAACCCTAAGTTTGAGAGATATGTTTGGTTAACACTTAGATATAACAAGATCTATTAATCAAGTTAGTGGTTGCTTGCTTAGCCAGCCTAGGGCTTGTGGTGATAGAAAGATGGTTGTAGAACCTCAGATGCACTTCTCTAGAAAAGAAGGTGATGAAACCCTGACTAGAGTGTTTTAGGGTTTCTGAGGAATCGACCTTAAGGAATCATGACATACAGGAG
Source organism: Alisma plantago-aquatica (assembly GCA_963693085.1). NCBI lineage: Eukaryota > Viridiplantae > Streptophyta > Magnoliopsida > Alismatales > Alismataceae > Alisma > Alisma plantago-aquatica. The sequence continues at coordinate 888,823,179 of OY856414.1, read as the reverse complement.
ATCATGATTTCAAGTTCACCATACACTGTGGTACTACTAAGATAATAAGTTGTGGTAGTACTTTGGATGCCTAAGATGAAGTTGCATGAGGCTTGTCTCCATGCATGCCAGGAGGTGAAGGACGAACACTAGTAACCCAATGAGTTGATATAGAGGATAAAGAGTCCCTGAGAGGGAATGGGAGTTCATCACTATATATGTTGTGGTGAGTCTCCCTAGACCAAGGAAGGTCAAGATGCAATATGGGTTACATTCGATCACCTTACCTAGATGACATAATCTAAGAAAAGAGAGAGTATTGTCGGGAGACAGATCTAGTTGAACTACATGTAAGAGATATGGTTCAACTATACCATGATACGAGTTCAAATGTTCTTGAATATGACCTAACAGTTTACTTCCATGAGGTGGAAGTAGATACATGAAGAACTTGATATTAGTACAATTATCACCCCTAAATAATTGTTAGTATGATCCAGATTAGAGGGTCTAATGAGAGCATGTGTGCTCATTCAGGGTGATACATGCGGGGCAGTTCTTTCCCTATGAGAGAGGTGATGATAACCACCATAGCCAATATCAGGATATAAAGAAGCTTTGTAAGGGAGGTTGTGTCGGTCACCACTTCATTAAGATAATGTTGGTGAAGGGACCTCATGAAGGTCAGAAAAGGACCACCGTGTGTGCATATGAAGTCGCTTTGGTCATGTGATGGCTGAAGGAGAGCCCAGGGGCGACATGAGTCGTGAGCTGATGCAAAGTTGACTGACATGCAGTTCACTATGGGAGAATATGTGATATAAAAATCTGACCCCTATGAGCTATAGCTGAAAAAGATGAGTCCCCAATACATATGTCCATCTGAGATGGATTGGTGGAGTTACTTATGTTTGACCTTACCCCTCAGGATAATGTGATGAGTGATGAGTTCCATGTGTCTAATTTAGAGCACTATGTGAGGTACCCGAGTCATGTGCTGAGCAATGAACCTAGTGAACCCCAAGGGAGGCAGAAATGTCCCGAGTCACCTGTGAGGATTATAGATGCCAAGGTGAAATGACTCAGAGAAAAGAATATGTGATGATAAAGGTTCTTTGGAAGCACCATGGATAGGGTAAATCCACATAGGGGCCAATGATGGACATGGAAACGTCTTCCTGATTTGTTTGTATGCTTGATGGAATTTTGAGGACAAAATTCTTATAAGAGGGGAAGGATGTTACAACCCCAATTTTACATATGTTTTCATAATCAAAATGTATTAATTTTGGACTTAATTGAAAAGGTTGTATGCTTTGCTTCAAAGGATGAATTTATTTGCAATTATTCCTTTGATAGGAATTTTGTGGTTCCTATTATTATGTTAATCCAATAATGGATATAAAAGAGAAGAAAAGAAGAAAAGTCCAAATAGTAGAAAAGATACAAGATAATGAATATTAAGCAAAGTATTTGTGAGAAATACATGGAAATCTCTAGAAAAGTGGCATTAATGGCCACAATTGAGTAAATTTTGTTTACATATGATTTCTCATGGAAGAAATAGAAAAGAGGAAAAAGGAAACAAAATGATATAGAGAAAATCCTTGAAAAGAGATATTTTAATAGAGAAATAAGTATGTTGAGAAAATGAAGAAAGTAGATGCATCTAGAAGGATAATAAGTATCCTTAAAAAGGAATTTCAAAATCTTATGATTTCTTAGGATCCAAAGAGTCCCAATGAATAAGAAGAATGAGATAATGCAAAATAATACAAAATAAGAAGATAATGTGATACATAATTAATAATTTGTGGTATTATTAAAGAGAGGTACTTTCTTCTATGAGGAAGTATAATTTTGTGGCCAAGGGATTAAAAGACAAGTATAAAGAGAATAAAAGAGGTAATTTTCAAATTCCTAAATATCCAAAGAATATAGTTTATCTAAGAAGATAATGAAGAGAGAGAAGATTTCTTCTTAATGAAGGAACATGATTCCTATTGGGAAGGGCTTTATTTCTTCATGGGAAAGCATCCTAGGGCTTTTCTACCCTCCCCTATATAAGGGATAGCACCCTTGGCCGAATCCAAGAGGATCCTATGCATCCTTCTCCCTTCTTCTTCCTTGTTTTCACTCAAAATCCTAACATCAGGAGTAGTACAACCCCTAAAGAAATGAGGAGCCGTGTAGGGGCTGCGATGGAAGCACAATGCCCCACGTTGCCGGAGAGAAACCCGACCATTGTCACCGTGCCCTAGCCTAAGAACAACAGCAGCAACACGGCTGCAATGCCAGTCGTGAGTTGTAGACTCGGCCAGCATGAGCCAGCCACTCTGGACGCAAGCGGAGGGCATCCCTGGATGCGTGGAGGTGCGATGGAGGTAGGTGAACCTTCCCTGGTGGCCGTTGGGGTTGGGGAAGGGGAGGAGAAGTTGTGCCAACACCTACAATCGGTGGCCGTGCGGTGGTCTGGAGGTTGACGACAACCTATCGGCCGTTGGACGAATATACCCCTCTGGGGTATGATGGGCCGATGACTTATGCAAGGACAATAGCATAACTTGGGTTATGTTCTCGACTGGGTGACGTGTTGCATGGGATTGCTGACGTGTCAGCATCCGATTGGTCCAAGTAAGTGAATTATTACAAAATTCGTATCTTTTTATTGGTAGATCGGAATGGTACATATAATATATGTATTTTCTTAGAAAAATGTGAATTAAAAATAGATTTTGAAGCTAATTCCTATAGCAATTCGAAAAGTAGTGAAAGTTATCAACTTTAATGCATTAATGATTAAGAAACCCTAATTTAAGATGATCAATGCATCGAGAAGGGTTATATGGATGATTAAAGTTGATATTAACCTGTTGATTATAAAAAGACACATTAGATCTAAAAGTATGAACTTTATGCGTAATTTGATTAATTTAGGGTTCCATGTACATAAATGAGCTTTAATGGGCCTTGAAAACCTAATGTTAGTAATTATGATTCTTAATGGCTTTAATTGGTCAAATTCATGTATAAAGCTGAGATTTGATGGTTCTAAGCTATTTTGAGTATAAAAGTTCCTAATTGTGAATAAATACCCTTAATTTGGTAATTAGGGTTTTCTAATGGTTTAATGTGCTATTAGAGATAAATGGAGTTCATATGTGAATTAGACCATAATGAATTCTGAGTTGTTAATCCGGAAGAAACCAAAGATGATGATTGGCCTTAATGATAGTGTCATGACTTAAAAGGATAAAAATGGTAGTTTTAATGTAAAAGAGGCATAAAAGACTTAATTGACTTTTAATTTTGCCTATCATGTTGAAATTAGGGTTTTGTGAACTAAAAGGGCATTAAAAGTGATAAAAGCGTTATGGAGGCTAAAACCCTAATAAAACCTAATGTTGGCCTAGAAATCCTAAGGTAGAATCTAAGCCAATCTTGAGAATGTTTTGGATAAAACAATGACACTTGGATGTTATGCCTTAATTTTAGGATATTGTTGATTGCTTGTTTGATTGTTCTTGAATATTATTGCTTGTACATCAAGTTGCTCTGGATCAGGTATGTGGTTTCTCTTATGGTTAATCGCTTAATTTGGTTTCACGGAAATTCTCAGATGTTTTATCAATTGCCTGAAAATAACTACTTGGATGACTTTAATTTCATGCAACTATAAAGTGACTATGATTATCATCATAAATATGTATACATGACTAGCTCAGATCATGGTACTCCTTTGTGGCTTTGCTAATGATGAAAAGGGTAACTTGGTACAAGTCCTACTTGTTAAGTAGGACATCAGGTTATCATGAGTTAGGAATTGGGCTACCCATGTGTAGTGCCATGCGACTCTTTAGCACACCATGAGTTAAGGAGTGGGCTACCTATGGGTAGTGCCATGCGAATCAACCCTAGAAATTGATTCACCTATTAGGTAGGATCATGAGGGGTTTAATGGGGATCTACCATAAGGAAGGTAGCATCCAGGTCCACTGCAGGGATAGCGCAGAGGCTAGGATATGTATGGATTGAGCAGTTATGCTTAAAACGTAAAGTTGTTTGTTAAATCCTAATTGGTTGCAATATGTTGTTATAGTTAATTGCACGATTATTGTTTCCCCCATATACCGACATATTCATTTATGCTGACCGATGTTTTGTTTGTCAGAGTTTTAGGTACAAATTGAAAAGGACAAACAGTAAAGTGGCATATTGTGAAATTAAGAAATAAAGTGCAAGGAGGATTAGTTAGAATAGAGTCCAAATGTGTATAGAAGTTAGATATCCAAGTTTTTGAAAAAGGTATGCACAGTTTTATTTTATTCTTGCTTTCAGTATAGTCATAGTAGAATTTAATAATTATACTGATTATTTGTCGAACCTATGATATGGGAAATTGGGATAATGGCTCTGACCTCTTGGTCTCCCTTAATTGGGGGTTACTAGGAGGCAGAGTCATTACAGTAGCCCCTTTCCCCTTTCATCTCATTCTCCCTCTCCAATTTAGATGAGGACCTGGAATTGGTTTTTTTGGATTCAGGATGAAAATCTGAACTCAAGCATCCCTACAAATTTGTGTTTCATAGGAACTAGGGACTTTCCCTAAGGAACCACTGGAGTCTGACTCCATTGAGGACTGGTTGTTAGTCGTGCATATATATAGGATAACTCTTGATTTAGGGGATCATTGATCGCCTTGGGAGATTATTTGGAACTGCTTTAGCCTTCTTTGCCATTCCAATTCCTCCCAGATGTAGTATATCTCTATTGCCCTTGGTGCCTCCTCCTGACCTCCAGTCGGCTCAGGGGCGACGCCGTCACGACCCAATTTATTCACGGCTAATAGGTCGGATGCCTCTGCGGAGCTAAGGTGAAGGTGCATGCAGGGCTAGCTTGATCGCCATGGATCTAGATGATGGAGTCAATGTGGGTGTTGACCGACTGTTGTGACTGGTTCACGAGTTGTAGAAAATCGGAGGAGGAGATGGTGATCGAGGAAATGACCTAGTTACTCTTAAGGCTGACACACAGAGGCAAGGGCATAAGGGTCCTTTCAACCCTGACCAGAGACTCGCCACATACATAAAAAAAGTGATGCAACATTTGCTCATTAGTTGACCATAATCTGCATGGAAATAAGGTAAGCTATCTTTATGATAATGTGTCATCTTCTTATTGGTCTAAAAAGTGATTAACTTGCAAAAAAACATAGCTAATGATTGGTAGTTCGGATCAAGACATGTAATGTATGAATTTTGATCAAGAGAACTCAAGTAATTCATTAAATATATAATTGAATCCTAATTATGCTTGCATTTAAAAAAGTACTTGAAGTTACTATCTTTAATGATTTCATGAGTAAGAAACCCTAGTTTTATGATTAATGAAATGGAGAAGATGAATATGGATGATCTATGAGCAAATTAACCTGTTGTTAATAAAAAGACATTTTGATGTCTAAATAAATGATAGATATGCTTAATATCCTAATTTAGGGTTTGATATGTTATTTTTTTGGGAAATAGGTAAATATACATTGCCAAAAAGGACATATAGAAATAATATACTTTACAAGTCAGGCTACAAAAAGTATACAAGGGTTGTATCTACAAAAAGACCCAATATAGTTTAGCTGTGGGACTTAGTTCCTTTTCCAGTCCTTTCTTGGCCTTTACATCATTGCAAACATCTCTAACGACCATTTGGAAAATTTTTGTACTGGGAGCCTGACCGTGGTTTTGATTATTCTTGGCTTTCCATATGCCAAAGCACATAGATGCAAAGCATAAACCCACAAAAGAAGTCTCCCTTTTGTTTGAGCACCTTGCGTTTATCTGTTCCATGATGTCCTTGATGTTCTGGGCAGAAAAGCAACCGCACCCGTTCTTCAGCCACATCAGAGACCACATGTGTTTGACTTTGCTGCAGCCATGGAACATATGTTCATGGGTTTAATATGTTAATGTGCATTAATGGGCTTAGAAACCCTAACCTAGATGTTAATGGTTTATAATGAGATATGCTTTGCGATCCTTTGTATAAAACTGATATTAGTTTAATCCTAATCCTAATAGATGATAAGAAGGTGTTAATGTGATTAAGTGAGTAATTAGGGTTTTGTACCTAGAACTGTTGTTTTAGGGTTTTGTGAACATAAAAGAGGAAAGTTGTAAATAGATCTAAATGAACCCTGATGAAACCCTAATTCGGATTAGGAACCCTAGAAAGTGATTCCAAGTCAATGAAATAAGTTCTTGATGAGTATGTAGTAAATAGGTTGTACATGCTTTCCAGGATTGTTCTTTTGTCTGATTGGCTTGCTTACCTGATTGGATTGGACAATGCTTATTTCTTGTGAAATCTCCTAATTAGATATGTGGTTATTTACGAATACTCACTTTAGTTTTCTGATGTTTTCTGACTTTTTATTGATTGCACAGAAATAAACTATGTGGATGCTTTTATTTCTGCAATCTGTAAAGTGAATATGATTATCACAATTTAAGTATATATATGACTGCCCGAACCTACATACCATCTCTAGACATATGATGAAAGACCAGGACCAGGAGGGAAGGTCAAAAGTAGTCAAGACCCAGAGGGAAGACCATTGAGCACCCATAGAGGTGACCCCAGGTACCAAGCTCAGGATGGAGAAGGTAGCCTTAGAGTCACTTGCAAGGACTTAACCCTAGAGAGGGTATCCTAGAGGATGAGTAAAAGTGGTTGGGAAGTCATATTAAAAAATGTAATCTTGCATTGTTCACAACTATTTGATGTGATTATGTTGTTAGAATATATGTGCAATGTTTTGGTTGTCACAACATACCGATATATTCATTTATACTGATCGACGTTTTGTTTGTTGGTGTTTTAGGGATATCTGAAATTGGACAAATGGTAAAGTGGAACTTGTAATAATTAAATTTAATTCATAAAGGAGGATTTAGTTAGATAGTAATCTACTGTGGGTAGAAGTTCCAGATTCCTACTTTTAAAAGATAGGTGATAAGTAAAATTTTTATGCCTATTTTAAGATTAGTTTCTGGTAGAATTAATTAATTATTTTTATTATTTGCAAAACCATTGATCCTATTTTAGGATAACGCCTCTGACTTCTTGGTCATCCATAATTGGGGGTTACCTAGAAGCGGGGTCATTGTAATTGGTATCAGAGCATGGTTTTCCATTTAATCTCTAATAATTATTAAATTTTACAAACTCTTTAGAACCCAAGGGAGTTATTAGAGGATTTTCCAATGATGGAGGTGTCTAGAAAATGATCACAATCTGGGGACTGGAAAGATTTTCCTCCACCCTGCTAGTCATTCTACAAGGACCCTCAGATTCTGTTTGATTGCCTGGACAAAATCGAAGAATTTGACTCGAAATAAGATACCTCTAGGTCTCCTCTCATATGTCTTTGTCCCTTCTATGCCCCATTCATTGAATAGCTTTAAGAGATTAGGGGTTGTCTCTCTCTCTCTCTTCTACCCTCTTGGGTGTTGGGGTTAAGAATGATAAGGATTAAGGAATCCTCCACCAAATAATAAAAATCATGTAAGAAAGATGTCATGGACACAAGTTTTTATAATTAGAAACTCAGACTGAGTTTAGTTACATGCTTAGGTTGCATGGCATGTGTTGTCGTACTCTCAGGAGAACGCTGAGATTATACCTTCTCATAGGATGAGGAGGATATGGATAACCTTGGAGCAAGAAGCCTCCATGAAGAGGAAGAGACCTGACACATCCTCTGAGGACAATGCTCAACCCTATACTGTAAGCGGTGGATAGAGAAAGAGATTTCACGAGGAGTTGGATACCTCAGTTGTCTGTGCATGCGAATACGTGGGTTGGACATGCATGCTTTATGTAGAGGTTTTGAGTACACATGAGAAGTTTGAACTATGTGTGTTTGTTTGACCCAAGTGCCTTTGGTGACTCGACCTTGCGTGGGTTGTACCTATTAAGGGTGAGGGATAGATCCCTCATTGAGAAAGTAAGTAGTGACCATATAGGAACCCTAATATATATATATATATATATATATATATATATATATATATATATATATATATATATATATATATATATATATATATATATATGTATATGAGTAGAAAGAGACATGCACCTACATAGAAGAGAATGACATCAAGGCTAGAAGTAGGTTTTAGACCTAAGCCAAATAGGTTGTGCCTAATAGTTTATGAGACGGGCATGCAAAGAGCTTGTGATGACCTTGACTGGACTTAAGTTTGGTTAAGTACATTTCACCCTAGTAGGGGGTAGATGTGTAACCTTAAGAGTTTGTCCTATCTTTTGGGAGAGAACCTCTAGTGATAGCACTGGTTGTAGGGTTAGCTCTAGAGAGAGGGTGAGACTCGATGAAGAAGGTTGGAGACCTAGACTCCAAGACATGAGGAATCATGAGAAGTTCAGTATGATGTGGCCTAGAATAGACAACCCTGAGTAGATGTATGTGGTTGCCTCATGCATGATCCTTGGAGGCTTGTTGTACCTTGGATGCTTTTAGAGGAACCAAACCCTAGATAGGAAAAAGAGGATTCGTGAACAAATGTACAAATGATATGAGTACCTACCTTTAGGTGTAAGAAGGAGAGTTCCATAGACCCATGTGTGACAATCTCTCAGGGGCATGAGGATATGTTGCCATGGAGGTCACCTATAGTATGGAGCCAAATCGAGATAGGTAGGCCACCATGTTTCCCATGAAGGGGTGAAAGGTTATCTATGAGTGACAAAAGAGATGATGGAGTTTTGGGTGAGGATTCAAGGAGCTACAAACTATGATAGAATCCTAAGTCAATACTAAGGTCAAGTACAGATAAGACCTATGGGAGTAGGAGTTGTCTATTCCTTGAATGCACAAGACCATAGGGTCGGGAGGTAACAACTACCTTTTCTCGAGGCCCATGGGTTAGGAGGTTGGCCACCTTCATGAGTTCATGGGGCCTTAGGGGTAAATGTGAGAGGCACTCCTAGATGCATAAGGGAAGAGGGATGACCCCAAAAGTACCGACACCCTATAGACCTTGAGGAGATGACTAAGGATTATATATATATATATATATATATATATATATATATATATATATATATATATATATATATATATATATATATATATGAGTAATACGAAGACCCAAGCGTGTTTGGGAACAACCTTTCCATGGATGTAAACATAGGTTGGATATATTCATGATGTGGAGACATGTGATGTATGTTTCAACTTAAAGGGTAATGGCAATGGGTGATGCACCATACCTACTCTTGGAATGGGATGAACTCTGTATTTGGACTGCAGCCAAATGCTTATTTCCTCTCATTATGGGTGTGAGAGATAGGGCAAAATGCATGCCACATACTAAGGATAAAGCTGATATGAGTTGAAACATTTCTATGATGTTTGAAGATAGAGGAAGTGTCACATCCTTTTAGAAGTATATTGGATAGATGGTTTGAAAGCATGAGAAAAACAAAGGTAATAAGAAGACGTACCTCTTTGGAAGTGGTTTGGAATTTGTGATTTATAAGTTTGGGTTTGATAACCAAGATGATGAGCTTGAAGTTTTCTTGACCCAGATAGACCTAAACCCAAGTCAAGGATGATGAATGGAGTATGAAGGTTTATGTAATCACCATCTCCTAGCACATAAGGAAGCTCATGTGGTAAAAAATACTCTTGGTCGAGACACATATCGGGTACATAGTTGTCTTATTTAGCCAGTAAAGAGGCTGGAAAAGATTTCTAGGTGAACCATACGATCGTTAGAAGATAAGACCTATGTGGCTAACATCTAGATACAACCAAACCCGTTGATCAAGTTGGTGCTTGCCCATCTAGCCAACCCAGAGCTTGATAAGATAAAAGGATAGTTATAAGAACCTCAGATACACCTCCAAGGAAAAGAAGGTGGTGAAACCCGCTACTAGAGTGTTTTAGGGTTTCTAAGGAGCCACCCTTGAGGAATCATGTCATGCAAGGGGCACATGATTTTAAGTACACCGTACAACATGGTACTAATAGAAAGGTTAAGGTTTGCAGTGGTACCTTGATGACCTAGAATGAAGAAGGATATAGTGTTGCATGTGGTCAATTGCCATTCATACCAGAGGGTGAATGTAATGAAATTTGCCAAACTGACAAACAAATCGTTACTACTTAAGCAGAATAAACATAAACAGTGGATTAACAAAAAATCACTTAAAATTTAAAACCATTTTGCAAGGAGATCCTTGTATAAGAAACTTTTACTGAAAGATTCAAAACTCATACATATCATGATTGACATTGTACAACATTGTTTCATCTCATCTCAAGGACAACATATAACAGTTGCTCTATCAAAACACATACTGGAGCAACATAAAACCTCGAGGCATTCAAGCCAAAATCTCATATTTTTCATGAAACCAGTAAGAACCAACTCCAAGGACCTGAGAGTATAGAGACGACACATAGGACTCATATCTACAAGACAGGACAGATAGTACACTCAACCTGAGCTGTCACTGCTGCCTCAGCTATTTTTCTTCCTCTACAAAAAGGTCATCACCTCCTCATGCACGTCCACCTAAAAATTTGGATCCCACGGGGGTGAGACAATTGTAAATTGCCCCAGTGAGAGATATAACTCTCTGCCAGCAATATTATTATCACAGTTTAAATGGTATAAAACTGAGTAGAAGATAAGAAGTTTAGAATATTCTCATCGTTTAAAGCATTGCAACTATCTATGATAGAGCAGTAAGTCATTTATTCTCTTTATAAGGAATGGGGAGAACATGTATATCATTTACTCATCATACTATATCAACGTCTCAAGCTTATCTAGTGAAACTCATTATCATGGTATGTCATCCATGAATCATTATCATTTCTATTTATTGGCCTCAGCCAATCTGCTAACCAGATATTTAATTGTACCAGTCATGTGAGTATACATCATCATATTATATTCAGGAATTCGACTATGCCAATCCTGTGCAACTATTTCAGGCATTGGACTATGCCAATCCTGTGCAAACATCACAGAATACCATATCACATTTACTAGGCATTATACCTTGGCCAAGCCATCATACTTATTCACATCCTTTCTATAAACAAGTATCCCTCTCATATATTTCAAACACTATAGCCCTTATTTGGCTATAAGCATAAAGCATGTATGATCAAGATTTCATTATTATTATTGTATCCATTTATTATTATCATTATATTACTAAGTTTCCATTTCTTAGTTTATTTTGAACATTATCATTTCTTACATGAGACTTTTATAAACACCTTGTTACCTCTCACTAGGCAACAACTATCCTCATGGCTCACAAGGCCCATTAAGTATCCTGTCAGCTCTCTCTAGGCAACAAATTATCACATGGCTCACAAGGCCATAACACATCTTGTCACCTCTCTCTAGGCAACAACTTTTCTCATGGCTCACAAAGCCCATAACACATCTTGTCACCTCTCACTAGGAAACAAATTATCACATGGCTCACAAGGCCATAACACATCTTGTCACCTCTCACTAGGCAACAAATTATCAAATGGCTCACAAGGCCATAACACATCTTGTCACCTCTCACTAGGCAACAAATTATCACATGGCTCACAAGGCCCATTACACATCTTTATACTTTTATACAAGTATTTAACATGCCTTGCAAGGCTTATGCAATAAGAGAATTACAACCATCCCATCATTGGGATTAGGGTTTCCCCCTTTATGACCGATTAGGGTTTCATGTTTATTTTATTGATCCAAACCCTAACTCATTGCTCCACACATCTAGGAGCATACATTGCTATCATAAGTATCCAATCATACTTATTTATTCTCAACATTTATCATTAAATGATTACCAACACAAGGTATGAGTTTCTCTCTCATCCTCTCTAGGATATTAATTACATCATACTTTATTGTTTTGGCTTAACCCTTTCTCAAGGTATGTTAGCCTACACTTATCAAAGTGCATTAAACTCATTACATTTCAATGTAACAATTGGCATGACACTCTTCATGTGTTACTCATCCATACATATTGGATTTAAGATGCATCAAGGTGTAGCAACCTTAAAGTGTTGGATGTGATATTTACCATACCTTGGTGTATCACTTCCCTCATCACTTTGAACTTACTTAAGTTCATCAACTTATCTTGTATTAGGGTATTTCCCATCCTAATACTTTATCCACTATCCCATCATATTAATCTTGTAAAGTATTGGCCATAAGTCATACACTCGAATCACCCAACTATCATCAATGATATGGATTCATCTCGGGTTAAGACACTATTGATATAAGGTTGTCCATTATCAACCACTTAGGGTGTTTCACCTATAAAGGTATTAGCCACACCATAACTTGGTGTTACTCTTATCACTCCTAAGAGTGTCTTTCCCTCACCTTTACAAGGTATCTTGGGTTAGAAGTGTGCATATGTTCACCATATCAGGTTGTAAGTATATGGGCACTCATCATGTCGGGCTAGAAGTATATACACACCTTTCATATCAGACTAAAGGTCTTTGTATGTGTTACCCATGTCATGCATGAGGTATTAAGACATCACCATGTTGGGCTATACATCAACTAGGGTTGTGTATCGGGCTACCATATCGTGCAATAACACTTGCTATTCTTTACTCATATTTGGTTGCCAAAATTAGGGTTTCACATCAACTTATAAGTATTCATTTAACCTTGTATCATGCATGGAGTCTATACTTGACTCCCTATCGTGCAAGAGGTGTACACTACACCTCCATATCATGCAACAATGTATTCATTCATATCCATATTGCTCAAGTGAAGAAGGTGCATCATCATATCGGGTTAAAGGTGCTTACATGTGTGCTTGCACCCGATATCACTTTTATAAGGTAATATCATCATCTTCAAGAATCTAGACCTTTTTTCTAACTATTATAGTTCATGTCAACAGGTATAAGAAACTACTAGAACTCATAATTTCATCAACTATTTCAGGAAATTTTGGAATTAAAAGTAGATCATTAAATACAACAATTTAGGTGATGAATAATAACATGGTTGAGTTCACGTTATATAACCCGCCTTAAGAACAACTTCAAAGCTCCAAGCTCCAAATCTCCACGTTCCTAAGGTTGAAGATGAACTTCGCAACTCCTCTATATGCAAAGAATCACCATGGATAAGAAATTGGTGAAGAAGAAAAGAAAAGAAGATCAAAATCCTAAATTCATGCTTCAAACCAATGTTGAAGATGATCTTATCCTCACCTTAGGGTTTAGTTTTGAGTTCCTTAGCTCCTTGGCCGACAACCCACCACTCTTGGGCGTTATGGACTTCCTCTTGGCCGACAAAACCTTGCTTGTGGCCGATAACCCCCTCACTTGTGGCCAAAATCACTTCAATTGGCCGATATCAACTTGCTATGGGCAATATCAACATGCTATGGCCGATATACTTGCTATGGCCGATACCCAAGGCCTATGCACGATACCCTTGTGCTCTTGCACGAAATTCCACCCCTCTTGCACGATATGGCACTCACTTGCACGATATGGCACTCACTTGCACGATATGACACTCAACTCTTCACCCTATTGGCCGATATCACCTTATATGGCCAATTTCACCTACATGGCCGATATGCTTTTGCTATGGGCGATATCCAAGGGCCTATGCATGATATGCTTGCTCTCCTGAACGATACAAGAGCCCCATGCACGATACCACAAGGTAGGAGGGTGGTAAGGGTCGAAAAAGTGCACCAAGGGGTGAAACTAGGGGTATATATACTTGTTGTTCATGAAGGAAGGCAAAAATGAGGTGTCAACATTTTGAGCTAGTAGGTTCCACATGTCATGCATGGGTGACACGTGTACATGAATGCATAAACATTTATCTTGTATTGCAAAACAGTTGAGAATCATTTAGGGATAAAGATTCGTCCATTACATATCTCTTTGAATAAGATATATCAACAAAATCACCACTTTATTCACAACTCATCACAACTTTGCTAAGGAAGTTGTAACCCGACACACCCCACCTCCTTGAGGTGCTTTGCACGACATGGACTTTTCCAAGAGTCCACAAAACGATATGGGACACCTCCTTGGGCTCCATGGCCGATAGGCACTCATATATAAGCTTTTCAACTTGATACAACTCAAGTTAAGCTTTCAAATTCAACCCTTTTCATGGTCATTTCTTCACCAAGATTACCATCATTCATAATGGAATCAAGTATGGTGTATCCTACTTTATATCTCTTCTAAATGATGCTATTAGGGAGTAGGAACACTCTAGATGTGGTAATTTTCATATTAATCCCACAATTTGGGTAAATTGCAATTTGTACCAAAATTGGTGCACAATGCTCCAACATTGTTCAAACAAGTTCAAACTTGGAATTTAGGCATTATACGAGCCACCACTTAACATCATTCTCTCTCTTATGATTGCAAACACATGTGGTACATTCAACATGTGAAATTTTGCATTATAACCCCTCAACTTGGGTAAATTGCACTTTGGTCCAAAATAAAGGAAAATTGCTCAAACAACATTCAATCGGGACCAAACTTGAAACATGAGTGTGTCACATGATAACAAAACAACTTAGAGGATTATATTAAAGTTCTAAGAAACTTTATTAGTCAAAACAAATAGGGTTACCCCATGAACCAGGCCAGGGTCGTTACAAGTTATAAACCCCTAACAAGGATTTCGTCCCCAAAATCCCAAGAAAAGGGAGGGACAGATTATTCATTAATCATGCCCTCAAGTCTCCACATAACTTCTTAATGTTATGGAGATACCATAGATCTGTAGTTCACACAAAGTTCCTTTCACTAATTCAACCTTATCAATGTTTATGTTTATGCAGAGTATAAACCCCTAACATATGATGTCCATATTATTGAAAGGAAGAAGCATAAAAGAGCATACTTCTATCATCACCCAAGAATATTTATCAAAAGGGAAACATATATATCTAATAGAGATAATTCACTCAGCAATCTTTTATTCATTTGGAAAAGTTCACTTAGCAAAACTTTATTTAATTGGGAATGCTCACTTAGATTTTCCTTTATATTGGGAATGTTCAAACAACTTTTCCCATTTAGGAATGATCACATAGCTTTTCCTATTTAGTTGGGAATTTTCACACAACTCTTCCCATTTAGGAATGATCACACAACTTTTCCTATTTAATTGGGAATGTTCACACAACTTTTCCCATTTAGGAATGATCACACAACTTTTCCTATTTAATTGGGAATGTTCACATAGCTTTTCCCATTTAGGAATGATCACACAGATTTTCCCATTTAATTGGGAATGTTCACACAACTCTTCTCAATTAGGAATGATCACACAACTTTTCCTATTTAATTGGGATTGTTCACACAACTTTTCCCATTTAGGAATGATCACACATCTTTTCCTATTTAATTGGGAATGTTCACACAACTCTTCCCATTTAGGAATGATCACACAGCTTTTCCTATTTAATTGGGAATGTTCACACAACTTTTCCCATTTAGGAATGATCACACAACTTTTCCTATTTAATTGGATTATACTCTCTAGATTGTTTCAGAATGACTACTTGATCAGAGTAATAAAAAAGACAACAATCTAGGAGTTTCATACTTGCCTTATCTTCAATAATCATATACCTGGCCAGGGTATACAAGTATTGAGATTAGGTAGTATGTACTTTATTTACTATCATATTCCTCACTTCTCATATCCTTATATACACATGATTTTTTTTTTTCATTTCTGAATTTTCTTCAGATATTGCTTCAATATCTCATCTTTTATTACACAGATAAGAGAGATTATAAAGCATTTTAAGGAGCACTGAGTAAAATGTAAGTTCTCTTCTTCCTTGTGTCCTCATAGGACTGGTTAAAGGAAGTTCAAAAACAACTACTTTCTTATTTTTAACACATAGAATCAAGAAATGAAATATCAGAATGAATCTATTTCATCTGACTATTACCCCTCGCGGTCATCTACTGCTTTAGGTTGACTTAACACATAGAGTATAGTTGTTTCATGTTGTTGCTTTTGCCTTTTTACATTATTGGGCTATAACTTTCATAAGCCTTGCCGAGTCTACCTCGGTTGTTGAGTCAATTCCTCCCTTCTTTTCAAAGAAAAGAGTTTAGTATGCTCAACAAGTCCATATCCATAACATGTCTTATCCTCATACCATGGTCTTATCGGTCTCATTACCGATGTATAAGCTATGCCATGAGTTCTTACAGGTGAAAAGTTAGGACCTTTGCCCTTACATAATGACTACTGCCCTGGTGCACTAGGCATTTATTCCACTGGTGGTACCAAAAACTTTGGCTTTTCCGAACAACTAGGCAAATGTATCTAAAATTATAGAGACCTTACCTTAAATCTCAGCTTATTGCCCCTCCTTGGGCACTACCATCACAGATGTACTATATGTCTAAACTTATGGCAGAGTCTACTTTCTCGCCATATGTTAATCTTTCCCACATTTCCACTGTTCTGACATGACCATGTCATTCAGGAACCCCTTCAAAGCCTAAAGTTTCCACATTAAGGACTGGTAAACTAGGTTGTAAAGCTAGTATCCAGTATTCTATATGCATCACTATTGTCCTAACATGCCCTTCAAGAGCATAAACATAGGATTTTGTATCCTGATCAGGTCAAGATGGGAATTCTCAGGCACTTGTTCTTCTCTTGCCTGATCCCATGCACCCTCTCCTGGTGCAACAACATTGCCCTTAGCAATGTGTTCCTTGTGTTCCCCAGTCATTTATAAACTTTACCCTTTATTCTTCATAAGAAGAAATCACTATAGGGTATACCGGAGGACACTAACACAGACTCAACACCTTAGTCCTATGTCTCTGTAGACTCAGCGAACCTTAAGCTCTGATACCAAACTTGTAACGAAAGTCGCCAAACTGACAAAAAAATCGTAACTAATTAAGCGGAATAAACATAAACAGTGGATTAACAAAAAATCACTAAAATTTAAAACCATTTTGCAAGGAGATCCTTGTATAGAAAACTTTTACTGAAAGATTCAAAACTCATACATATCATGATTGACATTGTACAACATTGTTTCATCTCATCTCGAGGACAACATATAACAATTGCTCTATCAAAACACATACTGGAGCAACATAAAACCTCGAGGCATTCAAGCCAAAATCTCATATTTTTCATGAAACCAGTATGAACCAACTCCAAGGACCTGATAGTACAGAGACGACACATATGACTCATATCTACAAGACAGGATAGACAATACACTCAACCTGAGATGTCACTGCTGCCTCAGCTGTTGTTCTTCCTCTGCAAAAAGGTCTTCACCTCCTCGTGCACATCCACCTAAAAATTTGGATCCCACGGGGGTGAGACAATTGTAAATTGCCCCAGCGAGAGATATAACTCTCTACCAACAATATTATTATCACAGTTTAAATGGTATAAAACTGAGCAGAAGATAAGTAGTTTAGAATATTCTCATCGTTTAAAGCATTGCAACTATCTGTGATAGAGCAGTAAGTCATTTATTCTTTTTATAAGGAATGGGGAGAACATGTATATCATTTACTCATCATACTATATCAACGTCTCAAGCTTATCTAGTGAAACTCATTATCATGGTATGTCATCCATGAATCATTCTCATTTCTATTTATTGGCCTCACCCAATCTACTAACCAGATATTTAATTGTACCAGTCATGTGAGTATACATCATCATATTATATTCAAGCATTGGACTATGCCAATCCTGTGCAACTATTTCAGGCATTGGACTATGCCAATCATGTGCAAACATCACGGAATACCATATCACTTTTACTAGGCATTATACCTTGGCCAAGCCATCATACTTATTCACATCCTTTCTATAAACAAGTATCCCTCTCATATATTTCAAACACTATAGCCCTTACTTGGCTATAAGCATAAAGCATGTATGATCAAGATTTCATTATTATTATTGTATCCATTTATTATTATCATTATATTACTAAGTTTCCATTTCTTAGTTTATTTTGAACATTATCATTTCTTACATGAGACTTTTATAAACACCTTGTTACCTCTCACTAGGCAACAACTATCCTCATGGCTCACAAGGCCCATTAAGTATCTTGTCACCTCTCTCTAGGCAACAAATTATCACATGGCTCACAAGGCCATAACACATCTTATCACCTCTCACTAGGCAACAACTTTTCTCATGGCTCACAAAGCCCATAACACATCTTGTCACCTCTCACTAGGCAAAAAATTATCACATGGCTCACAAGTCCATAACACATCTTGTCACCTCTCACTAGGCAACAAATTATCAAATGGCTCACAAGGCCATAACACATCTTGTCACCTCTCACTAGGCAAAAAATTATCACATGGCTCACAAGGCCATAACACATCTTATCACCTCTCACTAGGCAAAAAATTATCACATGGCTCACAAGGCCCATTACACATCTTTATACTTTTATACAAGTATTTAACATGCCTTACAAGGCTTATGCAATAAGAGAATTACAACCATCCCATCATTGGGATTAGGGTTTCCCCCTTTATGACCGATTAGGGTTTCATGTTTATTTTATTGATCCAAACCCTAACTCATTGCTCCACACATCTAGGAGCATACATCGCTATCATAAGTATCCAATCATACTTATTTATTCTCAACATTTATCATTAAATGATTACCAACACAAGGTATGAGTTTCTCTCTCATCCTCTCTAGGATATTAATTACATCATACTTTATTGTTTTGGCTTAACCCTTTCTCAAGGTATGTTAGCCTACACTTATGAAAGTGCATTAAACTCATTACATTTCAATGTAACAATTGGCATGACACTCTTCATGTGTTACTCATCCATACATATTGGATTTAAGATGCATCAAGGTGTAGCAACCTTAAAGTGTTGGATGTGATATTTACCATACCTTGGTGTATCACTTCCCTCATCACTTTGAACTTACTTAAGTTCATCAACTTATCTTGTATTAGGGTATTTCCCATCCTAATACTTTATCCACTATCCCATCATATTAATCTTGTAAAGTATTGGCCATAAGTTATACACTTGAATCACCCAACTATCATCAATGATATGGATTCATCTCGGGTTAAGACACTGTTGATATAAGGTTGTCCATTATCAACCACTTTAGGTGTTTCACCTATAAAGGTATTAGCCACACCATAACTTGGTGTTACTCTTATCACTCCTAAGAGTGTCTTTCCCTCACCTTTACAAGGTATCTCGGGTTAGAAGTGTGCATATGTTCACCATATCAGGTTATAAGTATATGGGCACTCATCATGTCGGGCTAGAAGTATATACACACCTTTCATATCGGACTAAAGGTGTTTGTATGTGTTACCCATGTCATGCATGAGGTATTAAGCCATCACCATGTCGGGCTAGACATCAACTAGGGTTGTGTATTGGGCTACCATATCGTGCAATAGCACTTGCTATTCTTTACTCATATTTGGTTGCCCAAATTAGGGTTTCACATCAACTTATAAGTATTCATTTAACCTTGTATCATGCATGGAGTCTATACTTGACTCCCTATCGTGCAAGAGGTGTACACTACACCTCCATATCGTGCAACAATGTATTCATTCATATCCATATTGCTCAAGTGAAGAAGGTGCATCATCATATCGGGTTAAAGGTGCTTACCTGTGTGCTTGCACCCGATATCACTTTTATAAGGTAATATCATCATCTTCAAGCTCTAGAACTTTGTTCTAACTATTATAGTTCATGTCAACAGGTCTAAGAAACTACTAGAACTCATAATTTCATCAACTATTTCAGGAAATTTTGGAATGAAAAGTAGATCATTAAATACAACAATTTAGGTGATGAATAATAACATGGTTGAGTTCAAGTTATATAACCCGCCTTAAGAACAACTTCAAAGCTCCAAGCTCCAAATCTCCACGTTCCTAAGGTTGAATATGAACTTCAAAACTCCTCTATATGCAAAGAATCACCATGGATAAGCAATTGGTGAAGAAGAAAAGAAAAGAAGATCAAAACCCTAAATTCATGCTTCAAACCAATGTTGAAGATGATCTTATCCTCACCTTAGGGTTAAGTTTTGAGTTCCTTAGCTCCTTGGACGACACCCCACCGCTCTTGGGCGATATGGACTTCCTCTTGGCCGACACAACCTTTCTTTTGGCCGATACCCCCCTCACTTGTGGCCAAAATCACTTCAATTGGCCGATATCAACTTGCTATGGGAAATATCAACATGCTATGGCCGATATACTTGCTATGGCCAATACCCAAGGCCTATGCACGATACCCTTGTTCTCTTGCACGACATGCCACCCCTATGGCACGATATGGAACTCACTTGCACGATATGGCACTCACTTGCACGATATGGCACTCAACTCTTCACCCTATTGGCCGATATCACCTTATATGGCCAATTTCACCTACATGGCCGATATGCTTTTGCTATGGGTGATATCCAAGGGTCTATGCATGATATGCTTGCTCTCCTGCACGATACAAGAGCCCCATGCACGATACCACAATGTAGGAGGGTGGTAAGGGTCGCAAAATTGCACCAAGGGGTGAAACTAGGGGTATATATACTTGTTGTTCATGAAGGAAGGAAGAAATGAGGTGTCAACATTTTGAGCTAGTAGGTGCCACGTGTCATTCATGGGTGACACGTGTACATGCATGCATCAACATTTATCTTGTCTTGCAAAAAAGTTCAGAATCATTTAGTGATAAATATTCGTCCATTACATATCTCTTTGAATAAGATATATCAACAAAATCACCACTTTATTCACAACTCATCACAACTTTGCTAAGGAAGTTGTAACCTAACACACCCCACCTCCTTGAGGTGCTTTTCACGATATGGAATTTTCCAAGAGTCCACAAAACGATATGGGACACCTCCTTGGGCTCCATGGCCGATAGGCACTCATATATAAGCTTTTCAACTTGATACAACTCAAGTTAAGCTTTCAAATTCAACCCTTTTCTTGGTCATTTCTTCACCAAGATTACCATAATTCATAATGGAATCAAGTATGGTGTATCCTCCTTTATCTCTCTTCTAAATGATGCTAGTAGGGAGTAGGAACACTCTATATGTGGTAATTTGCATATTCATCCCACAATTTGGGTAAATTGCAATTTGTACCAAAATTGGTGCACAATGCTCCAACATTGTTCAAACAAGTTCAAACTTGGAATTTAGGCATTGCACAAGCCACCACTTAACATCATTCTCTCTCTTATGATTGTAAAACACATTTGGTACATTCAACATGTGACATTTTGCATTATAACCCCTCAACTTGGGTAAATTGCACTTTGGTCCAAAACAAAGGAAAATTGCTCAAACAACATTCAATCGGGACCAAACTTGAAACATGAGTGTGTCACATGATAAAAAAACACATTAGAGGATTATATTAAAGTTCTAAGAAACTTTATTAGTCAAAACAAATAGGGTTACCCCATAACCCAGGTCAGGGTCGTTACAGTGAAGGTCGAACACCAGTAACCTAGTAAGTTGCTATAGATACTGAGGAGTCCCCAAGAGGGAATGGGAGCAGAGCACCATGGACATTGTGGTGGGTATCCCCTGGAGCAAGAGAGGTCATGATGTACTATGGGTTATGGTAGATTGCCTTACCAAGTCGAAACATTCCCTTGCTTAAGGGAGAGCACTTCCAGTGTAACAGATATGGTTGAACCTATGTGTGTGTGTGTGTGTGTGTGTGTATATATATATATATATATATATATATATACATGTATATATATACATATACATACATACATATACATATATATATACATGTATATATATATATATATATATATATATATATATATATATACATGTATATATATATACATATACATACATACATATACATATATATATATGTATATATATATGAGAGATAGTTCAACTACATAGTGATCTGAGTTCAATATCTTGAGCATGACCTCAAGTTCACTTCTATGTGTAGAGGTATGTACAAGAAGAACTCGATGCTAAATTGAAGTTGAGTACGACATATC
This sequence comes from Alisma plantago-aquatica, assembly GCA_963693085.1. NCBI lineage: Eukaryota > Viridiplantae > Streptophyta > Magnoliopsida > Alismatales > Alismataceae > Alisma > Alisma plantago-aquatica. The sequence goes on along the minus strand of OY856414.1, from coordinate 888,801,038 downwards.
ATCCCTGATGGATGGACAATCCAGAGAGTATGATCTAGACTTTAGATGGTCTGATGAGAGCATGTGTGCTCGTTCAGGGTGATACATGGGAGCAGTTCCTACCCTAGCAGAGTTTGCTTGTTATGATAGCCACCAAAGCCAGTATCAGAATGTAAGAAGCTCTATAAGGGAGGCCATGTCAGTCAACACTTCACTAGGATGATGTCAGTGAGAGGACCTTGTGAAGGTTAGAGAAACCACAATCTATGTAGATGAAGTTGCTTTGATTAAGGAATGGCTGAGAAAGCCCAAGATCGACATGAGTCATGGGCTGATGTGACGCAGACTGACATGCAATTCACTGTGGGTGAATATGTGTTATGAAAATATGATCCCTCTGAGCTATATCTAAGGAAGTTTAGTCCCCGATACATGGGTCCATTTGAGATGGATTGGTGGAGTTGCTTATGTTTAGCCTTACCCCTCATGATAATATGATGTATGATGTGTTTCATGTGTCCAATCTAGAGCACTATGTGATGTACCTGAGTCATGTAGTGAGCATTGAACCTATTAAGCTTCAAGGGAGGCTGACATATCTTGAGTCACCTGTGAGGATTCTAGATACCAAGCTGAAAGAACTCATATGTAAGAATATAAGATGATAAAGGTTCTCTGGAAGCACCATAGGGAGGATGAAGTCACATGGGAGCTAATGATGGACATGGGAACGTCTTATCCTAATTGTTTGTATGATTGGTGGAATTTTGGGGACAAAATTCCTATAAGAGGGGAAGGATGTTACGACCCCATTTTTTGGGTTCTTCTGGTTTGAGATGCGATTTCTCCAATAATTTGTAGGATTATGAAATTGTATGATTTACATGTAATGAGTGGATTGCTTTGATAATATTCCCTTTAAATATATGATTTCGTGGACCCTATTAAGTTAGTGAGTCGAATATGATAAAAAGAGAAAGAAAATTGAAGGAAATCAAATAATGCATAAATAAGAAAAGAAATTGAGAAAATAATGAAAGTATGAGAAATATGTAGAAACATATATGATTGAATCATCATGGATGAGATTTCATATCCACAAGGTTTCTAATGGTAAAAGGAATCCAAATAAAAAATATAAAAGAATAGGAGAGATGAAATATGCATAAAATATGCCTTAATAAGTGATAACTTGTATATGAATAAAACTCTCTTATAATCTCGAATTTGAGTCCCAAACGTTTCTCACATGAAGTTTAAGTCATTATGGACTTTCCTTTAAAATTTGGGAACAATTGGATGAAAGAGGAGAGAGTTATGCATTTGTTAAAATTTCCCTAAAGTGAAGGGTTAACTAATATATTAATGTGAATTGTCACATTTTGATTTGAACCAGGAATCTAGGGCCCGACCCTTTTAAGTTTCACGCACTCTCGAGACCCTTAGATCACAAATCAATGATCCATAGATAGTCTCCCAGCTCTAGCCAAATCGGGAAGGTTGGCTATAGGAGCCCCTTTCCCCTTTCATCTCGTTCTCCCTGTCCAATTTAGACGAGGACTTAGAATTGGTTCCGTTGGATTCAGGATAAGAAGCTAGACTCGAGCATCCCTACAAATTTGTGTTTCAATAGGAATTAGGACTTTCCCTAAGGAGCCACTAGAGTCAGAATTCATTGAGGATAGGTTGTTAGCCACACCTATATATATAGGATGACTCTCAATTCAGGGGATCATTGATAGCCTTGTGAGATTCTGTGGAACCGCTTTAGCCTTCTCCATCATTCCAATTCCTCCCAAGTGTAGCAGAGTTCCATTTCCCTTTACCTCCTCCTGACCTCCAGCCGACTCAGGGGCGATGCCGTCACGACCCAGTTTCTTCCCGACTGATAGGCCGGATGCCTCTGCGGAGCTCAGACGAAGGTTCCTGTAGGGCCAGCTTAGTCACCACGGCTCTAGATGAGGGAGTCAATGCTATTGTTGACCGATAGTGGTGACTGGTTCACGAGTTGCAGAAGATCGAGGGAGGTGATGGTGACCAAGGAAATGACCTAGTTACCCCTAAGGTCGACACACAGAGGCAAGTGCATAAGGGTCCTTTCAACCCTAACCAGAGACTCACGACATAGATAAACAAATTTGATGCAACGTTTGCTCATTGGTTGAGCCTAATCCGCGTGAATAAGGTAAGCTATCTTTATGATGATGTGTCATCTACTTATTGGTCTAAAAAGTGATTAACTTGCAAAAAAACATAGCTAATGATTGGTAGTTTGAATCAAGACATGTAATATATGAATTTTGATCAGGAGAACTCAAGGAATTAATTAAAAATATAATTGAAGCCTAATTATGCTTGAAATTCAAAAAGTACCTACAAGTACTATCTTTAATGCTTTCATGAGTAAGAAACTAGTTTGATGATTAATGAAATGGAGAAGATGAATATGGATGATGTATGAGAAAATTAACCCATTGTTAATAAAAAGACGTTTTGATATTTAAATAAATGATCCATATGCTTAAGTGCCTAATTTAGGGTTTGATATGTTAATGTGCAATAATGGGCTTAGAAACCCTAACCTAGGTGTTAATGGTTTCTAATGAGATATACTTCGAGATCCTTTGTATAAAAGTGATATTAGGTTAATCGTAATCCTAATAGATGATAAGAAGGTGTTAATGTGATTAAGTGAGTAATTAGGGTTTTGTACCTAAAACTGTTGTTTTAGGGTTTTGTGGACATAAAAGAGGAAAGTTGTAAATAGATCTAAAGGAACCCTAATGAAACCCTATTTCGGATTAGGAACCCTAGAAAGTGATTCCAAGTCAATAAAATAAGTTCTTGATGAGCAAGTAGTAAATAGGTTGTACATGCTTTTCAAGATTCTATTCTTTTGTGTGATTGGCTTGCTTTCCTGATTGGATTGAACTGTGCTTATTTCTTAGAAATCTCCTAATCAGGTATGTGGTTATTTATGAATACTCCCTTTAGTTTCATGGCATTTTTGACTTTTTATTGATTGCATGGAAATAAACTGTTTGGATGCTTTTATTTTTGCAATCTTTAAAGTGATACGATTATCACAGTTTAAGTATATATATGACTGCCCGAACCTACATACCATCTCTGGACGTATGATGAGTAAAAGCGGTTGGGAAGACATATTGAAAAATGTAATATCGCATTGTTCACAACTATTTGATGTGATTATGTTGTTAGAATATATGTGCAATGTTTTGGTTGTCACCACATAACGGTATATTCATTTATACCGACCGATGTTTTGTTTGTCGGCGTTTTAAGAATATCTAAAATTTGACAAATGGTAAAGTGGAACTTGTGAAGATTAAAGTTAACTCATAAAGGTGGATTTAGTTAGATATGACTCTATTGTGGGTAGAAGATCCAAATTCCTACTTTTGAAAGGTATATGATATGTAAAATTTTTATGCCTATTTTATGATTAGTTTTTGGTAGAATTTATTAATTATTTTTTATTATTTGCAAAACCATTGCTCTTGTTTTTGGGATAATGCCTTTGACTTCTTGGTCTTCCTTAATTGGGGGTTATCGAGAAGCGAGGTCATTACAACTAGGGTTAGATATCTTAGAAACCACTAGTGTTAGTATCTTAGCGACCAATAGGGTTAGATATGTTAGCGACCACTAGGGTTATAGATATCTTAGTGACCACTAGTTCAAAAAACTTCATCAATCACTAAGGGTCCAAAATCATGGTGACCAATCGTAGATTCAAAATCTTGGAGACCACTCATGGTGTCACAATTCTTAGAGAACAACAAGGAATCATATCTTGGTGACCGTCAAGGAAATCAATTCTTGGTGACCACATAAGATCAAAATCTTAGCGACCACATGAAATCAGAAACTTGGTTATCAACATGGAATCACACACAAAAGCATGATCTAGGTTTTATATCTTCAAGGAAGAAACATGCATTAGGTTTAGAGGTACATCAAGAAGGATCACCTACTCAAGATCTATCATTCAAACTTAATCCTAGGAAAAGATAACATCTTTCTACTTGGAACCACATTCTAGGGAAAAATAATGTACATGCAAGATAGGAGTAAGCAACAATCGTGGAGAAAGTCATATAACTCTCCTTAGAGATGAAGATGAAGCTCCAAATAACAATTTATCTTGAAGAAATAAGGTAGAATCCCTAGCTTCAACACCCCACTCGGCCAAGCAGCTCCTTCTCCAAAAAGGAAGCAAGCCCTTGGTTGAAAAGGCAAGAAAGAAGGTGTTTTCAACCACTAGATCATGCTCCATCATGGATCCAACTAAGAATAAGAGAGAGGAAGGTAGGGAAGCAAGGAAAACAAAGGAAAAGAGAGAGGTCTCACTTACCAAGGCCAAGAAGCAAGGTAAGGAAGCACCAAATAACCTCAATAAGGGTAGATCCAAACTCTCGGTGCACATGCAAGAAAGATCGACCAAGCTTCACCTACCTTGGATCCTCCTTCTACACCAAGCAAGGGGGACGAGCTCTAAGAAAAAAGGAAGAAGAGAGGGAGAGAGCTAGGTATGTAAAGATCTTGTTTGCATGTAAGGAGAGGGGTATATAAAGCTTAGGGTTGGAGAGAGAATGGAAGTGTGAGGTGTCAAGCCAAGCACGCCATGTGTCCAAGGTCAAAACATATCATCCATGCAAGCATATCAACCATGTTTTTAGAACCCAACGAACACAATAAGAAAACTCATCGACCAAGATGGTCAGAAAAACATAGCGGCCACTTTGAAATTCTTAGCGACCAAGATGGTTAGAAAAACATAGAGACCACATTGAAATTCTTAGCGACTAATATGGACAGAAAAACATAGCGACCACATTGAAATTCTCATCAACCATCAATACCAGGAAGTGTTTGTGTCCAAGGTGAGTCAGAAATCTCATTGAATGCCAACACTATGTGGCCTAACTCTCAAGGTCAACTATTAAGTTTGGGAATCTAAGAGAGCAAACCCTAATATCGACACAAGACCATATGTCACCACTCTAACCAAGATGCAACAAGGCGCCCCAAACAAAATTATATCAAACATGATATGAAAACATGTGAGGCACAACAATCACATGAAAAATTGCAAGAAAAACTGTAGATATGGGTAAATTGCATAAAAACCCAAAACAAGCACATATATGCATAACTTGCTCAAATAGTGTCCAAACTAGACCAAACTTGAAACTTGTTCTTGTCACATGATATTAAAAGCAAATATATGAGATTGATTAGGGTTTTATTCATATAATTATGACAATCAAGAATGTTAACCAAAAGCAAGGTAAGGGGTCTTACAACGCCATCAAAACATCAAACTTCCCACATCAGAAGATTAGGATTTCCTACCATGTCCTCATTCTCCTCGTCAGTAGATGGGCATGAATTCTTGATTAGATTGAATAAACAAATATTTGTGTACTCAAGGATTTGGATTTTCTCATGTTGAGTTGCTCAAGAATCCGCTCAACATAGCACTTCTATGACAACAAAAACTTGTGATTCTTTCTATCATGCGTGATTTGCATTCCTAAAATCTACCATGTTGATCCCAAATCCTTCTTATCAAAGGATTTAGAAAGCTTTGTCTTTAGTTTTTGATCAAGATAATATATTGTCCTACTATCAAAATGTCATATACGTAGACTAACAAAATAATGAAAATGTTACTCGGAAACCCCCAAATGTAGACACTTGAATCTAGACTTGTCGTTTGATTGTCGTGACTCTGTATGAAATGATCTAACTTATTATAACACTGTCTGATCATGTCATAATCCATACAAACTCTTCTTCGATATGAAAACTAAGTGCTCTTTCCCCTTGGCCTGGAATCCTTTAGGTTTCTTAATGTAAATCTTCTTAGCTAGGTCACCTATAAGAAATGATGTCCTTACATCCTTATACTCAAGCTCCAAATATAGGTTTGCAACCAAGCCTAGAACTAATTTAATAGAAGTCATCTTTACAATAGGAGAAAATACCTCATTAAAATTCACCCCTAGTCTTTGACAGGAGCCCTTGACTATTAGTATGACTTTGTTCTGATGTCTGTATCATTGTCACCTTTCTCCATAATGTATACACAATTGTTATTTAATGTTATGTGAACTTGGGAAAGAGCCACAATTTCATATGTATCATTCCTCTTCAAAAAAATCATCTCCTCCTATATTTCTTGATGCCATGGTGCCTATTGATATGGAATTTTGCCTCCAAGAAAGTCTCCAGCTCCCCCTGACCAGTAAGAAAAATATGTTGAGATGTTGGATGTCTTGATGAAGGATGAGGAACTCTGTCAAATAATCTCACTATGAGGACTCTACCTAGTGGTGATCAGTTTCCCCTCCCTGAAGTTAATAATTGTTAATCTAAATAACTCAACTATGCATCTAAAATAGGACCACTTGATGTGCTATCACTCTGATGCTTAGGGTGATCGTGCTACTCTTCTTGTTACAAAAGGCTACATCTATTAAGAAGTTGAAGAATCTTCATAGACATCATCATAAGAACTTTCATCTGATCTACAACCCCTCCATTATCACTCTCAGATTCTTTTACTATCTAACACTCACAAAATATCATATATACATCTCTTCTCATAGTATTTTTCATGGATCTCATAAATGTAAAAAATTATTGATCTCTGTAGCCAAGAAATATACATGAAACCACTTTATCATCCAACTTTTTCCAGTATTCCTTGGGAATGTCTACACATGACTTGCATCCAAATACTTGTATATGAGAATAGGATGCATCCTTTCTTGTCCATGCCTTTTCAGGTTTTTGAACTACTAAAGACTTTGAAGAAGATCAATTAATAAAATAGGAGGTAGTACTTACTACCTCACCCTACATTGTCTTTGACAACTATGCAGTCTTCAACATCCACCTAATATCTCTAGAATACTATGATTGATCCTCTTTCTTAGTTTGGCTCTGTCCTCTCATTTCATATGCCATGTTGTGTGCAATTCTCATGAACTCCCACAAGTGTACTCTCACCCATTATCTATGTGAAGACACTTAAGATTTTTCTTTGTTTCTCGCTCCACCATGGCATGAAACCTCTGGAAACACTAAAGATGTGATCTTTTGTCTTACACAAGTATACCCACACCTTCTTGGATGCATAAATTATGAATGTGATAGAAAACCTATTACCACCCAATGAAGCTATCGTAAATGAACCTCTGATAACATCATTTTTATGCACATTTTGTCACTTTTTCATCGATAGAATCATCCAATCAAATGTTTAAAGATATCAAATTCATCCATCCCTTACTCAAAAATTGAATACTTAGTTATGTTTGAGTTTTATTGCAAATTTTAGGAATTTAACTCAAAATTATGAAGATCAATGGCATTTTCCATCGACCACCATGACTGATCATTATTCATGATATGGATATCAACCTCAGTAGATTTCCATATCTCATCGACCCATCAAGTGACACTTGAGCCTTCATTTAGGGACCGATGGATACATCCATCAAGCTTAAAGCCATCAATCAAAGAGGATGATGGACCTGAGGTCAACAAAAAGACATCGATCTTAGAAATTGACAAATTTTTATCAAGCTTGAAGCCATCAAATTGATAGTATCAATACTAATCATCGACCTTTAGGTTGACAATCCATCAAGAATCAACCTATTAGTGTTTCAAACATCGACAATATTCAAAATTGATGAATTATCATCGGTCAAACAAAAGCTCATTGACCTCCCAGGTTGATAGCTGGAAGACCAAGAGTTTGCACCATGTGGACCAATTAGAGACCGATAAAGCACTTCGATGAAAAGATATCATCCGATCAATAAGAGAAACTACTAACTGAGCTTAAACTTCAATGAAAAGCTCTAGGATATTGCATATATGACATTAAAGGCCTTAGTCCCACTATTTACATGCATCGAATAAAGTTAGAGAGCACTAGAAGACCATGTGTCCAAGGCCAGATAATGCTAAATGACAAGATGTGCTAGGTCGTGCACAAGGAAGTTAGTAATCTCCATGATGTTGGAATAATTTACGTCATTAGTGATAGTAATTGGGTAAGTCTAGTACATGTAGTACCTAAGAAAGGGGGAATGCCTATTGTAAGAGGGTGTGATGACAAGGAACTAGCCACTCGCATGGTAACTGGGTGGTGCATGTGCATCGACTATAGCTTGTTGAACGCCACAACAAGAAAGGATTATTTCCCCCTCCCATTCATTGACCAAGTCTTGGAACATCTTTCTTATCACTCTCACTTCTAAAATTTAGATGGTTACTGTAGTTTCTACGAAGTTCTCATACATCTTGATGAGCAAGAGAAAGCCACTTTTACTAGTCTATATGGAACATATGCCTTCTATCATATGACATTCATCCTTTGCAATGCTCCTACCACCATCTAAAGGTATATGTCAGCTATCTTCACTCATATAATTGAAGAAATCTTGGAAGTATTTATGGATGATTTCTCTATATATGTGTCATCTTTTGATGATTGTCTGAAGAACCTATCTCTTGTACTTCAAAGGTGCAAAGAAAAACATCTCATCTCAATTGAGAGAATTGCCATTTTGTGGTATGATAAGGTATTATTCTCAAGCACAAGGTGTCTGAAGCTAGTATTGAAGTTGATAAAAGCAAGGTCAAAGCTATTTCCAACCTAACACCACTTTCCTCTATTTCCTCTGTACGAAGTTTCCTCAGACATGCCAGGTGTTACTGTCTTTTCATCAAAGATTTATCTAAAATATCTAAACCCATTTCAAAACTTCTAGTGGAAGCAACTCCTTTTATTTATCTAAAATCTCTAAACCCATGTCAAAACTTCTAGTACAAGGAACTCCTTTTATTTCTGATGAAGAGTATCTTAAGCCCTTCCTTACTTTAAAAGATGTCCTAACCTTAGCACCACTCATGCAAGCTCCAGACTAGGACCTTCCCTTTAAGCTTATGTGTGATGCTAGTGACTTTGCTTTTATGGTAGTACTAGGGAAAAAGAAGGATAAGAAATATCATGTAATTTATTATGCCAACATGACTCTCAATGAGGATAAAATCATTTATACTACCATAGAAAAATAAATGCTTGAAATTATTTATGCCTTCGATAAATTTTGATCATATTTATTGGGAGGAAAAGTGACTATCTATACATATCATGGGGAAATCAAATATTTATTATAGAAAAAGGACACTAAACCTCACCTTCTGTGATGGTTTCTCTTGTTGTAAGAATTTGATAATGAAATTATTGACAAGAAGGGATCCGAGAATGTGGTCATAGATCACCTTTCCCGCATAAGTGTGGAAAAAAACCCCTACCTATTAATGAGTCATACCAAGATGAGTCACTTATAGCTATTTGCACCATGGAACCAACCACACCATGGTACACAAATTTTTGCAACTATCTTGCCTGCCAGTAGTTTCCACCTGTTATGACGTATAATAAGAAAAAAAATTTCTAAAAAATATCTAAAGAAGTACTATTTAGGAGGTGTCTAGTCAATGTTTATAAACAATGTATCTTCAATGATGAAGAGAATTCTATCATCGAGAAATGCCATGCCGCACCTTATGGAGGACATTTGGGGGTCGAGAATACTATTATGAAGATTTTGTATTCATGATTTTACTAGCCAGCCTTTTTTAAGGATTCTTGTGCCTATGTTCGACAACACAATGCATGTCAAACAACGGGAAATATCATCAAAAGAAATGAAATGCCCCTCATTGATTAGATCGAAGTTGAAATCTTTGACATTTGTAGAATAGATTTCATGGGGTTGTTTCCATCCTCCTTCAAATTTCAATACATATTAGTCACATTAAAATATGTAGTTAAATGGGTAGAAGTTGAAACTTCACCAACCTATGATTCCAAGATAGTTATGCGTCTCTTCACAAAAACCAAATTTCCAAGATTCAGAGTCCCTACAATAGTAATCATTGATGTTGGTTTTCACTTCATAGAAAAGTAATTTGAGGCACTTCTAAAAAGATACTGGGTAAAACATAAAATCTCCACCCATGTCACCCTCAAAGAACTAGTCAAGTGGAAGTTTCAAATAGAAAAATTAAGCAAATACATGAAAAGATAGTGAGAAAATATAGAAATGATTGGTCTTCCAAACTCAATGATGCCCTTTGGGCATACCAAACTAACTATAAAACCCCCATTAGTACCACCCCTTATCGCCTTATCTATGGCAAGTCTTGCAATCTTCCACTCGAGTTGGAACATAAGGCTTATTGGGCCATTAAGGTCTCAACATGGACCCTAATCTCGCTAAGGAGAAACACTTTCTACAATTATAGGAGTTGGAAGAACTCCACTTGCATGCTTATGAAAACATAAAGATATACAAAGAACACGCTAAAATTCGGCATGATTCTCATATCAAGCGGACATAAATCTTGAAAGGAGATAAATTTCTATTGTTCAACTCTACATTTTGACTCTTTCTTGTAAAATTACAATCTCATTCTTTAGGACCATTAATTTTAATCAAAGTTTACCCTTCTGGAATAATGAACATTCACAGTGAAAAGTTAGAAACATTTTCTATCGATGGACATCATTTGAAGTGTTTCTATGAAGATGAAATTTTTGCAGGGAGGGTAGACCTGGATTTGTCCAAAGCACCCTCTACAGAATGACAACCTCTCTATAGTCAAGCTAAATGATCTAAACAAAGCACTACTTCAGAGGCATCCCAAAACCTAAGTTTTTTTTTCTTTACATTTATTTTGATTTCTTAGATAAACTTCATTGCAAATTTCTCCATTGTTCTATCGACCTTAGATCGTTAAACCCCTAGAGAGATAGTTTTCTTTAGAGGATGAATGGACAATAATCCTTTCACAAGGATTGATCGACCTAGCTATGATTCATGTTTTATTTCAACTGTATCGATCTCTTTGAATGTTTTAGAGATCGACAGTTTTCACAACAACATGCTTTGTTGACTTGAGCCTTTCTACATTTTCCCGCTGATGTTTGACCTGTCAACCTGACAATTTTAACAACTGTTAACCTCCACTCATTGAACCAAGAGCTATTTGAACTCGGATCCTACATCTATTTACCTGAATAATCCCCAATATTCTTCCTTGCCTATAAGTAGAAGACTCTCATTGCAATTTTCTTTTACCATCCCTTAGGTAAAGTGGAGATCTACATCTCTTTTTCGCACCCATTGACCTTTTGTACTAATCTTCTTCCATTAAACTCATAGTTCGACAACCATGAGCACACCGACCCAGATCGAAAGTTCTAGTTGAACCAAAATTGAATCAACTCTTTTCTTTGCTCTCCAGGTAATCTGACCTATCAACCTATGACATGTTAACCTATGAACCTGATGATCTATGAACATGTTGAACTTCTTAATATTTCTATTGATCCCTAAATTGCATATCAACATCGCGATGTTTCTCATGAGTTTGTAGATCTTCACATCGATCTAAGAGCTCAACGGTTTTTTTATTTAGTATCGATCCATCAATGTTCTATTTTTTAGGCCCTATCAACCTGAAAAATTTGACAACTATCAACCCATGGCATCGATCTCTTCTTGCTTAAGACTTTTGACCTATATCACATAGGTCGATGACCCTTTCTCTACAGTCTCTACACTCTAAGAAATTTTGAAATTATTCACATTGATATATTAACTTATTACTATATTTAATGATCCAACTATGGTTCACATTGAGGATGAGACAACATCCATTTCCACCAACACTACCTCACAATAGGGTGAGAAATGCACTCACCCCAAATCATTCAATAGGCAAGTAAAGGCATGCATCGCCAACCCATCCATGGAAGCAGTTCAGGCTACCCAATCTGAGGCCACATATTCTTGGACATTTCTTCCTTGTAATGATGAACATTTGGTAGCATACAAGGAGATGACAACAAAAACTTACCGACCTACAAGATTTTCCTACAAGTAAACTTCAAATGATCTAGGGATTTGGAATAGGGTGTCCAATATGCTTACAAACTCGAATATGACCCATGTGCATTTAGCCAATCCCAGGTCTTATATACAAGAGATAATGGAATTTATGTCTTCTATCAAGAAGATATCTATTAAACGGGTTGAGGATCTAACTAGCAGACGTAGACACATTCAAATTCGTATCAACAATATTGATAAGGTTCTAACTGAGATGGTAGTCAATAAAATCTCCTTCTCTTTTGACAAAGAGTCTATAAGATCATGCATTGGCCTACTCAACATACATGACTCTTGTTTTAGCACTAGTACTTATTGGGATAAACTCACACGCAAGCACCATTACAAGTCTGGCACCTCTAAGGCCACAACTGTGCATTTTGGCTTATGTAGGATTATGCATAAGATTGTCAGTAACATCCATTTCACAAAGTCAAAAATTGGCAACATTTATCACATACACCTTTACATCTTATCTTGTATCATCAAAGGAAAGCTTGTCAATATTGGCAGGTTATTGATTAACATATGGTTGTTTATATCATCCTCCCCTCAAAGAGAGTATTGCAATGGGGGCTTGATAAACCTAATCTACACAGCTTATACTCATACAACTACTCCTAAGGGTTTCAAAGATATTGTCGGTGAGATCCTAATCAACTTTAAATATTTGACCTATGATGGTATTATTGTATGCCACAATGAGAAATTCCACTATCTCTTCCTACAGATTAATAGCTACATTCCCCCACTAGAGTTAGATGATTCTAATAAGCAGAAATTACTCATCATAGAGGATGAAAGTGAAATAATTTATAGCTCAAGTTCGTGCTTCTTATGTAACTTCTTCACACAAACAAGCAACCTCTTCCTCTAGGACTCACCTAATATTTGCTAGACAAACAACTTCCAAAGAGACCTTACATATCATTCATGAGGAAAGTGATTGTGAACAATCAAAATATGATGATGAATTTGAGATTCTACTTCACTCTACTCCATAGCATCCAAGCGCTTCCTCACTCCTGTGGCTCTAAAATAACAAAAGAAGGCTGCGAAAAGCATGTAGCGTGATCCCACACCCAGGGATCCACCTCAATGCATCATCCTTATCACCACTACCACCCTAATTTTATCGACAACCTCCTTCACACCCATCATACTACCTTCGTCCCCCATCAAGAAATTTGTGATATTCCTGATAGTCTACCCCACTTCCATCGGCATGCTTCTAGTCCATCCACCTCACATACTCTGCCTCGGTCCAAGCGTGCTTCCACACATTCCTTGCCCCATTCTTCTGATATGGAGCATCCCGAAACACTTGGAAGAGTCTTTGGTTGTGAGATTGATATGCCATATAAGGTAACTATAGACCACATGTCTACTCTTTCCAAGATAAAACAAGATGTTTTGTCTTGTCAAAGAAGGTAGATTCTCTTACACAGAGGATGAACAAGATACAAAATCTACCACAACAAGTTGTTTCCTTTGAGCATAAACTTGACTGTCTGGCTCATCTTCCCCAATAAATACAAGAAATGTTGACTTAACACCAAAATTATGAATCCCTGGAAGGCCAAGTATGAAACACACTAAATAAAACTCAAACCTCACACAATCAAGAGGCGGTTCCATCACAAGTTTCTTGCTTAATAACCTGTCAAAGGCTCTTCTCCATCCTCGCGGCCATCCCATGAAAATTCCTATCTCCAAAACGCGATGACTGATGAGTTCCATCGTCATTCTCTTGATCATTTTGCTTGTTCTTTAAGAGCATATCTCACATGTCTCTGAGACCCTAATGACCAAGAACAGCCAAAATGGTGCTTTGCCAATAGCTGCTACTACCCCAATCGATTAGCAAAAAGCAACACCTTTTTTCCTCCTTGGGGAGTCCCTTCTCTTCCAAAGATGCATTTCATCTCTTCTAATGATATCCATATGAAAACTAATCCCTCTCGCTCATATACCTTCTGGCTATTTTTTTGATATCCCAATTTGGAAAATACATGATATTTTACTTGGTGACAATACTCAAATTTGATCACTTTGTAGACACCATACATCTGAGGAGGACATTTGAATGGGGCCATGTATAGATAACCTAGACTTTCAAGCTGATGTTGATAGTCTATTTGATAATGAGCATGCTTCTTATGAAGAAGACAATGACAATTTGTCTATAATTCTTTCAACCACCATCCTAAGACCCCAAATCCCATCTTCACAGAGCTACCCCTACCTCTACTACCCTAGATTAATTGCACAATGCATGATCTAGATCTTCATTGCTTAATAGGGATTCCAATTCATGTATCTTCATTTTATTGGATGTTCTGAATAATAGGTTGCAATCTCTCTCTCAAAACACATTTTGTCACATTTCTACAGCCCAACTAGGATAAACAAATGACTGTTCATACTTTTGACATCTACTATCTTAGAATATGTATTGCCGAGCAACAAAGAGTGGCCATTGTACAAAGCCACACTATCCCTTCTCAATTGCCTTTTTAAGGATCGTCTGGATGTACCACCTATAGAAACACTCCTTGCCAAACTCAATATACAAACAACACGAGTTATCCTTCTTCCATTCTAATTTCGAGGATCTTGGCTACTCTGTGCTGCTGATTTTATTAAAAGGAAGATTGCATTATTCAACACTTATCAAGATGATCTACAAAATGCCTATATGTGATTTCGTGATCCAGTAGCAAAAAATCTTTGTCGCATCCCTATCTATCTACACTGTGTTATACGTCATTGTCCTTAGTAACAACCTAATTGTACATGCTATATTATTGAGCCGCTAGTTCACCAACACAACTATGACATATGTGATAGTGCATCCATTGCTATTCAGGTCGTGGAAGCTCACAATCATGGAATATTTGAAGATAATTTTGATCCTCATGGTTTCACCACACTATGTGGATGCTATTCCATGGAGGATGTGGGCTCTGATCTCCAAACCATGACATAAACACGATTAAAACTTAGCGGAAGCGAATCGGTAATCAGCGGAAGACAAAAATCACGGAAAATTAAAACTTTTCGTGACAAGTGCTTGAATCCATAAAAGCTTCTTTCATAAAGTGAGATAAACTGTTTACATCTCAGGATAATTACTTCTTGAGTAATTATATACATCAAGATACAAAATCTCAAGATCACTATACAAAAGACTCCAAGACCTGAGAGTACAGAGGACACATAGGACTGACTCTAACTACACCATATGGAACGACAATCTCCACCTGAGATTACTGTTGCCCCTGATGCTGCTGCTGAGACTGATCACTTGTAGGCTGGTTCCTTTGTCTCCGACGTCCACCTAAAAAGTGGAAGCCTACGGGGTGAGACAATTATACATAATTGTCCCAGCGAGAGTTATAACTCTTCGCCAGAAGCTTTATTATAACATCAAAGAATATATTAAGCAGTAAGACATTCAAAGTATTCTATAACAGTTGCAGGTATAACAAGATCTCTACAATTAGGAGATATGAAGAATATAAGCACTATTGCAATGTAACATCAATCAACTAACTTGGAGTTATCTCTAACAAGTTATACTACATGGTTGATTATATTTTACAAACAACATTATGCCCTGTGGAGATGAGGCATACCACTCATACTCCAACTGATCGCTGAGAAGTCACATCAATATCATACATAGGTCATTAAGAGAGCCGGATTATCATGACCTTCACCGTCCTCAGTCAGTAAGAGGATCACTTGTAGGACATCTCGTGTCTCTACTGCTATAGCTTACCAGGGTAAACTGGTCCTTCGCTATTCTAGAGTCATAGTGGCGTTCTGTACTCTCTTCGTCATCAGGAGGTTTCATGTTTACCTACCACTGATACGGATATTCTATACTTTCTTCATCATCAGGAGGTTTCATGTTTACCTACCACTGATACGGTATGGAATTATAGTGAAGGATGGATGGATTACACATCTACATCACTTTCCTACACTAGGATGTAAGGTTCTACACATCCATGTACCCCACATACTCAAAAGTATGTGCTCCAGGAGTTCCCTGAGGAAAACCTGTTTCACCATCACTTAATCTCTGACAATGATGGATCTATGATCAGGGCTCTACATTATATTTGATTAGTTAGGTACATTCAGTATTCTTTAACATCATACATTGTTCTTCAAACAATAACAGTAGCATAACAGCTATAAGAGAAGAATACTAAATGTAATATGCCTAACTCATATCAATCATCATTCCTCATTATCCTCATCACAAGTCATCTCTAAAGCATGACCTTGATGGTATTCATGGCTTTCACAGATCATTATCATCATAGGATGCCATTGACAAGGCATCAAGTTACTTTTCTTATTCATAAGGCTAACAACATGCCTTTAATGAATAGAACATCAACATCCATACCTGGATATGATTACCTTCATATCAGAACCTGCATGGTTAATACAACTGATAAAGGTAAATAAAAAAATAAGGAATATACTTCCTACTCTTGTCATAAGAGTTAAATCTCTAATTCATATCAAATAGAGTTTAATACTCAAAAGCATACCATTACCCTATAATTAGGGTTTACTGTTCATATTAAGGTGAATTGAACTCATAACATCATTATGTATGAATAACATCATCACTGATGCCCTTAGATTAGGTAAAGGTTCATCATTTATTATAATTAGGGTTTCTATGACCTCACACAGGTAGACCATACCCTAATTATGCTCACTTATGTGCATTGGAGATGCTTTACTTGAGTTTCCACTTAAAAAGGGTACTTTCTCTCTCTAGAAGTACTTTCTCTCTCTAGAAGTACTTTCTCTCTCATCATAATGTTAGGTGATGTCAACATCACTCTAAAACAGGTTGGATTGAGTCATCATAGGCTAACATAGCCAAAAACATCACCATTATGTGATTAGAGTTACTTTCTCTCTCTAGGGTACTTTCTCTCTCTAGAGTACTTTCTCTCTCTAAAGTACTCTCTCTTTCATCATACTAATGGTTGATGATAACATTAGACTAGATCAAGTTGGATAGAGTCATTATGACTAAAAAACATCATTCTCATGTAATTAGAGTTTGAATTGAGCAAGGTATAACTCAATTGATCCTTCGGGGGTATTTTGGTAATTCACCCCATTGATCATCATTATGGTCAAAAACCTTAGTCAAATAACCCCTTACTATCCTAGATTATCATTAGGGTTTGATTTGGGCAACATTGGACCATTTCTATTATGAATTGATTGAAAGAAGTTAACTTGGAATTACATTGATTGATTTCAATCATTAATCATCAATTGAGTTGAGATCGGTTGAAAGTGTTGACCGTTTGACCACTTTGACTTTCCAAGACCGTGAGCCTCATTTTAACTTCAAGACCGCGAGCCCCCTTAGGCTTCAAGACCGCGAGCCTCTTCAAGTGGTTCAAGACCGCGAAGCCCTCTCATTGGTTCAAGTTGATGTTGAGATCGCGAAGAGACGTTGACCGTTTGCCCATCTTGACCTCAGGACCGTGAGGCCCTTCACGGTCTTGAGACCATGAGCCTCCTCTCGGTCTTGAGACCGTGAGCCCTCTCATGGTCTTGAGACCGCGAGCCCTCTCACGGTCTTGAGACCGCGAGGCTCTCAAGGTCTCAACCGTTTGGTCCATCAACAAAATCAATAAAGCAATCGATGGTGTCAAATGATGTTGAAGCCCTCAAAAGGTCAACGCTATGTTGACCACCTATGGATTGGGTCAATTAAGGTTATTCTTAACCAATTGGTCATTCAATTGACCCTCAATTGTTGACCAATTAGGATTGAAATCGATTCAATTAGGGTCTATCAATGTTCACCCATCAATACTCAACAATGTGCATCAACACAAGGTTGAACCCTTCAATTGACCTCCAACTGGGCTCAAACTTGGCCCAAAACGGTCTTGAGGTCATGTGGGTGGACCCCACATGGTCTTGAGACCGTTTTCCCAAGATTTCATCAAAATATAAGGTGATTTGATAGGGGTTGAACCATGATTGAGCCACAAAATAGAATTTTGATTAAATTGATAACTTATTTGCAATTGGGTCCTCAATTGGTCAAATTACTCAACCCTAGACCTTCAAACGGTCTTGGGTGATTTTCCTCTCGGTCTTGAGACCGTTTGGATGAGTTCCAAACGGTCTTGAGACTGTTTTCCCATCCAATTTTGGATTCTAGTGGAAATTCATCAAGGTTGAACAAATTGAGTTGATGATTATATCATTATTTAATTACAATGTAATTTGGTGTGATTGTACCTTCAATTGGTCAACTATCCTTGACCCCAGACCTCCAAACAGTCTTGGTTGATTGCCCTCGCGGTCTTGAGACCGTTTGGTGACCCCCAAACGGTCTTGAGACCGTTTAGGTCAATCAACTCTAAAAACCCTAATTAGGTCACCATAATTTCAGTACTGATTTTACCTAGGGTTAGCCCTAGTATTCACCCTTTAACTCTTAGCCCGTTTGGAATTAGACCATAAAACTTGGTGAGTTGTTAATTAACATAATTTTGAACAGTAATTTCATATGGTCAACGCTTAGTCAACGACCTTACACGGTCTTGGGACCGTTTGCCCAAAAAGGCAATTTCAGACCGTTTGAAAATCAGTAATAAATTCATTTAAAGTTGTCACTTAAAAAGGTCATATCTCCCGATTCCTTTGGAGTTAGCCTCCCAAAATTTGAGGGTAATTAGACTATATAATTAGGAACAGATTGCATATACGGTCTACGATCGGTCAATGGGGCCAAACGGTCTTGGAGACCGTTTTCCCTGTCGCGGTCTCGAGACCGTTTGCTCACCTCGCGGTCTTGAGTCCGAGAGAGCAAACTGTTGGGACCGTTCAAGAAAGTGAAAAGCGGTGGGTTTTTCTTGGAAATCACGCCTTCATCTCCTAGATCAAGAAAAGTACAGATATCCCACTTGTTTTCTTGCAAAATAGCAAAGAACAGCAAGATACATGAAGGACTATCATCTAACCGCATATAAAAGATGTGTGTAGTAAAGCATGGGTTTAGAGTTATAAAACCCGCCTAAAGCTTGCTTCTTGAGCTCCAAGCTTTCAAGCTCCAAGCTCTAATGGCGTCCTTGAGTTCTTACAGGTTGGCCAAGGTGAAAACTCCAAGGAAGGATGAAAAGAGACGGCTAGAAAGGTAGGGTTTCAAGAGTTAGCCATGAAGATGACCTTGAATTCGAGTTCTAACCATGGAATTAGGCAAGAAGAGGGGTTTAGACCTACCTTGCACCCCTTGGTCGTCCTCCTTAGCTCCAAGGCAGTCCTTGGTCGTCTTTGGTGAAATGAAACAGTAAGGGAACGAAGGGTAAGTTCCCTTGCAACTAAGGGAAGGAGAGCTTATATACATGGGGTAGGATTTTCAACATTAGTTCATAAGTTGTCCATAATTCCAACTAGGTCCCTCCTTCTTTACTTGATCGTCACTTCCTCTTTATTCTAAGGACAAACCTTCTCTTAAGGTCTTAGGAAAATAAGGTAAAGGAGAGCAAGCTAATAATGAGGTACATACATAAAGAAATATTGCACATATACCCTGATTATTCAATCACAAGGCATATCTCATAACTTGATAACTCAATTGAGGTGACTTCCTCATCATTTCTTCTCTAAATGATTGCAAGAGTTTAAAAAGATACTTTAGATGACATATTTTACAAATTGCATCCCTTAATTTGGGTAAATTGCATTTTACCCCAAATTAGGGTTTCAAGCCCCGGGATTGCTTCCACAGCTGCAACTTGGTGCCCAAGCTTGGGAAATCCCTCAAACTTTACCAAAACGATTCTCATGATGTCTCAACATCAGAGGAACATCTCAACATGTGCAAATTGCAAGCTAACCCTTTTAACTGGGTAAATTGCACATAGGTCCCTGTATATCAAAACAATGCTACAACTTTTAAATAAAAAGGAGCAAATACTGAAATATACTTTTATGAGAAACTTAATTACATGCTCAGAGTTAATCACAAAGATTTAATTACATATTTAGGCAAAACACCTAGGGTTGACTCATAACCCAGGTCAGGGATGTTACAAATTATCCACCCCTTACAAGGATTTCGTCCCCGAAATCGATAAAACATACTACGAGAAAAGGGCAGGATACTTCCTTCTCATCTCATCCTCTAACTCCCAAGTGGCTTCTTCAATACCACGATGGTTCCAAAGGACTTTCACAAGACTTATATCTTTCTTCTTTAGCTTTTTAATTCATTTATCAAGGATTGACACTGGTCCCTCCTCATAGGATATGTCATCATTCAATTCTACCTCCATAGGTTGTAGAACTGACTCGGTGTCTGGGTGACATTTCTTCAACATAGAAATGTGAAACATAGGATGTAACCTTTGTAACTCAGGTGGTAGCTCTAGTCTATATGCTACCTTTCCAATCCGTTCAATGTTTGGATAAGGACCCATATATCTAGGAGCTAACTTCCCCTTTCTTCCAAAACGAAGGACCCCTTTCCAAGGTGAGACCTTGAGATACACTCTGTCTCCAACCTGGAACTCTAAAGGTCTACGACGTTTATCAGCATAAGATTTCTGCCTATCCTGAGCAGTCTTAATCTTATGTTGTATTACTTTAATCTTTTCTGTGGTTTGCTGCACAAGGTCAGGACCTAACAACTGATGCTCACCAGTTTCAAACCAACACAAAGGTGATCTACAACGTCTACCATATAAGGCTTCATAAGGTGCCATATCAATACTATGCTGATAGCTATTGTTATAGGCAAACTCTATCAAGCTTAGGTGTAGATCCCAACTTCCGGTGAACTGGAGAACACATGCTCTCAACAAGTCTTCTAGGGTCTGTATGGTCCTTTCCGACTGTCCATCAGTCTGCGGATGAAAGGCCGTACTAAACCTTAGCTTGGTGCCTAAGGCTCTGTGTAACTGTTCCCAAAAACAACTCGTAAACTGAGGACCTCTGTCAGAAACTATTGTGACAGGAACTCTGTGCAAACGCACTATCTCTTGAACATACAACTCTGATAACCTTTCAGCAGAATAGGTTGTTTTGACAGGTAAGAAATGTGCTGTCTTAGTCAACCTATCAACAACTACCCAAATGGAATCATGTCCTTTGCTTGTCCTGGGTAGGCCAACAACAAAGTCCATGGTCACATGGTCCCACTTCCACTGTGGTATGGGTAAAGGTTGCATTGTACCTGCAGGCTTCTGGTGTTCAGCTTTAACTTGCTGACACACGGGACACCTCAGAACAAACTCTGCAATGTTCTTCTTCATCCCAGGACACCAATACAGATCTTTCAAATTTCGATACATCTTGGTGCTCCCTGGATGCATAGCATACATGGAAGAATGGGCTTCTTCCAAGACTAACTTTCTCAAGTTGTCCACATCTGGCACTATCATCCTTCCATTATAACAAGCTACTTGATCTTCTGAGTCATGAAACCCGTCTTGCTTCTCATTTCCATATTCAGATCTTATATGTTGGACTGCAACATCACCTAGCTGTGCCTCTTTAATCCGCTCCCTTAGGGTAGGTTTAATATGCATCTCAGCTAACAAACCGGCTAACAATGACACTTTCAACTGTACATTGTCTTGCCTTAAAGATATAAACATATCTCTTCTAGAGCATACTAAAGAGTTTAGTTGTGCTTTATTCATGGTTGATGTTGCTGATTTCCTACTCAAGGCATCTGCAACAACATTGGCCTTGCCTGGATGGTAATCAATTGTACAGTCGTAGTCCTTGATTAATTCCATCCAGTGACGTTGCATCATGTTGAGCTCATGCTGAGAGAAGATATACTTAAGGTTTTTGTGGTCTGTGAAAATCTGGAATGTTTCTCCGTAGAGATAGTGCCTCCAGATCTTCAAAGCATGAACCACATCAGCTAACTCCAGATCGTGTGTTGGATAATTCTCCTCGTGTTTCTTAAGCTGTCGGGAAGCAAAAGAAATCACTTGTTTATCCTGCATCAACACACATCCTAGTCCGTTCTTGGAAGCATCACAGAAAACTATATATCCTTTTCCTTGTTCAGGTAGCACTAACACAGGTGCACTTGTCAACCTCTCCTTCAGCAACTGGAAAGATTGTTGACACTTATCACTCTAAGAAAAAGGAACATCTTTCCGGGTTAACTTGGTCAAAGGTAAAGCTATAGAACTAAAGTTCTTAATGAACCTTCGATAATAGCCAGCTAACCCCAAGAAACTTCGAATTTCCGTCGGTGTCTTTGGTTGTTCCCATTGTAGAACAGATTCTACCTTTGTAGGGTCAACTCGAATTCCCGAGGTGGATATTACATGTCCAAGGAAAGATACCTCCGGCAGCCAGAACTCACACTTGCTAAACTTAGCGTACAGCTTATGTTCTCTTAGCAAGGTCAAAGCTTGGCGAAGATGCTGCTCATGCTGCTGAGCATCCTTACTATAAATCAGAATGTCGTCTATGAAGACGACAACACACTGATCAAGGAAAGGTCGAAAAACTCTATTCATGAGTTCCATAAATGCAGCTGGTGCATTGGTTAGTCCAAACGACATAACTGTGAACTCATAGTGACCATATCTTGTCCTAAAGGCAGACTTGGATATGTCACTATCCTTAATACGGAGTTGGTGATATCCAGACCTCAAGTCTATCTTTGAAAAAACTGTTGCACCACGCAACTGGTCAAAGAGATCATCAATCCTCGGCAGAGGATACTTATTCTTTATTGTTACTTTATTGAGTTGTCTATAGTCGATGCACAACCGCATTGACCCATCTTTCTTTTTAACAAACAAGACCGGAGCACCCCAAGGTGAAGTACTTGGTCGGATAAAACCTCTCTCAAGTAACTCTTGAAGCTGTTTCTTGAGTTCTTCCATCTCGGCAGGCGCCATCCTATACGGAGTTTGAGCTATGGGTTTCGTATCTGGGATCAGATTAATTTCAAAATCAATCTCCCGAGGTGGTGGTATACCAGGAAGTTCTTCAGGAAACACATCATCGAATTCCCTGACTATAGGAACTTCGGCAGGATTGGAACTTTCCTTGGTAACATCTACCACATGGGCTAAGAATGCATAACATCCTTGCCTCAACAGCTTATCAGCAACCATAGCTGACACAAGACAGGTGGGAAGAATCTTTCTTTCACCTTGAAAGATCCATGTGTTTCTTTCATCAGCAAACACAGCCAACTTGGACTCACAATGCAAGACAACTCTATACCTTTCTAAGGTATCCATCCCAAGGATTATATCAAATCCCTGCATATCAAGTGGTATAAGATCCACTTGAATGCGATGGTCAGAAAAAAAGAGGATGCAGGGAGAACATACCTCCTGCAAAACGGCAGACCCACTCAACAGAGTCTCCAACAACAAACTATCTGCCCTCTGACTAATAGTCACATTGCATTTACAAATCACTTCACGAGTGATGAAAGAGTGCGTAGCACCCGGATCAATCAGAACAGATACATTACAGGATATAGACATATCAGAATTCAAACCCTTCTCGAATCTTCTGATTCTTTCCTCATCCGTAGCGGCCATGTGCGGACAGAACCACAGCAACTCCATGAACTTAGCTTCATACTCACTAATGTTCATCATACCCTGCCTTAGTTTCTCGAACTGAGAGATTTTCTCATCTAGGAAGGTCTTTGGAAAATATCTATTGATAAATTCCCGACGAAACTCTTCCCATGAGAACTCTACTCCAGGCCTCTTCTGCTCTTCCATGTTCCACCAGTGACCAGCACTGCCTTTGAGAAGATAGACAGCATGTCTAACCTTCTCAGCTTCCGGAATCATAAGAATCCTGAAAGCCTTCTCCAACTCTGTCAACCATAAGTCAGCATCTGCAGGGTCGGCAGTTCCGAAGTACTCGGTAGCTCCGACACGACGAAGTCATTCGAATGTCTTACCAATACCTTGTGCTTCAGGCTGGACAGGTGCCCTAGGTGTAGGAATGGGCATCCTATCGATTATATGTGTCATGGCAGTCATGAACTGCCCGAACATCGTCTGTACAGCTGGATTACTTGTGTCAGCTGGGTCGAACTGGGGTGGCTCTCTTGGTAACTCCGGTGCAGGTTGTTCTATTCTCGGAACCCTTGCACCGCCTCGAGGTGCACTAGCACTACTCTCTGCCACGTACTCATCATGATGTTCTGACATCCTTAGGTATCTTCTTCTCCTGAGGAGCAGAAGATTCTATTAGATAAGGAAGGAGTACTAAAGATAGACTCGACATCCTAAGTCCTATGCCTCTGTAGACTCAACCGACCTAGAGCTCTGATACCACTAGTTGTGGGCTCTGATCTCCAAACCATGACATAAACACGATTAAAACTTAGCGGAAGCGAATCGGTAATCAGCGGAAGACAAAAATCACGGAAAATTAAAAATTTTCGTGACAAGAGCTTGAATCCATAAAAGCTTCTTTCATAAAGTGAGATAAACTGTTTACATCTCAGGATAATTACTTCTTGAGTAATTATATACATCAAGATACAAAATCTCAAGATCACTATACAAAAGACTCCAAGACCTGAGAGTATAGAGGACACATAGGATTGACTCTAACTACACCATATGGCAGGACAATCTCCACCTGAGATTACTACTGCCCCTGATGCTGCTGCTGAGACTGATCACATGTAGGCTGGTTCCTTCGTCTCCGACGTCCACCTAAAAAGTGGAAGCCTACGGGGTGAGACAATTATACATAATTGTCCCAGCGAGAGTTATAACTCTTCGCCAGAAGCTTTATTATAACATCAAATAATATATTAAGCAGTAAGACCTTCAAAGTATTCTATAACAGTTGCAGGTATAACAAGATCTCTACAATTAGGAGATATGAAGAATATAAGCACTATTGCAATGTAACATCAATCAACTAACTTGGAGTTATCTCTAACAAGTTATACTACATGGTTGATTATATTTTACAAACAACATTATGCCCTGTGGAGATGAGGCATACCACTAATACTCCAACTGATCGCTGAGAAGTCACATCAGTATCATACATAGGTCATTAAGAGAGCCGGATTCTCATGACCTTCACCTTCCTCAGTCAGTAAGAGGATCACTTGTAGGACATCTCGTGTCTCTACTGCTATAGCTTACCAGGGTAAACTGGTCCTTCGCTATTCTAGAGTCACAGTGGCGTTCTGTACTCTCTTCGTCATCATGAGGTTTCATGTTTACCTACCACTGATACGGATATCTATACTTTCTTCATCATCAGGAGGTTTCATGTTTACCTACCACTGATACGGTATGGAATTATAGTGAAGGATGGATGGATTACACATCTACATCACTTTCCTACACTAGGATGTAAGGTTCTACACATCCATGTACCCCACATACTCAAAAGTATGTGCTCCAGGAGTTCCCTAAGGAAAACCTATTTCACCATCACTTAATCTCTGACAATGATGGATCTATGATCAGGGCTCTACATTATATTTGATTAGTTAGGTACATTCAGTATTCTTTAACATCATACATTGTTCTTCAAACAATAACAGTAGCATAACAGCTATAAGAGAAGAATACTAAATGTAATATGCCTAACTCATATCAATCATCATTCCTCATTATCCTCATCACAAGTCATCTCTAAAGCATGACCTTGATGGTATTCATGGCTTTCACAGCTCATTATCATCATAGGATGCCATTGACAAGGCATCAAGTTACTTTTCTTATTCATAAGGCTAACAACATGCCTTTAATGAATAGAACATCAACATCCATACATGGATATGATTACCTTCATATCAGAACCTGCATGGTTAATACAACTGATAAAGGTAAATAAAAAAATAAGGAATATACTTCCTACTCTTGTCATAAGAGTTAAATCTCTAATTCATATCAAATAGAGTTTAATACTCAAAAGCATACCATTACCCTATAATTAGGGTTTACTGTTCATATTAAGGTGAATTGAACTCATAACATCATTATGTACGAATAACATAATCACTGATGCCCTTAGATTAGGTAAAGGTTCATCATTTATTATAATTAGGGTTTCTATGACCTCACACAGGTAGACCATACCCTAATTATGCTCACTTATGTGCATTGGAGATGCTTTACTTGAGTTTCCACTTAAAAAGGGTACTTTCTCTCTCTAGAAGTACTTTCTCTCTCTAGAAGTACTTTCTCTCTCATCATAATGTTAGGTGATGTCAACATCACTCTAAAACAGGTTGGATTGAGTCATCATAGGCTAACATAGCCAAAAACATCACCATTATGTGATTAGAGTTACTTTCTCTCTCTAGGGTACTTTCTCTCTCTAAAGTAATCTCTCTTTCATCATACTAATGGTTGATGATAACATTAGACTAGATCAAGTTGGATAGAGTCATTATGACTAAAAAACATCATTCTCATGTAATTAGAGTTTGAATTGAGCAAGGTATAACTCAATTGATCCTTCAGGGGTATTTTGGTAATTCACCCCATTGATCATCATTATGGTCAAAAACCTTAGTCAAATAACCCCTTACTATCCTAGATTATCATTAGGGTTTGATTTGGGCAACATTGGACCATTTATATTATGAATTGATTGAAAGAAGTCAACTTGGAATTACATTGATTGATTTCAATTATTAATCATCAATTGAGTTGAGATCGGTTGAAAGTGTTGACCGTTTGACCACTTTGACTTTCCAAGACCGTGAGCCTCCTTTTAACTTCAAGACCGTGAGCCCCCTTAGGCTTCAAGACCGCGAGCCTCTTCAAGTGGTTCAAGACCGCGAAGCCCTCTCATTGGTTCAAGTTGATGTTGAGACCGCGAAGACACGTTGACCGTTTGCCCATCTTGACCTCAGGACCGCGAGGCCCTTCGCGGTCTTGAGACCATGAGCCTCCTCTCGGTCTTGAGACCGTGAGCCCTCTCACGGTCTTGAGACCGCAAGCCCTCTCACGGTCTTGAGACCGCGAGCCCTCTCACGGTCTTGAGACCGCGAGGCTCTCAAGGTCTCAACCGTTTGGTCCATCAACAAAATCAATAAAGCAATCGATGGTGTCAAATGATGTTGAAGCCCTCAAAAGGTCAAAGCTATGTTGACCACAGGATTGGGTCAATTAAGGTTATTCTTAACCAATTGGTCATTCAATTGACCCTCAATTGTTGACCAATTAGGATTGAAATCGATTCAATTAGGGTCTATCAATGTTCACCCATCAATACTCAACAATGTGCATCAACACAAGGTTGAACCCTTCAATTGAGATCCAATTGGGCTCAAACTTGGCCCAAAACGGTCTTGAGGTCATGTGGGTGGACCCCACATGGTCTTGAGACCGTTTTCCCAAGATTTCATCAAAATCTAAGGTGATTTGATAGGGGTTGAACCATGATTGAGCCACAAAACAGAATTTTGATTAAATTGATAACTTATTTGCAATTGGGTCCTCAATTGGTCAAATTACTCAACCCTAGACCTTCAAACGGTCTTGGGTGATTGTCCTCTCGGTCTTGAGACCGTTTGGATGAGTTCCAAATGGTCTTGAGACCGTTTGCCCATCCAATTTTGGATTCTAGTGGAAATTCATCAAGGTTGAACAAATTGAGTTGATGATTATATCAATATTTAATTGCAATGTAATTTGGTGTGATTGTACCTTCAATTGGTCAACTATCCTTGACCCCAGACCTCCAAACGGTCTTGGTTGATTGCCCTCGCGGTCTTGAGACCGTTTGGTGACCCCCAAACGGTCTTGAGACCGTTTAGGTCAATCAACCCTAAAAACCCTAATTAGGTCACCATAATTTCAGTACTGATTTTACCTAGGGTTAGCCCTAGTATTCACCCTTTAACTCTTAGCCCGTTTGGAATTAGACCATCAACCTTGGTGAATTGTTAATTAACATAATTGTGAACAGTAATTTCATATGGTTAATGCTTAGTCAACGACTTTACACGGTCTTGGGACCGTTTGCCCAAAAAAGCAATTTCAGACCGTTTGAAAATCAGTAATAAATTCATTTAAAGTTGTCACTTAAAAAGGTCATATCTCCCGATTCCTTTCGAGTTAGCCTCCCCAATGTTGAGGGTAATTATCCTATATAATTAGGAACAGATTTCTTATACGGTCCACGCTCGGTCAATGGGGCCAAACGGTCTTGGAGACCGTTTTCCCTGTCGCGGTCTCGCGACCGTTTGCTCACCTCGCGGTCTTGAGTCCGAGAGAGCAAACTGTTGGGACCGTTCAAGAAAGTGAAAAGCGGTGGGTTTTTCTTGGAAATCACGCCTTCATCTCCTAGATCAAGAACAGTACAGATATCCCACGGGTTTGCTTGTAAAATAGCAAAGAACAGCAAGATACATGAAGGACTATCATCTAACCGCATATAAAAGATGTGTGTAGTAAAGCATGGGTTTAGAGTTATAAAACCCGCCTAAAGCTTGCTTCTTGAGCTCCAAGCTTTCAAGATCCAAGCTCTAATGGCGTCCTTGAGTTCTTACAGGTTGGCCAAGGTGAAAACTCCAAGGAAGGATGAAAAGAGACGGCTAGAAAGGTAGGGTTTCAAGAGTTAGCCATGAAGATGACCTTGAATTCGAGTTCTAACCATGGAATTAGGCAAGAAGAGGGGTTTAGACCTACCTTGCACCCCTTGGTCGTCCTCCTTAGCTCCAAGGCAGTCCTTGGTCGTCTTTGGTGAAATGAAACAGTAAGGGAACGAAGGGTAAGTTCCCTTGCAACTAAGGGAAGGAGAGCTTATATACATGGGGTAGGATTTTCAACATTAGTTCATAAGTTGTCCATAATTCCAACTAGGTCCCTCCTTCTTTACTTGATCGTCCCTTCCTCTTTATTCTAAGGACAAACCTTCTCTTAAGGTCTTAGGAAAAGAAGGTAAAGGAGAGCAAGCTAATAATGAGGTACATACATAAAGAAATATTGCACATATACCCTGATTATTCAATCACAAGGCATATCTCATAACTTGATAACTCAATTGAGGTGACTTCCTAATCATTTCTTCTCTAAATGATGGCAAGAGTCTAAAAAGATACTTTAGATGACATATTTTACAAATTGCATCCCTTAATTTGGATAAATTGCATTTTACCCCAAATTAGGGTTTCAAGCCCCGGGATTGCTTCCACAGCTGCAACTTGGTGCCCAAGCTTGGGAAATCCCTCAAACTTTACCAAAAAGATTCTCATGATGTCTCAACATCAGAGGAACATCTCAACATGTGCAAATTGCAAGCTAACCCTTTTAACTGGGTAAATTGCACATAGGTCCCTGTATATCAAAACAATGCTACAACTTTTAAATAAAAAGGAGCAAATACTGAAATATACTTTTATGAGAAACTTAATTACATGCTCAGAGTTAATCACAAAGATTTAATTACATATTTAGGCAAAACACCTAGGGTTGACTCATAACCCAGGTCAGGGATGTTACAGAGGACATCTACGATCTTCATTTATTCTAGGACCCATATCTTCCTAATAATTTATGGGATCTCCAACCACTTATTCCTAGGCTTGCCAAAGAACCATTTCAATAGGTCTTACAAAGAGATAAAATAGAAGAAGGTCAGATAACACCTTCCCCTATTCCATCTGAACCACCAAGATCCATCTTTGCTTTTGTACAAGCTCATGAGACTGTAGACATCTTCAATATTCTTGACTAGCTTGAGTCATTTCCGGTCTATGGGCCCACTCCATCCATTGAGCCAAGCTTTGCAAACTTTAACAGAAGCTCTTGCTACAAGCTTTCTCAATCCCACCTCCATATTATTATGTAGCAACTCAAGGATGACAACTAAAATTGTATTATATTTCACTGAAATGATCTTATCATTCTAAAAGTTGACCTTAAAGAAACTCTCATACCTAGTGGATATTTATCACATAATATTATGGCCAACTATCAATTCCTTCTCAACAAAACTATCAATGATGTCTACATGTTTAGACCAGATCTTCAGAAGGATCTTTTTTAGACAGTTGACTTTAGAGAAAATGGTTTACTCATTCAATACTTGCAAACTTTAATCTCGTGCTATGTTTTCTTGCCTCTATTCTATGACAATCACTGAACATTGTTGGTCATCTTCACTCGAGAATGTCAAGTGATATTCTACAACAGTTTTGACACCGCCTATAGCGTTGAAGGTCTCATATAATCTTCCTTGATTCAAAGTGTACATGAATGCATTGCCGATACTTGTGTTAGGGCACTAATTCCTCTGACACGTCAACATGGTGATATGCTTCTCAAGAACTAGAAAAATGAAAGGTTCCAAAGTTTTGCCATCATACCCCACAACAACGTTGTCTTTCTAATGATTATGGATTTTACATCCTCCATTAGATGTATTCTATTAGCATCATCCATGCTGTTGTTGAAGAATGCCATGGTGATAACTATCATAGCAAACACAACAATTGTGCCATCATGCTTCTCAATTTTGATTGCACTACCGAAGACCACTATTGTCGATGATTATCTCACATGCTTACATTTTATTTTCTGTCTTATTTGTACACTCTGGGGACAACATGTGTTGTAAGTTGGGGTGGGGTGTAATCTAATGAGATAGGTATTGATAGTATCAAACACTCTTTATCTTTTTCTTAACCAATTCATGTTCTCTTTTTGTTTTCACATGTTTTCATCATCCTTTTGAAAACATTTTCATGTACAATACAATGAAGATGAAGATGATAAAAAACCCCATTCTAAGAAATCATAGCTTGATCTTCAAGATATGTTTTTACAAGTCAAATTACAAGGAACCGGAAGTCAAAACTTTTCTTTGAAATATTTTTTGATATTGATAATGTTTTTGTTTTTCTCTCAACAAAATGTTACTTATTCCTCTAATCTGAATCTAACTCAAAACATCACCAAAAGATTCTTGCCAAAATTTTAGACCAAAATAAAATCATATTCATATGAAGGCATATTCTCAAAATAGAAGAAAGAGTTGCCTTGTCTCCCATTCCACCTCTACATCATTTCAAAATCCCAAAAAGAGTGAGGAATAAAAGTAAAAGAGTAAAAAAATCTAAGAGTTGAGCCCTACTTGTAGTTAAAGGAGCTATCTGAGTGGTATATTGTTGTGCTCATGAACATAGATACGTCACTTCTACTAAACAGTGAGACCGAAAATACACACTTCAATTTCCAATAGTATTCACTAAAGGTATACTAACCTAAGGTAGTGGTACACAGGATGTGCAATCACTACTCTAAAACCAATAGTTTTGAATGTAGGGATCACTTGTCCATTTAACATAGATATAATTGAATGACCCAAAAAGAAAGAAAGGGATACCCACAAGCCTTTTTTCCTACCCATTTAATCCACCACCACCAACAATGTGACGAGAGAGAAAACTACTTTGAAAAGTGAGAATTATGTCACAGATAAGTTTATGAGAAAAAACAACAAATATACAGACAGATAAGGATCTTTTGAATGATGATGCTTTTACAGGGCAAAATTACTTTATGAATTAGTAAATGCTTTTGATAAGAGGTTGAGATAAAAATTTCATTCATACATCACTAGAATCATCCTTGTAGCTCCTATACACATAATTATTCTATTAGCCTAAGGACCAGCTAAATTCTATGTTTGGGGGACTTGCTAACATTAGTTTTTATGCACATTTTGTCACATTTTCAAAGATAGAATCATCTGATCAAATATTTAAAGATATCAAATTCATCAATTTTATACTGAAAAATCAAATACTTAGTTTTGATTGAGTTTTATTGTAAATTTCAAGAATTTAACTAAAAAATGATGAAGATCGATGGCATTTTCCATCGACCTCCAAGACTGATCATTATTATGATATGAATATCGACTTTAGTAGATTACCATATCTCATCAACCCATCAAGTCGACACTTGAGTCTTGATTCAGAGACTGATGGATACATCCATCGAGCTTAAAGACATCAATTAGAGAGGAAGATGTACATGAGGACGACACGAAGACATTGATCTTAGAGATCGACAAAGTTTCCTCAAACTTGAAGCCATCAAATTGATAGTAGCAACTATCCATCGAACTTCACGTTGATAGTCTGTCAAGAATCAAATTATCAGTCTTTCAAAGATTGACAATCTTCAAAATCCATTAAGTATCACCAGTCAAACAAAAGCTCATCAACCTCCCAGGTCGATAGTAGGAAGACCAAGAGTTTTCACCATGTAGACCAATCAAAGATTGACAAATAACAAGTCAATCCCTTTAAATTGGCCCCAAGGGCATCATTTAAATGAACCTTGGGTTATGGGGTCAACAAGCTGAAAGGCTTCCGCCAAGTTTAGAGACCATCGACCTGGCTGGTGTCATCGACCTAGTGAGATCATCAAACTCTAGACTTTGCATTTAGATAATTCCATCAACAGATTAATGGATGTGCTTTCTTTAATCTTGATCATATAGAAGAGTAGAGGTCATTGACCTTTGTCCATCTACCGTTGGACATCAACCTCATCATCAGATATAACCTAAAGGTGGATATATTGATCATTCAATATATTCTTGTATCAAATTCTTCTGTCTCTTTTCCTTATCTTTACCTATTCAAGTTGTATTCTGTTTCACCTCTATGTCATAAGTGGATAAATCCATAATTTGGGTTGGGAGTATCCATTAGGCCCTCCCAACCATGTAGTCTTTCCTTCTTTTGTTTCACAATATGTTCTTATAGATTTGTTTCTATACTCTTATTTTAGTGTGTCACTTGTTTTATTAGCTACCTTCTTGTAATATTTGATATGGATTGATTTGAGAGAATAATTTTAGTAAGATATGTAGTATATATTAGTAACAGGATACAAGGGTGAAGAGTTACTATGGCACAAGTCATACTTTTAGTCTTGATTTATTAGTTATCATCTCAATAGAGAGATACCTCTAGATAGAAATCTACTGAGATCTTGAGAAAAGGAAGGTTTAGTTATTATTTATGACTACGTACAAAATGTGTCAGGAACATATATAAATTGGAAGAGAAGGTTTGGCATGGTTGAGATTGGTTTCATTGGTGAAACCCAATCCAAGTTCCTTTTTTGTCAATTCATTAATTATTTTCATTTATTGATCTTTGATAGATTTAGATTTTATAACTTAATTAGATTAATTCATTCCTTAACTGGAATACCAACTTCATTCTTTTGATTCAATTCAACTAAGACAAAATCTCTTTTTCTTAGTTTGTTGTTCTCCTTGTCCTTGTTATCGACCGTGTATTACTGCAATAGATTCCATATTGAGTTGTGGATGTCTCTTGAAGCCAATTTTAAATTTAAAGTTTGATACCTTTGACTAGGAAAATGTATTTACACTTTTCACCCACGGAAAAGAGTGATTAACCACATACATATGAATGAACCAACTATAGAAGATTTGACTTCACCTTTCACCTCTTTTTGAAAGAAACTCATAAATGCTTTTCTATATGACATGAATCACATGGACTGAGTTTGGTGTTCTTGCCACAAGGAATCAAACTCTTATCTGATAGAATGTGAAGCCCTTTTCACGCATGTGCCCCAAAGATTTGTGCCATACATGTTTCTAGTGATCCTCAACCATAGGTATTGCGTCTTTGAGCACTCTCATTTGGTGCATAACAATGTGCAATAGTTTAAGTGTGTACATCAATCAAAGACCCCTTTATAATCTTCCATTGGCCTCTATGAAAGTCCATATGATTGCCTCTCTATCAAGGAAACAACCAGATATCAAACTCATCTAAAAATAAGGAACATCACGAGCATCCTTGAGCATCACTTTGCAAACAACACCAGTCTAAACATAGATGTATCCAATCCTTACAATTCTACAGAAGATGGTATTTACCATCTTCACTCTATGAAAGTTTCACTCTTGTATGTAGTGAAGAACTCTTAATTGGGTGATGCAAGAGAAGAAGCTACAATATCCACCACCCATTTAAAATCATCCTTATAGCATGTATGCACTGCTCCCGGATTGACAAAACCATATCTTCATCAATGCTCATGTCATCTAAAACCTACATTTTTAAAAACCTATATTTTTTTTGTAACCATTCTTCTTCAACTTGGATTCAATAATCATGTTTCATTTTCTAGACCTTGTATTCTATTCTAAAATGTCTTAATTTTCCAAAGTGGAAGAACCCTATTGTCTTTGACTTGATCTACAATGGGCCTTCTAGTGGTTTTGAGACTCACCGCGCCTTTGAGATCTACCACAGTCTCTAGCTTTGTCAGTGCTCCTGCTCTTAGTGAAGTGCACTCTAAACCTGTATCTTTGAGACCTATCACTGAGTCTCTTCATTAAGTAGACTTCTCATCACCTTATGAAGTGTCAACTTTCCTTTTTGTGAAAAATTATTGAATGCCGCTAGGAGCATCTCTAAATTGTTAGGTGAGAATACTATAAGAATTAGTGCTTAGAGTTCATCATCTATAAGCATCTTTATTGAACCAAGATGATTGACAAGACTCTTAAAATTCATTCATGTGCTTATTGATGCTAGTACTATCCTTGTACTTCAATTTCACCAAGTTCCTAATCAAGAAAGCATTATTTGTTGCAATCTTCTACTTATACGATTTCTTAAGTTTTCCCATAGATCCTTGGCATTGCTGTATTTTGATTCGTGATGGAACATGAAAATGTTGGGCCACTTTCACATTGTTCCCACAATCTTATATTTAATTTGGTCCAATCTATATCAGATATATTTTGTGGATTTGTTTTCTCTTTTTCATACTATACAAACTCTTACAATACTGAATGCATCTTGGATTTCCAAATTAATAATTTGTTTTCATCAAATTCATCATTATTAGATCATCATCCTTCCCCATCTGATTATGTATTTGCACCCTACACCCTGATACCAATTGATGGGTATACTAACGTATATTGTCGTATGATAATTGGATATGCAATGAAATATATTTTCAAAACATCACTAACAAGTGTAAACTCAAAATAGAACTATATGCAAGGTGAGGCAAAGAGAACCAGATTTAACGTTGAAAACCCTCAAAGTATAAGACAAAAACCATGAGGCCAAGATGGGTAAATCTACTATGAAGTAAAGATAAAATTTGCTTCTCATGTTTTGACACCAAACTAGAGAGAATATAATCAAAGGGAGATATAGATAAAATAATAATGCAGTAAGATGTTCCTACAACTACATTGTAGTAGAGCTTTCTGAGTAGACACCCTCTACCTAGAATGCAACTATAGTAAGCAGACTGAAGAAGACAACCTGATATCCATGATATGCCATCCTTGCTTCCTTTCTTCTAATCTTTCTTTCTCTGTCCTCTTCTACTTTGTTTCTTCTCCTATCTTTGTAGAAAATAACAATTCACAATTGCAAAACCCTATAAGGCTGGCCTTGTAGGGCCCAATGTGATTGGAAACACACATGCCCTATAGTTTGCATAGTCAGATAATGGTTCTACTTGGCTGGATGCACTAATTTCTAGATGTGCTTGGCATGTTTTATCATTTTCTCAACTTATTCAAAAAGATGATTTTCTAGTTAGTCAAATACCTTTTTGACCATTTATAACCGGTCAAATACATGTGTATCTAATTGAATGCCTCCCTATATCCAATTGAATACACCTTCTTATTTTGGCATTTGTATATATCCTTCAGGTATAAAGTCCCAATTCCCTCCTATCATGAGGTGGTTTTACTACTTTAGGCCATGAATGCAGAATGTTGAGAAGAGCATATAAGTATAGATATTATACAACATATCTCATTCAACATGTAGAGACATCTAATGTGGATAGTCTTTTCAAGTCAAAGGGTAGCCTAAGATAAAAATGGAGGAAGAAAGACATATTGAAAAATTCATGGATGAAAAACTTGTGTAATAACAATCTATATACGCTTGTTAAGGTTAAATGCAACTAGTCTAACATAATAGTCCAAATCATAAGAGTGTGGGTCAAAAAGATAGCTCTCCTCTAGGAAAAACTATATGTCATTTTTCAAAACTTGCAATAAAGGGAAATGTGATTCTTTGAAGTGTTAGAAAAGGGTACATCACCAATTACCAATAAAATACCCTTGTTGTTGACTTACTCCACACATTCACCATTAATTACATCAAGAATCACTAGAGATAGATCGTTGAGTATTATGCTAATTTGGGAACAATAGAAATATGACCAATCTAATGGCTAGTAGATTAAAAAATTATGATATGCAAATGAATATCTATCATCTCTTTCTTTTGTTGACTCATTTATGGTAAGAATAAGGGTCCAAAACTATCTCTAAAAAGTAAAGTGGTTGTTGCTTTAGTACCTTCCCTAGTGATTTTATAGGAGTTCAAATCTCTAACCTGCGGCTAACATACTAACATGATTTTCAGTTGGGATGATTGACATCTACAAATA
The DNA here is from genome assembly GCA_963693085.1 of Alisma plantago-aquatica. Classification (NCBI taxonomy): domain Eukaryota; kingdom Viridiplantae; phylum Streptophyta; class Magnoliopsida; order Alismatales; family Alismataceae; genus Alisma; species Alisma plantago-aquatica. The sequence goes on along the minus strand of OY856414.1, from coordinate 888,764,560 downwards.
TCTTATATCTCTTTCAAATAAAGGAAGCATAAATCGTATGTGTCTACATAACATTTTGTGTCTAGCTTCTTTAAAGAAACTAAATTTATTAATTTAACAAATCACTCCAAAACTATTGGGTTTCTTGCTTTTCAAGAGGTGTACTTTTCATTGGAGATTTAAATTTAAATATGCACACTACATAGTTGGAGGAGTGCAAAAGGGAGTCAATTAGAAGACACTACTAAGCATTTTATCCAAAAAGGTTTTCAAGAGTTTCTTATAAAGTATAGAACATATGTGTAGGGGGGTATTCATGAGGAAGTTATAAAGTAATTGAAGAATATTTCAACAATATATATGACACTATTACAGGCCGAAAGGATGTGTTGATGCAACATCCCAATTTTCATATCAAATGAGAGGAATATAAATATTGTTTTCAACTTGGGAGTGTCACAATACTCATCACATAAATAATTGAAAGAAACCAACACATGCTAGTTTATAAAATATGTTCTCATAAATTCTCAAGAAAGAAACTTGGTTACATCAAACTTTATAATAAAGTCTAACCACAGGATGTAAAAGCCTGCAATCTCTCTTAATATGTTGGATAGTGTAAATGTCTCCCCAATAAGAAAACCTCTTAAAATTGTAGATATATCCTCTATCTTGACCGCTTTTCCTGAATATTACTAACTATAGAAATCTCTTCCCCAACCATGCATGCAATAAAACCACGTTAGTGTAAGAAACATTGAGTACTGTTATTTATAAATAATAACTTGGCAATAAGGAAAATAGGAAACTAATAGAACTATAAATTTGGGTTCATACATTATGATCTTAGTGATTATAGTGTCCTCTTCTCTACTACCCCAATTGTGCTCAAAAATCTTGTAAGCTCAGCTAATGTTTAACTTGAACTTATGATTTGAGTGGCATTATTTGCGCTCCGGTTGAGCTCATGATTGCACATAAGTTCCACTATGCTCAATTTTAATGTTGCCTTTTGTTTGCATCATATCATTTTACTCTATAAAAAAGAGGACGACCATCTTTGGTTGCTACTATCACTTCCTGCACTGTGGATGACCTAAACGTCATGCTTCTTTGTGTACTCTCTCTTTATATGACCCTACTCCTCACCATCATCTTGTCTCCATTCTATAGGAATTCTCAAAGCCCCAAGTAGAGACATGGAAACTGGTCGCAACTCCTCTAGATGACCAAGGCAATTGTCGTTGATTCACTAAGTCACAGCTCTAGGCAACATGGTGGCATTCTAGGGATTCATCTCGTGTAGGTATGAAGATATCATTCTTATGTGTTTGCATCCTTAAGGTCACCTCTCCCCTTCATGTAAAGAACAAAGTTTGGCTCTCTATTTCATGTGAATTTCTTCCTAAATCAACCCCTTTTATGGATCCTATTCTGCAAATGCTCCCCGTCATTGTTGGAAACAAAAGGGTGTCTATTTCAATTGAAAACCTCACTCATCTAGGATATGTTCTGAAATAAATCTAATGAAAATGTTTTTCAACCTTAAGTCCCAGGATGAGAAGACTTCGTTTTATGGGTCAAATTTCCTCTACTACAAAGAACATAACAATGGAGTCTTAGTGCTATTATTTATGTATATTTTACAACTAAAACCCTAGCACCTTGCTTTTATGTTAAATATGGAGTAAGTTAAGAAGGTTCTATCCAAACTAAATGTTCTTTCCATCTTGATTTTATTAAATTTTGTGTTCTTAATTATCTCTAAGACACTCCCTAATAAATTGGCCCTATGTTTATACTTGGGTTCTTGTCTTCCATGCAAAATCTAAGTATCTTCTATAAATTTTACATAGAAACCAACTAGTCATGTGAATGTGAATCTAACTAGATTGATTTGATCTCATCAATATTCAAATTTGAGTAATAAAAATAATTCCATACATCATCAACTTCAATTATCATCTCATCATATCTTAAGAAACCTTAGAAAACTACCCAAACTATATTTTAAGAATATGAACCTCAAAAAATTGGTTAAAATGCATAATAGACCCTCTTTCTTGTATCTTTTTCTCTTTACATTCAAAAATAAAAAATTGGTTGTGTCATTCATATACACTGAAACTAAAATTAGTATGATTATTAAAAAGATCATAATCATCCCTAAACACTCACATGACCACAAATTAAGATACAAGCTACCAGTTTGGCCCATACATCTCATTACCAACTTAATAAAGTTTCATCAATACCTTTATCATATAATGAACAATATGTTATAATACTACCCATCTTCTTGGGAATTTTTCCATTGGAATTCAACTTAACTAGATGACTCTACCCACCATAGGGTTTGAGGTCTACATTGATATTCAACTAAATTATATATGCCAAGTTATCTATCCTTGAAATGTATTCTAAGGTTTTGAAATGTATGCAATTAGGTTTAGGTGACCAACTGCCTATAATTTTTTGTGTTGACTCTTTTCTTTCACCTTATGTGTCATCCCGTCATATATTTGAAGGTGGCGTGTCTTTTCATGCCCATCTTATTACCTCATTGTTTACATGTCCCATATCATATGTACGTGGAAGAGTGAGATACACATCATAATTATATATCTATGCACATAAAATTTCCTCTAAAATTCCCCACAAGGTTGTGTCCCATACCAAAAACATGTTGAGAAAGAGTGAGGGAACAATATATGTAAGTATAGAGTTAACACTTATAGTGTGAACCAGTTAGACACATAACCCTAGTCCATAACTCAAACCCCTAACCCAGATTCTTCTATCCTTCACCAACTTCTTCTATAAATTGGGCTACTAAATGTCTTTCTAAATCTATACTCTAGTCATACATGGCTTCTAATGGACAATCAAAACTAAGAATATGAGAAGTTTCTTAATGACCATTTAGATTATTGCTCTAATACCATATTGTAGCAAACCTATTTTCATATCTGATGAGAGGAAGATAAATATTCTTTTCAATTTGGGTTTATCACAAAAATGATATGCATCACAACAATAATAGAAAGAAATTAAAAAAAAACTAGTGTATAAAATATATTCTCATAAATTCTTACCAAAGAAACTTTATTACATCAAACTTCATAAGAAATTCTACGTACAGGCTATAAAAGCATCTATTCCATCTCAATATCTTGGATTGTGTAGATGACGCCCCTTCAATGAAAGTTCTTAAACTTGTATATGTATCTTCTAACTTGATCACTCTGCTTTAATATTAGTACGTGTAGACATTTCATCCCAAGCCATGTATGCAATAAAAACAAATTTAGAGTAAGAAGCATTGAGTATTATTACAAAAAATAACCTGGCAATAAGGAAAACATGAAACCAATATAAATGTAAACTTTGGTTCACATTTTATGATCTTAGTGGTTGAGAAGTGTCCTATTCTCTTATGCACCATTTGTGCACATAAGGTTTGTAGGCTCAACTGATGTCCCACTTGAACTCATGATTTGCACCTGAATGCCATTATTTGTGCTCCAATTGAGCTCGTGACTGAACATTACTGCCACTATGTTCCATTTGAACTGATATGGCTCCAGGTATCAAGATTAACATGAAGAGGACAAAAATAATACAATCCATTATATGATTCATCATTAACTTGGATTGTCTTTTCTTTAATTGAATTTCATATGATAATGACATGGATTCCTGAAATAACATTGAAATAATAATAGTGATTTGATTTTTTAGGAGACATTTAAGCAAGTGTTATTCAAATTGAAGAACATAACTATGCATATAATTCATCTTGATCATCATAATGATCATAAGGCAATGAAAACTGTAGCTATATTCTCAAAGTGCATGAACCCTCTTACCTTGGTACTGGGGTTACCCATATTGTAGTCTTGATTCTTGGGTCGATACCTAATCATTTCGGCATTGTTATAATTCTAGAAATTCATGTGCTTCATTTCTCACATCTCTAGAGTCCTAATAATCGGCTAGACACATAATAAGCTTGATGTAAGACCACTTTTAACTCTAAGTATCTGGTGAAAACCAAAATTACTGATTTTACAACGCCCACATACTGATATACTTGTATGGACCACATTAATAATGTTATATGCTAATATATGACTATATACATCATTATATGGGAGACAAATTCAAATATACTCACATAAACCACTACCAAACCAATTATTAATTTAAAGAAAATGTCATAAAATTGTATTCCGTATGAAAAATGTATATAGATCCATATTGTCATAACAAATAATCAATAGATTTCTTACATTATGGCCATTTAGGCCCAAAAACTAAATACTAACACAATTATACATAAAAGTCTACAAAAACTTTGGAAATAGTAAGAACATTGTACATCAGGATTTTGATAAAAACCTCATATCGTTTCATTGACATGTAATGTATGAAGTACCCAAAACCCCACCATTATGATTTACATAAAAAATTAGATAAACCATCAAATCAGAATGACAAAGCTTTGAAATCATATTAAACATATCAAAAAACACTTATTATAAAATATTCAATAATTCATATAGTTGTTTGCTATTTTTTAATGCACAAAAAACTAAATATCATGTCATTTAGTAATCAAGTTATAATAAATATTTAGCGTCTAAAACATGTTTATAAGATAGTTGACACTAGAACCTTTCCATTGACACATTGTTTGCTAAATATAGAAAAGTAAAGTTGTAAATATTAATTTTAGAAGACATACGTGTCTAGGTCTATATCTAGTGTAGACTTTCAATCCAATGGTCATCAGACCATTCTCTTTCATTTGGTCTCTCCCTCTCCAACTGGACATATTATAGGGTCTACTAAGGCCAAGCCTAAATTCAAGTGGGGTTCGTGTTGGCCCTTCTCCTTTTTGTGTCACCTTTCATATATGCCATCTCTATTTACTCTATAAATAGAAGGCAAGCATCTATGACTACTATAGTCACACCTTAAGGCATGCACGACCACCAAACCCATGCTTCTTTGCATCATGTCTCATTAAATGACTTTGCTCCTCGACACCATCCTGATAACATCTATAGGAATTCTCTAAGCCCCAAGTATATCCATGGAAACTGATCACAACTCCTCTAGGTGGCTAAGACACTCGTTGTTGATTCACTCATTATTCTTCAAGGAATTGTGGTTTCATTCTATGCATTCACCCCATGAAGATATGGGGATCTCTTTCTTCTATGTATGCATCCACGAGGGCACCTCTCCCCCTCATGTAAGGAATGTGGTGCAACTCTCTATTTTTCATGAATTGTCTTCCAACCCAACCCCTTTATATACCATATTCCACAAATATTTCCAATCGATATTGAAAAAAAGGTGACTATTTCAATTAAAAACATCACTCATCTAGGCTATGTTTCAAAATTCATCTAAAGGAAAATGATTCTCATCCTTGAGTCCCAGTCCGAGAAGACTCCTCTTTTTATGTGTCGATTTCCTCTGCTAGAAAGAAGATGATTGTGAACTCCCAATACTCTTTTTGTATATTAATTTCACAACTAAAACCCCTACCACCTTGCATTTTTGTTAAATATGGGTTTACTTCAACAATTCCCATTCAAACATTATTTCTATCTTGTTTAATTAATGTGTTTTTTCTCAGTTATCTCTAAGACATTCCCTAACTAAATTGGCACTAAGTTTATACTTAGGTTCTTGTCATCCTGCAATATCATTATGAAATTTTCCAAAGGCTAAATATCTTCCATAAGTTTTACTTACAAACAAAACTAGTTATTTGAATGTGAATATAACTATATTGATTCAATTTCATAAATCTTCAAAATTGAGTTGTCTAAAAAACTCCATACTTCACCAACTTTAACAAATGTCTAATCATATACCTAAAACCCTAAAAAAATACCCAAACTATATTTGGAGATTATAAACCTCAAAATTGGTCAAACTATATAATGGGCCCTCTTTCTGTTGGGTTTTACGTGGTCAGAGTAGGCAGCAGAAACAAAAATTTACTTGATCATAAACACATAACCAATAGATCACATCAATATCTATGTAATGGGAAGGATGATTTTAGCGAGTTATACCTAGTCCTAAGGTTTACTCAACGACTATACCTCACAATAAGTGTGATCTTCAACCACTTGTCTTTGATGGTGTTTGTGTAGCTCCTGATCTTGACCTGGACTGCAGTTGACTGTCGTCCTCCTAAGTGGAAGAAGTCTCCCGCCTCTATAGATAGTCCACACAGACTATCGGGAGCTCTAGTCATCCTGAAGGACAGACTAGAAGGAGTTGTCCCCTTCTATCAGCATACTAGTTACATACACACTATCCCACAACCAGTTGCTTTTCTACAATTGTCTTTCCCTCATTGTTCCTCCCTAGACGGGTGGAACTTGCTTGGGCTCTCTTGGTTACCACAACCAGAAAGGACATCAACTTTTCAGAGCAACTTATGTTCTGAGTTGTGTATCTGGAGAAGCCCCTTGTACCCCCTATTTATAGTAAAGGGCAAGGTCAGGGTTACCAGTGTGCGCTAGAGTAGAAGGGGCTGGAATTTCTATGAACAATTTACACCACGATAGGCGAACTGGTCATTTCATAACTAAAACGGTCGTTTGACAAGGTGAGTCGATCAGTTCACTAGTGAACCGGTCGGTTGGGAGTGTGAGCCGATCATTTCACCCAATGAACCGGTCGTTTCACTTCCCATACCTAACTATAATTGACTTTCCTTATTCATTTCCAATCAACACAAGTATTAATTCTTGTCCCAATCAAATTGAACAACTGAAATGAAAAAACCTTTTCTCACAAATCGGGAAAACCCAACACTGCTCGTTTGATCCAAGTGAACCGATCAGTTCACTAGTGTGAACTGGTCATCTCACTGACCATGAGCCGATTGGTTCACTCAATGAACCGGTCGATTGGTGGTCTAGATTGTGCAGAACATAGTCAATTTAGTTCTCAATCAATTTGACACTCTAATCAGTTGGTTCAACACTTAAACTTGATGATTCTGAGTCAAGTCTATTGATTGAATGTTTGATTGAGTACCTAAACACTTTAGGAATCAATCCAAACATCATTCATGGATAAACTTCTCTTCTAGGTTAATCCTATGTGTGTGACTCTATAGGTCCCATTTCACATTGGCATTGAATGTCCATAACTAGCTTATGACATCACAAGCAAAGAGCGGTACCTAGTCACACATGAGTGCTACCCAAGTGAAAAGGAATTTTGGAGAACAACTTTCAATCCTACAGTCTGTGATTGGTGTTCCAATGAATGTATAATTCCTTTGCCTCTGATATCCTGAATGAACTCAAGGCATGGAGTTGTCATCTTTTCAATGTTCATTTTTGTTTCTTGAACTAGAGCAGGCTATCTGAGATATGTGTGACATCAATATCATATATTGATTCACATGTACATGTGCATGCCTTTCTCAATCTCGCTTATCAAGTGACTTGGACATCATACTACCTTGGGAGGGACAAATCCCATATCTATCACTCAGAGTCTATATCATGCATCAAAGCCACCCAATCATCACCGTTATAACAACCCATGTTTCAAGACTGCATTTGATGATGTCAAAGTGTACCCAATCACATTCGACGAGTGCAGTGATTTCAGGTCTAAGAATCAAAATCACCACCGTCACTATGAGAGATGATTCTAACTACCATGTCATGGTTCCATGTGTCACTCTCATGGTGGGTTTGTCTGATACACTGTTCTCTAACATGTATCTATGTGCTTGGTTTGATATCATATATCATGACTAATGAGACACTATCATCAACCAACACACACTCTAATCTTGATGTGTCATTGTTGTATATCAATCTTCCACAATGACATCTGACTAGGGACATAACAAGAATGTGCATACTCTTATCATCTGTATGATCTCATTGTTCATGTCCTCAACCTGAAGACATACATCATTGAGTATTGTTATTCTTTAGACATTCATTTTGCTCCATCATTTATCTCATAATTGATTGATCTAGAATAAATTGGAAGCTTTCCTTTGATATTATCAAATCAATCATAACATATGCCAATCTAATCATCACATGATTGGCTCTCTGGGCATACATACCAATAGACTCCCACTTGCACTTAGAGCCAATCACCTTTGAATCATATTCTTAGTGATCTCTAAACATGTCCCACATGTTTCTATTGCACTAGTGCTAATCCAGTGAGTTAGCAACATTTTGCTTTAGTCGGTATATTGCATGTTTCACATCTCCTCACTGTATGACATTTCGTATGAGATGGAGTTGCCATAATATGCTATCTGATATTCCTTGCCTAACAATTAGCTCCATAGTTTGATCCATGTAGTATCCTCTGGTGTTCATAACACAAGGATACCCGACATTCCTTTAAGAATTAAATGGCTTTTAATTTTACTCAAAACATTTCTATTTATCAACATATATTCACATTTATATTTTGTGATCATTTTTCTGTCATTTTGTAAGCTTGCATTAGTGTAACTCATTGACACTCGACTCTTCCTTTTATTACCATAGAACTAATCCTTTAATACTTCACAAGTACTTAAATAAGTTTTTTATGGTATTCCAATGACTCTCACTTGAAGTAGACAGACGTCCACTCATCATGTCCAATACATACGATGTAATTGGATGAGCATATCATATTGTCATGTCCAATACATACAAGATGATGAATGCATATATATTTTCTTATCATGACCGATACATACAAGATAATGGGATGATTACATACATGATAGATCCATTTGAGAATGCATAAGGCATCTATCTATGTGTTCCTATTCTTCATAAGAATTTGGGACACTTGGCATGTGATAGACTAACTCCATGTAATATGAACAAGTTTTCTCCCACTAAATCTTTGCATATTGAACCCTTCAGCATAGACTACCATTGTATGATCTCTCCTTTTATTAGGTCAAGATACTTTCAAGAACTATCTCTATAGGTCTCTATTCCTATCACATAGGACATTTCTCTTTATTCCTTTGAAGAAAGTATTTCCACACCCATTTCATTTTATTCCTCATCATGGTGTGGAATATGAATATGCTCCCACTAAATCTTTATAATCACAGATCCCTTCTTTATTTTGATATATCTTTCAAACCTTTTGGCTATAGAATCAAAGTAAAGACTCCAGTTCTAAAGTGCTTGTATTTAATCAATCATATTGATTAATCTCTTGTAACTTATAGACTATATTTGCATTAATGGATTTATAAAACCCTTCTGATTGTGTCACATACAAAGCCTCATGTTATTCCTACTAGGAATGCGGTTTTAATATCCATATGACAAATTTCATAGTCTTCAAGTTCCAATAGAAAGCATGATCATTTATGGCCTATAACCACTGCAATTGGTTAAATAAAATCATCAGGTTCAACACCTTAAACTCCCTTGCTTTATCTCAACCAATCAACTCTTCAAATGCCATCCATGTCAGTCTTAACTCTTAAGACCTAATTGCACTTATGGGTTTTATCCCTATAAGTGTTACCATTAAGGTCATACCTTATTTGGTTCACATGGAAGTCATTATGGATCTTATGTCTTCAAGCCATAACTCAAAATCTGGTTCCTCAACATCATCTAGATAGATTATTGGCTCATAATCATATGACCAATTCATCACCTTTGAGTTTGTAGGATATCATTATCCATCAAGCTCAAGGTGGTTTCTAGTAGATATATGAGGTGTATCTTTTACATAAGGAATTTGAGATTCCACAACACTTGTGATTCTTAATCTCCTATTGTACATTTATTTTGTGTAAAGCATGTTCTTTAGAAGAATTCTAGAATATTAGTTATTTGTTTGATGATCATGCTTTTACTATTTAGAGTATGATTCCTTCTTGGATGTAGACATCATTATGCCTTAATCATGAGTTCTCTATGATACACTATCACAGTTACTCACAAGGTCCTCAAACATTTGGTTTAAGTATCTCGTTCATTGATCATATCAAAGAATTAATACTTTTACCAAGTTTGTTCTTTATTTATGATATTCTTAACCATGTCAAGATATTCATATTGGTATTTCATTAAATACCACATTTGAAGTATCAGAATTTACTCCAATAGGTATGTATATACATCAATATGTATTATACCTAATTGAATAGTCATTCTCCCACTACATCTACTGAAGACTGACTTGTCTTCATGCCTAACAAATAAGACATTCATATCTCATGATAGTTCATTAACCAAGAGAGTCTAGTTTATCCATCAACATGAAACCTAGTGATGAATTTCTCATTCATTTGTTTACATGATAATGCTAATTTATAGTTTGAGTCATCAATAACTTTTAGGTATTATTTATTTGATCTCATGCATACCAAGTACCACAAGATAAATAACACATTGCCATAAAACATCATATCTTTGAAATTGAAACATGAACTTTATTGATAGACATCCTTGTCATTATAAGATGCAGAAATAAAGTGTTTCTATTTATTGGCAAAATGAAATAGCAGTTCATAACTCTATTACATGCCCTTTGGGCTGAAATAAGCTAAAAGGTACTACCATCTATGGAAACAACACTTGCTCCAATGTTGATGAGTGTTCCTTCTTGGTCCTTTCACAAAGGCCATTACTTCTTTTCATATCCTGCACATCATATATGTCAGATATATATATCTTGGTATCATATACCTAAGATAAAGAAGAATTTTAAGTTTATTTCATGATACCTGAGGTGGAGACTTCCATCCCCTCCTTCTTCTTTAGTTCATCTATGTAGAGAGGACAATTTCTCTTCCAATGTACCGGCTCATGACAATGGTGACATTTTCCTCCGTTGTTCACTCCTCCCTTGGCTTTGAGAGTTGAAGATGACTTGGGTTGTTGGCTAGCATCAAAACCTTTCTTTGCTTTGCCCTTACCATTTACCTTGGAATTTCCCTTCTTTCTACTGATGATCGTCACATATTTGGGTTTGTCTTTCTTCATCTATGCCTTGGCTGTCCTCAACATGCCCAACAACTCTGTCAGTGGCCTGTCAAAGTTGTTCATGTTGTTGTTCATCACAAACTGACTATAGGACTCTAGCAATGATTGCAGTATCACATTAGTAGCCAACTCTTGGCTCATAGGGAATCCCAGTCAAGTTAGGTTCTCCACATACCCAATCATCTTGAGTGTGTGAGGGCCTACTGGATCTCCTTCTATCATGACGCACTTGAATAGTGCCTTGGAGACATCATATCTCTCTTGTTGTGCCTAGTCTTGATACATGTTCTTAAGATGTTGAAACATCTCAATGACGCCCATGTTCTCATGTTGTCTCTACAACTCATAGTTCATTGAGAACAACATCAAACACTTCACATTTTTGGAATCCTCAGTATACTTCTTATAAGCATCTCTTTCAGGCTTTGGTGCGTTGGGAGAGGGTTGTTCTGTCTCTAATGTATCTAGGACATAAAGCTTTTGCTCTTGAGTGAGAACAATTCTCAACATCCTAAACCAGTTGTGGACGTTGTTCCCATATAGTTTGTCCTTCTCAAGGACCGATCACAATGAAAAGTGATTGTTGTTGGTAGCCATTTATTCTATAAAAGTATATTTGTAATTTTAGTCCAAAACTCTTTTGATTTGATATGATTGGAAAATTGATGATATTAATTAGCTCTTTAATTAATTATCACTCCCACTATTTTGATCAAATTGATAACCCTCATGTATCAATTTAGAAGATTGCAACGTACAACCTTCTAGTGAGAAATATCCTAACTTCCTCTAAGTTATGGACCAACAAGGGCTGTCACTCACAACTAGATTCTTTCAGGTAGGCAACTTTTGCCAATTGCATCATATGCAGCTCTTGATAGATGTCATTTGCAACTCCTTGCCATGTTCATCTTTATGCCTCAAGGTGCTTGATCCTAGCAAGGTCACCTTGTTAAGTCCAACCCAAAAGTCAACACAATGAATATGCACCCTGTAAAGGCAGACCCACATATTCACCATCACACTTTCATGAGATAGACGATGCACCATGTGAAGGCGTGCCCACACTTAGTCAATCAAGCTTTTCATGTGTGCTACTTTTGGAAGGCATTTTAAATTGAATATGTTGGTTGAGGGGTTTTAATATGCTCATATATGCATATATGTCTCGAATCACCACATATATAGTACGTATCATATACATGCTATATCCCACAAATGAAAACATGCAATAATGATGAAGCGATGACTATGACCATCCTATTGTAGTTCCTTTGAGCCACAAGAAACTACTATCATCTAAGGTCTACATCACATGCAACCTATTATTGATGAAGATTTGTGCTTGCCAATCCGGATTGACTGGTTCAACCTTTGAACCGGTCGACTCACCTCTTGGCCGATCAGTTGGTCTCCTCCAGTCGGTCGTCTGGCTCCTCTAGATGGTTGGCTAATCCGGTCGTCTGGGCTTCTCATTGGTCCACCAACTTCTACTCAGTCAGTCATATCGATCCATCAAGCGGGCATCTTCAGTCTTTGTCATAAGAAGAAATAAAGCTAATCCTATTTTACATAATCTTTGTGAAACCTCGAGTTACATTGGAGGGGAGCAAAGGTAGAAAAGAATCTTGTTACAACCCCAATTTTTGGGTTCTTTTGGTAAGAAATGTAATTTCTCCTATTAAAGATATTTTAACAAATCATGATATAATTTGTTTGGAATAAATGGATTTCATTTACAATAGCCTTGTGGGTTGTTTTGTGGGCTTTATTGGCTATTGGGCCTAGTAACAAGGGAAAGACAAAAGAAACTCCATTATTAATCAGAAATGGAGAAAAGAAAAATGTAGAAACCTCTAGAAGGCAAAAGAATATAATCCAAAGGTGGATTTCGTGCCTCTTGGGTTCCTTGGGTTCCAAGGAGTCCAAAGTTGCAAAGATAATGCAACAAGAAAAGAAAAGATCAATTAAATATTTCTTTATTAAGAAAGAAATTGAAAACAATGATAAAATGTGGAAAACAAGTGGAAAGAGGTATAATTGAGTTATCTTTGATGAATTTTCGTATCCATGAGGTTTCTAATGATAAAAGGAATTCCAATAAGGAAAATAAAAAAAGAGATAAAGAGATATCCTTGAAAAGAGATATTTTGATAAGAAATAAACAAGAAAATGAGGAATAATGGATATAGATGTATCTAGAAGGATAATGAGTATCCATTAAAAAGGATTTCGAAAAATTAGAGTTTCTTGGGGTCCAAGGAGCCCCCAATGGAGAAAAAGAAAGAGAAAAGGCATATAATAACAAAATAAGAAGATATATCATTAATGACTTTTTGATAATATCAAAAATAGATGTTATTTGCTTTAAGAAAATAGATTTTCGTGGCCAATAGATTAAAAGGCAAGGCTAGAGATAATGAAAGAGATAATTTTCTTATTTCTAAGTATCCATGAAATAAGGAATATTAAGAAGATAAACATGAGATAGAGGATTACTTCTCCTTGAAGAAATATGACTCCTAGTGGGAGAGGACCTTATTAATTCATGAATAGCCAACCTAGGGCTTCGTTACCCACCCTATATAAAGGGTAGAGCCCTAGTTCGTGTTCATGAGAGATCCCACGTCTCCCTCTCTCTTCCCCATCTCCTTCTTCTTCCTTTTTCATTCAAAACCCTAAACAGGGGGGGTAATGTGACCCCGGAGCAAAGAAGAGCCTTGCACGGGAGTTTTTTAGGGGCACAATGCTCCCATGTCTCTCGAGAGAAGCTCGACTTCCATCTCTTGGCCCTAGGACCTACGCAATGCCGGCAGGACGGCTGCAGGCCAGCCACGGTTGTAGACCAAGCAAGCTCGGCTCGTCCGCCCTAGCCACGACCCAAGGGCACCTCCCTGTGTGGGGGGGGGGCACGGCGGAGGCAGGGAGAGCATCGCTGGAAGCCGTCGGGGTCCAGAGAAGGAAGGAGGAGTTGTGCAAGTCACAGCTAGGGCGACAACACCAGGCCGTCGCGAGGTTGAAGAAGGAGGGGAGGCATTGGATGGTTTTGCCCCTCCACAGGCTGAAGAACCTGTGACTTATAAGGGGGTAAAAAGGACAATGCGTTATGTTTTCCTAATCGGCTATATTGCATGCAAGGATGTGATCTGGCGCTCAGCGATTGGTCCAAGAAAGTTATTCTTGCAAAATTCATATTTAAATATTGGTAGCTCGGATGAGTGCGCATCAAATATAAAAATTGCTCAGAAAAATGAGGGGAATCCATTAAAAATGGTTTTAGAATATAATTCCTCTTGCAATTCGAAAATTAGTGGAATTTATCAACTTTAATGTATTAATGATTAAGAAACCCTATTTTTGAGATGATTAATGAATTAGTAGGGTTTGATGGATGATTAAAGTTGGTATTAATCTGTTATTCATGAAAAGATACATTAAGGTAAAAAAGGATGAACTTTCCACGTAATTGGTTTAATTTAGAGTTTCATGTGCATAAATATGTTTTAATGGGCCTTGAAATCCTAATATTAGTAATTGTGATTCTTAATAGATTTAATTGTTAAAATTCATGATTAAAGTTGAGATATGATGGCTCTAAGCTATTTCGAGTATAAAAGTTTCTGAATTGTGGATAAATACCCTAATATGGAAATTAGGATTTTCTAATGGATAAAGGTAAAATTAATGATAAATAGAGTTCATATGTGAATTAGATCATAATGAACTATGAGTTGTTAATCCAAAAGGAACCAAAGATGATAATTAGGCCTAATGATCTTGTCACGAATTAAAATGATAAAAATGGTAGTTTTAATGTAAAAGAGGCATAATGGACTTAATTGATGTTTAGTTGTGACTTAATCTAAAATTAAGGTAATATGTTGTTAAAAGGTAACCTTAGTATCTTTTGTGAAGAATAAATGAGATAATTAGGGTTTGTGAGTAATTGTATAAAATTAGGGTCTAAAATAGTATAAATGAAGTGAAACCCTAATTGCAATGGAAACCCTAAAAGTGGACTAGAAACCCTAGGAAACGAGCTAGGTTTAAAAGATCTTGATGGCATGATTAATCATAGAAAAATTGGATGCCTATTTCAGGATCAACTTGTGTGTGCTTGCTTGGTTTCTTAATTGTTTGAATTGTTTCTGCACTCAAGTCATCCTAACAAGTATGTGGTTAATTATGGTTAATCACATTAGTTTCCCGAAGGGTTTTTGGATGATTTGATCGCATTGAATGCAACCTATCCGTTTGGATGTTCATAATTGCAAATTATAAAGTCAATATAATTATCACAATTGTAAAATAAGTGTGTATTCTCACACCTACATGCCACCCTGATAGGTTATGAAAAAGGGTCAACTCCAGAAGGGAAGACCAAAGGGCACCATGAAGGGTGACCCCAGGCACCAAGCTCGAGATTGAGAAGGTGGCCTATGATATTGCATGACTAAAGGGCACCATGAGATGTGACCCTAGGCACCAAGCTCAGAATTGAGAAGGTGGCCTTAAGTCAATGGAAAAAGAGAAACCAGAAAGGGGGTATGCCAGGGTTAGGGAAAAAGTGGTGGAGAATTTCACATTGAAAGCATAAATTGGCTTGTTAATTAACTTGATTGTGATATTTAGATTGTTAGCCATTTTTGTGAAATTTTGGTTGTCCCCACATACCGGCATATTTCGATATGCTAACCGACATTTTTTTTGTCAGCATTTTAGGTACCAGAGTGAAAAGAACAAACAGTAAAGTGGCATATGTGGAATTAAATATGAATTAAAGTATAAAGGAGGATTAGTTAGAATAGACTCCAGATGTGGATAGAAGTAGATATCCAAGTTTTTGAAAAGGTATGCAAAGTTTTATTTTATTACACCCTTTTTCAGTTTAGTTAGTAGAATTTGATAATTGTTATTGAATATTTGCCGAACCTTTGATCCAAAAATTGGGATAATGGATCTGACCTCTTGGTCTCCCTTAATTGGGGGTTACCGGGAGGTGGGGTCATTACATTTGGTATCAGATCCTAGGTTCCTCAATTAATATATAATAATTATTAAATTTTATAAACTCTGTAAAACCCAAGGGAGTTATTAGAGGATTTTCCGAAAGATAGAGGTGTCTAGAAAAGGATCATGTCTGGGGGCTGGCAAGATTTTCCTTCACACCACTAGTCGAAATACAAGGACTCCTGGATCTGTGTGACTACCTGGCCAATGTCTTAGGAATTGACTCGAAATAAGATACCTTTAGGACTCTCTCATCTTGTTCATCCCTTCTCAACTCAAATGTCGTTAAGGACCTTAAGGATTAGGGTTTTCTCTCTTTTCCTCACCCTCTTGAGGTATGGGTAAGGTTGATAAGGTCTAAGGAATCCTCCACCAAATTAATGAAAAGCATGTAAATAAGATGTCATGGGCATAAGCTTAATAGATTAAGCGTAAACTAAAGAATAGATACATGATTAGGTCGTATGACATGAGTTGTCATTGCCCTCAGGAGAGACTTGAGGCTAGACCTTCTTGTTAAGAGGATGAGTAGAGAGAGTTGGTCATGGAGGTAGAGATCTCCATTAAAAGTAGAGACCTGACACATCCTTCGAAGATGATGCTAACCCTAACCCTAAGTTGTGGTTAGAGAAAGAGATGACATGATGAGTTAGATGTCATGATGGACCAGGTGTGTACGTGAACATGATTTTGGATGCCCATGACAATATGAGCCATGAGAGGTTGGATGACCTAGTACCTTTGATGACCCAACCCTGGGAAGGGTTGTTCATGTTTGAGTGAAGGATAGCTCCTTCATTGATGAGGCTAGAGAAGAACCTATAGAAACCCTATGGGCTTATGCAAGTAGGGCATAGAGTGCACCCAGAGTACATCAGTAGTGCTGACAGTAGGATAAAACTCTGGCCAGGAGAGTATGAGGGATAACTTGTGAGTTTAGCAAGAAGGTTGGAAGCTTAGACCTTGAGATATGAGGAACAATGGGGAGTTGATGATGATGCGACCTAAGTGAATGGTTGTGCTTGCCTCATGCATGATCCATGGAGACTAATGGTATCTTGGTTGCCTTTAGAGGAACCAAACCCTAAAGAGAGGATGAGGTTGTTGGTACCTATGTGCCTATGGTATAGGTGTTTACCTTCAGAGTTAAGCAGAAGAGTTCCTTAAGACCATGGAGAGGCTTAGTAACAAGTTGTGAAGCCTTATACCTAGTTGGTTGTCCTTGAGGAGGACTCCACTCTGAAGTGTTTTTCAAGTAGAAGGATCATGGGAAGTGCATGTCATACCTTGTACATGTCTGGGTTCATGGTTAAAGGTTGAGCATACAGTTGGACATCTGTTGCATAAAGAAGTGAACCTAGGGTTCCTAGGCCTAAGAGGGGAAGTGGTGTACCTGATGCTCATGACAAGGTTTGAGTTTCTATAGATTCGAGCATGGCACTCCTCATGTTTAGAGGAAAGGGGAAACCCCTATAAGTCAAAGGTATGGTTGATGAATCCCTCACAGCCAAAGTGGTGACATGAGAAGGTTTGATCTTGATCCAATGTCAAGGATGAGAACAAGTGTGACCTAGCATGGTTTGGTAGGTGGTCTGCTTGTGCCTTAGTAGTTTGCTAGGGCTAAGCATGCTCATGTGGATGTAAACATTAGACATAAGGGAGTTTATGACCTTTGTTATCAAGATGTAGTTTCCTCCCATCCTAGGAGAGGGACCCTTTTATAGGGTGTATACCAGTTTTGTTGGTTTTGAGGTAACCTAAAGAGGTCTCATAGGATCTTGAGAAGTTAAGTGAAAAGTTCATGGTATGAGAATGAACCTGTAGACCCATAGATAACCATCTCTAAGTGCATGTGAATGTGTTACCATGGAGGTAATCAGTATGGGGCCTGACCAAGGTAGGCAGGTCGCCATGACCCCTGTGAAAGGATGAAAGTCAGCCCAGGAATGTAAAGCGAGATGATGAAGACTTGGGTAAGGTTCCCAGTTGGACATGTACTATGTTAGAATCCTAAGTCTATCCTAGGGTCAGGTAGGGATAAGACCGACAGAAGTGGGAGTTTCCTAATTCCCTAGTTGCACATGACCATAGGGTCGGGAGGTAACATCTATCATTGTCTGAGGGACATGGGTTAGGAGATTGATCACCTTCATGAACTCATGGGACCCAAAGGGCAGATGAGTAGGGCACTCTCTGGATGCATAAAGGAAGAGGGATGACCCCAAAAGTGCCAGCATCCTATAGACCTAGAGGAGATGACCAAGGAATGTGTGTGGACCCAAGTAGGTTCGAGACCAGTTTTCCATGGAAGTAACTTTAATATCGAGATGATTATGATATAGAGACATAAGTTGCATGTTTCAACTTAGATTTGAAGGTGTACTGACAACGTGGGATGTACCATCTCTACTCTTGGAATAGGGAGAACTCTGTGTTTGGACGGCCGCCAAATGCTTATTTCCTCTTGTTATGGGAGTGAGAGATAGGACAATACACATACCATACACCAAGGATAAAGATGATGTAAGTTGGAACGTCTCTATGAGGTATGAGGACAGAGATAATAACATACCCTTGTGGAGTGAATGATATGTGGATGGTTTATAAACACTAAGAGTATTAAGGTAGTCATCTTGTGAGGATGTTTTACCATGAGCTATGTGGAATTTGCAAGGTTGAGTTGATCACCATGAGGATGAGCTCAGAGTGTTCTTGATGAAGATAGACTTAGAGTCTGAGATGATATAATAAGTGAAGGTGTATGTCTTCAACATTACCTAACACTTAAGGATGTGAAGTGGTAATGGACGCTCTGGTTGAGATGAAGCTGCCTAGTTTAGCTAGAGGCTAGAAGAGGCTATTAGGTTATCCCTAAGTTTGAGGAAGAAGATATGTTTGGCTAACACTCAGACATAATGAGATCTGTTGAACAAGTTAGTAGTTGTTTGGTTAGCCAGCCTAGGCCTTGATGCAATAAAAGGATAGTTGTAGAACCTCAGATGCACTTCTCTGGAGAAGAAGGTGATGAAACCCCAACTAGAGTGGTTTAGGGTTTCTGAGGAATCAATCTTGAGGAATCATGACATACAGGAGATCATGATTTTAAGTTCATCATACATCGTGGTACTACTAAGATAGTAAGTTGCATTAGTACATTGGATGCTTAAGATGAAGTTGCACGTGGTTTGTCACCATGCAAGCCAGGAAGTGAGGGACGAACACCAGTAACCCAGTAAGTGATACAAAGGATAAAAAGTCCCTGAGAGGGAATGGGAGTTTATCACTATGGATGTTGTGGTAAGTCTCCCCTATACCAAGGAAGGTCAAGATGCAATATGGGTTATGGTAGATCTCCTCACCTAGATGACACAAGAAAGAAAGGATATTGTCAAGGGACAGATCCGATTGAACTACATATGAGAGAGATGATTCGACTACACCATTATGTGAGTTCAAAGGTTATGGAGTATAACCTAAAGATTCACTTCCATAAGGTGGAAGTAGATACATGAAGAACTCAATGCTAGTACAATTTATCACCCCTAACTAATGGTTAGTATAATCCAGACTAGAGGGTCTGATGAGAGCATGTGTGTTCATTCAGGGTGATACATAGAGATAGTTCTTGTCCTTTGTAAGATGTGATAATAACCACCATAGCCAGTATCGGGATGTAAAGAAGCTATGCAAGGGAGGTTGTGTTGGTCACCATTTCATTAAGATGATGTTGGTGAAAGGGCCTTGCGAAGGTCAGAAAAGGGCCACAGTGTGTGCAAATGAAGTTGCTTTGATCATGCAATGGCTGAAAGAGAGCCTAGGGGCGACGTGAGTTGTGAGATGATGCAAAGTAGACTGACATGCAGTTCACTGTTGGAGAGTATGTGATGTGAAAATCTGACCCCTCTAGGCTACAGTTGAGAAAGTCGAGTCCCCTATATATGGGTCCATTTGATATGAATTGGTGGAGATGGTTGTGTTTAGCCTTACCGCTCAGAATAACATTAACATGATGTATAATGTGTTCCATAAGTCCAATCTAGAGCACTATGTGAGGTACCCAAGCCATGTGCGAAGCCCTGAACCTATTCAGCTTTTTGGAGAGGCTGAAAAGTCCTGAGTCACCTATGAGGGTACGATATACCAAGGTAAGAAAGAACTCAGATGAAAGAATATGAGATGATGAAGTTTCTTGGGAAACACCATGGAAAGGGTAAGGCCACATGGGAGCCATGATGGACATAGGAAATGCTTATCCTGTTTGTTTGTTTGCTTGATAGAATTTTGAGGACAAAATTCCTATAAGAGGGGAAGGATGTTACAACCCCAATTTTTGGGTTCTTTTGGTAAGAAATGAATTTCTCCTAATAAATATATTTGAACAAATCATGATATAATTTCTTTGGAATAAATGGATTTCATTTACAATAGCATTGTGGGTTGTTTTGTGGGCTTTATTGGCTACTGGGCCCAATAACAAGGGAAAGACAAAAGAAACTCCATTATTAATAAGAAATGGAGAAAAGAAAAATGTAGAAATCTCTAGAAGGCAAAAGAATATAATGCAAAGGTGGATTTCGTGCCTCTTGGGTTCCTTGGGTTCCAAGGAGTCCAAAGTTGCAAAGATAATGTAACAAGAAAAGATCAATTAAATATTTCTTTATTAAGAAAGAAATTGAAAACAATGATAAAATGTGGAAAATAAGTGGAAAGAGGTATAATTGAGTCATCTTTGATGAATTTTCGTATCCATGAGGTTTCTAATGTTAAAAGGAATTCCAATAAGGAAAATAAAAAGAGAGATAAAGAGAAATCTTCGAAAAGAGATATTTTGATAAGAAATAAACAAGATAATGAGGAATAATGGATATAGATGCATCTAGAAGGATAATGAGTATCCATTAAAAAGGATTTCAAAAAATTAGAGTTTCTTGGGGTCCAAGGATCCCCTAATGGAGAAAAAGAAAGAGAAAAGGAAAATAATAACAAAATAAGAAGATATATCATTAATGACTTTTTGATAATATCAAAAAGAGATGTTACTTGCTTTAAGAAAATAGATTTTCATGGCTAATAGATTAAAAGGCAAGGCTAGAGATAATGAAAGAGATAATTTTCATATTTCTAAGTATCCATGAAAGAAGGAATATTAAGAAGATAAACATGAGAGAGATGATTACTTCTCCTTGAAGGAATATGACTCCTAGTGGGAGAGGACCTTATTAATTTGTGAATAGCCAACCTAGGGCTTTGTTACCCACCCTATATAAAGGGTAGAGCCCTAGTTTGAGTTCATGAGAGATCCCACATCTCCCTCTCTTTTCCCCATCTCCTTCTTCTTCCTTTTTCATTCAAAACCCTAAACATGGGGGGTAATGCGACCCCGGATCAAAGAAGAGCCTTGGACGGGAGTTTGTTAAGGGCATGATGCTCCCTTGTCTCTGGAGAGAAGCTTAGCTTCTTTCTCTTGGCCCTAGGACCTACGCAACGCCGGCAGGAGGGCTACAGGCCAGCCGCAGTTGCAGACCAAGCAAGCTCGACTCGGCCACCCTAGCCATGACCCAAGGGCACCTCCCTATGTGGGGGGGGGGGGGCGTGACGGAGGTAGGGAGAGCATCGCAGGAAGCCGTCAGGGTCTAGAGAAGGAAGGAGGTGCTTCGCAAGTCGCAGCTAGGGCGATAGCACCAGGCTGTCGCGAGGTTGAAGAAGGAGGGGAGGTGTTGGATGGTTTTACCCCTCTGCGGGATGAAGGACCTGTGACTTATGTGGGGGTAAAAAGGACAATGTTTTATGTTTTCCTAATTGGCTATGTTGCATGCAAGGAGGTGACGTGGCGCTCAGCGTTTGGTCCAAGTAAGTTATTCTTGCAAAATTCATATTTAAATATTGGTAGCTCAGATGGGTGCGCATAAAATATGAAAATTTCTTAGAAAAATGAGGGGAATCCCTTAAAAATGGTTTTAAAATCTAATTCCTCTTGCAATTCGAAAAGTAATGGAAGTTATCAACTTTAATGTATTAATGATTAAGAAGCCCTATTTTTTAGATGTTTAATGAATAAGTAGGGTTTAATGGATGATTAAAGTTGGTATTAATATGTTAATCATAAAAAGGTACATTAAGGTCAAAAAGGATGAAATTTGCATGTAATTGGTTTAATTTAGAGTTTCATGTGCATAAATATGCTTTAATGGGCCTTGAAACCCTAATATTAGTAATTGTGATTCTTAATAGCTTTAAATTTTCAAATTCATGATTAAAGTTGAGATATGATGGCTCTAAGCTATTTCAAGTATAAAAGTTCCTAATTGTGGATAAATACCCTAATATGGAAATTAGGATTTTCTAATGGATAAAGGTAAAATTAATGATAAATAGAGTTCATATGTGAATTAGATCATAATGAACTATGAGTTGTTAATCCGGAAGGAACCAAAGATGATAATTAGGCCTAATGATCTTTTCATGAATGAAAAGGATAAAAATGGTAGTTTTAATGTAAAAGAGGCATAATGGACTTAATTGATGTTTAATTGTGAATTTAATCTAAAATTAAGGTAATATGTTGTTAAAAGGTAACCTTAATATCTTTCATGAAGAATACATGAGATAATTAGGGTTTGTGAGTAATTGTATAAAATTAGGGTTTAAAATAGTATAAATGAAGTGAAACCCTAATTGCAATGGAAACCCTAAAAGTGGACTAGAAACCCTAGGAAGCGAGCTAGGTTTAAAAGATCTTGATGGCATGATTAATGATAGAAAAATTGGATGCCTATTTCAGGATCAAATTGTGTGTGCTTGCTTGGTTTCTTAATTGGTTGAATTGTTTCTGCACTCAAGTCAGCCTGATAGGTATGTGGTTAATTATGGTTAATCACATTAGTTTCCCAAAGGTTTTTTGGATGATTTGATCGCATTGAATGCAACCTATCAGTTTGGATGTTCATAATTGCAAATTATAAAGTCACTATGATTATCACAATTGTAAAATAAGTGTGTATTCTTGCACCTACATGCCACCCTGATGGATGATGAAAAAGGGTCAAGCCCAGGAGGGAAGACCAAAGGGTACCATGAAGGGTGACCCCAGACACCAAGCTCGGGATTGAGAAGGTGGCCTATGATATTGTATGACTAAAGGGCACCATGAGAGGTGACCCTAGGCACCAAGCTCGGGATTGAGAAGGTGGCCTTAAGTCAATTTAAAAGAGAAAATTGAAAGGGGGTAAGCCAGGATTAGGGAAAAAGTGGTGGAGAATGTCACATTGAAAGTGTAAATTGGCTTGTTAATTAACTTTGATTGTGATATTTAGATTGTTAGCCATATTTGTGAAATTTTGGTTGTCCCCACATACCGACATATTTCGATATGATGACCAGTGTTTTGTTTTTCGGCTTTTTAGGTATCAAAGTGAAAAGAACAAACAATAAAGTGGCATATGTGGAATTAAATATGAATTAAAGTACAAAGGAGGATTAGTTACAATAGACTCCATATGTGGATAGAAGTAGATATCCAAATTTTTGAAAAGGTATGCAAAGTTTTATTTTATTATAGCCTTTCAGTTTAGTTAGTAGAATTTTATAATTATTATTGATTATTTGTCAAACCTTTGATCTGAAAATTGGGATAACGGCTCTAACCTCTTGGTCTCTCTTAATTGGGGGTTATGGGGAGGCGAGGTTGTTACAAATCTCAAGTTATCTTGAGTTAAATTTGGAATAGAAGAAGAGGGCTTGGTGCACAGACCAAGATGCAAACAACCATAACCAACCACACACATGCACATAGGGTTTATAGGCCATAACCATGCTACACATCCACCATCAAAATTGTTTTAGGGCGATGTGAATCAATTGTATATATACCATATCATATATGTATATATTAGTTTGGGATCATGTGGTACTCATCAGATATTCACATTAGTCATTTAAATATTTGCAACATATGCAATAAATAAAGACGGTAAAACCAAAATTATATCATATCGATTATCCCAAAACATAGAGTATTGGCATGGCTCTGATACCACTACTGGGTTTTACGTGGTCGGAGTAGGCAGTGGAAACAAAAATTTACTTGACCATAAGCGCATAACCAACAGATTGCATCAATATCTATGTAATGGGAAGGATGATTTTAGCGAGTTATACCTGGTCATGAGACTTGCTCGACGACTATACCTCATAGCAAGTGCGGTCTTCAACCACTTATCTTTGATGGCGTCTGTGCAGCTCCTGGTCTTAACCCAGATTGTGGTTGACTGTCATCCTCCTGAGTGACAGAAGTCTCCCTCCTCTATATATTGTCCACACAGACTATCGATAACTCTAGTCATCTTGAAGGATGTACTAGAAGGAGTTTTCCCCTTTTGTTAGTGTACTAGTCACCGACACACTCTCCTACAATCAGTTGCTTTTTTGTATTTGTCTTTCCCTCACTGTTCCTCCCTGGATGGGTAGAACTTGCTTAGGATCTCTCAGTTACCACAACCAGAGAGGACAACAACTTAGCAGAGCAACTAATGTTCTGAGTTGTGTCTCTGGAGAAGCCCCCTGTACCCCTCTATTTATAGTAGAGGGTAGGGTCAGGGTTCCCAGTCTATGCGGGAGTAGAATGGTCCATAATTTCCATGAACAATTTACACCGTGGTAGGTGAACCGTTCATTTCATAACTGAAATAGGCATTTAGCAAGGTGAGCCAATCGGTTCACTAGTGAATTAGTCAGTTGGGAGTGTGATCCAATCGGTTCACCCAGTGAACTAGTCATTTCACTTCCCAGACCTTCCTACAATTGACTTTCCTTATTTGTTTCCAGTTAACGCAAATATGAATTCTTGTACCAATCGAATTGAACAAGTGAAATGAAAAAACTTTTCTCACAAATTGGGAAAACCCAACATTGCTCGTTTGATCCAAGTGAACCGATCGGTTCACTAGTGTGAACCGGTCATCTCACTGACCATGAGCCAATCAGTTCACCCAGTGAACTGGTCGGTTGGTGGTCCAGATTGTGCAGAACACAGTCAATTCAGTTCTCAATCAATGTGACACTCTAATTGGTTGGTTTAATACTTGAACCTGATGATTCTGAGTCAAGTCTGTTGATTGAATGTTTGATTGAGTACCTAAACACTTTAGTAATAAATCCAAACATCATTCATGGATAAACTCCTCTTCAAGGTTAATCCTATGTGTGTGACCCTATAGGTCCCATTTCACATTGGCAGTGAATGTCCATAACTAGCTTATGACATCACAAGCAAAGAGCGGTACCTAGTCGCACATCAGTGCTACCCAAGTGAAAAGGAATGTTGCAGAACAACTTTCAATACTACAGTTTGTGATTGGTGTTCCAATGAATGTATAATTCCTTTGTCTCTAACATCCTGAATGAACTCAAGGCATGGAGTTTCCATCCTTTCAATGTTCATTCATGTTTATTGAACTAGAGCAGACTATCTGAGATATGTGTGACATCAATAACATATATTGATTCACATGTGCATGCACATGCCTTTCTCAATCTCTCTTATCAAGTGGCTTGGAGATCATAGTCCCTTAGGAGGGACAAATCCCATATCTATCACTCACAATCTATCTCATGCGTCAAACCCACCCAATTGTCACTGTTATAACAACCCATGTTTTAGGACTGCATTTCATGATGTCAAAGTGTACCTAATCACATGTGACGAATGCAGTGATTTTAGGTCTAAGAATCAGAATTGCCACCATCACTATAAGAGATGATTCTGACTACCATGTCATGGTTCCATGTGTCACTCTCATGGTGGGTCTGTCCGATACACTGTTCTCTAACATGTATCTATGTGCTTAGTTTGATATCATATATCCTGACTAATGAGATAGTATCATCAACCAACACACACTCTAGTCTTGATGTGTCATTGTTGTCTATCAACCTTCCACAATGACATATGACTAAGGACATAACAAGAATGTGCATACTCTTAGCATCCATATGATCTCATTGTTTAGGTACTCAAACTAAAGACATACATCATGAAGTATTTTCATTCTTTACACATTCATTCTACTCCATCATTTATCTGATAATTGATAAGCTAGAATAAAGTGGAAGCTTGCCTTTGATATTTATCAAATAAATCAGAACATATGCCAATCCAATCATCACATGATTGGCTCTGTGGGCATACATACCAACACTTTCTCGTATCCTTCTCTCTTTACATATAAAAATTGCCAAAATTGGTTGGGTCATTCCTATACATCAACCTTAAATTCAATGTGATATTAAACAATATCATAATCATCCCTAGTCACTCATATCAACAAACGTTGGGATAAAATCTATCAATTGGGCCCATATGTCTCATTCTCAACTTATTAAAATTTCATCACTACCTTTATCATATACTTGTTTAGGTTCTAAAGATTAGGATGTAACAATAGTATGCACTTTATTTGGAATTTCGTCCTCAAGTTCAACTAAACTAGATGGGGCTACCACCTTAGGTTCAAGGTCTACATTGATATACAACTTAGTTATCTATGTTGAACTATCTATACTTGAAATATATTCTAATGTTCTAAAATATAAGCATTTAGGTTTAGGTGACCACATCCCTAAAACTTTTTGTGTTAACTCTTTTTTTCACCTTCTGATACATGTCACTCAATCATATATATGGAGGTGGCGTGCCTTATGATGCTCATCTTAGCACCTCATTGTACACATGTTCCATACCATATGCAAATCCAAGAGTGAGATAAGCATCATAAGTATATATTTATGCACATAACATTCCTACTCAAATGCCCCATAACCTTGTCTATCATACCACAAACATGTGAAGAAATAGAGAGGACACACTATATGTAAATTTAAAGTTCGCATGTAAAGTACAAAGTAGCTAGACGCATAGCCCTAGTCCATAACTAAACCCCTTAACATAGATTCTTCTATCTTTCACTAACTTCTTTTATAATTAGGGCTACTAAATGTCTTTCTAAACCTCTACTCTACTCTTAATTGGCTTCTAATGAATAATATAAACTAAGAATATGAGAATTATCCTTATAATCATCTACATTGTTTTTCTGATACCATATGTAGCACCTCAAATTTTATATTACATGAGAAAAATCTAAATATTCTATTCTATTCAACTTGAGAGTCTCATGAACATGATACTCAACAAAAAAACAATAGAAAGAAGCCAACATAGAGTAGTGTATAAAATATATTCTCATAAATTACTAGGAAAAAAATTAGTTACATCAAACTTTATAAGAAAGTCTAAATACATGATGTATAATCATACACTCTATCTTAAAATCATAGATCATTTAGATGACTCCCCACCAAGGAAAACCTCTTAAATGGCATATGTATCCTCTATCTTGACCTCTATTTGTAAAGATTAGTACCCATCCATGCATAGAATAAAAACCACATTATAGTAGACGACATTATTATTATTACAAAATAATAACCTAGCAATAAGGGAAAGATGAAAATAATAGAACAAACTTGGGATAACATATTATAATCTTAGTGGTTGATTATAGTGTCCTCTTATCTTATGCAACAACTCTGCTCATAAATCTCATAGGCTCATATGATGTTCCACTTCAACTCATTTTTTGCACCTGAGTGACATTATTTATGCTCCAATTGAGCTCGTGTTTGCGCATAACTATCACTATGTTCCATTTTAAATCATAAGGCCTAAAGGCTCAACAGTAACGTGAGGATGACCAAATAATATGACATGCTACATGATTCATCATTAACTTGTAATTACTTATCTTTAATTGAGTTGCATATGATCATGACATGGATCTTCAAATAACATTGAAAAACATAATAGTAATTTAATCTTTTAGGAGACATTTAAGTAAGTGATATTCAACTTGAAGTACATAACTATGCATATAATTCATCCTGATCATCATAATGACCATAAGATGGTGAAAAAAATACTAAATATTCAAAAGGTATGGACCCTCTTAACTTGGTACTGAGGCTGTAGTCTCAATTTTTAGATGCATAACATAATCACCTAAGCATCATTAAAATTCCATAAATTCATGTGCCTACCTTTCTCACATCTCTAGAATACTAACTCAAATAGGATATTGATTGGAGACATGATAATCGTGATATAATACCACTTTTAAATCTAGGTAATTAGATGAAAACCAAAAGTACCCATTATATTGTAAATGTATACTGATATACTCATATGAACCATATTAATCATATTATATGCTTATATATGAAAATCTGGAAGAAAAATTCAAATATACTAACATATACTAGTACTATCTTGGTTATGAAATCAAAGGAACATGTGATTAAAATCATATTCCATACCAAAAATGCATATAGATCCTTATTGTCTCAACAAAATATTTATTAATTATCTTACAAATTGCCACTTAGGCATAAAAATTAAATACTAATACAATTATACATGAAACTCTAGAAAACTCTAAAAATAGTAAGAACATTATAAATTAGGTTTTTAATAAAATGTCCAGATAATTTCATATTCATATAATGTATGAAGTACCCAAAATACCACACTAGGATTTACATCAAAAACCTAGATAAACATAAAAGTAAAATGATCAGGATTGGGAATTATCTTAAACATATTAAAATACATTTACGATAAAATAAGAATAAATTTATAAAGTCATACACTATTTTTAATGCACAAAGCATGGAAATATTTTAACTTTTAGTAATCCAGTTATAATAAAATTTTGGCATCTAAAATTTCCCTCAAGTACAATTCTACAAGACATTAACATCATAATTTTTCCCTAGATATCAGAAGTTTTTTCTAATTTTATAAAAGTAACATGGTCTATATTTTTTTAGAAGACATACCCATTTAAGCATGTATATGGCTTTATTTTTCAATACAATGGTCATCGGACTACACTCCTTCACTTGGACTCTCCCTCTCCAGGTGGTCATATTAAAGGGTCCATGCAAGGCCAGACCCAAATCTAACTGGGGTCCACGCTGGCCCTTCTCCTTCATGTGTCACCTTCCATCTGCGTTGTCTCTACTTACTCTCTATATGAAGATGTCCATCTCCGGAAGCTACGGTCACTCCCTGTAGTGTGGACGACCCCCAAACCCATATAAGACCCTTCTTGTGGCGCCCCACGCCACAACAAGCAACATTACACAAAACCAAGGCGGTACTAACACTAAGAAAGAGGATTACTGAAAATCATATAAAGTTAAAATCGATTTCATAAAAGCACCATAGGTTGAAAACTTTCACAATATAAGTCCACAATAGGACACATGGATCAAATAACACATATTATGAGGTGCTTACATCATTGTTTTCACATTCCTATCATCAACCTATTATGTGAAGAACATGTTCCACATATATATACATGTACAACTGCCAAGACTATACAACAAAAGGCACACAAGACAAAACCTCATATCAATAACATCTCCACAAAGCACATCGAAAACACCCCTAAGACCTGAGTGTATAGGGACGACTCTAGGACTCTACACCAAAGACTAGCAACACTTTCAACCTTCTCAACTACTGCTCTTGTTGCTCTTACTCAGTTGTACAGTCACCACCGCATCATACATGACACCTAAAAATGTGGAAATCCACAAGGTGAGACCAAACATCCAAGAAAGACATATAACTCTCCGCCAACATCTATTAAAAGCATAAAAAAAGAAAGCAGGTAAAATGGATTCAGCTAAATGATATATAACCAACAAGTTGAGTAGGTTAAGAAATATTAGACACTTATCACTAAGAAGTAGAACAATTAATAATTTAAGAAGGAATATGAAGAAAATGTATATCTTGTATCATCTAATCTATACAAAAGCAAGGCATGACTTCAAACAATGATATATGCATTTGTTATTATGCAATTATGCTATATAGTTGTATTAGATATTTTATTATGGTCTGAGGAGATGAGGTATACCACTCATACTCCAACTAACCAATGCTATGATGAAATCAGTGCAATACAAGGTCTATGGAAGAGCCAAAATCCATGACCTCTCCACACTTCCTGGTCAGCACAAGAGAATGCCTCAGTGACATAAGATATGAGTCATATGCAAAATAGCCTATCCTGCCTTGGTATATAGGCACAACACTAGTGAAAGTGAGCTATGACCCGAAGTCACATTCCTCCCAGGTTATGGCCCGCAACCAATCCTGTGAAAGTTTATACCGAGTCACATCACTGGGCTACGGCCTATCGCCGCATTCCTGCTAGGGTATGGCTCACAACCAATCCTGTGAATGCATATACTCAACAATATATGACTCCGAGCTTCCACTAAGGGAGAACCCATTTCACCATCCAACACTAAGACTAACACTGAATGGATCTATGGCACAAGGCACCTACATGATTATGGTTCCACTTGATTAGTTATATCAATGAGGTGTCTTTTAGTATCAATCAAGTTACAATGTATACAACCATAACAAACTATACAAGAATAAGGGTACAATACCAATCCAGAAGAGATAAAACGTATAAGGTGTGAACCTTTCACATCATCACATAGAACTATAGCACATTTATTCACAAGGCCATCATCACTGTCACACATACACACAAGGCTATCACCAGGGTTACATCATTATGGGATCTAAATCCCTCAACCATGTCACTAGAGGATAATCATCTCACACTAGTCATAAGCCTCTTCTAGGACACATGACCCTATTCACATCAATCATTGGTCACATGTGTCTCATAATGCCTCATCAGGGCTCATTCAACCTATAGCACATCATAGTCACGATAGCATGCACTAGCCATGATATTTAAGCGCATATCATCTGCATTGTTAGAGGTTCCTAAGTAGGAAAGAGAAATCATCATAACATTGTAGTCATTCCAAGAAAGAGAAGCAATACATCAATATCTCTAGATTAGGGTTAGGTATCCACACTTATCTGATTAGGATTTGTAGTTATTTCTCATCAACAACCCTTGGTACACCATCTCCCATATTCTTGGAAACATATTACGATTGACCACATGATTAGGTTGATTAAACCATCATATAAACAACACTAGACATAGATAAATGATCACTCATATACACATGTTAATCATGTGTGCAAACATGGGTCCCAACTAACCATCATCCAAGAGTGGCTACCACCCAATACACATGGGTCACGACCACCACCCATCAAGTCATGTCGTGACAACCACCCATGCACATGTTGCGACCACCAACTCTATGGGTTGGGACCACCCACTCTCAAGGATTCTTGACCACCTAAAACCATGGTGTCATGACCTCAACACAACCAAGGTGTCTCAACCTCTTCATCAACTAGGGTTTGTGTTCAACCACCCATGAAGCATGTTGTGACCCCAAGGACAAGGTAATGTCTCGACTTGCGACAAGGACTCTGTCAACCTCAAAATCAACCCATGTCACAAACTAAAGCACCAAGGACATGCCATAGCCCTCAACCTATTAGGATTATGTCACAGGCACGAAACTAGTTCATGTGTCTCAACCCAAAACCAAACCAAGCACCAAAGTGTATCGACCCAAAGGAGAACAAGGTGTAATGACCACCAATGATCAAACTACCACCAAGGTAAAGGAGCAAAATCCAACAAGGATTAAACATGATCAAAGAGAAGGCTTCCATGGCCAAAACAGAAGGTAAAACCAAAAGAATCTATTATCTACATGGAGGAGAAAACTTCATGCAAAATAGTCACCAAAACCCTAGAACTTAAGTCATTTAAACATCATGAAAGACCCTTTTTGTAAGCGAGAGAAAACCATGTTTGACACCAAAATAGAATCTTAACTTCATAGAACATCAAGACACTCATGCATCATGCATGTGATCAAAACCTTAATCAATAGATAGGGGAAAACCTCCATTACACCATAATCACCAAATACGAGTATCAAAACTAGGGTTTTGGATTACTTTCAAACCAAACATGGTGTTCACATTAAACAAGTCCTAGAGCTTAGAATCATCCACTAGTATGTTAAGGGAACGTTTTAGAGAGAAAACATCAACATGCATATAAGCAAAGTGCATTAATAGAGAAGGTTAAGAGTTATATCTCGCCTTAAGGGAGATCACTCCAAGTATCAACCTCCAAGCACACGATCACCAAGGGAGAAAGAAGCTCCACCAAACCTCCACTCTTCACCTCAAAGCACCTCAAGAAGAAGAATAAACCACGGTCAAAGATGTAATTAGAAAAGGGCAAGGAAGAACCCTAAGAAATCCAAAGAAGAAATGGAAAAAGAGAGGATAAACTCCCTCTCACTTGGGTGTCACTTTGTCAAAACATGGCCTGTTACCCTTATGACGATGACCCATCTTCTCAAGAATGGCCACCATGTCAAAATACAGTATATGGCCAATGAAGGAGAATAAGATGGGGTAGGGGATCGAAGGAAAATGTTACAAAAGAAAGGTATGAACTTACTAGGGTTGAAGATGACCAAGGATCACCACAAGCACCACATGCAAGGAAAGTATGGCCACTAAGAGCTCTAAGACCAAGCTTCCTTGCTCTAACCAAGCTCCATGGATGATCAAAAGAAAAGGAGGAAGAAGGAAGGCCGAAAGGGGTCACTTTCATGGAGAGATAAGGGGTTATATAGAAAAAGAGGATGTCAGCAAAGTGGAGATGAGGTGTCAACACCCTAAAGCACCAAAGGGACACTTGTCCACCCAAGAAACCAACATGCAATCACATGCAACCATCCTAGCCATACATGCACAAGATGGCGATACATTCTAGGTTAGGTTTCTTCCTACTTGGGTCACCCCCAACATGGTCACGACCCACCATGGAACACCATCCATGGTCGCGACAAAGCACCAAACACCACTAGGTCGAGACAAGAGGTCATCACACAACTTAGGTCAAGACACAAGAAGACAAATTGTCTCAACCTCCACCTCACACCCTAGGTTGAAACCAAAAAAATCAAGATAAGTGCCTTGATCGAGACACACCCAAAAATGACCTAGGTCACGACATCAGTCGCAACATGGGTCGCTACACCCATCCATGTGCACATGGTTGAGACACAACAAACCTTAGAAACCCAAATCACCACTAAGGATGTCACTCATCAACTAAGGTTCAAAGAAGGTGTCTACTTCTTTGTATCTCATCCAGATGATGTCAAAAAAGAGAAGGAACACTATAGAGATGAAAATTTACACATTCACCCCTACTTTGGGCAAATTGCAATTTACACAAAACTAGCACACAAAGCACAAACATCATCCAAACAAGCTCAAACTTGAAACTTAAGCTCTCCAGAAGCTCTAAGATCATCTCAGATGATTAGACCAAGGTTCTAAGAACATCATAAAGCCAAAGTGAGCACACTTAGTCCAAAACTCCGGTTAGGGGTCTTACAAGCCATAAATGTCTAACAAGGATTTCACCCCCAAAATCCTCAATGAAAAGAAATGAGCACAACCTCCTCATCTCTACCTCAAGCTCCCACTTGGGTCAATCAAAATTGGTATAAAATAGATGCAGACATATTACAATGAAATAACTTCATCTGACATGTCTCTACTCATGAGTGACCTCTCCTTCTAGATGAGACAAGGCATAAAGCCTAGACGTCGCCTATCCAGAGGAACCATCCTACGATGCTTGTCCACATCCCCATCCTCCACCACTTCTAAACTATTGTTTCTTCTAGCCCTTTTGGCTTTGCCTCGACTATTGGGTCACCCCATCACCTTTCACTAGACACGACCGCCTCAAATGTCCTATTTGCGTACACTTATGGCAAGTCCTGGTCTCATATTGTGGCCTAGAGGGCCCTGTAACTGACACAAATGTTGTACAGTGGGCTCCTACAGCTAGAAAATTGTGACTTCTGCCCTTGATTGGCGACCACTATGTCAGTCCACTGGACCTTTATTGTGCTGGCAATGATGAGAACCTAGGCTCCTTAAAGCCACCCGACCACTGATCTTGGTACTATGTTGGCCTCTTCTTGGAACCTTCCTCACTTTTCTCAACCATGTATCTCTCTACTTCATGACAAACTCTACAAACATGGCAAAACACTCTCTATTCTCTAAGGCTGCTACTGACATCATCATCTCTGGACTCAACCCCTTCTCAAATGTTTGATTCTCTCCTGATCTGTAGCGGCCATGCAAGGACAAACCTCAATAATCCATAAAATTTGCTACATACTCACTGATCGACATGGATCCTTTCCAGTTCTACTCAAACTAGTTGATCTTCTCATCCAAATATGCATGAGGAAAGTACTGAATAATGAACTCACATCAGAATTCCTCCCAGTCGATCACCACACCTGGCCTTTTCTCCTATTTTGTAACATCCTTGACCTGGGTTATGGATTAAACCTAGATGTTTTGATTAAGCAAGTTAATTACAAACTTGTTCTAATGTTTTGAAAAGTAATTTAGACTCTTTGTGAAGTTTATTTTCAAGTGTGAGCTTAATTGAAAACTATTTGTGCATTATATGATAATCTGAGTGTAAAGTGCAATTTACCCAAGATGAGGGGTTACATTGCAATATGTCACATGTTGAATGTTCCTTAAGTGTTTTAATATCATAATAGAGATAATTATTCTAAGTGGTGGCTTGTGGAAAGCCTAAATTCCAAGTTTGAACTTGTTTGAATAATGCTAGTGCCTTGTGCACCAATTTTGGAACAAATTGTAATTTACCTAAAATGTAGGGTTAATATGCAAAGTACCACCTCTAGAGTGTCCCTACTTCCTCTATGTATCATATAGAGGAGACAGAAATAAGTAGATACCATTTTTGAATCATCTTTGAGTGATGGTACTCTTGGTGATGAAAAGACCAAGAAAGGATTGAATGCGAAGCCCTTATATGAGTTGTATCGAGTTGAAAACTTGATATGGGAGTGTCTATCGGCCAAGAAGCCATGGAGGGCATCCAATATCGGTTTGTGAACTCTTGGAAAAGGCCATGACGGCCTAAGAACCTCAAGGAGGTAATCCATGATGAGTTATATGCTCCTTGCATAAAGTGTATCGGTTTGTATAACTTGTGAGATAAAGATGAGATATCTTATCCAACAAGATAAGGGATGGCCAAAATATCATCTATAAAGTATCATATAGACTTTTGCATGTTAATATAAATGTGAGTGCATGCATGGACATATGTCAACCATGCATGGCTACGTTTCACCTAGTAGCACATGGTGAAGACACCTCTTACACACATTCTCTCATGAACCCCAAGTATATATGCCTCTCCTTTCACCTACTAATGGAAGTTTATGAACCCCACAACTCTCTTTCTTTGAAATATCATGCATAACCTCTTAGATATCGTTCATAGTAGCTTAAGGATCAAGGGGAGCTCAAGCACCAAGCTTAAGGTAAGGCCATGGTCATATTCAACCTTGGTTGAAACATGATTTTCGGGTTATAGATATTCCTCTCTTTTCTTCTTCACCAAGTTCTTAACTATGGTGATTCCTTGTTTTTGGAGAAGTTTTGAATGATCCTTGGACCTTGTATAAGATCATCTTCAACCTTAGGAACGTGAATCTTTGGATCTTGGAGCTTTGAAGTTGTTCATAAGGCGGGTTATATAACTTGAACCCAACTATGTTATTATTCACCTTCAATATTGTTGAACTTGTTGATCTACTTTCAATTTCGAATTCCTTTGATAAATTGATGATCCTTTGAGTTCTAAAAGTATCCTAGGACTGTTTTCCATAATATACAACAGTAAGAACAAGAATCTAGAGGTTGATGATGATGACATCATCATGATCCCAACCCGATATGGGTTGAAAGCCCCTCAAACTCAATACGGTGAGGTGAATATATCACTAGCACAATATGGTGAAGAGTAGGTAACTCTTGCACGTTATGATGATTAAGTGCATACCTCATGCATGATATATTGTTAAGCAAACACTATGTGTACGATATGAGATCAAGTTATACACCCTATGCATGACATGGAGTCAAGCATATTTTCCAACCTGATATAGTAAACCCTAGAGGATAAGTAACCCAACATGCTGATATGAACGTACCATAAACATGATATGGTGAGGAGGGTATATCTTATGGGTGATATGATTCATACATATGCAACCCTTGAGCACGATATGGGGTCATGTATTCACCTTATACAAGATAATGTGTTAGGTTTGTATCCTAACCCGATATGGGTTGAAACCCTAGATGGTGGTATGAAACCCTAGATAATAGGTAGCTCAATATAGTGGTAAGTGATACCACATGAACGATGTGAGTAATATATCATGGGATATAGGAGTGCTACCTACATGCACCTTATACATGACATAAGGTCAAGTTCATACCTCATGCATGATATGGTACATTCCAAAACGATATGGTGTTAAAACCTTAGATAAGGAAGTGAAACCCGACATGCTTTTGAACCCATACCCTTATCCTTTTGTGCAAAGGGTTCTATATTAAAGAGTTCAATCATATATCTAATTTTTTGTTCAAATATATGATGGGACTAATCCTTGGAAGGAATGAAAGGATACGAGCATAATAGTATACCCAATATGTTACCCAACATGGTAGCCCGATATGATAATCCAACATGGGAACCTGATATGGTACTGTGTATATACCACTTGAACAATACCATGATGAGGCATACACCATATTCCCGATATGGTGCACATATTGTGCATGATATGGCAGCAAGTAGATCTATTATACCCGATATGAGGTAAAGCAACTAGCTCATACACGATATGAGGTTAACTTGAGATGATAAGAACTAAGTGATAGCCAATCTGAGATGGTTACACGTTATGGTGTTGGGGGATATATCCTAAATGATATGATGATGTGGTTATACCACATGCCCGATATAGTTACACGATATGAAGTGAAGATTGTATCTCAAAAACACTATGATAGCATATATACACCATAATGCCTGATATGGTAGGTATGCTTCAATCATATGTATTTGATTGAGTGACATATGTTGTGTATTGTGTTAAATGCAACATTAAGATGAAAGGAGTGTAATGCAATTGGATAGTGATAAGCTAATGCACCTTAAGAGGGGAATTGAGCCAACTTAATAAAAGTATGGTGCAATCAACATCCTAGTGAGGATGAAAGAGAAACTTATATTTGAATAACAATTGTGTAATGAGTATATGTTGATATTCCTAGTATGAATGGAGTATGAATTAGGGTTTAATATTTTATGATGTGATCTCAAAAATCTAAGTGGTTAATAAAGGTAAATCTTAAAATGATGAGTGATAATATGATCTTGAATCCTTAATTTGTTGATAAGGGGAAAACCCTAACCTTAATGAAGGGTGATGGCATGCACTTAAAATGCTAATCGGTTAGATTGTGAAACCCTAACCCTAATTATGGGAAGGATGTTTTTGTCTTACATCACATAGTGATGATGTGAAACTGAAACTCCATTCAGATAAAATGGGAAATCCTAATCCTAATAATGGGAAGGATGTATTTCTCTTACATCACATAGTGATGATGTGAAACTGAAACTCCATTTGGATAAAATGGGAAATCCTAATCCTAATAATGGGAAGGATGTATTTCTCTTGCATCACATAGTGATGATGTGAACCTGAAACTCCATTTAGATAAAATGGGAAATCCTAATCCTAAAAATGGGAAGGATGTATTTCTCTTACATCCCATAGTGATGATGTGAACCTAAAACTCCATTCGAATAAACTAGGAAATCCTAACCCTAATGATGGGGAGGATGTATTTCTCTTAAATTTCATATTGATGTCATATACTATTAAGATTTTTTATCATAACGTGAAAACTAATCAAGAATCATGAGATGATGAACATAGGAAGGTGTGAGCTATGTTGTTTATATGTTACAGATTTAAATGAGCCTTGTGAGCCATGTTAAATATATGTACAACAAGTATAATGATTATATAGTCTGATATCTAAAAAGATAGTTGTTGCCTAGTGAGAGGTGACAAGATATTTAATGAACCATGTGAGCTATGTGAAATACTTGTACAACATGTGTGATGAATACCTTGGTTTGAGGACCTAGAGGTAATAGTTACCTGTTACAGGGGTAACAATATTCAATGATGATCTAAGGGTTTGAATACCCAGATCCAATAATCATGATGATGATGATGATAATAAGATGAGAATTCCCAGTAATGTGAGAAGGGTCTGAGATCCCGAGTGTTATGTATCTAAATGTGTTCCTAAGATTTGAAAAGTACTTGATAGATGTATTACTCCTTTCTTTGTAGCATTTGTTTATGATTGATGCTCATAACTTGTTTGATGCTAAAAGAATAATGTAATGTACTTAATATATCATTAGAAACCATAAAATGTAGTTGCCCTGACCATAGATCCATCAACGTCATAATTTGTTGAAATGGTGAAATGGGTTTTTCCCATGGGATTACCTAGAGCGCATATTTTTGAATATACGGGGGTGTGAGCTTGGATGGCCATATGTTGACCAATCCCATTACGTCCACTATCTTGGGGATTGTCTATATGCCATATCCTGGCATGAGTGTGACAGTGTTCGTAGACTCAATAATGAGCACGATGAACTGGATCGTGGCTCAGAGTATGGCAATATGCCATGACTAAATAATTTTATAACTGGGGAAGGTTGTTGGTATGTGTTCCCCTATGAGAGTGAATGCTATGACTGTAACTCTGAGCGAAGATGCCACTATACCCTGGAATTCTCTTTTTGTAGTTTAACACGAGACGTCACTGCCAGTTGTCTCATACTGATGAAGGCGGGAGAGGTTTTGGCAGCCGACTCTATCATTAACATTGTATGGTACCGACTTGTGAGAAGTTTGTGGTCGGTTGGAGCATGAACGGTATACTTCATCTCCTCAGGGCATAAGTGTGATTGTAATATGTAATCAGCCATGTAGCATATTTGCTTAAGGATCGAATATGAAAAACATTGTTTGATGTACACTTCTTTTATACATCTTAATTTGATAGATGTTATACATGTTTCTTTATATTCCCTGTAAAGTGAATAAATGATTTATTGTTCTATCATAGATAGATGCATTACTTGAAGGGAAGAGATTACTTTTTTATGCTTTTAATAGTGATTAATCCTGCTTGTTAATATAAAAAAAACCTCTGCGAAGTTTTATAATGCTTACCTATGATAATAATATTGTTGGCAGAGAGTTATATATCTCACTGGGACAATTGTCTCACCCCGTGGGATCCACAGTTTTTAGGTGGACGTGTATGATGAGGTAGAGACTTTTCTATAGAGGGAGATCAACAAAAAATTGACAGATGTAACAGCTCAGGTTGAGTGTATTGTCTACCGTGTCTTGTAGATAGAATTCCTATGTGTCATCTCTGTACTCTCAGGTCCTTGGAGTCAGTACGTAATGGTTTTATGAACAATATGAGGTTTTGGCTTGTATGCCTCGAGGTTTTATGTTTCTTTTGTATATGTTTTGTCAGAGAAACTGTTATATGTTATCCTCGAGATGAGATGAAATAGTGTATGAACAATGTGAATCATGATATGTATAAAGTTTTGCATCTTTCATT
The DNA here is from genome assembly GCA_963693085.1 of Alisma plantago-aquatica. Classification (NCBI taxonomy): domain Eukaryota; kingdom Viridiplantae; phylum Streptophyta; class Magnoliopsida; order Alismatales; family Alismataceae; genus Alisma; species Alisma plantago-aquatica. The sequence continues at coordinate 888,724,894 of OY856414.1, read as the reverse complement.
GAGAGTTTCCTGATAATGGATCTCCTTGTAAAATGGTTTTAATTTTTGGTGATTTTTTAATCCGTTGCTTATGGTTATTCCACAATTAGTTACTGGTAATGACTTGATTTGATGTTAGGTCATCACATCTTCTATGGACCACCAATGGTCAACACTCCCCTTCAAAAGGTACACATCATGCCTTACCTTGTTTTCTTCTGGGATGTTGAGGATCTTGAAGGCCTTCTCCAGCTCCTTAACTAAAGATTTGCATCTTCTAGATCCCCCGTATCAACATATTCCATATCTCCAACATGCTTTAACCGTTCAAAAGTCTTATCCGAGACCAAAGAATCCACATTGGGGACTGCTGCTCTTATTTGAGGAATGGGCATTCTATCTGCCATATGTGTCACTGTTGCCATAAACTACCTAATCAAGGAGTGGAAGATAGGGCTTCCAGCATGGCTTAGTCAAATTGGGGAGCATCATGCGCCCTTTCCTCAATGTCCTGCCTCCTTGCACCTCCACCTGGTACAACAACACCACTCTTAGCAACATGTTCTTCATGTTCTCCAACCATCTCTTCAACTCTTCTTCTTCTTCTACATAAGAAGAAGTTACTATAAGAAGGATTAGAGGACACTAGAATAGACACAAACCCTAGTCCTAGGTACATGTAGACTCAGTGAACCTAAAGCTCTGATACCAACTAAACTATGGCACCCCACATCACAACAAGCGAGATTACTTAAAACCAATGCAGAATTAACACTAATCAAGCGGATTACCAAAAATAATTGGAAATTAAAATCAATTTCATAACCACCATAGGCTGAAATTTCACATATAAGTCCAAAATAGGAAGCTTGGATCAAATAGCACATTATGAGGTGCTTACAACATTGTTTTCACATTCCTATCATCAACCTATTTTGTGAAGAACCTGTTCGACATATATATACTTAACTGCCAAGACTATACAACAAAAGGCACACAATACAAAAGCCTCATATCAGTAACATCTGCACAAAACACATTGAAAACACCCCCCCAAGAACTGAGTGTACAGGGACAACTCTAGGACTCTACACCAAAAGACTAGCAACACTTCCAACCTTCTTAGCTACTACTCTTACTGCTCTTCCTCAGCTGCACAGTCACACCACATCATACACGTCCACCTAAAAGATGTAGAAACTCATGGGGTGAGACCAAACATCCTAGCAAGAGATATAACTCTCCGCCAATGTCTATTAAAAGAATAGAAAAACTAAGCAGGTAAAACAAATTCAGCTAAATGATATACAACCAACAGGTAGAGCACGTTTAGCAATAGTAGACAATTATCACTAAGTAGTAGAACAATTAATAATTTAATAAGAAATTTGAATAACATGTATATCCTTTATATATATATGTATATGCTCTAAGATATACAAAAGCAAGGCAAGTCTTCAACCAATGTTATCAACATTTGTCCCTATGCAATTAAGCTATACGGTTGTATTACGTATTTTATTATGTCCTGAGGAGATGAGGTATTGATCATTCTTTTTTGTAGGTCAAAATTATAAACACAATTGTCCAGTCAAAGATATTGAACTTTAAATTTTTACCTATCTAGAAGAGACAACTCAATACGGAGTCTTTGTAGTAGTGCATAGTCGAACACAGGGACAAGGAGAACAACGAATAAGAATGAGTGATCTAGGCTTAGTTTATTCTAACATAATAAGTGAATTCGGTGGTGTTCTGGTTAAGGAATGAGTTAGTCAAATTTGAGTAGTAAATCTATGTTTAGAGAAAACCAAAAGAAAGAAATAAAGATGAATTGTGAAACTATGATAAAAAGGGACCTGCACTGGGTTTCTCCAATCAAGCCAACCACAAAAATGTAAAACCTTCACTTCTAATTTATACATGTTCTCTACTCATTTTGCAAACAGCCATAAGCAATTATATATTCCTTCCTTCTCTCGAGATCCAAACAAATTTCTATCTAACAGGATTATCTCTCGTAAGGTAATGATCGAAAGATAAACGAAAATCCATATGACTTTTTTTATAGTAACTTCTCACTCTTGTGTATCATTACTATCCTATACTCTCAATCTAGTCGAAACTATTCTCTCGAACAATATTTGTATCAAACGTTGGAAGAGGGTAGCTTATCATTAATTAATGCACTAAAATAAGAGCATAGGAACAAAAATTTAAAGAACATATGCCATAAAATAGAAACATGAACAACTACATAGTTGGGAGGGACAGACAGCTACTCCCAACTTGAGTTATGGGGTTTAGCCATGCATAGTTGAAGAAACGAAAAGAGTACACCCAGAATAAGTGATGGTGAAGAAAGGGGAAGGAAGAGATCAATACAAGGGTAGATGAAATGATCGATCTACCAACCTCTTGCTTGATATCCTGATGGTTGATAGTAGTGTCGACATGCTTCCTCCTCTCTTATGATCTTGTCTTGAAACAAGAAGGTCCTTCAGATCAGTGGTGATGACAAACAGAGCTGTCAAGGAGCAAGGTTGACAAGATGGATCGATAGATCAAGGGAGGTCAATAGGTCTTGTACTTCAGCTCTAGAACTTGAGAAGACTTGGAGGTAGCCTCTTGGCACTTTGACTCCAAGGATTCAAGAAGTGTTGAAGTGATGTCCTGGGGGTCTATTTATAGTCTTTGATCGGGGGTCTATCGAGGTGACTTGTCCATGTGGCATTCATGGAGATGTCGACACAGGAGACTACTTAGAATAATCTTTGTCAATTAATAGGTATGTCGATCTCTTCTTGTCATCGATAGAGTTATTCTTTATAGGGGATCTATAAATGTGATGATGTCGACCAAGAAGGTGGATCAGTTTGTCAAGGTGACTCCCCAATAGTTGTCTTCTTGACATCGATAGTGTTGTCAGTGTGGCTACCATTAGAAAAATTGATGGGAGTATCAAGGATCCTTTGTTTGATAGGTGTCTCAAGGATTGGCTCTATAGATTTGAACTGACAAGAATCTATCTGTGTTGATGGGAAGGAATATCGATGTGTAATTGATAGAAATGAAACTTGCTCTTTGCTCAATATTCATTACTCTGACAGATGACTGTTGAGGTTCTTCAATCTGACAAGTTGGTTCTCGACGAGTCTATTGAGCTTTAGTTAGTAGATCTTTTGTCGACCTCTTGGTGAAAACTTATCTTATCAACTGGTTGGTTGATTGTTTGAAACAAGGTCTTTCAAACTTCATCAATATCACTGGATTTGCACCTGATTTCTTCAAATATCATCAAAGAAGGAATAGAGTTTTATCATTTCAGTGAACTAGAGTGCAAAATGGGTAAAACTAAACATCTAAACATCTATTTTTATTGATCTTTATCATGTAAAAGGCTATTAAAAGTGCATCAAAACTGATGTTATCAACTCACCCAAACTTAGATTTTAGCTTGTCTTCGAGCTAATAGAATCATTATTTCTTTGATTAGTAAAATAAAAATTGAGAAATTACTGAAAGCATATTTTTATACAATCCTCTTATCAAAACTAACTTTATCAAAGATGTCATTTTGTCAATAGTTTCTTTATTTATTTGTTTTTGTTCCCTATTCTTGTCTCTAGTATATTTGTCACTTTGTTTAAAGTAGCTTTCACTCTCATCAAGGTATTATATGGAACATTTAGGTAGGAATAAAGGCTTATGGACGCTCCTTTCTTCTTCTGGGTCATTCAAGTACATGTCTATTTGATGGGTGAGTGATCCCTACGTTCCAAACCAGGCGGTTTTAGAGCAGTGGTTCCACATCCTATGTATCACTGCCCCAAATTGCAATACCTTTAAATGAACTCCATCAGAGTGAGGTCGTAGTTGTAGAGACTAAATAAAATTGACATATCTACGTTCATGAGCGTAGCACTACTCTATTTTAATAGCTCTAATTTATGGCACATATCTCATATTCTTTTTCACTCCTCACTCTTTTTGGGATTTTGATAAAATATTCAGAAGAAGATATGAGGTAGCTCTTTCTTTGTTATTGTGACAACATACCTTTGATAGGATAAGACTTTATTAATTATCCTCATTTAGCAAGAATCAATTGATGACATCCTAAAGATAAATGACACTTAGTGTAACGTCCCCGGATTTTCACCTTCTCAAAACCCCATGGAGATGAGAAAACAAAATCCAAAAACGTTAGACAATCGTTTCAGAGAGCGATGCAGAAGCATAATACGCATACATGAACATTCAACTATGATGCATACACCATAACATTCTCAACATTCAACCTATTTATATTACAACATGAATTTAATTTACATATGGAATGAAAATTCTACAAGTCTAATAACATGTATGCTAACAGGATCTTAACACAATAGGTAAACCTAAACAACTGCTCACTCCCATCTTTTTCCTCCCATGCTATCTCTGAACCTAAAACATACATGAAACAGCGAATCAACACACAAGGTGTTGTGCACGTGGGTAGAAAGATACATACTAATATGTTTTTATAATTGAAATAACTTGAGAAAGAAAGATTAAAAGAAAACATTATTTAAAGCGATAATCAGGTAAACATTCCTTTCATTACATTCACTTTGATGCAGTTGTACTACACATACTTGAACTTGACTTACATCTAGTGTGGGCAATATAGTATCATCATACATCTAACATGGGCCAAGGAATCATACATCCATGTTAGGCAACATACATCCACACCAGGCTATGTGCTCTAGTAGCTACAGCCCATCATACTCATTTATGTTCTATTAGATTTGGCGAAGTATAACTCATACTAGTTCAACCAAGCAATCATATCCAAATACGAGCATTTAAGATATTACATATCATAGGCAACCAGAAAACTAGTCTTATACTTAATAAATCCCACGTACCTGAGTTCAGATATTTCTAATCATTCTTACTCATCTAGATATCTGGTCATCACCTGGTTAACAACAAATTGCATACATGCATTAGATTCTCATCATTAATCCTAATTAGAAGCATTTTAGGGTTTTGGCCAATATAGGTTCCAAGTTTCTTATAAGTTCATTAAATGATCTTATATTGATCTAGGGGTCATCATGAAGGTGTGGTTCAAGTTTCGAGTCATTATGATGTTCCATGCACTTTCTATGATCATATCAAGGTTTAGGGCATTTACATGCATTCTAGGGTCAAAAGACTCACAATAGAGAAACTGATACCAAGAATCAACAAGGAAGAAGAGTCAATCATAAGGGATGGTTTTAGATCAGCAAGAAAAGAACATAGGAAACACATTCAAAGTACGGTGATGTCCACTAGGGTCTAGACATCAAACTACCAACATGAAGCACCAACATTCACTCATACCTGCAGTTATCATAATAGCACACTTATGTCATCGAGAGTACAAGGAATGTTTTAAGGTTTCCCAGAGGTTCCAGGAGCATAAAATACTGATTTCAAGATTGGCTAGGCATTTATAGTCATTAGGAAGCAAGGTTAGGATTATAAGAGCAATGTACATCATTATAGCCCAATATGGTCACATATGTACAAAAAGGAGTCATTTATGAGAAAATAGGGAGAATAAGACCTTCAATAGGGATACAAGGACATGAGAGTTACTGATTTTATACTTAGGTGGGTATATATGCATCAAAGTTCCAAATTTCATCATAACATTGCATTAAATATGTTAAGAAGATCAAAAGGTATAATTTTTGGAAAAATAGAGAACAAACGAAGGAATTAGGGTCTACAATTATGTCCAAATTGTAGATCTTTTCGAGACGATCAAAAAGGTATATAGATTTACCCTATTTGGCCAAGGGAATTGGGAGTTTTTTTTTTTTAATATCAACATTTAAAACTATAGTTGAGGGAGTTATTACCATTGCTGTTATTTATGCCTTGAGGTTGGCCGTCGATCCTAGATCTGATGACTAGGTCTGACCCGCACCTTCACGCTATGCAGATGATTGGGCTGCCCTTCTCCGTGCACGGTGGTCGGTGACTCCCAGCATCTATGGATCGCTGATTATGTCCTCAAATGTGGTTGCGCGCGACTCTAGGTCGTTTGTGCCCATCTCCAACTGTGAGCGTCCGATCAAATGATGTTCCCCACCGCCCGCCGACCTCCCTTATGGGATTCCCCTGTTTCTGTGCCCAAAATAGGGGGCCGAAAAGAGAGCATCGCGACACTCCCGACGGCGTCAGTTGTATCACAGACAGGGCAAAGGGAGAGGAAGAGCCCTTGGATCCCGACGGAGGCAATGGTGGCCCTCCCTTGTCGTGCGGAGGCGACCTGTTGCTGGGCGGTCCCAGCCCTAGCTCCGTCGAGGCTCCAACCTATAGGAGATCAAAGCACCACCTCCAGGAAAGAAGGAAGCGTGCCAGGTTGCTTCGGTGGGTGAGGGCAGCGATGGATGGGACATTTGCTTTCCTCTTGACTGAGGTTGGGCTCATGGAGGTAGGGATGATCTATCCCCTTATCTCTACGGCCGGATGCTGCTTGCTGCAAAGGAGGAAGAAGGAGATGAAGGTCGGTCTCCCTGTACTATGGGTCTCTGACGTCAAAGTGAAGGGTACATCTGTTTGAGTGTTGAGTAGGTCATGGGTTTACTAACAAGATTTCCTTAGCCTACCCCCACCTCCATAGGATCACATGGGCACCCCAATCATTCTGTTCCTCCCTTTATGGGGGTTAGGTATGACCGATTACCTTAGTGCCTCATTGTAAAAAGGCAACGTGACATTAATATGTCACATATCCAAAGACCAAAGTCTGATAAAGAAAAATATCATCAATGTCCCCAATTTCAAATAATTCTATCTCTTTGTAGCAATCTCCAAAAATTCTAAAATTTTAGACATAGGCTCACAAAATCCTAATCTATCTTATGTTGAAGTTTGAGACTCAAAGACTATTATTTATCCATGCCAATAATTTTTTTAACTAACCTCATAAATAAGTGTATTAACCTTAAATACAAGTCGATTCATCATCAAATCTTGATCAAAAAGTGCAACTTTCATTATATGACCACATTACACCTCTAGGTACATCATTAAAATATTTTACCCCAACATGATTTCAAATATTATATTGAGCATCAGAATCCTAAATTCTGGGTCATCACACTTTGCTAAGAGGAAAGCATAAAAATTGTATTAACATAAAGATTTTTCCTTGAGATATCATGTAAAAGGGAATAGTTTAGGGACAAACTAGAATCTTTGTAGAGGGAGTATTTCCGTCAACTACAGCTTCATTTCATAATCAAGTTTGAAATTTGTGAATGAAAATAAAGAAATTATGAAAATAAATATTAAAGGAAAAGGAAAGCAATGTTTGTGATACAGTGGATACCTAACTCATGAGATTACACCACCCAAACATAAAACACAAAGTGTCCTCAAAATATGAAACAGAAAGGAAAAGAAAATGTAAACACATGAATTTCTCAATGAAGGCCACTGTTACCCATGGTAACTCGAGAAACATTAGAGTGTATTTTCCTCAAAGGCAATGATAATTATCATTGTGAGTTTCTTCGATGACAACATGGAGGACTCCAATGGTGTACATCCAGTGTAGAAAGTAGAAGACACAATCATTGGATAGTGGATGTTGTTGAGGAAAATGATGCAAGAATCGGGTTACCTTTCATCTTCTTGGTTCCTAAGAAGAATAGCCACATATAAATTCTTAGATCAGTGGAATAAGAACCTTAGAACATGTGTTAGAAATACTTTCATGTTTACTATGGACTAGCACAAAATATTTATGCCAGTTAGGGTCAAAAGAAGAATCATAACTATTGTAAAGCATGACCTCCCTTTCACAAGTAGAGAAATTAAGCAAGGTCTAATGATCATCGTGATGAATAGGTTTAAAATATAGAGGGAAATAGACTCATGTAGCTGACAAAGAAGAAGATCTTTTCATGCTAATCAGAGTATTGGCAGAGATCGGTGACAAGATCAGGGCCAGACATATATACATCATCAATATCCTGCCATATAAGAGATTGATAAGCCACCATGAGGCTATGAGATAAACATCCTCATGGTGGAAGAGTCTCCAGGAGGTCATCTTTCATAACAAGAAGGTCATCTTAATGGAAGACTACATGATTTCCACTAGGTTTAAAGCACTACATCAACATCATCAGTTGAGAGAGAGAAATTTTGCAATATGAACTGCGATCGAAGTTTCCAAAACTTGGTTCTATAGTGGACATTGGGCCATATACTGGAAATGGCTCAAGCTCATCTAGGAATTTGAGTATATCTATAGCTTCTTTGACTTTTGTTGTTGTCATAATAGTAGCAGGAGGTTTGGTGACAACAGGTGATGATGTAACCTATCCATCTTCTACTTCCTCTTTCTACAAGATTTCTCAGAATGCCTCCTCCTCAGGTTTAGGAATAAGTGGATAAAGATCCCTTAGATTTTCTGGTAGTTCAAAGTCCTGAAAGAAGTGGTTGTCGTGGGTGACCTCCATAGCATAGCGTCCACAAAGAGGTGTGAAGCCATTGTGATCTAGACTAGAAATAAGAGTTTCACGATTGAGAGCTTCCATAACCCGGAGAATGATGAAAGCACTATCATTGTGCTCGGAATTCTACTGGAAAGTTAATTGTGCAATCACATAACTTGTCGAGTTAGGCTGATAGTACCAAACTTCATAGACAACTCATTGATGTTGGATTAGTATATGTGGAAGCTTTTCGAGAGCGCGACTCTTAAACCGCATATCAGAATTTTTCAGTGTTTCAACGCATGTGTTCAAAAGAGTAATTTGGCATTTGTTTGAATCAAAAACATAAAGTATCCACAATCCTATGAAATGAAAAGGTAACAAGATAACTCTTGTTTTCTTAAATTCAAAATTTTCCTGTGAAGTCAAACTGCTTGAGCCTTCAAATGCTTCTTGAATAAGCAACTAGCTAAGGAAGGAGTTGCATTATAATATGGTCTATCCTTATCGCTAGACAGGACATCCTCTAGGATAGTTAATGGGAGGACGGTGAACATTTTTCTGGTAACTTTTTCAGGATTGCAAAAAAGATTCTGGAAATCTTCTCGTGATAGGGTAATGGAGTTGTTGTTATTGACAATATGGCCACCATTACGTTGGTCATCAAGAATGTCTTGCAAGACAAAAATGTCACGAACCAGCATTCCCTTCAAACAATCTAGATAAGTCCACTCATTTTTAGAGGAAGCTGAGGTGGGAGTGGCAAAAGAGGTTCCAGAAAGACTGATTCAGATAGACGGGGAGGTTCAACTGATAGAATAATAGAGAGATCACCATTTTCATCATCTAAAGAAACATCCTCATTGTTAGAAGGACTAATAGCATCATCTTTTTGATCCACATGAGTGGTATACACCTCAAAAATATGTCCTCTTATGTATGAAGACGAAGCACAGAATGTATTAGGATCAGATTGAGCATTGCCTCTTATAGTTTCTGCTCATGCCCCTTTCAAAAGTATCTTGGGATGATGGCAGATTCGGAAGGGGAATATTCTCAGATAGACAATCATCAAAAGGGCTAATGATAGGTGTTTTATCAAAAAGAGGTAGTCCATCTACTAGAGGTTGTGGAATATGAGGAATGTGGTCCAATGAGAAAGTTTTGGTGGTGCCTAAAATGGATTCAGATACACGGGACACAGATTCCCAGCATGACCCAGTGGTTGGATTCGGAGAATGGCAATGAGTGTCTTCACTCATAGTATCAGCAACATAAGAATTACCTTCGATAGATTGTGAAGATGGTGAAGACGATGCTTTGACAGAACTACAAAGGCGCTCTCATCAATGTTGTCATAGAAGAGCGCATTGTTCTTATCAATGGTACCTAGCTTTTTCCTGGTGGGTCATATGGAGCAGGAGGTGGAGTTGTACCTTCAATATTTCGTCAAGATTACACTGAAGGGTCACCATTTGTATGGGAATGCTTCTTAGCTCACTGAACTGTGTGTCTATGGATTAAACATGATGTTCTATGTTCTTTATGGACTTTTGAAGTTTTGGAAAAGCAGTCATAGTTTCACTGGTTACCCTATGCATAATATCAAATTCACGAACAAAAGTGCCACCCAAAGCATCAGTTCTGAGGAAGATAAAGAATGATTCTCAGATATGGGTACTTGATGAGAAGAAGAAAGACGATTTGCATGATAATGATGTCTTGGTGGACTATTAGGAATATCATGCACTGACTGTTGTGGAGGAGTTACAGGTTTGCTGATAGCAGCAACTGGAACTGGGATGGTGGCATGGCATTTTGTGGTGGGTTGAAGTTGTGGTTGCTTGCTTATAGCAGATGAAGGAGTAACCAGAGGGTGTTCTTCGTTTGAAATTAGAGGGGAATATGGTCCATGCTTGGGTGACACTCACAGTTCTTCCAAATCATTTCTGACTATTCTTCTTTGTTCAGTTTCTTCTGATATCTTAGACAGAGGCTGTTGTGGTTTCATTGTAGCAATAGGCTTTGGCTCCACCCGACCATATGATGTGTCTGACTGTGTTGATTTTTTCTATCAGAAATTTTGAATGAGCTCAGTAATTTCTGCCTTAGAATATAGCAACTTGTCTTTGTCATAATATGCAGTCCAGGGAAAGGAATGGAAATCTTAGTTCTCGTGAACCTATAGTGGCTAGAATTGTTATGCGTTACTAAGATACTAGTATACATCAGGTACTTAATGATAATAAAGTTGTTGCCTGACTTTTTCTTGAAAGTGACGCAAGGCAGGTGTCCATATGCCTAAAATATGAGTCTAATGAGACCACCCACATAGTATTCTTTTTGTGTAGCCGAGCTGGTGAGCAACCATTTACCAATCAAAAGGCAACGAATGTTGACAGGTCGTCCTTCCATTATACGAGATAGTACATATAGTTTCTGAAGATAGATTCTTATAGTCTCTGCCTTACTAAAGTGAACATTAGCCACAATATTGTGCATCATTCTACAGAATCCTTAATGCACCACCAATGCCTTGGAATTCCCAGATTGGCACTTCTTTTGGCCAGTTAATCACTCCCAATATCTGGAAGCATTGAAGCTTGACTCTTCTTTTTCTACAAAACCCAAAGAAGCTTTGGCAGCCTATTCTTCTGAACTAAAAAATATTTTGTTTAAGATTTGATCGGTAATAACATGATCAACATTATTGATGTGGACTTGCAGCTGTCTAGATGAGACCTCTTTAATAGAGGATATAAATTCCATTGTCTCATTCACATAAGATTGAGGCTTTGCGAAGTAGAGGTGAGCTAGATTAGATTTAGTCAACGTCTCCTCCACTCTTTCCCTGATGCCTATTTCTTCAAGAGCGATGGAAGAAATGAAGTGAGTGGGTTTGAAAATTGCTTTTTTCATCACCTTGAATGCCTCCAGATGGTCTTTGTTCCATGGCTCGAAGGTTCCAAAGTAGGGAAGCTTCAACTGTGAGCCTTACTGAACATCTGGTTTTGGTTTAGTAATCTCTGGCTCTCTTTTATCCCTCTATTGTGGGTTGCTCAAAGAGAGGTTTCTTCTCCCCCTTCTTCAACATGATGGTGTCGCCTTGCTGAGCCATTGTTGTAAAAGAAAAAAAAGAGCACAATAGGTATGTTTTAACTCTATCGAGTTCTATTATAGATGCAAGCACTGACAGAATTGTGTTAAAGAAGGGTGTGTTGACATATAAAAGAGAATATAGTTGATTCGATTGTTGATTCACCATACTCAATAGAGCTATCGCTATGATGATCGACAAGAGGTGAATCAGTCATCGAAAAACAAAAAAGGTCAACATTCATTTCATTAAAAAAAAGATCGATAAGGTCATCTTATTAACTACACTGTTGTAAGTGTTGACAAGTGTGTCAAATGGTACAAATATGTACCCATTGATGAGGTGAGATGGTCAGTGTCGATAGGAACTCAATAGTAAAGATGTCGATCGGGGCGTCGATAAAAAGATTGTTGATCAGATGTCGCTAGTCAAGTAAATAGAGAGGCATCACTTCACTCAGATTAGATGGGGGTAAGAAAATTCTTAACCCTAGGCCTAGTATTTTTTGCTACAGTTAAGTTTGGTGAAACTTAAGTCGGTGATCCAGATAGAAAATCTATATCCAGAAACATGTTGTCAGTCGACTAGGTAGGTCAACATATGGAAATTCAAAAGATTTTCGATCGATACTATTGGAGGTCGACAACCATCCAAAAGAGAAGGCTATCATCAAGCGGTCAATATCAGTCAAGTAGGTGAATCGACAACACTATCGACCATGAATATCGACAAGGTAATTTAGAATTTTTGAAGTAAAATTCGATAAATCAGATCAGAATTTAGTTCAACATGTCATAGTAAAGTGATTGCCTTCTAATCATCATTTAAAAGGTAAGAAAATAATTGTCCACTTTGATGTAGATGTGACATTTGTTTATAAATTTTTTATACGAGATAAAAAAATAAACTATCAAAAACTAATCTAAAAGATAGAAAAGATAAATGATTGGGTTGTATCCCAATTAGTGCTCTATTTATAGTCATGGAGCTTGACTTCTTGATCATCTCATTCTACTTCTGGGGCATCAGGCAGCTCCAAGTCCACTCTTCTGGTGGTGGCTTCATCTTTGTAGTACCTCTTTAATAGGTGATCATTGATTGAAAATGTCCATGATTTCTCACTATGAATGCCCATCATTCCAAAGGGATAGATGGTAACCACTATGAATGGTCCAGACCAATGAGAATGAAGTTTTCCTAGGAAGAGACGAAGAGCACAATTGAATAGAAGAACATTGTCTCCTTCTAAAATGTCCTTTCACCTGATATGAGAGTCATGCCAAATCTTGGTGCGCTCTTTGTAGATTTTTGTATTCTTATAAACGTGCAGAAGGAGTTCTTCCAACTCCTGTAGCTGTAAAAGTGTTTCTCTTTGGAAAGTCCTAGTTCCATGTTTAGGGCTTTAATCTCCTAATGGGCTTTATGTTCCAGTTCCAGCATGAGATGAAAAGATTTACTATTGATTAGCCAATAAGGAGTGGTTCCTATGGGTGTCTTGTAAGCAGTTTGATATGCTTAGATAGACTCATCAAGTTTATAAGACCAATCTTTTCTTGTCTTGCTCACTGTCTTATCAAGAATTTGCTTGATCTGCTTGTTGGAGACCTCTACTTGTCATATAGTTTGAGGATGATACATAGTAGATATCTTATGTCTTACTCCATATCGCTTTAAAAGAGACTCAAATTGTTTTTCAATGAAGTGAGATCCTCCATCACTGATTACCTTACAAGGAACTCTAAACTTGGGGAAAATGGTTTTTGTGAACAAACACATTATTGTCTTAGAGTGACAGGTTGATGATGATATAGCCTCCACCGAGTTGGATACATAGACAATGACCACCAAAATATATTTGTTTCTAGAAGATGGTGGGAAAGGTCACATAAAGTCTATCCTGCAAACATCAAAGGAGTCTCTACTTTGATCCATTCAACAAGACAAATCTCATCTCATTTGCTAATGTTCCTAGTGCGCTGACACGCATCACATTGTTCAGTGAAAGCATGTGCATCTTTAAATATAGTCATCCAATAAAAACTAGAGTTCAAGATTTTCAAATCTATCTTCTCAGTGCCAAGATGTCCCCCATAGGGGGTCGCATGACATTTTTCTAAGATTGAACAAGCTTCGTCGTGATCTAAACAATGACGATACACATTGTCTGTGCACTTTATAAAAGGAGGGGATCATCCCAAAAATAGTTCTTGTTGTTAGAAAAGAATTTCTTCTTTTGATTGTAGGTCATCCTAGGAGGTAACTATTGGTATGCCAGTTAATTGTAGAAATCATCATACCATGGAGTTACTTGATCAAGATATTGAATAAGAAGTAGGGATTTGTCTTGATAGGATCTGTTGATAGGAAGTGAGTTGTTTTCTTCCACCCTTATTTGACAAAGGTGATTAGCAAAGATATTCTCTGATCCCTTTTTGTCAACAATCTCATGATCAAATTCTTGTAAGAGGAGGGACCACCAGAGGAGACTTGGTTTGGTATCTTTTTTCTGCATAAGATACTTAATTTCTCCATGATCAGTATAAATTTTCACCTTCCCACCCAACATATAGGATCTAAATTTTTTGAAGGTGTAGATGATGGCTAGAATCTCTTCTTCTGTGGTTGTGTAATTAATTTGAGCCTCATCAAGAGTTTTGCTGGCGTAGTAGATAACATGATGCTTCATGTCCTTCTTTTATTCCAGGATAGCCCCAAATGCATAATCACTAGTGTCACACATTAATCTAAAGAGTAAGTCCCAATCTGGAGCTTGCATAATGAGAACATTGGTCAAGGCATCTTTGAGGGTATTGAAGGCCTTCTGGCACTCTTCATCAAAGATGAACAAAGTGTCTTTTACAAATAGTTTTGACAAAGGTATTACGGTCTTTGAAAGGTCCTTGATAAAATGATGATGATACCAAGTATGTATAAAAAAACTAAGGACATAAGAGATTGAAGAGGGAGGCAGAAGTTGATAGATAGCCTCTTTTTTACTTTTATCTACTTCTATACCAGCTTCGGACACCTTGTATCTCAGAATTATTCCTTCTCGTACCATAAATGGCACTTATCCCAGTTGAGGACTAGCTACTTTTCTTCACATCTTTAGAGGCTAAGGATAAATTCTTTAAACATTCTTCAAATGATGACACATACACAGAGAAGTCTTCCATGAAGAATTCCATGAATTCTTCTATTAGATCAGACAATATAGCTAACATGCACCTCTAAAAGGTGGCAGGGGCATTGCATAGACCAAATGGCATACGTCAAAAAGCATATGTCCAATATAAAGTAGTGATTGTGGTCTTTTCCTGATCTTCTGGGTGAATGGGAATAAGATAAAACCCAGAAGGAATGATGCACCAACCTCTCCAGAACTTGATCAATGAAAGGAAGAGGGAAATGGTCCTTCCATGTTGCTACATTCAATAGTCTATAGGCAATGAACGTACACCAACCAGTCATTATATGAGTGGCTAATTCCTTTCCTTCACTATATCTTACTACTATCATCCCATGATCCAAACTTACACAGTTGATGTCACTAATAGCATAGATAATACTAGCATCTATTAGTTTGATGACTTCTTTGTGTATGACTTCTCACATTTTGTCATTCAATTTTCTTTGACCTTAGACTTGTGGCTTTGCATCATTATCAAGGTTGATTCTATGTATGCACACTATTGGGTTGAGACCTTTGATATCATCTATATAGTACCCAAGAGCTTTCTTCCAGGTTTTCAGTTCAAATAACAATTGCTCTTTCTGGTCAGAAGGCAGTTTGCATTAATGATCACTAGGTTTCTCTTCTCTTCATCAAGGAATTCATATTTTAGACCTTTGAAAGGGGTTAGAGTTCTGGCAGTGGTTTTTGTAACCGTGTCATCTTTTCGTTCATGCTGAAGAGAAGCATATTTTACTATTTTAGCAGCTCCATAAAATTCTTCTTATTCATATGTGGTTGCCAAATATGCTAGGATTTCTTTGACCTTTGGATCATCAAATCCAAAAGTAGGGTTGTTCAAAGCTTACATCAGGGGGTCAACAATAGCATTGTTCTATATGGTGCAGATTACACTAGAGGTGCACATGCTAGCCAACTAGGGTGGCTAGGTGCACTCCACGAGGTCGGAACGCATGGGATGGGATTATTCTTTCAAAATTTATATTGTCCCTAATAAAGTCAATCACAAAGACTAAATAGGTTGCCCACAAGCGTACATGGTACTATCATAGTATAGGTGATTGGAAAGATACGGGGTCAGTCCACAGGGATAGAAGGGGCACTAGAGTTAGGTAGTGTAAGGTATGTTCCTAGTGCGGAGATTAGGGTTTGATGGTTTTAAAAGGGTTTGATGGTTTATTATGCTAATTGAACAAGTAAGAAAAGCAAGATTTAAACCTAAGCTATCTTGAACAAGAAAACTAGCAAAGTAAGTTAACAAACTAGCTAAGCAAGGGCAAGAGCAAGCTATACTAGACCAAACAAGCAAGAAGCAATTGAGAAGCTAAGTTAACCTCTAACAAGAGAAAAGGCCTAAATTAACACTAGAGAGCAGAGCTACGCAATTGACTAAGTTAAGCTAAAGCAATTAAACTAGACTAGCATTAACAAGTGAGCAAAGCAGTTTGGGTTTTAACTAGTTGATTAAGGTAGGTGGGCCATTTGGGGGATGTAACTTTGATATTAGTTGGGGGAGATCATTAGACAAGCATGGTTCTCATTTCATATCTAGATTACCAAACCAAACAATAAGGCCAATACCATTAGAATATACCCTATACTACTAGTAGAAGACTAGGGTTAGGTGTAATTCTAACAAGATTAACCAAATCTAGGTTTCTATGGTAAGTGATAGTAAGCAATTGAGGGTTGAGGGTAGAGATGGGAGTAGAGATGAGGGTATTTGACCTCATGCCACTAGCCACTCTAGCCTTTAGAAGGCCCTAGGCAATTACATCACTCTCACTTACACTAGCTACTTAAATCTCACACTCACTTGTAGAAGGAGGGATGTGTATGTAGGAACAAAGGGGACTAGCTAGGGATCCACTAATTTGACCTAGGATCCAATCCTAAGATTGCCACATACACTCCAATTCCTCCTAGAAGCTAAGTGTCATCAAACATCTCAAAGCAAGCAATCCATGTTATAAGCACAAACCACATGCAATAAAATAGGAAATGAGATAGAAGCAAGAGGCAATCATCATAGATAGAAATTGAGTTCATTACAAGCAATTTTCCCCCAACATGGTATCAAAGTCACATTTTAACCCCAAACAGCCCACCACTAGGGGCTTAGCTACACATGATCAAGGAAACTACAAAAGCGAGGGGAAGAAGAGGAAGAAACTCCATGAAGCTTGATGAAGTGGCCTTCTTCTTCACCTCCAAGCTGCTGTAGATGACCTCCCTCCTCCTAGGGTGCAGGGGAGCATGAAAATATGGGGGGTTATGGGTGGAAACCTAGAAAACTAGGTTTCCAAGGTGGAATGAGGGTGGAATTGGTGGATGTTAAGCTAGAATGCAAAGGGATTGCACTAGGATCTCAAGGAAGGAAGGTGGAAGCTTGGAGCAGCTGTAGGGGAGGCTAGCCTTCGTGCCCCAGCCGCCACCTATGTATATATAGGTGGTGGGGAGGCACTAGGGTAAGTAGGGGTAGTTTAGGAAATACAGTGTAAAAGTAGGGTAGTGTTGGTGGATCACCACGGTCGTGGTTAGGGCAGTGGGACATGGTCGTGGGGTGGAAAAATGGTCATGGTATGGAGGGAGTGGTAAAAGGCTAAGTATGGTGGTGGCCACGTCTGTGGCGGAGTGCCACGGTCGTGGTGGGTGAGAGGCACCACGGTCGTGTTGGGTAACATAGGCATTTTGGAGGAGGGAGAGGTGATCGTAGAGTAGCACCACAGGCGTTTTATACTTCATCGACCACGGTCATGGCTGTTAGCCACAGTCGTGGCTCCTTGGGGGAAAACCCTGTTGAAAAGTGGAACTTTGGTCATTAATTCCCACGACCGTGTGGGAGGCCCACGACCATTTTCTCTTCTAACCATGACCGTGCGTATGGCCACAACCGTGGTGTCTTCAATGGCCACGGTCGTGGGATTCTGTGGGAAAACCCTGTTGAAAAGGGCACTTCTTTGCTAAAAAAACACACGATCATGGTGTTGTGGCCATGGCCGTGGTGAGGCTTGCATCAATTGATTTTACTTCAAACTTCATCATTCTTGGATGTCTTTGCTTGGGGATGACTCTTAGCCATTGGAGGTAGGTTGGGGGAGACTTTGGGGCCTTCTTTGGGTCCCTCCATGATTGGGGGAACCCTAGAACTCATTCTTTCTCTCTCATCCATCTAAACATAGTCCAAGTACCTAAAAACAGTGTAAAGAACATCCATAAGCATATTTGCAATGATAAGCACATTAGGGGTAAAAGCTTGTAATCTAACATGTTTAGATGTGATTTAAGTACAAAATGACACATGATGGAGCCCTAAAATAGGACTGCATCATTATATTATTTTTGGAAATAGCTAATTGCAACAATCGATGAAGTAGCTTATTTCTACAGAAGAGGGGCCCCTCATATGATTGAGTATGTGTAGATCGATAGATTTGTTCCCAACTCTTATTATGATTAACACATCAACCACATCAATCAATGCTCATGCTGTGGAAAGGAAGGGTTGACTGAAGATCATTGGACATGTAGGATCTTCCACTACGTCGATGATGATGACGTCACAAGGAATGAAGAAATTCCCTATCCTGATTAGTACATCTTCCAGCACTCCAACTGGTTTAGTATAAGAATTATCTGCTAATTGAATTCTCATATTGGATTTAATAATGTCGATGAGGCCCGACTTGGCTACCAAACTATAGGCCATGAGATTGATGTGGCCCCTATATCTATAAGATCATATTTTGTTGACGTATCCTCAATTAGGAATGGAATAGTAAAGGCACCAAGATCTTTTTGTTTTTTCAACATATTTGATTGATAAAAGGCAGATGCCATTTTCATGAGGCATACCATCTCAACTTCTCCCCTCTTTCTCTTCTTCATGATGAGATCCTTTAGGAACTTGGCTTACGTAGGAATCTCAATTATGACATCAAGGAGGGGAATATCAAGATGAATTTTCTTAATGGTGTCAAGGAACTTGGTGTATCTCTTCTCAAGTTTCTCCTTGATGAAGTGATGTGGATAGGGGACTCTAGTGGGAATTTTGGTCACCTTCAATGATGAAACAGAGCATGTGGCCCCCTTTGGCTTTTTGCACACTGGGACTTTCTTTGGGCTGCTGATGACTCCTTCAATGATCGATACTTTAGGATGAGGAATAGAAGTGGAAATCCCAGAGCGAAGTGTGGCCATTCTTGTTGTTTTGTTCTTGGGATTTTGTTCAATGTTGGATGGAAACTGTCCTGCTGATCTTCCAATTGATGCGGCAATAGAAGCTAGTTGTTGATCGATCATCCAATTTTGGGTTTGAAGATCACTTATTTTAGTATTCACAGTGCTCATCTGCGTCTGCATGTTTTCCAATATGTTTTTATTTCTCATCATACATTCCCCCATCTTCTCTGTTAATGATTCTAGACTAGATATAGACTTTGATGTTGTTGAAAGAGACTCCCTGTTACAACCCCAAATTTTGGGTTCCTTTGGTGAGAAATGTAATTTCTCATATTAAAGATATTTGGACAAATAATGATATAATTTGTTGTGAATAAATGAATTTCGTGCCTCTTGGGTTCCTTGGGTTCCAAGGAGTCCAAAGTTGCATAAAGAATGCAATAGGAAATGAAAAGATTAATTAAGTAATTCTTTAGTAAGAAAGAAATTGAAAATAATGTTAAAATGTTGGAAATAAGTAGAAAAAGGTATAATTGAGTTATCCTTTATGGAATTTCATATCCCAAGAATTTCTAATGATAAAAGGAATACCAATGAAGAAAATAAAGAGAAATCCTCAAAAAGAAATATTTTAATAAGAACTCAACATGATAATGTGAAATAATGCATATTGATGCATTTAATGATAATGAGTATTCCCTAAAAAGGAATTTCGAATTCTTTGAGTTTCTTGGGGTCCAAGGAGCACCAATAAAGAGGAAAGAAAGAGAAAATATCAAAATTTCAAAATAAAGAGATAATGGGAATACATAATTAATGAATTATGTGGTTTTGTTAAGAAGAAAGTATTTTCTACTTAAGGAAAATATATTTTCGTGGCCAATAAATTAAAAGGCATGAATAAAGAGATTAAGAGAGGGAATTTTCGTATTTCTAAGTGTCCATGCAACAAGGAATATCAAGAAAAAGGAGATAATGAAGAGAGAGAGAGATGGTTGCTTCACAACCAAGGAAAGTATGTTTCATTTTGAGTTTGGGACTTGAGTCCTCTTGAGGCACGCCTTAGGGCTTTGTACTCTCCCCTATATAAGGGATATGAGCCTGGACTGAATCCATAAGAACCCACACATAGTCCTCCATTCTTCTTTCTCGTTTGCATTCTTAAACCCTAGCCCAGGGTAGCAGCGTGAGCATGGAGGTAGAAGGAGCCAAGGCAAGGTCAACTTGATGGCTTGATGTGCCACGTTGCCAAAGAACGACTTGACCGTCGAAGCTAGGCCTTGGAGTGCACATATCGGCAGTTGCAAGGCTGCAGGGGCGACTGCAATAGGCAGGGCCGACGAGGGAGAAACCGACCAACTTGCCCGTGGTTTGAGGGATGGTTGCATGCGCCCAAGCAAGACGGAGGCAAAGAACACATCCCTGATGGAGTTCGAGCCCAGACCTGGGCGGGAGAGCTGCGCCAAGGCCTGCCCTTGGCGGCCGCTGCTGCTGCTGAACCGAGGAGGAAGATGACGGCCGTTGGATAGTTTTGCCCCTCCGCGGGATGAAGAAGATACAACTTACGTGGGGGTACAATGGTAACTCAGTTATGTTTCCAAATCGATCGCATTGCATGAGAAACGGATGACGTGGCGGATCCTCATTGGCTGGAAGTAAGTGATTTTATTAAAATCATAACTAATTAATGGTAGCTTGGATTGATAAGAATAATATATAAATTTTGCTCATAAAAACGAGAGGAATCCAATAAAAATATTTTTAAAAGCTAATTCCTCCTGAAATTCGAAAAGTAATGGAAGATATCAACTTTAATGTGTTAATGTTTAAAGAATCCTATTTTGAGATGTATAATATATTTATAAGGGTTTAATGGATGATTAGAGTTGGTATTAACCTGTTAATGATGAAAGGGTACATTAGAAACAAAAAGGATGAATTTGCATATAATTAGTTAATTTGGAGTTTCATATGCATGAATATACTTTAATGGGCCTTGAAACCCTAATGTTGATTAATTCGACTATTAATGGCTTTAATTGATTAATTTCATGATTAAAGTTGGAATATGCTATTGCGAGCATTAAAGTTTCTAATTTGTGGATAAATACCCTAAATGTGGTAATTAGGGTTTTCTCATGAATAAAAGGTGGAATTAATGGCAAATCGAGTTCTTATGAACTATGAATTGATGATAAATGCGTATAATGACTTTGTCATGGTTTAAAAAGGATAAAAATGGTAGCTTTAAGAAAAAGAGGCTTAATGGGCTTATCTAATGGTTAATTATGCCTCAAATCCAAAACTTAAGATTAGATTAAGGTTTGTGATCAATTAGGATTTAAAATGAAGGGAAACCCTAATTACAATGGAAACCCTAAAAGTGGACTAGAAATCCTAGGAAGCGAGCTAGATTTAATAGATCTTAATGACATGAGTAATAAAAGGAAATTGTATAATTATTTCAGGATCTTGTTGAAAATGCTTGTTTGCTTGGATTCTTATTTGCATGGATATTTCTGTTCAAATTGTCAGATCAGGTATGTGGTTAATTATGGTTAATCGCATTAGTTTCCCGAGGATTTTCCGAATGTTTCCTCGCATTGAATGCAATCTAAACAGTTGGATGTTCATACTTGCAAATCATAAAGTCACTATGATTATCACATTAAAAATAGAAGTATGTATTCTCGCACCTACATGCCACCCTGATGGATGATGCCAAAGGTCAGGCCCAGATGGGTAGACCAATGGACACCTTGAGTGGTGACCCCAGGCACCAAGCTCGGGAATGAGAAGGTGGCCTATGATATTGCATGACTAGTGGGCACCATGAGTGGTGACAACTAGGCACCAAGCTTGGGATTGAGAAGGTGGCCTTAAGTCATTGGCAAAGGAAACCCTAAGGTGGATATGCCAGGGTTAGGGCAAAAGCGGTGGAGAATGTCATACGGAAAAGTGTAAATTGGCTTGATAAATTAATTTGATTGTGATTATTAAATTGTTAGCCATATTTGCAAGAGTTTGGTTGTTCCCACATACCAGTATATTTTGATATACTGATCGAAGTTTTGTTTGTCGGCGTTTTAGGAACAACAATTGAAAGAACAAATAGTAAAGTGAAACATTGTGGAAATAAGAAATAAAGTGCAAGGAGGATTAGATAGAATAATTCAAGCTCTGGATAGATAGATTTCCAAAGTTGTCAAAGGTAAGTAAAGTTTTAATTTTATACCAAATTCCAGTTAGTTAGTAGAATTTCATAATTATTATTGATTATTTGTCGAATCTTTGATCCTGTTAATTGAATAACAACTCTGACCTTCGGGTCTCCCTTAATTGGGGGTTACTGGGAGGCGGGGTCGTTACAATTGGTATCAGAGCATGGGTTCCTCATCTAATCATTAATAATTATTAAATTTTACAAATTCCATAGAACCAAGGGAGTTATTAGAGGAGTGTCCAAAATATTGAGGTGTCTAGAAAAGGATCACTTTTGGGGGCTGGAAATATTTTCCTCCGCACCACTAGTCAGAATACGAGGACTCCCAGATTGTGTGACTGCATGGCTGATGTCTTAGGATATGACTCAAAATAAGACACATTTAGGACTCTCTCATCTCATTCATCCCTTCTCAACTCAAATTCTATAAAGGACCTTAAGGATTAGGGTTTTCTCTCTTCTCCTCACCCTCTTGAGGTATGGGTAAGGTTAATAAGGACTAAGGAATCCTCCACCAAATTAATGAAAAGCATGTAAATAAGATGTCATGGACATAAGCTTAATAGATTCAGTGTAAACTAACGAATAGATACATGCTTAGGTCGTATGACACGAGTTGTCATTACCCTCAGGAGAGACATGAGGATAGACCTCCTTGGCAGGAGGATGAGTAGAGAGAGTTAGTCTTGTAGGTAGAGACCTCAATTAAAAGTAGATACCTAGCACATCCTTTGTGGATGATGTTAACCCTAACCCTAAGTGAAGGTTAGAGAGAGAGATGACATGATGAGTTATATGTCATGGTTGACTGAGTGTTTGGTTGGACATGCCTTTGGGATGCCATAAAAGGGTAGATGACCTAGTACCTTTGGTGACCAACCCTGGAGAGGGTCGTGCATGCTAGAGAGAAGGATAGCTCCTTCATGGATGAGGTTAGAAGAGAACCTATAGTTACCCTATGGGATTAGGCAAGTAGGGTATAGCTTGATGAAACCCTGGTTAAGGGATCATGGAATAAGCATAAAGGGCTATGAATGATATTGAGAAAACCTAAGTTCGAGCATATGCTTCACACATGTGAAGGTATGCTAGTAAAGCTTGATCCTTCATGGAGAAAGGACATCTGGTAATAAGGTTGGATGTAGAGTTAATTCTAGAGAGGAAAGCAGGACTCAAGCAAGAAGGTTGGAAACCTAAAACCCCAAGATGTGAGGAACAATGGGGAGTTGAGGATGATGCGACCTATGTGGATGATAGTGGTTGCCTTATGCTTGATTCCTGGAGGCTGATGATATATTGGTTGCCTTTAGAGGAACCAAACCCTAGAGAGAGGACGATGCTTCTAGTACCCATGGTATAAGTGGTTACCTACTAGATGAGATAAAGATTGCTTTAGACCCTGAGGAGGTTTAAGTAACCAGTTGTGAGGCTTTATACCTAGTTGGTTGTCCTTGAGGAGGACTCAACTCTGGGGTGTTTCTCATATAAAAGGATCATGGGAGTACATGACATACCTTGGACATGTTTGACTCGTGGTTAAGAGTTTTAGCATGCATTTGGATATCCAAAGGAGAACCTAGGGTTCCTAGGCCTAAGAGGGGAAGCAGTGTATCTGATGCTCCTGATGAGATTTGAGTCTCTATAGTTTCGAGCATGGTACTCATCATGTGTAGAGGTAAAGGAAACCCCTTAAGTTAAGGGTATGTTTGATGAACCCTTCACGTCTAAGTTGGTCAAATGTTGAGGAAAGAGAACAAGTATGACCTAGCATGGTTTAATAGGTGGTCTACTTGTGCCCTAGTAGCTGTTGGGTTAAGCATGCTCATGTGAATATAAACCCTAAGGATGTTTGTGACCTTGTTGTCAAGAGTTGTAGTTTCCTCCCATCCTGGGAGAGGGACCCTTTGGTAAGGTGTGTACCATTTTGTGGGTTTGTGGAGACCTAAAGAGGTCTCATAGGATCTTGAGAAGCTAAGTGAAAAGTACATGGTATGAGAATGAACCTATAGACCCATAGATAACCATCTCTAAGTGCATGTGGATGTGTTACCATGGAGGTAACCAGTATGGGGACTGACCAAGGTAGGCAGGTTGCCATGACCCTCTGAAGGGATGAAAGTCAGTCGAGAATGCAGAGAGAGATGATGAAGGCTTGGGTAAGGTTCTAAGTTGGACATGTACTATAATGGAATCCTAAGTCTATCCTAGGGTCAGGTAGGGATAAGACCGATGGAAGAAGGAGTTTCCTAATTCCCTAGTTGCACATAACCATAGGGTCGGGAGGTAACAACTATCATTGTCGGAGGGCCATGGGTTAGGAGATAGATCACCTTCATGAACTCATGGGACCCAAAGGGCAGATGAGTAGGGCACTCTCTGGATGCATAAGGGAACAGGGATGACCCCAAAAGTGCTGGCACCCTATAGACCTAGAGGAGATGACCAAGGATTGTGTTTAGACCAAGTAGGGTTGAGACAAATTTTCCATGGAAGTAACTTTGATATCAAGATGAATGTGATGTTGAGACATATGTGGCATGTTTCAACTTATATTTAAAGGTGTACTGGCAAGGTGGGATGTACCATCTCTACTCTTGGAACATGAAGAACTCTGTATTTGGACTGCAGCCAAATGCTTATTTCCTTTGTTATGGGAGTGAGAGATAGGACAATACGCATGCCTTACACCAAGGATAAAAGATGATGGAAGTTGGAACGTTGCTAGAAGGTATAAGGATATAAATGATAACATACCTTTGTGGAGTGAATGATACATGGATGGTTTACAAACACTAAGAGTATTAAGGAAATCATCTTGTGAGGATGTTTTATCATGAGCTATGTGGAATTTGCAAGTTATGCAAAGTTGAGTTGAATCACCATGAGGATGAGCTCAGAGTTTCTTGATGAAGACAAACTTAGAGTTTGAGATGAGATGATAAATGGAATATGTGGAGGTGTATGTCTTCAACATTTCCTGACACCTAAGGAGGTGAAGTGGTAATGAATGCTCTAATTGAGATATAGCTGCCTAGTTTAACTAGAGGCTAGAAGAGGTTGAGGTTGTTCGACTAACCCTAAGTTTGGAAAGAACATGAGTTTTGTCTAACACACAGATGTAATAAGATATGTTGAACAAGTTAATGGTTGTTGGGTTAGCCAGTTTAGTCCTTGATGTAGTGAAAGAATGGTGATAGAACCTCAGATACACTTCTTTGGATAGGAAGGTAATAAAACCCTGATGAGAGTGGTTTAGAGTTTATGAGGTATCGATCTTGAGGAATCATGACATATAGGAGATCATGGTTTTAAGATCACCATACACCATGATACTAAAAAGATAGTAAGTGATAGTAGCATGTTGAATGCTTAATACGAAGTTGCATGTAGCATGTGGCCATGCAAGCCGGGGGTGAAGGATGAACACCAATAACCCAATGCTTTGACATAGAGGATAAAGAGTCCCTGAGAAGGAATGGGAGTTCACCTCTATGGGTGTTGTGGTAAGTCTCCCCTTGAACAAGAAAGATCAAGATGTAATAGGGGTTATGGTAGATCGCCTTACCTAGATGACATGAGAAAGAAAGGAGTACTGTCAAGGGACAAATTCGGTTGAACTACTAAAGAGAGAAAGATGGTTCAACCACATCATGATGCGAGTTCAAAAGTTATTGGGTATGACCAAGGTTCACTTCCATGAGGTGGGAGTGGATACATGAGGAACTTGATGATAGTACAGTTCATCACCCCATACTAATGAACGGTATAATCCAGACTAGAGGGTCTGATGAGAGTAGGTGTGCTCATTTAGGGTGATACATAGAGACAGTTCTTATGATGTGATGTTAACCACCATAGCCTTTATCAGGATGCAAGAAGCCTTATGGAGAGGTTGTGTCGGTCACCACTTCATTAAGATGATGGTGGTGAAGGAGGCCTCGCGAAGGTCAGAAAAGAACCACAGTGTGTGTAGATGAAGTCGCTTTGATCGTGCAATGGCTGAGAGAGAGCCCGGTGGTGACATGAGTCATGCGCGGATGCAAAGCAGACTGACATGAAGTTCACTGTGGGAGAATATGTGACGTGAAAAATCTGACCCCTCTAAGCTATAGCTGAGAAAGCTGAATCCCCGATATATGGGTCCATTTGAGATGGATTGGTGGAGATGGTTGTGTTTAACCTTACCCCTCAGGATAAATGATGTGTTGCATGAGTCCAATCTAGAGCACTAGGTGAGGTACCCAAGCTAGGTGATGTGCCCTGAACCTATCCAGCTTTTGAAAGGCTTAAAAGTCCTGAGTCACCTATGAGGGTACGATATACCAAGGTAAGAAAGAACTCAGATGGAAGAAAATGAGATAATAAAGGTTCTTGGGAAACACCATGGAAAGGGTGAAGCCACATGGGAGCCTTGATGGACATAAGAAGACTTATCATGTTTGTTTGCTTGCTTGATGGAATTTTGAGGGAAAAATTCTCATAAGAGGGGAAGGATGTTACAACCCCAAATTTTGGGTTCCTTTGGTGAGAAATGTAATTTCTCATATTAAAGATATTTGGACAAATAATGATATAATTTGTTGTGAGTAAATGAATTTCGTGCCTCTTGGGTTCCTTGGGTTCCAAGGAGTCCAAAGTTGCATAAAGAGTGCAATAGGAAAAGAAAAGATTAATTAAGTAATTCTTTAGTAAGAAAGAAATTGAAAATAATGTTAAAATGTTGGAAATAAGTAGAAAAAGGTATAATTGAGTTATCCTTTGTGGAATTTCGTATCCCAAGAATTTCTAATGATAAAAGGAATACCAATGTAGAAAATAAAGAGAAATCCTCAAAAAGAAATATTTTAATAAGAACTCAACATGATAATGTGAAATAATGCATATTGATGCATTTAAGGATAATGAGTATTCCCTAAAAAGGAATTTCGAATTCTTTGAGTTTCTTGGGGTCCAAGGAGCCCCAATAAAGAGGAAAGAAAGAGAAAATATCAAAATTTCAAAATAAAGAGATAATGGGAATACATAATTAATGAATTATGTGGTTTTGTTAAGAAGAAAGTATTTTCTACTTAAGGAAAATATATTTTTGTGGCCAATAAATTAAAAGGCATGAATAAAGAGAATAAGAGAGGGAATTTTCGTATTTCTAAGTGTCCATACAACAAGGAATATCAAGAAAAAGGAGATAATGAAGAGAGAGAGAGATGGTTGCTTCACAACCAAGGAAAGTATGTTTCCTTTTGAGTTTGGGACTTGAGTCCTTTTGAGGCACGCCTTAGGGCTTCGTACTCTCCCCTATATAAGGGATACGAGCCTGGACTGAATCCAGAAGAACCCACACATAGTCCTCCACTCTTCTTTCTCGTTTGCATTCTTAAACCCTAGCCCAGGGTAGCAGTGTGAGCATGGAGGTAGAAGGAGCCAAGGCAAGGTCAACTTGATGGCTTGATGTGCCACGTTGACAAAGAACGACTTGGCCGTCGAAGCTAGGCCCTGGAGCGCACATATCGGCAGCTGCAAGGCTGCAGGGGCGACTGCAATAGGCAGGGCTGACGAGGGAGAAACCGGCCGACTTGGCCGTGGTTTGAGGGACGATTGTGTGTGCCCAAGCAAGAGAGAGGCAAAGAACACATCCCCGATGGAGTTCGAGCCCAAACCTGGGCGGGAAAGCCGTGTCAAGGCATGCCCTAGGCGGCCGCTGCTGTTGCTGAACCGAGGAGGAAGATGACGGCCGTTGGACAGTTTTGCCCCTCCACGGGCTGAAGAAGATACAACTTACGTGGGGGTACAATGGTAACTCGGTTATGTTTCCAAATCGATCGCATTGCATGAGAAATGGATGACGTGGCGGCTCCTCATTGGCTGGAAGTAAGTGATTTTATTAAAATCATAACTAATTAATGGTAGCTTGGATTGATAAGAATAATATATCAATTTTGCTCAGAAAAACGAGAGGAATCCAATAAAAATATTTTTAAAAGCTAATTCCTCCTGAAATTTGAAAAGTAATGGAATATATCAACTTTAATGTGTTAATGTTTAAAGAACCCTATTTTGAGATGAATAATATATTTATACGAGTTTAATGGATGATTAGAGTTGGTATTAACCTATTAATGATGAAAGGGTACATTAGAAACAAAAAGGATGAATTTGCATATAATTAGTTAATTTGGAGTTTCATATGCATGAATATACTTTAATGGGCCTTTAAACCCTAATGTTGATTAATTCGACTATTAATGGCTTTAATTGATTAATTTCATGATTAAAGTTGGAATATGCTATTGCGAGCATTAAAGTTTTTCATTTGTGGATAAATACCCTAAATGTGGTAATTAGGGTTTTCTCATGAATAAAAGGTGGAATTAATGGCAAATCAAGTTCTTATGAACTATGAATTGATGATAAATGCGTATAATGACTTTGTCATGGGTTAAAAAGGATAAAAATGGTAGCTTTAAGAGAAAGAGGCTTAATGGGCTTATTTAATGGTTAATTATGCCTTAAATCCAAAACATAAGATTAGATGTTGAGATAATTAAGGTTTGTGATCAATTAGGGTTTAAAATGAAGGGAAACCCTAATTACAATGGAAACCCTAAAAGTGGACTAGAAATCCTAGGAAGCGAGCTAGATTTAATAGATCTTAATGACATGAGTAATAAAAGGAAATTGTATAATTATTTCAGGATCTTGTTGAAAATGCTTGCTTGCTTGGATTCTTATTTGCATGTATATTTCTGTTCAAATTGTCAGATCAGGTATGTGGTTAATTATGGTTAATCGCATTAGTTTCCCGAGGATTTTCCAAATGTTTCCTCGCATTGAATGCAATCTAAACAGTTGGATGTTCATACTTTCAAATCATAAAGTCACTATGATTATCACATTAAAAATATAAGTATGTATTCTCACACCTACATGCCACCTGATGGATGATGCCAAAGGTCAGGCCCAGATGGGTAGACCAATGGACACCTTGAGTGGTGACCCCAGGCACCAAGCTCGGGAATGAGAAGGTGGCCTATGATATTGCATGACTAGTGGGCACCATGAGTGGTGACCCCCAGGCACCAAGCTCGGGATTGAGAAGGTGGCCTTAAGTCATGATGAAGAAAGGGGAAGGAGGAGATTGATACAAGGGTAGATCAAATGATCGATCTACCAACCTCTCAGTTGATATCCCATCAGTCGACAGTAGTGTCAACATGCTTCCTCCCCTCTTCTGATCTTGGCTTGAAACAAGAAGGCCATTCAAATCGGCGGTGATGACAAATGTATCTTTCAAGGAACAAGGTTGATAGGTTGGATTGATAGATCTAGGTAGGTCGACATGTCTTGTCCTTTAGCTCTGGAACTTGAGAAAACTTGGTGCAGCCTCTCGGGACTTTGACTCCAAGGATTCAAGATGCATTGAAGTGATGCCCTGGGGGTCTATTTATAGTCTTTGACGTGGGGTCTATCGAGGTGACTTTTCCACATGTAATCAATGGAGATGTCGACAAGGATGTCGACATGAGACTTCTTCGATAAATCTTTGCCAATCGACAAGTATGTCAATATCTTCTTGTCATCGATAGAGTTCTTCTTTATAGGGAATCTATCGATGTGATGATGTCGATTGAGAAGGTCAATTAGTTTGTCAAGATGACTCCCCGACAGTTGTCTTCTGGATGTTGACAGTGTTTTTGACATGGCTATCATCAGAACAATCAATGGGGGTATTAAGGATCCTCTATTCGACAGATGTTTTGAGGATTGGCTCGATAGCTTCAGACCAACAAGAATCTATCAATGTCAATGGGATGGACTTTTGATGTCTAACAGAAAGAAATGAAACTTTCTCTTTGCTTGACATTCATTACTCTGACAAATGGCTATTGAGGTTCTTCAATCTGACAAGTTGGTGCTCGATGAGTCTATTGAACTTGAGTCGGTAGGTCTTTTTGTCGACAACTTGGTGAAAACTTATCTTTTCAATCGGTTGGTCGATTGTTTGAAACAAGGTCTTTCAAACTTTATCAATTTCACTAGATTTGCACCTGATTCCTTCAAATATCATCAACATAGGATTAGAGGTTTATCATTTAAGTAAACTTGAGTAAAAAGGGGTAAAACTAAACATCTAAACATTATTTCTCTTGATCATTATCATGTAAAAGGCTATTAAAAGTGCATCAAAACTGATGTTATTAGGTATACCACTTATACTCCAACTGACCACTAGTAAGTTGACATTAGTGCCATACAAGGTCTACAGAAGACCTAAAATCCATGACCTCTCCACACCTATTGAATAGCATGAGAGAATACTGTAGTGACATAACATATGAGTCATATGAAAAACACCATAGCCTACCTTGGTATATAGGCACAACACTAGTGAAACTGAGTAGTGACCCAAAGTGGCACTCCTGTCAGGGTATGGCCCACAACCAAGCATGTGAAAGTATATACTGAGTCACATCACTGAGCTACGGCCCATAGCCACACTCATGCTAGGGTATAGCCCCTAGACAATCCTGTGAATGAATATAATCAACATCGAGGACTAAGACTAACACTAAGGGAGAACTCATGTCACCATCCAACACTAAGACTAACACTAGAATGGATCTATGGCATAGGGAACCTACATGATTATGGTTCCTATTATTAGTTATGCCAATTAGGTGTCTTTTAGCATCAATCAAGTTACAACGTATAAAACCATAACAAACTCTATAAGAATAAGGGTATAGTACAAATCCAAAACATATAAAATGTATAAGGTGTGAACTTGTCACATCATGACATAGCACTGTAGCACTTCCATTCACAAGTCCATCATCACTGTCACACAGCCACAAAAGGCTATTACCAAATTCACAACACTATGGAATCTCAATCCCTCAACCATTTCACTAGAGGATAATCAACTCACGCTAGGCATAAGCCTCTACCAGGTTATAGGACCCTAGTCACATCAATCCTGGGTCACACGTGTCTCATCATTCCTCATCAGGGCTCATTCAACCTATAGCACATCACATTCACTATAGAATACACTAGCCATGGTATTTAAGCACATATCATCTACATTGTTAGAGGTTCATAAGTAGGAAAGAGAAATCATCATAAAATTATATCCATTCTAATAAAGAGAAGAAACACATGAATATCTCTAGATTAGGGTTAGGGCTCCACACTTATTCGATTAGGGTTTGTAGTTATTTCTCATAACCAACCCTAAGTACACCATCTCCCATATTCTTGGAAACATATTAGGATTGAGCAGCATGATTAGGGTTTATTAAACCATCATCTAAACAACACTAGACATATATCAATCATTACTCATACATGTGTTAATCATGTGTGCAAACATGGGTCCCAACTAACCATCATCCAAGAGTAGCTACCACCCAACACACATGGGTCACAACCACCAGCTCTACGGGTCGTGAACACCAACTCTATGGGTCATGACCACCCACTCTCAAGGTGTATCTGTTGGTAAGTATGCCCTGAGATCCAATCATGGGATGATTGATGGGATACATTAAGATTGATTTGATAAACATCAAAGGCAAGCTTCCAATTCTTTCTGGTTCAGTCATATGAGATAGTGATAGAACAGATTGAATGTCTAGAGAATGACAATACTCAATAACGTATGCCTTCAGGTTCATGACCTGAACGATGAGATCATACATATGCTAAGAGTTTGTACATTCTTGTTATGTCCCTAGTCAGATGTCATTGCGGAAGGTAGATAGACAACAATGACACAAAAAACTAGATTGTGGTGTTGGTTGATGACAGAATCTCATTAGTCATGATATAGAGATATCAAACCAAACACATAGGTACTTGTTAGAGAACAAGTGTACCAGACAGACCCACCGTGAGTTTGACACATGGAACCATGACATGGTAGTCACAGTCAGTACTCACAGTGATGGTGGTGAGTGTGATTCTTTGACCTGAAATCACTACGCTCAACACATGTCGTTGGGCACACTTTGACATCATCAAACGCAGTCCTGAAACATGGGTTGTTATAAAGGTGATGATTGGGTGGCTTTGACACATGGGGCTTTTGAGGGGTGAGTGATAGATATGGGATTTGTCCCTCCTGAGGGAGTATGATATCCAAGGCCACTTAATGAGTAGGATTGAAATAGGCGTGTGCACGCATGTGTGAATCAGTATGTGATATTGATGTCATACATATCTCTTCCAATCTACTCTAAGATCAAGAAAGTGAATGAACGTTGACAGGATGACTGTTCCATGCCTCGAGTTCATTCGGGATATCAGTGACAAAGGAATTATACATTCACTGTAACACCACTCATGGATTGTAGGATTGAAAGTTGTTCTCCAACTTTCTATTTCACTTGGGTAGCACTGATGTGTGACTAGGCACCGCTCTTTGCTTGTGAAGTCATAAGTGTTATGGACTTTCACTGCCAACGTGAAATGGACCTGTAGGGTCAAACACATAGGATTTAACTTGGAAGAGGAGTTTTGTCCACAAACAATGTTTAGATTGATTACTAAATGAGTTTAGTAGTTCAATTAAACACTCAATTAATTGATAGCTCAAAATCATAGTGTTCAAGGTGTTGCACTGATTGATTAGAGTATCAGATTGATTGAAACTGCAATTGACTGATACTGCACAATCTGCACTCCCAACCGATCAGCTCATGTGATGAACCGATCGGCTCAGCTTGGTGAACCGATCGGCTCAGGTTGTGAGTCAATCGGCTCATGGATAGGGTGAAACAATCGCTTCAAGTGTTGAAACGATCGGTTCAACTGTTGCAACTGAGCAAGTTGGGAAAGTAGAATTGGTGAGAATTTTCCTTTCATTTCACTTGCCCAATTTGATTGGAACAAGGATTGGTATTTGATACCAATTAGAAACAAAAGATGGAAAGTCAATCGGAAACTGACCAGGACCAGGACCATGAATCAACCGGTTCAGAAGTGAATCGACTGTTTCATGGGTCCCAACTGATCGATTGAGGTGTCAACCGACCGTTTCAGAAATGAAACGATCGGTTCCGGTTGCGAATTGGTTGTTTTGTGAAAAATCTCAAACCCTTCTACTCCTGCTTTTAGTCCTGCATTGCCCGGGATAGAGAACCCTGTCCCATGACCCTCCTATATATAGGGGTATTGGGGGCTTCTCAAAGTACAACTCAGTGCAACTAGTTGTTCTGCAAAGTTGCCGTTCTCTCTGGTTTTGGTAACCGAGAGAGCCCGAGCAAGTGCTACCCGATAAGGGAGGCACATCAAGGGAAAGACAACTGCAGTTGCGACTGGTGGCAGGAGAGTGTGTTGGTGACTAGTACGCCAACAGGAGGGTGTGACTCCTTCCAATTCCTTGTGGGACAAGGAGATTGGAGTTCCAGGTGGTCCGTGTGGACTACTTCAGAGGCGGGAGGTTTCTGCCACTCGGAGGACAACTATCAATCCCGACAGTCCCGGTGAGACCAGGAGTCGTCAGTCCCGGTGTGACTAGGAGCTACACAGACACCGTCCAAGACCGGAGGTGAAGACCGTGCAAGGCGCGAGGTATTGTCGTCGAGCAAGCCTCGGGACAAGGTATGATTCCATAAACCATCCTATTGTATAGACGTTGACGCATTTCCTTGTTCTGGGTTTGGGGAGGAGAAATTTTTTGTTTCCGCTGCCTTCTCTGCCTCCCCTAAAACCCAACAGTGGTATCAGAGCCACGTCAACTGCTCTATACTTTATGGATTATCGATATGATCGATTTTGGTTTGTCGCCTTTATTTATTGCATACGATGCGAATAAAATTGGCTTTATGCATGTCCAATCCTAAATCCACAAATCCCAAATTACATATATGATATGTATTATGAATGCACTCGATATGTGTCACCCTTAAATGAGTTTTGTGGTGGATGTATAGCGTGGTTATGGCCAATAAACCCTATCTGTGTATGATTGTATGTGGTTGCTTGCATCTCGGTCTGTGCACTGATTCCCTTTCTCCTATTCCTGATGTAACTCGAAATAATTCAAGATTTCTTTCCTACCTTTGCTCCCCTCGAATGTAACTCGAGGTTTCTCCTTTTACAATGTAAAATAGGATAGATTTTATTTCTTGTTATGTCAAAGAACGGAGGACATCGAGACGACAGCTGAAACGATCGGTTCAAGGCATGAACCGATCGGTTGACATTCCAGACGATTGGTTCAAGGAGTGAGCCGATCGATTGATGACCAGTTCGAGGAGCGAGATGAGCGGGTGGTGGCCATGATGAGATGCATGACGACCAGGCGAACCGATAAGTTGGAGGAGCCAACCGATCGGCTGGTGGTACCTAGACGACCGACCAGATCGAGCAGGCCACTCATGTGATGAGTTGATCTACTCGGAAGGCAAAGCACAGAGTTCATATTGTATAGGTTGCATGTGATGTAGAGCTAGATGGCCGTGATTCCTCTTGGCTCGAGGAATTACATTAGGATGGCCATAATCATCGCTTTTATCGTTTCACATGTTTTCTGTGGGATATAGCATGTATATGATACATACTATATATTGTGGTGATTGGATATGTATATGTATATAAAACCAAATCCCTCATTAAATATTAATGTTTTAGATGCCTTCCAAATGCGACACACGTGAAAATCTTGATTGACCAAGTGTGGGCACGCCCAAGCGTGGTGCACCGTCTATCTCATGGAAGCGTGAAGGATGGATATGTGGGTCTACCCAAGCAGGGTGCATATTCATCGTGTTGGCTTTGGGTCGGACTTAACAAGAGTTGCATATGATCATGGCAAGGATCTAGCACCTTCTGTGCCTCCCCTAAAACCCAACAGTATCAACCACCTAAAACCATGGTGTTGTGAACTCAACATAGCCAAGGTATATCGACCTCTTTATCAACAAGGGTTAGGGTTTAACCACCCATGAAGCATGTCGCCACCCCAATGACAAGGTAATATATTGACCCTTGACAAGGACTATCTTGACCTAAAAAACAAGCCATGTCATGACCTCAAGAACCAAGGACATGCCATGGCCCTCAACCTATTAGGATTATGTCATAGGCACAACACTAGGTCATGCATCTTGACCCAAAACCAAACCAAGCACCAAAGTGTATTGACCAAAAGGAGAACACGATGTAATGACCTACAATGATCAAACTTCCACCAAGGTAAAGCGACAACATACAACAAGTATTAAACATGATCAAAGAGATGGTTTCCATAGCCAAAATAGAAGGTAAAACCAAAAGAACAATCGTCCACATGGAGGAGAAAACTTCATTCAAAATGGTCACCAAAACCCTAGACCATATGTCATGAAAACATCATGAAATACCCTTGTGCAAGAGAGAAAAAACCATGTTTGACACCATCAAAATAGAATCTAAACTTCATAGAACATCAATCCACTCATTCATGATGCATGTGATCAAAACCTTGATTAAGAGATACGGAAAAACCACCATTACACCATAATCACCAAATATGGGCATCAAAACTAGAGTTTCAGATTAATTTCAAACCAAACATGGTGTTAACATAAAACAAGAACTAGGGCTTAGAACTAGGGCTTAGAGTAGTCCACTAGTATGTTAAGGGAATGTTTTAGAAAGAAAACATCAACATGCACATTGGCAAAGTGCATTAATAGAGAAGGTTAAGAGTTATATAACCCGCCTTAAGGAAGATCACTCCAAGGAACAAGCTCCAAGCACACGATCACCAAGGGAAAAAGAAGCTCCACTCTTAGACACAAAGCACATCAAGAAGAAGAAGACACCAAGGTCAAATATGGCACAAGAAAAGGGCAACAAAGAACCCTAGGTCGTTTCAAAAAAGAAAGTTGAAAATAAAGGAGAAACTCCCTCTCACTTGGGTGTCGCCTTGTCAAAACATGGCCTACTACCCTTGTCATGAGGAGCCCTCTTCTCAAGAATGACCAACATTTCAAAACACAATCTATGGACAAGGAAGGAGAATAAGATGGGGTATGGGGTCCAAGCAAAACGTTGCAAAAGAAAGGTATGAACTTACTAGGGTTGAAGATGACCAAGGATCACCACAAGAACCACATGCAAGGAAAGTTTGACCACCAAGAGCTCTAAGACCAAGCTTCCTTGCTCCAGCAAGCTCCAAGGATGAGAAAAAGAGAATTAGGAAGAAGCAATTCCTAAAGGGGTGACTTGCATGTAGAGATAAGGGGTTATATAGCAAAAGAGGAGGGAAGTAGGGTATAGATGAGGTGTCTACACCCTAAAGCACAAAAGTGACACTTGTCTACCCAAGAAACCAACATGCAACCACATGAAACCACCTTAGCCATACATGCACATGGTGATACATTCTAGGTTGGGTATTGACCTTCTTGGGTCACCCCAAACATTGTCATGGTTGCTACCCATCATGGAACACCATCCATGGTTGTGACAAAGAACCAAACACCATTGGGTGGAGACAAGAGGTCATCACACAACCTAGGTCGAGTCACAAGAAGTCAAACTATCTTGACCTCCACATCACACCATAGGTCAAAATCAACATGATCAAGAGAAGTGTCTTGACCGAGACACACCCAAAAACCACCTAGGTCACGACATGGGTTGCAACATGGGTCTCTACACCCATCCATGTGCACATGGTCGAGACACAACAAACCTTAGAAACCCTAATCACCACTAAGGATGTCACTCCTCAACTAAGGTTCAAACAAGGCACCCACTTATTTCTCTATCCTCTATATGATGTCAAGAGAGACAAGGAATACTCTAGAAGTGACAAATTACACATTCATCACCTACTTTGGGTAAATTGCATTTTGCACCAAAATTAGCGCACAAAGCACAAACACCATCCAAACAAGCTCAAACTTGAAACTTAAGATCTGCACAAGCTCTAAGATCATCTCAAATGATTAGAGCAAGGTTCTAAGCACATAATCAAGCCAAATGAGATATATTTATCCTAAAACTAGGTCAAGGGTCTTACACTTCTCCTCAATGCCATCCTAGATAATGTCTATAGGAATTCTAAAAGCCCCAAGTAGAGCCATGGAAACTTGTCACAGCTCCTCATTGATTCACTCAGTCACTGCTCCAGGAAAAGCAATGGAGTTCTTGGGATTCACCCCATGGAGGTATGGGGATCTCTATCCTTTGTGTTTGCATCCTTGAGGGCGACTCTCCCCCTCATGTAAAGAACATAGTACAACTCTCTATTTTTTGTGAATAAATTTAAAAGGAAAAGGATTCTCGGTATGATGTCCCGATCCAACAAGACTCTAGCTAGTATGGACAATTTTTTCCTCTACAAAGAATATAACAATGGTGTCCTAATACTCTTCTATTTATCTATTTTACAACTAAAACTCCTAGCACCTTACTTTTTTTTAACTACAGTTTTGGTTGAGCAAGTCCCATTCAAAACAAACGTTCTTTCTATCTTGATCGAATTACTGTCTTTCTTCTCTATTATCTCTAAAACATTCCCTAACTAAATTGGCCTTAAGTTTATCCTTGGGTTCTTTTCATCCTCTGGTATTACTATGAAATTTTCCAAATTCTAAACCTCTTCCATAAATTTTACTTAAAAACCAAACTAGTCATATGAATGTAATATAACTACATTGATTCAATTCCATAAATCTTCAAATTGAGTCATAAAAACATTGTACTTCAACAAATTTAACGATCATCTCATCATATTCTAAGAAACTTTAGAAAATTGCCAAAACTATATTTATAGGTTATAAACCTCAAAATTGTTCAAACTG
The DNA here is from genome assembly GCA_963693085.1 of Alisma plantago-aquatica. Classification (NCBI taxonomy): domain Eukaryota; kingdom Viridiplantae; phylum Streptophyta; class Magnoliopsida; order Alismatales; family Alismataceae; genus Alisma; species Alisma plantago-aquatica. The sequence continues at coordinate 888,686,928 of OY856414.1, read as the reverse complement.
CATAATAGACCCTCTTTCTCATAAATTTTTTTCCTTTACATACAAAATTACCAAAATTGGTTGGATTGTTCCTATACATCAAATCTAAATTCAATGTGATTATAAAAAAGTCATAACTGTCCCTAAACACTCATATGGAACAAATTGGGATAAAAGTTATCAATTGGATCCATATGTCTCATTCTCAACTTATTAAAGTAAATCAATACTTTTATTATGTACTTAATTAGGTTTTGAAGATTAGCACGCTATAGTAGCAATCACAAAATAAGAAACCGTAGGTGTTCACCTATTATATCTTTTGTAGTGAGTGGGAACCAAGATGGGAACTACACATTACTCAGAGAACTACAAACATAAATCCATCACCAAAGACACAAAATATGTTCAATGAAAAGGATGTAATTTCATTTCTCAAGTATGTAGTATTAATTAATGCCAAATATAAAAATCGAAAATATATTAAATACCACATAATTTCAAAGTTTATCATTGTTCCTCACCCTGTCAATCTAAAATATTAGGACCAATTTCAAAGGGCAATCTGGTCATCACAAGGTATCATTAAATATACTATCTTGAAGTAATACAACACCCAAAAAGGGAAAAAAACAAAGAGATTGTAACATCCCCAAACTTAGGTAAATATCACCTTTTTCCTCCTTTTAAATTTAATATTTTATTTTGGAACCCTCATATTAGATTTATAGGTACTAGGATGTTAGAATATTTGGATATGGGAGTTTAATGCAAAAATACAAATATTTGATAGGTTTTATATAAGAAAATGAAGTTACTCTTTGGTTATGGTTTTTTTGTGCAAAATTGCCAAAATAAGGCATTGAAGATTTAAATTAGTTCTAGATTTTTCCTAAGAATAGGTTTGGTTAAGAGAGAGTTACCCACAAAATTTGATTAATAAATAATAAAGGAATAATTACATATAAAGAAGATATACTTTTTATTAGATAAGGAGTTTCACACATTAAAGTTTTCCAAAAGGCAAATTTTACTTCAAAATAGGATTCCTTGGGTCCTAATTAGCCTACTTGCCAATTTTCGTCTTATTTTCACTTTATTTGCTACTCCAATTGGGTTTGGAAACAAAATGGATAATCATTTAATGCCACTTTATCCAAATCCTAATTTTCCTTTATTTATTTGAGTGTCACGCTATTAGTCTAACTTTGGGAGGATGCATTCTCTTTTCTCCACTGCCAGATCCTAATCAAATTTTGTTTGCGTTGTCTTCAACCCATGCTAAAAAAGGAAACCAGGCAACGAAATAAAAGGATGGTGAAAAAATCGATTTCTCTCCCAACAAACAACCTTTTTCTGATTTTTCTTTGCCAGTAGTTTTATGAGTAAAATTCACACAGATCCATGTATTACTTGCAAAGATTTATCCAGTAATGAGAAATCACCCAAATCTCCTCCCAACTCTAATCGAACCCTTTAGTTCCCAATGTCGAAAACCTTAACTATATAACAAGTAAACCTAGCCCTAGATCCGCCACCATCCAAATTTGATTTTCCTTCACTCAATTTCTCTACTGGTTGCATCTTGATCCGCCTCTGATATGTTCTTCACCATGACTTTATGGCGCTTAGTGTGAGGAGCGTGCTCCAGTGATCTTCGATCTCACTTGAAGGTAAGTTCATCATGATCTCTTCTTCATTTCTGTAGTTTCAAAATGACGTTTCGCCATTTCTTGGTATTTTTCCCAAATTGCCCCCAAGCATGTTTCTCCCTACTCGTGACCATGACTTATCCATTAAGAGAGAAGACGTGAAAATGTGAATTCCATCTTATGCCCTCAATTTCCTCTTTGTTGTTGTTTTCTCGCCTAGGGACATTAGTGTCTTTTCACAACCCACTCTTGTTTATCTACTTTGGTGAGTTGGCACATCACTGACATGGAGCCTAGACCGGTTGGCCTCTTAGGATTGGTCCAACTAGGAAAAAGTTGACCTTTGACTGGGTCCAATATGTGATAGGGATGTTTGGCAATTAGTTATTGTTTGGATTTTCAAAACAATCATATCTTTAACTCTCATTATCCAAAAATTATAAAAAAAAAATGTGTTTTGAAATCCTTGAAATTTTCTTTACTTTTTGGTATAATTTTCATTGCCTAGTTCACCAGTTTTAAAAATCAGATTTTTAGGGTTTTAAACAATCATAATATCACACTAATAATTAAATACATGTTTTAAAGGATAAAATTTAGACCTTGGAGTCATATCCAAGGTCAGTAACCCTGAACTAACTCACTAAGATTTAATCAAGTATCAATCTAGAATTTTGGTAAGGATTTGAGAATTAGGGTTTTGTTTTCACTTATGATTACGAAAGAAAATATAATAATTCATAAAGTTACAATTGTAGGTTAAGTTTTATCTTCATGAAACCCTGAGGTCAGATTTGGGTCAATCTCAAAAAAGTCTTATTAGTATTCACCAATCGATTTGGTTTTTAGAGTTTCCGTCATACTTACATACTTTAGTACATAAATGCTAACTAATGGATCCAAGCCTATATGTAGGATGATTTGACTCTAGGCTTGGAGGATTAAGATTTAATACCTAATTTAGCAACTCAAATTAAGGTATGTACATTCATTCTGTTTAAATTGGGCATAATCGTGACTGAATATCTTTTCCATATGAGGCATTAACTAAATTGTGGATAGTTCTGCCATCTTTTGAGAGTGCACTTCTTTGGGAAATATTTTCCTAATTTGTCAATGTTGTTATCACTTTGATGGTATTCTGACCTAATTTTACCAAGGACTTGGGTCCCTTGACCCCATTTGATGGAAACTTAATAACCTTATGAAAATAAATATACTTGATCTTGTATGTCCTATTTGCATGAATTATTGACTAGTCATAGCTATAAGTAGAGATTTCCATATAGACACTGGGTTTTATTCACCTTCCACTTATATTGTTTATAGGCATTGGGTCTTATTCCCCTGCTAGGCACTGGGTTCTAGTCCCCTGCCATGTTTGATATTTAAGCACTGGGTTTTATTCCCCTACCATCTATTGGGTTATATTACCCTGCAAGTTACTACATTTGTTTGGCATTGAGATTTTTGTTCTCTTATCTTGGAATGGTATCCATATGGGTTCCTACCCTAATTTTTAGTACATGCTAGTCAATGTTTACTTATCACCATCCAAATGATTATTTTGTGATTGTGAAGTTGAGAACCTAGAAAGAAATAACTATTCATTATATCTATGTATTAAATGCCTCATCTTTTGGACATGTAAAATCTTTTAACAAACTCTTCTCTTTTTCATATCTCATTATTGACATGTCTTTATTTCAAATCATCTATTTATTTAATTAGTGCCAAAATATTTTATTATGTGCATTCTCAACATTTGTTGACGTCCTTTTCTCTTGTTTCTCCTACCCTAGGTGTTGCTTTGAAACCACCCAGAAGTTGCATAGGCTGCAGACAAATAGTTAGGTAGTGACACCCAAAACTAGCTATTGAGGACATTTGAGATGGAAAGTGAAAAACACTAGAGGGGGGGTGAATAGGGTTTTATAATGATTTTAAAATTAATTCAACCAAGCAACCACAATTGAAATTTTGGAGAAGGAGACATGGCTTTTAGAGTGGTTCCACCCTTAGCAAAAACTAAAGGAGTCAGTCCACTACCCGGTTGTTCCCAACTGGGATTTTGAAAGTATTTGAATTTTATTACCTCACAAGGATGTTACATAAAATTACAAACACCTTCACCACCCTTTGGAAAACCTTCACCCCGAAGTTGTCTCGCCAACCTTGAAGCAACCTTCACTTGAAGTAACTTGAAGCTCTCCCTTGAAGTATCCTTCCTCGTTGAAGTAGCTTCCCATTGAGACCTTCTAGAAGTAGTCCAAAGTCCGTCGAGCTACCTTCACCACCTGAAGAAGCTCCAACAACCTCCTTTCCGCAGCCTCCAACCTAGGAGTATCAAAGGAGAACAAAATACAATAAAAGGAACAAGATTGGAAGAAAGAAATAATGTTACCAATTAATTATATCGCTTTGATCCTATATCAAGCGTTTGATCTCCTAACCAAAGTGGATGGTCGTGAATGTATAGTGGATAGGAGATATCAGCCTATAGGACACGAATTCACATCTTGTGGAAATGTTTTGCAAGTGAAAGCTTTGCTAATGGCTTTCTATAATGTGATCTCAAGTAAATTGTATATGCAAGTAATGCTTTGAGGTGTCCTATGGTTATCCTATTTATAGAAGTGGTTTGCTAATGCTTGGGGATGTTCTAGACACCTTCTAGGGTGTTCTTAGTGCTCAACTAGCCATTAAGTGTCCACTAATTACATTTGTAATGGCTAGTTAATTAATTCTAAAAAGTACAGACAGAACCATTTTCGGTCGAAGTATTTGTCAACTGAGAGTTTCTCAGTCGAGGAATTTGTCGACCGAGTGGGAGTCTGAGTCAATATGTTGTAACGTTCGATTCCAACTCCCAACTACTTTTCTAACGTAGTATAATAGCTGGAAGGGTCTATTCTCAGTCGAGGAGTTTGTCAACAGAGAGTGTCTCGGTCGAAGTTTTTGTCGACTGAGAATATCACTGATTCAATGTATTCATTTACTAAGTGTGTGTATCAATGTTCAATTTTGATACTATCTTGGGGGATGATCTATCTAAGTGTTGTGAGTGGATAGGGAAGATCTAAATTCTTGATTTACATGATATCTAAGTACTTGTACATTATAAACTTGTACAAGTTTTTACATTGATTACAATCATGAAAATAAAGCAATTTTAGCAAATTGATCTTCCAAGTCTTTGCTATCCACCACCTTATATGCTTGTCCCTGAAACATTCAAATAGCAAGTTAAAACCACAAGAAAGAAATGTTTTTCATCATCAAAACAAATGGATTATGATAATGTCCAATTTACCCAACAATCTCCCCCTTTTTGAAGATGATAAACATTCCCAAAATATAAATCCAGGAAATATAAATCATATGAGTTTCATACTTGAAGTTTACCTTTTGCATCCATTCTCTTGAATTGTGAGTATGTGCTAGCCGAGAGATTATGAAACTCATTTTACTTTATGTTATTGATTTTATATTATTTCTCCCCCTTTGTCATTTCAAAAAGATAACCAAGCTAAACATTAAGTATGACTTTTATTTCTCCCCCTGAATTAGATAATTCGATACTCAATGCAAACCATTTATTTTATGTCAAATTTAGCCACAATTTGTTTCTCAATCATTTGTAATGGATGTTAAGCCTTGAAATGATATGAGATCCTTTTAGATTCATGGCATATGTGTTTTGATTTCTCATCCATTTTACAAGGGATGTTAAGCCCTGAAAATGACATGAGAATCCTTTAAGCTCATGAATATATTTAATAGTTTCTCAACCATTTACAAGGGATGTTAAGCCCTGAAATGATATGAGATTCTTTTAAGCTTATAGTAGAACCAATGAATGTATCTCTAACCAAATGCACGGGATGTTAAGCCCTAATTTTTTTAGAGGATTCAATTAAGAATAAGATATATATCATATTCATGAATATTGTAGGCTCCTTTATTTTCATAGCCAAGGTTACTTTTAAAGATACTAAGGTCATAACTAGTTTCAAATTTTCTTTATGATGTTTACAAAGTTTTGTGAACTCCTTCTTAATCTTATAGTCAAGATAGTTTTTATGAGCTCCCCCTTAATCAAGATAATTTAAGGATTCTAAGGTCATAATAAGCATTAGATCATAATAAGTTAACCTTTTATGAGAGCTATGCACTAAAATCTTGTTTTCAATATACTAAGATTGAGTGCAAGGAAATGATTTACAATTAAGTATTTTGTCAAGCTTATTTTAGGTCGACCTTGACTTTGACCTGGGTGCCCCTTGGTTGATTTTATATTTTGACCGAGAGGCAATTTCTGCAGATTTCCAGTTTAAGCATTTACAATGACCTACTTGATTGAATATTTGAAACATAGCTTACAGAGTATCATACAAAAAGTATTCATGTATAACAAGGATGATATCATTTTCCATAAGCTAAGCACAAGATAATCATTTAACTAATATGTCAAGATGCATTTGTGCCATAGAGATTTATCTTAATGCAAAAATTGCATTTTCAATGATAACATCATCTTTATGTGTAATGAGCTAAATCACTATGATCGTTTTGAAAATATTATCCATAATTACAATGATCATGATCATTTAAAGGCAAATTTCAAGACACATGATTTCTATATAGATAAACCAAGGAATACTTAGAACAAACCATGTGGATTATGATAAAATAGTAATTTCCTTGATTAAATCAACATGGTTCATAATTTTTAGTTTTAAGCCAAACCATGTAGGAGATGAACCAAGATAATCTCATGAGAAGAAAATCCATGATTTGAGTAAAATCAATCTTTTCTCCTTAGATACAATTTAATCATGAAAAGTGTAAAGTTTTGATGCTCATATGTTCTTCGTTTTAATTATGATCATTCAAATATGCAGTATATAAAGTTCATTACATACTTAAATTAATTTTAATTGAAGTATCTTTGTTTTTACTGAATAATTCTATCAGAGTTTTCCTCGGTCGACAAATTTCTCGACCGAGTGAGGTTCGGTCAAAATATTTGTCAACCGGTTGTTTATCAGGTTTTTGCAGGTTTAAGACAGTAACTCTGTCGGTCGACTAATTTCTCGACTGACATTGTCTTGGTCGACAACTTTCTCGACCGAGATTGTTTCTGTACTATTTTCAGTAGTTGTTTTCAATTAAAAACATAGATCAATTTTATAGAATTATGCAAGTTAATGCTCAGTTAAGTTGATATAAGACGTTTGAATATCAAAGTAACATTTTAGGTCAAAACTCAAGTAATCATATTCAAATCTCTAGGTTTTAGGAACCCAAACTAGATCAACATCCTTTTTCCTGTATGAGCAAGAAAACAAATAATGCCCAAGACGAAAACAGTAATGACAACATATTAAATCAATTTCATTTCTCTTTGAGTTGTTCTTGGGTACATACATGGTCTTGGGTGCTTGTGTTCTTCTAGGTTTAGGTTGATATGACTTCTCTTTTGGAACATATCCTAAACCTTTCCTTCCATTACAACTAGAAGAATTTTTCATAATCTTATCAAGAACATCCTTATTTCTCAACCTATTAATTTCTCTTTGTAACTTGGCAATCTCATCCATTTTCTTTTTGATATCTAACTTTGCTTGATCTAGATCAGATGATAAAGTATCTCTTTCTTTAACAATAGCATCATAATCTAGATGATTACATAGGATAGGTTGAGTCTGAAAATTATGTAGTTTTGTAAGTAAATTAACCTTTTCTTGAGAAAGAAGATCATGGTTTGTTTCTAAAGTAAGCAACTTCATATTGCAATCATTTAAATATGATTTCAAGGTAATGTTTTTAGAAGCAATATTGTCCTTTTCAAAAGAAAGATTATTTAATTTAGCATACAAATCCTCATTAGTTTTAGTAGCTTTCTTTAGTTTCTTTTTGCAATCAACATATTTGTGATGTGTATCTTGAAGACTAGCAATTAAATCTTCTTTGGTAAAATAAAAAAGTCTTACCTCTTCTTATTTGTTGTAGCAATAAGGCACTCTACTTATTTTTCTCCATCTTCACGATCATCACTTGAATCATCCCATGCAGCTTTGTATGCTCTTTCTTTCTTCTTGTGAGATGATTTCTTCCCCTTCTTAAGTTTGATACAATCACCTTTTAAGTGTCCCTTTTTGCCACATTCAAAGCACTTGGAGGGAGAAACACTAGGAATTTTGTTAGTTTTAAAACTTCTATACTAGTTACCATTTGCAATGAGTGTTTCTTCTTCACTATCTTCATCACTTATGTCATGACTATTCTTGGTTGATGCTTTGAATGCAATGTCCTTTCTTTTCTCCTTTTTGTGTTCAGCCGCCAATCTTTCTTCTTCTTCAAGGGTAGATTCATGAGCCTCCAAGTTGCCAATGAGTTGTTCCATCCTTAATGTAGTGAGATCATTGGCTTCTTCAATGGCAGTCACCTTTAGTTTGTACTTTGGAGGCAAGCACCTAAGAATCTTTGATACTTGATCCTCTTCAGTAATGGATTTACCTAATGCATTCAACCCATTAACAATAGAAGAAAGCTTTGCATACATTTCACTAATAGACTCATATGGTTCCATACAAAACTGTTCAAACTTTTGTTTAAGCATGCCAATTTTGGAACTTTTTACTTGAACAGTTCCTTCATAAGTAATAGAGATTCTATGCCATATTCATAAGAAGTTTCACAATTTGAGATTCTATTAAACTCACCTATGGAAATTGAACAATAAAGTATACTTACAGCTTTTGCATTCAATTGGGCTAATCTCATTGTGTTTACATCCCATGTAGCATATTCGGTTTGAGGAAGATCATAGGCATTTGAAACCATTCTCCAAAGATCCCAGCTGATTCCTTGGAAATAGAATTGCATCCTCCTCTTCCAATAGGTGTAGTTGGTGCCATCAAATGGTGGAGGCTGAGCCACAAGTGTTACTTCCAATTTGAGGTTGTTTAGTACCCCATCATCCATTTTCTTCAAGACTTTGTTAAAGTTCCTTTAAACCTGCTATGATACCAATTGAAAAACACTCGAGGGGGGTGAATACGGTTTTATAATGATTTTAAAATTAATTCAACCAAGCAAAAACTATTGAAATTTTGGAGAAGGAGACATGGCGTTTAGAGTGGTTCCACCCTTAGCAAAAACTAAGGGAGTCAGTCCACTACCCGGTTGTTCCCAACTGGGATTTTGAAAGTATTTGAATTTTATTACCTCGCAAGGATGTTATATTAAATTACAATCACATTCACCACCCTTTGGACAACCTTCACCCCAAAGTCGTCTCACCAACCTTGAAGCAGCCTTCACTTGAAGTAACTTCAAGCTCCCCCTTGAAGTAGCTTCCTGTTGAGACCTTCTAGAAGTAGTCCAAAGTTTGCTGAGCTACCTTCACCACCTGAAGAAGCTCCAATAACCTCCTTTCCGCATCCTCCAACCTAGGAGTAGCAAAGGAGAACAAAATACAATAAAAGGAACAAGATTGGAAGAAAGAAACAATGTTACCAATTGAGTATAGTGCTTTGATCCTATATCAAGCGTTTGATCTCCTAACCAAAGTGGATGGACGTGAATGTATAGTGGATAGGAGATATCAACCTATAGGACATGAATTGACAGCTTGTGGAAATGTTTTGCAAGTGAAAGCTTTGCTAATGGCTTGCTACAATGTGATCTCAAGAAAATTGTATATGCAAGTGATGATTTGAGGTGTCCTATTGCTGTCCTATTCATAGGAGTGGTTTTCTAATGGTTGGGGATGTTCTAGACACCTTCTAGGGTGTTCTTAGTGCTCAACTAGACATTAAGTGTCCGCGTAACGGCTAGTTAATTAATTCTGAAAAGTGCAGACAGAACCATTTTCGATCGAAGTATTTGTCGACTGAGAGTTTCTCGGTCGAGGAATTTGTCGACTGAGTGGGAGTCTGATTCAATATGTTGTAACGTTCGATTCCAACTCCCAACTACTTTTCTAACTTATTCTAATGGCTAGAAGGGTCTATTCTCGATCGAGGAGTTTGTCGACCGAGAGTGTCTTGGTCGAAGTTTTTGTCGATCGAGAATATCACTGATTCAATGTATTCATTTACTAAGTGTGTGTATCAATGTGCAATTGTGATACTATCTTGGGGGATGACCTATCTAAGTGTTGTGAGTGGATAGGGAAGATCTAAATGCTTGATTTACATGATATCTAAGTATTTGTACATTATAAACTTATACAAGATTTTAGATTGATTACAATCATAAAAATAAAGCAATTTTAGAAAATTGATCTTCCAAGTCTTTGCTATCCACCACCTTATATGCTTGTCCCTGAAACACTCAAATAGCAATTTAAAAACACAAGAAAGAAATGTTTGTCATCATCAAAACAAAGGGATTATGATAATGTCCAATTTAGCCAACAGAAAGGTTACTCACCACAAAACCAATTCGAGTTTTTAGTCTTTAAGTTCAGATCGAAGCCATCTATGGCTCATAGTTGATAATTGTTAAGAAATGCATGTAATAGTTAGTTTTATTTTCTGTTGCATTTAAACTATGTTCATATTATCATTCTATTTAAATAAATATTTGAACGACAAAGTGGCTTTTATTTTGTGGAGAAGGTTGTATTTGCAAATTTTGCAAATATTTCCTTAAATATAAGTAAGGAGTGGTCCCTCCCGAGACCCACTCCTTAGAGAATGGTATCAAAGCATGTTTGTGCTCGGTAATCTAACTATCCTAGAAATCCTTACTTAGTATGTATGCCTTACCCGTAAAATCTATTTTTCTAGGAGGTCCATCTTGTTTGGCGATGCCAGTACTACCCCTCACTCCAAAACCATTGACGGATTATCCACCCCAGAGAACCCCCATGTTGGCATGGTTCCCCCTCCTAGCAACATCTCCAACTCTTCTCATGGGGATGTCAACACCCCCACCTCTACCTCAAATGGACTCACCCATGAGCAGGAGCTGGCCTACCTGCAATAATTCCTCACTACAACCATGGTGGGGAAGTTGAATACCCCTCCAGTATGGGATAATCCTAACGAGTACACTTTGACTGACTTCATGAAGATACAACCCCCTCCTTCAAGGGTGAAGGAGAGCTGGAGATGGTCGAAAAGGTCAATGATTAGGTCTTGGTGATCAAGCAGACTTTCGATGGTATGGTGTGCCCTCCTCATTAAAAGGTCAGGTTTGCTTCGTAAGTGCTGGATGGACCAACACGTGTTTGGTGGAATGGAATTATGAGGACTCGTGGCATCTCTTATGTGACATGGGAGCGGTTTTTGGTGATGTTTCATGGGAAGTACATCTATAATGCAACCCTAAAGAAGAAAGAAGGAGAGCTTTTAGTTTGAAACAAGGATCGCTCTCTATTCCCTGCATATATACAAAAATTTCTTCTTCTTGAACGATATGATACTGTTTGAGTGAGGATCAAAGGGCCGAGTTGTTTTTACAAGGATTCAATTATCACAATGGTTGTTTCCTATTCCCACAGCTTCCCCTTACCTTCCAGTAGATGGTTGATAAAGCCTTAGTTGTTGAGACATTCCCTGGCTTTCAGGACCCAACATGTAGTGAGAACATGAACAAGCACAAGCATACTAGTAAAGAACAGAGACCTTCTAGATGTAACCATTAACATCGACACCATCCTCCAAGTGTACAGCCCAAAATGGCAACTAGAGTCCTACCTGCCACCACTACGGTCAACCCAGACATATTCATCCATAATGCCCTCAGCTGTAACATTGCCAAGTACCAGCATAGCCGCCACATCAACACTTGAGGAACAACCTTGATAATAATAGGGGACCCCATGTTGAGAGATGTGTAGGAAGAGATTTTGCACTGGAAGCTATAGATGATGGAGGCGCCCATGTAGTACATGAAGGTAACATGCAATTACATTCTTCTCATATGCATGTACCTTTATCTTGGAATAGTTTATGTTTATTCACATTAGAGTATAGAAGGAAAGCAATATCTATATGTGTCATGTGAAGATTAGTATGTGGTCTCAAGTATTAATTGAGAGTTTATGGTGGGTGACTTGGTTTCATATTGACTTTGGCACCAATTTTTAGATTTTTGTCACACATTTTTCAACGAAAATATAGGTATGTATATTTACCTTATAAATGCAAAAGAAAAAGTTTTGTATTTTATTGATGTTTTCAAAAACCAAGTCACCAACATATACCGGTTTGGATAGACCATAATCATTTAAGACATAAACTTTAACCTGTTAGGATAATTGGGTTTTAGGATCTCCTACTCTAGGAAGTTTCTAAAACAAAACCTCAATCTTTGGATTAAAAACACATTAGATAATTATTGGTCTACAAATAAAAAAAAGTCACTACAATAACTAGGACACCTAGGTAGACTTTCTAAGTGGGCCATCTAGAGTAGATGTTTACAGCATCCTTGTGGAAAATTTTATTTAAATACATAGTATAGGCAATATCAATATATATATATTTATATATATATATTTATAAACTTATGAACCCTCAAACTTAGGTCAATTGGATTTCGGGGATGAAATCCTATTGAAGGGGAGGAGAGTTGTAACATTCTCAAACTTAGGTAAATGTCACCTTTTTCCCCCTTTTATTTTTATATTTTATTTTGGAACCCTCTTATTATATTTAAAGGTATTAGGATGTTAGAATCATCGGATATGGGAGTTTAATGCAAAAATACAAATATTTGATAGGTTTTATATAAGAAAATTAAGTTATTCTTTGGTTATGGGTTGTTTGTGAAAAATTGTCAAAATAAGGCATTTAAGATTTAACTTAGACTCCTAGATTTTTCATGTGAATACGTTTGGTTAAGAGACAGTTACCCACGCAATTTGGTTAAAAAATAATAAAGAAATAATTATATATAAAGAAATACACTTTTTATAAGATTGGAAGTTTCACACATTAAAGTTTTCCAAAAGGCAAATTTGACTTCAAAATAGGACTCCTTGGGTCCTAATTATCCTACTTGACAATTTTCATCTTATTTGTACTTTATTTACTACTCCAATTGGGTTTGGAAATAAAAAGGATAATCATTTAATGCCACTTTATCCAAATCCTAATTTTCCTCGATTTATTTGAGAGTCACACTATCAGTCAGACTTTGGGAAGATGTGTGCTCTTTTCACCACCGTTAGATCTCAATAGAATGTTGATTGTGTTGCCTTCAACCTGTGCTAAAAAAGGAAACTAGGTAGTGAAATATAAGGATGGTAAAAGACTTATTTCTCACCCAATATTCAACCCTTTTTTATTCTTCTTTGCCAGCTATTTCATGAGTAAAATTGGCATAGATCCATGTATTACTCATGAAGCTTTATCAATTAACGAGAAATCTCCCAAATCTACTCCCAACTCTCTCGAACCCTCATGTTCCCAATGCCCAAAGTTGATTTTCCTTTGCTCAATTTCTCTATTGGTTGCAACTCGAGCTGTCGTTTCTGATCTATTCTTCACTAGGACTTTGTGATGCTCAATGTGAGGAGTGTGCTCTAGAGATCTTCTATCTCACTTAGAGGTAAGTTCGTCAGGATCTCTTCTTCATTTTTGTAGTTTCAAATGATGTTTCACCACATCCTGGTATTTTGCCTAAATCAGCCCTGAGCTTGTTGCTCCCTCCTCATGGCCATGGCTTGGCCAAGCAAGAGAGAAGAAGCAATAGGGTGAATTCCATCTTATGCCATCGCCTTCCTCTTTGTTGTTGTTTTCTCGCCTAGAGACATTACTGTCTCTATGCAACCCACTCTCTTTTTTTTGCTTTGGCGAGTTGGTGTGTCGCTAACATGGAGCCCGGGCCGGTTGGCCTCTTAGGATTGATCCAACTAGGAAAAAGTTGACCTTTTACTGGGTCAAATATGTAATAGGGATTTTTGGTGATTTTTTATTGATCATATTTTGAAAAATCACGACTTACATTGAGTATCCAAAAATTATAAAAGGATGTGTTTTGAAATCCTTGAAATTTTCTCTATTTGTTGGTATATTTTTCATTGCCTAGTTCACTAGTTTTAAAAATAAAATTTTTAGGGTTTTAAACAATTATAATATCACACTAATTATTAAAAACATGTTTTTCTATTTTGGTAAGTTGGCACATCACTGACATGGAGCCCAGACCAGTTGGCCGCTTAGGATTGGTCCAATTGGGAAAAAGTTGACCTTTGACTGGGTCCAATATGTGATAGGGATGTTTGGCAATTTATTATTGTTTGGATTTTCATAAAATCATATATTTCACTCTCATTATCCAAAAATTATAAAAAAAATGTGTTTTGAAATCCTTGAAATTTTCTCTACTTTTTGGTATAATTTTCATTGCCTAGTTCACCAGTTTTAAAAATCAGATTTTTAGGGTTTTAAACAATCATAATATCACACTAATAATTAAAGACATTGTTTTAAAGGATAAAATTTAGACCTTTGAGTCATATCCATGGTCAGTAATCCTGAACTAACTCTCTAAGATTTAATCAAGTATCAATCTAGAATTTTTTAAGGATTTGAGTTTTTGGGTTTTATTTTCACTTATGATTATCACCATCCAAATGATTATTTTGTGATTGTGACCTTAGTATATTTTTTTAATAAAAGTAGACAAAGAAACACCACCACTCAGAAACCTAGTGTTAGGCATCACCACCTAAACCCATGAAAGAAGGACTTTGGACCATAAAATAAGAAATGTAAGAAGAGGAGATAAGTATAATTTGTGTGGCACACTTCTCATTCAGCAAGTAAAGACTTGCATGTAGGAGTCTGAATTTCGGGTTGACCTTTTTAGGTCAAATAGGAGTCCATGACCATCATGGAGGAAGACAAGTCTTTAGATAGAATTTATATAATTTCAATTAGTCTCATATATTCTTGGAGACCTGTCTAGGTGCAATTAATGAATCATCAGTTTTACCTCACAAGGGTGTGGTTGTTTAGAGACCTACCAAATGTAAACCAAAGTCTAAAGGATAAATTTACTCATGGGAACAACATACTATTCTTTTCAATCATGCAAGAAAGGATGGTAAGGCATACTGAAGTGTTCGTAAAGGCATGATAACAACTACAACACAATTAGATACCAAAATTGTTGACTCACTCTACCAACGAAGCATTAATTGCAACGAAATCACTAGAGAAGAGGTTGTTGAGTTGGATGTCAATTTGGGAGACACTAATCACATGGCCAAACTAATTCCCAATGTAGGTTACAAAAGTCAAGAAATAAATATTGTATAACTCATTCAAATAAAGGAAGCATCAATGTACATATAAATGGCGTTATGTCTAGCAAAAATTGTGTGTGCACGTTCTTTGAAGAAAAAGAAACGTGTTTAACATATTAATTCATTGTTGTTATGTGTCTTTTTAAAGGATTGGGATTTCATTTATGATTTTATCATGCATACCATGCTAGTTGAAGGAGTGTGCAAGGGAGGGATATACAAATCTCAATCCAATCTTAAGCACTTTCTCAAATAGATTTGCAAGAGTTTCTTCTAAAGTCTAGAGCAAATGACTAGCAAATTCTTAAGAGGACTTTCTAAAGCAACTGAAGAATACGTTAAAATATGTATGATAATATAATATGATAAATATATACTCAACTATTTCTAAACTAGTAAGAGGATGTATCTAGCTACCTATTGTAACTACCAATTTTTTTCTTTTAAATGATATAGTCCTTCCTAACTTGACTTGTGATGTAAAGTGATTGCATCATAAAGAACAAGGATTCCATTATTATTGCTCTCATTAGTGTTTTTTGAATAGTGCACTTGTTAATATCAAATTGGTCCAAAGTGAGTTTTAATACTATCTTGTGTAACTGCATAATATGAAAAAAATGGCTTTGCAATGCAATCCTTAGGTATTTCTTAAATTATTGCCACGTTTGAGAAAGTAATTGGATTCATCACCGGTGACTCATCACTGATGAATCATTGTAAGAATTTCTCATGGTGAGAAATGAGGATTTGGTAGAGTTTGCTAATCGCTCCGGAACAAAAATATATATAAAGTGATAGCAGTGGGTAACCATGTATTTGGCAACGCGATTGGTAGTGATTGATCCGCTGCCTGTTATTGCCCATCGTTGCCCCGAAAATTGCCACCTCTTTACCAAACAAAGCATAAAAAGTGAAATTTTTTACATGTAGATGACTACGTTGTGTGCTTTATAGTGGATGTTAAATAAATAGGGATACGCATTCCTACTTTTGATTTGAATCACATTTTTCAATGAATACATGACATCAAAAATATTATTGTCCTAATGACTTTTCTTATTCTTTACATGGCATAGATAGATTGCACTTTCCACATTAGATATAAAAAGTAATATAAATCGACATGTAAGAAACAACTAAACTATTCGACCCTAGGTGTTTGGGATGTTTAAGCTTTACCCAAGCCAAGAATGAATATGAAACAAGACTATTATGTGTTTTTTCTTAGTATATGGTCACATATATAGATTATATATGTGAAATATATATACACCAAAATAATTCTGAGTGAATCTACTTTCCTTTTGTCCAAAAGGTAAATATTTTTTATGAGCAAAATTTCTTATGAATGTATTCATGACACTGAGACATCATGTAATTCATCTCCAAATAAAACAACTACATGATACATATGCTTCTTTTTTGTTTCTCCTATCATGAATTGTATGATATATCTCTACTCTGTATCTATTTTCCCATGAAAATTTTAGAAAGACCAAAAAATAAGTGTAAATCACGATTATAATATGTTAATAATTATTTAAAAAGACAATAAGAGAAGAACTTAAAAAAAAGAAACGAATTTTTGTATTTGAAATATTAATTTGCCACAATATGAAGACTCTAGGTTTCATTCCACAATGAAGATGCATCTAATGGAATCGATGTAGAAGGCTCATTTATTCATTTAGAAGATCTTCTTTTTTATCCTAATGAAATGGATGAACATGATAGCATGTTAATGGTATTTGTCTTCCTTATCACTATAATGTTTCTTATATTAAAACATCTACGAGAATCAATTCTCTACAATTTCTACTTTATCTATATCAATCAAACTCATCTAGTATGCAAGGAAAATACCTCACCATGGGGTTATGACATAAGGTAAAGTAAAAATAGAAAAATTCTAGACGTAGACATGTTCTGTTGACAAGTAATGATGAAGTAGAATCAAATATTGAAGAGAAGAATTGCAACACAAATATCGGGATGGTTGTACAAAAAGCAAAATTGAAACACTACAATATGATCATTCTTGTTTCTTGGTCTCTGAACCAAACATGTGCAATTATATTGAATGTAAAATTTACATTCTAAATGGGTGTGTAAGTTAACAATGATGCACGTGGAGATATTATAATCCTAAAATCTAGATTTATTAAAAAAAATAGCCCATACGCTCTCCCCTTAATAATGCACGTCTTGAGCTAGCCCGACTAAAGTTCCAAAAATGAGAATTTCCATATAAGAAACTACAAACATATATTTTGGCAAAGCCAATCAAGTATAACATATAACATATTGTTTTTGAAGTGTGTAAACAACTTTATATATATATATATATATATATATACATACATACATGCATATATATATAGAGAGAGAGACAGAGAGAGAAACTCGAATACTCTCTAGTGTACCATTGACGCACACACTCAAGTCTTTTTCTATCATACAATACTTCTTTTAAAATTCAAACTGTAGAATAAGTTACTTTTAGTAAGTGAAATAAGAGTATTGGGTCCCCTATATATAGCATTCAAGAAGTACACAGATAAGAAAAATAAGGAAAAATACAATGGCCTAAGCCCAACTAATCAAATATACCAGCACGCCCACTCAAGTTGAAGAGTAATCATTGTGAAGTCCCAATTTGCTTCCCACACACTTGAATAAAGCAGGAGGAAGAGGCTTGGTAAGGATATCTGGCACTTGATCACATGTCCTAATATGAGGATTGTCATCTGCTTGGCTTTGACCAGGTCTCGCACAAAATGGTAGTCAACCTTATTATGTTTTGTGTGCTAAAAAAAGATTAGATTATTAGCTATATGTGTAGTTGTCTGGTGGTCATAATATAAAGTAGATGGAGTTTGAAACGAAATTCTAAACTTAGTCAAGATGGAACGTACCCACTATAGATCATATCATGCATGAGACATAGCCTCATATTCTACCTCAATGTTGGACCGAGCTACCACAACCAATTTTCTACTACTCGAAGAAACTAGGTGAGTGAAAATCATGACACAATAGCTACAAATGGACCACTAATCTATAGAATCACCAGCCCAATCTATATCAGCATATTTAGAGATAGATATTACCTTGGACATAGGATGTTAGTAGTGCAATCCTTTTCCTCGAGCACTCTTATGATGGCAAAGAATGTGCTGAAGGCTAGACCAATGTGTTTGGATTTGGTATACTCATGTGTTGGATGACTACCCTGACATCTGAGGTAATATCTACACTACAAAAAGAAGGTTTTTAACTACAAATAAAAAATATAACGAAAACCTCTTATTTTGTAGCTAATGACTTTACTATATTTTTCTTTACATATACAAATCGTAGTATATTTAATAAACTCTTAGGTTTGAATCAGTTATATTTTCAACGTTGAACATGAAAAATGGCATTGATTTGTCTATTCTCTATTTATATATTTTTTATTTGAATCATGAGTAGACATATAAAACACATAAGACTACAAACAGAACCCACCAGAAATAAAATTAGCACTATATTTGTAACGACCCTGCCTCCCGGTAACCCCCAATTAAGGGAGACCCAAAGGTCAGAGCCATTAACCCAATTAACAGGATCAAAGGTTCGACAAATAATCTGTAATAATTATGAAATTATACCAAACTAAACTAAAATTTGGTATAAATAAAACTTTGCATACCTTTTTCAAAAACTTAGATATCTACTTCTATCTACATCTGGAGTCTATTCTAACTAATCCTCCTTTGTACTTTAATTCTTATTTAATTCCACATATGCCACTTTAATGTTTGTCCTTTTCAAACTTGTACCTAAAATGCTGACAAAAAAAACATCGGTCAACATAAATGAATATGCCGGTATGTGGGGACAACCAACATTTTGCAAATATGGCTAACAATCTAAATATCACAATAAATGTAATTAACAAGCCAAATTACACTTTCAGTGTGACATTCTCCACCATTTTTTCCCTAACCCTAGCATACCCACCTTAGGGTTTCTCTTATGCCAATGACTTAAGGCCACCTTCTCAATCCCAAGCTTGGTGTCTGGGGTCACCTCTCATAGTGCCCATTAGTCATTCAATAAAGACCACCTTCTCAATCCCGAACTTGGTGTCTGGGGTCACCACTCATGGTGCCCATGGGTCTTCCCTCCTGGGCTTGACCTTTTTGCATCATCCATCAGGGTGGCATGTAGGTGCAAGAATACACACTTTTATTATTGTTGTGATAATCATAGTGACTTTATGATTTGCAAGTATGAACATCCAAACTGATAGGTTGCATTCAATGCAATGAATCATCCAGAAAACCTTTGAGAAAATAATGCGATTAACCATAATTAACCACATACCTATCAGGTTGACTTGAGTGCAGAAATAATCCAACTAAGTAAGAAATACAGTAAACAACCAAGCACACAAGATGATCCTAAAACATGCATCCAATTTTCCTATCATTGATCAGGCCATCAAGGTCTATTAAACCAAGCTCACTTCCTAGGGTTTCTAGTCCACTTTTAGGGTTTCCATTGCAATTAGGGTTTCACTTCATTTTTACTATTTTAACCGTAATTTTATACAATTACTCACAAACCCTAATTATCTCATCTACTCCTCATGAAAGATATTAAGGTTAACTTTTAACAACATATAACCCTAATTTCGGATTAAAGGCACAATTAAAAGTCAAAAAAGTCTATTAGGCCCCTTTTACATTAAAACTATAATTTTTATCCTTTTAATTCATGATACGATCTTTAGGCCCAATTATCATCTTTGGTTCCTTCCGGATTAACAACTCATAGTTCATTATGGTCTAATTCACATATGAACTCTTTTATCATTAATTCCACCTTTATCCATTAGAAAACCCTAATTACCATATTAAGTGTATTTATCCACAATTAGGAACTTTTATACTCAAAATAGCTTTGAACCATCATATCTCAGCCTTATTCATGAATTTGAACAATTAAAGTCATTAAGAGTCATAATTACTAACATTAGGGTTTCAAGGCCCATTAAAGCCTATTTATGCCCAAGGAATCCTAAATAAATTAAACTACACATAAATATCATCTTTTTATATCTAATGTGTACTTTTTATAATCAACAGGTTACTATCAAGTTTAATCAACCATAAAACCCCTCTTAATATATTAATCATCTCAAAATAGGGTTTCTTAATCATTAATACATTAAAGTTGATAAATTTCACTATTTTTCGAATTACAATATGAATTATCTTTTAAATCTATTTTTAATGGATTCCTCGCATTTTTTTGAGCAAAATTTATATTTTATATGCATTCATCCGAGCTACCAATAAAAAGATACGAATTTTGCAAGGACTACTTACTTGGACCAATGGCTTGCTGACACGCCAGCATACCCATGCAACGCGGTCAATTTGGAAATAAAATGGATTGACTATTATACCCCCATGCAGATCATTGATTCTTCAAAACCCGAAGGGGAAATTTCGTCCAACGTGGCCTGGTCATCTTCTTCCTTGCGGAACCCTCTGCTTCCGCTGCTGCAGGGTTCCAGTGCGACCGTGCCTCTCCTGCCCAGGCCCCGACGGCCACCAGGGATAGCCCCCTCACCTCCTACGAGTCTCCATTCCCCTGTAGATACCCTCAGCTCGTGAATAGAGTAGTGGGGTCATGCTTGCTGAGTCTGCACTTGCGGCCGGCTCACAGCCATCTTGTTACTGTTGCGTCTGGGCTAAGGCAAAGGGATGACCGTCGAGCTTCAATGTGGCAGTGTAGGAGCATCGTGCTTCCATCAAGACCACTCCATGTTCCCTTGTTTACTCCAGGGTGTCTCTACCCTCTCATGGTTAGGTTTTGTACGAAAAGAACAAGGACAAGAGAGAAGGATGCTTGGGATTCTCTTAAATTCGGGCCAAAGGCTCTACCCCTTATATAGGGGAGGGTATTCACGCCCTAAGATGACCATCCATGAGTTAATAAGTCCTTTTCCCAATAGGAACCCAAGTTCCTTCACTAGGAAGCAAACTTCTCTCTCCTAATTATCTTCTTAATAAACCATGCTCATTGGATATTTAGGAATTCAAAAATTCTCTTTCTTATTCTCTTTATGCTTGACTTTTAATCCATTGGCACAAATTTATATTTTATTTTAGTAGAAAATACCTCCTTTTTAACAATGCCACAAAATTCACTAATTATGCATCACATTATCCTCTTATTTTGTATTATTTGTATTTTCTCTTTCCTCTTCTTCATTGGGACTCCTTGGATCCCAAGAAATCTTAATATTTCGAAATTCCTTTTTAAGCATACTTATTATCCTTCTAGATGCATCTACATCCATTATTTCTCATTATCTTATTTATTTCTTATTAAAATATCTCTTTTCGAGTATTTCTCTTTATCTCTCTTTTTATTTTCCTTTTTGGAATTCCTTCTAATATTAGAAACCTTATGGATATGAAAATCCACCAAAGATGACTCAATCATACATCTTTCCACTTATTTTCCACATTTTATCATTATCTCCAATTTCTTTCTTAATAAAGAAATATTTAATTGATCTTTTCTTTTCTTATTGCATTATTTTTGGAACTTTGGACTCCTTGGAACCCAAGAGGCACGAAATCTACCTTTGGATAATATTCCCTTTCCTTCTAGAGGTTTCTACATCTTTCTTTTCATTATTTCTTTAATAATGGAGTTTCCTTTGTCTTTTCCTTGTTATTGGGCCCAATAGCCAATAAAGCCCACAAAATAACCAACAAGGCTATTGTAAACGAAATCCTTTTATTCAAAACAAATTATATCATTATTTGTTCAAATATCTTTAATATGAGAAATTACATTTCTCACCAAAAGAACCCAAAAATTGGGGTTGTAACATCCTTCCCCTTTTATAGGAATTTTTCCCCCAAAATTCCATCAGGCACACAAACAAACAAGATAAGCCTTTCTTATGTCCATCATGGCTCCCATGTGGCCTCACCCTTTCCATGGTTCTTCCCAAGAACCTTCATCATCTCATATTCTTTCATTCGAGTTCTCTCTCACCTTGGTATATCGTACCCTCATAGGTGACTCACGACATTTCAGCCTCTCATAAAGTTGAATAGGTTCAAGGCTCAGCACATGGCTTGGGTACCTCACATAGTGCTCTAAATCAGGCTCATGGAACACATTATACATCATGTTATCCTGAGGGGTAAAGCTAAACATAACCATCTCCACTAATCCATCTCAAATGGACCCATGCAGCCGGGACTCAGCTCTCTTAGCTATAACTTAGAGGGGTTAGATTTCACATCACATACACTCCCACAGTGAACTGCATGTTAGCCTACTTTGCATCAGCTCATGACTCATGTCACCCCTGGGCTCTCTTTCAGCCATTGCACGATCAAAGTGACTTCATCTACAGAGATTGTGGTCCTTTTCTAACCTTCACGAGATCCCTTCACCAACATCATCTTAATGAAGTGGTAACCGACACAACCTCCCTTACATAGCTCCTTTACATCCTAATACTGGCTATGGTGGTTATCATCACATCTCGCAGAGGACAAGAACTATCTCTATGTATCACCCTGAACAAGCACACATGCTCTTATCAGACCCTCTAGTCTGGATTATACTAATCATTAGTTAGGGGTGATAAATTGTACTAACATCGAGTTCTTCATGTACCTACTTCCACCGCATGGAAGTGAATCTTTAGGTTATACTCAAGAACTTTTGAACACACATCATGGTGTAGTTGAACCATCTCTTTCTCATATGTAGTTCAACATGATTCATCCCATGACAACATTCTTTCTTTCTCATGTCATTTAGGTAAGGTGATCTACCATAACCCATATTGCATCTAGAAATTCCTTGGTCTAGGGGAGACTTACCACAACAACCATAGTGATGAACTCCCATTTCCTCTCAGGGACTCTTTATCCTCTATACCAACTCATTGGGTTATTGGTGTTCGTCCTTCACCTCCTGGATTGCATGGCGACAAGCCACGTGCAACTTCATCTTAAGCATCCAAAGTACTACTGTCACTTACTATCTTAGTAGTACCACGATGTATGATGATCTTAAAATCATGATCTCCTATATGTCATGATTCCTCAAGATTGATTCCTCAGAAACCCTAAACCACTCTAGTCGGTTTTCATCACCTTCTTTTCCAAAGAAGTGCATTTGAGGTTCTACAACCGTCCTTTTATTGCATCAAGGCCTAGGCTGGCTAACCAAACAACTACTAACTTAAGGTGTCTAACCATCCTGACATGTCTAGTGTCAGTAATGGTGGCAGAAAAGTTGTTATGGAAAGGATGTAAGGCTTTCTTAGCTCACGTTGTGGATACCAAGGCAAAGGGTCCTAGCCTTGAGGAGGTGACAGTTGTCCGAGAGTTTGCAGATGTGTTTCTTGATGAGTTCCCCTGTGTTCCCCCACCTCGAGAGATTGATTTCGAGATCAATCTGGTTCCAGGAACACAACCAGTTGCACAAACACCATACATGATGGCTCCAGTAGAGATGGCAGAGCTCAAGAAGAAGTTACATGAGTTGTTGGAGAAAGGTTTCATCTGACTGAGCACATCGCCTTGGGGTGCTCCGGTACTATTTGTTAAGAAGAAGGACAGATCAATGCGGCTATGCATAGACTACCGGCAGTTGAACAAAGTCACGGTCAAGAATAAGTACCTGTTGCCGAGGATAGACGATCTATTTGATCAATTGTGTGGTACTACAGTGTTTTCAAAGATCGATCTACGGTCTGGATATCATCAGTTGAGGATTAAGGCAGATGACATACCAAAGTCAGCTTTTAGGATGAGGTATGGTCACTTCGAGTTTGTGGTTATGCTGTTTGGGCTAACCAATGCACCTTCTGCTTTCATGGATCTGATGAACAGGGTGTTCCGTTCATTTCTAGATCAGTTTGTTGTAGTCTTTATAGATGACATCTTGATCTACAGTCATGACAGTCAAAAGCATGAACAACATCTTCGACAAGCGTTGACTCTCCTTCGCCAGCATCAGTTGTATGCCAAGTTTAATGAGTGTGAGTTCTGGTTGAAAGAAGTAACTTTCTTGGGTCATGTGATATCTGCAGAAGGAGTCAAAGTGGACCCCAAGAAGGTGGGGTCAGTTTCAGAATGGGAGCAGCCGAAGATGCCGAATGAAGTTCGTAGTTTCCTGGGATTAGCAGGATACTACCAGAGGTTTATAAAGGACTTCAGTGTGATCGTGTTGCTGATGACAAGGTTGACTAGGAAAGATGTACCTTTTGTTTGGGATGATCGTTGCCAGCAAGCTTTCCACAGTTTGAAGGATAAGTTGTCTAGTGCTTCAGTGTTAGTACTGCCAGAGCCTGGGAAGGGCTATGTTGTTTTCTGTGATGCTTCCAAGAAGGGCTTAGGATGTGTGCTGATGTAAGAAGATCATGTGGTTTCTTTTGCTTCGCGACAACTTAAGAAACATGAGGAGAACTATCTGACTCATGATTTGGAGTTGGTAGCGGTGGTTCATGCGTTAAAGATTTTGAGACACTATCTTTATGGGGATTGTTATCTCTAGAATATGAAGTACATCTTCTCACAGAATGAGCTAAACATGCGGCAACATCGTTGGATGGAGCTAATCAATGATTATGACTGCACCATTGAGTATCACCCTGGTAAGGTAAACGTGGTAGCTAATGTGCTTAGCCAAAAGTCTTCTTCTCTTCTTATGAAGAAGGCACAGTTGGGTTCCTTGGTATGCCATAGACGGGATATGTTTTTCTCCTTGCGGCAGATGAATGTGCAGATGGAAGTTTCCTTGTTAGCAGGACTTTTGGCATAGATGCAAGTAAATCCCACGCTGAGACAACAAATCAAAGACACATAGCGAATGGATGATACAATGTAGTTTATCAGGTCAGAGCTCGGCAGTGAAAAGCGTGATGGGTTCCATGAGTCCGAGGATGGACTAGTTTGCTATCATGATAGGATGGTGGTCCCCGATGTTGATAATCTAAGGAAGCTAGTGCTCGAGGAAGCACATACATCGATGTATGCTATGCACCTAGGAGTCACCAAGATGTATCACAATCTGAAGGACCTGTATTGGTGGCCGGGCTTGAAGAGAGATGTAGCTGAGTTTGTGGCTAGGTGTGTGGTATTCCAGCAAGTCAAGGCTGAGCATCAGAAGCCGGTAGGTACGTTGCAACCCCTACCAATACTGCAGTGGAAATTGGATCATATAACCATGGATTTCGTGGTTGGTCTGCCAAGGACAACTAAGAATCATGATTCCATTTGGGTGATAGTGGACAGATTGATGAAGTCTACCCATTTCATATATATGAAGATGACGTATACAGCCGAGAAGCTCGCTCAGGTATATGTAGATGAGATAGTATGCTTACACGGCATACCAGAAATGATAGTTTCCGATAGAGGTACTCAGTTCACGGGTCGTTTCTAGGAACAATTGCACAAAGCGTTGGGAATGCAATTGAGGTTCAGCACCGCTTTCCAACCGCAGACAGATGGACTGTCTGAAAGGACTATTCAGACTTTGGAGGATCTTCTCTGGGCTTGTGTTTTGTAGTTCCTAGGTAGTTGGGATGTACATCTCAGTTTGATAGAGTTCGCCTACAACAATAGTTACCAGCGGAGCATTGACATGGCTCCTTATGAGGCCTTATATGGCAGGAAGTGCAGATCTCCTTTATGTTGGTATGAGTCTGGGGAGTATCAACTTTTGGGTCCTGAGTTAGTACAACAGACAACAGAAAAGATCAAAGTGATACAACAACAGTTGAAAGTGGTACAGGACAGGCAGAAGTCTTATGTAGACAATCGCCGACGACCTTTAGAGTTCCAAGTGGGAGACAAAGTGTATCTCAAGGTCTCTCCTTGGAAAGGCATGCTAAGGTTTGGCCAGAAAGGTAAGCTAGCACCCAGGTATATGGGGTCATACCCGGTCATAGAACGTATTGGCAAGGTAGCTTACAAGTTAGAGTTTCCTCTAGAGTTGCACAGGTTACATCCGGTGTTCCATGTCAACATGCTGAAGAAAAGTCATCCAGAAACAGGGACAGTGATACAACAAGTTGAGGTTGAGATTGATGAAGATTTGACCTACGAAGAAGGTCCAGTGATGATCCTTGACAAAAGAGTGAAGAAGCTGAAGAGGAAGGACCTGGTTCAGGTGAAGGTTCTTTGGCATCATCGTGGCATTCAGGAAGCCACGTGGGATCTTGAGGAAGAGATGAGGAGGAAGTATCCCACACTTTTCTCTTCGGATTTCAGGGATGAAATCCCTTTGTAGAGGTTTATGGCTAGTAAGGACCCTGACCCCCATTTTGGGCTTATCCTATTTGTTTTGCCTAACCCTGGTGTTTAGTTGCTTGCTAATCACCTTTAGTGGTGATTAGGGTTTGTTTGTGCTTTGTTGAGTGTAGGAGGTGCTACTTGCAAATAACCCAAGTCTAAGGTTGATGAGCAAGTTTGTCACCTTGAGAGGTGTTTCTCTCTCTCCTTGCTTCCTCTAGTATTGAGAGGAAGGGTTGGGCTCATTTCTTGGGTTGCTTTGGGCTTGAGTGAGCCTTGTTGGGCCTTGTTATGCCTTGCTTGAGCCTTGCTTTGCCTTGTTGACCTTGTGTCAGCCATGGTTGTCTCAGCCATGGGTGTGTCGCCCATGAGGTTGTATCGGGCAAGGAGTGGGTGTATCAGCCATGGACCACCTTTGACTCCTAGCTTCATTTGTGTCACCACTCTAGTGGACACTTGGTGCATGATGCTTGCATGTGGCAATTGCCTTGGACATGTGTATGGGGCAAGATGTGAGGGTGGTGTTGCCCATGGACAAGTGTCCCTAGGTGAGCAACACATTGCCTTGTTTTACCATGGTTTCTCCTCCATCCTCTTCTATATATGTGTTCCCTTTCTCTTGCTAAGGATCCCTTTAGTTCCTTAGTCATCCCCCTTCCTTGGTGCATGACACCTCTCCTTTGCAAGCTTAATGGTTGATCCTCCTCCTTCTCCTTGGGGTCTTCTTCTTCCTCTAGGTGGTCGAACCCTAGAGTGCCTTGTTCTTCTTCTTGTGATGGTGCTTGAGCTTGGAAGCTTGGTGCTAGGAGCTTGGAGCTTGCTTAAGGCGGGTTACATAACTTCTAACCCTAACCATACTACCTTCTTTTATGTTGCTAATTTTCATATGATCATGATCGGCCATGTATGTTGCTTGATATGTTTCTTGCTTAAGTTTGCACCCTTAGTCTTGTGGATATAGTGATCTTGTTGTTGTGGTTGATGTTTTGTACCCTTCTACCTAGTTGGCCGAACCATGGTTTAGGGTTTCCTTATTGAGCAACACTCTTTTCTCTCCTTGGTCCAGAGAAGTGAGTTTGAGCTCTAGTAATGTGGGAAATACCCCTCTCTCGATTAGGTTGAGAGGTGAGCTTATATTCTAGTTTCTTGAGCAACACCCTCCTCTCACCATGGATTAGAGAGGTGAGCTTTTTGAATAGACGGTGACCTATGTTGAGGTGGATCCTTGTGGTTTCCTGATTTGTGATAGAGGTCATGAAAAAACCCTCTCTCTTGGTTATTGAGAGGTGAGCCGGCCTTCTTGATCAATTAGGGTTTGGTGCCCTTGTGTTTGAGGTTGAAGATGATCTTGTGGGGTTGTGCCTTGCATGATATGACCTAGGAGTTGTGTTGTCTGATAGCCTTGTTTGGAGTTTTACCTTAGGTGACACACCTTGTTGAGATAGTTGGTTTGGTGCCCGTTATTCTTTGACCGATATAGAGTCTCAACCCTAGCTTGGGTGATAGAGTTGCTTTGGGCGACATGAGTTGTCTACCCTTGTGGCATGATATGTTCTTGAGGTAGAATCCTTGGTAGTTATGCTTGTTTGGGCAATACACCCTTGATGAGATGTTGCCCGATACCCTCATTAGGGTTAAGTCTTGGATGATACACCATGCACAGAGGATGCTCGTTACACCCCCTTGTCTTGAGATGATCTTGGTCGTTATGTGATGTTAGCTTAGTGCCCGACATGCTAACCCTTGTTGCTGGCCGTTATGATGCTTCATGGCCATGCACGACACCATTCATGGGCGTCATGGGTACCCTGGCCGATAGGGTTAACCCTTGAATGATGTTGAGATGGTTGCACGATATGGGCGTCTTGTGTGACACCCCTTTGGTCGATATGGCTCATGATGAAGGTTAGCCGATAGTGAAACCTAACCCTAACCCTAGCTTGGGGCACGTTAGGCCCTTGGTCGATAGTCAGGGTAGTGCTGCACGTTATACCTGGGTGGTGGCTGTCTGACACCTTGAGTGCTAATGGAACCTTGATGCATGTTAGAGTATGTGCAGTGCTTGGCCGATAGGCCTCTAGTGAGGGGTGTTACCCTGCCCGACACCACCTGTAGTGAGGGTAGTAGGCTTTCAACCTAGTAGTCCTTCATCGTGAGATCGCATCCTTGTTGATAATGAACAATCGAAGTTAGTTTGCAAACATATGCTATGTTGAGTGTTTAAAGATGATGCCAAGATGCTTGCTCCTATTTAAAAGGTAAAAAGCATGGATTGATGCCCATGATTTGATAGAAATAATATAATTGAAACAGTATATGCTTCATACGATTGTGATCATGACATGTGCATCTGCAAACCCTAATGACAAGATAAACATAAGAGCTATGTCTGGTGATTTTAAGTTATCTATTTTGATGTGCATACTAACCATGCAGGTATATCAGATGAATTCATAGCCAGGTGAGAGCTATGAGGTATATGTGTTTGAATAACACTGCATTGTGATGATCACTCTTGTTAATGAGATAACATGCATCACCAATATGATATGATAGGTCTAAGGACCTGATAAAGACTAAGTGCCTAGCTGAGGTGTTATCCTCTGATGATGAGATCAGGGATTATTATCCCTAGTAATGATGTGTGATGATGAGAATGCCTTAAGAGGCAGTGGTTTCCTGTGATATGGGATTGAGATCTTGGGATAATGTGATGGTGGTAGTAATAATGTAACTTAATGTTATGTATGTGCTACAACCTGGCTGCCTCAATAATCCACTTAAAATATACTAACTAATTACAGTGGAACATATTATGTAGTTTGCCCTGGCCATAGATCCATCATCGTCAGTAGTTGGTGATGGTGAAACAGGTACTCCTGTAGGTTAACCTAGAAGCGCATATTATTGAATACGTGTGGTTTCTTCTCGCCGAAAATGAGGAGGTTTGAGTGCAACTTCAGTTGTAGACTCCAGAGTGCGGTTTCAGGCCCGTAGCTCAAAATGTTGGGACATGGTGAACAGGCCCATGACTCAGGATGTGTGATGAGAGAGCATGAATGTGTTCATGGCTCAGAGCACGGTGATCATGCATGTGGCTCAGTTTCACTAGAACTGATACTTGTAGCAAGGTGGCTAGGTAGAGGGTAGCTTGACCCTGTGGTTGAGGCCACTTAAGCGTGAGACTGCGGTCTTGCTTATTTTGCACTTGTGCACAGACCACGAGGTGGGGAGGTCGTGAAGTCCAACTCTTCCATCGACCTTTTATGGCACCAGCTTGGGTTTCACAACTGAAGGTTGGATTTAAGCGGTACAGCTCACTTCCTTAGGGCATAATAATGTGTAATTCAGCTGAATAGTATTTATTGCTTAAGGAAAAATACAAAACATTGTTTGAGGCCTTCTTTATATAGATGATCTAGTTGAACTATGCAGTTGTGCGTACGATCCTTATATCTTGTGGTAAGTTCTTATAAATCTTATCTTGTCAATCATGTTCCATAAAGAAATACTTGGTTATATGCCTCCTGGATATCTTGGTAAGCTTGATGGTAATAACAATCTTGCTCAATATGCTGCTCTTATTATACGCTTTATCAGTTATCTACTGTTGTTGCTTTAACCTTTCTGAGGTTTTATAGTTTCGGCGGGGAGTTATGTTTCTCGCTGGGACTGTGTGTCTCACCTCGTTGGTTTACAACCTTTTTACGTGTTCGCGCTAGATGTGGTGGTGGTCATGAGGTTGCGGCCAAGCAGCAAGAAGAGCAGTAGAAGGCAAGAGATGGATACGCTGCTGTTTTGGTTGTTTTTTAGTAGAGTCATAGAGTCATCCTTGTACTCTCAGGTCCTCGAAGATGTTTTGACGTTGTTTTTCAATGTGTAGCTGATGAAGCTTTGTATATCATGCTGCTGGCCGGATGTGGGTCGTTGTGTATGTATGAATAGGTGATGAACTCATGTGTTGACAGGACAGCTAATCTTATAAGCTGTGGACATGTATCAAGACTTGTAAATGTTTATATAACCTGTCTTCTTGCAGGATGAGGATCTGGATGTAATAGTTTCTTGGTTTATCTTCTTTCCGAAATCAGTTTTAATTAACCTGTGTTTTTGGTAATAGGTGGTTTATGGTGTTTTTCGCACATTTTCGTGTGGCATCTTGTTATCTGTGTGATAGTGGGATGTGTCACCACAAGCTTGGTATCAGAGCCCTAGGTTTGCTGAGTCTACAGGGATGTAGGACTAGGTTGTGTATGTTCTTGTGAGTTTTCCAGATTTCCTTACAATAATCTTCTGCCCTCAGTGGAAGAAAAAGCCAAAATGTCTGGAAACCATGAAGAACATGCTGTCGAGAGCAGTGAGGCTGCATCAGTTGATGGAGCTAGAGGGCAGGCACATGAAGATCGGGTGCCTGAGGTTCCCCAACTTGACCCAGCCATTCTCTAAAACCCTTCCTACCAACATCTTATGGGGAAGATGATGGCTATGATGAATCTCATGGTAGAGAGATTGCCAGTGCCTCTACCGAGAGCATAGGCTCCCCATGGTGAAACATCGGGTATTGGGAAAACCTTTGAGCGGCTTTGCCGAGTTGGAGCTTCAGATTATGCTGGGATGGCTGATCCAGCGGATGCAGATCTGTGGCTGAGAGGTCTTGAGAAGGCTTTCTGGATCCTCGACATCCCTGAAGTAGACAAAGTCAAGCACGCTGTTTACCTTTTGACGGGTAGTGATGGCCACTGGTGGGCCATCGAGGAGGAAAAGCAACCCGGTGAGGTGATTGGTTGGGAGGTTTTCCGACAAGAGTTCGTCAACAGATACTTTTCGAAGACGTATCTGGACGAGAAGATCAACCAGTTTGAGCGTCTACGCCAAGGAACGATGAGCATCACTGAGTATGAAGCCAAGTTCATGGACCTGTTAAGGTTTTGTCCTCACATGGCAGCAACAGATGATGAGCGGATCAAATATTTTGAGAAAGGCCTGAGTGCTGAGCTGACAACACCTACTGCTACGTTGGAGAACTGAGAGCGGTTTGCCATATTTGTGGAGTCTGTCCGAAGGATTGAACGGTCAGTCAGGGAGAAGAGAGAGTCCATGTCTAATAAGAGGCATGCTCAGTTCCAGAGACAGAGGTTCGATGGCTTCAAGAAGCCAAGGTTTTCAACACCTTCTGGGTTAAGAGGTTCCAATGCACCATCACAGTGGTCTCTGAGTAAGGGAAGAGGATATGGTTCTTCACCATCAAAGGCACATAGTACAGCTTCTGTAGCAGTGACAAGGCCATCTAGGCCACAACAGCGAGACCAGTCATGCCATCTTTGTGGTCAGATCAGCATTAGAGGTCAAACTGCCCAAGGAAAGATGTTGAAGTGACACAACAACCGAGGCAGAATTAGCAAGGGTCAGATAGACAGCAACCCAGTAGTAGTAGAGGGTGAGGACGTGGTCAAGCATCACAAGCGGGATCGTCTGCTCAAGGAAGTAGAGGACGTGGATAGCAAGCAACGGCTCGATTCTTCACTATGAGTCAGCCAGAGGTGATAGTCAACCCGCGAGTGGTGGCAGGTAAGATGGAGTTATTTCATTATGATTTGTCTTCTTCTTGCTTTATATCTGTTCTGGTTGACCCGGGTGCTACGCACTCTTTTATCGCCCATAGTATGCTTGAAAACTGTCTTTTACCTATAAGATGTAAGAAAGATAGCTTGTTGTTAGAAACCCATCTTGATGGTTTGTCGATGCTTCGGGAAGTGTGTCCATTCTGTGTTCTCTCTTTTTCGGGACACAAGATACAAGTGGATCTTATACCACTTGATATGCATGGATTCGATGTGATCCTTGGAATGGATACCTTAGAGAAGTATAAGGTTGTTTTGGACTGTGGTTCCAAGCAAGCAGTATTTGATGACGGTAGGAAAAAGTGGATCTTCCAAGGAGATAGGAAGATTCTCCCGATGTGTCTAGTGTCAGAAATGGTGGTAGAAAAGTTGTTATGACAAGGATGTAAGGCGTTCTTAGCTCATGTTGTGGATACCAAGGTGAAGGGTCCTAGCCTTGAGGAGGTGACGGTTGTCCGAGAGTTTGCAGATGTGTTTCCTGATGAGTTCCCCGGTGTTCCCCCACCTTGAGAGATTGATTTTGAGATCAATCTGGTTCCAGGAATACAACCAGTTGCACAGACACCATACAGGATGGCTCCAGTAGAGATGGCAGAGCTCAAGAAGTAGTTACAGGATTTGTTGGAAAAAGGTTTCATCCGACTGAGCACATCGCCTTGGGGTGCTCCAGTACTGTTTGTTAAGAAGAAGGATGGATCGATGTGGATATGCATAGACTACCGACAGTTGAACAAAGTCATGATCAAGATCAAGTACCCGTTGTCGAGGATAGACGATTTGTTTGACCAATTGTGTGGTGCTACAGTGTTTTCAAAGATCGATCTACGGTCTGGATATCATCAGTTGAGGATTAAGGTGGATGAAATACCAAAGTCAGCATTTAAGACGAGGTATGGTCACTTTGAGTTTGTGGTTATGCCGTTTGGGCTAACCAATGTGCCTGCTGCTTTCATGGATCTGATGAACATGGTGTTCCGTTCATTTCTAGATCAGTTTGTTGTAGTCTTTATAGATGACATCTTGATCTACAGTCCAGACAAGTAAAATGATGAACAACATCTTCGACAAGCGTTGACTCTCCTTCGCCAGCATCAGTTGTATGCCAAGTTTAGTGAGTGTGAGTTCTGGTTGAAAGAAGTAACTTTCTTGGGTCATGTGATATCTATAGAAGGAGTCAAAGTGGACCCCAAGAAGGTGGGGTCAGTTGCAGAATGGGAGCAGACAAAGACGCCGACTAAAGTTCATAGTTTCTTGGGATTAGCAGGATACTACCGGAGGTTTATAAAGGACTTCAGTGGGATCGTGTTGCCGATGACAAGGTTGACTAGGAAGGATGTACCTTTTGTTTGGGATGATCGTTTCCAACAAGCTTTCCACAGTTTGAAGGAGAAGTTGTCTAGTGCTTCAATGTTAGTACTGCCAGAGCCTGGGAAGGGCTATGTTGTTTTCTATGATGCTTCCAAGAAGGGCTTAGGATGCATGCTGATGTAGGAAGACCATCTGGTTTCTTTTGCTTTGCGACAAATTAAGAAACATGAGGTGAACTATTTGAATCATGATTTGGAGTTGGAAGTAGTGGTTCATGCGTTAAAGATTTTGAGACACTATCTTTATGGGGAAGTGTGTCAAATCTTTACAGATCATAAGAATCTAAAGTACATCTTCTCACAGAATGAGCTGAACATGCGACATCGACGTTGGATGGAGCTAATCAATGATTATGACTGCACCATTGAGTATCACCCTGGTAAGGCGAACGTGGTAGCTGACCTGCTTAGCTGAAAGTCTTATTGTCTTCCTATGAAGAAGGCACAGTTGGGTTCCTTGGTATGACATAGATGGGATATGTTTGTCTCCTTGCGGCAGATGAATGTGCATATGGAATTTTCCTTGTTAGCAGGACTTTTGGCACAGATGCAAGTAAATCCCACGTTGAGACAACAAATCAAAGATACATAGTGAACAGATGATACAGTGCAGTTGATCAGATCAGAGCTTGGCAGTGAAAAGTGTGATGGGTTCCATGAGTCTGAGGATGGACTAGTTTGTTATCATGATAGGATGGTGGTCCCCGATGTTTATAATCTAAGGAAGCTAGTGCTGGAGGAAGCACACACATCGATGTATGCTATGCATCCAGGAGTCACCAAGATGTATCACAATTTGAAGGACCTATATTGGTGGCCTGGCTTGAAGAGAGATGTAGCTGAGTTTGTGGCTAGGTGTGAGGTATGCCAGCAAGTCAAGGCTGAGCATCAGAAGCCAGCAGGTACGTTGCAACCCCCGCCAATACCGCAGTGGAAATGGGATCATATAACCATGGATTTCGTAGTTGGTCTGCAAAGGACAGCTAAGAATCATGATTCCATTTGGGTGATAGTGGACAGATTGACGAAGTCTGCCCATTTCATACCTGTGAAGACGATGTATACAACTGAGAAGCTCGCTCAGGTATATGTAGATGAGATAGTACGCTTGCACGGCGTACCAGCAACGATAGTTTCCGACATAGGTCCTCAGTTCACGAGTCGTTTCTGGGAACAATTGCACAAAGCGTTGGGAACGCAGTTGAGGTTCAGCACCGCTTTCCACCCACATACAGATGGACAGTCTGAAAGGACTATTCATACTTTGGAGGATCTTCTCCGGGCTTGTGATTTGCAGTTCCTAGGTAGTTGGGACGTACATCTCAGTTTGATAGAGTTTTCCTACAATAATAGTTACCAGTGGAGCATTTACATGGCTCCTTATGAGGCCTTATATGGAAGGAAGTGTAGATCTCCTTTATGTTGGTATGAGACTGAGGAGTATCAGCTTTTGGGTCATGGGTTAGTACAATAGACAACAGAAAAGATCAAAGTGATACAACAATAGTTGAAAGTGGCACAGGATAGGCAGAAGTCTTATGCAGACAATCGCCGACGACCTTTAGAGTTCCAAGTGGGAGACAAAGTGTATCTCAAGGTCTCGCCTTGGAAAGGCGTGCTAAGGTTTGGCCAGAAAGGTAAGCTAGCACCCAGGTAAATGGGGCCATACCTGGTCATAGCACGTATTGGCAAGGTAGCTTACAAGTTAGAGTTGCCACCAGAGTTGCACAGGTTACATCCGGTGTTCCATGTCAGCATGCTGAAGAAAAGTCATCCAGATACATGGATAGTGATATAGCCAGTTGAGCTTGATGAAGATGTGACCTACGAAGAAGGTCCAGTGATGATCCTTGACAAAAGAGTAATGAAGCTGAAGAGGAAGGACCTAGTTCTGGTGAAGGTTCTTTGGCATCATCGTGGCATTGAGGAAGCCACGTGGGAGCTTGAGGAAGAGATGAGGAGGAAGTATCCCTCACTTTTCTCTTCGGATTTTGGGGACGAAATCCCTTTGTAGAGGTTTATGGCTTGTAAGGACCCTGACCCCCATTTTGGGCTTATCCTGTTTGTTTTGCCTAACCCTGGTGTTTAGTTGCTTGCTAATCACCTTTAGTGGTGATTAGGGTTTGTTTGCGCTTTTTTGAGTGTAGGAGGTGCTACTTGCAAATAACCCAAGTCTAGGGTTGATGAGTAAGTTTGTCACCTTGAGAGGTGTTTCTCTCTCTCCTTGCTTCCTCTAGTGTTGAGAGGAAGGGTTGGGCTCATTGCTTGGGTTGCTTTGGGCTTGGGTGAGCCTTGTTGGGCCTTGTTATGCCTTGCTTGATCCTTGCTTTGCCTTGTTGACCTTGTGTCGCCCATGGGTGTGTCGCCCATGAGGATGTATCGGGCAAGGAGTGGGTGTATCGACCATGGGCCACCTTTGATTCCTAGCTTCATTTGTGTCAGCACTCTAGTGGACATTTGGTGCATGATGCTTGCATGTGGCAATTGCCTTGGACATGTGTATGGGGCAAGATGTGAGGGTGGCGTTGCCCATGGACAAGTGTCCCTAGGTGGGTGACACATTGCCTTGTTTTACCTTGGTTTCTCCTCCATCCTCTTCTATATATGTATTCCCTTTCTCTTGCTAAGGATCCCTTTAGTTCCTTAGTCTTCCCCCTTCCTTGGTGCACGACAGCTCTCCTTTGCAAGCTTAGTGGTTAATGCTCCTCCTTCTCCTTGGGGTCTTCTTCTTCCTCTAGTGGTGGCCGAATCCTAGAGTGCCTTTTTCTTCTTCTTGTGGTGGTGCTTGAGCTTGGAAGCTTGGTGCTAGGAGCTTAGACCTTGCTTAAGGTGGGTTACATAACTTCTAACCCTAACCATACTACCTTCTTTTATGTTGCACGTTTTCATATGATCATGATCGGCCATGTATGTTTCTAGATATGTTTCTTGCTTAAGTTTGCACCCTTAGTCTTGGGGATATAGTGATCTTGTTGTTGTGTTTGATGTTTTGTACCCTTGTACCTAGTTGGCTGAACCATGGTTTAGGGTTTCCTTGTTGAGCAACACTCTTTTCTCTCCTTGGTCCAAAGAAGTGAGTTTGAGCTCTAGTAATGTGGGAAATACCCCTCTCTCGATTAGGTTGATAGGTGAGCTTATATTCTAGTTGCTTGAGGAACACCCTCCTCTCAACATGGATTAGAGAGGTGAGCTTTTTGGATAGATGGTGACCTATGTTGAGGTGGATCCTTGTAGTTGCCCGATTTGTGATAGAGGTTGTGCAAAACCCCTCTCTCTTAGTTGTTGAGAGGTGAGCCGACCTTCTTGATCAATTAGGGTTTGGTGCCCCTATGTTTGAAGTTGAAGATAATCTTGTGGGGTTGTGCCTTTCACGATATGACCTCGGAGTTGTGCTGCCCGATAGCCTTGTTTGGAGTTGTACCTTGGGCGACACACCTTGTTGAGATAGTTGGCTTGGTGCCCGTTATGCTTTGACTGATATAGAGTCTCGACCCTAGCTTGGGTGATAGAGTTGCTTTGGGCGACATGAGTTGTCTACCCTTGTGGCATGATATGTTCTTGAGGTGGAATCCTTGGTAGTTATGCTTGTTTGGGAAATACACCCTTGATGAGATGTTGCCTGATACCCTCATTAGGGTTAAGTCTTGGACGATACACCATGTACAGAGGATGCCCGTTACACCCCCTTGTCTTGAGATGATCTTGGTCATTATGTGATGTTAGCTTAGTGCCCGACATGCTAACCCTTGTTGCTGGCCGTTATGATACTTCATGGCCATGAACGACACCATTCTTGGGAATCATGGGTACCCTGGCCGATAGGGTTAACCCTTGGATGATGTTGAGATGGTTGCACGATAGGGGCATCTTGGGCGACACCCCTTTGGTTGATATGGCTCATGATGAAGGTTAGTCGATAATGAAACCTAACCCTAACCCTAGCTTGGGGCACGTTAGACCCTTGGCCGATAGTCAGGGAAGTGTTGCATGTTATACATGGGTGGTAGCATCCTGACACCTTGAGTGCTAATGGAACCTTGATGCATGTTAGAGGATGTGTAGTGCTTGGCCGATAGGCCTCTAGTGAGGGGCGTTACCTTGCCCGACACCACATGTAGTGAGGGCAGCAGGCTTTCGACCTAGTAATCCTTCATCGTGAGATCACATCCTTGTTGATAATGAACAATAGAAGTTAGTTTTCAAACATATGCGATGTTGAGTGTTTAAAGATGATGCCAAGATGCTTGCTCCTGTTTAAAAGATAAAAAGCATGGATGGATGCCCATGATTTGATAGCAATAATATAATTGAAATAGTTTATGCTTCATACGATTGTGATCATGACATGTACATCTGCAAACCTTAATGACAAGATAAACATAAGAGCTATGTCTGGTGATTTTAAGTTATCTCTTTTGATGTGCATACTAACCATGCAGGTATATCAAATGAATTCATAGCCAGGTAAGAGCTATGAGGTATATGTGTTTGAATAACACTGCATTGTGATGATCACTCTTGTTGATGAGATAACATGCATCACCAGTATGATGTGATAGGTCTGAGGACCTGATAAAGGCTAAGTGCCTAGCTGAGGTGTTATCCTCTGATGATGAGATCAGGGATTGTTATCCCTAGTAATGATGTAAGATGATGAGAATGACTTAAGAGGCAGTGGTTTCCTGTGATATGGGATTGAGATCCCGGTATAATGTGATGGTGGTAGTAATAATGTAACTTAATGTTATGTATGTGCTACAACTTGGCTGCCTCAACAATCCACTTAAAATATACTAACTAATTACAATGGAACATATTATGTAGTTTGCCCTGGCCACAGATCCATCATCATCAGTAGTTGGTGATGGTGAAACAGGTTCTCCTATGGGTTAACCTGGAAGTGCATATTATTGAATATGTGTGGTTTCTCCTATCCAAAAATGAGGAGGTTTGAGTGCAACTTCAGTTGTAGACTCCAGAGCGCGGTTTCAGGCCCGTAGCTCAAAATGTTGGGACATGGTGAACAGTCCCATGACTCAGGATGTGTGATAATAGAGCATGAATGTGTTCATGGCTCAGAGCACGGTGATCATGCCTGTGGCTCAGTTTCACTGGCATCGATACTTGTACCAAGGTGGGCTAGGTAGAGGGTAGCATGACCCTGTGGCTGAGTCCACTTAAGGATGAGACTGCGGTCCTACTTATTTTGCACTCGTGCACTGACCACGAGGTGGGGAGGTCGTGAAGTCCGACTCTTCCATCGACCTTTTATGGCACCGGCTTGGGTTTCACAACCGAAGGTTGGATTTGAGCTGTACAACTCACTTCCTCAGGGCATAATAATATGTAATTCAGCTGAATAGTATTTATTGCTTAAGGAAAAATACGGAACATTGTTTGAGGCCTTATTTATATAGCTGATCTAGTTGAACTCTGCAGTTGTGCGTATGATCCTTATATCTTGTGGTAAGTTCTTATAAAGCTTATCTTGTCAATCATGTTCCATAAAGAAATACTTAGTTATATGCCTCCCATATATCTTGGTAAGCTTGATGGTAATAACAATCTTGCTCAATATGTTGCTCTTGTTATACGCTTTATCAATTTTCTGCTGTTGTTGCTTTAACCTTTCTGAGGTTTTATGGTTTCGGTGGGGAGTTATGTTTCTCGCTGGGACTGTGTGTCTCACCCCGTTGGTTTACAACCTTTTTAGGTGATCGCGCTAGACGTGGTGGTGGTCATGAGGTTGCGGCCGAGCATCAAGAAGAGCAGTAGAAGGCAAGAGATAGATATGCTGCTATTTTGGTTGTTTTATAGTAGAGTCCTAGAGTCATCCCTGTACTCTCAGGTCCTCGGAGATGTTTTGATGTTGTTTTTCGATGTGTAGCTGATGAAGCTTTGTATATCCTGCTGCTGGCCGGATGTGGCCCGTTGTGTATGTATGAATAGGTGATGAACTCATGTGTTGATAGGACAGCTGATCTTATAAGTTGTGGACACGTATCAAGACTTGTAAATGTTTATATAACCTGTCTTCTTGTAGGATGAGGATCTGTATGTAATAGTTTCTTGGTTTATCTACTTTTTGAAATCAGTTTTAATTAACCCGTGTTTTTGGTAATAGGTGGTTTATGGTGTTTTCTGCACATTTTCGCATGGCATCTCATTGTCTGTGTGATAACGGGATGTGTCACCACAAGATGTATCTCAACCAGAGCATCCATTACTACCTCACATCCTTAGGTGTTAGGTAATGTTGAAGACACACACCTCCATGTATTCCACTTATCATCTTATCTCGGACTCAACAAGAAAACTTAGAGCTCATCTTCTTGGTTATCAAACTCAACCTTGTATGACTCGCAAATTCCTCATAGCTCATGATACAAGCATCCTCATAAGATGATTACCTTAGTTCTCTTGATGTTTGTAAACCATCCACATATTGTTTACTCTACAAGGGTATGTTATTATCTTTGTCCTCATACCTCATAGCAACATTCCAACTCCCATCATCTTTATCCTTGGTGTATGGCATGCGTACTGTCCTATCTCTCACTCTCATAACATGAGGAAATAAGCATTTGGCGGCCGTCCAAACACAAAGTTCTTCCTATTCCAAGAGTAGAGATGGAACATCCCACATTGCCAGTACACCTTCAAATCTAAGTTGAAATGTGCAACATACATCTCTACATCGTGATCATTTTGATATCAAGGTTACTTCCATGGAAAACTGGTCTCGAACCTACTTGTGTCACCACACAATCCTTGGTCATCTCCTCTAGGTATATAGGGTGCCGACACTTTTGGGGTCATCCTTCTTCCCTTATGCATCTAGAGAGTGCCCTCCTCATCTACCCTTTGGGTCCCATGAGTTCATGAAGGTGATCAATCTCCTAACCCATGGCCCTCAGACAATGATAGATGTTACCTCCCGACCCTATGGTCATGTGTACTAGGGAATCAGGAAACTCCTACTTCCATCGGTCATATCCCTACCTGACCCTAGAATAGACTTAGGATTCTAACATAGTACATTTCCAACTTAGAACCTTACCCAAGCCTTCATCGTCTCTCTCTGCATTCCTGGGGTGACCTTCATCCTTTCATAGGGGTCGTGGTGACCTGCCTACCTTGGTCAGGCCTCATAGTGGTTACCTCCATGGTAACACATCCACATGCACTTATAGATGGTTATCTCTAGGTCTACAGGTTCATTCACATACTATGTAATTTTCACTTAGCTTCTCAAGATCGTACAAGACCTCTTTATGTTACCTCAAAACCAACAAAAATGGGTATACACCCTACAAAAAGGGTCCCTCTCCCAGGATGGGAGGAAACTATCTCTTGATAGCAACAAAGGTCACAAATGTCCTTATGTCTAGGGTTTACATCCACCTGAGCATGCTTAACCCTAGCATGCTACTAAGGAACAAGCAGACCACCTACTAAATCATGTTAGGTCATACTTGTTCTCATTCCTCAACATTGGATCAAGATCATACCTTCCCATGTCACCAACTTAGCTGTGAGGGGTTCATCAAACATACCTTAGACTTAAGGGGTTTCCCTTTCCTCTCAACATGAGGAGTGCCATGCTCAAATCTATAGAAACTCAAATCTCATCATCAGTATCAAGTACACCACTTCCCCTCTTAGGTCTAAGAACCCTAGGTTCACTTTTTGGATGTCCCACTGCATGCTCAACCTTTTAACCACGAACCAAGCATGTACAAGGTATGACATGCACTTCTCATGATCCTTCTATTTGAACAACACTTCAGAGTGGAGTCCTCCTCAAGGACAACCAACTAGGTATATGGCCTCACAACTTGTTACTAAACCTTTTCAGGGTCTAAGGAACTCTTTTTCCCATCTCATAAGGTAAACACCTATACCATAGGAACATAGGTACCAGAAGCCTCATCCTTTTTCTAGGGTTTGGTTCCTCTAAAGGCAACCAAGATATGATCAGCCTCCAGGGATCAAGCATGAGGCAACCGATATCATCCACTTAGGTCGCATCATACTCAACTCCCCATTGTTCCTCATATCTCAGAGTCTAAGCTTCCAACCTTCTTGCTTGGGTCCTGCTCTCTCTCTCTAGAGCTAACCCTACAAATAGCCTTACCACTAGAGGTCCTCTCTCTAAGGTGGATCAAGCTTACAAGCGTACACCTACCTAGGTGAAACCTATGTTCAAACTTATGTTTGCTCAAGATTATCCATAGCCCTTTATGCTTATCTCATAGGCTATCCAACATACTCTCCTGGCCAGGGTTTCAACCTACTGCCCGCACTACTGACGTACTCTAGGTGCATGTTATTCCCTACTCGCATAAGCCCATAGGGTTTCTATAGGTTCTTCACTAACCTCATCATTGAAGGAGCTA
Source organism: Alisma plantago-aquatica (assembly GCA_963693085.1). NCBI lineage: Eukaryota > Viridiplantae > Streptophyta > Magnoliopsida > Alismatales > Alismataceae > Alisma > Alisma plantago-aquatica. Next base: position 888,645,301 of record OY856414.1, on the reverse strand, counting down.
TCCTTCACTCTAACATGCACGACCCTTTCTCGGGTTGGGTCGTCAAAGGTACTAGGTCATCCAACCTCACATGGCTCATATCTTCATAGGCATCTAAAAGCATGTCCACCCACACACCTGGTCTATCATGACATCTAACTCATCGTGTCATCTCTCTCTCTAACCACCACTTAGGGTTAGGGTTAGCATCATCCTCAAAGGATGTGCCAGGTCTCTACTTATAATGAAGGTCTCTACTACTAAGACTAACTTCCTCTACTCATCCTTCTAACAAGAAGGTCTAGCCTCGGGTCTCTCCTGAGGGCATGACAACATATGTCATACGACCTAAGCATGTATCTATTCTTTAGTTTATGCTTAAACTATTAAGCTTATGTCCATGACATCTTATTTACATGCTTTTCATTAATTTGGTGGAGAATTCCTTAAACCTTATCAACCTTACCCATACCTCAAGAGAGTGAGGAAGAGAGAGAAAACCCTAATCCTTAAAATCCTTAACAACATTAGAGTTGAGAAGGGATGAACAAGATGAGAGAGTCCTAAAGGTATCTTATTTCGAGTCAGATCCTAAGACATCATCTAGGCAGTCACACAAACCTGGGAGTCCTAGTATTCTGACTAGCGGTGTGGAGGAAAATCTTTCCATCCCCCGGGCGTGTTCCTTTTCTATACACCTCTGTCTTTCGAAAAATCCTCTAATAACTCCCTTGGGTTCTACAGAGTTTGTAACATTTAATAATTATTAAAGATTAAATGAGGAACCTATGCTCTGATACCAAATGTAACGACCCTACCTCCCGATAACCCCCAATTAAGGGAGACCCAAAGGTCAGAGCCGTTAACCCAATTAACAGGATCAAATGTTCCACAAATAATCAATAATAATTATGAAATTCTACCAACTAAACTGAAATTTGGTATAAAATAAAACTTTGCATACCTTTTTCAAAAACTTGGATATCTACTTCTATCCACATCTGGAGTCTATTCTAACTAATCCTCCTCTATACTTTAATTCTTATTTAATTCCACATATGTTGTAATGACCCCGCCTCCCAGTAACCCCCAATTAAGGAAGACCAAGAGGTCAGAGCCGTTATCCCAATTTCCGGATCAAAGGTTTGAAAAATAATCGATAATAATTATCAAATTCTACTAAACTAAACTAAAAGGCTGTAATAAAATTTGCTTTTCATACCTTTTTCAAAAAGCTTGGATATCTACTTTTATCTGCATCTGGAGTCTATTCTAACTAATCCTCCTTTGCTCTTTAATTTAATTCCACATATGCCACTTTACTGTTTGTTCTTTTCACTTGTACCTAAAATGTCGACAAACCAAACATCGGTCAGAATAAATGAATTATGTTGGTATATGGGGGAAACAATAATCGTGCAATTAACTGTGACAACATATTGCAGTCAAATATGATTTAACAAACAACTTTACATTTTCAACATAACTGCTCAATCCTTACATACCCTAACCTCTGCGCTCCCTGCAGTGGACCTGGATGCTACCTTCCTCATGGTAGATCCCCATTAAACCCCACATGATCCTACCTAATAGGTAGATCGATATCTAGGGTTGAGTCGCATGGCACTACCCATAGGTAGCACAATCCCTAACTCATGGTGTGCTAAAGAGTCACATGGCACTACCCATAGGTAGCCCAATCCCTAACTCTTAATAACCTGAAGGTCCCACTTAACAAGTAGACCCTTTACCAGGTTACCCTTTTCATCATTAGCAAAGCCACAGGGGAGGACCAGGATCTGAGCCAATCATGTACACATACTTATGGTGATAGTCATAGTCACTTTATAGTTGCATGAAATAAAAGTCATCCAAACAGTTATTTTCAGGAAACTGATAAAACAACTGAGAATCACCGTGAAACTAAAGCGATTATCCATAAGCGTAACCACATACCTATCAGGCTGATTTGAGATAGAATAATCCAATCAATCAAGAATTCCAAATAGGCAAGCAAGCACATTATGAAATCCTAAAATATGCATACAATTTCCTATTATTAATCATACCATCAAGATCTATTAACTTAGCTCGCTTCCTAGGGTTTCTAATCCACTTTTAGGGTTTCTATTGCAATTAGGGTTTTACTTCATTCTTACTATTTTAAACCTTAATTTTATACAATTACTCACAAACCCTAATGATCTCATCTATTCATCATGAAAGATACTAAGGTTATCTTTTAACAACATATAACCATGATATCAGAAAAAGCATAATTAACCATCAATTAAGTCCATTCAGCCTCTTTTACATTAAAGCTACCATTTTTATCCGTTTAATCCATGACAAGATCATTATGCTCATTTATCATCAATTCATAGTTCATTATGGTCAAATTCACATATGAACTCTATTTGTCATTAATTTTACCTTTATCCATCAGAAAACCCTAATTACTACATTAAGGGTATTTATCCACAATTAGGAACATTTATACTTGAAATAGCTTGGAATTATCATATCCCAACTTTATTCACAATTTTGAATAATTAAAACCATTATGAGTCACTTTTACTAATATTAGGGTTTCGAGGCCCATTAAAGCATATTTATGCACATGAACCCTCAATTAAACTAATTACGTGCAAAGTTCATCATTTTTTATCTTAATGTATATTTTCATGATTAATAGGATAATATCAACTTTAATCATCCATTAAACTCTAGTAATTACATTAATCATCTCAAAATAGAGTTTCTTAATCATTAATACATTAAAGTTAATAACTTCGATTACTTTTCGAATTGCAATCAGAATTAGGCTTCAAACATATTTTTGTTGCATTCCTTGAGTTCTCCTGATCAAAATTCATAAATAATGCGCATCCATCTGAGCTATCGTTAAGTAGTTATGAATTTTGTAAGAACTTACTTACTTGAGACAGTCAGAAAGCGCCAAGTGTCCTTTCCATGCAATGTATCTCAGCTTGCTTGAAAACATAATGAAATGTCGCCTTTTCCCTTGGTTAAGTGGGTTGGCTCTTCAGCCCGCGGAGGGAATAACCGTCCAACGACCCAAAGGGTCATCTTCCTCCTCTCGCACCCTAGTAGTACTGTGATTTGTAGCAGGTTAAGGGCATGCTCTCCTCCTCCAGGGTCTCGATGGCTACCGCCACTCCTTGCCCTAGCCCCGCCGCCTTCTGCCACACCTGGGGCACCGCCCAATGTGTGGCCCAGCAGGCTAAATAGAGCACACAAAGCCCGCGACTGGCGGACGACCTGCAGCCATTTAGCGGATGTGGCATAGGTTCCAGAGCACGGCGAGATGACCTCACTCTTATGGTGTTGTCGTGGGAGCATTGGACTTCCATTGCACCTCCTTCGCACCCCGGTGTTGCTCCAGGATAGAGCTACACTCAAGGGTTAGGGTTTGCACAAAAGAAGAAGATGATGATGATGAAGAAGAGAGAGAAAAAGTTGTGTGGGATCTCTTTGGAACTTCAACCAGGGCTTTACCCTTTATATAGGTAAGGGTATCCACGCCCTATTATGTTCATTCACAAGGATACAAGGCCTTTTCCCAATAGGAATCCAATTCCTTCATTAAGAAGCAAGTTTCTCTCTCCTAATTATCTTCTTAAATATACTTTGTTCTTTAGATATTAGGAATTCGAAATTCCTCTCATTTATTCTCTTTATTGCTTGCCTTTTAACCCATTGGCACGAAATTCTATTTTCATTTAGTAGAAAATACTTCCTTTTTAGCAATGCCACCAAAACCATTAATTATGCATCACATTATCCTCTTATTTTGCATTATTGATATTTTCTCTTTCTTTTTCTTCATTGGGGGTCCTTGGACCCCAAGAAACTCTAATATTTCAAAATCCTTTTTAGTGGATACTTATTATCCTTCTAGATGCATCTATATTCATTATCTCTCATTATCTTGTTTATTTCTTGTTAAAATATCTCTTTTTGAGAATTTCTCTTTATCTTTCTTTTTATTTTCCTCATTGATATCCCTTTTAACATTAGGAATTCTTGGGATACGAAAATATACCAAGGATAACTCAATTATACATCTTTTCACTTATTTCCCACATTTTATCATTATTTTCAATTTCTTTCTTAATAAAGAAATATTTAATTGATCTTTTCTTTTCTTATTGCATTCTCTTTGCAACTTTGGACTCCTTGGAACCCAAGGAACCCAAGAGGCATGAAATCCAATGTTGGATTACATTCTTTTGACTTCTAGAGGTTTCTACATTTTCATTTTCTCCATTTCTTATTAATAATGGAATTCCTTTTGTCTTTCCCTTGTTATTGGGTCCAATAGCCAATAAAGCCCACAAAACAATCATCAAGGCTATTGTAAACGAATTCCATTTATTCAAAAAACAATTTATCTTTATTTGTTCAAATATCTTTAATATGAGAAATTACATTTCTCACCAAATGAACCCAAAAGTTGGGGTTGTAACATATGCCACTTTAATGTTTGTCGTTTTCAAACTTGTACCTAAAACACCGACAAACAAAACGTCGGTCATCATAAATGAATATGCCGGTATGTGGGGACAACCAAAATTTGCAAATATGGCTAACAATCTTTTTTTTTGGAAGCCATAGAGATTAGTTATTATTCATCCCGATCTCTAGTTCGGGCCAAATTACAGAGAGTCGGATGTTAATATCCATTGGGAGCCAGGCAGGTTTTGAGTGAGAAAAGAGACACTGAGATGCGGAGTACAAGGAGTGTTTTGCAATACTATCTGCCACAGAATTGTGCTTCTGGCTTATAAAGGAAAGCTTGAGATCGGGCAATAAGGTGAGAATGTGGCAGAATTCTCTCCTTAAATGTTGGAACTTGCATGCAGGTCTTTCCACATGTGAGAGGATATCAATGGTCGTCGAGGAGTCAGAAAGAATGACAGGCGAGCTCCATTTGTTTTGAACACAGACGGACATAGCTAGAATGATGCCCTTGATTTCTGCCTCCAGAGCAGAGGTGGCATAACCAAAGGTGCCTTGACCCCATAAGCAGGCTCCATCGCCTTGGGTGACGTGGACTCCCACACCCATTTTTTGAGTGTGGAGTTGGAACGCAGAGTCGACGAAGACCACCTGTTGGTGTGGGAACGGCCGAGAGGGCAGACTACACTGAGCTGCGGCTGCCAGAGGTGCATGCTTCGGAAGGCTGAGGACAGCCGTGGAGTTGCTACGGATCCTTGAGGCCAGAACCTGTGGTGGGGTGCGCTTGCCACCATGAATAAGATCGTTGCGTGCATGCCAGATAGTCCAGCACCCCACACAACGTAGGGTCTTTTCCCCGATGCTTGCGGACCCATGAGTGATGTTGGTGATTCATTCTTCCTCCGAAAGCACGAAGAAGTCCGGACTCATGCCCAGAAGACGCCATACCTCATGGCTGGCAGAACAGTCACGTAGACAGTGAAGGAGCGAGTCGACCTCTTGTGAGCATACTGGGCATACGTCGTCCATGCAAATATGGTGACGCACCTTCTCCTTGTTTTTAAGAATGGCGCGGTGTCCCAACAGCCAAAGGAAGGTCTTATACTTCGGCGGTAAGGGAAGAGACCACAGTGCCTTCCAAGACGTAGAAGGAGAAGTAGGGGTTGCCATCCCTCCTTGCAGCCATGCCTAGGCCGTGCTGGCTGACCATTCTCCGTCGGGCTCCCAGGGCCACGACCATTGATCCGTGCCTGCGTCAGGGTCAGGTGGTATAGTATGCTGAATGAGTGGCCAAACTTCAGGAGGAAGATATGCATGGATGAAATCCCAGTCCCACTTGCCCGCATCCGGTGACATACAGTGCACCGTAAGATCAATGAGGTCCACGGGGATAGGTGTAGAAGGAGAAATGTCCAGTATAGACTTGTCCATTAGCCACCTATCGCGCCAAACATTCGTGTTCCGGCCTGCGTTGATGGTCTTATGACAGACGGCTTCAAGATCTGGTATATGGCTCTTGATAAAGGTCCATGCCAAAGATCCAGGCTTTTTAGAGAACACACCATTGCGCATGTATTTGTTTCTCATGACCTCCACCCATAACGGTGGAGAATTATTCAGAAAATGCCACACATTCTTTAACATGAGTGCTTCATTTTGGGTCCTGGCGTCCATGAGACTGAGCCCGCCAGACATTTTGTTTTTAGTAAGCTTGGTCCATGAGACCAGCGCCATCTTCTTCTGTTCTCGGCCGCCCGACCATATGAAGTCCCTAATGTGTTTATTGATGTCATCACAAAGCGAAGGTGATAGCTTGACGGACTGCATGGTGTATGAGGGAATAGACTGTAGGGAGGCCTTTGCCAATGTGATACGACCTGCCAAAGAAAGCGTGCGGGCAGCCCAACTGTCCATGCGACCCCTAATGGAGCTAAGAATATGAGAATGTGTCTATTTATTGAGGCGATGGTGCAAAATAGGGACACCCAAGTATCGACCCAGGTCATCAGTTCTTGGTATGCCCATGCGACGACAGAAAGCACGCTGTTCACTCATGGATGTGTTAGGAGAAAAGTAGCAGCAAGATTTCTCCTTGGAGATAATTTGTCCAGAATCAAGTGCGAACTCCTTCAGAATCTTGTTGATGTTGGAAGCCTGGAGAGTAGCCACCTCAGCCATAAGGACAATGTCGTCCGCAAACATAACATGAGATAGGGAGGGCCCATTTTTCGACAGAATAATCGGCTTCCAAGTACCGTGAGCCACTGACTTGGAGATAGCTTGGCTGAGACGTTCCATGCATAGCACAAAAATATAGGGACTGATGGGGTCACCCTGTCTCACTCCTTGAGTGGATTTGATGGGATCCAAGGGTACACCTTCCCAAAGAATCGAAGTGCTACCTTGAGAGATAATCTGCATAATCAGCTTGGAGAGACTTTCAGGAATCCCCACTTTAGAAAGTGTGTCAGCAATGAAGGGCCAACTCATACGGTCAAAAGCTTTAGATAGATCAAGCTTAATTGCCACCCATTTTTTCTTGCCTTTTTTATATCTCATAGAGTGTACTACCTCCTGGATCAGAAGAATGTTGTCACATATACGGCGACCAGGAATAAAACTAGATTGGTGCACAGAAATCCAATCATTCAGAAAAGGTTTAAGGCGCTCCACAATAATCTTAGAGATTAGTTTGAAACAGCAATTGTTTAATGAGATGGGACGAAGGTCCGAACAACGTTGAGGACTTGCCACCTTAGGAATAAGCACCAACAGGGAGTTTGCAATACGTGAGTCCACCCGACTGCAAGCAAAAGCAGCTTGCACAGTAGATACAAAGGAGCCGCCTAGATGAGACCAATTGTGTTGCACAAAGCCGTTGTGAATGCCATCCGGGCCCGGCGCCTTCATAGGGGCCATAAGGAAGATAGTGAGCCTTATCTCCTCATCCTCGGGGATGCGACTAAGAAGGTGAGTGTTGGAAATAGGCCGGAACTGCCCCACGTATCGCTGGATGGCCGCCTGATCCAAGGAGCTAGAAACGGGGGGGGGGGGGGGGGGGGCTGAAAAGGTTGCTGAAGAAATATCAAACGTGCTTCTTGATGAGCTCCGGGGAAGTGATCCAGTCTCCATTGGAATCATGGATTCTGGATATCTTATTATGCTGGCGTCGAGACTTTACATATGCATGGAAAAATTTGTTCTTGCCGTCACCGAATTGGAGCCAATTGATATTCGCACGTTGTTGCCAGTCTGCTTCTTCTCTCAGGAGAATAGCACTTAATTGTTCCTGAAGGTCAATAGCACGCAGTTGAGTTGAAACGGAAGTAGGAGAAGAGTAGGATGCTACCTGGCATGTATCAATCTTACGCAGGAGAATGTCTTTCTGTTTGTGTTGTTGCTTCAAACGACGGGCCTCCCATTTGATGGCCGCAGTTTGGAAGGTAGGCAAGGCCTCTAAATATGGGCGAGTGCTGTTCCACGCAGGCAAGAGGTCAGTTTTAAATTCCGGAATAAGGTTCCAGCTCGTCTTTGTTTTAAAAAAATGGCCACGCCGTTGACGTTGACGCCCAGACAGGAGAATGGGATTATGGTCGCTGTACAGACGTGAGAGAACGTGAACGTCCATACCCCCCTCCACAGATAACCATTCCTTGTTGGCAATGGTTCTATCAAGTTTTTCAAGTAGCCTGTCTTTCTTGTATGTAAAGCGGTGACCCGAGGAAGCCATATCCTTTAGACCAGATGAAGCAAGGAAGGAGTGAAACTTTAGGCTGGAACGTCTGTCGAAACCATGCCCACCATTTTTCTCAGAAGGGTGCAACATAGTGTTGAAATCCCCCACCAACGCCCAGGCTTCATCAATATGGGAAGACAAAGACGTGAGCCTGTGCCACAGAAGGTCTCGTTTTTGTGGGTTTGGGCTACCATAAACAAAGGTAAGCAACCAAGCATTATTTATACAGCAGTGCACGTACTGACGATGACTTTGCAAAATGTCAAGAGAGCAGCGATGACTGTCCCAGAGGACCCATATGCCCCCAGAAAAACCCAGCGCTTCAACTCTATGAGAGGATGAGTACCCAAGCTTCTTAATGATACCAGCAGCTTTAATACCACTGCAACGAGGCTCGACAATAACTAGAACATGGAGATTGTATCGCCTTTTATATTCCTTCAGGAGAGTTAATTTATTCTTGGAGCATGCTCCTTGGATGTTCCAACAGATTATATTCGTCATTCAGAAGATACAGAAAAGGAGAGGTTGGAGGCCAAAGATGGCTTAGTTGATAGCGTGAAGCAGCCCTGGTGCGTCGGCGACTTCCTCCATCGTCGCGTCAGTATCTACTGCCTCCTCAGTTAGGTCGAGTGACCTCTTGGTGTTGCTGGTGAAATCGACGTTGCCCACAAGAAGGGCAAGCTTGCCTTTCTTGCGCTCCCGCCCTGGGCTCACAGCGTGGTAGACAACACGTCGGTTGCGTAGGATGACTCCACCGCCAACGCCTTGTGAACCCAAACTGAACCCTTGCGGGTCTGCTGCATGGGACCTGTGGTCCGCTGACGCTTGGAACCTGAAGGAGTCCACGAAGGCGCTGCTAGCGCGACCTTCACTGGTCTCATCATCGACCAGGGTAATAACCGAGTGGTCACCCCCTCCTGACGCTGGCGTCGTAGATGGGGCAGGGATAGGTGGTGGCCGACCCCCGACCTGAGGTGCTAACTCTTGGTTCACCTTCCCGCATTTCTTCTTTTGCTTTCGAGAAACAACAGTCTCCCAGCCACGATCGGCGGTGTCCTCAACCTCAGGCACAACAGGTGTTGCCTTAGGGTTGTCGGCCACTCCTTCCTTAGCTTTGCTGTGCGTGCTCACATCTGCAGCCGGCGGGGGTTTCTTCCCCTTGGGGGCCTTCCGTTCGGGCATCTTCGCATGGATGTCATACGAATACGGCGTGGACAGGGCCACCGTTGCAGTGGAGGATGAGGGCACCGTGGCGCTCGGGAAACTAGGGATAAATTTGCAGTCGCCTTCCGCATGGCCGAGACGGCCGCATCTCAAGCAGAAGATCGGCAAATTCTCATACTCCAGCTGGAAGTGCTCGCAATTGAGCATAATTGCAGGCAGAAGCGGCGTTGACGTGTCAACTTCAACAGCTATGCGGGCGAATTTGCCCCGGTGGCCGGATTGCGTCGTAGTGTCGATCTTGATTGTCCTGCCAATCAGATCTCCGACGTTGGGCAGGAGCTGGTTCTGGAATAGATGTATCGGGAGGTCAGGGATCCTTGCCCACACGACAAGCTTCCTGGGGATTGGATCGGAGGGACGGAAGTCCTTGGACCACGATTGCACAGAGATGTAATGATTGAAGATCATCCATGGCCCTCCCGTAAGGGCTCGGACAAAGTCCTCATTGTTGGCCAGTTGAATGATATAATAGCCTTTGTCGAGATCAATGGCTCGGAATTCCTTCGTCAGTTGCCACAGGATTGGGATGCGGTTCATGAGGGCATGGAAACTCACTGAAGTACCGATCACCTTGATGACGACGACGAATTTCCAGGGCTCGAGCAGCGGTGGAAGCGTTGCAGGGTTAATGGAGATGGCAGGTATCGCGCCGGCGGTGTCTATGCAGATATCCGCCACAGTGAGCAGATCCGGGGAAACTTGTGTAAGAGAGGCAGGAGTCTTGGACGATCGTCCAGTCGTAGCATATTTGTACGACCTAGCAGGTTGCGGCGGAGGAGGGACATCCATATGGACGTCTGAAGCATCAGAGGGCGGGGGAGGAGGACTGGGATCCACCGGCGACGAATGAGCGGCAGGTGCAGTGTGCTCGCGGAGAGATCCCCGTCCAGAACCACGGCCTCCACGACCGCCGCCGCGGTTGTGGAACCCTAGCATCGTCCGCGAAACTTTCGTCTTAACCTTACTATATGGCTAACAATCTAAATATCACAATCAAGTTAATTAACAAGCCAAATTATGGTTTCAGTGTGACATTGTGCACCGCTTTTGCCCTAACCCTGGCATACCCACCTCAGGGTTTCTCTTATGCCAATGACTTAAGGACACCTTCTCAATCCCGAGCTTGGTGCCTGGGGTCACCTCTCATAGTGCCCATTAGTCATTCAATAAAGACCACCTTCTCAATCCTGAGCTTGGTGTCTAGGGTCACCACTCATGGTGCCCATGGGTCTTCCCTCCTGGGCTTGACCTTTTTGCATCATCCATCAGGGTGGCATGTAGGTGTGAGAATACACACTTTTATTATTATTGTGATAATCATAGTGACTTTATGAATTGCAAGTATGAACATCCAAACGGATAGGTTGCATTCAATGCAATGAATCATCCACAAAAGCTTCGGGAAACTAATGTGATTAACCATAATTAACCACATACCTATCAGGCTGACTTGAGTGTAGAAATAATCCAACTAAGCAAGAAATCCAGTAAACAAGTAAGCACACAAGATGATCCTGAAACATGCATCCAATTTTCCTATCATTGATCAGGCCATCAAGGTCTATTAAACCTAGCTCGCTTCCTAGGGTTTCTAGTCCACTTTTAGGGTTTCCATTGCAATTAGGGTTTCACTTCATTTTTACTATTTTAACCCTAATTTTATACAATTACTCACAAACCCTAATTATCTCATCTACTCCTCATGAAAGATATTAAGGTTACCTTTTAACAACATATAACCCTAATTTTGGATTAAAGGCACAATTAAAAGGCAAATAAGTCTATTATGCCCCTTTTACATTAAAACTACCATTTTTATCTTTTTAATTCATGATACGATCTTTAGGCCCAATTATCATCTTTGGTTCCTTCTGAATTAACAACTCATAGTTCATTATGGTCTAATTCACATCTGAACTCTTTTATCATTAATTCCACCTTTATCCATTAGAAAACTCTAATTACCATATTAAGTGTATTTATCCACAATTAGGAACTTTTATACTCAAAATAGCTTTGAACCATCATATCTCAACCTTATTCATGAATTTGAACAATTAAAGTCATTAAGAGTCATAATTACTAACATTAGGGTTTCAAGGCCCATTAAAGCCTATTTATGCATAGGGAACCCTAAATAAATTAAACTACACATAAAGATCATCTTTTTAGATCTAATGCGTCCTTTTTATAATCAATAGGTTAATATCAACTTTAATCATCCATAAAACCCCTCTTAATACATTAATCATATCAAAATAGGGTTTCTTAATCATTAATACATTAAAGTTGATAACTTTCATTATTTTTCTAATTTCAAGAGGAATAAGCTTCTAAATATATTTTTAATGGATTCCTCGCATTTTTCTGAGCAAAATTCATATTTTATACGCATTTATCTGAGCTACAAATAAAAAGATACAAATTTTGCAAGGATTACTTACTTGGACCAATGGCATGCTGACACGTCAGCATACCCATGCAACGCGGCCGATTTGGAAACATAACATATTGACTCTTATACCCCCGAGCGGCTCATTGATTCTTCAAAACATGAAGGGGCAATTTCATCCAACGTGTCCTGGTCATCTTCGTCCTTGCAGAACCATCTGCTTCCACTACTGGAGGGTTTCAGTGCGGTCGTGCCTCTCCTCCCCAGGCCCCGACGGCCACCAGGGACAACCCCCTCACCTCCGACAAGCCTTCACACCCCCGTAGACGCCCTCATCTTGCGACTAGAGTAATGGGGTCATGCTTGTTGAGTCTGCAGTCGCGGCTGGCTCACAACCATCTTGTTGTTGTTGCGTCTCGGCTAAGGCAAAGGGATGACCGCCAAGCTTCATTTCGGTGGTGTGGGAGCATCATGCTTCCATCAAGACCACTCCATGTTCCCTTGTTTTCCCCAGGGTCTCTCTACCCTCTCATGTTTAGGGTTTATATGAAGATAACAAGGAGAAGAGAGAAGGATGCTTGGGATTCTCTTAAACTCGGGCCAAAGGCTCTACCCCTTATATAGGGGAGGGTATCCACGCCCTAAGATGACCATCCACGAGTTAATAAGTCCTTTTCCCAATAGAAACCCAAGTTCCTTCATTAGGAAGCAAGCTTCTCTCTCCTAATTATCTTCTTAATAAACGATTTTCATTCGATATTTAGGAATTCGAAAATTCTCTTTTTTATTCTCTTTATGCTTGACTTTTAATCCATTGGCACGAATTTATATTTTCTTTTAGTAGAAAATACCTCCTTTTTTTAACAGGGCCAGGGGATAGGCCAGTAGGGCTCTCTCTCTAGGGTTCGCTCTGATCCCTCACTAGAATCCTCCCCGGCGGCCACCGCTGGGGGGAGGGAGCATCTTCCTTGATGCCTCCCTCCCCATGGCCCTAACGGTCTCGGCGCGGTTCCAGCTAGGGGAGTGAGAGTTGAAGCAGCTCGCCGTTGATGGGTGAGGCGCTGGGCGTCGCCTCCGGTAGAGCCGATTGGAGAGCTGTAGCGGCGTGAGGAGAAGCCTGGATCAGAGGGGAGGCTATCCGACCTGGTCGGTTCCGCTCCATTCAAGAGTGATGGGTGGAATGAGCTTCCAGATCCGGGGTCGTCGTCGTCGACCCGTTCTTCTTTCTGGTGACTACGGCGGTGATTCGTCCAGCTCGGCGGCGTGACCCTCCTCACCCATGATGACGAGGTGGGGTGTTTCGTCATCAGGCCAGAGGCTCTGCGCCTCCTGAAGATGGAGGCTACACTCGTTTGGGTTGCTTCTCCTTCTCCACTCGGCGCAAGGTGGAGGTGGTCGGTTTGCCACCTATTACGGCCACTGGCGGACGACCCTAGGCCTGAAGAGCCCAGGCGGCGGTGCGGCAAGACGATCCAGCGACGGCCTGTTCCTTCGTCGCTGGGCATCTTCATCGACAAACATGTTCTCTTGGGTGGCGGCGCTCTTCGGGCCCCTGGGTCTCCCCAGGCTCAGTTGGCGTGGAGACGATGGCCATGGTGCAGTTGAACCTGTACCCGTTGACCTCGGAGTTGGTTGGACGTCCACACGGGTGGCGTGGCCTCACATCCTCTCTGTCCAGCAGGTGGTCTCCCTCCACTTCGTCGTCATCAAGTCATCTATGGGTGTGTCTGTCTGGTGTTCAGCATATGGAACACCCTCAAGGTGTTTGTCGAAATGTAACGGGTAACAGCAGTGTGAGGATTCAAGCTTGCTTCTCTGGTGGTTGCTTGTGCTTGGGATCGAAGAGGGGGATCTTCTTCTCCTTTTCTACTTCTTCTGGCTTTGCACCACGTTTAGCACTCAGGGCCCCTGATTAGTTGATGTGGATGATGAAGAGGGGCTGGATACCCACCTGGATCCCACACTTTCACGGATTGAAGCAAACGCCAGTGGTGGACAGGTTGGTGTTTAGTCCAAGGACATCTTTTGAAGGTCAGCTAATGGTAGGGTCTTGTTTTTTTATTTGCTTCCTCTGCTTCAACCTGGTTTGGAATTCCTTCTAGGAGTTTTGATGATATGTCTTGCTGCACTCTGATGCATCATGAGGCTGATGATGGTTCGCTTCATCAGTGTTTTGCTTGTCTGAGCTCAGGTGGTTCTCATCATAGGAGCACATGTATGGGTTTTAATTGGTAACCTTCTGCCCGTAGGTAGAGTCTGCACTTTTTGCGGGTGTTCATACTATCAGTGGAGCTCCTCTATTGAGCAGGGTGATGGTTGTACCAGTTTCTGTCTGTATGTTTGCTCTTGTGTTGTCTTCTATTCTGGGTTTTCTGGGTTTGTTTTGGTCTTCTGCGTAAGACCTATGTTTCTTCTTTGTTTTTGTCTTGGTAATCCTTTTCGGAGGGTTAAGGGGTGCGCATGCATATGATGTACCTAAAGTTTTGGTATCACAATAGCAACAGAGTTTTTTTGCCGACCAAAAAGAAAATACCTCCTTTTTAACAATGCCACAAAATTCATTAATTATGCATCACATTATCCTCTTATTTTGTATTATTTGTATTTTCTCTTTCCTCTTCTTCATTGGGACTCCTTGGATCCCAAGAAATCTTAATATTTCGAAATTCCTTTTTAAGGATACTTATTATCCTTCTAGATGCATCTACATCCATTATTTCTCATTATCTTATTTATTTCTTATTAAAATATCTCTTTTCGAGGATTTCTCTTTATCTCTCTTTTTATTTTCCTTTTTAGAATTCCTTCTAATATTAGAAATCTTATGGATAAGAAAATCCACCAAAGATGACTCAATCATACCTCTTTCCACTTATTTTTCACATTTTACCATTATCTCCAATTTCTTTCTTAATAAAGAAATATTTAATTGATCTTTTCTTTTCTTATTGCATTATTTTTGCAACTTTGGACTCCTTGGAACCCAAGGAACCCAAGAGGCATGAAATCCACCTTTGGATAATATTTCCTTGCCTTCTAGAGCTTTCTACATCTTTCTTTTCTCCATTTCTTTAATAATGGAGTTTCCTTTGTCTTTTCTTTGTTATTGGGCCCAATAGCCAATAAAGCCCACAAAACAACCAACAAGGCTATTGTAAAAAAATCCTTTTATTCAAAACAAATTATATCATTATTTGTTAATATATCTTTAATAGGAGAAATTACATTTCTCACCAAAAGAACCCAAAAATTGGGGTTGTAACAATATCCTATTAAAAAACTAAAGAAACACAAAGAGAAACAAAAGACGAATTGACAAATAACAAAAAGTCGGAAGAAAACTAGACATCCAAACAAGATCGTGAACACAAAAGATAAAAATAGGGGGAACCCCTAGTACGGTGAAAGTGAAAGCATAAATTGAAGTTTTACTTCATATGAAATTGATGAATGAAGATCAAAGCTACCAAGTGCACCTTCTATCATAGATGAATCTTTTCCCCTAGCATGATTCCATGGCTAGCTGCTACCTCCTCCTATAATTGTAATGCAATAGAGTTAGGGCATGCCATTGTCTGCTCCGCCTTGATGTTGGAAAGAGAAGATCAAAGGATTACAGTACTACCGCTGCCTAGGCCAACATATTCTATGATGGGCTTCGTTTCCCTGCCGCCAATGAGCCATAGCTTGCGACAATGGTCACTTGTACAAAGAAGGTAAGATCAATGTTGGGGCTGGTCAAGGATACATGCATTAAGGAGTGTGTCAATGTGAGAGGCGAGGCCACAGTCCCCAATTCCTATGGAAGAGAAGAAATTGGAAGTGGATGAATGTCTCGGCTTGTGAGGAGTTCAAATTGGGATCGATGGGTCATTTAACATGGCTACTTTTCGAGGAAAATGGGCGCCAGTTGGAATTTGGGGTAGGCGCCAAGGCAGGCTTTTTGAAAATAGCACTCATCGAAGAAAAGGAAGGAAAAAGTAAAAGGTAGTTTCTATCTATTATTTAATTTTAACATTAACTACATTTATTTTCAATACACTCTAATAAAATGTAAAGGAAAATAAGTTTTAGCTACATATAAAAAAATGTAGTGACATGAAATATAGTTAAATTGTATTTTTTCTGTAGTGCTAGTTGAGTAATAGTCAGGTAAATCAGCTTTCCGACTATATGATGATACTTCTTTGGATCAACAAAGAGTTTTCCTTCATGCCTAGGCTTCGTATGATAGTCTAAGAGAGTAGAGACTGGTTTGGCTGCTATCATGTTGGCCTCTTGAAGAAGGTCCAAGACATATAATTATTGTGACATGTTGATCCCCAAGGCTAAGCGAAGGATTTCAATGCCAAGGAAGTATCATAGTGTACCCAAGTCCTTTGTGTGAAAATATCCTATGGAGACTGCTTGAGATGGGATATCCCCATCACATTATCATTGGTGATGACAATGTCATCAACATAGACAACAACATAAATATGGCCTTTGAATGACTTAAAGAAAAACAGGGAGTGGTTTGTGGTTAATCCCCTAAAGTTAAGTTATGTAAGGACATCACTTAACTTGTTGGACTAGACCCATGGAGACTACTTGAGGCCATAGAGAGATCATCAAAAAATGACAAATTTTATGAGAAGACACCCCCTGAACAACAAATCTGGGTGGTTGTTGCATGTAAAGTTCCTCCAGGAGATATCTGTGAAGATATGCATTCTTGATGTCGAGCTAATAAAGAGGTCAGTCAAGGTGAGCTGCAAGAGAGATATGGATGTGAACGGAGGCAATTCTTGTCACTCATGATAATGTCTCAAAGTAATTCACACTAAAGGTTTAAGTAAAAACCCACCAATAGCCTACCATAATTTTTTCTTTCCAGTGGGGTCATAAGATCCCATATCTTATAGTCGTAGAGAGCCTGCATATCTCCCATCATGATAGCTTTCCATCCAATTCGACGCAGATCATCTTTTGGACAATTAAGGACTTATGTTGTGTCCAGGGGAGTAGAAAAGGGTAAGGGAGAAGAAGAAAGATGTGATAGACAATAAGTGTTGGAAATGGGATGCTTGATAGTGCAAGAGTTTATAGCTTTGCATAGTGCCACTGGTAGATTGTATTGGTCCAAAATGTTGGGTTTTGTGGCCTTAGAGTAGGCAGCGGAAACAAACGTTTTACTGGCCATTAACCCATAACAGGAGACTGCATCAATGACTATGTAATGGGAAGGATGGTTTTAGCAAGATATACCTGGTCCTAGGGCTTGCCCAAGGACAATACCTCGCAACCATGTGTGGTCTTCAATGCCATGTCTTGGACGGTGTCTATGCAGCTCTTGGTCTTCACCATGGACTTTGGCCTCCACCACGAACTGTGGCAGATGTGTCTTCCTGAGCGGCAGACATCTCCCTCCTCTACAGATAGTCAACACAGACCACCTCGAACTCCTGCCATTCTAGAAGAACTGGAAGGAAGGAGATGTGTTATAACCTCAATTTTTCCAAAATATGTAATGAAATTATAAATGTTTTTCTTAAAGATAAATGAAATACATGGTTGATGCGATGAATTGTTTGAATGGATTGAATGGATTTTTGTGTTTGATAGCTTGTATGTGTTCTTATTGGGCCTTTGTGGCCATTGAGCCCAATTAAAGGATTAAAAGAAAAACAAAAAGAAATGAAAAAGGAATTTCATTTAATAAAGGAATATATGAGGAAAATAAAAAGAAATGATTTTAAGGCCAAAAGATATTTTACCAAAATAAGATTTCGAGTTAAAAGGGTTCCTTGGGGTTCAAGGAACTCAGGATAATTAGATAATGGTAAAAGAAATAAGGAATATGTGGAAAATACAATTAAATAAGGGATAACTTGAAACTGAAGTAAAGTGTTTGTTTCCTTTGGATAATGACTCCAATTTTTTTACAAGGAAAGATAAAGGTATAAATGAGTTTTCCTCAAAATTTGAGATAAAACGGAGTTAAGGATTGAGAGTTATTAAATTTTCTAGTTATCATCAAAATAGACTTTTCCTTGAATAGTTGGGAATTAATTTTCCTTTTTGGTTTAAACGCGGACAACGCTGACCGTTGGATTCTAATCCAATGGATCAGGGTCATCGTCTAGAGTCCCAAAGGGACTCGGACAGTAGCGTCGACACAAGGGATTTTCCCCTCGCTTTCCTGATTGATTCAGTGCATGTGCACTCGAGATCGGTGTCCCTTTGAGTCCGGGAGACCTTGGCGAAGAATCTAGACCTAGGTTTTGCCAGTTTTCATGGTGTATTCTAGAAACTCCCAATTGGGCTAAAGGGCAGTTAGCGGCGGGGTTGAGAAAACCCTAGAGGGGTCCCACATGCCCTATATAAAGACCACCACTCGAGTCCTTGTGACCGATCGATCTCGAGCGGCTACCTTTCACACCTCCAGACTCCCTCATCCTCTCGATTGCACCTGCTCCGGCGAGCCTCATCCGCGGCGCCACCGAGCGTCTATGTTAGGAAAAGAGAAGAAAGGTGATGAGCAGCTGTCGTCCGATCACGGACCACTGAGGTCCCGTGCGAGATCCAACGCCTCCGGAGCGGCAGGCCGATCGTGCTGGAGTAAGTGGAGTGGATCAGCGCAAGGCGTCGGATCGAAGGACCATCGTGGACCGAGGAGATCTAGCAGACGAGGGCCTAGTCACGCGCGCCTGTAGTGACGATCGTTAGATCCAGGCGTGGACCATAGGCGCATCAATCGGACGGCTGCGAATTTCCGGTAAAACCCCTCTCTGACCAAAATTACAGAAAATAGCTTTTTCTTGCGAAATTAATAGAAATTGCTAGGAAACTCGTATGAGAAAACTTTATATATGAAAGTTGTATAGAAAAATACGAGGAATCCGATAAAAATAATTTGAGAACCTAGTTCTGTCTGTTTTGAAAAAAGTACCTTAATTTGTTAATAAAGTGTATTAAGAATTGATTAGAAACCCTAATTGCATGATTAAAGTGTATTTTGGTAAATCAATAGATCAAATTGATAAGTTTAACTTTGTTAATGATAAAGGTGATATAATTATCAGTTTGAATGCAAAAGTGTGAGATTTAGAGTTATAATGCCTAAAAGGAAGTTAATTTACATGGAAACCCTAATTTGGGATAAAAGGAGATAAAAAGCATGTTTTTGTGGAATAAGATAATTAGATGATTAATAAAGGAAATTTACTGAGAAATTAGGGGTTTTATGTAGTTTAATAAATTAAGGATGATAATAAGGAAAGAAGAAGTGAAAACCCTAATTTCTAAAGGAACCCTAAAATAGGAACTGAAACCCTAAGTAATATGATGAAAATTAGATAAATATTAATAAAAGGAAAATTGTCCTTTTATTTCAGGTTTTGCTTTTTGATTGGGTTTCTCTACATATTAATTTCTATCTTGAAATCTGCAATCAAAGGTATGTGGTTACTTATGATTAACCACTTATGTTTCCCGATGGTTTCTCGGACGTTTAATCGCATTGAATGCAACTAGACTGCTTGGATGCTCATATTGCAAATTATAAAGTGACTATGACTATCACCTAATGTATATGCCTACAATCTCATATCCTGGTTCTCTCTGTGGCATAATAGCTAACCTAGTACATGGCTGCCTATGGGTAGGTCCATCAGGTTAGAGAAAGGCCTAGTACATGGCTACCTATTGGGTAGGTCCATCGGGTGTATGGATGACCTAGTACATGGCTACCTATTGGGTAGGTCCATCAGGTCTATGGTTGACTTAGTACATGGCTACCATGGAGGTAGGACCATCAAGTCATAATGAGTTAGATATTGGGCTATCTTCGGATAGTGCCATGCGACTCTGTTACCTAAAAGAGAGGTGATATCCATGTCCACTGCAGGGACATCCCAGAGTTCTAGAATATGTATGGATTGAGATGTATGGTTTAAAATGTAATCTTGATTGTTAAATGATTAATTGAGTGATTATATTGTTAACCTAGTTGAACATTATTTGCTTCCTCCACATACCAGCTTCGGCTGACCGTTATTTTGTTTGTCGGCGATTTAGGTACAAATTCCAAAGTACAAACAGTAAAGCGACACATTGTGAATTCAAGAATTAAAGAACAAGGAGGAATTAGATAGATTAGTTCAACTGAGGTTAGTAGTTAGTTTGTTCCTAACTTTTCAAAAGGTATGCAAAGAAAAATTTTATTACCATTTTTTTCAGTATAGTCTGTTAGAATTTAATAATTGTTTATGGATATATGTCGAACCTTTGATCCGGAATTAATGGGTGCGGCTTTATCCTCTTGGTCTCCCTTAATTGGGGGTTACTGAAAGGTGAGGTCGTAACATTTGGTATCAGAGCGTAGGTTCTTCATGTAACCATTAGTAATTATTAAATTTTACAAACTCCATAGAACCCAAGGGAGTTATTAGAGGAGTATCCGAAAGACGGAGGTGTCTAGAAAGGGATCACGACCGGGGGCTCGCAAGATTTTCCTCCGCACCGCTAGTTGGAATACGAGGACTCTCGGACCCGTGTGACCGCCTGGCCAAAGTCTTAGGGTATGAATCAAAATAAGATACCTTTAGGACTCTCTCATCTTATTCGTCCCTTCTCATCACATATTCTTTTAAGGCTTTAAGAGTAGGATTCTCTCTCTCCTCAACACTCATGTGGTATGGGCAAATAAGTTAAGGGTTTAAGAATCCTCCAGCAAATTAATAAAAGATATGTAATGAGATATCACTGAACATAAGTATAACTAGTTTAAATGATAAACTAAAGGTTTGTTTGTTATGCTTATGTAGATGGCACGAACCAAGACTGTTGATATTCTTGAGGGCACTGGGAATCTGGCTAGGAGTGTTTGGCCTCCCCGTAAAATAAAGGAGTATTCTAAAAAGAGGAATAGGAACCATGATGGTTGATCCTCTAAGAAGAGGAAGAGGCCTGAAGAAGTCACTCAAGAGGTCCCTAACCCTAACCCGGTACCATTTAGTAACCTGAACCAAGAAGAAGATCAAGGATATGAAGAACAACATGTGTATGAGGAAGAAGCCAAGATGGAAGAGGACCAGGCTGAGGAACCAGAACTGACCTTTCACACCCCTGATACCTTGTGGATAGAGAAACAGAGGAAGTTGACAGAAGCTATTAATGCGTTGTCCCTCTGAGACATAGCTAGAGATGAGAATGGTGAATCACACCCTGTTCGTCCACGTGTGGGAGCCACCATCCTAGACTTTGTCAAGCTAAACATAGAAAAGTTCTGCGGAGAAGATAAGACTGAGGTGGTTGATAAAGTAGAGGCCTGGATACTTGCAATAGAGAATGGTTTCCGCATGCTTGAAGTACAGTCGAGCAAGAAGGTCCTCTTTGCTACTCACCTTCTGGAAGGAGCAGCTAAGACATGGTGGGAGACTCACATCACAGGCTGAGATCTGACTGGGGAACCAATGGCATGGGCTGATTTCAAGACCATCTTCACTTCCAAATTCGTCCCGGTTGCACCTAAGAAAGAAAAGGAAAGGGAATTCACTAACATGACTCAAGGAAATTCCTCTGTGGCAGACTTTGGGCGCAAGTTTCGGATCCTGGAACGTTTTGGGTACAAGATGGATGAGGAAAGGAGGGTGGATCACTTCATAGAGTGTCTTCACCCTGCCCTGAAGCCTCATGTGATGGCAAGCAAACCTAAAACCTTCGCAGAAGCTTACAACACTACCTTAGACATGGAAAGAACCGTGATGCTTGCACAGCTTCCACCCAAGGGGTATTTGGGTTTCATTGAAGGAACCCGAGGTCAGAAGAATCATCATAAGAAGGGTCCAGGTCGTCATCAAGCCAAGGGGAGACATGAAGGAAAAGGAAGACCCCATCCAGAACACAACCGACCGCGATGTCGCTCTTGTGGAAAATGACATCCTGGTGAGTGTCGCCACAAGAAGAAGGTCTGTTTTCGTTGTCAGCAAGAGGGGCATATCCTGTCTGCTTGTCCCCTACCAGCACCAAAGGGACCAGGTCCAGTGGCAGCCCCACCAGTAGCATCCCCACCGGTAGCTGTGGCCCCACCTACTGGAGAAAGAAGACAAGCTCGAGTGTTCGCTATTGACAATGAAGAAGCTCAAGCTAATGCTAATCAGTTGATTGAGGGTAATAACCCTTAGAGTTTTTCTTTATGTTTTGAAAGTTAAGCATGTAATGGTCTAATGTATGGTGAACAATAATGTAGGCATGCTTGAAGTCATGGGACATAATGTAAAAGCATTATTTGATTATGGATCTACTAATACTTTCATTTCGAGGAATCTTGCAACTATGCTTTGTTTGGATATCAAGGATTTAGGATATGCCTTAGATGTTACAACCCCAAGTGGTCGAATCTTTACCTCTCTTTTGAAAACTCCGGTGATACCTGTGAAATATCAAGATCATGAGTTTCCTACAGACTTTATCCTTCTTGACATGAATGATTTTGATGTGATCATTGGAATGGATTGGCTTTATACCTATAGGGCCCAAATCGACTGTAGGGAAAAGAAAGTGATCATTAGGGAATCAGGTCATCCACCTTTTGTCATTAGAGGTAGAAAAGATGCCACCACCAGTTTGTATGTGTCATCCCTGAAGGAAGAAAGAATGATGAGTAAAGGTTGTCAAGCTTTCCTAGCAGTTGTTACCGAGCCTGAACCCAAGGTGCAACCCTTAGAGGAAATAGAGGTAGTCAAGAGCTATGCAGATGTTTTTCCGGATGATCTACCCGGGATTCCTCCTGAGAGAGAGGTGGATTTTTCCATAGAGCTAGCTCCAGGAACAAGCCCTATTTCACGTGCACCTTATAGAATGGCCCCTGCAGAGTTGCTCGAGTTGAAGAAACAATTGCAGGAATTGCTAGACAAAGGTTTTATCTATCCTAGTACATCACCATGGGGAGCTCCAGTCCTTTTTGTAAAGAAAAAGGATGGCTCGCTCCGTATGTGTGTAGACTATTGGATGATCAACCAAGCTACCATTAAGAACAAATACCCTTTACCCAGAATAGATGACCTATTTGACCAGTTGAAGTCTGCTCGAGTCTTTTCCAAAATTGACTTCAGGTCGGGTTACCACCAGTTGAGAGTCAAGAGTGAGGACATTCCAAAAATAGCTTTTCGAACACGATATGGCCATTACGAGTTTGTGGTTATGCCTTTTGGGTTGTCCAATGCACCCAGTGTGTTCATGAACCTTATGAACAGTGTGTTCCAGCCCTTCCTTGACTCATTTTGCATAGTGTTCATAGATGACATATTGGTTTATTCCAATGACTTAGAGCAACACCAAGACCACCTAAGTAAAGTCCTTGATATCCTGAGAAAGCATAAGTTCTATGGGAAATTCTCAAAATGCGAGTTTTGGATAGACCGACTCATGTTCCTTGGACATATCATCTCAGGAGGAACAATCGCCGTGAATCCATCCAAGGTGTCAGCAGTTCGAGACTGACTTACACCGAAGAACCCCTCCGAGATCCGAAGCTTCTTGGGGTTAGCAGGATACTATCAGCGTTTCATTTCAGATTTCTCAAAGACTGTCTTGCCCTTGACCATGTTGACTCGGAAGGATGTGAAGTTTGTGTGGTCTGATGTGTGTGACGCTTGTTTTCAAGAATTGAAAGAAAAGTAGACCACTGCACCAGTTTTGACTCTACCATCAGGCAATGAGGGTTTCATGATCTTCACCGATGCATCCAAAATGGGTCTTGGTTGTGTTTTGGAGAAGAATCGACATGTAGTTTCTTATGCTTCCCGGCAACTCAAGCCTAATGAGGTGAATTACCCGACACATGACCTAGAGTTGGTTGCTATCATTCATGCCTTGAAGATTTGGCGCATTACCTGTATGGTGCTTCTTTCGAGATCTTCACGGACCATAAGAGTTTGAAGTACAATCTGACACAGAAAGACTTGAACTTACAACAACGAAGATGGATGGAATACATGAAGGATTACGACTTTACCATTGCCTATCATCCTGGGAAGGCAAATGTTGTGGCAAATGCGTTGAGTCAGAAACAGCTCAGGTGCGCAGCTGTTCTGTCCAGTTAGTGGAAGAGCTTAGAAGAGCTGGTGAAATGGTCTCCTCAACCATTAGGTGATCGGGTTCGATTGGCCAACATTCAGATACAGTCTGATTTGTTGAGTGAAATTGTGGCAGCACAGTTGGTCACTAGTGAACTTGACAAGATGAGAGGCTTGATGAAAAAGCCTCAGATCCGCCTTTCTTTGGGAGTAGACAGAGGGATCAGATTCGAGAATCGTATATGGATTCCTGAAGACTCACCACTGAAAGAACGTATCTTAAAAGAAGCTCATGGTTCTAAGTACACAGTACACCCAGGGACTACTAAGATGTTTAAGGACATGCAGAGGTTTTTCTGGTGGCCAGGAATGAAGAGAGACATTGCAGCTTATGTGGCCAGTTGTCTTACGTGCCAAATGGTGAAGGTTGAACATCAACGACCTGGTGGACTTTTACAGTCTATAGAGATTCCGGAATGGAAATGGGATCAGATCACCATGGATTTTGTGGTGGGTTTACCCCGAACCAAGAGAGGTCATGATGCAATATGGGTTGTGGTGGATCGCCTTACCAAGTCAGCACACTTCCTTGCACTGAAAACCACTGCCAAAGTGACAGATTTAGCTGAGTTGTACATTCGAGAGATAGTGTGTTTGCATGGCGTACCCAGTTCCATCATATCTGATAGAGATCCGAAGTTTACTTCCAAACTGTGGAAGCATGTTCAAGAGGAACTTGGTACAAGGTTAAAGTTCAGTACCGCTTATCACCCCCAGACAGATGGACAGTCAGAAAGGACAATCCAGACTTTAGAGGATCTTTTGAGAGCTTGTGTGCTCGATTGGGGTGGATCATGGGAGCAGTACTTACCTCTAGCAGAGTTTGCATACAACAATAGTTACCAAGCCAGTATCGGGATGCCTCCATATGAAGCTCTATACGGGAGACCGTGTCGGTCACCACTTCACTGGGACGATGTTGGTGAGAGGACCTTGTTGAGGTCAGATGAACTCCAAGTGTATGCTGATAAAGTCGCTTTGATCAGGCAAAGGCTAAAGAGATCCCAGGATTGACAGAAGTCGTATGCTAATGCGAAGATGACTGATGTGCATTTCACTGTGGGAGAGCATGTTTTTCTGAAAATCCGACCGCTCCGAGCTATAGCTAAAAATAGAGGAAAGTTGAGTCCCCGATATGTGGGTCCGTTTGAGGTTTTAGAACGGATTGGTGAGGTGGCTTATCGTTTGGCGTTACCCCCTCAATATAGTATGATGCATGATGTGTTTCACGTGTCCAATCTGAAGCGATATGTGCAAGACCCGAGCCATGTGTTGAGCATTGAACCTATTGAGCTTCAAGGAAAGTTGTCTTATCCTGAGTTACCTTTGCGTATTATAGATACTAAGGTAAAAGAGCTCAGGAATAAGAATATAGAGATGGTAAAGGTTCTTTGGAAACACCATGGAGAGGATGAGGCCACATGGGAGCTGAAGACGGACATGGAAAAAGCATATCCTGATTTGTTTTCTTGATTGATGAATTTTGAGGGAAAAACTCCTATAAGGAGGGGAGGATGTTATAACCTCGATTTTTCCAAAATATGTAATGAAATTATAAATGTTTTTCTTAAAGATAAATGAAATCCATGGTTTATGCGATGAATTATTTGAATGGATTGAATGGATTTTTGTGTTTGTTAGCTTGTATGTGTTCTTATTGGGCCTTTGTGGCCATTGAGCCCAATTAAAGGATTAAAAGAAAAACAAAAAGAAATGAAAAAGGAATTTCATTTAATAAAGGAATATATGAGGAAAATAAAAATAAATGATTTTAAGGCCAAAAGATATTTTCCCAAAATACGATTTCGAGTTAAAAGGGTTCCTTGGGGTTCAAGGAACTCAGGATAATTAGATAATGGTAAAAGAAATAAGGAATATGTGGAAAATACAATTAAATAAGGGATAACTTGAAACTAAAGTAAAGGGCTCGTTTCCTTTGCATAATGACACCAATTTTTGTACAAGGAAAGATAAAGGTATAAACAAGTTTTCCTCAAATTTTGAGATAAAACAGAGTTAAGGATTGAGAGTTATTAAATTTTCAAGTTATCATCAAAATAGACTTTTCCTTGAATAGTTGGGAATTAATTTTCCTTTTTGGTTTAAATGCGGACAACGATGACCGTTGGATTCTAATCCAACGGATCGGGGTCATCATCCAGAGTCCCAAAGGGACTCGGACAGTAGCGCCGACACAGGGGATTTTCCCCTCGCTTTCCTGATCGATTCAGTGCATGTGCACTCGAGATCGGTGTCCCTTTGAGTCCGGGAGACCTTGGCGAAGAATCTAGACCTAGGTTTTGCCGGTTTTCGTGGTGTATTCTAGAAACGCCCAATTGGGCTAAAGGGTAGTTAGCGGCGGGGTTGAGAAAACCCTAGAGGGGTCCCCCATGCCCTATATAAAGACCACCACTCGAGTCCTTGTGACCGATCGATCTCGAACGGCTACCTTTCACACCTCCGGACTCCCTCATCCTCTTGATTGCACCTGCTCCGGTGAGCCTCAGCCGTGGCGCCACTGAGCATCTGTGTTAGGAAAAGAGAAGAAAGGTGACGAGCAGCTGTCGTCCGATCACAGACCACTGAGGTCCCGTGCGAGATCCAACACCTCCAGAGCGGCAGGCCGATCGTGCTGGAGTAAGTGGAGCGGATCAGCGCGAGGTGTTGGATCGAAGGACCATCGTGGACCGAGGAGATCTAGTGGATGAGGGCCTAGTCATGCACGCCTGCAGTGATGATCGTTGGATCTAGGCGTGGACCATAGGTGCATCAATCGGACGGCCGCAAATTTCCGGTAAAACCCCTCTCTGACAAAAATTACAGAAAATAGCTTTTTCTTGCGAAATTAATAGAAATTGCTAGGAAACTCGTATGAGAAAACTTTATATATGAAAGTTGTATAGAAAAATAAGAGGAATCCGATAAAAATAATTTGAGTACCTAGTTCTGTCTGTTGTGCAAAAAGTACCTTAATTTGTTAATAAAGTGTATTAAGAATTGATGAGAAACCCTAATTGCATGATTAAAGTGTATTTTGGTAAATCAATAGATCAAATTGATAAGTTTAACTTTTTTAATGATAAAGGTGATATAATTATCAGTTTGAATGCAAAAGTGTGAGATTTAGAGTTATAATGCCTAAAAGGAAGTTAATTTACATGGAAACCCTAATTTGGGATAAAAGGAGATAAAAAGCATGTTTTTGTGGAATAAGATAATTAGATGCTTAATAAAGGAAATTTACTGAGAAATTAGGAGTTTTATGTAGTTTAATAAATTAAGGATGATAATAAGGAAATAAGAAGTGAAAACCCTAATTTCTAAAGGAACCCTAAAATAGGAACTGAAACCCTAAGAAATATGATGAAAATTAGATAAATATTAATAAAAGGAAAATTGTCCTTTTATTTCAGGTTTTGCTTGTTGATTGGGTTTCTCTACATATTAATTTCTATCTTGAAATCTGCAATCAAAGGTATGTGGTTACTTATGATTAACCGCTTATGTTTCCCGATGGTTTCTCGGACGTTTAATCGCATTGAATGCAACTAAACTGCTTGGATGTTCATATTGCAAATTATAAAGTGACTATGACTATCACCTAATGTATATGCCTACTATCTCAAATCATGGTTCTCTCTATGGCATAATAGCTAACCTAGTACATGGCTGCCTATGGGTAGGTCCATCAGGTTAGAGAAAGGCCTAGTACATGGCTACCTATTGGGTAGGTCCATCAGGTCTATGGATGACCTAGTACATGGCTACCTATTGGGTAGGTCCATCAGGTCTATGGTTGACTTAGTACATGGCTACCATGGAGGTAGGACCATCAAGTCATAATGAGTTAGATATTGGGCTATCTTTGGATAGTGCCATGCGACTCTGTTACCTAAAAGAGAGGTGATATCCATGTCCACTGCAGGGACAACCCAGAGTTCGAGAATATGTATGGATTGAGATGTATGGTTTAAAATGTAATCTTGATTGTTAAATGATTAATTGAGTGATTATATTGTTAACCTAGTTGAACATTATTTGCTTCCTCCACATACCAGCTTCGGTTGACCGTCGTTTTATTTGTCGGCGATTTAGGTACAAATTCCAAAGTACAAACAGTAAAGCGACACATTGTGAATTCAAGAATTAAAGAACAAGGAGGAATTAGATAGATTATTTCAACTGAGGTTAGAAGTTAGTTTGTTCCTAACTTTTCAAAAGGTATGCAAAGAAAAAATTTATTACCATTTTTTTCAGTATAGTATGTTAGAATTTAATAATTGTTTATGGATATATGTCGAACCTTTGATCCAAAATTAATGGGTGCGGCTTTATCCTCTTGGTCTCCCTTAATTGGGGATTACTGAAAGGTGAGTTCGTAACAAGATGACCCTCCTGTTGGTGTACTAGCACCAACCTGAACTCATACTGCTTTTCTGCAGTTTTCTTTCCCTCGTTGTGCCTCCCTAGTCGGGTAGCACTTGCTCAGGCTGTCTCAGTTACCAGAACTAGAGACGACAATAACTTTGTAGAGAAACTGATGCTCTGAGCTGTGTGTTCTGAGCAGACCCCAATACCCCTCTATTTATAGTAGAGGGCAGGGTCAGGGTTCCCAGTCTATTTGGGAGTATAACGATCCAGAAATTCCATGAATAACTTGCACTGCGACAGGCAAATCGATTGTTTCACAACTGAAATGATCATTTGGCAAGGTGATCTGATCAGTTCAATAGTGAACTGGTTCATTGGGAGTGTGAATCGATCGTTTCATTTCCTAGACTTTCCTACAATTGACTTTCCTCAATCATTTTCAATTAATTCAAAGATTAATCCTTATTACAATCAAAATGAACAAGTGAAACATAAAAGTTTTCCTCCAATCGGAAAAATCCCAATGTCCACAATTGACAGAACTGTGAGCCACCTGGTCTCACACCACCTGATCAGCTCATAAGGGTGAACCGGTCAGATTGTAGTCCTGACATTACCAATGCAATCTCCAATCAACCTGACACTCTATCCAACTAGTTCAACACTTGAACTTGATAGTTCTGAGTCCAGTCAGTCAATTGTATGTTTAATTGAATACCTAAACACATTTAGTCTCAATCTAAATATCAGTCCTGGACTATCTCCTCTTCTAGGGGTATCCTACGTGTGTGACCATGTAGGTTCTAATTTACACTGGCAGTGAATGATCGTAACAACTTATGACATCACAAGCAATGAGTGAAATCTAGTAACTCATCATTGCTACCTAAGTAACTCAGAAAGTTGGAGAACAAATTCAACCTACAATCTTTTATTAGTGTTGTCATGATTGTATAGTTCCTTTCTCGCTGACATTTGAATTTAACTCGAGGCATGGAACGTCATCCTCTTCAACATTCAATCCATGTTCCTTGACCTAAAGCAGACTGTCTAAGATGCATGTGAGTTAACATATCATATCTTGAATCACATGAGTATGGTCATACAATTCTCAGTCTCGCTTATTAAGGGGCCCTGGATATCATACTCGTTGTAGGAGGGACAAATTCCATCTCTATCACTCACAGTCTATCCCCATGTGTCAAAGTCACCCAATCATCACTGTTATAACAACCCATGTTTCAGGGTTGCGTTTGATGATTTCAAAGTATACCCAATCACATGTGATGAGTGTAGTAATTTTAAGTCTAAGTACCACTATCACTATGAGAGATGATTGTGACTACCATTCCATGGTATCCATGTATCACTCTCACGGTGGGTATGTTCAATATATTATTCTCTAACATTCATCTATGTGCTTGACTTGATATCATATATCATGACTAATGAGACTATATCATCAGTCAACACACACTCTAGTCTTATGTATTATTGTTGCCTATTTTGCTTCCACAGTAATATCTGATTAGGGACATATCAAGAATGTATGTACTCTTATCATACATATGGTCTCATTGTTTAGGTCCTCAACCTGAAAACATATGTCATTGAGTCTCATCATTCTTTAGACATCTATCATGTATGTGTCATCATCTCATGACTGAGATAAACATAATAGACAAAATTACCTTTATTATTGTCACATCAAGTATCTAATGCCTCATCACAATCATCATATGATTGGATCTCTGGGCATACCATACCAACAGACTCCCACTTGCTCTTAGAGCCAATCACCCACAGATCATATTCCAAGTGATCTTAACATGTGCATCATGTTTTTGCTACATAAGTGCTTTTATAACGGGTAAGCAACATTTGCTTAAAGTCAATATATTGCATGTTTCACATCCCCTCATTGTACGACAACTCGTATGAGATCGAAGTGTCATAGTATGCTGTCTAAGATTCATTTGCCTAACCATTAGCTCCATTTTTGTTACAGTATTACCACTAAGTCATCAATGGTCAGAACCTCCCACAAGTTCATCCATATGAACTTCTAGATCCATACAACATCCTTCATAGTGTTCTTAACACTAAGGTACTCAACTTCTTATTGTAGAATTAATTAGTTGTTTTATGTTGGAACATTTCCAACTAACAATTCTTATTCCAAGTTCAAACATAATTTTTTCATTTCGAAAGCTTGCATCAGTGTAACTCTTTACACTCAACTCTTATTTTTTACCATAATTAAAGAACTAATCCTTTTAGTACTTCACAAGTACACAAAGATGTCCTTCATGGTATTCCAGTAACTCTTACTGGAGTTCGACAAATATCCATTTGTCATGTCCAATACATATGAAATTACTGGATATTTATATCATCATGTCATACAAGATGATGATTTCATATCTTCTTGTCATGTCCAATACATACAAGTTGATGAGTTCGTATATTGTTGTCATGTCAAATACATACAATATAATTAGTTCATATTTTCTTGTCATGTATAATACATACAAGATAACGAGATGAGTTCATACGTGATAGATCCAATTGCAAATTGAAAATTGTGTATGGCATCTATCTGTGTGTTCCTTATTCTTCATAAGAATTGGGACACTTGGCTCTTGAGAGACTAACTCCATGGAACATGGTTAAGTTTTCTCTCACCGTATTGAACCCTTTCATCATCTCGCCAATGTATGTTCTCTTTCTTAGGTTAATAAGCCCTCTCGATCTATCTCTATAGATCTTGATTCCTATCACATAGGATGCTTCTCTAAAAAACCTTTTAGAATGCACTTCATTGCTAGATTTTGTAGTATAAGGATGATACTCCCCATCAATATGTGGAATATATATATGCTCCCACTAAATTCTTGTAATCACACAGTACATATTCATTCTGACTCAAGTCAAACTCTTTGACTATCTTGTCAAATTGAAGATCCAGTTCTGAAGTGCTTGCTTCAATCCAAAGATTGATCTATGCAGCTTTATAGACTTTATTTGTATTATTAGATTTATAAAACCTTTAGGTTGTGTTACATACACATCCTACACAATATTCCATTTAAAGAATGTGGTTTTAACATCCATATGCCAAATCTCATAGTCATATTAAGCTATAATAGCAAGCATTATCTTGATGGATTTATCCTTGGTAACTACTAAAAAGATTTCACCATGTTCAACACCTTTAACTTGTTAGAAACTCTTTTCAACCATCTTACCCTCCATGTCAGTCTTCTTCTAGAAGACCTAAAAGTATCATATGGGTTTTACCCCTTCAGGTGGATCAACCAAGGTCATACTTTGTTTATGTACATGGAGTCCATCTTGGATTTCATGGCTTCAAGCCATATCTATGTTTCTGGCTCTCATTAGATTCTAGGTAGACTATTGACTCATCATATGATCAACTCACTGCCTTCTTGTCCATAAGATATCATATATCATTCAAGCTCTAGGCGTGTTCTACCGGAACCTTGAGTGTTGTGTGTTACTTAAGGAACTTTTAGATTCCACAATATTTTGTGATTCTCTTTATTCCCAGTGTAAAGCATGTGCCCAAAAGGAAATTTGAAGTTTTAGCTAGAAATCACACTCTTACACAACAAGGTGTGATTCCTTCATTTTGATACACTTTTCATGATACACTATCATTTTGTTTTAGGTAGAGTCCATCATGATACATTATCATGATCTTACAGAAGGTTCTCAAACTCTTAGTTCAAATTATTTACATATCGATCATATCGAAATTTAATACTTATACCAAGTTTTTTATGTACTTCATTTATGATCTCCTTGACCACTTCAAGAGATTCATGTTTGTATTTCACTAAATACAAACTATCATATCTACTGAGGTCGTCAGTAAATACATTGATGTACTAGTGATTACCTTTAGCATTTATTCTAAAAGTTCTATATACATCAATATGTATAATCTTTAATAGAATAATCATTCTCCCACTACATCTAGTGAAGAACCTTTATCATATTGCACAATGAATGAGATTAGCATGTCTCTATTGGTTCAATAACCAAAAGAGTCTAGATATCCATCATATGGATTCTCAAAATACAATTTCCATTTATGTGCTCTAGATGACATCCCTATAGGCATTCAAGTTTGAGTTATCATGTCATTCGTTACATGTATCACACACATTTTTCTCGTTAACTATCAAGTATAGTTAATGAGACATAGGTATTGCCATCAAAGATCATATCTTTCAAATGAAACATCTTTCCATAACACTCTTACCCATACAAGATGTATGATGTTTTCATTGATGATAGGTATATAATAGCAATTCACTAATTCTATTACATGCCCATGAATGTCATATTGTAATTGTAATAGTAGAAACTCTTGCTTCACACAGTTTCTGGCTTGCTTCCTCTTAGGTCCGGAAGTACAGATCTCTATCTCTTTCATCTTCCTGAGATCCTCTATAAAGAGGTTATTTCCTTTTCAAATGTCAAACAGTTGACAATGGTGGCACTTTCTTTCCTTATCTTTATAAGTGAAAAAGGATATATTCCCTTTTTACACTTACTGTTACGACCCCACCTCCCAATAACCCCCAATTAAGGGAGACCGAGAGGTCGAAGCCGCACCCATAACTTCCAAATCAAAGGTTCGGAACTTAACCAAGAATAATTATGAAATTTTAACAGACTAAATGGGAAAACTGTTAGAAAATAAACTTTTACATACCTTTTTGAAAACTTGGATCTCTAAACTTCTATCCACTTATGGATTCTATTCTAACTAATCCTCCTGGTACATTACTTCATGTATTTCACAATATGATGATTTATTTGTTTGTCCTTTTGGCTTGTACCTAAAACGCCGACAAATAAAACGTCGGTCAGCCGAAGCTGGTATGTGGGGGAAACAGTAAATGTGCAACTATGATAACAACGTAATCATTCAATTAATCATTTAACAATCAAGATTATGTTTTAAATATAACTCCACGATCTATGAGTACCCTATCCTCTGTGCTATCCCTACAGTGGGCATGATATAGGTGAACTAGTTTCTAGGGTTGAGTCACATGGTACTACTCATAAGTATCCCACTCCTTAACTCATGGCAGGCTAATGACTCTCATGGCACTACACGTAGGTAGCCCAGTTTCTAACTCTCAGTAACCTAGACCTTGCTCTAGGATTACCCCTTTTTTTAGCCTTTTCAAAGCAATAGAGGTGGACCCGGATCTAGCTAGTTATATACACACATTTATAGTGATAATCATAGTCACTTTATAGTTGCATGAAATAAATAGACATCCAACAGTTATTTTCAAGCAACCGATTAAAATTTCGGGAATCTCCGTGAAACATAGAGAGATTATTCATAAGCGTAACCACATACATGATCTGATGATTTGAACAGAAATATCCATGCAAATAAGAGTCCAAGCAAGCAAGCACTTTCAATAAGATCCTGAAATAATCATGTAATTCCCGTTGTATTACTCATGTCATCAAGATCTAGCTCGCTTCCTAGGGTTTCTAGTTCACTTTTAGGGTTTCCATTGCAATTAGGGTTTCCCTTCATCTTTTACTATTTCAAACCCTAATTGTAAACCATTACTCATAAACCCTTATCTTATCTATTCCTTAACATTAAGGTTATCTTAACAACATATAACTCTATATCCATATTAAAGGCACATTAATCATCAATTAATTTCATTAAGCTTCTTTTTCATTAAAGCTACTATTTTTATCCTTTTAATCCATGACAAAATCATTATACGCATCTATCATTAATTCAAAGTTCATTAGGGTCTAATTAACATATGAACTCATTTTACCATCAATCTACCTTTTATTCATGAGAAAACCCTAATCACTACACATAGGGTATTTATCCATAATTAAGGACTTTTATGTACAAATAACTTAGGACCATCATTTTACAACATATTTTCACATTTTCAAATCATATACAATCTTATCCTCTTTTACCCTAAGTTTAGAGTTTCTAAATACTTAATCATTCTCATATGGGGTAAAAACCCTAAATCATGCAAATATCATCTAGATGAGGTTCGAATCTAACATTATAATTCAACAGGTTAGTAATACTTCAATTAACCCATTAAGCATACTAGATTCAACCTTTAATCACAAATAGGGTTTTTAACTTAACTTTAATGCACTTTTCATTAACTTACAGTACTTTTGCAATTAGGAATGGAATCAATCTTTAACATCATTTTTATTGGATTCCTCTCGTTCTTATGAGAAAAATTCATATATTACTTGTCCTAATCGGAGTTACCAATCATTAGATATGATTTTTGCAAGTAAATTACCTTTTGGCCAAACAGAGATTGCCATGTCGCCAAGTTCCCACGCATGCGGCTTGCTTTGAAAACATAACAAAATTCCACTTATACCCTCACGCGATTCGTCGATTCTTCTCAAGACTGAAGGGTAAAATCACCCAAAACACCCCCTCGTCTTCAACCTTGCACGGTTGTTGCTGCTGTCGCCCTAGCCACGCACCGAGCAACTTCTCCTCTTCCTGAGCCCGATGGCCACCGTCGAACCTTCTCCTAGCTCCGCCACACTTCGTCGCCCTTGGGGCGCCACCTATCTCACATTCTCGGTGGTTGGTTTGAGCGGGCAGGCGTGTGATCTGTTGCCATGTCATCGACCTCCTGCAGGCACTGCATGGTGACCGGGGGCCTGGGGGTGATAGCCGATCATCCCAGGTCGTCGTGGGCACTTCGCGAATCTGATGAGACTCCATTACAACTCCTCGTCGCCCTCGAGACATCACTATCTTCTTGGGTTAGGGTTTTGAATGTAAGGAAGCATGAAGAAGATAAGGAAGAGAGTGGGAGTCATGGGATCTCTCTGGAACTCAACCCTGGGCTTTACCCCTTATATAAGGAGGGTAAAGAAGCCCCAAGATGGCTTGCTCACGAAGAAACGTAGTCCTAAAAGGAATTTGATTTCATCATTACTAAGCAGTTCCTCTTTTTCTCTCTCCTAACCATATCTCTTTTTATACATTATTTCTTGAATATTTTGGATTACAAAAATCCTTAATCTCTTTATTCTTGCCTTTTGATTCATTGGCACGAATTTCTATTTTTAATAGAAATTACTTCCTTTTTATCAATATCACCAAAATTCATTAATAATGTATCATATTATCTTTTATTTTGCAAATTTTGGTATTTTCTCTTTATTTCCTCTTTATTGGGACTCCTTGGATCCCAAGACACTCCATTATTTCAAAATTCTTTTGATTGGATACTTATTATCCTTCTAGATGCATCTTTATGCATTATTTCACATTATCTTGTTTATTTCTCATTAAATTATTTCTTTTTGAGCCTTCTCTTTATTTCTCTTTTATTTTCCTCATTGGTATTCCTTTTATCATTATGAATCCTTGGGATACGAAATTCCACCAAGAATAACTCCATTACACCTCTTTTCACTTATTTTCCACATTTTACCATTGTTTTCAATTTCTTTCTTAATAAAGAAATACTTAATTGATCTTTTCTTTTCTTATTGCTTTCTTTATGCAACTTTGGACTCCTTGAAACCCAAGGAACCCAAGAGGCACGAAATCCATCCTTGGATTACATCTATTTGCCTTCTAGAGGTTTCTACCTCTTTCTTTTCTCAAATATTCAATTATTCAATTACTAATTGAATTTTCTTGTTATTTGGGACCAATAGCCAATAAAGCCCATAATACAATCATCAAGGCTATTGTAAACTAAATCCATTTATCCCAAACAAATTATATCATTATTTGTTCAATTATATTTAATATGAGAAATTACATTTCTCACCAATTGAACCCAAAAGTTGGGGTTGTAACATCCTTCCCCTCTTATAGGAATTTTGTCCTCAAAATTCTATCAAGCAAACAAACAATTCAGGATAAGACTTTTCCATGTCCATCATTGGCCCCTATGTGGCTTTACCGTACTCATGGCGCTTCCAAAGAACCTTTAGCATCACATATTCTTTTCTCTGAGTTCTTTCATCCTGGCGTCTATAAACTACACAGGTGACTCAGGCCATTTCAGCCTCCCTTGGGGCTCACTAGGTTCATTATTCGCACATGGTCTGGGTACCTCACATAGTGCTCTAAATTGGACACATGGAACTCATCACACATTACTTTATCATGAGGGGTAAGATCAAACTTAACCTTTTCCACCAAACCATATCAAAAGAACCCATGCATCGGGGACTCAACTCTCTTAGCTATAACTTAGAGGGGTCGGATTTTCACATATTCTCCCACAGTGAACTTGTGTGTTAGTCAACTTTGCATTTTCTCACGACTCTCATCGTCTCTAGGCTCCTTTCAGCCCTTGCACAATCCAAGCGACTTCATCTACACGCATTGTGGCCCTTTTCTATCCATCACGTGGTCCTTTCACCAACATCACCTTACTGAAGTGGTGACCGACACAACCTCCCTTATAGAACTTCTTTAAATCCTGATATTATCTATGGTGGTCATCACCACATCTTTCATAGGATAGTAACTGTCTCTACCTATCACCTTGAACAAGCACATATGCTCTCATCAGACCCTTTAGTCTGGATCATACTAACCACTAGTTAGGGGTGATAAACTGTACTAACATCGAGTTCTTTATGTACCTACTTCCACCTTTTGGAAGGGAACCTTTAGGTCAAACTCAAGAACCTTTAAACTCACATCATGGTGTAACTGATCCATCTCTCTCATGGGTAGTTCAACCAAATCTGTCCCTTGACAGAAATCTTTCTTTCTTATACCATCTAGGTGATGCGATCTACCATAACCCACATTGCATCTTGACCTTCCTTGGTCTAGGGGAGACTTATCACCACATCCATAGTGATGAACTCCCATTCCCACTCGGGAACTCTTTATCCTCTATATCCATGCATTGGGTTACTGATGTTCATCCTTCACCTTCTATCATGCATGGCAACATACCCCATGCAACTTCATCTTAGGCAACCAAAGTACTACTGTCACTTATTACCTTCATAGTACGGTGTATGGTGATCTTAAAATCATGATCTCTTGTATGTCATTATTCTTCAAGATCAATACCTCAACCACCCTAAACCATTCTATCGGGGTTTCATCTTCTTCCTTTCCAAAGAAGTGCATCTGAGGTTCTACCACCATCCTTTCATTGTATCAAGGACTAGACTGCCTAACCAAACAACCCTTAACTTTTCAACGTATCTCGTTACATCTGAGTGTTATCCAAACACCTCTCCTTTCCAAACTTAGGGTTAGCCAAACAACCTCTTCTAGCCAAACTAGGCAGTTATAACTCAACCAGAGCATCCATTACCGCTTCACATCCTTAGGTATTAGGTAACATTGAGGATATACACTTACATGTATTTCACTTATCATCTTAACTCTTAACTCTAAGTGTATCTTTATTGAGAACACTTTTGAGCTCATTTTCTTGGTAATCAACTCAACCTTATATGACTTCATATCTCATGATAACATCATCCTCATAAGGTGACTACCTCATTCCTCTTAGTATTTACAAACCATCCATGTATCATTTACTTTACCAGGGTATGTTATCTTCTCTGTTCCCATTTCTCATGGCAACGTTGCAACCTACATCATCTCTTATCCTTGGTGTATGGCATGCGTAATGTCCTATCTCTCACCCCCATAACAAGAAGAAATAAGCATTTGGCTGCAATCCAAATACAGAGTTCTTCCTATTCTAAGAGTAGAGATGGTACATCCCACCTTGCCAATACACCTTTACATCTAAGTTGCAACATGCCACATATGTCTCTTCATCACAGACATCATGATATCAAAGTTCCTTCAAAACTGGTCTCGAACCTACTAGGGTTTACACACATTCCTTGGTCATCTCCTCTAGGTCTATAGGGTGCCGGCATTTTAGGGGTCATCCCTCTTCCCTTATGCATCCATAGAGTTCCCTACTCATTTGCCCTTTCGGTCCCATGAGTTCATGAAGGTGATCAATCTCCTAACCCATGGCCCTTAGACAATGATAGTTGTTACCTCCCGACCCTACGGTCATGTGCAACTAGGGAGTTAGGCAACTCCTACTTCCATCGGTCTTATCCCTACCTGACCCTAGGATAGACTTTAGGATTCTCTTATAGTACATGTTCAACTTAGAACCTTACCCAAGCCTTCATTATCTCTCTCTCTCTGCATTCATGGGTTGACTTTCATCCTTTCATAGGGATCATGGCAACCTGCCTACCTTGGTCAAGCCACATACCAGTTACCTCCATGGTAACACATCCACATGCACATAGAGATGGTTATCAATGAGTCTACAGGCTCATTCTCTTACCATGTACTTTTCACTTAGCTTCTCAAGATCCTATGAGACCTCTTTAGGTTTTCACAAAAACCGGTGTATACCCTTCAAAGAGGGTCCCTCTCCCAGGATGGGAGGAAACTACAACTCTTGACCACAAGGTCACAAACATTCTTAGGTCTAGGGTTTACATCCATATGCTTAACCCTAGTAAGCTATTAAGGAACAAGCAGACCACTAAACCAGGCTAGGTCATCTGGGTTCTCATTCTTCAACATTAGATCAAGGTCATACCTTCCTGTGTCATCAACTTAGCTGGGAGGGGTTTTCCAACCATACCTTAAATGTAAGGGGTTTTCCATTCCTCTGAACATAAGGAGTACCATGTTCACATCTATAGAAACCCAACTCTCATCATGTGCATTTGGTACACCACTTCCCTTCTTAGACCTAGGAACCCAAGGTTCTCTTTTTGGGTGTCCAACTACATGCTCAACCTCTGAACCACAAACCAAACATGTATCGGGTCATCCTTTTTCCTCAATTCACACTTTAACGTTGAGTCTTCCTTGAGGACAAACAACAAGGTACAAGGCCTCATAACCTGTTACTAAACCTCTCCAAGGTATATAAAACTTCTTCTTCCTTTCTCATAAGGTAGACACTTATACCATAGGCACGTAGGTGCCAGAAGCCTCATTCTCTCTCTAGGGTTTGGTTCCTCCTATGGCAACCAAGACATCATCAGCCTCCAGGGATCATACATGAGGCAACCACTATCATCCACTTAGGTCGCATCATCCTTGACTCCCCACTATTCCTCATATGTCGGGGTTTAGGCTTCTAACCTTCTTGCTTGGTTCCTACTTTCTCTCTTAGAGCTAACTCCACATCCGACCTTACTATTAGAGTTCCTCTCTCCATGAGGGATCAAGCTCACCAACATACCTCTATGTGGGTGACGCTTATAACGTTTGCTCAAGGTCATCCATAGCTCTCACAAGCTATCCATCAAACTCTCTCGGCCAAGGTATCATCCTATTTCTCACACTACTGATACATTCTGGATGCCTATTATGCCATGCCCATATCAGCTCATGGGGTTTCCATGGGTTCTTCTCTATCCTTATCAAGGAAGGAGCTATCCTTCCTCCTAACCTACACGACCCCTTTCTAGGGTTGGGTTGCCAAAGGTACTCGGTCATCCAACCTCTCATGGCTCATATGGCATCCCAAGCATGTCCATCCAAACACCTGGTCTACCAAGACATCTAGCTCTCCCTCTCTAACCTTCACTTAGGGTTAGGGTTAACATCAATCTCAGAGGATGTGCCAGGTCTCTACTTGCAATGGAGATCTCTATCTCCAAGACTAACTTATCCTCCTGACAAGAAGGTCTAGCCTCAGGTCTCTTCTGAGGACATGACAACTTATGTCATATGACCTAAGCATGTATCTATACTTTAGTTTGCACTTAAACTATTAAGCTTATGTCCATGAGATCTTATTTACATATTTTTCATTAATTTGGTGGAGGATTCCTTAGACCTTATTATCCTTACCCATACCTCAAGAGGGTGAGAAGAAGAGAAAACCCTAATCCTTAAGGCCCTTAATAGAATTTTGTGATGAGAAGGGATGAATAAGATGAGAAAGTCCTAAAGGTATCTTATTTCGATTCATACCCTAAGACTTTGGCCAGGCATTCACACAGATCCGGGAGTCCTCATATTCCGACTAGCGGTGCGGAGGAAAATATTTCCAGCCCCCGATCATGATCCTTTTCTAGACACCTCCATCTTTCGGATAATCCTCTAATAACTCCCTTGGGTTCTATGGAGTTTGTAAAATTTAATAATTATTAACAATTAAGTGGAGAACCTTGGCTCTAATACCAAATGTTACGACATCTCGGTATCCCTTAATTGGGGGTTATCGGGAGGTGGGGTCATAACACATACCCCTTCTCCATATCATGAGTGATGAATATTTGGACCTTAGCTTGGCTTCAGAACATTTCTTGACCTTGCTTTAGTCTATGGACTTTACTTTGTTGCTCATTGTCACAAGTTTTATCCTTTCTTCATT
Organism: Alisma plantago-aquatica; assembly: GCA_963693085.1. Classification (NCBI taxonomy): domain Eukaryota; kingdom Viridiplantae; phylum Streptophyta; class Magnoliopsida; order Alismatales; family Alismataceae; genus Alisma; species Alisma plantago-aquatica. The sequence goes on along the minus strand of OY856414.1, from coordinate 888,604,555 downwards.
CATGCTTTGGCATAAACATGCTAAGACCTTTAGATTTTGGTTTGGCCAAGTTTCTCAACATGAAACATGCTATATGATTCACACAATGATTTGTAGAATCATATGCTTGGTCAACTCTTGACCTATAATCTATATGCACAATCATATTGAGCATATGAGATTATACTTGATCTTCGTTTGTCTGATTATACTCAAACATCACTTTGAAGACATTATACCTTTCATGCTTTACATGATTCTTAAGATGTATAACCATCTCAAGAATGTCCATGCTTCAAGCTATTTATGCAACTCATAGTTCATATAGCTCAGCATAAGGTTCTTGATGCCTTAGGCATCATTGGCATACTTCAAGTAAACATCCAATTTTAGCCTTAGGCGCATTTGGAATGGTTCTACTGGCTCTGGTCTTTTAAGGACTCTAGAGTTTACACTCACTATTGAGAACACTTCTCAAAGGTCCCAAACCAAATTTGATGTTTATCCCATTTATGAACTGATCACAATGATAATGTATTTTTTGTGTTTGTCATTTGGATTCTACAAAAGAATTTTGTAACTTTTCAAAATATTTTTTGAATTGATAAATTTGACGATATTAATTAGGACTTTAATTAATTATCACTCCCACTATTTTGATCAAGTTGATAGCCCTCACTATCAATTTGGAAGATTGTAGCACACAACCTTCTAGTGAGCCAAGATCTAAAACAATTGAGTTATTACCCAGCCAATGCCAGCGTCCACAATCAATTATTAAGGTAGGTAATGTTTACCAATTGCATAAGATGCAATTCCTTGATAGATGATATGCACAACTCTTTTCCATATTCATTTGCATGCCTCTAAGTGATTAATCCCATTAAGAAAACTTAGTCAAGCCTGACCCAAAAGCCAACACGATAGGAGTGCACCCCGCTTGGTGGGCTCATACAACTACCATCATGCTTCTACGAATAGATAGCGAACCACCCTTGGGATGCCCACGCTTGTCGATCAAGCTTTTCATGTGTGCTGCTTATGGAAAGAATCTAAGACTTAATATTATATTGAGGGGATTGGTATTTATATACATATATATATATATACATATCCAATCACCACATTATTATAGTACGTACCATATACATGCTATAACCACAATGAGAAAACATGCAATAATGATAAAAGTGATGATTATGGCCATCCTATTGTAATTCCTTGGAGCCACGAGGAAATACGCTCATCTAAGGTCTACATCACATGCAACCTGTCATTGATGAAGATCTTTGTGCTTGAACCATTCTGGGTTGATCAGCTCATCCTATGACACAATTGGCTTGCCTCCTGGTCAGTTGGTTGGTCAGTCTAGCCTCTGATGTCTAGACACCTCCAACAAGCAGTTGGGCCATTAGCCAATCGGTCTGGCTCCATCTTAGCAATCCTCCTTGGTCCTCCAGGCGGTCGTCTTGTCTAGTGCTGAGCATATTCTTCTTCGATGTAAAAATAAATAAACTATCCTACTTTTACATAATCTTTGGGAAACCTCGAGTTACATTCGATGGGAGCAAAGGTAGACGAGAAAGGATCTCTAGTTATCTCGAGTTACATGTAGAATAGAAGATAGAGGCTCGGTATGCAAACCGAGATGCAAACAACCATAACCAACCAAGCACACATAGAGTTTATAGGCCATAACCATGCTACACATCCACCATCAAAACCATTTTAGGGTGAGGCATATCAATTGCATATATACCATATCATATATGTACATTAGTCTGTGGTCGCATGTGGTATTTAGTTAGATATGCACATTCGTCATTTTAAATATTCACATCGTATGAAATAAATAAATGATGATAAAATTAAAATATGATCATATCAATTTATCCCAAAAGAAAGTAAGTTGACGTGGCTTTCATACCACTGTTGGGTTTTGTGGCCTCAGAATAGGTAGCAGAAACAAAAATTTTAGTGGCCATTAACCCAAAACAGGAGATTGCATCAATGACTATGTAATGGGAAGGATGGTTTTAGCGAGACATACCTAGTCTTAGGGCTTGCCCAGTGACAATACCTCATTGTCATGTACAGTCTTCAATGCCATATCTTGGACGGTGTCTGTGCAGCTCCTGGTCTTTGCCATGGACTCTGGGCTCTACAACAGAATGTGACTGATGTGTCCTCCTGAGCGGAAGACATCTCCCACCTCTACAGACAGTACACACGGACCACATGGAACTCGTACCATTCTAGAAGAACTGGTAGGAAGGATACGACCCTCCTATTGGTGTACTAGCACCAACCTACTCTCCCAAACTTAGACTGCTTTTCTACAGTTGTCTTTCCCTCGTTATGCCTCCCTAATCGGGTAGCACTTGCTCGGGCTCTCTCAGTTACTAGAACCAGAGAGGACAAAAACTTTGCAAAGCAACTAATGTTCTGAGAAGCCCCCAGTACCCCTCTATTTATAGTAGAGGGCAGGGTCAGGGTTCCCAGTCTGTTTGGGAGTAGAAGGATCCAAATATTCCATGAATTACTAGCACTGTGGCGGGCGAACCAATCGTTTCATAACTGAAACAGTCATTTAGCAAGGTGAGCCGATCAGTTCAATAGTGAACCAGTCGGTTGGGAGTGTGAACCAATTAGTTCACTAAGTGAACCAGTCTTTTCATTTCCCATACTTGCTTGCAATTGACTTTCCTCAATCGTTTCCAATTAATTCAAAGATTAATCCTTATTCTAATTGAATTGAACAAGTGAAATGTGAAAGTTTTCCTCCAACTGGGAAAATCCCAATTTCCTCAGTTGGGAGGATTGTGAGCTACCCAGTTCACCAAGTGAACCGGTCGGTTGGCTCACACTAGACGATCAGCTCACAAGCGTGAACTGGTCAGTTGGCAGTCCTGACATTGCCAATGTAGTCTCCAATCAACCTGACACTCTATCCAGCTAGTTCAACACTTGAACTTGATAGTTCTGAGTCCAGTCAGTCAATTGTATGTTTAATTGAGTACCTAAACACCTTTAGTCTCAATCTAAACATCATTCATGGACAATCTCCTCTTCTAGGGGTATCCTATGTGTGTGACCCTTCAGGTTCCAATTTACGTTTGCAGTGAATGTTCGTAACAACGTATGACATCACAAGCAATGAGCAGAATCTAGTAACTCATCATTGCTACCCAAGTAACTCAGAAAGTTGCAGAACAACTTCAACCTACAATCTATGATTAGTGTTTCCTTGATTGTATAGTTCTTTTTTCACTGACATCCAGATTTAACTCAAGGCATGGAACGTCATACTCTTCAACAATCAATCCATGTTCCTTGACCTAGAGCAGATTGTCTGAGATGAATGTGAGTTCACATATCATATATTGAATCACATGAGTATGGCCATACAATTCTCAGTCTTGCTTATCAAGGGGCCCTGGATATTGTACTCCTTGTAGGAGGGACAAATCCCATCTCTATCACTCACAGTCTATACCCATGTGTCAAAGTCACCCAATCGTAACTGTTATAACAACCCATGTTTTAGGACTGTGTTTGATGATGTCAAAGTCTACCCAATCACATGTGATGAGTGCAATTATTTCAGTTCTAAGAACCACTATCACCACTATAGAGATGATTGTGACTACCATTCCATGGTATCCATTTATCACTCTCACGGTGGGTCTGTCCAATATACTGTTCTCTAACATATATTTATGTACTTGACTTGATATCGTATATCATGACTAATGAGACTCTGTCATCATCCAACACACACTCTAGTTTTATGTATTATTGTTCTCTATTTTACTTCCACAGTAATATCTGACTAGGGACATATCAAGAATGTATGTACTATTATCATACATATGGTCTCATTGTTTAGGTCCTCAACCTGAAAACATATGTCATTGAGTCTCATCATTCTTTAAACATATATTATGTATGTTTCATCATCTCATGACTGAGACAAACATAATAGATGGAATTACCTTTATTATTATCAAATCAGGTATCTAAATCCTCATCGCAATCATCATATGATTGGCTTTCTGGACATACCATACCAACACAAAACTGATGATGATGTAGATCAAACTGATGACTCATCTTCCACGCATCAGTTTGGTGTTGTTGATGGTGGAGATGGTGGTGGTGTTCTTCAGATGAATGGATCAGGAAAAGAGACCATAGTATTAGTATAATCTACGTGGGGTGAGGATGATGAAAAGAACATTTCATCCTCATTAAATGTGACATATGTGGTGATATAGATTCTTCCAGATCTAGGTTCAAGACATTTGTAACTTTTTTGAGAAAAAGGTTAATCAGGAAAACACCATTCAAATAGCTTTGGGGAAAAGCTTGTGGTCCTTAGAATCAAAATTGTGAACAAAAATGATACAACCAAAAGACAAAGGCAGTAGAGGAAATAGTGTGGATTGAGGATAAACAATAGGAAAAAGGAGTGTGCTTCTTGAGAATAGAAGAAGGTTGGAAAGTGATATGAAAGCAAGCAGTGAGGATTGCAACAAACCAAAAATTCTTAGGCGAGTTGGAATAATTGAGAAGAGGTTGTGTAATGTCAAGTAAATTATGAGTTTTATGCTTAACGATGTTATTTTGTTCTGGAGAGTGTGCACACATGAATGGTGAATCATCCCAATATTATGATAAAAAAAGGCGACAACATTTTGGGTATACTTGAGGGTGTTGTCGGTTCAAAGAATCATAGTAGATGTTAAAAAATTAATTAAAACCAAGTCTTGAAATTTTCAAATCAATGTAAAAACTACATCACAAGTTTGAAGTAAGAAAAACCGTGTCTGTCTAGTAAAGTCATCCGAAAATGTAAGAACATATCCATGGCGATTGTAAGTAGTAGTCCCGAATGGACCACACACATCACTATGAGCTAAATCAAACATATAGGGTGATTGTTTATAGATACGGGTTGGGAAGGACACGATGCGATGGTTTCCTATCTGACAGGCATTACAAAAAATAGAAGAATAAGAAGATAAATAATTATCTTGTAGCTTAAGCTTATCTAAAGATAAATGGCCATGATGTTGATGCAGTTGAAGTGGTATGGAGCTAGGAAGAGATCACGGTAGGATGGAGGTTGGGGTGAAGAAGTAGTAGAGATCACCAGGGCATACTACCTAAGCAATCATCATTAAATTCCTCCAATCTTGTAAAGTAAAACTAGATGGACCAAAAATTACAAAATATCATAGAGAATCAAAAACATTGTTATAGGCATTAAATTGTATTGAACATTTGTAACAAATTAGGATAGTCAACATAAGTTTGGAAGAGATACGAATATGGCCACACCCGAATCACTTAACTGACTCTTCTTCCATTGTGACATAGGAGTAAGAGATAAATTAATTGGATGTTGTTAGAAGATGGGGCATTCTAGTCATATGTTGTGATGTGGCCGAATCTATAATCTAGTTAGAATTGGAAGCAAGCATGGACTCCCCAATGTTACTTTTAGAAACAGTGTCTAGGAGGGAAGAAGAATGAGCAGTATGTAAAATCCCAACTTGCGAATCAGAATATGCGATCATGTTTTTGTGGATGGGATAATCCACATAATATTATGCAACTTGGAGAAGGTGTTCATACTCCTCCTTTGATAATAAGATCTGATAATTTTGAGAAGATACCTATGGTGGTGGATATGCACATCCAATTGACTAGGCAGATGCTTCACTGATGTGGGTAGGTGCGTGTGAGAAAAGGCCAGAGCCCCTACGATGTCCTCTTACATAGTGTGTTGGATAGTCATACTTCAATTGACAGACATCTTCATTGTGGCCCAGCTTGCCACAATAAATGCACTTTGAGTGTTGACCTTGTCCATGACCACAACATCTAGCTACCACAGCCATTGTTGATGGATGTTCACATGCAACAATAGTTGATGTGTAATGAGAAATAATCTTGACTGGGCCATGCATGCATATGTCTGGTTCATAGATGGAAGGGTCATACTAACTAGGAGTAGATGTCAAATAATAGTGAAATAAGGATGAAGCCCATTGAGGAAGCGCCCAGTGAGAAGAGTTTCTCTCTCTTTGGTGACCTTAACAGAGGTCATTGGAGAAAAAAAGTTCAACTGGTTGGATAGGGTCTTCATTGCATTATAATACTTAGACATGGATCATTCCCCTTGCTGTATGGAGAAAATTTTGTCTATGGCACTGTAGATGTACAAGTAGTTTCCCTCCTGAGTGAAAAATTCATCATTTCGTGTTGCATTGTTTTGACACACTTGTGCCATGTGTGTTGGATTGCAATGTCAGTCTCCATAAACACCCAAATTCTGTAGAGAACTTGGCTATTGCATGTAGACCATGTAGTGTCGGGCACGGTAAGGGTATCCTCAGTGATAAACTTGAGTTTACTCCGTGGCTCTAGAAATATTTGAACAATATTCATCCATATCATAAAATTGTCATCATTGAGTTTGACAGTAGTAATATGAGACATATCATTATAGATACTGGTAGATTTTGTCTTGGCAACATCACCCAAATATGACAATAATAGTACCGGAATAAGGAGCAAAGTACAAACAAAAAGTAAAGGTAATAGAATGTAGCACAGTACAAAAGAACAAATTATAAATACTACCAGAATGGAATGATAGAAGGAGGAGTAGTACTAATTGAATAGAATTTAGTAGGAGGAAAGTAGGACTACTAGCATGAACATCGGTAGAAAGATAAATGGTACAATGTGAATGGATCTCGATAGAAAAATAGAAATTACTACCATATTAATGGCATGATAGGAAATATGAAAATTAAATCTCCAATTTTTCAAAAAAAAACTCAGTCATGTGGACTAGGGGAATCATATAGAGAAGAAAAAAACAATAAAGATTTTCCCCATTTTGTTTTGGTACATTACAAATCACCACATGATCTTTTAAATTTTTTTCTTTTAATATGTGCATATCGACTATCTGGATCTATGATATTCAAAAGGAGAAAGGACAAGAAGATAGGAGTCATCTAGAAAGTCATGCAAATAGAGATTGCGTCCGGTGGTGGCTCAGACTAGCGATAGATAGATCCGACTGGATGTGCCTAGAAACAACGAGCTGGCGTGGTTGTGTGTGGATGCTAGCCACAGGTGGAGGCCAACCAGTTGGGGTGGTTATTGGATGTCGGTCATCATGCTGCTTGTGGGTCGCCTATGGCTAGGCGTCATTGATGTTGTGGATGGATTGGATGATGGCCACCTCAGTGAGGGGAAGGAGCAGGGGGGAAGGGGAGGGTGGGTAGGTGGGGTGAGGAGGGGTGGTGGCCACTGAGTGGGAGAAGGAGAAGTAGAGAAAAATAAAATATAGAAGAGTATAGGGTATGTTTAGAACCATGCTTCTTATACAATGTAGAACAAGTTGTTTTTAGTAAGCAAAATAAAAGTATTAGGTCTCCTATATTTAGGAGCCAGAGAGTACATGAGTTAAACATAAATAAGGTAAAATATAATGTGACTAATCCCAACTGATCAAATATACCAATTGAAATGATTTATATTCTTCAATATCTTATAGATATCTTATATATAAAATGTTAGTTCATTTAGACACTTATAGGTTATCCATCTAAAGACAAAAAATAATGCACATCAAATTGGTTATGTATTTTGATTGCTATTCTCGATTGAGTGACTCACAAATAACTAAATGAACTCAAATTTTGTATGTGTCCTATATTTATTACAACAATAATTTTGTTTGGCTTTCCCAAGATAATGTTCTTAATATGTAAACAATACTGGAATGTATGTTGTATTTTTTTACACTCAATGGTAGCCTAGTTTACTTTTCTCTCTCTATTTTATATATATATATATATATATATATATATATATATATATATATATATATATATATATATATATACATACACATACATACATGCATACATACATATGTATACATACATACATACATACATACGTACGTACGTATATATACATACATATATACATGCATATTACCACCCTCTCGGGCATTCGACCACTGCCATGGGTGTGGGTGAGGGGAAGAAATCTTTCTCTCTTAATCTCATATATATACATGCATACATAATATATATAATATAAAGTAGCCTAAAAACTTCAAAAAATATTATAAAATATTAAAAATGTAGGTATACATGTTTTGGATCTTGGATTATCCTTAGTTTAAACCAAACCCATATAAGATATGGGTATATGTTTCTAGCATTCCCAATGTATATTTGTTGTGTGCTATCTTGTTCAGATTAGACAGAACGAGTCATATGTTTGGTGTTGGGATGATCCGATGGACATCTAATATTCTTTGGTATATCCATCATATAACTAATATTGGATTTCCTATTTTTATCATGAAGAAATATACATGAAACTGTTTCATGATTTTAATTGAACCGATGACCCTGTACTAAAAGTTTGATCACATGTTATTCTAATTTACTTGTAATAGTTGCACAAGGTGAAAATGTTTTAAGAAGAAAAAACAATTGCAAAATTAAGTTCAAAATCTTAATATATCTCTTTGTTTCCCACACCCTTGTGGATGGGGAGAAGGCCCTTGCCATGCATGTTATACCTTTGAATCCCCATGAATATTTCCCATAGATGCAATGCTAGTACTAGTCACCCATACATCATGCTAGAATCCTAGGATGAGGAAAATAGAGAGAAGTACCACAAAAAGAAAAGAGATAGATGTAACACACATGTAATGAAACTAACAACTACCACAGATAACCACAAATATAACATTGATAAAATTCATACGCGGTGAGCATGCTCATCCAAACAGTTTTGGTACAACAGTACGTGCTTTTCAACGATAATTTACTCAGAATTTCCTTAATACTAAAACAATATGGTGTTGTTTTTTAGAGGGTTGGGTTTCATCACGTCCTCAATTTTTAAGGGCACCAACAAGGATCTATTTTGATGGGTCCAAGTGAAGATGGTGGAAAGTTTCAACTTTTACCTTTACCTAGCAGGGGTTGGAAGGATCCTATGATGAGTCAGTATAAAGTTTACTTGGACCTTTGAGGGATTTGAGGGATGTTAATAACATTTTTATCCAATTTAAAAGATTCAATAATTAGAGGGTGGAAGTTTGTCTTTGATAATAGGATGATTTTCTGATGAATACATATTCATCTTAGTTATTGTTGCATTTTTAGCTCAATTATGCATTCATATTCCTCATTTTACTCTTGAATTATCTTCCATTTAGTCTTCTTTAGTTTTATATTTATTAATTAGAGTTTTGATCTAATTCCTTGATTTTGATACAAGGCTTAAGATTCATTCTCTACACATTGGCATAGGCGCAATGGTTCTGTTGGTCGGTCAGACATGATTTTCATCAATATCTCCCTTCATCAGTTGATGATTTTATCACTCAATGACTTCATTGACACAGATCCATCTACATTCACCAATACACCCCACCCATGTGGTGAGTTTTCATCTATCTTCACCAGTTCACAATAGTCAACATTCCCATTAACCATCTACCGATAGAAATCCATCTGTCTACAAGTGATGGAACCCCAAAGCCCACTCATCACCAAGTTGATTATGATCCTAGTTTGAGATTTCCACTTTTCCACACTGAAGTAGTCATTAATTACTAGGTAAGATAATAAGACAAATATATTTTGTTGCCTAATGATGGAGTTCCAAATTTTGTCCATTGATGGACAAAGACCAATAAAACACTTGCTCACCTACCAATGAAGATCATGCATATCATCAAAAAACAAAACCTCTTGCAATGATCTCCAAATTTGTGAATTTTGGATATAAATTAAGAGAATGATGAGAGAATTAGATTCAAATAATAAAGTAAATAACAATACTATTATTGACAAATTTGAGAGTTTAATAAGTAGTCTTTTAACTTTGGGTTTTATGAACTTTCTTTGCAATTTGATCTTTTACTGCAATTGGCCAAATTTAAGAAACTATTGATTTTATTATACATTTGAATCATGGTAATGCACTATAATGAGGAAAGACTGAAAGTTCAAGAAAATTCCCAGTTAATAAAGTAATTGAATAATGAATTAATGTATTTCATTTTTATTTCTTGAACATTAAGTTTAGAGTAACCAACAATCCTAGTTGGACTCAACTTTTGACCAACGTGATACCATTGCTTAGAGAAGATAAATCCAAAATTTGAAAAAACTATTATGATTAGTTGTGAGTTTGGTCAGTACGTTATATGATTTCTTAAAGTGCAAGAAAGGGCACTAAATGATTTCATTTTCATAAGAACGTATAATTTTCATAACCTATGGAGAGAAACTAGTGGAAGGGAAGTAGATAATGTTGCTAAAGTTTGATACAATCTTTTTGGTGTATAAGATTATTGGTCAAATATGAACTTGCCTTTTTAGAATATTGGTTGGTTGGTGTTAGATTATTGTAAGAGAGTGTAATCTTTTTATTGCCTACAAATAGCATGAATACTTATTGGAAACTTCATTATGTCAAAAACCATACATATCAAGGAAATTTAGAATTGACATGTTTTGTTTATTAGAATGAAAGACTAATATTGGAGATGATGAGATTGTGGAACATGTCTCTTGACAAGTAAATATCAGGTACAATGATCGACTTATGTTTTAATGTAGAGCACAATATATATACGTAGGGATATACTAGTTCTTTCCTCTCCAATGATTGTCTTCCCTTTGGGGACCATAATGAAGCAAGGCTTAGGGTTTCTACAACCTCCTCCTTGTAGCCTCTCTAGGCTTTATAGTGTGGGACTATTGTTGCATAAGAGGTGGGAGGAAGGACAATGATGGCCATGGGAAGTCTATAACCGACAAAGCACAATCAATCAAGTAGAAACAACCACTTTGTCTCTCCCAATCCAACAAGTCATGTGATAGGAGAAGGATCATAGAAACCTGAGTGATTGAATGGAAATGAAGCCACGAAGAGGGATTCAGAGAGAGTGGTGGAAAACTGTACTATTTCCTAGCTTGCACCTCTGAGTTAGACACATTAGTAGTATTGCTTTACCCTCCTGAACTAAGGAGTTGGGTGCTAGGTTATGGCATTGGTGAACGTCCATAGGAGTTGCATCATCAGGGTGGTGGCAGTAGTAGTTGGAGTCAAGAGAGTGGTAATGGGTGAAGATTGATCCCTGATCGACTATGACTGTGGTGTCCCATCAAAGCAGTGTGCACGTGTAGAGAGATGCAAACACATGAGGAATAAGAAAGGGATGGGGTCCCTAAATTGTTGGACTCGCCTCCTTTTATACTGGACAAGTTGTGCATAGACCCATGTCCAGATCCACAAGTATGGAAAAGAAAGGTAATTAGAGTAGAGTTAAATATGCTAATGTGTTGGTATAAATATTGTTATTTTGCATTAAATACAGAAAATAATTGGTAAGTCAAAATATAACAAAATTATTTACTATATTGATCAGAAAAAGATGTAGAATCACAAAATACTTTAATGCCTAATTTAATACTAGTTTAGAAGTATGGTCAATATATGAATAAAAGATGATGGATACAAGTGAATCTTGGATTTGATAAGCTAATATGTTGAACATGGTAATCATGCTTCACTTGTGATAGAATCTGACATTAGTGAATAACAATGGAATCTTGAAATATTGTAAGGTAGTGATGATGATATCACTTTTAGGGTTATTGAAGTCATCAAATCATGTAAGTGACTATTAGCATTTCGAGACCAAACCCTAATATCAATGCTAGAACCAAACCATAGATTCAACCTTGTTTGTATCATATAAATGTATGGTGAAACCTCAAGGTTATACATGCATGAAGACTGAATGATTGATTTCTCGAATCTTCCTTTCTTGTAAGGATCTATACATACTTGAAGCTTTCTAAATGATTGTATAATGAGGTACGTGTTTATTTATGAGTACCTACAATTATGAAATTTCAAATGCTAGTCAGTGATTTCTCAAAGTTTGTCAAAACAAATTGTTGGGTGTTTGTTTACTTCATGTTTTACTATAATTCCAATATGAGTATCAGATATAGTAAACTAGGATATTCTAAACTATAAGTTACACCCATAAAGGGGTAATACACATAAGTCCAGTGATGGATAGTGATAAAACCTGAGAGGGAATACCAATAATGGGTTACAGTATGCAATGAATATACAAGTTCATATGTGCAATATTTGATTTTTGTAAAATATAAGTTTTTATTATACGTACATACATTTTGGTTTCACCATGTACATAATATATAAATATATGGATCCATGTCTTGTTTGTCGACATTTTAGGTAACTGCCTTATATAAAGTCATGAAGACATGATGATTCAGGTGAAATCAATTGAAGAAATTAAAGTTAAGTCAAGGAGGATGAGCTAGATAATTTTAGTATTTATTCTCATGTATAATTAAGTTTTCTTTTGAGAAAATTAATCTAAGTTTAGAAGAACCTCATTATACATCTTGTAAACATTATTTTCTAGTTAATGGAATTTTTGGTTATTATTTATTATTTGTTAGATTTGGTTATTAGAAAATTTTAGGTAATGACTCTTGATTTTAAGGTCTACCTTGATTTGAAGACACCCAAATATGGGTTTGTTAAACCTATGCATGCCCATCAACCACTGATCGGTGGGAATATACTAATTAAACACCTACTCACCTACTGATGAAGATCATGCACAATCATAAACTGTCAAAACCTCTACATGACCATTCAACCAATGGTATCAATAACAAATGGCAGTACACTGGTGGAACTTTAGTGTCATCAATTGATTCAAAACATTTTTATTCATCAAATAAAAAATTACACATTGATGAGGTTTCTACCCCTATTGTCTACTGATGAAAATCATATGTATCTGACAACCAATGACATCTATGCAAGTTCGTCAACCAATGAGATTTAGACACTAGTCGGAACTCTAAATATCACATTAAAACCCTTGTATTCCTAGACAACCACCCCGTTACATTGCATGATGTCCTACAATTTAACTGCAGATGATAGGGAGGGTTTGAAACCTAGAATCCATCTATAAATACAAGTCATGGCCTCTAAGGAAGGGGAAGGAATCCTTATGCCACCAACCTGCTAGTTTCCACTCTAAGCATCCATCTCCAACTTCCATAAGTGGTTTCATTAATTGATCACCCACTCCAATATCTCCATCTCTAGCTCCATCGATCCTCTAAGGCCCTAACTGTTGACTCAAGGTTAAATTGAAAAATCCCTTGTTTTGGTGATGACTAAACCATTCCACTTATTTGTGTCTAATTCTTCTACTTGAATTCTTTTAGAATAGATAATACACACTCCAAATGCCTAAACTTTACATACAAACTTGAAGAAATCAATTCATACATGCATAAAGATCAAGATTGAAGAATAGAGAGTTTTCTCCTTAGATCTTTGATGTAAATCACTTGTAATGATCATTTGACTTGTAATTAAGCATGTATGTGTAATAGAGTCAATTAGGATGAAATGTGAGAACTTTTTTGGCATTTTTTATAAGACATCATAAACGAGCTTGTCATCCTATTTTTTCCTAGTGGCAACCCATCTAAGACCCTGACCTGGCCTTGGTAATACCTAGGGCCGGCTGAGTTTGTCCTGGTGACATCTCGAACAACACCTTGCACTTTGGCTTGTCATATAGTGTTGTTGGTTGAGTTCTATAAATGATAAGTCAGCCGAAAACAATTTACAATAAAGTTTAGAAAAGTATTTTTAGTTGTTGAAGTGTTGCAAACTTGAATATATATCCATTGCAACACCCAATGGCTAGAATTGCATCCTAAGTGTCTCTAGTGGCTAGTAAGCAACCTCAACTATAAATATGACCCCTTGGGCTTCATCCAAATATTATCCAAGCACTACGAAGGTCCCTATACTATAATTGAGAAAGATTTTGTCTCCCAAGAGCCTACTTCCACTCTCATTAGCTTGATCACTTGCGACATCAATTACAGTAAGTAGGAGATTTGTAAGAGAGCTAGTCATACATGTATATCTTGTGAGGCTCTCACTTCCTCTGTACCCCAATCTCTCTTCATTCCATAAAGATGAATATTATCTCTCTTGGATAAGAGAGGTGAATAAGAAGAAAAAGGGAAGGACTCCCTTGGTGAAAGCTTCTCCTTGGTGAAGGTGAAGTTAAAGGATGGATATCCAAGTCAAGAGTGGGTAAATCTCTAAAGGTGAAAGACTTGTTGCAGGAGTGGGACAGTTCTTGGAGAAGGTTGAAGAGTCGTTGTAAGAGTAGGTAAGTCCTTGGTAAGTTAGAAGACTTTTGGTCATGTATAGGTGAGTCCTTTGTAAGGTTGTTGGCTCCCATGTCCTTAAAGGGAAGGCTAGATACCCTTGACCTTCAAATGGGTGGTCTTATGTCGTAACTCTTATAATGGAATATAAGGAGTGAGACATGGTTGAAAATCCTATAGAATTACCTATCTAGATAGTGGACATAAATATCCTATTTTGGAGATTGGAACTACTATCAATAACATGTGTTACTTTGTTCTTGTTAAATCTCTCTCTCTTGCTATGCATGTTTAGTTTCACTCAAAATTTCATATATGCAATATTATCATGTGATATAACTTGAAGTTCTAAAGAATTTTTTTAGTGGTTTTAGCTCTATTCACCCCCTCCCTCTAGGTCCCATTCTAGATCCAACATTTGGTATCAGAGTGGGTCTTCTCCAAGCAATACTTCCACAAGTAGGAGAAGATGGGCGATATTGAAGGTTGGAGATATTACATCAACATTTCAATATTTGATGGGAGCAATTTCTTCAATTAGAAGAGACGAATGAAATATCACATTCAAGGATCAAGTCTTGAGATATGGAGTATTGTGGATCTTCCATACAAGAATTTGGAGGGAAAGATAGAGGAATGGGATGATGCTACCTTGAAGAAAGCAATCTTGAATACAAGAGCCATCAACGTCTTCTGAGTTCACTCGAATTTATTCTTGTGACATGGCCTATGAGATATGGAGAAATATGTGTCACTTATGAGGTGCGAAAGCAAGTGAAGAAAAGTAGATTTTATATGCCCAATGCTCTCCTTAAAAACCTCAAGATGGAAAAGGAGGAAATGATAGGTGAAATGTACTCAAGGTTCAACACCATTATAAATGGTCATGCCATTCGAGGTCATCCTATGGATCAGGGAAAGATAAACTCAATGATCCTTAGGTATCTTCCCAGACAGTGGTAAACAAAGGTTACTACCATTGAAGAAACAATCTCTTGACAAAATTCCTATTGAATAGCTCATAGGAATTCTAAAAACCTTTGAAGTGAGTCTTGGCAAGCAAGAAGAAGAAGAAAAGTTAGAAGAGAAAGAATCTAAAAAGGTGACGGAGAGTACATTCAAAGCTCAAGTTGAATCCATTGTGCGACTACAAGTCACTTGCAAATCTTTTTCATCCTTAAGAGAATATTCCATGTATACCAAAGGTAAGTACTTCAAAGGCAAGTCCTCTTCCTCCACCCAGTACTTCAAATGTGGAAAGAAGGGTCACTTCAAGGAAGATTGTCCACAAGGAAAAAAGATCCATTATCACTAGAGAAGGGAAGAGAGGAACAATAAGAAGGAGAAATGGTACAAAATCTCTAGTGACTCCTTCAACTCAAGCTCAACTGAAAATCTAGTCGAGGATCTAGCTTAAGCTCTAGTAAAAGTGAAGAATGCCACTTTTATCTCCTGTCAAGTTCAAATGAGGTATTAATGGAGCCATATTTTAGGGCCCCAACTTGTGCCATTTTGTACTTTATTCACATCTAAACATAGTAGAATGCAGGTTAAATCCCCCAATATGATTATTACTGTCAAATGCACTTATGGACGTTCTTTGCATTATTTTCATGTACTTGGACCATGCTTTGGATGGATGAGATAGAAGGAAGGAGTTCTAGGGTTCCTCTAGTCATGGAGGGATCCAAAGAAGGCCCCAAAGCTCCCTCAATCTACCCCTAATGGCCAAGATTTGACATCAAGAAAAGAAGTCCATTGGTGATGAACATTTAAGTTCATTTAGCCACTGAAGACCCCAACACGACTGTGGGCATCCACCATGGTCGTGTGAATTATTGTGAAGAATCTGTAGGTAAGTCAAAGTTTTTGCACCAAACACACCACGTCTGTGGCCATCAGCATGGTCGTGGCCCATTGAAGACACCACAGACATGGCCATCAACATGGTCGTGGCCAGCAGAAGACAAGGTGGTTGTGGCCTCCCATAACGGTCGTTGTAATTATGCACCAAGTCCCCCAAAACCAACAGGGAAGCAACCCATTTTGTTCTTGGATAACCACGGTCGTGGCCCTTGAAGACTGCCTCACCCGTGGTGCTCCCCACGCTCATGACCTACTCCTCCAAAATGGTTGTGGTACCTCAACACGGTCGTGGTGACACTTACCCAACACGACCGTGGTACCCCTACTTAGGTTCTTGCTCTCTCTAGTGGTTAACTTAACTCTTAGTTGCTAATTGCTCTACTAGTGTAGTGTAGCTAGCCCTTGCTCTTGTTTAGATAATTGCTTAATCTAGTTCCTGAGACTTTCTTGCTTAGGATAATTTAGGGTTTGCGATAACTTAGATTTCATACTGTCTTTAGTTGCTTGATCACTTAGATTAACAATCAAACAACCCCTTTTAAATGCTTCAACCCTAGTCTCCACATTAGGAACGTAGCCAATGCTAACCTAGCTCTAGTGCCCCCACTGTCCTTGAGGATCGACCCCTACTCTTGCCTATCATCTATACTACAATAGTACTACGTGCACTTGCGGGTGACCTATTTAGTGTTGTGATCGAGTCTTGTTAGGGTTGTTATAAATTTTTAAAGATCCACCTGTGTGTTTTCTCTTAGGGTTGCATCTAGTCACCTTTAGTTTTCTAGTGTGTATCCTTAATAAGAATCACACCAAGCTTTCTGGAACTGTTGCCGGGGATAGAGGCGCTCAGTCTAGCTAGTTAGTGTAGCTTAGCCTTTCCTGTTGCCCTCATCATTGCTATTCTTTATTCTTTGTTCACTTTTTCATACTGCCATTCTAACTTGGTTTCTTATTGTTTGTTTGTGTATTGTGTAGGTGACAGTTGTGCATGTGTCATATGCGTACTTCTTGTATAGACTTGGTGTTGTACGAACCCGAGATAGGTAGGAGGATACGCGAAAGCTATTGCAACCAACATAGAGAAACTGAGTTGGGTGACCACATGGCAGGAAACAACCCTCATGGGAATGCTTAGCCACCTCCATTGCAGCCCAACCACCCACTCCATGAGTATTTCACCCCGGGGAACTACAATTCTCCCATTGCCATCCTAGTTGATCAAATGTTGGGTCAATAGCTCTCCATTCCACCGGCACTCCTTGGACTCCTCCCGACCTACTATGGGATGGAGAATGAGAATTCCTACCATCACATCGACACATTCCTTGAGACATGCTCCACCTTTCGTACCCCCGCCGCTACTGATGACTCCATCTGGAGGACTCTCTTCTCATTCTCTCTAAAGGAAAAGGCTAAAGAATGGTACATTTTAAAACCAGAGTTGGTGACTTGGAATGAGGTCAAGAATGAGTTTCTCAAAAATTCTTCCTAATCGCCAAGTTGACTCACATGAGAAGATGTATCACCACCTTTTTCTAAAAGAAAAATGAACCTTTCCACAAGGCGTGAGAAAGGTTCAAAAAGCTCCTTCGTGACTGCCCTCACCACAAAGTACCATTGTAGCAGCTAATCCAAGTCGTCTACATCGGGCTTGAAGAGTTGAGCCAAAACAACATTGACTCATCATGTGGAGGCACATTCTGGCGAAGCCACCTGAGGAGTCGTGGCTGTTGTTTGAGCACCTTGCTAAAAATTCCTACCATCATGTTTCTACAAAAGGGAACATTGCAGCCGAAACTATGTCCCTCCACCTTCTTCTGTGGCTCCAGTCTACAACATCGGCAACCCCAACATGATGAATATGATGAATAACCAAGCTGGTGATTCTTCTAGTCAATCCACCATGGCAGTTGAAGTTGAAGAAGAGGAAGTTCATGCCTTACACTCTTTTGGAAATAGAAATAATCAAGGTCCCATGTCCAACACCTACACTCCTAAGTGGAGGAACCATCCCATTTTTTCATGGAAACAACAAAATGAAGATGATCAAGGACAAGGGCAGCCAAGTCCACGATATAGCTCCAAGTTTGAAGATGAAGTGCTTGGAAGATTAAGAAGTTTGGATGAGGTGAAGAAGGATGTATCCTCACATATGTAGTCCATCATCCATCTTGAGTAAATATTGGATCAAATTTCTCTCTTACTTGCTAGGAGGGAAGAAGGAAGACTCCCGTCTCAACCAATGGCAAATCCAAACAATGATGGTACTTTCCTAGGAAACACTCAAAGTGCATATGCTCCGCCTTCATACCAAGCACCGCCAAATCCCTATGCTCTACCACCTCCTCAAGTGCCTCTCAAATATCAATATGCTCCACCTCCACCTCATTCATACCAACAGCCACCTTCACAATACCACCCCCATCCACAACAACCAAAATCACAATTCATCCTCCAAAACCCAAATTCACCTCACCAAAGGTCACCACCACCCCAACAGCCACAACCACCTCCACAAGCCTCTTCTTCTACTACCCATGAGCATGTGAAGGCGGTGATGGTTTTAAGGAGTGGTCAGACTTTGGAGCACCCCTGTGATATTTCTTTTGTTGATAGAGGTGATATTGTGACTGGACATGTTGATACTGAGATATAGCATGATGATATTGTGACGAGATCTAGAGTTGGTATTATGACATCAGGCAGTGATACTGTTATATAGAGTAGTGATACCATGACTCTTTTGATTCCCATTGATGATAATGTTGATCTGAGCCATTTGGGAGCCCAACTCCCTTTGTTTTCCGATGCTCTTAAGGAGCCTATTGTTGAGAAGAGAAGGAAGAAACATACTGAAGACATCCTAGATACTTTCCAACAAGTGAAAATCAACATTCCTTTACTTGAAGCGGTCAAGAAAATTCCTTATTATGCTAAGTTCCTAAAATATTTGTGCACCTTCAATAGAAAGACAATGGGGAGAACCCCAAAGAAAGTCAAGCTCACTGAGCAAGTGAGCAATTCTGCAGCACACCATGCCAAGTAAGAGGAAAGATCTTGGTGCTCCCATCATTTCATGCTACATTGGGACACATCACATAGACCAAGCCCTTCTAGACTTGGGTTCTAGCATTAACCTAATGTTGTATGATGTGTTTGCTGAGCTCCAAATGGGGCAATTGAGTTTGGTTTGTTGTACTTTGCAGTTGGCTGCCCGATCAGTAAAGATTCCTAGAGGGCATGTTGATGATGTGCTTGTGAGACTTGATGATGAAACTTATGTTTTCTTCCCCACCGACTTCATTATCTTAGACATGAAAAAAGACACAAGGAGGGTGCCTATCATCTTGGGAAGGCCATTCCTAGCCACAGTTGATGCAGTGATTCATGTGAGGTTCGGGACTATGTATGTGACATTCATGCACATGAAGATCCGATTGAACACCTTTAAATATTCAGCCACAACTGAGGTAATAGGGACCACTGAAGAAGATTGCTATCTCGTTGCCTTGATGCGATTGTGGAGGAATGCCTACCTATGAGGGTTCAGATATGCAACTCAAGGTAGAGGTTTAGAGCCAATAGTTGAGTTCCTGGATGATGAGGATGAACAAGATGAAGAGAATGAGCTAGTCTTGGTGGCTGTGAGTGAAGACATTCCATCTATTTCTGAACCATTAAAGAACTCTCTTTAAGAACCTCCAACTCTTGAGCTTAAGTCACTCCCAGAAGGATTGAAGTATGCTTTTCTAGGCTCAAATGACACCCTCCCAGTTATCATTTCTTCCATTCACTCACCAGAATAAGAGGAGGCATTGATGAAAGTCTTCAAGAAGAACATCTAGGCAATTGGATGGTCTATTGCTGACTTCAAGGGTATTGACCCCTCCATCTATGTGTACATGATCTATTTGGAGGATAATGCAAGGCTGACCCACCAAATGCAAAGGTGGTTGATTCCAAAGCTGAAAGAAGTTGTAACTTTAGAGATTGTGAAGTTGCTAGATGTTGGGATTATCTATCCTATTTCTGACAGCACATGGGTGAGTCCCATCCAGGTTGTACCTAAAAAGGGTGGGATCACTGTGGCGGAAAATGTGGATTGTGAGATTATGTTGGTTAGAGAAAAATCGAAGTAGAGAATGTGTGTTGATTATAGAAAGCTCAATGAAAAGACCAAGAAGGACCACAACCCCCTCCCATTTCTTGATCAGATTATAGAAAGGCTAGCGGGGAAAAGCTTCTATTGTTTCCTTGATGGGTATTCTAGATACTTTCAAATTACTATGTATCCTGCAGATCAAGAGAAGACAACATTCACTTACCCAAGTGGCACATTTTCCTACCGGAGAATGCCATTTGGGCTGTGTAATTCCCCTTCAACATTTCAGAGATGTGTGACCTCAATTTTTGCAGATATGCTTGATTCATCACTGGAAGTGTTCATGGATGACTTCTCAGTTTTTGATAAAATCTTTGATGAATACTTACTTCATTTGACTGCTGTTCTTGAGAGATGTGTAAAGGTTCGCATAGTGCTATCTTGGGAGAAGAGCCATTTCATGGTACCCGAAGGCATTGTTCAGGGCCACCTGGTTTCAAAGGATGGAATTGAAGTTGATAGGGACAAGGTGGGCCTCATTTGTACACTTAGTATTCTTTCCACCGTGAGACATGTCTGGTCTTTCATGGGACATGCATGTTTCTACTATTGCTTCATCAAGGACTTTAGTAAGATTTTGAAACTTCTATGTCACTTGCTTGAGAAAGATGTTGAGTTTCATTTTGATGACAAGTGTGTTGAAGCCTTCAACCACTTGAAGGAAAAGCTAGTTTCTACTCCTATCATGCAGCCCCTGGATTTCTCTTTGCCATTTGAAATTATGACTGATGCATCTGACATGGCAGTGGGGGCTGTGTTGGGCCAAAGGGTTGATCGAATACCACATGCTATCTACTATGAAAGCAAGACTCTAGATGAAACCCAAAGAAACTACACAACCATCGAGAAGGAGTTGCTTGCAGTTATCTTCGCTCTTGACAAATTTAGATCATATCTTTTACAAAACAAGGTGATTATCTGTATGGACCATGCTTCTTTGAAATATCTAATGGAAAAGAAAGACTCCAAGCCAAGATTGATCTGGTGGATATTGTTGCTTCAAGAGTTCAATATTGAGATTGTAGACAAGAAGGGAGTAGAGAATTTTTCCGCTGATCATATCTCTCAGATTGAAGCACCTTTTGATCACACAAGTAGAATTAAGAGACTTTGCCACATGAAAAGTTGTTCCTACTCTCATCCGCTCAAAGGTTGTGGTATCAACACATAGCTAACTTATTAGATAGTGGGAGGATACCAAGCACTTGGATGAGGGAGGAAAGAAAAAGGTTATTTTATATGGCCAAGGACTATGTTTGGGATGATCCTCACTAGTTCAAGTATTGCCCCAACCAACTTATCCAAAGATGTGTTTCGAACATGGAGTAGAAAGAAATTCTCTCTATGTGCCATTTCGGAGTTTGTGGAGGCCACTTTGGTTGAAAATGTATTGATACCAAGGTTCTTCAAAGTGGGTTCTATTGGTCATCCTTGTTCAAAGACTCTCATGGATTTTGTAACTGCTGCTTGAAGTGCCAAAAGGTGGGCACTATCTCTAAGAGGGATATGATGCCTTTATCACCCATTCTTGTGGTGGAGGTATTTGATGTTTGGGGGATTGACTCTATGGGCCCCTTCCCCCCTCCTTTGGATATGTCTATATTTTAGTTGTCATTTATTACGTATCAAAGTGAATTGAGGTTGTTGCAACAAGGACAAATGATCACAAGGTGGTGTGTGACTTCGTGATATCCAACATCTTTAACTATTTTGGTATTCCAAGAGCTATGATTAGTGATGGGGGAAGTCACTTCATCCACTACACCTTCAAAGACTTTCTCAAGAAACACGGGGTGAACCATCGTGTGGCTACTCCTTACCATCCCCAAACAAGTGGTCAAGTTGAGTTGGCCAATCAAGAGATAAAGCTCATTCTAGAGAAGGCGATGAGACTAGACTGCAAGGATTGGTCACTTCATCTCAATGAAGCTTTATGGCTGTATAGGATTGCATACAAAGCTTCGATTGGCACCACACCATTCAAGCTCGTGTATGGAAAAAGTTGCAATTTGTTAGTTGAGATGCAACACAAGGCACTATGGGCTTTGAAATCTATAGACTTTGATGGAGAGAGACTACAAAGAGAGGAAATAGTTTATGCATGATAAGATGATCAAGAAGAAGGACTTTGAGCCTAGAAAGTGTGTATGGCTTTATAACTCAAGGATGAAGTTCTTTCCCAAAAAACTCTGATCTAGATGGTAAGGACCTTATCTCATCAAGAAAGTGTATCCATACAGAGATATGGTGATTTGTGAGAAAGAAGGAGCTACATAGTTCATCATGAATGGTCAAAGATTCAAATCAGTTGTAGAAGTAGGTCTGGACAAGGCAAATCAAAGTTTTGATATAGTGATGTTAGTGGAAGAACGTCAAGTTGATGAAGAGATGTGCTTGAATGCACACGAAAGAGACATTTACTTCAAGGATGCTTCAAGAATCCTGTGGAAATGAAGGAAGTCAAGAATCAATAAGCCCGGCTGAAGGCATAAAATTTAGTGCTAGTGGGAGGCAACCCACCTAGGTTTGGGAGCTTTTTCACCCAACCTTCTCTTTTTTATACTTTCATTTTCTTTTCCACAAAATACACACACACATGTATCTAATAGTCTTCTTTGAGTTTTGATGATATAGTAGGTGGTAGGCACTAGAGAGAGAGGAATTAAAGGTGAATTATGGCCACTAAGATCAATTTGTGGTGAAATATCAAAGAAAAGCAAAGTTCCTGAATTTGAGTTGAAAACGTTGAAGGAATGACCCCACCACGGCCATGGAGCTCGACCACGGCCATGGAGCAGCTTCTCAAAAATGGCCATGACTCCTAGCCATAGTGGTTGTAATTATTAGTCAAAGGAGCTGAAAAAGTTTGGTTTTTTGGCCAAGTTTATGCATGAATGGCCATGGTCATGGCCTCCCACCACAGCCGTGTCAAGGACGGATGGCCACAGTCGTGGCCCCCTAGCTACAATCATTGTAATTATTTGTCAAAGATGCCAAAGAAGTCAGGGTTTGTGCACGAATGGCCACGGTCGTGGCAGCTCACCACAGCCGTGTCAAGGATGGATGGCCATGACTGGGGTAGGTGACCAGGACTATGTCTAGGTCGGGTGGGTGCACTCTTCATCAAAAAACACAATTGTGGAGTCTGCCATAGCCACACCACCGAGCCCTCACCACGACCATGGTGCGCCCCGACCTCACAAAAAAATAACATAAACCCATCTTCAACCCAACCCCCCCTACACCTATAGCTCCTCCAAGCTCCACCGCCAAACCCCCAACTCACCTCCAAACCACCACCAATCATCCCTCTACTATTCCCCTTCCATTTACACACCAAATAATCCATTAGCCGCCCTCCACCACCACTTTCTCCTCCATTCTTCCTTACAACAATCCCCACCTAAAACCTCCACCAAAACCCCCATTCCTCACCCAAATCAAAACCTAATCATTCACCCACCATCTAAACCTCCATATCCTTCCATTCCACCCCTCAATCCACCTCCATCTCATCATCTATCTAAAAATCCATTTTCCACAACCCTATCACCTCCTCTACATCCAAAAAAAAATGAAGGGGATAACCAAGGTAGTGAAGAAGGGGGCTCAAAAGAGCCTTGATGTGATCACTGGAGGCAAAGTTTGCACCAAGAATGCCTCCTCCTAGGTCTCCATGCCTTCCCATACCCCTTAACCATTAAATTCCATCTCCCAATCACTCCTCGATCAATGTCTGTGAATACATCCCGCACACGGTCATCCGATAGCCACCACATTACTGATGAGATGTACTGGGGAGAGGAGGAGGAAGCATCTGAGGAGAACATGGATGACTTAGTCGATGAGGTCAAGACGATGGTTATGAAAAGAAGCTAGAGATCCAAAGCAGCCTCATCCTCATCAAAGCGCCCGCCAAAGCCCACTCCAACATGCCATTCGACATATTCCATGGCAGTGAAGCATGGGGAGCAGCCGCAACCAAGGTGACAATTACGTCCAGAGGAAGAGCAGTATGCACAGTGGTATCCTGAATAGTGGGTACCACTCAATGTTGATACTAGTTTGGGGTCCCAATCGTACAGGCTGGATGAGAAGGAGGAAGATAGTGAAGATGAGGAAATGGAGTTGTCAGTTGAGGCAGAGGACATTCTGGCACAGTTGGAGGAGGATAGGTTGAAGGCTTTAGGAAAATCCCCCGTTGGAGTGTCCTTTGGAAGAGGACACAGGAAAAGGAAAATTTCTCTCATATACCCATAATGCATGACAAGGCGAGTCATCGCCACCAGGTATGGATGTGAGAAAGTCATTGAGGAGCTCAGAATAAAGGTGGTTGTAGAAGGTGGTTTGCAGAAAATAGGGTTGTGGAACATTCTTTTCACAACAACCCAAACAACTTACACCACACTTACTCGAGAATTCTTCACCACACTTGAAAATATGAAGATGAGAGGCAATGATGCTATCAAATTGTCCATGGTGGGCAACATGCACACTCTCATGGAAGCTGAACTGAATTGTGTATTTGTTTCCAATCCTAAAGAGGCCAACAAAATGGATGATGACCTGCTTGAAAGAGAGGTTGATCTCAATTATGCACATTTCTGGTACCTCTTGATAGGGATCAAGGACTACTATGCAGGGAGGTCAAAAACCTCGGCTATAATTAACCCCTTGTTCCTCTATGTGCAAAAGGTCTTGGCAAACACCATTGTGGGTAGATATGACAATAGTGGCTCAATTTCTCAGAAGGATATGTTTGTCATGATGGCAATGCACCATAAAAGGTATATAGACCTTAGAGTGTTGTTGATTGATCATATGAGGTCCATACCCTCCAAAAGTAAAACACCTTTTGTTATGGGGCTCAATTGCACTAGCTTTGGGGTATGATCTTTCTAGGTTTGATGACACAGATGAAGCTGAGTTTGTTGACTTGAACTATCTTATTCGCTCCCACACTATCATGATCAGGGACAAAAAAATGATATATCATGTGAGTAGTGTGTCAAAGATCAAGCTTGAGCTACCATACCATGTTGATACACTTCTCTTCGTGTTGGGAATCCCCCATAAACTAGAGGCCAAATTGTTGGAATGGAAACAAAACAACCCAAGGGAGACATATACCAGGGGAGCCACTGCCACACAGGAAGAGATTGATGAGTCTAATGTGAAAGGGAAGGAGCAAGAAACTAAAGGACAAAGGCAGCCCTGAAAATCAAGAAGAAGAGATGAAGGAACATCCCAGCTGCAGCAGCCCTCAACAAATGCCTATGATATGTCCACCATATAGGCACGGCTTGAGAGCATTCACAAGACACAGAGTGACATGTAGCTAATCCAGAA
Organism: Alisma plantago-aquatica; assembly: GCA_963693085.1. Lineage (NCBI taxonomy): Eukaryota > Viridiplantae > Streptophyta > Magnoliopsida > Alismatales > Alismataceae > Alisma > Alisma plantago-aquatica. The sequence continues at coordinate 888,578,878 of OY856414.1, read as the reverse complement.
GTACATTTGGAAATACCAACAGCAGATGCAGCACCAGGTCAACCACATGTACCATTACCACCATGCCCAAGTAGCAAGAAACCTCGAATGGGGTGGAGACTTTTGGGGTGGTATTACTGGATATTCAGAGACATACCCTTCACCCCAGGATGACTACTGGGGACATTACTGCCAGCATTGTCCTACAGTCTCAGCTCCTCCTCAAGATCATCCTCACTCATTCGACCAGCTGCCACAACAACCATGACACTTTCCCTATCTACCCGAAGCTATAGTTATCATGTTGAGGACAACATGATTCTAAAATTTGGGGTGGGTAGGGCAGTATGCACCACTCTATCTCTCTCGTTGTGATTTTTATTCCACCTATGCCATTTAGTTTAGTTTTTCTTATTCTTGCTTTTGATTGCATCCTTGCATAGCATGTAGTTACTTTCATGCATTTTTGTGTAATTTTCAAAAAATTTGCTCTTTTTTGTCATGCATTGCATATCATGTAGATTTTTGGTAATTTTTGCATGTTTTAGCTAGGATTTTCTTGTTTACTTCTTTAAGTTCAATAATGTAGGTTTAGATGTGATTGAAGGCAAAGTGGCACCATTTTGGCCAATTTTTCCCAAATTTGAATGTTCTTGCCTAAAAGCATGTTTTGACTTAATCTCCACTATTTTAAATGAAAATTTTAGTCTTTTGACAAATGCATGGTGTTTCTTAGAGTTTATTGCTATGTGGTCTTAATTGTTGACTTTTTACATGTGCACCACTCCTCTCAAGTTTGTTGAATTGAGCAAGCTACAAACGCTTAGAGCCTATGGAATCACTTGATATAAATGTGAATTTTATGTTGTTCAATCATGTGGTGTGATATCATTTGATGAAGTGTTAGATTAGCTTTTGATGGAGTTTGTTTTATGCAACACCACTAAAAATCCTAGAGATGATGAGTCTCTAAGTTTAGCCTTGCTAGTACTATGGTAAGAACTCCACCCACATGTGCTAAGACATGTGGAAGTCTTATCGTAGTATAGTTAAGGGTCGAATCCTCGGGACAACGGTCTTGACGAAGTCAAGATGGAAAACGTTTAGCCTTTACTTAACAACTTAAAGATTGATATTTAGATCGAAAGTTTGATTTGGTTGTTTTAAACTAAGTACAAAGAAAGTAAAGCAAGAAAGTAAATAAAGCAAGTAAATCTTAAGAGTTAACAAATGATGATGAATCACTGGGGTTAAGCAGGTATTTACCACCGCTACACATGCATTGTATATGTACTAAGCAAGACTTATAAGCTAGATGCATGGATGTTTCCACAAGACCGATGCCTTATAAGACAAGAGCGATGCGTTGCATCCAAGGGTGTTCCACAAGACCGATGCCCACAAAAGACAAGAGCGATGCATTGCACCCTTCGATGTTCCACAAGACCAATGCCCATATAAGAAAAGGGCAATGCATCTCATCCTCCAAGGGTTAAGTAACTCTCATGCGGTACATCACTACGTGTCACTGAAGGATGTAGTCTCCGAAGAGAGAATCTTACTCAACCTCAAGAAACGTGCATCTAAAACTAACAAACGAGCGATAATTACCAAATCGAATAGCGTCCTTGTAGGCCTAGTCTCCTATTCGGATAACCTAGCTACGAGAAGTGCGGGAATGATGCAACGCCAGCCATTCCCGAACAAATGGTCACATGCTTTACATCATTCCCCTCGCAAAGTGTGTTCCTCGACTTACCAAAGGTCTCTTCCATACAGATGGGAGTGTGCCAAATGATAGTGAGTTTACTCCACTCTTTGAGATACACTTCTAGACACCGAAACGGATGTGTGGTGGATACACACACCAGAAACCAACACTAAATCGGTATCCAAGCCTCGATAGCGGTCGTAGACAAACCACAACGAAAGACAATAAATGCATACAAGAACGTGGCCATCATTCAAGCATGTGTGAAACGATTTAGTATTAAAACGAAATGATAACATCTTTTTTACAGTACAAAATACAAAACATGGGCAGCGGGGCTAGTCCCCGCGCCCCAGTGGATGGAACTACTCGCTCCTCATAGAGGGAGCAACAAAGAAGGAGGCAAGAAGAGATAGAAAGAACATCATCTCCACTGAGGAGAGAAGGTTGAACCCTTGGTGGAGAGAGCAACGATCTCCACCCCTTGTAGCTTGCTTGATGACGGATCTTCTCCTCTCACCTTCCTTGTTGATGAGAGAGAAAGTAGCTTGCAATGGACGTGAGTCTCAGACCGGCAGCCTCGAGTGATGGGTGGAGTTGTTCTGGTAGTGGAGAGACAGCCTCTGGACGTCTGGCCCCCCTATGAACGGCCCTGAGGTCTTATTTATAGGCTTTGAGTGAGATCCAAACGGTTTGGAGACCGTTTGGGCTCAAACGGTCTTGGGACCGTTTGGCGTCAAACGGTCTTGAGATCGTTTGGCGTCAAACGGTCTTGGGACCGTTTGGCGTCAAACGGTCTTGAGATCGTTCGGCGTCAAACGGTCTTGAGATCGTTTGACGTCAAACGGTCTTGGGACCGTTTGGCGTCAAACGGTCTTGAGACCGTTTGAGCTTCATGCGGTCTTGGGACCGTTTGGCTTCATGCGGTCTCGGGACCGTTTGAACTCCATGCGGTCTTGGGACCGTTTGGCTTCATGCGGTCTCGGGACCGTTTGAACTCCATGCGGTCTTGGGACCGTTTGGCTTCATGCGGTCTCGGGACCGTTTGAACTCCATGCGGTCTTGGGACCGTTTGGCCTCATGCGGTCTCGGGACCGTTTGAACTCCATGCGGTCTTGGGACCGTTTGGCTTCATGCGGTCTCGGGACCGTTTGAACTCCATGCGGTCTTGGGACCGTTTGAACTCCATGCGGTCTTGGGACCGTTTGGCTTCATGCGGTCTCGGGACCGTTTGAACTCCATGCGGTCTTGGGACCGTTTGGATCTACTCGACCCTTGGGCTGGTTTGTTCTTTTGTTATTTTTTTGTGCTTTTTCTGCAATTATAAAAGGAAAAGTTAGTTTGATGATGTATTTACAAAAAGGGGTAAAATTAGGTTTAAGTACAATATAAATGTAGAAAGAGTATGGAAAACTAAAGAAAAAGACTAAGATAAACTACTAAAATAGGAGGTTATCACCCCCCCTAACTTAGAGTCTAGCTTGTCCTCAAGTTAGATAGAGCTGAGGCATGAAATGGCGCGGCGATCTTAATTAAAATTTCCGTACTCTTGCTTCAATTCTTGACCTGAGTTCCCCAGGGGTCGTATCTAGGCTTATTGCATGCCTTGATCCTTTTGGATTTCGAGAGTTGCTTGGATTTCAGGTTTTTCCGTATCTCAAAGTTTGCCTTGGGACCACATTTATTTTGTGCATGCTGTTGACTCTAATCAACTTTATACCTCTCTGGAAACCTATTGGAAGCTAGAGAGGGTATGAGGGTTGGCTAAAGGCTTTGAAGTGTAACTCCCCTTCGAGTGGGGGAGGGGCTGTCTATGCTTTTTAGGATCTCACTACCGGACACGACACATCTGCCTTTATGAGGGCAGCTGAATGTACCGGCCGGGCAAGTCCTTTATTAGCCTTTTCATATACTTGGAACTTTTAGGGTTTCACTACCGGACGCGACGCATCTGCCTTTGTGAGGGCAGCGGAATGTGCCGGCCGGGTGAGCCCTTTATCAGTTCTTTATATAGGTCCTTATTCGTGGCACAACTCTCATGATTTTATTCGTCTCTCTGGCTTTTATTCAAAAACTCACAGGCTTGGGTTTTGGGATGAGGATTTATTTTGGGCGGCCAAGCCTCTTTTATTTTGAAGAGAGGAAAGTTGTTCTTAAAGTTTTTCAGCATGCACTTATTTGGTTTGTGGTCCACTTGCAGAGCTTTTTGACTTGGAAGTTGCCTGATTTCCCTCTCATCCTTGAGATCTCGGCTTATTTCTGCCCTGATTTTGACCTATGGAGAGTCAGATAAAGAAATGGAGCAAAAATATAGGATCCAATAGTGGATGGGGGTTGATAAATCGCCATTTGATGTCTAAGTGCTAAATACTTGTAGAGACTAACATGATTCTAGAGTTAGTTGAGGTGACTTATTTTAAGGAAAAGGGTGTATAGAGATTGATACCTAGCCCTTGTCTGATGACCCCCCCCCCCTAACTCATCACACACTCTGTCCTCAGAGTGGGAAAGTGATAGGTTGAGAAGTCATTTGAACAAGGGCTGCGAGTTAAGCCAAAATTGCGGTAACCCCTGGAGATTGGAGTAGAGTGGATGCGAATTGGGGTGCCTTGTAGCGCAGACTCAGGAGCTTTATGGATGTCGCAGTGCATTCCTTTGCAATTGTGTCTTGATATTGTAGACGAAATCTGCAATTCTAGCAACGAATCTGCTGACAATATCAAGACAAAATTGCAAAGGAGTGCACTGCGATATGTGCTGCTTGATTACACAAAAGTTCCTAAACGGTGTCTAAACCGTTTGGTTTCAAACGGTTTGAGGACCGTTTGGTTCCAAACGGTTTGAAGACCGTTTGGTTCCAAACGGTTTGAAGACCGTTTGGTCTCAAACGGTTGGAGGACCGCTTGGAAAGCAAGGAGCCGCAGGTCGCCGGCGCGGGGGGGGAGGTGGAACGGGGCGAAGGTGGAACGGGGCGAGGGTTTGAAGGTGGGTGGAGGAAACGGCGACTGGTGCGATAGTGGCGACAGAACGGCGCGGCAACGAAGAACATCATTTGACGACGACTGCGAAGGTGGCGCGGAGTGAGCAGCGTGCTTGGGGTCGCCGGACAATCTTGTGGGAGGTGGATTGAGAAGCTTGCGCGGAGGCACAGAAGCAAAAAGGTGAAGTTCTGCGCACGAAAAGACTGTAGAGTGCGAAGATTCGAAGAGAGGAAGATGGAGATGCGGGGTCGGTATTTATAGCGGTGACTTATCGTATTCCAAACGGTTTCAAGACCGTTTGGTTCCAAACGGTTTCAAGACCGTTTGGTTCCAAACGGTTTCAAGACCGTTTGGTTCCAAACGGTTTCAAGACCGTTTAGTCCCAAACGGTTTGAGGACCGTTTGGTCCCAAACGGTTTCAAGACCGTTTAGTCCCAAACGGTTTGAGGACCGTTTGGTCCCAAATGGTTTCAAGACCGTTTGGTCCCAAACGGTTTGAGGACCGTTTGGTCCCAAACGGTTTCAAAACCATTTGGTCCCAAACGGTTTGAGGACCGTTTGGTCTCAAACGGTTTTAAGACCGTTTGGAGCATAAAAATATTTGTATATTTTTTTGTATTTTTAGATTTAGTAATGAAAGAACTTAAATAAGCAAAACAAAATTAAGAGAGAATAAAACTAGAAAATTGGAGAAATTGATACTCAGGTCTTGGGTTGCCTCCCAAGAAGCGCCTTGGTTTTACGTCACTGGCTCGACGAAATTGTGGGCGTAGCGTTTCTGACATCGAGGGTTTGTTGATGTGTTTTGTCTTCCTGAGTGTAGTATCTTTTTAAACGGTGTCCGTTGACCGTTCGTTCTCCTCCGTTGTTGTTGATGATAATGGCAGCTCCAGTTGGGTAGATATGTTTTATAGTGAAGGGTCCGGACCATCTTGTTCGAAGCTTTCCGGGGAATAATTTGAGCTTGGAATTGAATAAGAGCACTTTGTCACCAACGGTGATATCTTTTCTCCTAAGATGTCCATCGTGCCACATTTTCGTTTGCTCTTTATAGATTCTGGCACTGTGATATGCTGTCATGCGGAGTTCTTCTAGCTCCTGTAGTTGAAGTTGTCTGTTCTCTCCTGCACTTTTAAGGTCGAAGTTTAGTTGCTTGATGGCCCACCAGGCTTTATGTTCCAGTTCTACTGGAAGATGACATGATTTACCGTACACCAAGCGGAACGGAGTTGTTCCAATTGGTGTTTTGTAAGCCGTACGATATGCCCAGAGGGCGTCAGAAAGTTTGGTGGACCAATCAGTGCGATTTTTGTTCACTGTTTTTTCAAGAATCGCTTTTATCTGTCTATTGGATACTTCCACTTGGCCACTAGTTTGCGGGTGGTAAGGTGTGGCAACTTTGTGATGGACTCCATATCTTCTTAGTAATGCTTCGAAACTTCGTTCCAGAAAATGGGTTCCGCTATCAGATATGACCGTTCTTGGGACTCCAAATCTTGGAAAGATGGTATCTTTGAACAATTTGACAACAGGTTTGGAGTCATTAGATGCAGTGGGTACAGCTTCGACCCACTTCGAGACGTAATCCACAGCGACCAAAATGTACGAGAAACCATATGATGAGGGGAAAGGTCCCATGTAGTCTACCCCCCATACATCAAACAGCTCAATTTCCTGCCACATGGTAAGAGGCATTTCATCTCTTTTTGATATGTTGCCCGAAAATTGGCATTTATCACAGGATTTGACAAAATTATGTGAGTCTTTTGATATGGTGGGCCAAAAGAAACCAGATTGTAGAACTTTTATGGCAGTTTTCTTGGCGCCCATGTGCCCCCCCGTGGGTCCGGAGTGGCAGTGTTCCAAAACCGATGTTATTTCTTCTTCTGGAAGGCATCGACGAAAAAGTCCGTCGGCACAGAGGTAGAACAAGTAGGGTTCATCCCAATGATAACGTTTTACGTCATGAAGGAATTTCCTTTTATCTTGATAAGAAGCAGACGGGTGAATGATCCCTGTGGCCAGATAATTGACGATATCTGCAAACCAAGGGAAATTATGAGTGGCTTTCATAAGTTGATCATCAGGAAGAGAGTCCCTGATAGGGATTTTATCTTTGTCTTCAACCTCGATTCTACTGAGGTGATCGGCGACAACGTTCTCTACGCCACTTTTATCTTTGATTTCTAGATCGAATTCTTGAAGCATCAATACCCAGCGGATGAGCCTGGGTTTGGCATCCTGTTTCTGAATCAAATGTCTGATAGCAGAATGGTCAGTGTAGACAATTACCTTAGAGCCGATCAGGTAAGAGCGGAATTTTTCGAAGGCGTAGATGATAGCTAGGAACTCTTTTTCCGTGGTCGTGTAGTTTCTTTGTGCTTCATCAAGCGTTTTAGACGCATAGTAGATGACATAGGGTTTCTTGTCGATTCGTTGTCCTAAAACGGCCCCTATGGCATAGTCACTTGCGTCACACATAATTTCAAAGGGTTGCGACCAGTCTGGAGCCCTTAGAATAGGTGCGGAAATTAGTGCTTCTTTAAGGGTGGAGAAACTTTGCATACATTCTCGGTCAAAAATAAACTCGGCATCTTTTGTCAGGAGTTGGGTCATGGGTTTAGCTATTTTTGAGAAATCTTTGATGAACCTTCTGTAAAACCCAGCATGACCTAGGAAAGCTCGAACTCCTCTTATGTCCTTCGGAGGTGACAACTTCGAGATGACATCAATCTTTGCTTTGTCGACCTCGATCCCTCTATCACTTACTCTATGTCCGAGGACGATACCCTCTGTTACCATGAAATGGCATTTTTCCCAGTTCGGGATAAGGTTTGTTTCCTTGCAACGTTGCAGGACTTGTTCGAGATTATTTAGACAGTTATCGAAAGACTCTCCATAAACAGAGAAATCATCCATAAAGACTTCCATAATAGATTCAGTTAATCCGGCGAAAATGGCGGACATGCAGCGTTGGAAAGTAGCAGGAGTGTTACATAGCCCGAATGGCATTCTTCTAAAAGCATATGTCCCGAAGGGACAAGTGAAGGTGGTTTTTTCTTGGTCCTCTGGATGTATGGGTATTTGGTAGAACCCAGAATAACCATCGAGATAACAAAAATATTTTTGGTGGGCCAAGCGCTCCAGGACTTCGTCTAGAAAGGGTAGAGGGTAGTGGTCTTTCCTTGTAGCTTTATTCAATTTCCTATAATCGATGCACATTCTCCACCCCGTTACAGTCCTAGTAGGTACGAGCTCATTTTTATCGTTGATCACTACAGTAGTGCCCCCTTTCTTTGGGACAACTTGAACTGGACTAACCCACTGAGAGTCGGAGATAGGGTAGATCATACCAGCTTTAAGCAGTTTGAGGACTTCCAAACGGACTACCTCTTTTAAATTTGGGTTCAGTTTTCTTTGATGTTCGCGAGTGGGTTTAAATTCTTCAACCATAGGAAGCTTGTGCATACACAGAGCCGGATTTATGCCTGTGAGGTTGGTTATTTTATAACCGATGACCTTTTTGTGTTTCCTTAGTTTGTCTAGAAGTCTGACTTCTTGGTCTTCGGTGAGGGTGGAGCTGATAATAACTGGGCATAGCTCTTCCTTATCCAGGAAAACATATTTGAGCCCTGTGGGTAAGGTCTTCAATTCAGGGGTTTTTGGTGGTTCTGCTGCTTCAATAGTCGTTATGGCTTTAAGCTCTTCAAAGGTAGCCTTTGGTGCTTCTTCTACCTTTTCTAGATATTGGATGCATTGCTGGACTAGTTCATTTGCAGAGAACTCGACTTCGGGATTGATAAGAGCATTTTCAAGTTCGTCGATTGGCTCGGAGATTTCTAGTTGCGACATTTGTTGGATTGCGTCTAAAAGAAAGACTTCTTCTTGAATGTTAGGGCCTTTCATGCTGTCAAGGACACGGAATTGAATGGCTTCCTTTCCGAGCCTAAGGATGATGGTTCCAGCTTCGACATCGATTAGTGCTCTGGCTGTAGCTAGGAAAGGCCTGCCGAAAATGATCGGATATCTCAAGTCCTCTTTAATATCCATGATGACAAAATCACATGGAACGTAAGCATCCTTGCCTATTCTTACTGGAACGTCTTCAATGATTCCCAAAGGTGCGGTTATGGTGGAGTCAGCAAGTTGAATAGTCATTGCTGTAGGTAGCAGATCTGTGAAACCGAGGCGTTGGCACATTGAGAAAGGCATAATGGATATACTAGCCCCGAGGTCAGCTAATCCTTTCTTTGTGGATGCGTTTCCAATGCAACATTGGATTCCGAAAGAACCTGGGTCCTTCTTCTTTTTGGGCAGTTTGTTCAAGATGATGTCAGAGGTGGTTTGGGCAAGCTTGACGGTTTCCTGCTCTTTGGTGATATACTTACGTGATAGCAAAGTTTTGAGATACCTTGCCCATGCTGGTACTTCGGATAGAGCGTCGAGGAGTGGGATATCGATATAAAGTTTCTTCATTGCTTCCTTGAATTTCTGAAACCTGGCATCCATTTTTGTTTCTTGCAGTCTGCCTGGATATGGAATCCTTGGTTTGAATTGCGGGACCTTGGGTTCTGTGGGTACATACTCTTTGTTTTTGTCTTCGGTGTCTTCGGGAGATTTCCCAATCTCTTGTTGTGAGATCTCTTTCGTCAAAAGAATGGGCACATCATCATCATCTAGAGTGATCTTGATGGGTTCAGGCAGAATGCATCCCGACCTTGTGGTGATGGCGTTTAGCTGTTCGTGTTCATTTTGCCCATTTGGTTCAGGCTGCCTATCAGAAACGCCAGCCGAAGACTTCAACTGTGCAGCGATCTGAGCTAGCTGGGTTTCAACTGCCCTTTGTTGGGCTTGCTGGCTAGCTAGCATAGTTTGCTGAGACTGAAGCATTTGCTTTATCAAAGATAGTTCGTCTTCTGGTTGTTGCAGAGGTGCGATTAACTGTGGCTGCAGGGGCTGCTGCAACTGGGGTTGTTGTGGCTGCTTCAACTGGGGTTGGTGCAACTGAGGGTGCAGTCCTGAATGAGTGTATTGGTAAAAAGGATTCCTGGGATAGTTAGGTCTTTGAAAACCTTGTATGTAATTCCCATGACTGAAATTATTCTGAAATCCCGGTGGTTGTCTGTTGAAAGATCCACCTTGTGCATGCTGCTGTGGGTTGGCAGTCCCTGCAGGATTCCCGTATTGGAAACCAGGATGGTTCCTTGGTTTATCTGGGTTGTAATTCATTTGGCCAGGTATTGAATGTATGGAGTTGACTTGCTCTGGCATTTGGTCTTCGGGATGCTCGATGATGGGTTCATATTGCGGCATAGGTGGTTGTAAATCCATCATGACATTGTACAACAATCCACATGATAATGTGGGATGATCGGATGCATGACAGGCTTCACAAGTTCCAGTAGCTGCCTTAATTTGTTGAACCTGGGAGCTTTTCTTCTTATCATATTCCCCGAAAGAAGTTTCGAGGGCTTGTTGCTTGCTAGCAATAGTCTTCAAAGCCTCAGCAATGGCTTTGAGTTCCATAGATTCTTCCGCTTTGTAAACCTTGAGAACGCCTTTGGGTTGGTTAGATGACCTTCCCCAATTGGATTGGTTCTCGGCCCCCAACGTAACTATATTCCAGGCGTCTTCGTAGTTCTTTCTCATAAAGTTTCCTCCAGATGAGGAATCTAGGAATTGCTTGATATCATCACTTACTCCTCTGTAGAATGTTTCTATTAGTTGATTTTGAGAAATGCCATGGTGAGGACACTTTCTCAGGAGTTCTTTGAATCTTTCCCAAGCTTCAGAAAGTGTTTCTCCAGGAAATTGGGAAAAGTGATTAATCTGTCCCCTGATCTCATAGGTTAGGGAAGGTGGGAAGAATTTCTCAAGAAACTTCTCTTCTAAGGGAGTCCAGGTAGTGATGATAGGGTGTCTATCCAAAGCGTTGTACCAGCTTAGTGCTCTTCCAGATAGGGTGAAGTGGAAAAGGTGTAACATGATTGCTTCCATTGCAATGCCTGCTTGGGGTACAAGTCGGCAGAGTGACTTGAACCTCTTAAGGTGATCCATGCAATCATCTCCGTGTGCTCCGGAGAAAGAGATGCCTTGCATGATCTGGATCCATTGCGTCCGAATTTCAAAGTGTGGTATGTTGATAATCGGTGGTCGGACAGGATGATCATCTTCATAATTCTTTGGGACTGCATAGTCCCGAAGTTGCTTGTTTCTTAACGCAAGTTGAGCAGCAGCCTGCTCTGCTTGGATGCGGGCTTGTTCCTCAGCTCGGATCTCAGCTTGCACCTGAGCACGAGTGTCAGCAATGAGTTGTGCTCGTTGTGCTGCTATGGCGGCGTTGACTCTTTCTGCAATAAGGCGTTGCTCTTCGGCCATCTGTCTGGCTCTTTGGCGGTTAAGTCTATTCCTTTGGTGAAAACTTCTTTCTACCTCAGAATCGTATTCTGGTTCAGGGGAGAATCCGATGCTATGCGGGGGTTGCATACACGTTTTCTACCTGAGTAGAAGGAAAATCTCAAGTTAGGAAAAATGGAAGGAAATGAAAAAGATCAAGAAATATTGGATTGGTTATTAAGAAAAAGTGTAAAATCCTAATCAACCAAGAAATTGGTAAGTAAAAACTAAAAAGTTCCGTTGTCCCCGGCAATGGCGCCAATTTTTGATGGAGTTTGTTTTATGCAACACCACTAAAAATCCTAGAGATGATGAGTCTCTAAGTTTAGCCTTGCTAGTACTATGGTAAGAACTCCACCCACATGTGCTAAGACATGTGGAAGTCTTATCGTAGTATAGTTAAGGGTCGAATCCTCGGGACAACGGTCTTGACGAAGTCAAGATGGAAAACGTTTAGCCTTTACTTAACAACTTAAAGATTGATATTTAGATCGAAAGTTTGATTTGGTTGTTTTAAACTAAGTACAAAGAAAGTAAAGCAAGAAAGTAAATAAAGCAAGTAAATCTTAAGAGTTAACAAATGATGATGAATCACTGGGGTTAAGCAGGTATTTACCACCGCTACACATGCATTGTATATGTACTAAGCAAGACTTATAAGCTAGATGCATGGATGTTTCCACAAGACCGATGCCTTATAAGACAAGAGCGATGCGTTGCATCCAAGGGTGTTCCACAAGACCGATGCCCACATAAGACAAGAGCGATGCATTGCACCCTTCGATGTTCCACAAGACCAATGCCCATATAAGAAAAGGGCAATGCATCTCATCCTCCAAGGGTTAAGTAACTCTCATGCGGTACATCACTACGCGTCACTGAAGGATGTAGTCTCCGAAGAGAGAATCTTACTCAACCTCAAGAAACGTGCATCTAAAACTAACAAGCGAGCGATAATTACCAAATCGAATAGCGTCCTTGTAGGCCTAGTCTCCTATTCGGATAACCTAGCTACGAGAAGTGCGGGAATGATGCAACGCCAGCCATTCCCGAACAAATGGTCACATGCTTTACATCATTCCCCTCGCAAAGTGTGTTCCTCGACTTACCAAAGGTCTCTTCCATACAGATGGGAGTGTGCCAAATGATAGTGAGTTTACTCCACTCTTTGAGATACACTTCTAGACACCGAAACGGATGCGTGGTGGATACACACACCAGAAACCAACACTAAATCGGTATCCAAGCCTCGATAGCGGTCGTAGACAAACCACAACGAAAGACAATAAATGCATACAAGAACGTGGCCATCATTCAAGCATGTGTGAAACGATTTAGTATTAAAACGAAATGATAACATCTTTTTTACAGTACAAAATACAAAACATGGGCAGCGGGGCTAGTCCCCGCGCCCCAGTGGATGGAACTACTCGCTCCTCATAGAGGGAGCAACAAAGAAGGAGGCAAGAAGAGATAGAAAGAACATCATCTCCACTGAGGAGAGAAGGTTGAACCCTTGGTGGAGAGAGCAACGATCTCCACCCCTTGTAGCTTGCTTGATGACGGATCTTCTCCTCTCACCTTCCTTGTTGATGAGAGAGAAAGTATCTTGCAATGGACGTGAGTCTCAGACCGGCAGCCTCGAGTGATGGGTGGAGTTGTTCTGGTAGTGGAGAGACAGCCTCTGGACGTCTGGCCCCCCTATGAACGGCCCTGAGGTCTTATTTATAGGCTTTGAGTGAGATCCAAACGGTTTGGAGACCGTTTGGGCTCAAACGGTCTTGGGACCGTTTGGCGTCAAACGGTCTTGAGATCGTTTGGCGTCAAACGGTCTTGGGACCGTTTGGCGTCAAACGGTCTTGAGATCATTCGGCGTCAAACGGTCTTGAGATCGTTTGACGTCAAACGGTCTTGGGACCGTTTGGCGTCAAACGGTCTTGAGACCGTTTGAGCTTCATGCGGTCTTGGGACCGTTTGGCTTCATGCGGTCTCGGGACCGTTTGAACTCCATGCGGTCTTGGGACCGTTTGGCTTCATGCGGTCTCGGGACCGTTTGAACTCCATGCGGTCTTGGGACCGTTTGGCTTCATGCGGTCTCGGGACCGTTTGAACTCCATGCGGTCTTGGGACCGTTTGGCCTCATGCGGTCTCGGGACCGTTTGAACTCCATGCGGTCTTGGGACCGTTTGGCTTCATGCGGTCTCGGGACCGTTTGAACTCCATGCGGTCTTGGGACCGTTTGGCTTCATGCGGTCTCGGGACCGTTTGAACTCCATGCGGTCTTGGGACCGTTTGGCTTCATGCGGTCTCGGGACCGTTTGAACTCCATGCGGTCTTGGGACCGTTTGGATCTACTCGACCCTTGGGCTGGTTTGTTCTTTTGTTATTTTTTTGTGCTTTTTCTGCAATTATAAAAGGAAAAGTTAGTTTGATGATGTATTTACAAAAAGGGGTAAAATTAGGTTTAAGTACAATATAAATGTAGAAAGAGTATGGAAAACTAAAGAAAAAGACTAAGATAAACTACTAAAATAGGAGGTTATCAGCTTTCATGTAGGAAATCTTATGTTGAAGACTATAGTAATGACCCCTCTTTGAATCGACTCTTCTTTCACCATCTTCATACCTCTCCACCTCATGAAAGGATGCCCTATTTCACATAATTAGCCTTGGCCACCTCTAAAAGTTTGGGGTGGTCATATCTATATCTCACCACTTCACTCTATCCGCCATATGCCCTATCTACACCAAGTGCAAAGAAAAGAAAAGAAAAAGAAAGCAAAAAGAAAATAAAAGGATGCTCCTGTTTAAGAGCATTCAAATAAAGAAAAGATGAGTGCTCTATGTAATAGCACTCCAAAAATCTTTCCGCAACCCTTTCTTATATTTTCATACTATTGAGCTAGAAAACATCAAATCTAGCTCGCTTTACCCTTTTCTACATCCATGTGGGTCATTTGGTGTGGTTTGAGGCATAAGATTGAATGCATGAAAGTGAAACAACACTCCTAGTCATCTTTGATTAATGCCAACATGAAACGGTTTACCTAGAATGATATGAAGGACATATGGACAGCTTGTGTATTCTATACTTTATATTTGAAGTTTGTATGTTCAGTGCTCATTTCATGATTGGTATGTGAAAGAGGAGAGGAGAGAGGTTGAACACAGGCGTCACCTTCAAGACCATTTAGTCAAAAATTTTCTATTTCTATGCATTTGTCGCTCTAGTTTATTGAAAGAAAACTGAAAAAAGAGATTAAGTTGGAGCATACTTGTGGACAAGTATGTTTTAAGTTTGGGGTGGTGATGCAGCCCCAATTTAGGGCTCCATCTTGTGCCATTTTTTACTTTATTCACATCTAAACATAGTAGAATGCAAGTTAAAACCCCCAATATGAGTATTACTATCAAATGTACTTATGGACGTTCTTTGCATTATTCTCAGGTACTTGGACCATGCTTTGGATTGGTGAGAGAGAAGGAAGGAGTTCTAGGGTTTCTCTGCTCATGGAAGGGTCCATAGAAGGCCCCAAAGCTCCCTCAACCTACCCCTAATGGCCAAGATTTGACATCAAGCAAAGAAGTCCATTGATGATGAAGATTGAAGTTCATTTAGGCACTGAAGGCCTCAACACAGCCATGGGAATCCACCACAGTCGTGTGGATTATTATGAAGAATCAATTGGGAAGTCAGAGCTTTTGCACCAAACACACCACGGTCGTGGCCATCAGCACGGCCGTGGCCCATTGAAGACACCACGAATGTGGCCATCAGCATGGTTGTGGCCAGCAGAAGACAAGATGGTTGTGGCCTCCCACAACGGTCGTTGTAATTATGCACCAAGTCCCCCAAAACAAACAACGAAGCGGTCCATTTTGTGCTTTGATGACCACAGTCGTGGCCACTCACCACGGCTATGGCCCTTGAAGACCACCTCCCCCGTGGTGCTCCCCGCGCGCATGACGTCCTCCTCCAAAACGGTCGTGGTACCTCAACACAGTCGTGGTGCCACTTACCCAACATGGTTGTGGCACCCCACCACGGCCATGGCCACAACATATAATTAGCCTTTTCACTCCATTTCACACCTTGACCGTGTCCACATCCCCACGACTGTTCCATTCTACCCCCACCACGACCATGGCACATTAACACTGCCGTGGTGACCAACAAACCCTACCTATTTTTTACACATCTTTTCCTATTCTACCCCTACTTACCCTAGTGCTTCCCCACCACCTATATATACACAGGCGGCAGATGGGTCATGAAGGTTAGACTCCCTATCTTCCATTACTCCCCTCTATCCACTCCTTGAGCATTCACTGCATCCTACTTGCATTTATGCTCTCCATCCACTATTTTCACCTCATTTCTACCTTGGAAACCTAGTTTTCTAGGTTTTCTTCCATAATCCTCCATATTCTCATGCCCATCTGCACCATTGGAGGAGGAAGGACGTCCCCAAACTTCTAGGAGGTGAAGAAGGAAGGTCTCCCCCGAGCTCCATGGAGTCCTATCCCCTTCTTCCCCTTTTTTTTGCTATTTCTTTGATCATGTCTAGCTAAGCCTCTAGTGGTGGGCTGTTTGGGGTAAAAATGTGACTTTGATACCATGTTGAGGGAAAATAACTTATAATGAACATGATTTCTATCTATGATGATTATTTCTTGCTTCTATATCATTTCCTATTTTATTGCATGTGATTTGTTCTTATAACATGGATTGCTTGCTTTGAGATGTTTGATGACACTTAGCCTCTAGAAGGAATTGGAGTGTATGTAGTAATCTTAGGAATGGCTCCTAGGTCCAATTAGTGGATCCCTAGATAGCCCTCTTTGTTCCTACATACATATCCCTCCTTCTACAAGTGATTGTGAGAACTAAGTGGCTAGTGTAAGTGTGATTAGTGCAATTGCCCAGAGCTTTCTAAAGTCTAGATGGCTAGTGACATAAGGTGAAAACCCCTCATCTCTACTCCCATTTCTACCCTTGGCTCTCAAATTTCCTAATACCAATTAACCTAGAGACCTAGACTTGATAAGTCCTACTAGAATTACACCAAACCCTAGTTCTCCAACTAGTAGTATAGGGTAAATTCTAATTGCACTTGCCTTGTTGTTTGGTTTGGTAATCTATATAGAATTGTGATAATTGCTTGCTATGTTGACACCCCTCAAATAATATCAAATCACATCCCCAAATGTCCCACCTACCTAATCTCATTGTTTAAAACCTATCTTTCCTTCTTAGCTTGTTCATTCTAATCTAGTTTAGTTTCTTTTGTTCAATCTAGATAGTTGACTAGTCTCTCTTTAGAGTTAACTTAGGTTCTTGCTCTCTCTAGTGGTTAACTTAGCTCTTAGTTGCTAATTGCTCTACTAGTGTAGTGTATCTAGTCCTTTCTCTTGTTCAGCTAATTGCTTAATCTAGTTCCTAAGACTTGCTTTCTTAGGATAATTTAGGGTTTGTGATAACTTAGATTTCATACTGTCTTTACTTGCTTGCTCACTTAAATTAAAAATCAAACAACCCCTTTTAAACCCTTCAACCCTAGTCTTTGCATTAGGAATGTAGACAACGCTAACCTAGATCTAGTTCCCCCTTTGTCCCTGAGGATCGACCCCTACTCTTGCATATCATCTATTCTACAATAGTTCCCCATGCACTTGTGGGTGACCTATTTAGTGTTGTGATTGAGTCTTGTTAGGGTTGTTATAAATTTTAAAAGATCCACCTGTGTGTTTTCTCTTAGGGTTGCATCTAGTCACCTTTAGTTGTCTAGTGTGTAGCCTTGATAAGAATCACACTAGGTACATATAAACTATTTAGATAAAGAATTCTTAATTTCCATTATTCAAGCTAATTGTGCATCTCTTAAGTCTACTATGCATAAAAAGGAAAAGCTTGTCAAGATTGTTGATAACTTGCATTAAGAAAAGGATGATCTTTTGAACACACTAATATTTTCTTGTAAGATGATGTTAATAATCTCCAAAAGCTTTATCTATAACTTGAATTGAAACTCAATGGTTTTGAGATAGAAAACAATACTCATCTTAGTCAAGATGATCTTAAACTTGAAAATGCTATCTTGCTTGATAAGATTAAATTTCTAGAAGCTCAACCTCTTATTCTTAGTTCTAATAAAGAGCATACAAAAATTGCAAATTCTCTCATGATAGATATTGATGTTCTTAGAACTAAAAATGAAGACAAAGATCTTGTTATGCAAAGAATAGAATCTAAAATAATGTATATCTTTCTAAGATTACTATGGTTGGTAGTGAAAATTCATCCTTGCTTGCTAAAATCAATGTTCTTGAATATTGTTCTAGTTCCACTAGTGGGGAGGATATTGTTGCTTCTCTTCATATTGAAAAATATTCTTAAATGACCAAGGCTCTTTGATTAGAAACCAATATTTTACATGCTAGATATGATGATCAATTATCTTTTACTATTACTTCTCTTATTCATGAAAATAATAGTTTGAGATCCTATTTACAAAGATTATTAGATGTTAAAAAGAATCTTAATCATGCCCTACACCATACTACTCAATAAATTGGTAGACATGGTACAGTGTATGATAGTAGCCAAAGGAACAATAAAGATAAAGGACCTCCAATCTTTCATGTAGAATCCTCTAGTTCCAAGGCTAAGGGAACATGTAAGTCTTGCAATGGAATTGGTCATTTTTCTACATAACTTTCAAGAAAGTACCCAAAATCAATACAGATTGGGTTGCTAAGATAACCCCTCTAGAACTAAAAATATGATTGGGGATCATTTCATCTTTCTCCTTGTAGATCACTTGCTAATGGATTGATATGATCTATTGATTTGCAAATTGGTTTCTTAATCCACATAAAAGAAGAAAGGTGAGATGTGTATGGGGTGGGAACAAGTGGAATAGAAATGGTAAGATCAGAGGTAGTGGTATTATTTCTCATATCCAATTATTGCTTGTCTTTTCCATGTTTGTATGCATCTTACATATGATATTTGAGTCAAAATTGGTATATTGTGATTCTCATCACTTTCTGGCTCAAAAATTGTCCATGATGTTTTACTAGTGCTATAATAACTTGTTTATACATGTTTGAATAGTGTTTATGAAAGATATGTGTTTCTTAACAATAGTTGAAAGATAGTTCATTATTAACTTGCTTATCATGCCTCTATATATGTGTTTATGCAAGATATGTATTTCTTAACAATAGGTGTTGTTGATTGAGTTTGTCTTGAGGAAACTTGACTGACAGACAGTAATGGGTCTTGCCATCAACTATTATTGGCCGAGAAATTCAACCCAGAAACTTCACTTACAACACTGTGCATTGGATATACATATGGTTTATTACATGACAATTTCCCTCTAAACTAGTATTTCTCAACCAATAGCCTTATTCTATGAAACCCCACTTTGTACCTATATACATTATGCATATTGTCATTCTTTAAATTGCCTATCTTGCATACTATTGGCCTAAGTGTTGAACATTGTCCATATTTTGATAATGACTTAACCATTACATTCATATGTATTTAATATGTTTGTTTGAGATAAATTTTAGGTATTAGGTACAAGAAAAGGATCAAACTCATCAAGCCCTAGCTTTTCAAAGTTCAAGTCAAAAGTAATGCAAATGTGCTTTTTGGGAAATCACTCCAAATCACCATAGGATATTTTTGTAATCATTTGTATTGATGGTATGACTTCTAACGAAGATGAGAAAATTTAGGGACACTTAATTCCATCGCTTGATCACTTAAAAGTCATTTTGAAAAATTCATCATAGCAACTTTATCGGTCAAGTTTGAAACTTGATCGATCCTTAATGGATTTTGGAAATGGTTTGGATCGGTCGAGTTGTACACTCACAGAATTCGATCGACCAACTTTCTTTCCAAAAATGATTTTGGTGAATTGGTTGAGTTACCCCAGGACAAACTTGACCAGTCATTTAAAAATTGGCTTTGTCGAATAGTGGATTGGTCGAGTTATCTTTATTGAAACTCGACCAAATACACTATACAGAAAATGTAGAAAAAGTGATTCCAACCGCTAGAGAGTTGTTAGAATATAAAATATATTTTTCACAAGTTGTAAAACGGATATTTCTCATTCTTAAGTGATCCCACACTCAAAGGAACACCCCCAACTATAAATAGGACCCCTTGGAGTTCATTCCAAGGTTTCTCATGCATGCTATCCTTGGTCCTTGCTATAGTTGAGTGTGCTAAACCCCTTTGAGCCCATTTATCTCTCTCGTTTACAAAGCATTTCATGATTATGAGTGAGTTAGGCATGTTGTAAGATAGCTACCTCATTATTACTTTGTAAAGATCTATGTCTCTCTACTTACTAGTCCCTTTCTTCGAGAAGCAAAGGCTGAAGTGATCTTCTTTGAGTGAAGGAGGAGTTGTTGCTCTTCTTCAAGGTTGAAGAAGGTGTGAAGATCTTATCCAAGTGAAGGAGAAGGACAAGGCAGAAGATCCAAGGAGTTTGGTGTGTAAATCCTCAAGGCCAGAGACATGTTGCGTGAAGGGGAGGACCTTGGTGAAGGCATTTAGCTTATTGTGAGAGTGGGTAAGACCTATTGTGAGGTAGAAGACCATTTCGTGGATAGGTAAAACCTTGTTTGTAAGGTTATTGTCTCCCTTGGCCTTAAAGGGAAGTTGGGTATCCTTGTCCTGGAAAAGGAAGGTCATATTGTTGTAACTCTTATAAGAAATATAAGGAGTAGACATCTTAGAAATCCTAGAGCAACACTAAAAACCTTGTCCAAGTGGACTGACAGTCTCCTAGTTTGGAGATTGGAACCACACTAAAAACCTTATCCAAGTGTATGTTTAAATCTCTCTCATCCTTGATATGCTTGTTCAGATAAGACTTTAACTTCACTTTAGCATTTGGTTTTAATTGATACTATTTGGAGGTCTAATTATTCTTATGCAAGTTTTGAAGCTCTATTCACCTCCCTCTAGAGCCCTTAGATCCAACACGTGGTATCAGAGCCAGTCTTCTCCAACACATCTACCACAAGATGAGAAGGTGGGTGACTTAAGTGGGTCACTCAACCTAGAGGGAATCTTCTACATGAGGCTGACGATCTGCGATGACACCAATTTCCTTTATTGGAAAAGAGGAATGTAGTTCTTCCTCCAAGGAACCAACTACGACATGTGGAAGTTGGTGATTCTCCCCTACAAAGAGCCAACTGGGGATGTAGCCACTTGGGATGAAGACACAGTCAAGAAAGTGCAGCTCAATGCCAAGGTGATTAGCATCATCTATGTTTCCCTCACTCCCTCCAAGTTCAATTGGATCTCATCTTGGGACATTTCCCATGAGATTTGGAACAAGATGTACATCACATATGAAGGCACGCAGCAAGTCTAGGAGTCCAAGATCTACATGCTAAATGGGCTTCTTGAGAACTTTAAGATGGGCAAGAAGGAGAGAGTGGCAGACATGTACTCAAGGCTCAACACTATTGTCAATGGACTTGTAGCTTTGGGACAACCCTTGGATAGAGGTGCAATTAACTCCAAGATACTTGGGTCACTTCTAAAGAGATGGGAACCCAAGGTGACTTCAATTGAATAAGTGAGAAGTCTTGGATACGTAGCCACAGAGGAGCTCATTGGAAATCTTCAAGCCCATGAGCCAAGGCTAGATAAGAAAGAGGAAAAAGAAAAGCAAGAAGAGAAGAGAAGGAGTCAATGAAATTCAAAGATAATGCCTTCAAAGATCAAGTGGAGGCAATGATCCTTCAACAACAACTTTCTTGTCGGGCATCTCCTAACTCCTTAATGCTATCTTTTTTGTGCTATTTGACCAAGTGCAAAAATTGCATTTTTAAATGAGATCTTCTATACAGAGGCACACCTACACACAATTTGGGACGAATTTTGTCATTTAGCCTGCTAGATGACAAAAAAGAGGAGTGATCAAGTGAATATGATGGCCCTGGTGATGATGAAGCTAACTACTCCAAGGGAAAACACTTCAAAGGAAAATCTTCTTCATCCTCAACTCCAAGGTGCTATGAGTGTGGACAAAAGGGGTATTACAAGAATGAATGCCCAAAGGCCAAGAAGAGCCATCACAATAGCAGCCACAAGAAGAAGGATGATTACAAGAAAGAAGGAAAGTACAAGAGAAAGATAAGAAGGAGAAAATAAGCAAGGACGCAGCTCATGTGGCTTGGGAAGACTCATCTTCAAGAAGCTCAAGCTTCAATGAAGGTGAATTCCATCTTGCATTCATGGCCTAGACAAGTGAAGACATAGATGAGGAAAGTGAGGTAATCTTGCATGAGTTTTCCAATGAAACTCTGATAGAAATGCTTAACATTACCAAGTCTTCTTATTCAAAATGTAAATCTAAGAAGAAGAGGTTGGATAAAATTATTGATGATCTTTATGCTAAAATAGAAATTCTTGATCAAAATGAGAAAGTTCATCTTGAGAGAATTGACTCTTTGCAAGGCCAATTTCTTGATCTTGAGCTCCAATACAATGGATGTAATGCCCCTCCAATTATATACACATCAGCAGAAGCAAACCCTATGTTATCCATAACATGGGTCACTTATCTTGGAGGAACGTCACAAAACATGATATACATAGCAACAAAATAAATGAACACCGTACATTAACTCAAATTGTAGATTCATACATTGTTCTTGAAAGGATACCATAAACCATCACATCTTGATTTCAAACTTAATACATGTAAACTATGTAAATCTAAAACATGAGATAATAAAATAGGCTAGATAATTTATCGAATGATAGATGGCACCCCATCAAGCTAAAGTCTTCCTGGATATCATCCACGTTGAAGGACTCACTTCAAATACCTTTGTTCCTTGATCTAGGGACATCTCGTCCCACAGACATGTGAAAATAGAGACATACATCAGTAAGCGGCACTATACACATTATAAAAAAGGAAAGTACGTATAATTGGCTTGAGAGAAAAATCTTGAAATGAGTTTGACTTGAGCATTCTTAATTACATAAATCGTATAACATGAAGAATTGAGTAGTAAATATATGCATCTCTCTATGACACCCACTTAAGAGCACATGATTGCTAGGAAAGCCCATAACGGCACGAATGCCCATGATTTGGCTATAAAATCCCGTAATTGGCATGAATGCCCATAACAACCTCTTGGGGTCCATGATTCAAGAAGCATGTAAAAATTGATTCAATTCCAATTATCTTAACATTACATTACCATGAACATGAATTAAATCTTGAACTTAAATCTCTAACATGATGGGACTTCTCTCTCTTAAAACATGAAATTTAAATCCATTAATCACTTATCATTAATCATAATCTCTAATCTTAATGAACATGATAACCATAAGACATAAGATATAGCAAACATCAAGAAATTCATATGATGGACATGATTTGAGCAGTGAACTTGAAAATGAAAGCATAATTCCTAAATCATACATAGCATATAAATCAACCAATATGTATAGTGGCATTACCTGCTAACCTTTGAGAAAAGTAGATCCTAAGTTAGACTCTCTTATCTTGAGTCAAGTCTAAAATCTCCTGAGATTTGTAGAACCCTAATGTCCTGTAATCAATATATTTAATATCAAATACCATCTTAAAAACTGTCTAAACCCTAATTTTGGTAACTTATGAATTCTTAATCCTGAATTAAATCCAAGATGATATTTTTATCCAAAAGGTTGGACTCCACATATTGAGTCCAATTAAACAAGTTATAGTCATTGATTTCATTAGCCTTATGGAGTTAGGGTTTTTTACATATGAAATCACATTAACGATAGCATTTTTATGCACTTTTAGAGTTAGGATGGAATTTAGGCCATGAACTAATTTTATCGAACTCCTCACATTTTTCTCACCAATTTTCATATATAACTTTCCATCATTGGATAATCCTATGATTTACTATCATTTTTATATTAAAAAATACCTTCAAGCCAATAGGAGCTCGCCACATGGGCGGTGGAGGCCAGGTCACACCAATAGGCTTACACTAGGTTGGTAGGTTGCGCTCATTGGCAAGGCAAAAGAAAAGATAGCATAAAGTCTATTTTTCCCACTCCCCTATGCGTAAAACCTCAGGGTCGAGTTGTCCTTTCACCCCAAATCATCTTCGACCTCGGTCTATCTCCTTCTTGCAAGTAGATCCCCTAGGTGATTCAACTCCAAGGTTGACTTCACACCTTAGGGTCTTAGAGATGCAGGTGAAGGCTCCATCCTCTCTGTTGTGCCTCTATGAGTTTTTTTGTGGTCTCCAATTACTTGGGGATAGCATGAGCAAGGTGGACGATAAAGGGGATTCTTTGGGATAGTTTAGGGAGACAACAGAAGGGGAAGGAAGGGGCTAGTAGTGAAATTGGAGCCTGAGAAGAGATTCTAGGACTGAGTGGCACCTCACGAACAAATTAGGAGTCTCGTAGGGGATGATGGTCTTTCCTTTATAGTCATACCTTCACAAGTTGAGAACTTCTCATGGAGGCAATTGGGGAAAGTATTACTCATAACCAAAACTAGTAAAACCAGGGTGTTTCTTGTTCATAATGATCCCTCAAACTTGTTGGAGAGATTTCCAAGTGTGCATATTGATCAAGGTACAAGATAAATCAAAAAAACAATGCTTTTACTGCTCCCAAGTTTCCTTGTTATTCGTGAGATAGAGGGCGGGTTCCCCATAGTCATATTTTTAATCAAACAGCTAAGATCAGCAAAACAATCACATGGGTCGGGCCCAAGATTCCCAATTGAGATATATTTGTGTGACTTTTAATGTATTGCACAAATATCCCTTTCACTTTAAGAAAAAGTAATTAATGTATAACTTCCTCTCCTTTTAACCAATTGACTCCAAATTTTAAAGGTAAGTGTTGTGTGTTTTCCACATCATCTTTTCACATGTTATCACACACAAATTTGATTCATTTTGATATCACTTAGCCTCTTTTCATATTACTTTTGCCATATTTTTGTTACTTTACTTATCGCATAACTTGCATTGCAGATATGTTCCAACAAAGACTAAATTGTAGAGTTTAATTCTGTTGAAACAGCAGAATGCACGGTGTGCATTTTAAATGCACGATGTGCAATATTTCATAAGAGTTTCAATTCACCCAGACAGCAAAATGTGTGGCGTGTTGGGGCCTTGAGCACGGTGTGCGAGTTTCCAAAAAAGTGCAGAAAAGAAAATGCACGGCGTGCATGCAATTGCACGGCATGCACCTGGAGCGTCAAGAAAATCAAAATCTACTGGAAAGTCACACGGCGTGCATTACTTCAGTGCATGTCGTGCACAGTACATTCTGGAGAAACTGTCGAAGCTTTTACTCGGCATGCACTTTTGACGCACGTTGTGTCTCTGGCAGTTTCAGCATTTCAAAAAATATGAGTTTTGTTTAAAATGAAGAGGGAACTTAATGGGCGGTTACGGCTGGTCAGAATGAAAAGTTCTCTCATCCCAGAGCAAGTCTAGAGCAGAGGAGGGGAATTTTGAGGAGAAAGAAGGTGGTTTCTTGCCAAAGGAGCCCATTCTCTTCTTCCCTTCTTCTCAATTGTCTTCTCCAAGGTGCAGCCAAGCTTCCCCAACTTCATGCAGCTTCTTGGGAGAGGAGCCAGTTCGTTTTGGAGCAGCTAAAGGAGGATAATTACATCCCCAATCCAGAATTCCTCCTTCTTGTGGTTACATCTTTGGATTTCTTTGTTTTTCCTCCTTTAGATCATGTTAAAACCTGAATTTTCTATAGCAAATCTACAAAGCATGATTATGGACGAGTAATCCCCTTTTCTTGGACATGGGAGAGTAGCTCCCATGTCATAGCATGTACAGAACAAGTTAATTTCATACTAAATACTTTGTTGCTTGTTTTTCTACCATGGAAGTATTAGTTCTATCTTTTCTTGCATGTATTGATGGCCACTTTATATGCATGTGTTATGCTTTCTTGCTTGATCTGAGAAGATAGGTAGGAATGTATGGAGATGCTCTTCTTGGAAACTCTTTTTCTACCACGAGAGTGGAGATAAATGAGTTGAGGAACAGGTTGTGATCATAAACGAAATTTATGCATGAGAATGTGACTTTGAGTTGAGATCGTTGCACTTGCACCGGGAGGTGAAGTGCAACACAATCTTTCCTTTAAAACAAGTGCTTATGTATGTTTAAATTTTTGTGTTCCTATGATGTGCTATGATATGTGAGTGAAATTCTAATGTCCAAGATCATTGATCTCTGAATCTAAACCTCTTTTAGTAAATCTTTTCATTGTTTGTTTAAGTCTAAATTTCTGCAACAAGTTTAATCAATTACCATCCTTTTAAAAACCGATCTAGATTTTTGAACTTTAGTGTTGTTGTGCTCAATTAATTAATGAAGCTCCTTGTGTTTGACCTCGACTACACTACCTCTGTATACTTGTGGAGATTGGTTAAGTTGGGTAAACTTTCCTTGTTAGGATTGAAACTCGTTAGCGTAAACAGCCAACATGTTTTTGGCACTGTTGTCGGGGAGCTACGGTAATTTAATTGGAGTAATAAGTGCTAATTAGTATTTGAGACTAGATCACCATTTTTATTTTCAAATTTCCTTGTACCTTTTAGTTGTGTTCTTAATTCCTCTTGATATTTTTTAGGTTGTACGCGTCGCTCACAAAGGGGCCTTCAAACATCTGCGTTGTTAGACCTTGAAATCGAGCATACTCTTTCAAGCTTAAGAAGAGAAAGGAGAGTAGAGTCACCTCTGCTAGGAGGTACTCCACCATCATCACCAATGCCATCTTCTTCACCCTTTGAAGAAGCTACACCAAGTGATCCAACCATGGTGGATGACCGTCCTTTCAAGGATTTTGCAATGTTGGTCGCCACAAATATATGTGGGACCATTGACCTGCCTACAGTAGAAGTGAATGATTTCTCTATTACCTTCTATGATGCAGATGATACAGCAGAATCATTTTGGAGGTACATCTAATGAAGATCCAAGTCTTCATGTTGTCAAGTTCTTGGAATATCTGAATACTTTTCGAATCAATGGGGTATTTGCCGAAGGAGTAAGACTTATGTTATTCCCTTTCACCCTAAGAGATAGAGCCAAGATGTGGCTTTTGTCTCTTCCAAAGAAGTCAATCAAAAGCTGGGACCAACTCTTAAATGCTTTTCTTGCAAAGTATTTCCCGCCTAGAAAGACAACCCAGTTAAAAAAATCAGCTCACCAATTTCTCTCAAAATGAAGGAGAAAGTCTATATGACACATGGGAACAGTTTAAGGATCTTCAACACCTTTGCCCACACCATGGTTTGACCAACGGGATGCTACTTCAAACTTTCTATAATGGACTGTTTTACAACACCCGGTTGACATTGGATGTTGCAGCCAATGGCACATTGATGACTAAGTCTTATCAGGAGGCTTATGACATTATTGAAGACATATCACTAAATCACTGCCAATGGGGAGCAGATAGGGGAGTAAAATCAACCTCTACAGCTAGCTCTTCGACCGGGAAGCAAGGAGGGAAACACACTGTTGATTTTGTTGATCTTATTGCTGCCAAACTCGATGTTCTTACATAGAAGTTCAAGAAGATGACCACTTTGCAAATCCAATCAGCTAAAGTTATATGTGAAGCTTGTGGCAATGCAGGGCATACTTCTTCTTCATGCTTTGTTCCTAATACAAATGAAGGGAATTTTAAATAGGTTAATGTCTTTGGAATGCAAGGGAACAAGCAATACAA
The DNA here is from genome assembly GCA_963693085.1 of Alisma plantago-aquatica. NCBI lineage: Eukaryota > Viridiplantae > Streptophyta > Magnoliopsida > Alismatales > Alismataceae > Alisma > Alisma plantago-aquatica. The sequence continues at coordinate 888,552,024 of OY856414.1, read as the reverse complement.
TCCCTATTCCAACACATACAATTTGGGATGGAGAGATCATCCTAATTTCTCCTATCGGAACACAAACAATGCTCAGAACTTTCAACAAGGACAGTAGCAGCAACAACAACAACATTTCAACCGACAAGGGAATCTGTCAGGTTTTAATAATAGGGGTTACCAACAGCCACAACAACCCCAAAGTTCTTCTCTAGAAGACATGATGGAAAAATTTATGTCTACACAAATGTAGCAGAATGAAGAACTCTGGGGAAATGACAAGTTGTTGAAAGATGCTATTGCTCAACTTTCTGCAAAAGTGGATGGCATTTCCACTCATACCAAGATGTTGGAGAACCAAATAGCACAGCAAGCTCTAGTACGACAAAGGAATCTGTAGTCCGGTTCTCTTCCAAGCCAACCAGAAATGAACCCAAGGAAACAAGCTAATGCAATTACTCTAAGAAGCGGAGCTGAAATTGAGAGACCTTCTCCACCCAAGGAGAAGAACATGGAGGTAGTCGATGAAGAGGAATCCAACACTCCTAATTGCAGCAAGGAGAAAGGTATGGCTGAAACACCACCTTCTTTTAAGGATACTGCACCTTTTCCTCAAAGGCTGGCCAACAAGAAGGAGGATCTCAAGGTTAGGAAATTTATGGATATTCTCAATAAACTACATGTCAATCTTCCTTTTGCTGAAGTTATTGCTGAGATGCCTTCTTATGCTAAGTTCCTAAAGGATATCTTAACTAAAAGAAGAAAGGTTGATCAAGTTGAAACAGTAATGCTTTCAGAGAGAGTGAGTTCTATTATTCAAAACCGCCTTCCACAAAAGCTTGATGATTTGGGAGCTTTTACACTGCCATGTAAGATCAGCAATACCACTTTTGACAAAGGTCTAGTAGACCTTGGTGCTAGTATTAGTCTCATTCCATCTACCTTATGGCAAGAATTGGATCTTGGAGATTTGAAGCTGACAAAGATGGCTATTGAGTTAGCCGATCATTCTATTAAATACCCAAAAGGTATAGTGGAGGATGTGCTAGTGCAGATCAGAAAGTTCTATATACCATGTGATTTTGTCATTCTTGATATGGTGGAGATCCCTTCCAATCATGTTCTTTTTGGAAGACCATTCTTGAGGGTTGTTGGATGTCTTGTCGATGTTTGGGAAGGAAAGCTCACTCTATGTGTTGGTGAAGAAGCAATGGAATTCTCTATTTATGATGCCATGAAAGCACCCGCACGTGTTGAAGAATCTATTTGTTAGATACTATTGATCCAATTGATGAGGATAATGATGATATTGTTGATTTGATGATTAATCTTTGTGATGATGATGTGGCTAAATCAACAAATCTAAAATTTTTGGAGCACTTCCTATTTCTAAAGCACAAGCTATTAATGAAGATGCTCCACTTGTTGATGACAAAGTTGATGAAGGTACAGTAGGGAAAAGGTAGAACTAAAAGCCCTTCCACCCGGGCTGAGGTATGCATTTCTTGACCTAAATTCTACATCCCCTGTTATAATAAATGATGAATTAACCAATGACCAAGAAAATAAATTACTTGCCGAACTACGTTTGTATAAAGACAACATTGGTTACTCCATAGATGATTTAAAAGGCATTCATCCTTCAATCTGTATGCATAGAATAAATATGGAAGATGATGCCAAACCAACAATTGAACCACCTCGTGCCTAAATCAAAATATGCTTGAAGTGGTAAAGAAAGAAATTTTCAAATTAATTGATGATGGAATCATTTATCCCATTAGTGAAAACCCCTGGGTTAGTGCCATTCACGTGGTTCCTAAGAAGGGGGTGCAACTGTCATTAAAGGATACAATGATGAGTTAATACAAAGACGCATGGTCACCGGCTGGCATACATGTATTGACTACCAGCACTTGAATAAGGCAACCCGCAAGGATCATTTTATGTTGCCTTTCATTGATTTGATGCTTGAATGCCTCACTAAGAATTCTTACTTTTGTTACTTGGATGGGTATTCTGGATTTTTTCAGATTCCTATTTATCCACCCGACCAAGAGAAAACCACATTCACTTGTACTTATGGAACATATGCCTATCATCGTATGTTATTCGGTCTTTGCAATGCTCCCGTGACATTCCAGCGGTGTATGATAGCCATATTCTCTGATTTTGTTGAAAATATAATGGAGATTTTCATGGATGACTTTAGTGTATACGATGATTCCTTTGATTAATGTTTATTGAACTTGTCTTTAGTCTTAGCTCACTGTAAAAAGGTTAACCTAGTGCTAAACTGGGAGAAGTGTCATTTCATGGTACAATCCGGTGTAGTACTAGGACATGTTGTTTCTAACAATGGTATTGAAGTGGACAGGGCAAAGCTTGAAGCCATAGAAAAGATGTCTACCCCATCTTCAGTCAAAGGCATCCGCAGCTTTCTTGACCATGCGGGTTTTTATAGAAGATTCATTAAAGATTTCTCTAAGATTGTGAAGTCGATGTGTTCCCTACTTGCAAAAGACACCAAGTTTGTATTTTATGATGATTGCCACACAGCCTTTTTTAAGCTCAAGGAGGCCCTCATTTCAGCCCCAATTATTCAACCTCCGGATTGGGATTCTCCTTTTGAGTTAATGTGTGATGCAAGTGATTATGCAGTGGGAGTTGTTCTAGGACACTGGAAGGACAAGAAACTCCATGCCATTTATTATGCAAGAAAAACCCTTGATGAAGCACAGATCAACTATACAACCACAGAGAAGGAAATGCTAGCCATTGTATATGCTTTTGACAAGTTCTGACAATATTTGGTGGGATCAAAGGTGATTGTATATACTGATCATACTTCCATAAAGTATTTGCTGAACAAGAAAGATGTCAAACCATGATTCACTGGATTTTGCTTCTACAAGAATTTGATCTTGAGATCTGGGATAAGAAAGGTACAGAAAACAATGTTGTCGGTCATCTTTCTAGATTAACCACGGAGGCTATAGATCCATTACCCATTGAAGATCATTTGCCCATTGAAAATCTCTATGTGTTTTCATCTACTCAAGCACCATGGTTTGCGGACATTGCCAACTTTCTTTCTACTGGACAACTCCCACCTGATTTGATGTATCAACAAAAGAAGAAATTCTTTCATGATGTGAAATTCTATTATTGGTATGATCCATTGTTATTCAAGCATGGAAGTGATGGGCTAATCCGCCAGTGTGTTGTTGAAGAGGAAATCCTAAACATTATTGTTGAATGCCATGCCTCTCCTTATGGAGGACACTTCGGAGGTGAGAAGACTGCTGCTAAGATACTACAAGATGGCTTCTATTGGCCCACATTATTCAAAGACGTCAATCTATTTGTAAAATCTTATGATAGATGTTAAAGAACAAGAGGTATATCCCACAGTGACAACATGCCCCTCAACTCTATCTTAGAGGTTGAGGTGTTTGATGTATGGGGAGTGGATTACATGGGACCATTCCCATCCTCTTGCGGGTAGCAATACATTCTTGTTACTTGTGATTATGTGTCCAAATGGGTTGAATCCATTCCAACCCAAGCATCGGATGACAAATCAGTAGTACAAAAATTTCAAAAGATCATCTTTCCTCAGTTTGGAGTTCCTTGAGCTGTAATTTTAGATGGAGGCACTCATTTTGCTGAAAAACAATTCAACAACCTTCTCTCTAAGTATGGTGTAACTCATAAGATCTCTATGCCATATCATTCTCAAACTTCCGGGCAGGCAGAGGTCTCAAACCGGCAGCTAAAAAACATCCTTGAAAAGACTGTTTCTAGTTCAAGAAAAGATTGGGCTTTAAAGATTGATGATGCATTATGGGTGTACCGTACAGCCTACAAGAATATCATAGGGACTAATCTATTCAAGTTGATCTATGGAAAATCATGTCACCTTCCGCTAGAGTTGGAGCACCGTGCTTTGTGGGCCATTAAATTCTTGAACTTTGATATGAAGAAGGCAGGGGAGAAGTGCCTTTTGTAGCTGTAGCAACTTGAGGAACTTTGCCTTGATGCTTATGAGAATGCAAGGTTGTACAAAGAGAGGACAAAAGCTTGGCATGACAAAAGAATTCGCATGAAGGACTTCTAAGAAGGAGATAAAGTCTTTCTATTCAACTCTAGATTAAATCTTTTTCCAAGGAAGCTGAAATCAAAGTGGTATGGCTCGTTTCTTGTGTTGAAGATTTTCCCATATGGAGTTGTGGAACTCCAAGGCAAAGACAGCAACTTCAAAGTGAATGGACAGTATTGCAAGCTTTATACTTGTCGAGATGAAGTGGACAAGGGAGCCTCTTGCTCCCTCCAAGATGCTTGAAGGAATTGAAGAGTCTTACTCCAGACTCTAAATGGAGGACCTTGTGGGAGTTGACTCCACATTAGGGTAGATTTCTTTTAAATTTTTTCGAGTCAAAAACACTCTTTAATTTCATAAATAAGCATATCATGGATGAATGTAATAATTTAGACTTGATTGCCAAAATATATATCTTTATTTCGTGATGACTGACTACTATTTTTTGTAGAAAATCCAAAATGCACAGTGTGTCTTTATTTGACACGGCGTGCACCTCAGTAGAAAATATATTGTAATTGGGATACATCTCTAGGTACACTGCATTTTTTTGCCAACACACCGTGTTCTGTTCATGAATATGTTTTTGGAAACTAACATGACATGCATTTACTCGATGCACGTCGTGCACCTGGAAGAGCTGTAGAACATAGACACTTTCTGGAAAGTCACACGGCGTGCATGTACCGACACACGGCGTGCACCTGGGAACTACAATGTGAAAAAAGTTACTGGAATCATACACGGCGTGCATTTTTCTATGCACATTGTGCATCTATCTTTCACTGAGCAGCAAGAGTTTCTGTAAACTCACATGATGTGCATAAATTCATGCACACTGTGCGTCTGGGCACAAAGTCAGGTCTATAAAGTGAACTCAAAGAAAAACATGTCGTGCATACCTGATACACATCGTGCATCTAAGTGTAAAAGTCAGTTTGAAAAGAGGAAATTGAAAAGGAACACGATGTGCGTATCACATGCACGTCGTGCCTTTTTTCATAAAGATTGGTCAAAAAGGGGAGTGCATGACCTAACTTCTCACTCCACAGGTCATGCAAGAGAAAGAGAAAAAAAAACCTAGCAGTCATGCGCCGCCTCCTTCTTCCCCAACTCAGTCGTGCACTTACACATGTTGGTTCCTCTTTCTTCCAGCCATGCGCCACCCACTCACACCATGCATTGCCAAACCCCCACCGATCTCCTCCATCACCGCTGAAGCTGCTCGAGCTTCTAGTCGCGCCTAGTGCCATCGACCAAGAAGCCTCCATCTGCGATGTCGCTCAGCCACGAGCAGCGTCCTCATGCCACACCGCCACCAAGTTCACAGCGGCAGTGGTTTCAGTGATGACTCTTCCATTGACGACTCCGCCAAAAGCACCGCAGCAGCAACAAGCTCGGCGCCTAGCATGCGCCACCTAGATTGCGCCGCCTAGATCGATGTCGACCACCCATCCGTAGTGGGAGCAGTTCCCAACATCAATGTGGCCCAAGTCTTGTTGCTAGGTTCCCTTTTTCCCCACCTTCTTCTCCACTCACGGTGCCAATTTTAGACTAAAGAAAATCTCTAGGTGCACGTTGTGCATCCATTATACACGTTGTGTGTTCCAGGTTTAGGGTAGAAGTAATATGTTCTAAGTACATGCGGTGATCAAGATTTGCACACCTTGCACTACTACGGAAACAATGGCACCAATCAAGAGGGGTTTGGGAAGATTCCATGGTGGAGCTTCATCTTCCACAACACCTTCTGAGGAGGCAGCTTTTGTGTCCTCCACCTAGTTCTGAGTCACCCCGGAGGAGGATGTAGACTACTAGTTTCTCATCACTAGGTGGGTATTACTTTCCCACTACATTTCTAAAGAAGCTCTAGGTAAGTTGGGCTTCAAGAATGAGGCAATGGGGTATCTTCGGTTCTTAGGTCTCCATCTACTCTGCATTAGAGTTACAAAGACCTACTCCCACCTCATTTATGAATTTTTGACCACCTTTAAGGAGAAAGACGACACCCAAAACCGTCGTGAGACGTATCCAAAGATTAGTTTTTGCCTTCTAAACAAATATTTTTCTATGGATCTTTGACGGTTTTGTTCTTTGCTTGAGTGAAACTATGGAGGCTATACTAACTATCTGCCCGCCTTCCATAGTGATACTTTTTGGTCTGAAATTACTAGTGAAAAGGTGCATAAAGCTAGGCAGGGACGAGCTTCTTCGCTCCATAACCCAATTTTCAGAGTTGTGCATTGCCTTCTAAGCACTGGTCCTTTTGCCAAAAATGAAACTCAAGGGGTCGTGGGAAAAACTGACCTTTTCTGCTTGTGGTGCATGGTCAAAAATGAGCAAATCAGTTCTAGTTACTACATTGTCAATAAACTTCTAGAAGCCAAGAAGAAGAAGTAGAGAGTGGGAGTGATATCATGTGCGGTGGGATGCTCACTATACTTGCTATGTAGCTAGGGTTAGATGTGGCTACTCTAGAACCTGCATCGGGGAAAAACCTTGGAGGCATCAATTATCTTATTTCTTGTGGCCTAATATCAAGGCATGGTGATAGCTCTAGCAATTTCAAGGTTTTTCTTACAAAGAAACGGTTCATTGTCATCCCCGATGCAGCCTGCAATGACCTCAGCAACAAAGCAAATTGGAAGGTTGAGTTACAGCCCGAGGACGAAGAGGAGGCACCCACCCATGGTGTCAGCAGTTCTATAGAAGCAGCTACCGCTATAGCCACAGCACCACTTCCACCCTCTACTAGTACTCAAACAGAGTACGCTTGGGCGATGCCCGATGTCTGGCATCTTAATGGATATGTTCAGCAGTGGTTTGACCACATCGACGGCCGTTTGGACCAGATGAGTATGCAGTACACTGCATTGCATGACATGGTCCACCAGATGGACTCTTGGCATATCTCTCATGGCCATTACTCCGTCCTGTTACCATATCAGTCACCACCACCACAGCAGCCCCAGTTTCCTCAGCAGCATGACTCCGCAGACCAGCCGATGGACATTCTACATCTCATCAGCCAGTTTTTCCCTGATCAGGAGGGCAGTGCCCCTCCATTTTGATATTTTATCCATGACAGGTACCCGTTTGTGAACTCCATAAGTTTGATTGATGCAGTGAGGACACTGTTGATTTCAAGCTTGGGGGGGGGCACAACCAGCCCGTAATTGTAGTTTTCAGATTGCATTCCTTTCATTTGAGTCAGTTGTGTCAGTTTCTTTTCTATTTTATTCCATGTTCAATTTTCTTTGATGGAAATATTATTATGATTTGAGGCTACCATGTTAGAATGAACTCCATGCTTGATCTATTTTGTCTCTTGTATTTCTTGTGGCTATATGAAAATAATTTCAAGGGCATGCATGAATCAAATGAAAAGGGAAAGTCCCCATGTACATGATCTTGTTTTGTGTTTGTGGTTTGAAATCTCAAATTTTTACATCTTTGATTTCTCAATACATGTAACAGTTCCACATTTTCACGAATTAATCAACTTTGCAAAACTTACTAGAATACGGGATAATTTTTCCAAACCCTTAGTGCTTTTTTAATCATTTTTTTCAGTGAATTTTTTCAAAAGAATGATTGAAATCTTGCTAGCCTTAACATTCTTGTTGACTCTTCTGTGTTGCACCATATTTGTGCTATCAATTGTTTACCTTCACCCAATAAAAGATGGCAAATGGCCCACATATTATGCTAGCCTAGTGTGAGTCCGATCTGGCAACGACAGTTAGGTGATATGAAATTCAAAAGAGGGTAAAAACAACACCCCAACTGGAATTCCATGTGATCATAAGCCTAAATTAGCAGCTGAATGCCAGAAACCCAAAAATTTCCATCATCATATCCTTGAGAAAAAGAGTACAACTAAGTTTTTTAATGTTAGCACTGATTTCATCATCTTACATCCATACTAGCTAAAAAATTTGTAATGTACATGCACTGATTGTTTGGCTTGATTATCCAAATTCTATTTAGTGTTGTCTAGTTGATTATCTTGTTTGAATTTGGAATCATCACCATTGCTGAACTTAAATTCTCTATCTTAGATGTCTAAACTGAGAAGATAACAATGAACACAAACACAACGTACATGGTTGGTTAAGCTGATTGCATATCTTCTTTTCATTTAATCCATGCATGAGCTTGATTTTTCCTTCACCTTGAATGTAGCCTTGTTCTTTTTGCTTGAGGATAAGCAATAGTTCAAGCTTAGGGGGATTTGTTGTGTGTTTTACACATCATCTTTTCACATGTTATCACACACAAATTTGATTCATTTTGATATCACTTAGCCTCTTTTCATATTACTATTGCCATCTTTTCGTTACTTTACTTATCACATAACTTGTATTGCAGATATGTTCCAAGAAAGACTGAATTGTAGAGTTTAATTCTATTGCAACATCAGAATGCATGGCATGCATGTTTAATGCACGACGTGCAATATTTCATAAGAGTTTCAATTCACCCAGACAGCAAAACGCACGGCGTGTTTGGGCCTTGAGCACGGTGTGCGAGTTTTCAGAAAAGTGCAGAAAAGAAAATGCATGGTGTGCACGCAATTGCACGGCGTGCACCTAGAGCGTCAAGCAAATCAAAATCTATTCAAAAGTCGCACGGCATGCATTACTTCAGCGCACGCCGTGCATAGTACATTCTGGAGCAACTGTCGAAGCTTTTGCACGGCGTGCACTTTGGACGCACGCTGTGTCTCTGATAGTTTCAGCATTTGGAAAAATACTAGTTTTTGTTTAAAATGAAGAGGGAACTTAATGGGTGGTTACGACTGGTCAGAATGAAAAGTTCTCTCATCCCAGAGAAAGTCTAGAGTAGAGGAGGGTGATTTTGAGGAGAAAGGAGGTGGTTTCTTGCCAAAGGAGCCCATTCTCTTCTTCTCTTATTCTCCATTGTCTTCTCCAAGGTGCAGCCAAGCTTCCCCAACTTCGTGCAGCTTCTTGAGAGAGGAGCCAGCTCATTTTAGAGCAGCTAAAGGAGGATAATTTTATCCCCAAGCCGGAATTCCTCCTTCTTGTAGTTACATCTTTGGATCTCTTTGGTTTTCCTCCTCTAAATCATGTTAAAACCTAAATTTTCTGTAGCAAATCTATAAAGCATGATTATGGACGAGTAATCCCCTTTTCTTGGGCATGGGAGAGTAGCTCCCATGTCATAGCATGTATGTAACAAGTTAATTTCGTACTAAATACTTTGTTGCTTGTTTTTCTACCATGGAAGTACCGGTTCTATATTTTCTTGCATGTATTGCTGGCCACTTTATGTGCATGTGTTATGCTTTCTTGCTTGATCTGAGAAGATAGGTAGGAATGCATGGAGGTGCTCTTCTTGGAAACTCTTTTTCTACCACGAAAGTGGAGATAAATGAGTTGAGGAACAGGTTGCGATCAAAAATGGAATTTATGCATGAGAATGTGACTTTGAGTTGAGATCATTGCACTTTCACCGGGAGGTGAAGTGCAACACAATCTTTCCTTTAAAACAAGTGCTTATGTATTGAATCTAAACCTCTTTTAGTAAATCTTTTCGTTGTTTGTTTAAGTCTAAATTTCTACAACAAGTTTAATCAATTACCATCCTTTTAAAAACCAATCTAGATTGTTGAACTTTAGTGTTGTTGTTCTCAGTTAATTACTTAAGCTCCTTGTGTTTGACCTCGACTACACTACCTCCATATACTTGCGGAGATAGGTTAAGTTGGGTAAACTTTCCTTGTTAGGATTGAAACTCGTTAGTGTAAACAGCCAACAGTAAGTATTTAACACTTCAATCTAGGAGTGTGAGAATTTTGGGGCTAAAATACAAAATTTGGATACCCTTTTATTTCCCATTAAGTAATTGACTTATTCGATTCATTTAAGGCATCAATTAACTTCTTTTTTCCAATCAAACTTGATAAAAAAAATCTTATTTATGTGTTTTATTTCCTTTGGGTGCAAGTTAGGATCCAAATATGCCAATTGGTTACTCTCAACATATCTTTTCTAGAGATTTCTACATAGTTCTTATTTAATCACCAATTCTTCATTATTTTTTAAAATTCCTTTATTTATTTTATTAGTAATTATCAAGAAGAAGAAAAAAGTCATTCACTATGGTCCAAGAGAGTAAATCATCCCATAATTTTTGAAATGGATACATAGGGGTCATTTATTATTCAATTTGCAAAACCAATGAGGAGGAAAGAGAAATAAAGATATTAATGATTTTTCTTATCTTAAAAGTTCTCAAAAGAAAATAATACCTCTTATCCAACTCACCAAATCCTAAATTTTGAATTCCCTTTCATATGTTCTTATTTTTCCATCTCTTTAAATATTTTTAAGAATGGGAGAGAGAAAAGGAAAACCAACATTTATACTTTTGAGTTAATTCTAACACTTAATGTAGATATGAAAGAAAAGGTCAATTTTGAGTCTTGTTTTAGTTTTTCACTTCATTATATTTTAAGAAATTTAATTTCATGGTATTTTTGCATTAAGACCCTCAACTATTTCTATTCAACAAAAAATTCATTCTAAGGTTTTATATTATACTCAAAATTTTGGGATGTTACAATTCTACCCACCTTAAATAGATTTCACCCTCAAAATTTACATAGAATTACCCACCTTAGGGTTATAATTATTCTATGTACACTGACTCTCTAATATTATCTTAACGGCTTCATTTCCACCCTCAGGTTGTGACTTCCTCATGGAAAACATTATCCCTACCCTCATTACTAAAACCAACATAAGATTCCATCACTAATGAATCTATTTCATCATCATTGACATGAAAAAGGACCTTTATACCTCTTCTATGGAGGTTCTAGTTCTACCCTAGATCTGAATTATCTATGTCAAATTATCCACCTTTCATGTTCATGTCTCTCTACTATCTATCTATGTAGGATTAGGTGATTATATGTCTCAAACTTTTAATGCAACTCTTATTTTCTTTGTCACCTTTAGATACATGTCAGTTGCTCATGTATTCAGAGGTGACATGTCTTATCACACTTATCTTAGCACCTCCCTCATGTGCATATCCCATACCACATGCACTTGAAAGGTCACGACAAGCATGATGATGCACATAGCATTCTCTCTACAAAACCCCATGAGCATGTGTCCCATATCACAAACACATGGGGAAAAGAGAGAGCATGCTATGTGCAATTCTAGAGTTAACATAAAAGTCCAAACCATGTAGGCACATAACCCTAATCCATATTTATGTGTCTTGACTAGACATCTACTTTGGTTTCTAGTGTCTTGAACTTACTTCTTCTATACCTAGGGTCAGAACATGTGAATCTTTAGCTTAGTGGCCATCTACTTGTGGCTCTAATACCATATTGTAACGCCCCTCCAAGTATATATGTGTCAGTTGAAGCAAACCATGTGTTGTCCATAACATGGGTCACTTGGCTTAGAGGAACGTCACAAAACATGATATACATAGAAACAAAAATAAATGAACACCATGCATTAACTCAAATTGTAGATTCATACATTATTCTTGAAAGGCTAACATAAACCGTCACATCTTGATTCCAAACTTAAGAGATGTAAACTATGTAAATATAAAACATGAGATAATAAACTAGGCTAGATAATGTATTGAATGGTAGATGGCACCCCACCAAGCTAAATTTTTCCTAGATATCAGCTACGTTGCTTCAAATACCTTTTCTCCTTGATCTAGGAACATCACCTCCCACGACCATGCAAAAATAGAGAAATACATTAGTAAGAGGCACTATACACATTATAAGAAAGTAAAGTACATATAATTGGCATGAGAGAAAAATCTTGACATGAATTTGGCTTGAGCATTCTTAATTACATAAATCTTATAACATGAAGAATTGAGCGGTAATATATGCATCTCTCTATGACGCCCACATAAGAGAACATGACTTCTAGGAAAGCCCATAACAGCACGAATGCCCATGATTTAGCTATAAAATCCCATAATTGGCATGAATTCCCATAACGGCCTCTTGAGGTCCATGATTTGAGAAGCATATAAAAACGGATTCAATTCCACTTATATTAACATTACATTACCATGAACATGAATTAAATCTTTAACTTTAATCTCTAACATGATGGGATTTCTCCCTCTTAAAACATTATTTTTAAATCCATAAATCATTGATCATTAATCATAATCTCTAATCTTAATGAACACGATAACCATAAGATATAAGATATAGTGAACATCAAGCAATTCGTATGATGAACATGATTTGAGCATTGAACTTGGAAGTGAAAGAATAGTTCCTAAATCATACAAAGCATACAACTCAACCAATGTACATATGCATAGTGGCATGACCCTCTTCCCTTTGACAAAAGTAGATCCTAAGTTAGTCTCTATTATCTTGGGTCAAGTCCTAAATCTCCTGAGATTTGTAGAAACCCTAATGTCCTGTAACCAATATAATTAATATCAATTACCATATTAAAAACTATCTAAACCCTAATTTTGGTAACATATGAATTCTTAATCCTGAATTAGATCCAAGATGATATTTTTATCCAAAAAGGCTAGACTTTACATATTTAGTCCAATTAAACAAGTTATGTCATCGACTTCATTAGCCTTATGAAGTTAGGGATTTTCACATGTGAAATCACATTAAAGATAGAACTTTTATAAACTTTTGGATTTAGGATGGAAATCAAGCCATGGAACTAATTTTATTGAACTCCTCACATTTTTATCATCAATTTTCATGTATAACTTTCCATCATTGGATAATCCTATGACTTACTAGAATTTTTATAAAAAAATACCTTCAGACCAATAGGAGCTCGCCACATGGGCGGCTGAGGCCAGGTCACGCCAATAGGCTTACACCATGTTAGTGGGTTGTGCTCATTGGTAGGGAAAAAAAAGAGACCATAAAGTATATTTTACCCACTCACCTATGCATAGAACCTCATGGTTGAGTTGTCCTTTCACCCCCAAATCATCTTCGACCTCGTTCCATCTCCTGCTTGCGAGCAGCTCCCCTGGGTGAGTCAACTCCAAGGTTGACTTCACATGTCAGGATCTTGGAGATGTAGGCGAAGGCACCATCCTATCTGTCGTTCCTCTATGAGTTTTTTGGTGAACTCCAATTGCTTGGAGATAGCCCGAGCAAGGTGGATGGTGAAGGGGGTTCTCTGGGATGGTTTACAGAGACAACATGAGGGGAAGGGAGGGTATAGCTGTGAAATTGGAGCCCAAGAAGAGATAATGGGACCAAGCTGAACCTCACAAACAAATTAGGAGTCTCACAGGGGATGATGGTCCTTCCTTTACAGTCATACCTTCACATGTCGAGAACTACGTACTCACGGAAGAAATTGGGAAAGTATTACTCATTTGCCAAAACTGATGAAACCAAGGTGTTTCTTGTTCAAAACGATCCCTTGAACTTTTTGGAGAGATTTCCAAGTTTGCATATTGATCAGTGTATGAGATAAATTGAAAAAAAAAATGTTTACTGCTCCTAAGATTCCTTGTTAGTCGCGAGCTAAAAGATGGGTTCCCCACCATCAGATTTTTAATCGAGTGACCAAGATCAGTGCGACAATCAAATGGGTCGGGCCCAAGATTCCCAATTGAGATATAATTGTGTGACATTTAATGTGTTGCTCAATTACCTCTTTCACTTTAAGAAAAAATAATTAATTCATAACTTCCTGTCCTTTTAATCAATTGACTCCAACTTCTAAGTGTAAGTATCTAACACTTAAATATAGGTGTGGGAGAAATTTGGGGCCAAAATACAAACGTTGGATACCTTTTTCTTTCCCCTTAAGTAATTGACTTATTTGATTCATTTAAGGCATCAATTAACTTCTTTTTTCCAATCAGAGTTGATAAACAATCCTATTTATGTGTTTTCTTTCCTTTGGGTGCAAGTTAGGATCGAATTATGACCATTGGTTATTCTCAACCTATCTTTTCTAGAGATTTCTACATAGTTCTTATTTAATCACCAAATCCTCATTATTTTTGCAAATTCCTTTATTTCTTTAACTAGTAATTATCAAGAAGAAGAAAAAAGTCATTTACTACGGTCCAAGAGAGTAACTCATCCCATATTTTTTTGAAATGGGTACATAGGGGCCGTTTATTATTCTATTTGCAAAACCAAAGAGGAGGAAAGAGAAATGAAGATACTAATGATCTTTCTTATCTTAAAATATCTAAAAAGAAAAGAATACTTATTATCCAAGTCATCAAATCCTAAATTTTGAATTCCCTTTCCTTTTCTCTTATCTTTCATCTCTTTTAATATTTTTAAGAATAGGAGAGAGAAAAGGAAAATCAACATTTATACTTTTGAGTTAATTGTAACACTTAAAGTACATATGAAAGAAAAGATCAATTTTGAGTCTCATTTTAATTTCTCACTTCAATATATTTTAAGAAATTTCATTTCATGGTTCTTTTGCATTAAAATTCTCAACTATTTCTATTTAAGAAAAACTGCATTCTAAGGTTTTTAAATTATTCTCAAAATTTTGGGATGTTACAATGGGGATGAAGTTGAGAATGGGATCTACCTTAAGAATATCACTAATCTTAAGGAAGACAACCAAAAATGCCTTGATGAGCTTGAGTTGCTTAAAAATGAAAATGTTGATCTTAAGCTTATTAGTGATGCTTGTAGAGATGAAAGAGAAGTTTATCTTAAAGAGATTCAATTGCTTAAAACTGAATATGCTAGGTTAATTGCTCAAGTAAATGATTTATCTACTAGACCTATTTTTCCTAGAAAAGATGTTGCTTCTATTACTCTTTAAAAGGATTATTATTTTACTAAATCCCTCTATCTTGAGGCTGACCTGCTGCATGCTAATGATGATATTGCTAGTTTGACTTCTACCGTTATCACTATTACCGATGACTATCATAATTTGTTAGGTACCTTGCAAACATTCCTCAAAGGGAAGAAGTCCCTTAATGAAGTCTTGGATAACTCCACCAAACATAGTGGTAAGAGTGTAATTGGATATGAGGGTACTTCAAAAGGTAAAGGTAAGGGTAAGAAGAACAAGAGCAAGGAACCTCCAATCTTCCATGGAGAGTCATCTGACTCAAAGAACCCTATGATTTGTTCTCATTGTAACAGTGATGATCATTATTCTACTTATTGTTCTTACAGGGAGAAAGGGACCAACCCCAAGATGAAGTGGGTCACCAAGATCACCCCAGATCCCAAAGTTTGAATCGGGCACTGATTATATTCCTTTATTGTAGGTTAAAGGCCAATGAATTGTTGATAGTGGTTGTTCTAAACACATCACTGGTGAAATCAGCCTCTTCAAGCAATTCACAAAGAAGAAAGGTGGATCGGTGACTTTTGGGGATAACACCAAGGGTAAGGAAATAGGTAAGGGTGATGTGGATAATTCACTTTGTCTCAAGTACGTGCTTGTTGTGGATGGCCTACATCACAATTTAATAAGTGTTAGTCAACTTTGTGATAACGGTTACCTTATTCTTTTTACTTCTGTAGAATGCTTTCTTCTAGATACCCTCTTCTACAATGTCCTATATAAGGGAACTAGAAATGGTAATCTTTACATTATTGTGATTGACTCTATAAATCCTATTTTTGGTATATGTCTTGTTGCCAATCGAAGGATGTTTCTTTACACCGTAGGCTTGGTCATGTACATATGCATCAAATGAAGAAGTTGAGCAAAAAGGACTTGGTGAAGGGACTTCCTAAATTGGATTTTGAAAAGGATGAGGAATGCCAACCTTATAGACAAGGAAAGTAAACCTTGATCTTGTTAAATCCAAAGGAGTCCTTGTCACCAAGAGAGATCTTCATCTTCTTCACATTGATCTAATTATACCAATGATTACCCAATCGCTTCATGGTAGCAAGTATTATTTGGTGATTATCGATAATTTCTCCCACTTTACTTGGACCTTCTTTCTTGTTTCAAAAAGTGATACTCTAAATGTTTTGTCAGTTTTTTGCAAATGGGTTGAAAATGAAGCTTCTTGTCGGATAGCTTCTATCTGCAGTGACCATGGGGGAGAGTTTGAAAATGATGTGTTTTAATGATTTTATGTGGAATTCGTCTATGCACATAACTTTTCTTCACCTCGAAAGCCTCAACAAAATGGGGTTGTAGAGAGGAAGAATAGGTCTCTATAGGAAATGGTTAGGACTATGCATCTAGAGTACAACACTCCAAAGAAGTTTTGGGCCTAAGCTGTTAGTACTTCATGTTTTGTGCAAAACCAAGTTTTTACTCATCCTTTTCTTAAGAAAACCCCCTATGAGCTATGGCGTGGTAGAAAGTCATTCATTGATTTCTTTCATGTTTTGGATGTCCTTTGCTTAAAAAAATCCCTATGTGCTATGGTGTGGTATAAAGTTGTGCATTGATTTCTTTCATGTTTTTGGATGTCCTTGTTTTGTTTTGAACACCAAGGATTCTCTTGACAAATTTGATCTAAAATTGTACAAAGCTTTATTTCTTGGCTATATCACT
This sequence comes from Alisma plantago-aquatica, assembly GCA_963693085.1. Classification (NCBI taxonomy): domain Eukaryota; kingdom Viridiplantae; phylum Streptophyta; class Magnoliopsida; order Alismatales; family Alismataceae; genus Alisma; species Alisma plantago-aquatica. The sequence continues at coordinate 888,535,410 of OY856414.1, read as the reverse complement.
ACTAGCAATGCATATAGAGTATATAATATAGAACTATGCAAAGTAGAAGAATATATAAATGTTAGATTTTTTGAGACTAACCCCTCTATTTCCAAAGATATTGTTCCACATGATGATGTTGCAAGAGAGGTGATTCCTCTCTTAAAAGATCTCAACATCAGTGATAAAGGAAAGGAGGTGTTAGTTGATGAAGAGAAAAGAATGAAGAAAAGAAGGATCATCCTCCCCGCTTCACAAAGAATCATCCAAAGGATCTCATCTTAGGCAACCCTTTTGAAAGGGTGAAGGCGGGCTACACTCAACAAAACTCTGCCTTCATCTCTCAAATGGAGCCAAAATATGTCAAATAATTCCTAAAGGATGATGAATGGATCCAAGCATGCAAGAAGAGTTCGAGCGTATCGAAAGAAACAAAGTGTGGACTCTTGTGCCAAGACCAAGTGGTAGAAAGATCATTGGCACCAAATTGGTCTACCGCAACAAGTTGGATGAAAGTGGCAAAGTCATAAGGAACAAAGCAATGTTAGTTGCTCAAGGCTACAATCAACATGAAGGTATAGATTTTGGTGAAACATATGCACCTATAGCTAGACTTGAGTCAATTAAAATGTTGCTTGCTTTTTCCAGTCACAAAAATTTTCTTCTTTATCAAATGGATGTTAAAAGTGCATTTTTGAATGGTACAATTGAGGAGGAAGAGTATGTAGCACAACCCCCATGATTTAAACATGATAACTTTCCTAACCATGTTTATTTTTTGCAAAAAGCTCTCTATGGTCTCAAGCAAGCACCTCAAGCTTGGTATGAGAAACTAAAGAACTTTTTTTTAGATCATGGTTGTATCATTGGAAAAGTAGATTCTACCTTGTTTTTAAAGAACACTTCTAACCATTTTCTTATCATTTAAATTTATTTTGATGATATCATTTTTGGCGAAACTAATCTTGATCTTTGCAAAGAGTTTAGTGATCATATGTAGAGTGAGTTTGAGATGACCATGATGGGGGAGCTTACATTCTTCTTTGACTTTCAAATTAAGCAAACAAAGAATGGGAACTTCATCAACCAAGGCAAATAGACAATTGAGCTACTTAAGTGCTTTGAGATGGAGAACACCAAGCCAATGGACACCTCTATGTCAAACACCATTAAGCTTGATAGATATGAAGAAGGTGAAAATGTAGATGAGAAGCTATGTAGAGGTATGATTTCAAGTTTACTTTACTCAACTACCTCTAGACCTGACTTAATGGTTAGTGTTGGCTTATGTGCTTGCTTTCAATCAAGTCCTACAAAATCACATCTTATAGCGGTTAAGAGGAATTTAAGGCATCTAGCCAAAACCCCAAATTTTGGACTATGGTATTCCAAGTAAAGGGACTTTACTCTTACTACTTATAGTGATGCAGATTACACAGGATGTTTGATTGATAGAAAGTGCACAAGTGGCACTTGCTTCTTCCTAGGACCCTGCCTAGTTTCTTGGTTTTCCAAGAAGCAAAGCACTATATCTCTATCAACTACCAAGGTTGAATACATTACAACTAGAAGTTTTCGTGCCCAAGTCCTATGGATAAAGCAAATGCTCCAAGACTTTAATATTTATTTTGATACTTCTCCTATCTTTTATGACAATACCAGTGCAATTAACTTGTCTTATAATCCTATATTGTATAGTAGAGATAAAAATATATAGATATGTCATCACTTTCTTTGTGACCAGATTGCCTAGAAGGATATTTATACCACGCATGTAGATATAGATAATCAGTTAGCAGACATTTTCACTAAACCTCTAGCTAGAGAGAAATTTACCTTTATCAGATCAAAACTACTTATAAATTCTCTAGATGATATTGACATGCCTTCTAGCTAGTTGTTATAATGCATATATGTTTCTAGCTCAACTTGATCATCTCTTGTTTGAATGTGCTATAGTTCTCTTATTTCTTGTCTTATTTTGCTCATTTTGGGTATTTTTTGCAAATAACTATTTTATCGCAAGATAGTATCCTACGATGAGTGACATGTTCCTTAAAATTTCTAAAATGCAAAATGGAGTAGAAAAATAAATTTAGTTAACATCTAAATGGCTAGAAACTAAAATTTCTATGTTTGGGACAGACTGCCTATCAGTCAAATTGCCAACTCGACAGATCCCTGGTCGAGGTCAAGTGTAAAATGCTTGATCAGTCAAGTTTCCCTCTCTCAGAACTCGACTAATCGTTGGGCTGGACCAAATATTAAATAGGTTTTGGCTGAATTTTCTCACTTCCAACTAGAGAAAAATTGACCGATTCTTACTCCCAGCCTTCTTGACCTCCAACCCTAGGTTCGCCCTTCCCTTTCCTAGCCCTATCCTTCTCCCTTTCATCTTTCCTTACCTCTACCCTCTCTGTCCTAGGTGGTTAGACGACCCTTGATGGTGTTTCTTCTCTTATTCAGCCACTCAATCTTCTCCACTTATCCTTCATGACCTCAAATAGAAGAAAGAGGGTCTCGCCTGCTGGAGCTCCATCATCATCCTCCAACTCACATCTCATTCCCTTTGATGACACCTTCTTTGTTTCAAATGAAGCTCTAAACAAGTACAAGGAGCTCCTTCCTAGGAACCTTTTCCCCTTTTTTGCTTTGTTTGAGCCTTGTCTGAGTAAACAAAAGGTCATATATGAGGTAATTGAGTTTCTCTGTAACCATCACCTAGCCTCCTTGAGTGTAGAATGTCGATGCTTTCATAATTCAATTACAAGCACCAAAGTGATCCATGAATTTTACGCCAATATTTCATGGAACTATGACTCTCTTATAACCCCTCCTAATACTCAAGTGATTGTCACTTCTATGATTATCGATAAGAAATTCACTATCTTAGAAGATACCTTGAACATCTGTTTCAATGGTATTGAGGTCAGTGACACATGGAGGAAAGATTATCCTGAGTATTTTGAGTTGCTTAACCCTGAGTCTCTCTACAAGCACTAAGGTATCACTCTCCCTGATATTCATAAATTATTCAAGAAGCCACAGACACCCTATAGGAAGAAGTCCATCATACCATCCTCTTCCTTAGATCTCAAAACCTACATACTCGCTTTGGTAGTTAACTGCAATATTCACCACAAAAAGAATCAAACTAAAATTCCAAAGAATAACACAGTGATTATGTTTTTTCTTTTAAAGAACATAGGATTCAAGTGGTATAGGTACATTATCCACCACATGACCTGCTTTGACTTCGAGAAGAATACCCGAGGTAACCACCCACCCTACCCAGCCCTGATCTATGGTCTTTTCACCTTTGTGACTGAGAAGTAACATTTTCATGATCTTCATTGCAAACCCTCTAGAAAAGGATTATGTATCAGCAATACCACAATCAACAAAACCTTTTTTACTACATCCTCTTCCACTACACCTGGAGCCTCTACCTCCACCCTAGGAACCTCCACCACCACCACCATCTCGACATGCCCATGTCTTATTCCATGTATACAATGAAACCCTTATGAGATATATGATGCATCAACAGGCATACAACCTACAGGTTCAGGGGCACATGCATCAAGACCTCTTTTAGATCATGTCTAACATGAACCTATCATGTGCCCATCCTTACCCCTCCTACCAGCCCTACCCAGGTGGTGACTATGCTTCCTCTGCATATATCACTTCAACTTGGCCCCTCCACCTGTTGCTTCTACTACCACTGTAACGACCCCGCCTCCCGGTAACCCCCAATTAAGGGAGACCCGAAGGTCAGAGCCGTTATTCAATTTACAGGATCAAAGGTTCGACAAATAATCAATAATAATTATGAAATTCTACTACAAAACTAAAAACTGGTATAAAATAAAAACTTTACTTACCTTTTAAAAGCTGGGATTTCTAAACTTCTAACCATGAAGGTACTGATCTAACTAATCCTCCTTTGCATGTTAATTCTCAATTAATTCTACATCTGCCACTTTACTATTTGTTCTTTTCATTTGTACCTAAAACACTGACAAACAAAACGTCGGTCAGCAAGAAGCTGGTATGTGGGGGAAACAATAATTGTGCAACTATAATAACAAAGTAATCAGACAATTATCATTTAATAGCCAAGATTATGATTTAAACCATACTACTCAATCCTTTCATATCCCCTATCTCTGTGTTGTCCCTACAGTGGACTGAGATCCCACCTCTCTCTAGGTAGATCCTTATTAAACCCCGCATGATCCTACTTAGCAGGTATATCAATATCTAGGGTTGAGTCGCATGGCACTACCCATAGGTAGTCCAATCTCTAACTCAATGTGACTTGATGGACCTACTCCATTGGTAGCCATTTACTAAGTCATCCAATGACCTGATGGGCCTACCCCATTGGTAGCCATTTACTAGGTCAACCCATTAAGCTACAGAGGGGACTAGGATCTGAGCTAGTAGGTATATATCTCATGTGATAGTCATATTCACATTATACTTTGCATGAATTAAATACATCCAACAGGTTAATTCAAGCCACGATGGAAACATCGACAAAACCCCCGAAAAGCTAATTCGGATAGTCATAAGCGTAACCACATACCTTGTTAAGCAGATTGGATGCAGAAATAACCAATCAAGAATTCAAGCAAGTATGCACAAGTTGAACCTAAAAAGACATCCAATATCTCTATCATTAAACATGTCATTATGATCCACTAATCCTAGTTGTTTCCTAGGGTTATTTGTCCTTTTTAGGGTTTCGGGCATAATTAGGGTTTCACTTTCTTTTTATTACTTTTACCTTACTTTTATCAAATATCCATAAAACCCTAATTATCTTGTCTTATTTCCATTAAGGTCCTTAAGATCAGGTTTGGACCACGAAAACCCTAGTTTTTAGATTACTATATATTTTCCCTTCTTTTCCTCTAATTTAGGGTTTCTAAACTTGTTAATCAACATATTGAGTTAAAAACCCTAAACCACGAAGTTCTATCATCAAAACAGGTTAAAAACCATCTTACTCATTAATCAATTAGTTCATGTTCGAATTAACTCCTTTTCAAGATCAAAACCATCTTTGATTAACAATTAGGGTTTTCTCTTTACAAATTAACTCTTTTTCCATCAAAATATGTACTTTTGTAAAAGTATATAGATTTAGATGTCCGAACCATTTTTAACATATTCCTCATATTTTTCTGATCATTTTTCATGTATTAACTTCCCCCATCTGGGGTTCCTAGCTCAACATACAATTTTTAACAAGAAAAATCTTTTATTGTCTATTTGTTATTTTCTAGAAAAACCAGGGCCGCCTGATCCATGGTCCGCGGATCCACTGAGGATCCAACGGCCTTAGTTACATGTGCCTTAACACTGCAATCAAAAGAATCAAAGGATAGGAATGTCCTTACCAGCAAAGGAGGCGCGGAGGGGCAACTTGGTAAAAGACCAAGGGGTCTTCGTCTTCCACCTTGCGCCACGCACAGGAGACCCGATGGTCAACGCGGGAGTTGACTCTGGGCTGTCGTCCTCCTGCGAGCAAAGCGATGGGTCAGGGTGCTTTGCCTTGCTCCGTCGAACGCGTCGAGGTCCTCAATTGCTTACCCAAGCTTCGCCGAGACTGTCCCCTACTCGCCGGACTCCGGCGAGGGTCACAGAGATGTCGGGGGTGTAGGTCAGGCCGAAGAGACCAATTGGGCGTACGAAGAAGTTCCTCGCTCTCTTCCGCAGAGGTCAAGCTAGCAAAAAGGGACGCGGGTTCCCTCCATAACCTTCCCCTACTTATAGGGTCGCGGTCAGGTTTGGGAAAATTGGGGGTTTCCCAAAATGACGATGAATCTTATTAAAAGTAGGGTCGATCCTTCATAGTTCCATCTCCTGAATCTAATGGGACCATTATTAAGCGATGAGTCTCCCTAGATCCCGAGAAAATCAGAGGGGAAAATCCTCTGAAATCTCGCAGAGTCCTAGTCCCAGGGGAACTTTGACGACGACCGATCGTCGTTGGATCAAGATCCAACGGTTCAAGTTATTCCCGTTTGATGAAAAAGGAAATCTTTTTTCCCAATTCTGAATAAATCCAATTTTTAGCAATTTCTTAGGAAATTCGTATCTCCCAAACCCTTACTCCTTTTTAACTCAAATTTTAAGGGAAGGTTTGTCTTGTCATTATATAGCTTTGTATGAAATTTGGGAAACAAATTGCAATGAATGAGAAGTAGTCCTTCTCTCGCAAATTATCCCATTAATTAATTCAAATTAATTGCTATTCCTTTTTCCTTTGTGATTATCTTGTTATTTTGGGTCCCTTGGACCTCAAGAAATCTCAAAGGCACGGATTCCCATATTGGGGAATAGTTATTTGCCTTTATCTTCTTTTAATTGTCAATTACTCATATTTCCCTTTTATTAATCAGTTTCTTTTCCTTTTTAATTCTCTTTTCAAGGATTTCCCTTTATCTTTCTTTTTGTTTTCCTTATTGGCATTCCTTTTATCCTTAGGAATCCTTTGGATACGAAAATCCACAAAGGACAACTCAATTACACCTCTTTCCACTTATTTTCCACATTTTATCATTGTTTTCATTTTCTTTCTTAATAAAGAAATTCTTAATTGATCTTTTCTTTTTAATTGGGCTCAATGGCCAACAAAGCCCACCATCAATCAATCAAGGCCATTTCATACGAAATCCATTTATTCAAAACAGATTACATCATTATTTGTTCATTTATCCTTATTATGAGAAATTACATTTCTCAGCAAATGAACCCAAAATTGGGGTTGCAACATCCTTCCCCTCTTATAGAATTTTGCCCTCAAAATTCCACCAAGCAAACAAACAATTCAGGATAAGCCTTCCTTATGTCCATCAGGGCTCCCATGTGGCTTTACCCTTTCCATGGTGCTTCCTAAGAACCTTTATCATCTCATATTCTTCCATCTGAGTTCTTTCTTACCTTGGTATATCGTACCCTCATAGGTGACTCAGGACATTTCAGCCTCTTAAAGGCTGAATAGGTTCAAGGCTCAGCACATGACTTGGGTACCTCACGTAGTGCTCTAGATCGAACTCATGGAACACATTACTCATCATGTTATCGTGAGGGCAAGGCTAAACACAACTATCTCCACCAATCCATCTCAAATGGGCCCATATATTGGGGACTCAGCTTTCTCAGTTGTAGCTTAGAGGGGTTGGATTTTCACATCACATATTCTCCCATAGTGAACTGCATGTCAGTCTGCTTTGCATTAGCTCGTGACTCATGTCACCTCTGGGCTCTCTCTCTCGGCCATTGTACGATCAAAGTGACTTCATCTACACACACTATGGTTCTCTTCTGACCTTCACGAGGCCTCCTTCACCAACATCATCTTAATGAAGTGGTGACTGACACAACCTCTCTATAAGACTTCTTGCATCCCGATAAAGGCAATGGTGGCTAACGTCATGTCATAAGAACTATCTCTTTGTATCACCCTGAATGAGCACACATGCTCTCATCAGACCCTCTAGTCTGGATCATACTAACCATTAGTATGGGGTGATAAACTATACTGACATCGAATTCTTCATGTATCTACTTCCACCTAATGGAAGTGAACCCTAAGGTCACACTCAAGAACTTTGAACTCACATTATGGTGTAGTTGAACCATCTCTCTCTCTCTTATAAGTAGTTCAACCAGATTTGTCCCTTAACAGTACTCCTTTCTTTCTCAGGTCATCTAGGCAAGGAGATCTACCATAACCCATATTGTAACTTGACCTTCTTTGGTCTAGGGGAGACTTACAACATCTAAAGTGATGAACTCCCATTCTCTCTCGGGAACTATTTATACTTCATATCCATGCACAGGGTTACTGGCGTTCATCCTTCACCTCCTGGCTTGTATGGCAACAAGTCATGTGCCACTTTATCTTAAGCATATCAAGTACTACTGTCACTTACTACCTTCGTAGTATGGTGTATCATGATTTCCTATATCGTCATGATTCCTCGAGATTGATTCCTCAGAAACCCTAAACCACTATCATCAGGGTTTTATTACCTTCCTATCCAAAGAAGTGTATCCAATGTTCTTTCACTATATCAAGGACTAAAATGGCTAACCAAACAACCATTAACTTGCTCAACATCTCTTGTTACCTCTATGTGTTAGCCAAAACACATATTCCTTCCAAACTTAGGGTTAGTCGAGCAACCGCAACTTTTTCTAGCCTCTAGCTAAACTAGGTAGCTATATCTCAACTAGAGAATCCATTACCACTTCACATCCTTAGGTACTAGGTAGTGTTGAAGACATGCATTGTCTCAACCTCTAAGTCTATCTTCATCAGAACTGTCTGAGATCATCCTCTTGGTTATCAAACTCAACCTTGTATCACTTGCTAATTCCACATAGCTCGTGATAAACATTCTCCCAAGGTGATTATCTTAATACTCTTATTGTTTTTACCTGTCCATGTATCATTCATTCTACCAAGGTATGTTATCATCTATGTCCTCATACCTTGTAGCAACGTTCCAACTCACATCATCTTTTATCCTTGGTGTATGACATGCGTAGTGTCCCATCTCTCACTCTCATAACAAGATGAAATAAGCATTTGGATGCAGTCCAAATATAGAGTTCTTCCTATTCCAAGAGTAGAGATGATACATCCCACATTTCCAGTACACCTTCAACTCTAAGTTGAAACGTGTAACTTATGTCTCTACTTCACAATCATCTTGATATCAAAGATTACTTCCACAGAAAATTGATCTGAAACCTACTTGGGTCACCACACAATCCTTGGTCATCTCCTCTAGGTCTATAGGATGCCGACACTTTTGGGGTCATCCCTCTTCCCTCATGCATTCAGAGAGTGCCCTACTCATCTGCCCTTTGGGTCCCATGAGTTCATGAAGGTGATCAATCTCCTAACCCATGGCCCTCAGACAATGACAGTTGTTACCTCCCGACCCTATGGTCGTGTGCAACTAGGGAATTAGGAAACTCCTACTTCCATCGGTCTTATCCCTACTTGACCCTATGATAGACTTAGGATTCTCTTATAGTACATGTTCAACTTAGAACCTTACCCAAGCATTCCTCATCTCTCTTCCTGCATTCATGGGCTGGCTTTCATCCTTTCATAGGGATCATGGCAACCTTCCTACCTTGGTTAAGCCCCTTGTTGGTTACCTCCATGGTAACACATCCACATGCACATAGAGATGGTTATCTATGGGTCTAGAGGTTCATTCCCATGCCATGTACTCTTCACTTAGCTTCCTCAAGATCATGTGAAACCTCTTTAGGTTACACCAAAACCAACAAAACTGGTAAACACCCTACCAAAGGGTCCCTCTCCCAAGATGGGAGGAAACTACAACTCTTGACAACAAGGTCACAACCGTCCTTAGGGTTTGCATTCACATGAACATGCTTAAACCAGCAACTACTAAGGCACAAGCATACCTACTAAACCATGCTAGGTCACACTTGTTCTCTTCCTCAACATCAGACCAACTTAGTGGTGAGGGGTTCATCAAACATACCCTTACCTTAAGGGGTTTCCCTTACCTCTACACATGAGGAGTACCATGCTCGAAACTATAGAGACTCAAAACTTACCATGAGCATTGGATACACTGCTTCCCTTCTTAGGCCTAGGAGCCCTATGTTCACCTTTGGGTATCCAACTGTATGCTCAAACTTTTAACCACAAATCAAGCATGTCCAAGATATGTCATGTACTTCCATGATCCTTCTACTCGAGCAACACTTCGGAGTTGAGTCCTCTTCCAGGACAACCAATTAGGTATAAAGCCTCACAATTGATTACTTAACCCTCCTCAGGGTTAAAGGCACTCTTTATCTCATCCAGCAGGTAGTTACTCATACCATGGGTACCAGAAGCATCATCCTCCCTCTAAGGTTTGCTTCCTCTAAAGGCAACCAAGATATCATCATCCTTCAGGGATCAAACATAAGGCAACCACTATCATCCACTTAGGTCACGTCATCCTCAACTACTCACTGTTCCTTATGTCTCAGAATCTAAGCTTCCAACCCTCTTGCTTAAGCCCCATTTTTTTCTCTTAACCAGGGTCTCATCAAGCTATACCCTACTTGCCTAAGCCCATAGGGTAACTATAGGTTCTCCTCTGACCTCATCCATGAAGGAGCTATCCTTCGCTCTAGCATGCACGACCCTCTCCAGGGTTGGGTCGCCAAAGGTACTAGGTCATCTACCCTCTTATGGCATTCAAAGGCATGTCCAACCAAACACTCGGTCAACCATGACATTTAACTCATCATGTCATCTTCCTCTCTAACCTTCACTTAGGGTTAGGGTTAACATCATCCTCAGAGGAGGTTCTAGGTCCCTACTTTTAATGGAGGTCTCTACCTCCAAGACTAACTCTCTCTACTCATCCTCCTGCCAAGGATGTCTATCCTCAGGTCTCTCCTGAGGGAAAAGACAACTCATGTCATACGACCTAAGCATGTATCTATTCCTTTACACTTACTCTATTAAGCTTATGTCCATGGCATCTTATTTACATGTTTTTTTATTAATTTGGTGGAGGATTCCTTAATCCTTATCAACCTTACCCATACCTCAAGAGGGTGAGGAAAGAGAGAAAACCCTAATCCCTAAGGTCCTTAATAGAATTTGAGTTGAGAAGGGATAAACAAGATGAGATAATCCTAAAGGTATCTTATTTAGAATCATACCCTAAGACTTTGGCCAGGCAGTCACACGGATCCGGGAGTCCTCGTATTCCGACTAGCGGTGCGGAGGAAAATATTGTCAGCCCTCGGTCGTGATCCTTTTCTAGACACCTCTGTCTTTCAGATAATCATCTAATAACTCCCTCGGTTCTATGGAATTTGTAAATTTTAATAATTATTAAAGATTAAATGAGGAACCTACACTCTGATACCAATTGTAACGACCCCGCCTCCTGGTAACCCCCAATTAAGGGAGACCTGAAGGTCAGAGTCATTATTCAATTTACAGGATCAAAGGTTCGACAAATAATCAATAATAATTATGAAATTCTACTACTAAACTGAAAACTGGTATAAAATAAAAACTTTACTTACCTTTTAAAAGCTGGGATTTCTAAACTTCTAACCATGAAGGTACTGATCTAACTAATCCTCCTTTGCACGTTAATTCTCAATTAATTCTACATCTTCCACTTTACTGTTTGTTCTTTTCATTTGTACCTAAAACGCCGACAAACAAAACGTCAGTCAGCAAGAAGCTGGTATGTGGGGGAAACAATAATTGTGCAACTATAATAACAAAGTAATCAGACAATTATCATTTAACAGCCAAGATTACAATTTAAACCATACTACTCAATCATTTCATATCCCCTATCTCTGTGTTGTCCCTACAGTGGACTGAGATCCCACCTCTCTCTAGGTAGATCCTTATTAAACCTCGCATGATCCTACCTAACAGGTAGATCAATATCTAGGGTTGAGTCGCATGGCACTACCCATAGGTAGTCCAATCTCTAACTCAATGTGACTTGATGGACCTACCCCATTGGTAGCCATTTACTAAGTCATCCAATGACCTGATGGGCCTACCCCATTTGTAGCCATTTACTAGGTCAACCCATTAAGCTACAAAGGGGACTAGGATCTGAGCTAGTAGGTATATATCTCATGTGATAGTCATATTCACATTATACTTTGCATGAATTAAATACATCCAACAGGTTAATTCAAGTCACGATAGAAACATCGACAAAACCCCCGAAAAGCTAATTCGGATAGTCATAAGTGTAACCACATACCTTGTTAAGCAGATTGGATGCAGAAATAACCAATCAAGAATTCAAGCAAGTATGAACAGGTTGAACCTGAAAAGACATCCAATATCTCTATCATTAAACATGTCATTATGATCCATTAATCCTAGTTGTTTCCTAGGGTTATTTGTCCTTTTTAGGGTTTCGGGCATAATTAGGGTTTCACTTTCTTTTTATTACTTTTACCTTACTTTTATAAAATATCCATCAAACCCTAATTATCTTGTCTTATTTCCATTAAGGTCCTTAAGATCAGGTTTGGACCACGAAAACCCTAGTTTTCAGATTACTATATATTTTCCCTTCTTTTCCTCTAATTTAGGGTTTCTAAACTTGTTAATCAACATATTGAGCTAAAAACCCTAAACCACGCAATTCTATCATCAAAATAGGTTAAAAACCATCTTATTCATTAATCAATTAATTCATGTTCGAATTAACTCCTTTTCAAGATCAAAACCGTCTTTGATTAACAATTAGGGTTTTCTCTTTACAAATTAACTCTTTTTCCATCAAAATATGTACTTTTGTAAAAGTATATAGATTTAGATGTCCGAACCATTTTTAAAATATTCCTCATATTTTTCTGATCAGTTTTCATGTATTAACTTCCCCCATCTGGGGTTCCTAGCTCAACATACAATTTTTAACAAGAAAACTCTTTTATTGTCTATTTGTTATTTTCTAGAAAAACCAGGGCCGCCTGATCCATGGTCCGCGGATCCACTGAGGATCCAACGTCCTTGGTTACGCGCACCTTAACACTGAAAAACACTAGAGGGGGGTGAATAGAGTTTTTAAATATTTTAACAATTATTTAACTCAAACAACCAACCACAAAAATATTGGACAAGGGGACAAGGATTTAGAGTGGTTCCAACTTTAGCAAATACTAAAGTTGTCAGTCCACTACCCGGTTGCTTACCCAACCGGGATTTGGAAAGAATTTAATTTTATTACCTCGCAAGGACTTTACATAAAATTACAATTCTCTCCCTAAACCCTTCAAGAAGCCTTCACCTAGAAGTAATCGCACCAACCTTGAAGCAGCCTTCACCTAGAAGTAATTGCACCAACCTTGAAGCAGCCTTCCTCCTGAAGTAGCTTCCCGTTGCAATAGCCTTCTTGAAGTATCTTCCCGTTGCGATATCCTTCTTGAAGTATCTTGAAGTCCACCTTCTCCTCTGAGAAGAACCTTCTCCAAACGCAGCCTCCAACCCTAGGAGTAGCAAGGAAAATACAAAGAATAAAAGGAACAAGAAGGAAAGAGGAAATTACAACTTATCCTTTGAAGCACAAGGCTTGATTTGCCTATATCAAGCGTGTAGATCTCCTAACCAATGTGAATGGAAGTGTGATTGTAGTGGATAGGAGATACTAGCCTATAGGACACGAAATTAGAGCAAATAGAGGAATTGCCAATGCAAGTGTTGCTCAATTTCTCAAAACAGATTGCCAATTGTTAGTGTATGCTCAAGTGTATCACAAGTATAGCTTAGGTGTATTTTGGTGTCCTAAGGCATGTCCTATTTATAGGAATGACCTACAAGTTCTTAAGGACGTTCTAGACACTTTCTAGGGGGTTCTAAGTGCTTAACTAGCCATTAGGTACAAGTTAGTTGCTTTAGCAATGGCTAGTTAATCAATTCTGCAGTTGTTGTCAGAGTCCATCTCGGTCGAGGAATTGTCGACTGAGACACCTACTCGGTCGAAGTTTTGTCGACCGACAGGCTCTCTGGATCAAGTGTTAGCAACGTTCATCTCCAACTGCCAACTACTTTCTCAGTTGTGTCTAACGGCTACTTGGGTCATTCTCGGTCGAGAAGTTTGTCGACCGAGAGTGTCTCAGTCGAGGAGTTTGTCGACCGAGATTGACCCTGTTTCAATGTTTCAAATAAAGACATTAAGTGTGTGTATGAGTGTGCATATGTGACACTATTGAGGGGAATGACCTATCTAAATGTGGTGTTTAGCTAGGGAAGATCTAACGCTTGATTGACATGAAGTCTAAGTACTTGTACATTATATATTTGTACAAGTTTACAATTGATTACATTTCATGACATTTACAATCATTCAAGCATATAGATTCCCTAGTCCTTTGTCATTCACCTTATTCCTGCAACACTCAAGTATCATGTTAGATCGACAAGAATGAAATGTTTGTCATCATCGAAACATAGGGATTATGCTAATGTCAATTTAGCCAACAATCTCCCCCTTTTTGAAGATGACAAACATTTCCTAAATATAAAATAAGGAAATATAAATCGTGTGAGTTTCATACCTGAAGATTACCTTTTGTAGCATTTCTTGTTTTGCAAGTGAATGCTGGCCGAGATATTATGAAACTCATATTTTATGTTTTATATTATTTCTCCCCCTTTGTCATTTCAAAAAGATATCCAATATAATAGATTTTATTTCTCCCCCTTAATTTTATGATATGCTCCCCCTTAAAGAGATATTCAATTAAAAACAAGGGATTAAAGCAAAGCAATTATTGTTAAATTTAGCCACAATTTATTTCTCACTCATTTGCAAAGGATGTTAAGCCTTGAAATGATATGAGTTCCTTTTAGGTTCATGGCATTTGTGTATTGATTTCTCATCCATTTTACAAGGGATGTTAAGCCCAGAAAATGATGTGAGAATCCTTTTAAGCTTATAGTAGATTACATGAAAAAGTATCTCTAACCAAATGCACGGGATGTTAAGCCCATATTTGTTTAGAGAGTTCCATTAAGAACATAATACATATCACATTCATGGTTTATTTTTATCTTAAAAATACTAAGGTCATAACCATGTTTTTGTAAGATTCTTAATCAAATAATCAAATTTGTTTTTATGAGCTCCCCCTTAATCTTATCATTAAAGCTATTTAAAGCTTCTTAGGTCACAAATGATTTTAAATTTAGATTTTGACCTTTATCAAAAGTATACTAAGATTAAGTACAATGAAATGATGTCCAAATAAGCATTTTGTTAAAGCTTATTTTAGGTCGTCCTTGACTACGACCATAGCGCCCCTTGGTCAAATTTTATTTCAACCAAGAGGCAAAAATTGCAGATTTCCAATTTAAGCACTCATATGTGAAGTACTTGATTAGATATCAATTTTGAAGCATGTTTAGTGATACTCAATATGAAAACATCCTCTTAAAAATGAAAGCACGATTAATATCTCAAGTCTTTTAAAGATGCCAATTGAGAAATTTTTATCTTATGTGTTGCAAGCATTTCTAAGAGACATATCATCATTGAATCATTTTTCTTGCCTATGTATCATCAAGGATCCACGCATACAATAATCATTATCTATTTGTTCTATGTAACATAGCATCATCTTTATGAGCTGAATGATAAAATAGTGAAAGCATATCCATGATGTAATGATAGAACAATAAAATGATAATTCCATGAAATACAGTGATTGTGATCATTTAAACTAAATGTCATAACACATGATTTCTATATAGATAGACCAGGAGATGCTTTAAAAATCATGTAAAACATTATAAAATAGTGATTTCTAAACATGATTTTCAGTTTTTCCTTATTTAGAGGATCAATCGAAATGATATCATTTATATTAAAAAATGATCTTCAACTTGTTTTGCATGTAAAACAGTCATTAACAGCAAATAGATAGCCACTTGATCAATCAAATTATTCAGCAATTTTACTGCAGACTGAAATCAGTGACCTGTTCGATCGAAGATTTCTCGACCGACTGACTTCTCGGTCGAAGATTTCTCGACCGACAAGGTTTCTGTATTATCTTCAGAACTATTTATTGATTCCAAGTAAAATATAGACTATATTTAATTCAATTATGCAATTTAAAAATCAGTTTTAGTTGAGATAAAACATATGAATATCAAAGTAACATTTAGATCAAATCTCAACTAATCATATTCAAATCTTTAAGTTTTGAGGACCTTAATTGAGATAAATTTTCAAGTTAGAAATTTTAGTTACTTGAATCATTTTGTATCTCATTATGTTAAGTTGAGATAGACATAAAGATATGCAATTTAAAGTCTTCGGTCATATCTCAACTTAGTCTAATCAATTCAATTTAGGGGTTTTGGAACCCTTACCAACTCAACATCCCTTTTCTTGTATGGGCATGAAAAAGAGTAGTGTCCAAGACGTAAGCAATAATGGCAACATATAGAATCAACCTCAAGTCTTTTTCTATGGTTTTATTCTAGGTTGTTCTTTGGTACAAATGTATTTGTTCCTTTAGGTACATATATAGATTGATGTGCTCGTGTCTTTCTCCAACTAGGTTGTTGATAAGATTTCCCCTTAGGCTTGTAACCTAGTCCTCTTCTCCCAATTTGATGATAGGGATTATCTAAGATTTGATCAAGAATGCCATTATTATTTAAACTACTAACTTTTTGTTGTAACTTGGCAATCTCATCCATTCTCTTCTTGATATCTAGTTTTGCTTGATCTAGGTTAGATGACAACGAATTTCTTTCTTTGACAATAGAATCATAATCTAGATGGGTGCATAAGATGGGTTGTTTTTGAAGATCATTCACTTGAGTTTGCAAATTAATCTTTTCTAAAGAAAGTAGATTGCAATTTGCCTCTATAGATTTTATCTTAATATCATGATCTTCAATGATCTTTTGAAGATCTTCATTTTTAGATGTAATAGCAAGAAGCTTAGCATGTAATTCATCATTTGCTTTATTAGATTTCTTTAGTTTCTTCTTGAACTCAACATATTTATTATGTGTCTCTTCAATACTAGCAACTAGTTCTTCTTTAGATAAATCAAAAAGACTTACCTCTTCTTCTTCTTTACTAGTTGTAGCAATAAGACAATCCTTGTGTTCATCTTCCTTCTTTGATCTCCATGGGCAGCTAGTTGTTGTGTGGCTTGTTCCTAAGCACCAATTCCAACATGTTGTAGATTTGTCCAGGCTGCACCTTTTGTTGCGATTGTAGTTACCCTCCATTCTTCAAGACCTGGTTAGGTTTCCTTGAAGCCTGCTCTGATACCAATTGAAAAACACTAGAGGGGGGTGAATAGAGTTTTTAAATATTTTAACAATTATTTAACTCAAACAACCAACCACAAAAATATTGGACAAGGGGACAAGGATTTAGAGTGGTTCCAACTTTAGCAAATACTAAAGTTGTCAGTCCACTACCCGGTTGCTTACCCAACCGGGATTTGGAAAGAATTTAATTTTATTACCTCGCAAGGACTTTACATAAAATTACAATTCTCTCCCTAAACCCTTCAAGCAGCCTTCACCTAGAAGTAATCGCACCAACCTTGAAGCAACCTTCACCTAGAAGTAATTGCACCAACCTTGAAGCAGCCTTCCTCCTGAAGTAGCTTCCCGTTGCAATAGCCTTCTTGAAGTAGCTTCCCGTTGCGATATCCTTCTTGAAGTAGCTTGAAGTCCACCTTCTCCTCCGAGAAGAACCTTCTCCAAACGCAGCCTCCAACCCTAGGAGTAGCAAGGAGAATACAAAGAATAAAAGGAACAAGAAGGAAAGAGGAAATTACAACTTATCCTTTGAAGCACAAGGCTTGATTTGCCTATATCAAGCGTGTAGATCTCCTAACCAATGTGAATGGAAGTGTGATTATAGTGGATAGGAGATACTAGCCTATAGGACACGAAATTAGAGCAAATAGAGGAATTGCCAATGCAAGTGTTTCTCAATTTCTCAAAACAGATTGCCAATTGTTAGTGTATGCTCAAGTGTATCACAAGTATAGCTTAGGTGTATTTTTGTGTCCTAAGGCATGTCCTATTTATAGGAATGACCTACAAGTGCTTAAGGACGTTCTAGACACTTTCTAGGGGGTTCTAAGTGCTTAACTAGCCGTTAGGTACAAGTTAGTTGCTTTAGCAACGGCTAGTTAATCAATTCTGCAGTTGCTGTCAGAGTCCATCTCGGTCGAGGAATTGTCGACCGAGACACCTACTCGGTCGAAGTTTTGTCGACTGACAGGCTCTCTGGATCAAGTGTTAGCAACGTTCATCTCCAACTGCCAACTACTTTCTCAGCTGTGTCTAACGACTACTTGGGTCATTCTCGGTCGAGAATTTTGTCGACCGAGAGTGTCTCGGTCGAGGAGTTTGTTGACCGAGATTGACCATGTTTCAATGTTTCAAATAAATACATTAAGTGTGTGTATGAGTGTGCATATGTGACACTATTGAAGGGAATGACCTATCTAAATGTGGTGTTTAGCTAGGGAAGATCTAATGCTTGATTTACATGAAGTCTAAGTACTTGTACATTATATATTTGTACAAGTTTGCAATTGATTACATTTCATGACATTTACAATCATTCAAGCATATAGATTCCCTAGTACTTTGTCATTCACCTTATTCCTGCAACACTCAAGTAGCATGTTAGATCGACAAGAATGAAATGTTTGTCATCATCGAAACATAGGGATTATGCTAATGTCAATTTAGCCAACAAACACTGCGATCAAAAGAATCAAAGGACAGGAATGTCCTTACCAGCAAAGGAGGCATGGAGGGGCAACTTGGTAAAAGACCAAGGGGTCTTCGTCTTCCACCTTGCACCACGCACAGGAGACCCAATGGTCAACGTGGGAGTTGACTCTGGGATGTCATCCTCCTGCGAGCAAAGCGATGGGTCAGGGAGCTTTGCCTTGCTCCGTCAAAAGTGTCGAGGTCCTCAATTGCTTACCCAAGCTTTGCCGAGACTGTCCCCTACTCGTCGGACTCCGGCGAGGGTCACAAAGATGTCGGGGGTGTAGGTCAGGCCGAAGAGACCAATTGGGTGTACGAAGAAGTTCCTTGCTCTCTTCCACAGAGGTCAAGCTAGCAAAAAGGGATGTTGGTTCCCTCCAAAACCTTCCCCTACTTATAGGGTCGCGGTTAGGTTTGGGCGAATTGGGGGTTTCCCAAAACGACGATGAATCTTATTAAAAGTAGGGTCGATCCTTCGCGGTTCCATCTCCTGAATCTAATGGGACCATTATTAAGCGATGAGTCTCCCTAGATCCTGAGAAAATCAGAGGGGAAAATCCTCTGAAATGTCGCAGAGTCCTAGTCCCAAGGGGACTTAGACGACGATCGATCATCGTTGGATCAAGATCCAACGGTTCCAGTTATTCGCATTTGATGAAAAAGGAAATCCTTTTTCCCAATTCTGAATAAATCCAATTTTTAGCAATTTCTTAGGAAATTCGTATCTCCCAAACCCTTACTCCTTTTTAACTCAAATTTTAAGTGAAGGTTTGTCTTGTCATTATATAGCTTTGTATGAAATTTGGGAAACAAATTGCAATGAATGAGAAGTATTCCTTCTCTCCCAAATTATCCCATTAATTAATTCAAATTAATTGCTATTCCTTTTTCCTTTGTGATTATCTTATTATTTTGGGTTCCTTAGACCTCAAGAAATCTCAAAGGCACGGATTCCCATATTGGGGAATAGCTATTTGCCTTTATCTTCTTTTAATTGTCAATTACTCATATTTTCCTTTTATTAATCAATTTCTTTTCCTTTTTAATTCTCTTTTCAAGGATTTCCCTTTATCTTTCTTTTTTTTCCTTATTGGCATTCCTTTTATCCTTAGGAATTCTTTGGATATGAAAATCCACCAAGGACAACTCAATTACACCTCTTTGCACTTATTTTCCACATTTTATCATTGTTTTCATTTTCTTTCTTAATAGAGAAATTCTTAATTGATCTTTTCTTTTTAATTGGGCTCAATGGCCAACAAAGCCCACCATCAATCAAGGCCATTTCATACGAAATCCATTTATTCAAAATCGATTACATCATTATTTGTTCATTTATCCTTATTATTAGAAATTACATTTCTCAGCAAATGAACCCAAAATTGGGGTTGCAACAACCACATCTTCTGCTATTGGTGGACCTATGCCTACCCCCCATGTGCTTCCTACCTTGGTGTTGCCTATTGGACCTATAGATACCTTGCTTGCCGGCATTAGCAGTTCTGCTCCCTCATTCCCTCAGGTCCAGGAGTTGTATGACCTTGGCATGTCTTCGGATGAGTAGAAAACACTTTGGCCCAGTCATGGTTTCAGTCTTCTGCCAATGAGGAGATGCCTGACCAGGTTGCTAAGGAGGATTTTGATGATGAGTCCAATTAGGATGATGGCCCTAATGATGGTTCTGATGGCTTTTTTGGTGCCTCTAGAGATGATTGTGATGTTGTTTCTACTACTGGAGCTTTAGACAGTGATGAGGACTATGATCTTGAGGGGATGTTGTTGATGATGACCCTTTGGACATAGATAGCTTAGATTTTTAGATGTTTTAGTTTTTATCTCTTAGATTTTGATCATACATATCTTTCTAGACTATTTTGTACTAAATACATCTAGGCACATTATCTGAGATGTACTATTTTTATCATCATGTTGGTTTCATCATTGGTTCTTGTATTGAGGACATGTTTCGGTGTTGTAATCTTAATCATATGTACCCTTAACTCTATGATTGATAGTATCTCATGAGTTGGTGGTATGTTACCCATATTTTGATTATGACATTGGATTCCTTGTTTTCTTTACCTCGTCTCTGTTTGATGTTTGTTATGTAGTTAATTGCTTTATCTTGTGTTTATGGAGAAGAGGTGTGTTTTTAGATATTTCTAGATCCCTATCTTTTTTATATGACAAAGGGGGAGAAATGAAGTCACCCATATTGGTTTATCACTTGTATGATCCTTTTCTTGTCAATTATCTAATATCATGCAACTTTTTAGAGGACCATATCGTATGTATATGTGCTTTGGTTATTTTGTGGAAAAGCTAACCATGCAGGTATAGGTAAGCATGAATTGAGGGGGAGAAATTCAGATTTTTTCAATCATGTATCCCCTTACAATTCACAAGGTAAAGGATTAACTTTCATATCCTTTTTCAAAGGAAAAGGTTAAACTTTCATATCCTTTTCAATAAGTTGAGGAATGGTTTGTCATTGTCAAAAAGGGGTAGATGTTGACCTAAGTGTTCAACATTGTCCATATTTTGATAATGACTTGACCATTCCATTCATATGTATCTAATATGTTTGTTTGAGATAAATTTTAGGTATTAGGTACATGAAAAGGATCAAACTCATCAAGCCCTAGCTTGTCAAAGTTCAAGTCAAAAGAAATGCAAATGTGCTTTTTGGGAAATCACTCCAAATCGCCTTATAATATTTTTGTAATCATTATATTGATGATAAGACTTATAACTAACATGAAAAAATCAGAGACACTTAATTCCATCATTTGATCACTTAAAAATAATTTTAGGAAATTCATCACATAAATTTTGTTGGTCGAGTTTGAAACTCAACCGATCCTTGATGGATTTTGGGAATGGTTCGGATCGGTCGAGTTGTACGCTAATAGAACTCAGATGACCAACATTCTGTCCAAAGTTGATTTTGGTGAATCGGTCAAGTTACACTAAGACAAACTTGACCAATTATTTGAAAATTGGCTTTGTCAGATAGTGGATCGGTCGAGTTACCTTTATTGAAAATCAATCGAATACATTGCACGTAAAATGTAGAAAAAGTGATTCCAACTGTTGGAGAGTTGTTATAACCGAAAATGTGTCTATTGCAAGTTGTAAAATGGTTATTTCTCATTCTTAAGTGAATGTACACTCAAAGGAATCGTCCCATCTATAAATAGGACCCCTTGAATTTCATTCTAAGGTTGCTCATTCATGTTATCCTTGGTCCTTGTTATAGTTGAGTGTGCTAAACCCCTTTGAGCCCTTTTCTCTCTCTCATTTATAAAGCATTTCGTGATTATGAATGAGCTAGGCATGTTGTAAGAGAGCTACCTTGTTGTTACTTTGTAAAGCTCTCCATCTCTCTACTTCCCAATCCCCTTTCTTTAAGAAGAAAAGGCTGAAGTGATTTTCTCTGAGTGAAGAAGGAGTTGTTGCTCTTTTTCAAGGCTGAAGAATGTGTGAATATCTTCTTCAAGTGAAGGAGAAGGATAAGGCAGAATATCCAACGATCGTGGTGGATAAATCCTCAAAGCCAAAGACTCATTGCATGAAGGGGAGGACCTTATGAAAGCTTCCAGATGATTGTAAGAATGGTTAAGACCTATTGGTAGGTAGAAGACCATATCTTTGATCGGTAAGACCTTGTTTGTAAGGTTATTGGCTCCCTTGGCCTAAAAGGGAAGCTGGGTATC
Source organism: Alisma plantago-aquatica (assembly GCA_963693085.1). Taxonomy (NCBI): domain Eukaryota; kingdom Viridiplantae; phylum Streptophyta; class Magnoliopsida; order Alismatales; family Alismataceae; genus Alisma; species Alisma plantago-aquatica. The sequence goes on along the minus strand of OY856414.1, from coordinate 888,513,396 downwards.
CTTGTCCCAGAAAAGGAAGGTCAATTGTTGTAACTCTTATAAGGAGTAGACATCTTAGAAATCCTAGAGCTTGACCTCTCTAGGTAGTGTACTGACAGTCTCCTAGTTTGGAGATTGGAACCACTCCAAACACCTTATCCAAGTGTATGTTTCAATCTCTCTCATCCTTGCTATGCTTGTTTAGATAAGGCTTCAATTTTCCTTTTAACATTTGGTATTAATTGATACAATTTGAAGGTCTAACTATTCTTGTGCAAGTTTTGAAGATCTATTCACCCCCCTCTAGATCCCTTAGATCCAACACATACAACTCTAACTCTCTCATTTATCTAAATTGATATCTCTATATCTTTCAATTACCTATTTTGAGTTGTTACGCATGTTTCAATGATGATCTCTTTGGATATCTTCATTGTGTTTAAATTCCTTCCATTGATCTCTAACTTGCTACATCTATATAGTTATATATCTTATTTTTATATAACCTTGAGTTTCTTAGTGGTAATACTCTTTTGGTAATGATGCATATTTGTTATGGAATGATATCCATTCATGTTGCTTCTTAAATTGTATGTTTCTTTATATGGATATTTCTTTACATCTACTCATGGCTTGTTCTTTAACTTGTGAATCCTTTGCTATGAACTAGATCCTACTAGTAGTCCTAACTTGTGCTATCAGCTAGTAGTAGTCCATCTACATGTAGTTCTAGTCTTTTTCATAAATTGGTATCTTTTCTCATAAATTGATACCCAACTATATGCTATGCTTGTATCTTATCTAATATATACTCAAGCTTGTTTCTTTATTTGCATATCTACTATATTGATCTACTTGCTTGCATATCATTGCCTTGCTTATTTCTAGAATCACATATAGGGTTGTTCAAGTGCATGTCTAGATTATCTTTACATACATTGCTTGGACAAGCCCTTAGTTTTTCTCTTATACACTCCCTTTTCTAACAAGGTGTATTTTAGATCTTCAAGCCCCTCAATTTTTGAAATGATAAAGGGGGAGACAAAATGACTTATGTAAAGGGGAGAACACATACATGTAGAACACATATGAGTGGAAGACAGTTATTATATGTAAATGTCATGAAAGCTAACCATATAGGAGAAATAGCACAAAATGAGGGGGAGTATGTGAACTCCACTAGCATCAATTGAGGGGGAGTATGTGAACTCCAGTAGCATCAATTGAGGGGCAGAATATGAACTCAATTCTATTGAAACCCCTATGTTTCTCTAAAGGTGTGATCTTACTTAAATGATTTCAATACACTTATGGAATGGTTTGTCATCTTCCATTAAAGGGGGAGAATGTTGACTCAAGGTTAAATTAACTCATCCCTTATTTTGATGATGACTAAACCATTCCACTTATTTGTGTCTAATGCTTCTACTTGAATGATTTCAAATTATAAGACACATTCCAAATGTCTAAACTTGCGCATCCTAACTTGGAAAAATCTTATCATACATGCATAAAGATCAACATTAAATATAGTTTTCTCCTTAGATATTTTATGTAAATCACTTGTAATGATAGCATGACTTGTAATTAAGATCATATGGAGTCAATTAGGGTGAATTATGACCACTTTGTGGGCATTTGTCATAAGTTATCACAGACTGGATTGTCGGTCAAGTTTGTCCTAGTGGAAACTCAGTCGAGGGCCTGACATAGCTCTTGGCAATACCCAGGGTCCACCAAATTTGTCCTGGTGACAATGCAACTGACACTCTACACTTTGACTTGTCATATAATGCCATCAGTCGAGTTTCCCAAAATGCAACTCAACCGACAACACTATACGATGAAGTGTACAAAAGTGTTTCTAATTGTTGGAGTGTTGCAAGAACTAAAAAATATTTCTGTTGCAATACCAAAAATGGATAGAATTCAATCATAAGCATCTCTACTGGCTAGTAGGCAACTTCAACTATAAATAGGACCCCTTGGGCTTCATCCTATGGTTAGACATATGAAGTTATATATACTATAGCTAAGAGATTTTCATCCCAAGAGCCTCTATCCAATGTCATGAGCTTAATCACTTGCTACATCCATTAGAGTGAGTAGGATATATGTATGATATATAGTTCCTCCACCTCCCAATCTCTCTTTCTACCATGAAGATGAATATTCTCTCTCTTGTCTAAGAAAGGTGAAGAAGAAGAAGGGAAGGCCTCCCTTGGTGAAAGCTTCTCCTTGGTGAAGGTGAAGTCAAAGGCGGAAAATCAAACTCAAGAGTGGGTAAATCCTTAAAGGTGGAAGACTTGTTGCAAGAGTGAGTAAGTCCTTAAAGAAGGTCAAAGACTCATTGTAAGAGTAAGTAAGTCCTTAGTAAGGTCAATGACTCTTGGTCAGGGATAAGTAAGTCCTTTGTAAGGTTGTTGGCTCCCTTGTCTTTAAAGGGAAGGCTAGGTACCCTTGACGTTGAAAATAGTGGTCTTATGCTGTAATTCTTATAATGGAATATAAGGAGTGAGACATGGTTTACAATTCTAGATAATGACCTCTCTAGGTAGTGGATTATATCTTCTAGTTTGGAGGTTGGAACCACTATAAATAACTTTTTTATTTTGTGCTTGTTCAATCTCTCTCCCTTACTATGCATGTTTAGTTGCACTCAAAATTTCATATATGTAATATTACCATCGGAAATAACTTGAAGGTATGATGAATTTTGTTTCAATAGTTTTATCTCAATCACCCCCTCTAGAGCCCATTATAGATCCAACACTAACATCTAAAGAGGCATAACTAACAATGTGCTACTTCCATTGGTTGACAAATTCCATCTGCCACCATCAATTCTACTGCTTCACTATCACTATAATAAGTCCAAGCCGCAAAGAATAAGATTGAAGACTTATAGTTCACCTCCAATGAACTTCAAGGGTGATCTTGCTTCTTGTTCAACGTCCTTGTTCCAAGTTTGAAGAAACTCTTTTTTACACCATGATTGCATCTCCATATTCTATTGTGATGATCTCTATATCCCTTATTTCCTTGATGAACTTGTTATTGTTTCCATGACCAAGTGGTCCCTCTCTCTAAGGTGTGGGGAGTATCCCTATATCCGTTATTGCTCTTTTAATATTGCTATTTTTCTCCCCAAAGTGTGTTGCTCCTTTATTGATATAAAAATTGAAAGTTTATGTATAAGGTAAAAAGAAAACATGAAACAGATATGTATATACAAACTATTAGTAAACAATATAAGGGTAAACAAATCAAAGCAGATCTCCCTTGAGATAGTATTCACATTATTCTTTCTTCCCTCAATATTTTTTATGTTTCTTTCTTTTCAAAAATGGAACATGGTATGGTTAAAGAAGATCTTGACTTGAAATTCATTCAATCAAGCCAATCAGTCAGAATAATCATAGTAAACTTCTCATTAGCATCTTTGGACCATAATTCAGTAGCAAAAGGACATGTAAAAGAAAATGTGAATTATAGATTCATTTTTGACTTCACATAAACAACATCTTGAGGTAAATTGAAACCTAAAATTTTGTAGAATATCATGTGTAGGAAGATTGTTAAGAAACACCTCCAAGCCACCATGTTCATAATTATAGGGGCTAAAAAACTTCTAGTTTCATTTCAAATATTCCTTCTCTTCATAATAAATTCTTGCTCAATTCCATAATACCTTCAACTTGGGTCCTGGATTATCCTACAGGAGAATCTGATCTTTGTCACGACACTGGTTCTACTACTATTATTCATGTATGATAATTATTTGTTGTGGAGCATATAGTGTATGCTTGCAAATCTTATTTTTGCCAACTATTTTGCATGTTGATCAGATATTAGATCTAGAGTACTTCTATCCTAAGGTCTATGATATCATTTGTTTCATGTTAAAACATTGATGATAACTTTAAATAGGTGTTTTCTAAATCGATAGGTATATGATGTCTAGGTTACATGATAGTGAACTTAGAGTAATATATATATATATATATATATATATATATATATGGGCTTATCCTAACTCCAAAAGGGGGATTTACTAGGCTCAAGATATGTATTTATTAGACCTCTCTTTTGATTAGAATAAATTCCAACTATTAGAGAGATACCCTAAACCTAAACCCATATTAAACAAACAAAAAACCTCATTCTCAACAAACACAATTAGCATAGTATATGAAAACATAGGTAAATCTTTCCTTTTGTTCATAAAACCAAAGAAACAAAATCTATTGAAATCCAAATTAGGTAATCTTACTAACATGTACTTTGATTTATGATAGCTTACATATATAACTAAGAAACACATTTAAACTACAACTCATCTCAAGAAAGAGAGAGTACATGGACATTCTAATCTAGATTGTTCTATTTATCTATTCTTTCTCAAGATATCTCCTCCAGACAACATTATACCTAAAAACATTTGAAACAACTTCATGAGACTCATATAGAGATCTAGTGAGTGGATACTCCAACTCAAGCTATGTACATGAATTAGCATCATATTAAGTATACTGAACCTCAAACAAACTTATAAATATTAAAGGCCTAACATATATTTCTTTAATTTAGCTAATCCAATTCATAATAATAATCGAATCAATTACAAATGCATTCAATTAGTCAAGTCCTAAGATTTTAAACCATCATTCAGAGCATATCAATGAACATATTAGCAAATATTGATTATTTCAGAATTACAGTCCTATTGTAGAGCTAACAAGTCAAGATATAACAATAACATCATTTTTGTGACACTTGACCACTCGGACAAGAAACATATCATGCAGTGTTGAAGAGGAAATCCTCATAAAACATGTCTACAAAACAAAACTATTCAAATGAAAGATGAATCTAAACCATAATAAGCATGAATATCAAATCAGCATAAACTAGTTGTCAATCATATTCATGCTAGACATATAAAAATTAAGTCATTATATTATCTTTATAAAAGAATGAAAAATTCAACAACAAGAAATATATTCAATACCAGTAGATTTATCAAATAGGAGCAAAAGAGATGTAACAAACATTCAACTCATATTCTACATAGATTGGCATCTTTTATTCATTTTCCTAAAACTGCTTGGCTTGTACTTCACCAAGTAGAAGTTACCATGCATGGCTCTCATGTCAAAGACTCATTGTCATTATACTAGGGTTTATCCAGCCACCCTAAGATATCAACAATAGACCTTGGCCCACTATAGGGTTTCCTAAAGAGGCTAACGTCCTCATCTCAAATAGACTAGATAGGATCAAACATAGCAAAATATCACATATTAGAAATTTCTCATGTTTCAAAATTTACATTTCATCTGAGTCTATTCCTCATGGACATAGACTTTCATAGAAGAGGATTGAGGGACATAATCACACCAGATAACTCACTCCTAAATCATGCTAGTCTAACCTTTAAGGTATTGATCCACAATACAAAAATCCTTCTGGTAGTTATCTAATACTACAAGGAGTTCCATTTCATTTCCCTAGTATGGACCTTGGAGAAAACTCATGGTGTTCAAGGCACCTAACTAGAAGTGTCATAATTTCACTTGTTATTAATCAGCTTACTCATGTTAAAGAGAATTGAAATCATCATTTATCATGTTGACGTATTCTCACGCAACTAGATAGCATGTTAAAAAGAAAGACAACAATTATATCAAGATGCACAATAATATATAATCTGCAACATACATGTTTCTTTCCATTTCCACATCAAGTCATTTAAATCATCATCAATGGGTTATCAATCTGAGATATAATATCATCTCAGGTATTCACCCTAACCAAGATTTCTTAATTGCAAATACTTACATGCTATTTTATTCTCGACACATCATTTATTATTTTATTCTATATCACATTTTTGAGTAAACATTCACATATACATCAAAAACCATAACATAATCATCAAATAAGCATCCTTTATTACTTATCAGGCTCATATCTAGTTTACGGCTTAACATATACTTATTTCATGTACATTTCATAGATATAAAGAAATTGAAATGCATATACATGCATAGAACACTTATTCCTTGTCTTTTACTATTTTTCATGCTTCACTTAGGATTACTAATCAATACATATTATCACATTGAAAATCCATTAAAATAAGCGACTCTAAGAATACAAGTATTCTTATAGACAACAAAGATCCAAGAAATCATATTTATGAATCAATTCACTTCATCTTTTAATTTACTTAAGACATACTTATGTACATTCCTTAATCCCTGGTCAAGAGTGGTATTCATGATTACCACTTATCTCATCAACTTGGATTAGGTTTAGGTTCCATGATCCACCATGATAACTTCTTGGCTTTCTCTTCACTTTAAATTCATTACAACCTTAACTTCTTTTTTTCATGTTCATTACATCATTGGAATCAATCATTCTAAATTCACTTAATATACAATGATTTATCTTTCATTTACATCCATCATAGTCCAATTTTGGTGTATTTCTTTCAAATTAGGTCAACCCAAATGTAATTCAAAATAAATAGATTATAGAATTCACCATACTCATTTCGTTAGTTTTTTTCCATAATTTATCATCACAATTTAGTTTACTCGTGTACATTTCCTTTCTTACATATAGATACATGTCCCCATGTTATTTAACATCTAGTGGAATTTTGGTAACTAAAAACAATCCTTCTGTTCCTTATAAGATTACTCACTTTAAGAAAATTGAACATATCAGGGTTACTTCTTCTTACTCGTTAATCTCTACTCACCTTCTCAATTCATTATTATGTGATTTGTATAAAAGACTTGCATTCATGTGATATTTACTCATTATTCAATAAATTATAATATAATAGATGCATTAGGATTAGATAATTTTAGTCAGACTTATCACCTTAAATTTAAGTAATAACACCTACAATTGAGCATTTTCATCACAGTTACACGATTATACACAAGTATGGACTTTATCTCTCATGCTTGTCTTAATAATGAATTTCTAGGATTTTCAAGAAGTCATATTAGTTTAATGCATCATAAGAACCATATTATTCAAAAACCTCATCGGGTTGCACAGAGGGCCATTAAGTCTATTCACAATACAAGGAAACCTTAGTTTCCATTTCCATACAATCCATCTCGAACTATAAGTATGCATCGATTCGTTGGCTCATTTGAGTCAATCGGAAACACTAACCCTATACATGGTATGCCTCCATTTCAAATCCTCATACTGATCCTAAGGTACACGCTATATTCAATTTTAGTAAGATTCAACAATACACCTAACTAGTGCATGCTTATCAATTCAAACATGAGTCTATACATGTCCACTAATTTTTTTAGCAAATGATTCATTAGTTGATTTTTAAGTAAAATTGGCACATGGAAAGGTAGTTATTTGACCATAATTTTTTTCAAATAGAATTTAAATATAAAAAATAGGAGATAAATAGACACAAGTCATTAAGAATAAATCTAAATGAAAAGTATTTTTTCCCCAAGATTCCCCCCAATTGACTACCCATCCATATACAATTTAACCATTGATTTTATTGATTCTTAGTCTGATGGAGTTAAGCTTAAGAGGGAGATAAACACTCACCACATGAATCAAGCATCTCAAAAATGTTTCCCATAATCTAAATTTCTAGAAATACAAAAACTCCTAAGGATTCAATCCATTTCTTGTTCTTTTCAACTCAGGATCCGTAGAAAAGGAGAATAAGAAAGAAAGAAAGACAAAAAAAGGGTGATTTGATATCTTTTTGAGTCATATCAAAGGGAGGACGAAATTTAGACATAAAGATAGAATATTCACCATGAAACCTATCTACAGTTGATGAACTTACATTAATTCACAAACTTTTACAAATTAAAACCTCAAATTGATATTTCTGACATTTTTTTCCTTCAAACCCCTAATTCTCTTATCTCTATCAAATTTCATATCTAAAATAGGAATGATGGATGGTGAGTGCAAGTATAGTTTTATGTTAATGATATACATGAGTTGAGGTGCTTGGAACATATTCAAACAAGTCCAAAATCCATTATTAGTCTTTTCTATTTATTCATTTCGGTTGGTCGTCTCAGTTGATACTGATAAGAAACCTAGATGATGCAACACTCTGTGATCACCCCAAAATTATTCAAAAAATATTAAAATTTAATATATTTCTGAAATTCACATGCCAAGGGACGGTTAAAATTTAAGCTCATTTGGATGTACCAATAAATAACTAAAAATTATATACTACATTTCTCTATTTTAGCCTATATATCTTGATTGGTTGAGTTTCTCTAGGGGAAATTCTATCGACAAAAAGGTCCAGAAAACATTGAAAAATGCTACAATTTTGCAACAACACTTATGTTTGAGTTATCTCAACTATATATAAATTTCAAAGAAATCACTGGTATAGATAAAACATTAAAATTATTTACTACACCAACTATTCAAAATAAATATTATCTAGAGTTTCTTTATTATGTTTAAAACATCATAATTAAACTACCATCATGTATCAAGCTTAAAAATACTCACTCTTATGAAGCATATAATCATCCAAGTAAACCCTAATTAGATGACTAAGTTGGAGTCGGGTCATAACATTTATGTTCATGATTTTTATGATGTAGTGAAAGAGAAAATATAGGTAGTGATGGTGAAACCCCTCCTCCCTAGTGTTTCCATCCATTAATAAATTTAGAATTTGAAACAATCCTACTATTTTCATAAATCTAGTTTAATCAAGCCATGACAAGTTTTGTAATAAGGGTTAGTTCCTATGGTTACTTTGATTATATTAATTTTTAAAAATATTTCCTTTTGGTTCAATCATGAACTGTACTCTGACAATATCCATCTACTTGCAGGTTAGGTTGTTGTACTATTGTTTTTGTAAAATCTAGTTATCTCGTCCCTAGTGAATTTGTTGTGTGATAAAATATTGCATCGTGTTCAAGCACTCACTTTTTGGGAATTTATATGGAGGAAGCAATGAGATGAAGGGGTTAGAGATCTACTAATTATGACCTAATCCATAGCTAGAATAAGGTTCTAGAATAGTAAATAAGATTCTCATTTGAAATGTTAGAGGATTAGCAAAGCATAGGATTTTGAAGACTATAAGTACACTATCTAAGGAATGATATCCTTTGTGGGGTTTCTAGAAGCATTTTACGATTACATAGAGCAATCAAGTAGAAGGATATTGTGGGTTTTACTTGTCTGGAAACCAACAAACAGCAAGGGAGAAAGTATGAGATTTTTTCTTAGAGGGTCACTAACCTTTACTTAAGGATATAACTAAACAACATATCATGGTTGAATTGAATTGTATGGCTATATCATGGGGATTAGTAGTTTATGCATCCAACATAGTGATTTTGAGAAGGAGTCTCTTAGAGTAGTTGTGTCCCTAAATGATTTGACCATGACCTTCCATGGGTTATAACAGGAGACTTTAACTTATTTAGGATGAAAAATATGGTGGGAGGAGAGAACTTCAATGAAAGAACTATGATCAACTTTAATGGGTGGATATCCATGATGAGAAAGGAGGAAATTAACATCAAAGGAATTAGTTTCACATGGGTGGATTAGCATGAAGGGAGACCAAAAAATGAGAAAAAATATACAGAGGATAAGTGAACAATAGATGGTTGGAGAACTGGAAAACATTAGAGGATTATTTAATAAGGACATGATTCGTTTATCATTGTTCCCTTATATTTTAGATATATATAAGTAAGTGCATGCAAAATTCACCTAGATTCAAGTTTATGAAGATATTGTTGCATAAAAAGGAATTAGATATGTGATTAAGGATAACTTGGTTCTTGAGTCTTAGGGTGTCCCTTCTTATATATATTTTAAAATCTCTTTAAAAACCTCTAAATAAGTGGACATAGTAACATTTTTGAGATAGTTAGGTTATTCTCATAATAAATTGTACAAATCCAACATTGATTTGATGGGTTGGATAATTGGGGAAGTGCAGACAGGATTTATTTTATTGAGTACAGTTGGAGAATGTTTTATGTAGGAAGAGTGATACTAAATAATCATTTGGGACCAAATGGTTGCTGAAGGAATAATAGGACACAATGCTCTTTCATGCACACATTAAGGTGTAGAGGATAAGGTCAAAGGTGTGTAGGATTAGGAAAGAGAATGGGTCTTGGAATGTGGGAGAAGGTGTGATGATGCAAGCCAAAGAATTCTTCCTCAAACTATATAATGCATCTAAGGGAAGGAGACATGAGGATAGATTCCTTATAGTTTAGAATAAAGTCTTTAGTGAGGAGAAGAATAGTATAATTTTGAATGACATCTCAAGTATGTAAACTAAAAAAAGTGTCCATGAAAATAAACGATGAGGATCCACCTAGGATAGATTGATTCAAAATTTATCTTTGTCAATTTAACGGATGTGGTAAAAGAGGATATACTAATAGTGGTTTGACATTGTTTGCATATAAGAATTAAACATTTTTATTCTGGGGTTGGATTACCTAAAAATCCTAACTAACTTTAGGTTGGTCCATGTGGGTAGTCTCATTGATGACTGGTTCATTTCATACCATATACATTGACCAACACTTTTCCTTAAGATGGTCAGTTTGAAGCAAATGGAGTAAATTAAAGGAAATGATACTAATAAAAACATCAGACTATCCCAAGGGATTGTACATGATTTTAATAAAGGAAATATGGAATTGAAAATGTGGTATATAAGGTTGATATGTCTGAAGTGTTTGATCAGAAAAGAATAAAGTTATATGGAGAAGGCCTTGATGTCAAAATATTTTGACCAAAATGTGGTAGGAAGTATCATGATGGTAGTCACTAACATTGATTTATAGAAATAGATGTAAGTATTATGTGATTCTTTTTAAAATCTAAAGGGATGAGATAAGAGGGTCCCATGTCCACTAATCTCTTTGTCCTATCCTGAGAATCCCACTGGATATACTAATTAGGAGATTTCATAAGGAAAAATGCTAATTTATAACACCATAGGAAGATGAGTGACACCTTTATATTTATTTTTTGCAGACAACCTCATTTTTGAAGTATGAAGGAGGACCATTAGGATATGGAAGAGTAACTACATGAATACTCTAGATATTTATTATAGGGGAGTTCTAGAAGAAAATCATATATAATCTTAAGGAGTTCCATAGAAGAGAGGAATAACATATAATGTTGACCTGAGGATGTTATGTGTCTTTGAATTGATCTCCCACCTTAAAGTTTTCATATTCAATGGATTATTAGATTATTCCATGGAGGTTTAATAGATAAGAAAAAGTTGAGCAGACATTGTGGGTTGGAATATTTTTGTCTTTTACCAAGAAGGATCATTCTGATTAGGTCATATCTATCATCCATACCTTTGCAAAACCTTTCATGATGTGTTATTCCTCTTGAGTCTCTTAGAGAGATTACTGAAGGGATTACACCATTCTTTTGTAAATGTAGAACACGAGGGACAAAGAAACATTGTGTTGGTTTGCAAAATAATTGCACCACCTATAGAAGAAAGTGGTTTAGGGATCCACACACTAAAGGATAGGCAACACACTTCCGTCATGAAGAGGGTAAGGGTTCTAGAATGGTATTATGTCTGGGTAAGGTTATGTAGAGATAAACATAACAAAGAGAGATGGAATTAGGGGATAGACCATCCATAATTCCTTAAAAATGTAGAACCCCATAGGTGTAATAGAATGGAAAGGGGATCACTTTCTGATTAGGAACATCAAATGGGGAATGTAGGATGAGTGACATTCCTTTTTAGAGTTACCTCTAGAAGATGAACAGAATGGTTTATGAAAGAGGGATGAGATAGGTAGATTCTATCATAAGAATTTAAAGTTTGTGGGTGAGATTACTTGTTGGAGGATGGAATACTACAATTCACCTAGTCAAGGAAGAAAAGTTGAACTAGGATAGAGGATCATTAGGCTCACAATCAGCAAAGATCGACCAATATGGCATCCCAATGAGAATGACTCTTTTTCACACAATTTAATAGATGAAATCATCAGGTTAGATAGGGTGGTAGTAGCGGGGGATAATTCTTATGCAATATGGATATGCAACATTTCTCTACTTTTGCATGGAAGCTGAGAAAGAATGCTCTTCTAATTTTGTAAGGCCCTTGACCTGGCTTAGTGCTTAATTGAGTTTTTATTTTCTTAATAAGATTCTTTAACCTTAATAAAATCTCTTGAGATGCCTTAATAACATGTGCCAAGCTTATGTTTTCAGTTTCGTCCTATTTGGTTGATGTTTGAGCTAGTTATGCTTATTTTGGACCGAGTTGCAATTTACCCATGATTGTAGGGTTATCTTGCAATTTGTCACATATTGGACGTTCCTCACATGCTTTTTCATCATGAGAGAGAGAATTGTGCTTTAGGGCTCTTTGTTATGCTTTGGTTTGATGAGGAGAGAAGAGGTGACATGTTGAGTGTTGTTTCTAGGGTTTGCTTAGATGCCCTAGGTTGATGTTGGTCTTATGTTGACCATTTGAGTCCTTGACCTTTTAGTGACCATCCTTGATTTTTCTTAGTGTTTTCTCTACAGTCGAAGGTGGTTGGTGTTCTTAGAGAAGTTTCATTCGGTTGAAGAAGTATGGAACTTCCTTTTTGGGTCGAAGATGACCTAGGGTTTGGTTTGGTCGTTTGAGTGTCTTCAACCATGAGCCTTTGTGGGCATATTTTCTCTTCGACCAATGGATCTCTAGGACCAAGTGAGCTTGTTGGTTTCTCTTGTTTTTCAGGACATGTCTTGCATGCATGGTTTTAGTGGTTGCTTGGTGGTTCTTTGGAGGACATGTGGCACTTATGTGCATGACACCTAACCCCTTTCACCTCTCTCTACCTTTGGGTATATGTGCCCCTCCTTTCACATGCATATGATCCTATTTCACCTCTTTCCCTCTCTCATTATTGGAGATCAGCCCTAGAAGCTTGGTGGTGAAGAAGAGCTCATCCTTGGAGCTTTGGTGGCTGGCCATCTTGCATATGGTGATCTTGAGTTGAGGTGTCATCCCTTGTTGCTTTATTCGTGATCTTTGATCCTTGTAAGTGATCCAACCTCTTGTTTTTGTTTCCTTGTAGAACCTACCTTTTCTTCTTCTCTTGGCAGAATCTATGGAGCTTCCATGGTGGTTCCTGTGTTGGGATGGAGGTACTCCTCTTTCTTGGGCTGAATCCTTGGTTATCCAAGGTAGTTTTCAAGTTGAGTGGAGGAACTCTTCTCCCTTTCTCTCCCTTCTTGTTCTTTTTGGCCTTGGGGTTTTGGTTCTCCTTCTTGACCTTTTTGACCTAGGGCTTTTCTTCTCTTTTTGAGGTGGTGACTAGCTTGGTCATGAAGGATATCAAAGCTAGGTTTCTCTTTTACTTTTGGAGGTTCTTGCTTGGAGATAGTTGCACCATTATCTAAGGTGGGTTATATAACTCTTTTCCCTACTATTATTGCACTTAAATTCTACTTGAAAACTTGTTCCTAACACATGATTACACATTGTAGATAATGGTTACTTGTTTAGGGTTCCTTCTCCTATAATCATCTTGTATGTATTTGTCCCTTTATCTAAACCCTAATTCATATGCCCGAAATTTAAGTGATAAGGACAAGGATGGTTTTACATGCAAGTTGGCCTTGGTTTTGGTTGCATTGATCCTAGTTAGGATGTCTTTCTTGAGGTGGAGTTTGGTTCTGATTTCATATGCTTGAATCTTGGGTTTTCATCTATCATCTCATAGTTTTCATGTCGATCATATGTGATGCTTTATTTTATGGTTTTGGACATGTTTTTCCCTAACAAACTCCTTTTCTTGAAGTTCTATTTTCAAGATTATAACCACGTGTTTTGATCATGCCTGATAGTGGTTTCTCTCTAAGATGTCCTTCATGCTATGTTCCAAGCTGTTGAGGGTTTGTAGGTGAGGTTTGGTCGATTAGATGGTTTCTTTTGGCTTTGGTCTCTTAAATGCCTCTTTTGACTTTAACCATACTACTTTGATGGTTTCCTTTGGTCATATAGATGGATGACCTTCGACTTCTTTTCCCTTTGATCTAGTCTTCTTCTACCTAGATCTTCTCTTCGGTCGAAGGTATGCATGTGCTCTATTTATTTGTTGGTTGATGGTCTTCAACCATGGTGTTTTGTGCCCTCTTGGACTGTTGAAATTAAGTGGTTCTCTTGGTCACTGATGTAGTCTCCTACCCATAGTTTTTTCTTCGACCAATTGTGGTCTTTTAGTCATTGGTGGGGGTGCTTTTTCTCTTTGACCGATGGGATCTGGTGATGCTTTTGATCGTTGGTTTTGATCATGACCCTCAACCATGATGGTGTATGTTCTTTGACCACATATCTTGTAACCTTATACCTTCTTTGGTCAATGGTCCCTCTTGAGTTTGTTGTTCCTTATGTTGTGGAATATCAATGACTATGTGTTTCAAGAAAGTGGGAGGCAATGATACTTAGGGTTGATTCTATATGATATCCTAGAAACCCTAATCGGATATGATGTTGAAACCCTAAGCCTGATATGAGACTATAATATAATTGTCTACCTTGTGCAAAGTGATAGTATGTAATGATGATGCCTTGTTGCTCTCCTATTTGTATAACTTGAATGTTGCAGGTTGAATGAATGTCATAGCTACTGAATTCTATGATGTGTTTGATATGATACAAGGTAATGATTGTGAACCTTTATGAGGCATGATAAGATAATGATAATGTACAGGAATAATGTGGTTTGGGTCTTATGACCTGACAGAGGCTTTATGCCTAGTATGAGGTGATATCCTCCAGTGATGTGATGAGGGATTGATATCCCTAAGTGGTGTGATAATGTTGATGGCCTTGTAAGGCACTAATATCAAGAGATGTTGTGACCAATTTCTTACCTCATACATTTTATATCTTCTGAAGTAGTAACATACACTTATCTTTGCAGATTTTATTTAGGATTTGAACGTTGTAACTTGATTGATGCTAAAAGATACTCAATTGGCTTATTTAATCAAGTGAAACCCTAATCATGTAGTTTCTATGTGCCATAGATCCATCTACAACGTCAGTACTTTCTGGGTGGTGAAATGAGTTCTCCCTTAGTGGAAGCTTGGAGTCATATATTATTGAGTATATGGAGTTCACAAGATTGGCTACAGTCATACCCTGGCAGAAGAACAATCAACACCATGTCTCAAGTGATGTGATTTATTATATGTATATGATATGTTTTGAGGATGGTTGCGGTCATACCTCGGAAGGAGTGTGGCTACAATTGTAACTCAGTATTTACTAGTGATGTGTCTATATACCAAGGCAGACTAGGTTGTTTTATAGTTAGACTTTATATGTCACTATGGAGGACTCAGACTGACTGAGGGTGTGGGAGATCATAGGAGTTTGGCTCCTCCTTGATCTTGTATGGCATAATTTTAACTTAGCACTGGTCAGTTGGAGCATGAGTGGTATTCCTCATCTCCTCATGACATAATAAAAGACGTAATATAGCTATGTAGCATATTTGCTTATGATTAAACATGATTCACATTGGATGACCCTTTTCCTTATCTCTTGTACTGATTTCTTGAATTATAATGTGGTAAGAGAAATCAATATTTATATATGTTCTTCATATTCCTTCTTAAAGTATAATATGTTCTACTGCTCAGTTGTAGATGCCTTATTTGTTTAAACCGTGGTAAGTACTTTACTCATATCATTTAGCTGGATATGCTCATCTTCAACATAATGTTATCTACCTACTTTAACCTATTTGTGCTTATAATAGTTGCGATAGAGAGTTATATCTCTTGCTGGGACATTGGTTTCACCCTGTGGGTTTCCACATCTTTTAGGTGGTCATGCAGGACATGTTATAGATCGTGTGGTTGAGGTTGAGTAGTAAGAGGAGGAGTAGTTGTTGAAGGTTGGATATGTTGCTAGTATTTTGTAGTAGAGTCCTATGCAATGTGCATGTACTCTCAGGTCCTTGGGGAGGTTTTTGGTGGTTTTGTTTACCGACATTAGTTTTTGGCAATAGGCAATGGTTGTACAGATATATATATGGATAGGTTATCATATACATATGTTGTGGCAAGTTGGCCAAGTGAACTATGATATGTAAATCCTTGGAGCATGTTATGTGATACAGGTGATCAGATTGTGGACTCAGATGCAAATGTTCCAAATTTTATGGTTCTATGGAATTGGTTTTAATCTAATGTGTTGTTTGGTAACTTGGTTGTTTAGTAGTAATTCCACTCTTGTTTTGAGTTATCTCGTTTGGTGTGATGGTGGGAATCACAAATCGGTTGGTATCAGAGCTTAGGTTCGTTGAGTCTATAGGGACATAGGACTAGGGTTTGTGTCTGTTCTAGTGTCCTCTGACATACAATTCATGGACACGGTGATGCATATGACAGATAAGATACTCATGCCTCAAGCTAGGGCGGCAGTCCCCAATGCAGAATCCCAGGGTTCTGGAAAGACCTTTGAGAGGTTGAAGTGTGTGGGTGTGTTGGACTATGTCAGTATGTCGGACCCAACGGATACTGATATGTGGTTAACTGAGTTGGAGAATGCCTTTAAGATCCTAAATATCCCTAAGAAGGATAAGGTGAAGCATGTGGTGTATCCATTAAAAGGGAGTGTTGGCCACTGGTGGGCCATCAAGAAAGAGAAGAGGCATGGTGTTGTGATCAGTTGGGAAGATTTTTGGTAAGAGTTTGTGAACCAGTACTTCTGTGAGACCTATCTGGATGAGAAAATCATGTAGTTTGTGAATATCCTATAGGGATTTATGTCGATCAATGAGTATGAAGCCAAGTTCATGGAGCTTCTATGGTTTTGTTGGTATATGGCTACAACAGAAAAGGAGAGGATCAGACATTTTGAGAAGGGTTTGAGCTTTGAGTTGATGACGCCAATGTTGGATCTAGGAGAACAAGGAATGGTTCACCACATTTATGGAGTCAGTTAGAAGGATAGAGCGGTCAGTTGTGGAGAAGTGAGAGGCTAATGCCAAGAAAATACCTACACAATACCAAGGGCAGTCGTCTGGAGGCTTCAAGAAGCCTAGGTTTTTAGCACCTCTACCACAAAAAGGGTCTGTAGTTCAATCTCAGTGGTCTCCAAGAAAGGGCAGAGGTCATACCTTTTTGTCGGTGGGAGCTCATAGTGCCACATCAGTTTCAGTGATGAGGCCATCTAGGCCACAGTTCAAGACCAAGACTTGCCACAATTGTGGACAAGTAGGACATCTGAGGTGGGCATGTCCAGGGAAAGATAATGAAGTGACATGACAGCTGAGACAGAGTCAGCAAGGGTAACAGTGTTAGTTTGGTGGTGGAGGAAGTAGAGGACATGGTCAGATGTCACAGGCTAGTTCGTATGGGCAAGCCAGTATAGAATGAAGGCGACAATAGGCAACGGATCGATTCTATTCTATGAGTCATCCATAAGGAGTGGTCAACCCATGAGTCATGATAGGTCAGATGGAGTTATTTCATTCTGATTTGTCTTCTTCTTGCTTTATATTTGTTTTGGTTGACCCGGGTGTGACGCATTATTTTATCACTAAAGAAGTGATTGCTAGTTGTTCTTTTCTTTCTAGTTGTAGATGTGATAGTCTTCACTTAGAAACCCCTTTGATTGGTTCCGTCGAGTTGTGGTATAAGTGTCCTTCCTGCGTTCTTTCTTTCTCAGGACACATCATTCAAGTAGATCTTATACTACTTGACATGCACGGATTTGATGTGATCCTTGGAATGAATACTTTGGAGAAGTATTGGGTGGCCTTGGACAGTAGTTCTAAGGTGGAAATGTTTGTCGACAGTGATGTTTCTTGGGTCTTTCAAGGAGATAGGAAGATTCTTCTAGTGTGTTTTGTGTCAGCTATGACAGTAGAGAGGCTGATGAGACTAGGTTGTGAAGCATTTTTGTCACATGTGATAAATACCAAGGTGAGGAGTCCTAGTATCCATGAAGTACCAGTTGTGTGTGAGTTTGAGGATGTGTTTCCTGATGAGTTCCCAGGTGTTTCCCCACCCCGAGAGATTGATTTTGAGATCAATTTGATTTTTGGTACTCAGTCGATAGCACAAATACTGTACAGGATGGCACCAGCTGAGATGCAAGAGCTAAAGAAGCAGTTGCAGGAGTTGTTGGAGAAGGGCTTTATCAGACTGAGCACATCTCCTTGGGGTGATCCAGTGTTGTTTGTTAAGAAGAAGGATGGATCAATGCGGTTGTGCATTGATTACAGACAGTTGAACAAGGTGACAATCAAGAGCAAGTATCCTCTGCCATAGATGGACGATATGATTCATTAGTTGAGGGGTGTTATTGTGTTAAGGAATGTAGATCTAAGTTTGGGATATCATCAGTTGCGGATCAAGGAGCATAAGATACCCAAGTCAAATTTTTGGACTCAGTATGGTCACTATGAGTTCATGGTTATGTCATTTGGGCTAACCAATGCATCAGTAGCATTCACGGACTTGATAGATAGGGTGTTTAGGCCTTATCTTGACCAGTTTGTGGTGATGTTCATCGATGACATCTTGATCTACTCCCAAAATAGTCAGCAACATGACCAGCATCTACGACAGGCTTTGACCTTATTGAGACAGCACAAGTTGTATGCTAAGTGCAGCAAGTGTAAATTCTGGCTGAAGGAGGTGTCTTTTCTGGGACACGTCATATATGTCGATGGTGTGCATGTGGATCTCAAGAAGGTTCAATCTTTGTTAGAGTGGGAGAATTCAAAGATGCCGATAGAAGTCTACAGTTTTTCGGGTTTGGCAAGTAATTACATGAGGTTCATCAAGAACTTCAGCGCAGTGGTGTTACCCCTAACAAAGCTGATGAGGAGGATGTGCCTTTTGTTCGGGATGACAAGTGTCAATATTCTTTCCAACTTTTGAAGGAGAAGCTGACTAGTGCATCAGTGTTATTGTTGCCTGAGAAAGGGAAAGGTTATATGGTCTTATGTGATGTGTCGAAGAATGGTTTGGGTTGTCTACTGATGCAGGATGAGAATGTGATTTCTTTTGCTTCACAGCAGCTTAAAAAACATGAGGAGAGCTACCCAACGCATATTGGAGCTTGCAGTAGTGGTCCATGCCTTGAAGATGTGAAGACACTAACGTTATGGTGAGAAGTGTCAGATCTTCACTAAGTACAGGAACCTCAAGTATATCTTTTTGCATCAGGAGTTGAAAATGCGACAGCAATGTTGGATGGAGTTGATTAAAGACTACGATTGCACCATAGACTACTATCTAGGGAAGGTGAATGTAGTGGTAGATGATTTGAGTAGGAAATTGTCTTCGTCATCATCCATGGATAAGGTGTGGTTGTGTTCTTTGGTGTGCCATAAAAGGGACATGTTGGTCTCCTTATCTGAGCAAGCTTATCTACTATATACATTGTCTTCATAGGAAGCTATCATAGCAAGCTTATCTACTATATACATTGTCTTCATAGGAAGCTATCATTTGAGTAGGAAATTGTCTTCGTCATCATCCATGGATAAGGTGTGGTTGTGTTCTTTGGTGTGCCATAAAAGGGACATGTTGGTCTCCTTATCTGAGCAAGCTTATCTACTATATACATTGTCTTCATAGGAAGCTATCACATCTTTGGATTGCACCATAGACTACTATCTAGGGAAGGTGAATGTAGTGGTAGATGATTTGAGTAGGAAATTGTCTTCGTCATCATCCATGGATAAGGTGTGGTTGTGTTCTTTGGTGTGCCATAAAAGGGACATGTTGGTCCCCTTGTGACATATGAATGTGAAGTTGGAAGTGTCCTTGTTAGCAGGATTGTTGGCACAGTTACATGTGAAGCCTACGTTGAGACAACAGATTAGAGATGCACAATGTAATGATATTGTGATACAACAGATCTGATCAGAGTTTTGTAGCGATAAGAGTGATGACTTCTACAAGTCAGATGACATAATAGTGTGTTACCATAGTAGAGTAATGGTTCCTGATGTCGATGACCTGAGGAGGTTGGTTCTTGAAGAGGCTCACTCTTCAATGTACGTTGTGCATCTAGGCAGTACCAAGATGTACCATAATCTAAAAGACATGTATTGGTGGCCTGGTTTGAAGTGAGACGTAGTTGAGTTTGTGGAAAAGTGTCTTATGTGTCAACATGTTAAGGTAGAGTATCAGAAACCTACAGGGACATTGTAACGGTTACCTATACTTTAGTGGAAATGGGATCATATCATGATGGACTTTGTGGTTGGACTTCTTAGGATAGCTGAAGGTCATGATTCCATATGGGTGATCATTGATAGGTTGACTAAGTTAGTACATTTCCTTCCTATGAAGACAATGTATATAGTAGATAAGCTTGCTCAGATATATATTGATGAGATCATTCGCTTGCATGGTATCCCAACTACCATCATGTCAGATAGAGGTCCTCAGTTCACCAGTCACTTTTGGGAGCATCTGCATACAACATGGGTATGCAGTTAAAATTTAGTACAACATTTCACCTACAGAGAGATGGACAGACTAAAAGGAGAATACATACTCTGGAAGATTTTCTGAGAGCATGTGTCTTGCAGTTCTTGGGCAATTGGGATGTGAACCTCAGTTTGATAGAGTTTGCATATAATAAAAATTATCGTAGGAGTATTGATATGGAACTTTATGGAGCTTTGTATGGGAGGCATTGCAGATCTCCTTTGGGGTTGGTATGAGGTAGGAGAATATCAGCTTTTGGGTCCTGAGCTTGTGTAGCATACCACAAAGAAGATAAAGATGATTCAGCAACAATTGGAGGTAGCCGGGATAGGTAGAAGTCTTATGTTGATAATCGTCATAGGCCTTTGTGAAAACCTCTAGAGGGGGGGTGAATAGAGTTTTATAGAGATTTTAAAATAATTTAAACTCAAGCAACCACAAAGAAAGATTGGACAAAGAGACACAAGGGTTTAGAGTGGTTCCTAGCCTTAGCAAATACTAAGGTAGTCAGTCCACTACCCGGTTGCTTACCCAACCGGGATTTGAAAAGAAATTATTTTATTACCTCGCAAGGACTTTACATAAAATACATTTCTTTTCCCTAAACCCTTCAAGCAGCCTTCACCTAGAAGTAATCGCCCAACTCGAAGCAGCCTTCCCTTGAAGTAGATGCACCAACACCCGTTGCACCAGCCTTCTGAAGTAGCTTCCCGTGCGATAGCCTTCTTGAAGTAGCTTGAAGTCCCCTTCTCCACCTGAGAAGTCAACCCTCTCCAATCCGCAGCCTCCAACCCTAGGAGTAGCAAGGAGAGTACAAAAGATAACAAGGAACAAGAAGGAAAACAGAAATTACAACTTATCCTTTTAAGCACAAGGCTTGATTTGCCTGTATCAAGCGTGTAGATCTCCTAACCAATGTATATGACAATGTGATTGTAGTGGATAGGAGATACTAGCCTATAGGGCACGAAATGGGAGCAATAGGAATGAATGGCAAGTGTAGGAATTGCTCTATTGCTCTAAAACAGATTGCAAGTGTGTATTCAAGCTCAAGTATAGCACAAGTATATCTTAGATGATCTTTGGTGACCTAAGGCATGTCCTATTTATAGGAATGACCTATGTATGCTTAAGGACGTTCTAGACAACTTCTAGGGGGTTCCTAGTGCTTAACTAGCCGTTAGGAATAAGTTAGGCGCATTAGCAACGGCTAGTTAATTAATTCTGCAGTTGCTGTCAGAGACCATCTCGGTCGAGGACTCGTCGACCGAGATGCCCAGTCGGTCGAGGATTCGTCGACCGACAGGCTCTCTGGATTAACGTTTATTTGCAACTGTCAACTGCTGTGTCTAACGGCTACTTTTGGTCAATCTCGGTCGAGAAGTTTGTCGACCGAGAGTGTCTCGGTCGAGGAGTGTGGTCGACCGAGATTGACTCTATTTCAATCTTTTAATTAAACCACTAAGTGTGTTTATGAGTGTGCATAATGTGATCCTTTTGGAAGGGATGACTTGTCTAACTATGGTGTGTAGCTAAGGAAGATCTAACGCTTGATTTACATGCAATCTAAGTACTTGTACATTATATAACTGTACAAGTTTTTACAATAGTGATTACATTGCATGAAAGTAAATATGTAAGCTCGTGATTTCCCTAGTTGCTTTGTCATCCACCATAATCCTGCACACTCAAGTAGCTCGTTAGAATAATAAGAATGAAATGTTTGTCATCATCGAAACAAAGGGATTTATCATAATATCCAATTTATCCAACAATCTCCCCCTTTTTGAAGATGACAAACATTTCCTAAATATGAAATAAGGAAATATAAAGCATGTGAGTTTCATACCTGAAAATTTTCCTTTTGTAGCCATTCTTGTTTTTACAAGAAGATGAAACTCATTTATATTTATATTTTTGATTTTATATTCTTTCTCCCCCTTTGTCATTTCAAAAAGATATCCAATATGAACATTTTATTTCGTCTCCCCCCTTAATTTTATATTAAGCTCCCCCTTAATTTCATATCCTATTAGAAACAGGAATTTATGTCATTTTTTGTCTAATTTAGCCACAATTTATTTCTCAATCATTTGCAAAGGATGTTAAGCCTTGAAATGATATGAGATCATGTTTAGGTTCATAGCATATGTATATTGATTTCTCACCCATTTTACAAGGGATGTTAAGCCCAAAATGAAATGAGATTCCTTTAATCTTAGAGTACATAAAAATGTCTCCAACCAAATGCAAGGGATGTTAAGCCCTGATTTGTTTTAGAGAGTTCCTTTAAGTAAAAAATATATTAATTTTATGAAATTTGTACATTTCTAAGAGTAAAAATACTAATTTCATAACAATCTTCAAATGATGTTTACAATGTTTTTCTAAGCTTCTTAATTAATAAAACCAATTTGTTTTTAGAGGCTCCCCCTTAATCTTACAATTTAAGCAATTTAATACTTCTAAGGTCACAAATAATTTAAAATGTTGATTTTGACCTTTATTAAAAGTATACTAAGATTAAGTTCAATAAATTGATGTCCAAATAAGCATTTTGTCAAAGCTTATTTTAGGTCGCCCTTGACTACGACCATAGCGCCCCTTGGCTAAATTTTTAACCAAGAGGCAAAAGAAAAAATTGCAGATTTCTATTTAAGTATTCATATCAGTTTTGATGATATTAAACATGAAAGCATAATGATTCATATGTGAAGTATAAATTCTGCAGATAAATATCAATTTGAAGCATATTAAGATATATCCATTACACAAGTATCATAGTGAATTCTAGATTTTTCTAGAATGCATTTCCATTCATTTTAAATGATGTTTCATATGCTTTGCTATGGGTACATAAATATCAAATTTCTGCTTATACCCTTATCATAAGAAACATATATTTTGAAAGCAAGATTAACATCTTAAAGTCAAGATTTTTTGCTTTTGATTTCTTAGAACAAACAAATAGATAAAAGCATTTTAAAATTTTGTTCCAAGAAACACCGTTTGTCTTGTCATGACAACATCATTATCACAAGTTGTGTCCACAAACATTATCTATTATGTCAAGATACTTTTATGCTAATGGCATTTGCAATTATATGAATTACAATGATCATTCATGGTTTGCATATATGACAAAGCTTATTTTAAACCAATGAATCCATAATGATTATGTTAAATGATTCTCAATATGAAAACATATCCATGATGCAATGATAGAACCATATATGTAATCATGTAAACTGAATGTCATAACACATGATTTCTATCTAGATAGATGCTTTAAAGAATATCATGTAAGCATTATAAAATAAGGATTTCTAGACTTGATTTTCAATTTAGAGAATGATGTCATTTATATTCAAAGATATCTTCAACTTGTTATGTAAAACAGTCATTAACAACAAATAGATAGCCACTGATCAATCAATTATTCAGCAATTTTACTGCAGACTGAAAAATAGTGACATGCTCGGTCGACAGCTTCTCGACCGAGGTTCACTCGGTCGAGAACTTCTCGACCGACCCAATTTCTGGAAAGTGTTCAGAATTCTATTTCAAATACAATATAGACTGTATCTAATTTAATTATTTCAAAGATCAGTTTGATATAAACATATGAATATCAAGGTAACATTTGGATTATATCTCAACTTAATCATATTCAAATCTTTTAAGTTTTGATTAATCCTTAATTGATATAAATTTGTTATCCCTATATGTTAAGTTGAGATAGACATAAAGATATGCAAATTAAAGGCTTTGGTCGTATCTCAACTTAGTTTAACCGAATCAATTTGGGGGTTTTGGAACCCATACCAACTCAACATCCTTTTTCTTGTATGGGCAGGAGAAGGAGTAATGTCCAAGACGTAAACAGTAGTGGCAACATATAGAATCAACCTCATATCTCTTTCTATGATTTTGGTCTAGGTTGTTCTTTGGTACAAGTGTATATGTGCCCCTATGTACATTCATGGATTGACTCGCTTGTGTCCTTTTCCAACTAGGTTGTTGATAGGATTTCTCCTTAGGCTTATAACCTAGTCCTCTTCTCCCAATTTGATGATAGGGATTATCTAAGATTTGATCAAGGATGCCATTGTTATTTAAACTTCTAACTTTTTGTTGTAACTTAACAATTTCATCCATTCTCCTTTTGATATCCGACTTTGCTTTATCTAAATCGGATACTAAGGAGTTTCTTTCATTGACAACTTTATCATAATCTAAATGTGAGCATAAAATAGGTTGTTTCTGAAGATCATTCACTTGTGATTGCAAATTTGACTTTTCTAAGGATAGTAGACTACAATCTCCTTCTACCGATTTTAACTTAAGATCATAACCTTCATTTGCCCTTTTTAGATCTTCATTTTCAGACTCAAGAACAAGAAGTTTAGTATTTAAATCCTCATTTTCTTTATTTGATCTCTTTAACTTCTTTTTGCACTCAATATATTTACTATGTGTTTCTTCAATAATAGCAACTAATTCTTCTTTAGGTAAATCAAGTAAGCTTACCTCTTCTTCTTCTTCCTCACTTATTGTAGCAACTAGACATTCTTTATGTGCTTCTTCCTTCTTTGACCTCCATGGACAGGAATATGTCGTGTGCCTTGTTCCTAAGCACCAATCGCAACTTGTTGAACATTGGTCCATGCTCCTTTGCTTGTGGTTGTAGTCACCTCCTCCCTTGATCTTCTTCAAGACCTTGTTAGGGCTCCTTGAAGCCTGCTCTGATACCAATTGAAAACCTCTAGAGGGGGGGTGAATAGAGTTTTATAGAGATTTTAAAATAATTTAAACTCAAGCAACCACAAAGAAAGATTGGACAAAGAGACACAAGGGTTTAGAGTGGTTCCTAGCCTTAGCAAATACTAAGGTAGTCAGTCCACTACCCGGTTGCTTACCCAACCGGGATTTGAAAAGAAATTATTTTATTACCTCGCAAGGACTTTACATAAAATACATTTCTTTTCCCTAAACCCTTCAAGCAGCCTTCACCTAGAAGTAATCGCCCAACTCGAAGCAGCCTTCCCTTGAAGTAGATGCACCAACACCCGTTGCACCAGCCTTCTGAAGTAGCTTCCCGTGCGATAGCCTTCTTGAAGTAGCTTGAAGTCCCCTTCTCCACCTGAGAAGTCAACCCTCTCCAATCCGCAGCCTCCAACCCTAGGAGTAGCAAGGAGAGTACAAAAGATAACAAGGAACAAGAAGGAAAACAGAAATTACAACTTATCCTTTTAAGCACAAGGCTTGATTTGCCTGTATCAAGCGTGTAGATCTCCTAACCAATGTATATGACAATGTGATTGTAGTGGATAGGAGATACTAGCCTATAGGGCACGAAATGGGAGCAATAGGAATGAATGGCAAGTGTAGGAATTGCTCTATTGCTCTAAAACAGATTGCAAGTGTGTATTCAAGCTCAAGTATAGCACAAGTATATCTTAGATGATCTTTGGTGACCTAAGGCATGTCCTATTTATAGGAATGACCTATGTATGCTTAAGGACGTTCTAGACAACTTCTAGGGGGTTCCTAGTGCTTAACTAGCCGTTAGGAATAAGTTAGGCGCATTAGCAACGGCTAGTTAATTAATTCTGCAGTTGCTGTCAGAGACCATCTCGGTCGAGGACTCGTCGACCGAGATGCCCAGTCGGTCGAGGATTCGTCGACCGACAGGCTCTCTGGATTAACGTTTATTTGCAACTGTCAACTGCTGTGTCTAACGGCTACTTTTGGTCAATCTCGGTCGAGAAGTTTGTCGACCGAGAGTGTCTCGGTCGAGGAGTGTGGTCGACCGAGATTGACTCTATTTCAATCTTTTAATTAAACCACTAAGTGTGTTTATGAGTGTGCATAATGTGATCCTTTTGGAAGGGATGACTTGTCTAACTATGGTGTGTAGCTAAGGAAGATCTAACGCTTGATTTACATGCAATCTAAGTACTTGTACATTATATAACTGTACAAGTTTTTACAATAGTGATTACATTGCATGAAAGTAAATATGTAAGCTCGTGATTTCCCTAGTTGCTTTGTCATCCACCATAATCCTGCACACTCAAGTAGCTCGTTAGAATAATAAGAATGAAATGTTTGTCATCATCGAAACAAAGGGATTTATCATAATATCCAATTTATCCAACAATCTCCCCCTTTTTGAAGATGACAAACATTTCCTAAATATGAAATAAGGAAATATAAAGCATGTGAGTTTCATACCTGAAAATTTTCCTTTTGTAGCCATTCTTGTTTTTACAAGAAGATGAAACTCATTTATATTTATATTTTTGATTTTATATTCTTTCTCCCCCTTTGTCATTTCAAAAAGATATCCAATATGAACATTTTATTTCGTCTCCCCCCTTAATTTTATATTAAGCTCCCCCTTAATTTCATATCCTATTAGAAACAGGAATTTATGTCATTTTTTGTCTAATTTAGCCACAATTTATTTCTCAATCATTTGCAAAGGATGTTAAGCCTTGAAATGATATGAGATCATGTTTAGGTTCATAGCATATGTATATTGATTTCTCACCCATTTTACAAGGGATGTTAAGCCCAAAATGAAATGAGATTCCTTTAATCTTAGAGTACATAAAAATGTCTCCAACCAAATGCAAGGGATGTTAAGCCCTGATTTGTTTTAGAGAGTTCCTTTAAGTAAAAAATATATTAATTTTATGAAATTTGTACATTTCTAAGAGTAAAAATACTAATTTCATAACAATCTTCAAATGATGTTTACAATGTTTTTCTAAGCTTCTTAATTAATAAAACCAATTTGTTTTTAGAGGCTCCCCCTTAATCTTACAATTTAAGCAATTTAATACTTCTAAGGTCACAAATAATTTAAAATGTTGATTTTGACCTTTATTAAAAGTATACTAAGATTAAGTTCAATAAATTGATGTCCAAATAAGCATTTTGTCAAAGCTTATTTTAGGTCGCCCTTGACTACGACCATAGCGCCCCTTGGCTAAATTTTTAACCAAGAGGCAAAAGAAAAAATTGCAGATTTCTATTTAAGTATTCATATCAGTTTTGATGATATTAAACATGAAAGCATAATGATTCATATGTGAAGTATAAATTCTGCAGATAAATATCAATTTGAAGCATATTAAGATATATCCATTACACAAGTATCATAGTGAATTCTAGATTTTTCTAGAATGCATTTCCATTCATTTTAAATGATGTTTCATATGCTTTGCTATGGGTACATAAATATCAAATTTCTGCTTATACCCTTATCATAAGAAACATATATTTTGAAAGCAAGATTAACATCTTAAAGTCAAGATTTTTTGCTTTTGATTTCTTAGAACAAACAAATAGATAAAAGCATTTTAAAATTTTGTTCCAAGAAACACCGTTTGTCTTGTCATGACAACATCATTATCACAAGTTGTGTCCACAAACATTATCTATTATGTCAAGATACTTTTATGCTAATGGCATTTGCAATTATATGAATTACAATGATCATTCATGGTTTGCATATATGACAAAGCTTATTTTAAACCAATGAATCCATAATGATTATGTTAAATGATTCTCAATATGAAAACATATCCATGATGCAATGATAGAACCATATATGTAATCATGTAAACTGAATGTCATAACACATGATTTCTATCTAGATAGATGCTTTAAAGAATATCATGTAAGCATTATAAAATAAGGATTTCTAGACTTGATTTTCAATTTAGAGAATGATGTCATTTATATTCAAAGATATCTTCAACTTGTTATGTAAAACAGTCATTAACAACAAATAGATAGCCACTGATCAATCAATTATTCAGCAATTTTACTGCAGACTGAAAAATAGTGACATGCTCGGTCGACAGCTTCTCGACCGAGGTTCACTCGGTCGAGAACTTCTCGACCGACCCAATTTCTGGAAAGTGTTCAGAATTCTATTTCAAATACAATATAGACTGTATCTAATTTAATTATTTCAAAGATCAGTTTGATATAAACATATGAATATCAAGGTAACATTTGGATTATATCTCAACTTAATCATATTCAAATCTTTTAAGTTTTGATTAATCCTTAATTGATATAAATTTGTTATCCCTATATGTTAAGTTGAGATAGACATAAAGATATGCAAATTAAAGGCTTTGGTCGTATCTCAACTTAGTTTAACCGAATCAATTTGGGGGTTTTGGAACCCATACCAACTCAACATCCTTTTTCTTGTATGGGCAGGAGAAGGAGTAATGTCCAAGACGTAAACAGTAGTGGCAACATATAGAATCAACCTCATATCTCTTTCTATGATTTTGGTCTAGGTTGTTCTTTGGTACAAGTGTATATGTGCCCCTATGTACATTCATGGATTGACTCGCTTGTGTCCTTTTCCAACTAGGTTGTTGATAGGATTTCTCCTTAGGCTTATAACCTAGTCCTCTTCTCCCAATTTGATGATAGGGATTATCTAAGATTTGATCAAGGATGCCATTGTTATTTAAACTTCTAACTTTTTGTTGTAACTTAACAATTTCATCCATTCTCCTTTTGATATCCGACTTTGCTTTATCTAAATCGGATACTAAGGAGTTTCTTTCATTGACAACTTTATCATAATCTAAATGTGAGCATAAAATAGGTTGTTTCTGAAGATCATTCACTTGTGATTGCAAATTTGACTTTTCTAAGGATAGTAGACTACAATCTCCTTCTACCGATTTTAACTTAAGATCATAACCTTCATTTGCCCTTTTTAGATCTTCATTTTCAGACTCAAGAACAAGAAGTTTAGTATTTAAATCCTCATTTTCTTTATTTGATCTCTTTAACTTCTTTTTGCACTCAATATATTTACTATGTGTTTCTTCAATAATAGCAACTAATTCTTCTTTAGGTAAATCAAGTAAGCTTACCTCTTCTTCTTCTTCCTCACTTATTGTAGCAACTAGACATTCTTTATGTGCTTCTTCCTTCTTTGACCTCCATGGACAGGAATATGTCGTGTGCCTTGTTCCTAAGCACCAATCGCAACTTGTTGAACATTGGTCCATGCTCCTTTGCTTGTGGTTGTAGTCACCTCCTCCCTTGATCTTCTTCAAGACCTTGTTAGGGCTCCTTGAAGCCTGCTCTGATACCAATTGAAAACCTCTAGAGGGGGGGTGAATAGAGTTTTATAGAGATTTTAAAATAATTTAAACTCAAGCAACCACAAAGAAAGATTGGACAAAGAGACACAAGGGTTTAGAGTGGTTCCTAGCCTTAGCAAATACTAAGGTAGTCAGTCCACTACCCGGTTGCTTACCCAACCGGGATTTGAAAAGAAATTATTTTATTACCTCGCAAGGACTTTACATAAAATACATTTCTTTTCCCTAAACCCTTCAAGCAGCCTTCACCTAGAAGTAATCGCCCAACTCGAAGCAGCCTTCCCTTGAAGTAGATGCACCAACACCCGTTGCACCAGCCTTCTGAAGTAGCTTCCCGTGCGATAGCCTTCTTGAAGTAGCTTGAAGTCCCCTTCTCCACCTGAGAAGTCAACCCTCTCCAATCCGCAGCCTCCAACCCTAGGAGTAGCAAGGAGAGTACAAAAGATAACAAGGAACAAGAAGGAAAACAGAAATTACAACTTATCCTTTTAAGCACAAGGCTTGATTTGCCTGTATCAAGCGTGTAGATCTCCTAACCAATGTATATGACAATGTGATTGTAGTGGATAGGAGATACTAGCCTATAGGGCACGAAATGGGAGCAATAGGAATGAATGGCAAGTGTAGGAATTGCTCTATTGCTCTAAAACAGATTGCAAGTGTGTATTCAAGCTCAAGTATAGCACAAGTATATCTTAGATGATCTTTGGTGACCTAAGGCATGTCCTATTTATAGGAATGACCTATGTATGCTTAAGGACGTTCTAGACAACTTCTAGGGGGTTCCTAGTGCTTAACTAGCCGTTAGGAATAAGTTAGGCGCATTAGCAACGGCTAGTTAATTAATTCTGCAGTTGCTGTCAGAGACCATCTCGGTCGAGGACTCGTCGACCGAGATGCCCAGTCGGTCGAGGATTCGTCGACCGACAGGCTCTCTGGATTAACGTTTATTTGCAACTGTCAACTGCTGTGTCTAACGGCTACTTTTGGTCAATCTCGGTCGAGAAGTTTGTCGACCGAGAGTGTCTCGGTCGAGGAGTGTGGTCGACCGAGATTGACTCTATTTCAATCTTTTAATTAAACCACTAAGTGTGTTTATGAGTGTGCATAATGTGATCCTTTTGGAAGGGATGACTTGTCTAACTATGGTGTGTAGCTAGGGAAGATCTAACGCTTGATTTACATGCAATCTAAGTACTTGTACATTATATAACTGTACAAGTTTTTACAATAGTGATTACATTGCATGAAAGTAAATATGTAAGCTCGTGATTTCCCTAGTTGCTTTGTCATCCACCATAATCCTGCACACTCAAGTAGCTCGTTAGAATAATAAGAATGAAATGTTTGTCATCATCGAAACAAAGGGATTTATCATAATATCCAATTTATCCAACACTTTGGAGTTCCAAGTGGGAGACAAGGTGTATCTCAAGGTCTCTCCTTGGAAAGGTGTGCTGAGGTTTGGGAAGAAGGGTAAGTTGGCTCCCAGGTTTATACAACCTTATCATGCGGTAGCAAGTGTTGGGAAGGTAGCATACAAGATGGAGTTGCCACCTGAGTTGCACAGGCTGCACTCAGTGTTTCATGTTTCGATGTCGAGGAAGTGTCACCCTAACACTGAGTTGGTTCTGCAACCAGTAGAGGTTGAGCTGGATGGGGACATGTCGTATGTGGAGGGTCATGTTTTGATCCTGGATAGGAGCATCAAGAAGTTGAAGAAGAAGAAGAAGGATATCATTTTGATTAAAGTGTGGGATCACCGTGGTGTTGAGGAAGCCACATGGGAGCTTGAAGAAGAGATGTGTAGGAAGTACATGTCTCTTTTGGTGTAGGATTTTGGGGACGAAATCCTAGTTAGGGGTTTATGGTTGTAAGGACCCTAACCCGGCTTAGTGATTAATTGAGTTTTTCTTTGCTTAATAAGATGTGTGAACCTTAATCTAGTCTCTTGAGATGCCTTAATAACATGTGGCAAGCTTATGTTTTCAGTTTGGTCTTGTTTGGTTGATGTTTGAGCTAGTTATGCTTGTTTTGGACCTAGTTGCAATTTACCCAT
The DNA here is from genome assembly GCA_963693085.1 of Alisma plantago-aquatica. Lineage (NCBI taxonomy): Eukaryota > Viridiplantae > Streptophyta > Magnoliopsida > Alismatales > Alismataceae > Alisma > Alisma plantago-aquatica. Next base: position 888,481,674 of record OY856414.1, on the reverse strand, counting down.
GATTGTAGGGTTATCTTGCAATTTGTCACATGTTGGATTTGCCTCACATATTTTAGCATCATGAGAGATAATATGGTGCTTTGGGGCATGTTGTTATGCTTTTTTTTATCAGGAGAGAAGAGGTGACATGTTGAGTGTTGTTGCTAGGGTTTGCTTAGATGACCTAGGTTGATGTTGACCTTATGTTGACGGTTTAAGACCTTGACCTTTCAGCTACCATCCTTGATTTTTCTTGGTGTTTTCTCTGTCGAAGGTGGTTGGTGTGTTTGGAGGAGTTCCCTTCAGTCGAAGAAGGATGGAACTTCCTTTTTAAGTCAAAGATGACCTAGGGTTTGGTTTGGTATCTTGAGTGTCTTCAACCATGAGCCTTTGTGGGCATGTTTTCTCTTCGACCGATGGTCCTGTAGGACCAAGTGAGGTCGTTGGTTTCTCCTATTTTTCACAACCTATCTTGTATGCATGATTTTAGTGGTTGCATGGTGGTTCTTTGGAGTACATTAGCACTTATGTGCATGACACCTAACCCCTTTCACATCTCTCTACCTTTGGGTATATGTACCCTTCCTTTCACATGCATATGATCCTTTTTCACCTCTTTCCCTCTCTCATCTTTGGAGATCGTCCCTAGAATCTTGGTGGTGAAGAAGAGCTCATCCTTGGAGCTTTAGTGGTCGACCATCTTGCATGTGGTGATCTTGAGTTGAGGCATCATCTCTTGTTGCTTTGTTGCTGATCTTTAATCCTTGGTAAGTGATCCAACCTCTTGGTTTCTTCTCTTGGTTGAATTCATGTAGCTTCCATAGTGGTGCTTGTATTGGGATGGAGGTACTCCTCTTTCTTGGGTAGAGTCATTGGTTCTCCAAGGTAGTGTTCAAGTTGAGTGAAGGAACTCTTCTCCCTTTCTCTCCCTTCTTGTTCTTTTTTGGCCATGGGGTTTTGGTTCTCCTTCTTGTCCTTTTTGACCTAGGGTTTTTCTTCTCTTTTTGAGATGGCAGATAGCTTGGTCATGGAGGAGATCAAAGCTAGGTTTCTCTCTTTCTTTTGGATCTTCTTGCTTGGAGGTGGTTGCACCATCATCTATGTCTACTTATATAACTCTTTTCCCTACTATTATTGCACTTCAATTCTACATGCAAACTTGTTCCTAAAATGTGATTACATGTTGTGGATAATGGTAACTTGTTTAGGGTTCGCACTCCTATAATCATCTTGCATGTATTTGTTCCTTTACCTAAACCCTAATTCATATGCCTGAAATTTAAGTGATGAAGATAATGATGGTTTTACATGCAAGTTGACCTTGGTCTTGGTAATCTTGGTCCTGGTTTGGATGTCTTTCTTGAGGTGGAGTTTAGTTTTGATTTCATCTGCTTGAATCTTGGGTTTCCATCTATCATCTCATGGTTTTCATGTTGATCATATGTGATGCTTGCTTTTAGGGTTTGGACATGTTTTTCCCTAACAAATTCTTTTTCTTGAAGTTTTGGTCTTCAAGATGATAACCACCTATTTTGATCATGCCTTGATAGTGGTTTCTCTATAAGATGGCATTCGTCCTATGTTCTAAGTTGTTGAGGGTTTGGAGGTGAGGTTTGGTCGATGAGATGGTTTCTTTTGACTTTGGTCGCTTAAATGCCCCTTTTGACTTCGAACATACTGCTTTGATGGTTTCCTTCAGTCGTATAGATGGATGACCTTCGACTTGTTTTCCCTTCAACCTGGTCTTATTCGACCTAGATCTTCTCTTCAGTTGAAGGTATGCATGTGATCTATTTGATCGCTGGTTGATGATCTTTGACCATGGTGTTTTTTGCCCTCTTTGACCACTAAAATTAAGTGGTTCTTTTGGTCATTGATGTAGTCACCTACCCATAGTTTTCTCTTCAACCATATGTGGTCCTTTGGTTTCCAGTGTGGGTGCTTTTCTCTTTGATCGATCAGATGTGGTGATGCTTTTGATGGCTAGTTTTGATCATGACCCTCAACCATGGTGGTGTATGTTCTTTGACCACATAGCTTGTAACCTTATACCTTCTTCAGTCGATGGTATCTCTTGAGTTTGTTGTTACTTATGTTGTGGAATAACAATGATAATGGTTTACCTACGTGTTTCAAGAAAGTGGGAGGTAATGATACTTAGGGTCGATGCTATATGATGTCTTAGTGAAACCCGAATCGGATATTTTGTTGAAACCCTAACCCTGATATGAGACTATGATATAATTGTATACCTTGTGCAAAGTGATAGTATGTAATGATGATGTATTGTTTCTCTCCTATTCATATAACTTGAATGTTGCAGGTTGAATGAATGTCATAGCTACCGAATGCTATGATGTGTTTGATATGATACAAGGTAATGATTGTGAGCCTTTATGAGGCATGATGAGACAATGATAATGTACATGAATTATGTGGTTTGGGTCTTATGACCTGGTAGAGGATTTATGCCTAGTATGAGGTGATACCCTCCAGTGATGTGATGAGGGATTAATATCCCCGAGTGGTGTGATAATGTTGATGGCCTTGTAAGGCAATGATATCAAGAGATTTTGTGACAAATTTCTTACCTCATATGTTTTATATCTTCTGAAGTAGTAGCATACACTTATCCTTGTAGAGTTTGTTTAGGGTTTGAACATTGTAACATGATTGATGCTAAAAGATACTCAATTGGATTAATTAATCAAGTGAAGCCATAATCATGTAGTTTCCATGTTCCATAGATGCATCTATAGCGTCAGTACTTTCTAGGTGGTGAAACGAGTTCTCCCTTAGTGGAAGCTCGGAGTCATATATTGTTGAGTATATGCAGTTCATAGGATTGTCTACAGTCATACCCTAGCAAGAGAACGGTCGAGGATGTATCTCAAGTGATGTGATTCAGTATATGTATATGATATGTTTTGAGGATGTGGTCATACCTCAGCAGGAGTGTGGTTTTGGTCGTAACTCAGTTTTCACTAGTGTTGTGCATATATACCAAGGCAGACTAGGTTGTTTTGTAGTTGGACTTTATATGTCACTGTGGCGGACTCAGATTAATCGAGGGTGTGGGGGATTATAGGAGTCTGACTCCTCATAGATCTTGTATGGAACTAATTTTGAATCAACAGTGGTCAGTTGGAGCATGAGTGGTATACCTCATCACCTCAAGGCATAATCAAAGATGTAATACATCTGTGTAACATATTTCCTTAGGGTTAATCATGATTCACATTAGATGACCCTTTGCCTTATCTCTTGTGTTGATTTCTTGAATTATAATGTGGTAAGAGAAATCAACTATTATATATGTTCTTCATATTCCTTCTTAAAGTATAAGATGGTCTACTGCTCAGTTATAGATTCCTTATTTACTTAAATTGTGGTAATTACTTTAGTCATATCATTTAGCTGAATATTCTCATCTTGAACATAATGTTATCTACCTGCTTTAACCTATCTATGTTTATAATAGTTGCAGCAGAGAGTTATATCTCTCGCTAGGACGTTGGTCTCACGTCGTGGGTTTCCACATCTTTTACGTGGTCCTGCATGACATGGTAGAGATCGTGTGGTTGAGACTGAGCAGCAAGAGGAACAGTAGTTGTTGAAGGTTGGATATGTTGCTAATGTTTCCTAGTAGAGTCATATGTGTTGTTTGTGTACTCTCGGGTCCTTGGGGAGGTTTTTGGTGGTTTGTTTATCAACACAAGTTTTTGGCAGTAGGCCATGGTTGTATAGATATTGCTTGTATATATATATATATATATATATATATATATATAAGGACAGGTTATCATATGTAACAGATTGTGGCAAGTTAGCCAAGCGAACTATGATATGTAAAAGCCTTTGAGCATGTTATGTGATACAGGTGATCAGTTTGTGAACTCAGTGCAAATGTTCCAGCTTTTATGGTTTTATGGAATCGGTTTTAATTTACCGTGTTTTCTGATAACCTATTTGTTTAGTAGTAATTTTGCACTTGTTTTGAGTTATCTCATTTGGTGTGACGGTGGGTGTCACAGATATACCATAGAATCTTCACATCCATTTGGTTTCTATATGTGAGTATTGTCAAGCAGTTAAGTAGAAAACCCTAGATCACCGTTCCTGTACAGGGAGATGTCCAAAGAAACCTTGGGCCAAAGCTGAAGCCATTTTGTATGTGAATATTTTTCTAGATATTTTATCATGCCAAAACCAAAGGGGAATAGTTGGTTGGTAAGATTTGGTGCATTTTTTCTTGAATATGCATATGGGTGTGAATATGCAGCACTAGGTTTGGTGGGCTTAGGATGAACCATAAGAGATATGGAAGTGGACATGCCACATTGTCGCAATAGGGACTAAAAATGTTAAATTCTAGGGGGAAATGATGTTTATCGGGTCTTATGGACGGATGGAGGTTTATAGGGATTTCCCCACTATGCAATGTAGGATGAAACAATCTGGTAAAGATACCTTGGAATGTAGTGAGGGAAGGTAGAAAGGTTGGGTAGTTGGAGGGATGTTAAGGGACCATAAAAGAACCATCAAGATAGGATTATTTGGCCCTAGTAAAGGTCAGTCATACGTAAATTTGCATAGATGCCAGAAGCATGTTTAGTGATATGCTAAGATTTTCTCAGAGATATATCTTTGAAACTGACGAAGCTAGGCTGATTGGAGTTCTAATTAGGAAGGAACAACCTCTGTGCAGATAAATGGGGATTCAATAAATTGAGAAGGTACTGATAGAAACTAGAGTTATCAATTAGTATATAGAGAGGTTAACAAGATGGCTTATAGGCTAGCTGGAGACATTGCTGGCTTGATCCAGCGTAATGGAGCCTGTGGAGATGTCCCTTCAATTAGCGGGTACATAGGTTGGACAATCTTAGCATTTTATACTTCAAGAGAATGGTGGTTTCAAGCAGCAACATAAATAGTCTATAGGCATAGTTTAGGGAGTGGACTGCCGGTCTGGTTCTTTGTTGTACTGATTTTTTTTTTAGGGTGGGACGGGAAACCCAAGGTGGGCTTCCCGGCACCAAAACTATTAGCTAGAAAAATCAATGTTTACAAGATCTACCAAGCTTGAAGGAAAAGAATGTGTAAAGGAAAAACTAGCTGCTATACCTCTACGAGCTAGATTGGCTACCTCATAGGCAACCCTATTACACCTAGGATTGGCATAAACAAAACTACAAGAAGAAAACTGGCATTGCAGCGCTTTGAAATCTTCGGCAATCGCTCCTAGGTAGTCCCATTGTTGCTTTTTAGATGTGCATGCTTGAACTGCTTCTAGTGAGTCTGTCTCGATTTCTATGTTGTCATATCCCGCTTCCTTTGCCCATATGAGTGCTGCTCTCACTGCTAGCATTTCAGTGATAGATACTCCCGTTCCTTGGATGATTTTCTTCCCCGCAATGGCCACCAATTGTCCCGTCTCATCCCTAGCTACCAGACCCATCCCCGCTCCCTCATCCTCACCTACCGAGCCATCCACATTAATTTTTATCTTCCCATGCACTGGCTTCTTCCACCTACAGTTCACGTCCGACAGCACCCTGTTATGCTCCCCATCTTCCATAAGACGCGTGTCACCTGCTGCACCCCCCATCTGCTGACCGTCAGGTTTTCTATCTCCCCTCCTACCTCACCAGTCCAGCTCGTGTGACGATTGTTGGAGTTCGTCCATGCCCTCCCTTCCGTGCTGCCCCTCGTCAACCCCACGTCGGGCGCCATGCAGCCCTCCACGTCGTCCAGCGCCGCCCCTCATCTTCCTTCTCCCCTGCCAATCTGACGCACGGTTGCCAACGCTCCGCTTAGAAGGTATCCGCTGCCAACCTCATTGCTTTGGAAGATCCGATTGCACCTCATTTTCCATATCGTCCACATGCCCGCCACCATAAGATCAGCTTCGTGAGGTGGCCTTCCCACCAAATCTGTTGTCAAGGATGAGACGATGTCCTCCTCCCTCACCTCGTGTGCCCATGCATGTACCTCCCTCGACGTCTGCTCCCAAACCTCCCCCGCACTATGGTAGTGGAAGAGCATGTGAGAGATCGTCTCCTTCTCTGCCCCATAAAGCATGCACGTACCATCTTCCACGCAATGTCTGTCAAAGAGGTGCCCCCGTGTCGCTAGCCCACATGTGCTTGCCCGCCAAAGAAAGTGTGCTATCCTCGGACTCCATCCATTGTGCCATATGTGTTTCCATAGTGTATCCCCCTGCTGGTGTGCAAACCTTCTCGCCTCATCCTTCCCTATAAGCCCCATCCAGTAAGCAGAATGGACGGTGAACTCCCCATCTTATGAAGGCCACCACATCAAAGTATCCTCTGTATCCCTCATGCTGCGGTGTATAGCAAGTATTCTTCTAACATAACTCCCTGGAAAACATTCACTAATTTTTCCGGCGTCCCATTGAGAGCCATCTTCCGTCATTAGATCCCTCACTATGTTAAAATCTTGTCCCCCCTCCCTTTTGAAGTGTGCAAGCGTTTCACCCTCATTTGGAAGCCATCTATCGTCCTAGATGTTCACCTACGAACCGTCCCCCACCCGCCATTGTGTTCCTTCTTTTAACAACGCTTTTTCTCCCCACATGCTCCTCCAGGAGAAACTAGGATTGTGTCCCCTTTTTGCTTCCCATATGGTCGTCCGTGGAAAATACCTGGCTTTGAGAACTCGAGCCACGAGAGATTCCGGATCGTTTGCTAGCCGCCACATCTTCCTTGCCATAAGAGCTTGGTTAAAGGTGTAGAGATCCCTAAAACCAAGGCCTCCTTGTCTCTTTGGTCTGCACATGTTCTCCCAACTCATCCATGATATTTTCCTTTCTTTGTCTTTAGCTCCCCACCAGAATCTAGAGATCATCCGCTGAATCTCCTCTATTGTACCCGCCGGCAACTGGAAGATGCTCATGACGTATGTGGGAATCGCTTGGGCTACTACTTTGATGAGGACTTCCTTCCTTGCTTTTGACAGTAGCTTTTCCGTCCACCCTTGAAGCTTCCTCCAAACTCTGTCTTTGATGTAGCTGAACACCTGTTTTTTTTATCTACCCACCGCTGTCGGGAGGCCCAAGTAGCTAGCATGCCTGTCCACCATTCTCACCCCAAGGAGATGCCTCAACTCTTCCTGCTTTTCTGCCGCTATCCCTTTGCTGAAGACAACCTCCATCTTAGAGAAATTTATCATTTGACCTGATGCCTGTTCGTATTGGCTGACAATTTCAGCTATCTTCAGACATTCGGCGGAGTTGGCTCTAGCAAAAAGTAAGCTATCATCTGCGAAAAAAAGGTGTGAGATAGATGGCGCCCCCCTACTTGGCTTGATGCCATGCAGGAGGTTTTCTCGAGTAGCAGTAGAAATCAAAGATGAAAATGCTTCTACACATAAAATGAAGAGGTAGGGGGAAAGAGGGTCTCCCTGGCGAAGTCCATGTGTAGGCACTGTGCTTTGGGTCTTATCTCCATTGAAGGAGAAGGCATGCTTAATGGACGTTATGCATTCTTGAACCTTTCTCCTCCATTTCAGCCCGAAACCCATTCTCTCCATAGTGGCATCAAGAAACCTCCACTCAACTCTGTCATATGCTTTTCACATATCCAATTTCAACCCAAGGCTGCCCTTTTTCCTTCCTTTGTCTCTCTTCATAGAATGAAACACTTCATAAGCAACAAGAGTGTTGTCCGTGATCAATCTTCCTTGAACAAAGGCACTTTGATTCTCCGACACAATGTTGTCCATAAGGGGCTTCAACCTATTCGCCATGACTTTGGATGCAATTTTATATACCACATTGCAAAGACTAATCGGACGGAACTCCCCTATTGTTTTCGGCGTGTCTGTCTTTGGAATAAGCACAACAAGGGTATCATTTACCTCCCCTATTTCCTTCTCCCCTTTCCACCACCCTTTGATATAGCTCGCCACATCTTTCCCAACAATCCCCCAATAATTTTGATAGAACAAAGCCTTCATACCATCTGGCCTCGGTGCCTTATTTGGATGCATTTGTTTTAGAGCTGTCCATATCTCCTCATCTTCTATATCCCTCTCAAGGTCCACCTTTTGGGTCTCTCCTATCATCTCCCGCAGCCCCCTTGTAGCCTCCGCAAAGCCCGTTGGATTGCTAGACAAAAACAACTGTGCAAAATGATTAATGATAATTGCTTTAATGTCCTCCTCCTGTGATTTCAAGACCCCGTGTTCATCTTCTAGGCAATCAATTCTATTCCTCCGCCTCCTATTTGAAGCTTTTTGGTGGAAAAAGGCAGTGTTACGGTCCCCTTCTTTTAGTTCCTTCACTCGTGCTCTAGCTGCCCAATATTCCTCATTCTTTTGTAACCAGTATTGCAACTCTTTTGATTTTTCCTCCGCCTTATCTAGATTTATTTGGTCTAGAGGGAGAGCTTGCAGCCCCTTAAGCTCATACTCAATCTCCTTTACTTTCCTTCTTCTTTCTCCAAACTTCTCAACTGCCCAAGATTTTAAACTCTCCTTACACCTCATCAGTTTTGTAGTCAGATCACATCCTTCTTCGGCCCCCCATGCCTCCTTAATGACCGCACCACAGCTGTCCTCCCCCACCCACATTGGTTCAAACATGAATTGCCCCTTCCTCTTTTTACTATTGCCTCTCCTATCCACCTTTAAAATGATGGGTGCATGATTCGACTCATGTATGGGCATATGAAAGACTTTGCAGAAAGTGAAAATGTTCCTCCATTCAAGCTCGGGCAAGAATCTATCAAGTCTCTCTTGAACTAGAGTTCTCTCAGTGAGGCCCCTTTTCCATGTAAAAATGTTTCCTTCAAAACCCACGTCTATCAGCTCGCAATCATCTATCACGTCTCTAAAATTCTGCATGTATCTTTCCTCTTTTGGTGGACCACATCTCTTTTCAGTATTGGATACGATCTCGTTGAAATCCCCGAAGAAAATGACTGGAACATCTGCCTCTCCCTTTATCTTCCTCATCAGCTCCCAAGTCTTGTACTTACTTGCCTGATCAGCCCAACCGTAGATACCCACCGCTCTCCACCTCACGCCATTGTTCTTATCTTTGACCACAGCTGTCACATGTCTTTTAGAGTAGTTTATCACCTCCACGTCAATGTCCTTCCACCAGAAACCCATACCTCCATCCCTCTCCTCACTGGATATACACAATCTGTCGGTAAAGCCACAACTTTTCTTCACATCGTCTAGCTTCCTGTCTGCAATCATAGTTTCCATGAGGAAAACTATGTTTGGATGCTCTCTCCAAACCCACGCTCGGAGAGCCTTGCACGTGTCAGGGTCGCCCATTCCCTGACAGTTCTAGCTAAGGATTTTCATTATCCTTCGCAGGATTGGACTCCGCCAATCTCCGCTACTTGAGTCATGGTGACCCCTAAGTTGTCCACCTCCACTTCATCAAACCTCCTGTGTCTTTTTCCCCCAGACTCGTACATAGGTAGATCATCCAGTTCCATATCACACGCCTCTCCAATTCTCCCCCTCTTCCCTGTTGATTGTTCCCATACCACCTCCTCTTCCAGTATTCCCAGCCTCACCCCCCTACTCATCTTATAAACCCATGGTTGTCGCTTCTTTTTCTCCTTTGCCTGTTTGTGCCCCTTCCTCATTCGCGCCCCTGCTTCTTTCCTCCTCTGTGCCCTTGTTACTACTCTCTTTGGTGCTTCTGTGGTAGATGCGTTGATATCCTCTGTTAATGCTGGTTCCTGCCCAGTGCTATCCTCATGTTCCTTCATTTCCTGTGTGCCCATGACGTTGTCTTTCACCCCCCCCCCCAATGTCGCTGTGCGCTACCTCCACTCCTTCTTCCATCTGACGTTTTCATGTTTTTATCACCTCGACCACCTTCTTTCCCTGTTGTTGTATTGGATCGTCACCACCATCATTGCCATCCTCTGTCCCCATTGGTCCATCTTGATCATAATCCGTAGCCTCCTCATCAATACGATGTCGTCCTTTGATTTTCAGAAGATCCTCCTTTGTGTAGCGCCGCTTAGTTTCTTCCGTCGATTTCCTCGACGTTGTGTCTCCGTTGTCATAGCACTGCGTTGCCCCCCTCCCCGTCCTCCTTGTTGCCGTTGCGCCCCCTCCCTCCTCAGCAATGACTTTGACGTCCCTGCCCCTCTCTACCGCCTTCATGCTTCCCGACGCCCGTTCCCCCAAACCCCCCTGACGCCCCCCCGACGCCCTGTCGGCTGACTCCCATCGTTCCCCGCTCGTCGACACCCGATGCCCCGTCGCCCATGAACGTGTCGCATCCCTCCAGGCCGCGTCCCTCCTTCCCCCTCACTCACATTCGTCCATCCCCGATCCCCCCACTGGTCGACGCCCACCCCTTTGACGGTGCCGTCACCTCCCCTCTCTCCACCCTCGTTGCTTCCACCGTCCTCCCCCCTCCCACGACGCCCCCATCCTGACGCTCTGTCGTCCTTAAACGTGAGCTTTCTTCTTATGCTTCCCTTGCTTTCCTCCCAGTTACTTTCCGCCCGTTGTTGCTTCCATGGCGACGCCCGAAGCCATCGCCCCCAACGTTGTTGTTGGTCAATTCCCTCCTCGTTGACGCTGCAATCCTTGTCGACATGGCCAATCAGTCCACAACTGAAGCAGAACGTCGCGAGCCTTTCGTATTTCACATCAACGTCGACAATGTGCCCACTCTTAACTTTAAGCTTTAGGGTTTTCCTCAAAGGACGGGATACATCTAAAATTACTCGAACATGGACTGAGGAGTCCCATCCCGATCCGTCTCTGTCTGTTGTCACCACCTCGCCGATGCGGCCCGCAATAGCCCGCACCATCTCCTCCCCTCTATATCCCATTGGTACTCCATAGAAACAGACCCAAAAGGGCGTATGATTGATCTGTAGTTGCCCTGGTTGTTCCTCTTTGTCGACCTCCTTGAATAGCAGCAAGCGTCCGTCGAAATTCCACGGTGCCCCATCCTTGACGCGTTGCTTGTCGTGCCAATGCGAGAACTGCATCACAAAGGTGTCGCCCTCCAGCTTCTTGAATATCACCGTCTCACGGAGACTCCATGCCTGTGATAGAGTCCTCTCCATCGCCTTTAGGTTGTATGTACGATCAGTTAGGAGACGCCCCACCAGCGCCAGTTCGGCCTGGTCCTCTTCCTCGTCCCCGTTATCCGCCAAACTATCGTCGATCGGTTCCTCCTCTTCATCTGATAGATTCAATCCTGCATAACGATCCGCTAATTCCTCTGCCATTGAGACGAGACCCAAAGAACGCCTACACACTTGAACCTGCAAGAGAAAAGCCCTGATCTAAGGGGGTGGACGTCCACCACGCGCAAACCCTAATCGCCAGAGCGAGAGGGTGCGGGAGACGGGTTTTGAATGTAGATTTTTTTTTTTGTACTGATTTTGATTATAACTCGTTGGGGAACTAGATGGCTAGACTTTTCTGTGTTTTAACTAAACAAATTCAACAGAACTTACTACTGTATTGAGAGATCGTTCTATCATTCAAATCGTTCCACCCACTCGAAATCCAGATTACATGAGTGCTCTTCATTTGTCAACCCTCTCTTTCATGTGAGTGTTACTCACGTGCAACTTGACTACCGTTTTGTTGGAGAGAAGGTAGCACCCGACCACGTAGAAGCGTAGCATGATTCTACTATTGAGCAAGTCACTGACATCTTCCTTAAAGTAGATCTTATTTCACTTGCATGTTCAAAAATATAAAGTTAGCTAGTATTATATAGCATTAATTACAGAAGCTTAGTTTAGTCACGAGCAGCATTTTCTTGTTTTCATATGCATTTGAGGTCACATGTCGTGAGACCTGCTTTTAGCCCATTTCAATTCTCAGTCTATATTAAGTGGGCTTAGCTGTACACTCCACACGGCTTCTCTAAAAACCGGCCCACTATGCTAATTATCAGCGCAGGTACAAAGATTCACTTGAGCTTGTTTGAAGATTTTAAAAACAAAATGTAGGGTGCTTTGAATTGTATGGATGATACTTAATAGTCTTCGTAGACAACTTGTCTTCGAACACAAAACAAGTAAAAATACATCAAATTACCATGTCAGAAAATATACTTTATCGTGTGATTTTTCAGGGATATGTTGTTTTATAAATGCAAATTATTCTTCACTAAGATCATAATATCTTGCGATGGTAATCTACTATACGTCTTCCTTACCACAGGGTAATGTAGCGTGCAATACTATTTGCAGTTCTGTTAGCATGGGAGTATTTAACTACGCAAAGCCTTTCCCTAACATATCCAGGTCCTCCAAGAGTACGGCCGGATTGTTCTTTCACTGCACGGGCTGAGCTTCAGCAAATCCTGAAAATCACTCCTGAACTGAACCTTTCTTGATCTCATATGCTTGGCCATGTGAGCACCATCACCACTACCACAATATCTCTTTTCGTTCTTCTATCTGCAACAACAGTATTTCTCCTTTGTTACTCCGACTGACTATCCTCGGCCTGCTCCATGATCAGTGGATATAGCTGCATCCGTATTGACTTTGCAATGGGTCAGAGTTGGGGGGACACCAGCTACTCGATGATGTGTCAGACCAGCTGTTTCGAAATTATGTTGACGCGGCTAACCCATGACGCGCCCCGGACGCGGCAGTTTTCCCGCTTGGTTGGGTGGTTTCCCCGGCCGGGACCCCCCCCCCCCGCCCCCTTTTTTTTGTCACGTGGCAGATCTGCACACAAAAGAATACAAAAATAAAAATTGTCAATAACTTTTAATCCATAATGAATTTTTTAACGAAATAAAAACCACGGGACTCGTTACGAAAAATGCAATCTAAAAGACCAATATCGATATATTTTGAAAAAAAATAATATGCACGCTATTTTACCAATAGTGTGCACATTATATTAAGATTATGTTAATTTATATTTATGCACAACATCTAAAAAGTAGGCGCATTGTGTTAAGATTTATGTTAATTTTCTATTTATGCACATACTCTGTTTAAGATTTGTGATAAGTAGGCGCATTTGCCATACAAGTAGACGCATTTGTCATAAGTGGGCGCATTCAATCAAAAACATACATTCAATCAAAAGTAGGCGTATTTGTCATAAATGAACTTTTATTACAAATATAGGGCGCATTCATACCATAAGTGGGCGCATTCACACCATAATTGGGCGCATTCACACCATAAGTGGGTGTTTACTACTAATATTTGACGTGTTAAGTAGAAATATTGACACCATAAGTGGGCGCACTCACACCATAAGTGGGCGCATTCACACCATAACTAGGCGCATTCACACATTCACAACATAAGTGTGCGCATTCACACCATAAGTTGGCGCATTCACACATTCAAACCATAGTGGGAGCATTCACACATACACACCATAAGTGAGCGCACTCACACCATAAGTAGGCGCATTCACACCATAAGTGGGCGCATTCACAACATAAGTGGACACATTTACACCATAAGTGGGTGCATTCACTCATTTACACCATAAGTGGACGCATTCACAGCATAAGTTGGCACATTTACACCATAAATGGGCGCATTCACAACATAAGTGGGCGCATTCACACCATAAGTGGGTGCATTCACACCATAAGTGGGCGCATTCACACCATAAGTGGGCGCATTCATAGTATAAGTGGGCGCATTCACACCATAAGTATGCGTATTCAAACCATAAGTGGGCGCATTTACACATTCACACCATAAGTGTGCGCATTTACACATTCACACCATAAGTGGGCGCATTCACAACATAAGTATGCGCATTCACACCATAAGTTGGCGTATTCACATATTCACACCATAACTGTGCGCATTCACAGCATAAGTGGGCGCATTCACACCATAACTGGGCGCATTCACACATTTACACCATAAGTGGGCGCATTCACCCCATAAGTTCGCATTCACACATTCACACCATAAATGTGCGCATTCACAACATAAGTGGGCGCATTCACACAATAAGTGGGTGCATTCACACCATAACTGGGCGCATTCACACATTCACACCATAACTGGGCGCATTCACAGTATAAGTGGGCGCATTCACACCATAAGTGGGCGTATTCACACATTCACACCATAAGTGGGCGCATTCACAGCAAAAGTAGGTGCATTCACACTTATGGTGTGTGTGCGCCCACTTATGGTGTGAGTGTGCCCACTTATGGTGTGAATGTGTGAATGTGCCCACTTATGGTGTGAATGCGCCCACTTATGGTGTGAATGCGCCCACTTATGATGTGAATGCGCCCACTTATGTTGAGTGAATGTGTGAATGCGCCTAGTTATGATGTGAATGCGCCCACTTATGGTGACAATGTTCCTACTTAACGTGCCAAATATTAGTAGTAAACGCCCATTTATGGTGTGAAAGCGCCCAGTTATGGTGTGAATGTACCCACTTATGGTGTGAATGCGCCCTACATTTGTAATAGAAGCTCATTTATGGTAAATGCGTCTACTTTTAATTGAATGTATAACTTTAGATTGAATGCGCCCACTTATGGCAAATGTGTCTACTTGTATGGCAAATGTGCCTACTCATATGGAAAATGCGCCTACTTATCATAAATCTAAAATAGAGTATGTGCATAAATAACAAATTAGCCTACTTTTAATTGAATGTATAACTTTAGATTGAATGCGCACACTTATGGCAAATGTGTCTACTTGTATGGCAAATGCGTCTACTTGTATGGAAAATGCGCCTACTTATCACAAATCTAAAATAGAGTATGTGCATAAATAAAAAATTAGCACAAATCTTAACACAATACGCCTAATATTTGTAGAAAAATACCCAATTACGGTGTTAATGTATCAATTATAGTGTGAATGTATCTACTTTTTAGATGTTGTGCATAAATATAAATTAACATAAATCTTAATATAATGTACACACTGTTGGTAAAATCACGTGCATATTATTTTTTTAAAATATATCAATATTGGTCTTATTAGATTGGATTTTTCGTAACGAGTCCAGTGGTTTTTATTTCGTTAAAAAATTCATTATAGATTAAAAGTTATTTGTAATTTTTATTTTTGTACTCTTTTGTGTGCAGAATGCTACGTGACAACAAAAAAATAAAAAAAAGGGGCGGGGGGTCCCGGCCGGGGAAACCACCCAGCCAAGCGGTATACCAGCCGCATATGGGATGCGTCTGCCCCCCGCGCGTCTAGTAAGTTAAGTCCTTTCTATTTGGGACTACTCGGTTTTGCAATTGCTCACACTAGGGGAACAAAATCTAAAAGATCATGCGTCAGATGAACTACTAATATTTGGTAAACCTGCTGAAAGAAATCCAGCCTCCCCGCCCCCCCTCCAAAAGAAAAGAAAGTTATATGAACAGTTGCTGCAGCTAACAAGTATTCTCCACTCAGCAAGTCCTAATCTGCAAATATCAGTCAGCTGAGCCACCTAAGGAATGCATTTTTTTGCATAAAATGCAATTGCACATACAGTGATATAAGTGTTATACAGCCTTATCCATATACAAAAGAAGCATCTTGAACAAAGCAACAACTAACAAGGGGTTTATCCAGATTTCTGTAAGTTTGATACAAAAGTTGATGCAGCAAAAGCAGCTGAACCACCAACAACGGCTGCCAAAGCCACAAAGACCTGCAACACCACCTCCCAGGGGTAATCCTCAGGTACCAGGAACACAAAAGCAGGGCCCAACGCTAGCAAAACAACGCTCAAGCTCAGAAGCGAAGATGGGGTGCCAGGGTCTGTGGCAGCTGAGAGGACTCCAAGCTCTTCTGCCTTTGAGAGGAGGCCCAGCCTCTCCACAGTGGACAGTGATAGCCCAAAGCCCTCGGCAGCAGATAGAAGCCCAGCCTTCTCTGCTTTACTCAGTAGCCTCAGCTTCTCTACATTGGTCAGGAGCTTCACGGGTCCTGTTTCATTTTTCAATTCTCGAGGTCCAGGTTCTCCTATAGGAAAAACTGTTGTTCCCTGCAAACATATGGGAAACGCTGATGTTAATAATCTTATGGTCATTGTGCATTAACAAAGTTATGGAGCATCTGTCTTAATAAATTAGTCGCTAATGCAATAACCAAGTTCTTTAGAATCGCCTTACACTCTTACAGGATAATTACAAGCATGTGGCGTTTGGCATCTCTGCTCCAGATTGTACATACCAACATTGATATATTCAACAATAACAGACTATTTAACAGGTTATATCACACTAATTTAACAGGTCATATGGTATTATTGTACTGTTAACGGGCTCTAGTTTTTCGTGCATTCAATTCCGTATGAGGTGCCATGCAGCAGCACACGGATTATCACTTTTAAGACTTATGTAGTTGAAACCAAAAAGCAGATCAAGCCAAACCAAATCAAAACAAATATTGTTGGTGCAGGCACAGTTTAAAATTCGATTTGTTTTTGCCTTGTGGGTTTCCCAAGATTTTACTTTTCAGTTTGGTCTGGTTTTCAATCTGCACAATACAAAATTTGGTTTTGATCTGAACCAAATTAAAGATTTTCATATTGTTGAATATGTAACATATATACTTTTAAGTAATACATAAATATATTGTCATTGAATGATATATTGGCTTGATAAAGCATAAGACAGCTTTGACTGCTATATATATTTTTAATCCATACGGTTGGATTGTTAAAAATGGATCACTATAGAATGTTATTCAAATGCCACTCGAGTGTACAGAGCAAGAGAGGCATTTGAATAACATTCTATAGTGGTCCATTTTTAGCAATCCAACCGTAAGGATTAAAAATATACCCTGTTATTTACCTTCCTACAAAATTTCATTATCACAGGACTTGTATTGCATGCACAACAAACAAATACTTTTCAACGCTCAATATTGAGTTTCAGGCTGACCGTTGGATGTAAAATATCGATATTATACATATGGACATGTAAATAATATCCGATCGCAATGATTTTTTGTGTGAAGGTAGATAAAATGATTTTCTTCCTATCCATAAGGTTGGAGATTAAAAACAAGGTATAACTTTATAGTTATCCATATGCCTCTCATGCTCTCACCATAGCATGTTTCTCACTAGATCGCTACCATGTGTGTGTGTGTATATATATATAGAGAGAGAGAGAGAGAGTCAAGTTAGAATACACTCGAGTGTACAGATTGCACGAATACACTCAAGTGTGTTTGCATATCAAGACTATTTTTTACAAAATGTAAACCATTGATCTTCACCGTCATACTATAACTAGGCTACATACAAATTTTGAGCCCATTTGGATGAGTGTAAGTCACTCATCCAAGGTCAACCAAATCGACCCGCGAAACTAATTCGAATGCATAATTTTTGCGGTCTTTATAGCATGTCCTATAAATGTCCAAATGTGCTAAAATTTTTCGTACGAGCTATTCACAAAATGTTTAAGAAGATCAACAGATTAGATTTTTGAAAAAATATTGCATCATGAAAAACTACTTGAGTGTATTCTGCTCCAAATACACTCGACTGTATTCTAGCCTGACTCTCTCTCTCTCTCTCTCTCTCTCTCTCTCTCTATATATATATATATATATATATATATATATATATATGTGTGTGTGTGTGTGTGTGTGTGTGTGTGTGTGTGTGTATATATATATATATATATATATATATATATATATATATATATATATATATATATATATATATATATATATATATATATATATATATATATAGAGTCAGGCTAGAATACACTCGAGTATACGGATCGCACGAATACACTCAAGTGTGTTTGCATATCAAGACTATTTTTTCAAAATGTAAACCGTTGATCTTCACCGTCATACTATAACTAGGCTACATACAAATTTTGAGCCCATTTGGATGAGTGTAAGTCACTCATCCAAGGGAAACAAAATCAACACGCGAAACTAATTTGAAATGCATAATTTTTGCGGTCTTCATAACATGAGCTATACATATCCAAATGTGCTCAAATTTTGCGTATGAGTTGTTCACGATATGTTTAAGAAGATCAACGGTTTAGATTTTCAAAAAAAATATTGCATCGTGAAAAACTACTTGAGTGTATTCCGCTCCGAATACACTCGAGTGTATTCTAGCCTGACTCACACACACACACACACACACACACACACACACACACACACACACATATATATATATATATATATATATATATATATATATATATATAACTTGACATTTCAGATCATAAATGTGAAATTCGTTTGAGGCTGAATTGAATACAGTGATATGTATTTGGGTTCACTTTTTTATTCCTTTGGTTTTACTAGTAACTAAAACGTACCAGTTCCTACTCATATGTGGTCCCTAAGATTAGGTACTAAGGAGTGAGCAAGAACCTAATGAAACCATATAACCAAACAGAATAAACCAATGTGACTGGTTAGTGTTGGTATAATTTAGAACGGAAGATTTAGTTTAGTTAGCAAAATATTCAAACCAGAAATAGTGGTTTATTTTGTCCTGGAATTGGTTTTAAAAAGGTACACTTAACAAAATTGTTGGGTATGTATAGAAGTACATAATAACACAAGTTAGCAGTATATATAGATACAAATTATTGATGTGATCATTTCATTTTGAACGACAATGACTATATAAGACAGAATCTAAATCGACACCTGAGTTGTGATTCACTCCCTCAATGCAGACAATCATCTCTTATATTTCAGAAGCCGGATACTTGTGGGAGCCAGCTCCATTTCCCATGCTTTATGTAGCACTCTACAAGAGGTGATATTTTCAAATATTACTTGTAGTTGATTTGTTCCTAGTGATAAATTAATTACATGTACTGACACATTTCTGTTATTGTTAGTCCGAAACCAGTGCTAACATCTTCAAGTTGGAATATTATCAATTGGCTAGTGATCTAATTTAACCGAGTCCAACCTTACAAAGGGTGGTCTGCATTGAACATTCTGGAACTTGGCAGAGTTTTTTTCAGTTTGTAAAAATTCCTAATTGATACCACAGCTTTGGTTTAAACTAAATGAACCCCAATCACGCCCTACATAGAAAATTATAAAACCATGAATGACCTCATACTTTTGAATTCATACTGAAGACTTTCAGTGTCTGACGTTACGGTGTTACCTTTATCAATATAGCTGTGTTATTGTCCAAAGACATACTAGCATGATATAAAAGCTATGATCAGAGATTAGAAAATGGGCTGAATATCATTATTAGATATCCAACTTAAATCCTCTAAACAACTAATCATCTTCCTTATGGACAACTAGGAGAACATAGAAGTCCATTGGACCCAGGTTCAAAATTTCCTGCTTAAGGTGAAACAAGCTGTTGACATCGAGGGGATAAAAAAGTCTCTCACTTATGTTCTAGAGGTAAACTAAGAGGTGGACATCGATCTTATAGCACATTTTTTATTTTTTTCATGCTAAGAATCTCTAAGGAAGACATTAGGAGTGACAACTGAGAAACGATGTGGACATTGCTCCTTAACCACCCTGCACTTACAGTGCATGGCAACCGGAAGGTCTAGAGATAAGCAATTTGAGTGTATAGATGATGAAAATTGTAAGGTTATATAACTATTGATTTGAATTTCTTTTCTATATGTTTCAATTGAAGTTTGCATATAAAAAAAAGTTTAAGTTGTAAGTTTGTATTCTTAGTGACAAATCATCAGATTTAAAATGTTACCAATTGCAATTCACTGCAAAATCTAACTGTTCTCAAGCAAAATGTTTGGAGTATGAATAGTGTACTGACTGATACCTACAAAGTAAATAATCCTTAAGAGCAAACGGTTTCTTCTTTTCACTACAAAGAGAGTAGTTTAAGCATTGCACTAAACATCTAGGAAGCACAAGAACTTCCCCAAAGGTCCTGTGTGCGTGTCGGACACGTATTAGACACCAACATGCCTGCGACACCTTGAAATATATTGGGCACACCTCTCTTATGTAATTCTTTGTCTAGTTGTATTTGTATCATACTTTCTGTAGAGAATGCCAAAAGGTGAGAGTTGAGGCCATCTTGTAAATAATATACTACTAATTACTCGATCACTTCTAGGTGTGGGAGATAAGAGTGTAGTACAATGTAGCATGATAGCTTCATCTATTGCATAGCTAGGTGCGCATTTAAAGGGACATTTATCTGTGACAAACAATGACATTTTCTAAACATTTGTGTATGGTTTCTTGGTTTGATTGTGATTTGTAAGCCTTTTTCATTGGATCATGATTAATTATAGTTAATAGTTGGACATTTGCCAAAAACATGATAGGACAATATAACAACATCAGCAATCTGAACATTTACATTAGAGTTAAAAGGGGACCATTTCTTTGACAATATAAGAATACAGTTACAAAAAGTAGATATATACTACATATCAATGTATATTTTCTTGAGATTAGCGTATGCCTGCTTTGTCAACGTCCACTATGTTTAGAAATTGTTGTGTATGTGTTCGCATATGTATCCATGTCCATGTCAAAAACCGTATTTGCATTTATTAGTTACTTATATGTTAATTATGTGACTATATGCACTATAGAATACAACTAGTACATTATTATGCAAATATTACTTCAAATATTCTAATGGTTGCATATGTATTAAAGTCCAATCATGTGAAAAATATAAATTTAACTGCCCACATTTCCAAAAAGTGTCTTCTTAAAACTCATTTTATATTTTCAAAAATAATAAACAATAGTTTTAAGAAGCGATTACATTGTCCCATCTGCTCATCTCCCACTTTGCATTTGTTTGACACATTTAAGAAGACCAATGCTTCAAATTTATGCGAAAATATAAAGTTTTATCTGTCCACAGTTTCCAAGAAGTACCTTCTTAAAATTAATTTTACATTTTAAAAACTACACAGTTAATAGTTTTCAGAAAGCGGTTACTTTCTCCCATCTGCTCACCACCCACTTTACATTGCTTTGGTACATATTTAAGAAGACCAATGATTCTAATTTATGTGAGATCAAAAATAAAAGACAATAGCTCATTTGGTCATCTAAATAAGTGATGATAAAGACACCATTCCTTGCCTGAAACTCATTGAACCATATGAATCTGCTTGGTTTAATTGCAGTATAGATTTGCCTCTTGTACCTTTGCCGTACTGTTTTTGAGTTGTTTTCTCAGTCACATGATTCCAATATGTGAAAAAGTCTAACTTTAGCGGAGATCCTAGAGGACCTTTCGAACTCTAGCCTATTACCTACATGCAATATGTTGGCATCAACGTTCAAGCAAAAGATGATATAATGATAACCAGCTACTATCACAAACATTACATAAGACATTAAAGGTAAGTGGAGCCATAAGAAACAATGTGTAAGCGGAAGAGACGGATGGAGCGTTGTTGCACACTGGCAACGTGAGAGACCCAATAGGGTTCTCCTCTCTATTTATAGTAAAAGGGAAAATTACATGTAGGTACAGCAGTAATATGAAATATGAAATAAACACAAAGTAAAGATATATTAACACTCCCCCTCAAGCTGGAGTGTACACATTGTGGATGTCCAGCTTGCCGCATATATTCTGGAACACTGCTGGACCTAATGGCTTTGTCAAGATATCAGCTAGTTGATCTTCAGACTTGACATATGGCGTCACCACATTGCCATTCTTTATCTGATCTCTGATGAAATGACAGTCAACCTCTATATGCTTTGTGCGCTCATGAAAGACAGGATTCCTGGCAATATGTATAGCAGATTGATTGTCACACTTAAGAATCATGGGAGTTTGAATCAAAATCTTCAACTCAGATAAGACAGATTTGATCCATTGCAGTTCACAGCATGCATGTGTCATAGCACGGTACTCAGCCTCAGTACTAGACCGTGCTACCACTTGTTGTTTCTTGCTCTTCCAAGTAATCAGATGATCACCAAGAAAGGTGCAGTAGCCAGATGTGGATCTTCTATCAACTTGATTACCAGCCCAATCTGCATCTGCATAACCTGTGAGAGTCAAAGAAGATAGAGGACTCTTGGGTTTATAATAAGTGATCCCCTTCCCAGGAGCACTTTTCAGATATCTCAGAATCCTGCATACAGCTGTCCAATGTGACTGTCGTGGTGTGCACATGTGTTGACTTACTACTCCAACAGCAAAAGAAATATCAGGTCTTGTGACAGTTAGGTAAATCAACTTCCCAACTATTCTCCTGTAATGACCTGGATCTGAATATGCAGTATCATCTTCCACCTCCTTGATGTGATAATCCATAGGAGTGGATACGGGCTTAGAATCAGTCATACCCGTTTCCTGTAGCAAGTCAAGCACATACTTTCTCTGGGAGAGATTTATACCTGCATGGGATCTAAGAACCTCAATCCCTAGAAAGTATCTCAGCTTCCCCAGGTCCTTTGTGTGAAAGTGTTGTTGTAGTCCTTCCTTCACACGTGATATGCCTGTAGAATCGCTGCCAGTAATCACAATATCATCAACATAGACAGCAATAATTATGGACCCACCAGAAGAATTTGAATAAAATAGAGAGTGATCAGTCATGGAACGAGAGAAGCCCATATGTAAAACAACAGCACTGAACTTGTCAAATCAAGCTCGAGGAGATTGCTTTAACCCATAGATAGCCTTCTTCAATTTGCAGACTTTCTGACACTCCCCCTGAGCAACAAAACCTGGTGGTTGCTCCATATACACCTCTTCTTGAAGGTCTCCATGAAGAAAGGCGTTCTTGACATCCAGCTGGAAAAGAGGCCAATCAAAAGTAGTAGCTAGAGATATAAGGATCCGCACAGAATTGAGACGAGCAACTGGAGAAAAAGTCTCAAAGAAGTCCACTCCATATGTCTGTGTGTAGCCTTTTGCTACCAATCTGGCCTTCAACCGCTCAATTGATCCATCAGGGTTGTGTTTGACTGTAAAGACCCATCTACAACCCACAACTTTCTTGCCCGCAGGTAAAGTAACAAGATCCCATGTGCCATTGTCAATCAGAGCAGAGATTTCCACCTGCATTGCCTGCTGCCAGCCACTGTCCTGCAGAGCCTCTAAGTGGTTTCTTGGTATCTTAATGGAGTCCATCCCAACAGCAAATGCACGAGCCTGTGTAGATAAGTGTGACAAACAACATACATTTGATATGGGATGTCGAATAGTACATGAACGTATACCTTTCCGGACAGCAATAGGAAGATCAAGGTCAGAAGCCTCTGCAGGAATCTCTTGAGTAGAAGATGGCGAAGGAGGCTCATGGACTTGCGCCGCTACCTCATCTGGATCCTGTCTACCTCGCCTGTGATAAACCTGGGTATAGGGTTGAATGGTAGGTGGATCATGCGGTATGTCCTCAACAATGATAGGTGGCACTCCCTCACTTAGAATTGCGGGTGGCACTCCCTCACTCAATTGCTCCCCCTTGCTCATAGCATGTGCAAAATATGGACTGGTTTCATGAAAGGTGACATCCTTAGAAACAAACATACGACGCAAACTCGGGCAATAACACTTGTAACCTTTACTCGAACCAGAGTAACCAAGAAATAAGGTTTTCAAGGACCTAGGAGAGAGTTTGTCTTGTTTGGGATCAAAGTTATGAACGAAGGATGTACAACCAAAAACCCAAAGCGGAACATGAAACGGTTTATCCATAGGGCGTAAAACAGAGAAGGGAGTGCGGCCATGCAAAACAGAAGATGGCTGCCGATTAATCAAAAAACAGGCAGTGAGAAGAGCTTCAGACCAGAAACGTTTAGGCACATTGGATTCAAACATGATAGACCTAGTGATATCCAAAAGATGGCGATTCTTTCGCTCAGCAACACCATTCTGCATAGGAGTGTGAGGGCAAGAGGTGTGATGAATCATACCAACCGAACTGCAAAACTCATTCATCGCTTTCTGAACATACTCAAGGGCATTATCAGATTGAAAAATTTTGATATTGCAGTTAAATTGAACCTGAATTTGTTTATGAAAATGTTTGATAATGGAAAGCAAAGATTCACGACTTTTTAAAAGATAAATCCATGTCATGCGAGAGTAATCATCCACAAAAGAAATGAAATAGCTAAAACCATTATAACTCTGGTTTTTAACAGGACCCCATACATCACTATGGACTAACTCAAACGGACTAGAAGCCCGATTATTGACACGAACAGGATAGGACAACCGATGATGTTTGCCCAACTGACAGGACTGACACTCTAAAGAGGACACATGAGCTAGATCGGGTTCCAACTTCTTCAAGCTTTCTAAGGAAGGATGGTCATATCTGCAATGCCACAGCAAGGGGGAACCACTCAACATGGCGGAGGAAACTGGAGCAGGAGGTGGATGGCGAGGTAGATAATCACCAGGAAAGAGGTAGAGATCACCTTTCCTAGGCCCCCCACCAATCATCTTCAAACTCTTGAGATCCTGTAAAACAAAGCAAGAAGGTCCGAATGTTACTGTGCAGTTTACAGTGTCAATCAACTTGGCAACAGAAAGCAAATTGAATGGAAATTCAGGTACAAAATGAACAGATTTCAAATCAATATCTGGTGTAAGGGACACAGAATCACTAGCTACCACCTTCCTCACAGAACCATCTGCCAAGGTAACAGATGGGTGAGGAATATATGAGTCAAATGTGCGGAGCAATCGCCTCATACCAGTCATGTGCTGGGAGGCACCAGAGTCAACCACCCAGGGAGTTGCGGATCCAGAAGCCATAAAAGATGTAGCCTGATTACCCGCTGTAGAGGCAAGATTTGTTGTAGAAGCAGATGAGGCGCCCATACTCCAATGTTGAGTTGCCTGAATAAACCTGTCATACTCCTCCTGAGTAAGTGTGATGCCAGAGGAACTCGAGCTCGCAGTAGTAGAGTCTGAAGTAGCACAGTTGGCAGCTCCAAGAGGTGGGGCGGCAGGTCGCCCATGTTTCTTCCAGCATTTCTCAACAGTGTGTCCCGGTCTGTCACAGAAAGTGCATCGAGGACGAGTCCCACGTCCTCTGCCCAAGCCAGGTCTGTCAGCTGGTGTAGGTGCAGGTCGTCCTCCGCGAACTGCTGCAGCAATGGAGGCATGAGAATCTCCAGAAGGAACAACAGGAGTAGGATCAACTGACTCAAAGGTGGACTGTTGAATCCTAGAGAAAGCTTCTGCAAGGCTCGGTAATTTGTCGGATGCAAGTATCACACTTCTTGCTGAACCAAATGAGGAGCTAAGGCCAGATAGAAATTTAGCAGTGACAAGATCATCTCTATCTTTAATCTGCTCAGCAACTTTCACTGGATGATAGTAGCTCAACTCCTGGGAGATAGCTTGAATCACACCGAAATACTCTTCAAGGGATCTATCACCTTGTTTCTCTGCAAACAGACGATCATAGATCATAAACTGGCGAAGAGCACTCTTCTCCTGAGCATAGTGCTGCTTAACGGCATCCCAAATCTCCTTAGCAGTGGAGTAGAACATGAACCTAGAAGCAATAGAAGGTTCCATGCTACCCCATAGCCAAGTCTTCACTAGGCTGTCAAGACGTTTCCACTCGGCATAGTCTTTGTCAGTGCTAGTGAGAGGTGCAGAATCAACAAACTTTGCCCGATCGCGCGATTCCAAGACAGTATGAACCGCATTCATCCATAGCAAAAAGTTCTTCCCATTGAGCTTGATAGGAATAGGCGAGACCTCATAATAGGTCTTGTTCTCCATGATGCAACTGGGATATGAGTGACGGAGTGATACACGTCACACAGAAGGCTGAGTGGACGGACAGATACGCGTCCCGTGACGGAGAGATACACGTCACAACAGAAACTGAAAAGAGGATGCGTTACTGACGCATCGACAGCCTTCAAACGAGAGGTTCCTAATCACACATGAAGGAGATGTGATTAGGAAGGCACTGTGGAAGAGACGAGACCTCCGGGTAGGGCTTTAGAAGGCCGTTGGATCAACCGGAGATCCCAAAGCAGCAGGGTCGGCGCCCGAAAAAGGAACCGAAAAGGCTGAAAAAGTGCCCGGAGACGTAGACGGAGCCTTTAGATCTTTGCGGCTGGACCTACGGCAGCATGAGATGGACTACCAAAGTCCAGCGGCGATGGACGGGGGTGGGAACCCTCCCTTAGGCGGCTAGCAGCAGCGCCGCAGGGAGGCTCCGCGCTCCTGCCGCGCGCTGGCGGCGAGGAGCAGCAGCCGCTGCTGCTGGCGGCGGCTGGAAAGGGACCGGCGGCGGCCGGCGGAAAGGGAGAAGAGAGAGGCGGGAGGGAGGGGCGGCGCCGAAGAGGAACGGGCGGGAGGGAGGCTGCGGCGCTGGAGCGCTAACCTGCTCTTGATACCATGTAAGCGGAAGAGATGGATGGAGCGTTGTTGCACACTGGCAACGTGAGAGACCCAATAGGGTTCTCCTCTCTATTTATAGTAAAAGGGAAAATTACATGTAGGTACAGCAGTAATATGAAATATGAAATAAACACAAAGTAAAGATATATTAACACAATGTTCACTGAGATATTCACCTTTTTAAAACCATATGCTAAGAAAGTAAGAAGTAACTAACGCCACCAGGAGCTGACAGTGAGATTAGATTTCATTGAAACCAATCCAAGCACATACAAAACCACAAAGATAAAGAAAACATTCATCCAGCATATTTAGCATGCAATTATCAAATCCACTCTGCTAAATTGCAATCATACATCCATTTAAGTGCTAGGTCGAACACTCGAACTCAATTAAACTCTGCAAAGGCTTCCATTCTTTTGTATGTGTTTCGATCCGGTTGGGTCGATGGTCCACAAAGATAAGATTCAACAAATGAAACATAGTAGAAGCATAAGCAAAACTTTCCTGATTAAGACATGCCTTCTCTGGCCTAGTGCACTATAAGCTATGTGACCATGAGTGTCACAAATGTCACATTCAATTTTGGATTTGTCTAGCACTGCGATAGTTACCTCTCTGCATGGATAGTCTCTTTAGTGTGGCTTAAAAAACCTCAAACTTGGAACCTATCATTGCATCAGGTGGCCATTTTTAACAACATATGCCTGATCATTTTAAGCACTGATGTTGTCATTATAAGCCAAATGCACCTTCACATATTCCCAATTAATTGGGAGACATCATATTACAACTTGGACTTGCCATGTGTAAAAGTATGTGACTGCACTGCTGACATCTCTTCTAAATGTTACCTCATCGCATTGTTTGGGTGATCTAGCAAGTTTCAAACTTTGCAGCAGACATAGTACCGATCTTCTTCACGGCCACCCATGTCTTACGAACAATATTGCACTCCCAGTACTAACACAAGAGGGTGTTTTACAAGAACTCAGAAATGTAGCACGAGTAATGTTGTTCTTCTGCCTCCAAGTCTAATAGCCTCAAGGTCCCTCCTATGCCCAGCAAGGTCCCCCAGCTATAGCTTGGCCAAAGTGGTAGATGGTCTCAAAAGCTTCTTGTTCCTATTGGATGCATTGGACCTTATGATGCCAAACATCCGCACTATCCCCTGTTGAACTTCTGTCCAATGTTTATTTCATCTATGAAAGTTTTTTATGTCATGTCCAAATTGAACTACAAAGATAGACTAAACTTGGTACTACAGGCTATACTATTCATGGCATACATTTAAAAATAATGACTCATTCAAGATTATTCATCACATACATTCAAAATTGATAACTCAATAATGTCAATGAAAAATTGATAACTTAATCATCTATCACAATCGCACGTAGAATACCATTATATGCACCAAAAGCTTAATGTTAGGCAGGAATTAAACATCTCTAGCAAGGTGATTTCCAACAAGGAAAGAAACTCGTCTAATGTTGCATGCCCTAGGTGTGACTTAATTTCCACATGTAGTGAAACTATGTTGAAATCATAATTGTTGAGGTGGCCAGCTGGGTGCCAGGCGCCGCCTAGTCGACCGGTCGCCCAAGGGGGGGTCCGCCCAACTTTACGCTTAGCCACAGAGATTTTTTGGGTGTCCACTTGGGCCGACTGGGTGGTTAGGCGACCGCTAGTCCGCCTGGGCGACCCACAAGCCTGTTGGGCAGCCGCTTAATTGGTTGTCGGGCTCCATAATTTTTTTTATTATCATTTTATAATATTTGTGTTGTGTGATATGTTTTTTCCTAATTCAATATTAAGTATTTCAAACCTGAACTGATAGTGAATCTAAAATATTAACGAACAATTAGGTGTGTCTTACAACATATTATTGATTCTAGTGTACTATACTTGTCTCTTTTTGATATTGAATTTGTCTCATATACTTACTGTTTTGGTGTCATTTCGATAAATTTGAGAGGGTTGGATAAGTAATACATACATATATGCATAGTTATATGCATAACATAGTATATATATAAGTATATATTTATATATGTATAATATTGTATGTAAAAAAAGCACACGCCTAGGCAACAGCTTAGTCGTCCTAGTCGCCCTAGGCGTCCAGCTAGGGAGGGCCACCGCCTGGCCGCCTCAAAAACTATGGTTGAAATTTACCCAATAAACGTAAACACGTCAGATTGTATAGTTAGGGGATAGGAATATAAGACTATGTAGAGTGAGTGTGGAAAAACCACAGACGAGAAGAAACGATGCAACCAAACAGAAATAGAACACATGATATACATGGTTCGGCTAGGATGACCTACTCCACAAGAGCAAATGAGAAGATTCACTATATCAAAAAAGGGTACATGCAGAGAGCTCTCGAAATAAAGCAGAATACACCCTGGACTACAGTCGGAAGCCATCTCGAATACAGAATACAAGATAACCTCAACCCTAGAAAGTGTCTGCATACACATACATGGAGAGTCGTAATGTGATCCTTATTAGGATCTGAAATATAGATCGTACCATAAAACGGGGGCTTCGCCCCCGCTCGAAACAACCATTTAGTTTGCACCAGATCTACAATCAAATCAATATAAAACTTCTACACATAATTGTTAGTTATGGCTTTTTATCGCAGACAAGAACTACCATAGTTAACTTTCAATGGGAAGGATATTTCATGTCTATGGTCATCCAATTTGAAGTATAGATGTATCCTCTTCATTCAACTTGTTAAAATATCATAATGCATAGTTATATATGGATTTTTACATCATATTTAAGTATTTTCAACAGCTTTGAGCTGGGATTTAAAAAGCGGTTGAGCGGGCCGCTTAAGCGGTCAGACCACTGGGCCGCTCCAAATCAGGCCTAAGCGAACATTTAGTGTATTGACGTAATGTGGGTGCTTTGAGCCGTGTTAGCAAGCCTTAGGCCGCCTTTTGTGACCCCGCTTTAACTATTGGAGCGGACGCTCTGCAACTAAAAAAGAAATAACGTTACTATAACTGCCCTAACCCCCCGACTCCTCCATCCCTTTCCCAATCCGAGACATACGCATCCGCCCCCGCTGCCGTAGCCGTGGATCCCAATTAAGGTCTCCTCACTCTCTCGCTGCCCTGCCCCCACACGAGTTATAGTTGGTGGACCACAACTCTTCACAGCAAGTTGATACAGAACATCGACGATGACCTTGCACTTGCGGTACCCCCCTTTAGCTGGCAAGGAGAGTGGCTAGTTAACATCTTCCGAGGAGAGAGAGCCAAGGAGAGTGGCGCCAAGTAGATCCATTGACGACAATGACAAGTAAGCATCCTGCCTTGTTCTTTCATTGTCTCCTCTACGGCTCTCCTTTCTTCACAGTTCTTATTCCTTTCCAGTTTTTTTATTGCACTAATATAGTGCGACCAAGGACTCAATCTTCTACCTTGGTTCGCAACTGACATAGCACCAAGATCACAATGATCATACATTCTCGGCTCTCTTCTTCCAAACCCCCTATTCTCTGTTCTTCAACATAGTCACATACAAGACCAAGTGCTTGAATGTTCTCTTTTCCATAGGGCAGTCTCTGTTCTCTCTCTATTATTCAATGTAGACACCAATATGAAGTATGCGAATTGTAAACAAGTTGAGCAGTAATCTGGTAGATTCACTTATGCTCTATCAACGTATAAACATGGAAGGCACCGATTTGGCACATGATAGTGGTATTTTAGTGGGTGATGGAGTGACGATGATGGATATTGATAATGTGTTGGTTGAATCTTTTTATTGATTTTCCATTCACTTTTATAATGAGGAATATGTGTGTCTATGAAAGTCCTTGTATTGTAGTGTCTATGAAAGTCATTGTATTGTAGTGAAACGTCTTTCAAAATGCTTATTATTGAGTAAAATTTCATTATGTTAGTAGTGTTTAATCCATGGAACACAACATCGTCGAAGTTTGGCGAAGTTTTTCCGAAGTTTCGAAATTCGACCATAGGCGAAGTCGAATACCATATACTTCGACCTCGTCCAAACTTCGGGGCGAAGCTTCATGGATGTCGGCGAAGTTGACTTTTTTGTGTGTATTTTCATCTCAACTTCTCTGAAGTTGTCGAAGTTTCCTTGAAGTTGGCGAAGTTGGGGCGAAGTTAAGACCACCCAGAACCATTATCCCAACTAGTGCCCCAATGGCCATATAAGGCATAAATATCACTCCAACCCTCTTCATAACTTCTAATATCAACTCCTATGTTTTTTGTTGCCACTCATTCCTAGAGAGGGTGTTGTAACTACTATTTGATTGTATATTGTATATAATACATATGGTGAACTGTATCTATATATGTGTATTGCACAATTGACCATTTCAAGCAACACATTGTATTATTAACCTACATAGGGCTAGAGAGTCATAAATCGTGTTCTTTTTTTAAATTCACATATATAAGATAGAGGTATAACATAATTAGAAGTTTTCCATTAAAGTTTTCTAAAAATTCACATCATTTCTTCAAAAAATGGCATCAAAGTTTGTCGAAGTTTGCGTCTAAACTTCCTCGAAGTTTCCACAAACTTCCACTTCCACACCTGGCGAAGTCGACACGAAGTCGAAGTCCTGCACAGTCTGCACCACTTTAATCACTATATTTTTCTAATTTTTTTAAAACAGTGTGGACCGCTTTTTCAAAATGTGCCCCCTTAAGTCCGCTTCAAAACCCACTTCCCTCTTACCGCTTCAAGGGAGGCAATCTGCCCGCTTCGCGCTTTCCACAACGTTGGCTTTGAGTAAGTGCATAATAGTCATTCTATTTATATGCAGACTTGTGGAATCATGCGTCCAATATTAATAAGGATTCAAGATTCAATCCATATCTTAGGGCATGAACCCTTGAATAAATATTTCATTGATAGTTTTACTAATTAGTTTAGCGCCATAAGATTCTATATTTTTTGTGGCAAGGATTCAGTTTCACTGTTTGCAATGTTTTAAAAAGCACGAAGCAGGAAACGAGCGGACATGACCTTGTAGCCGATTCATCGTCAGGCGGGCGATTAAGCGGGCGCTTTTTTAAAAGCGGATGCTTATTTTTTAAACAATTTTAACAATTTATACACATATATTTTATATACATACAAAATATTATGATTTGTGAAAGTTTTACATTATTAAACCTATATATTCCTTTAAAATTAATACTATGTAACAACAATAAAGAGTAAATAAATTCATTAATCCACAGCAAATCACCTGATCAATGTCAGATTGTTAATATAAAGTACCTAACTAGCTATATTAAAACAGCAGCTAACTATATATTCATATTCATTTAGTATAATCATAAAAGTATATACTTGTATAAATATCAAATCACATTACTGACATTAATGTTACTGAGTATAAAATATCTGACATGGGAAAAGGTGGAAAAAAGCAGGGAAATAGGAGGGGGGGGGAGCGGAAAACGGTCAAAGCGGCCAAAGCGGGGAAAAAGCGGCCGCTTAATACAAGTCTGCTCAACAGCCATCTATGGTAGATATTAATCGGCCGTGACCTTGTGGCGCATAAGTAGCTGCTTAAGCGCCGTCTAGGACAATTTTTAAAACACTGGCTGTTTGATAAATGGATCTGCAAAATTTACAAAGTCAGACATTTATATAAGTCACGGACCTAGAGCATACTTTCTTTATCACATAATCCAGTCAAGTATGTAAATTTGCTCATGTATCTAGAATTCAATCGCAGTTCAATTAGTCATAAATTGCAGTTTGCTTTGCAAGCATTGAATGGTCCTAAAACATAATGATCATGGAGGTTGCAGAAAGACAGTAGTAAGACGGCAGACCAAGAGAATAACTTGTTTCCTTCCTGCTTGATTGCATATTTTGAAAATGTGAGTTATGATTGTTCCCCGCAGACTTGATTAAATTTGTAGGCCGTTTGTGAGAGCGGGTGTGATGTGACGAGAAACGCAAAAAACAAAGTAAAGCCCATAGCTCTTAATACGCCGCTGGTTGATGTAGGGGAACATGGAAAGGGGACTGCAGTCCGAATAAGAAAATTTCACTCTCAGCAGTAGCAAAGCCTATCATCTATACAAAAGCATCCGGTCGATAGGAAGATTGTAGCACGGTTTTCATTACCTTCCTAGAGGCCATGGCCTTGGTCGCCGATCTCGGCGCTGCCATCGACCGGTTGAGGACTGGAGAAGCGGAGGGCCTGGAGGACGAGAGGACGGCACTGCTGCAGCGGCTGCAGAACCCCATGGCTTCCATGGGAGTCAGTGACTGGTCACTTCACTTCTCCTCTCCCTGTTACTGCGTGTAGGTGGCGTTTCTGGCAAATGCTTGCTCCGCGTGATCGCTCACGAATGATAGGATTTGCAGGAGGATCGGGTGGTGGATATCGGTGCAGCTGAAATCGTGATGACGTGCCTAATTGCTAAGGAGGGAAGCTAGCTGCCATGCCCTTATTTGCTTGAGTTTTTCCAAAGCAGATATGCCGGGGCCGCGGACGAAGCCAGCATTCAGTGTGCAAGTTGAATGCAATTAAGGCTAAACCAATCAAAATGACTCCTATGAATGTAATGTTTATTAAAAAAATCAAAATTAGCCATTTATTCGTGTTATCAAGCCCCAAGAACTTGCCTTTTGTACCTCGGTGGCTCAGTCCTAATTAGTAGCCAACCTTTGGTTGCACTTGGACGATTCGCAAGATCTCGATCCTGATTTCAGGACCAACTTGGCCAACTCAGCCGTGCTACGTGGATTGAAAGAACCCACTCCATATTTTGGGTTTTTTCTAATTCACATATATGAGCAGAATGGTTAATAACCGATTAACCGAACGGTTAATTCTGAATAGTTAATTTTATTGGATCAATTTAATTAATTCAGTTAATTTATTTCGATTAATCCGTTAAATGATTAATTTGATGGTTAAAGATATTTTTGGTTTGGTTGACTGAATTAATCGAATAGTCAGAATTTATTTATAAATAATATCCTACGTACACATGTATATATACATATATAGTTGTACTTTTATTTCAAAACACTTCCCCATATATATAGTAATCAAGTTTTTACGAGGCATACAGAATTAAATTTACAACAATACTATTATAATATAATAATTGTCCCAAATTCTATGAGTATTTCAAATAATATTGTTACACAAGTATTATTTGGTTAACCAAATTAACCGACCAAATTAACCATTAACCGATTGGACAGTAACCGAATTAACCGACTCAATTTGGTTAGGTTAATGGTTAAAATATCAAACCACAAATTAATCATTTAACCGAACCAAATTAACCGTAACCGACCGAATTAACCGAATGCTCACCCCTATTCACATAGGCAATGTTGATAATTCTTTTGCATATTTATTTGAGATATTACCTCAACGTGCCACCCAAATACATCTTGATCAATATTGGTTGTCGGAAATACATAATATAACATGTATAAAAAAATTATATATTCTGCGTCCATACAAGGAGTTAAGATGCGACGTGCGCCGACGCACCCGATTAAAGGGATTCCGGATTGGACCGGTCCAAATTCAATTGGGCTGTCCCATCATGGGCATACGAAGTTATTATCACATTGTGTTCATCAAATATCATATAAATTCATATATAAAGAAGAAGAAAATATCAGTGGGAGTAAATCCAATATTTTTAAGTTGAAATACAACAGAAATACAACAAACATAATAATGTACAACAGTAAAACTCCAAACGAAAACGTATAAACAATTAACTGGTGAGTGGTGACGATAAATACAAGCGAGATCAAAAAACTCATCTTAAATGTGTTGTTGGTAAGAACTTGCATAAAAAATAATGTCCAACTATAGGTACACACAAGTGTATGTGCTTTCTCCCGAGACAGTACTTACACACGTTTAAGACACGCTTTTTGTCGAGAAGGAACTTCCATCGTTCCTTCGTCGCTTGAAGTGCATCCAGAAGCAAGAAGCTTATGCATGCAATAGTAGAACTTCACATCAAGAGAAGGAGAGAAGTTTTGCTTGGATATATCCACGGGTATACCTTGTCCAGTAATTATTTAAAAATGTATCAACCTTAATCACGTGGAGGCTTATTTAAACAATATTTTTAAACTATTTTTCTTTCTCTTGTACATGTTCACTTAATTCTTTTGGTAACCCAGGAGACTCGTAAGGCTTTCGTCGAGCCCAACCTGGGGAGTTCAGTCACATCTCGTAAGGAGCATAGTCTATTAAGTCGTGCAGAGGCCGGATGTGATATGGGAAAAACAATTCCGAACATCACCATTAGGGGAATTCGAACTCGGGACCTTTCGTGAAGGACCACGTGTTGCGGCCACCTGAGCTACTGCTCGCTGACTGTTCACTCAATTCTGCATTGGAAATGTCAATGAAATCAATTGTGTGTTAGTTAATCTATTCAACTAGATATACTTATATTCGACTTCATATACTTATATTTGATTGAATATTTTTTAATAATGAAGAATTCTTCCTGGACAAAGCTACTATTGGACCTGATCTATTCAAGAGTAAATATCAGAACCAGTCGCGTACAGTTGGATACCACGGCGCGCTCAATAACGTGGGACCATGATGCAGTCAGAGTCAAATTCAAGCCCCCTTGATTAAGGAGTGTCGAGCCACACCGTTGGGCTATCTTTTGCCCCGATTCTTGATTGTATGTTGTCGGTCAAATAAGTGTATTCGACCTTTATCCTATTGAATATGCATCACGCGTACAACCAGGAACAAGATCGATCCAACCACATATTCGATTGAGTGCCCAATGTATACCACTATATAATTTAGTGTACTTGACCTAAAAACCTTAAAGGTTATTACACAACTTGTATTCTTTATAATACAAAATGTATACGGTCATAAATATTGTTGGTTAGACAAAAAGCTTTATTAGTTAATTTGTACTGTAATAGGAAACCAAAGACCGCAGACCAATCCCCAAGTCTGAGTTTCGAGTCTCAATCCCATCCAGCCAAATGTGGGACTGCTTGTGCGTGAGCAGTCAACATGCCCTGCTCTAGTCCTTGTGGACAAAAACCCACTAGCCCTCCCACATAAAACAGTTATCCCCAACTTAGAGGTAGGCAATGTGGGACTAAAAGTCATCCTAACCACAATACACATCACTACACTATAAAGATGGTTGCTACCATTAGACTTTATATGATCGAACAATAGCTATCAAATCTAATAATAGAAGTGCTTGCTAAAAATGTGTCATATTGTATTTTTTTTAACAATGTTGTCTTTCATTATGAACCTGTAACATCATAGGATTTGAAGCCTTGAATCAAACAACAATAAAAGGAATGATTGTACTACCATATGAACAAGGTGTGCCTCCTTTTTAGATGTCCTCGTACTAAGAATTGTCTGGTTGGGCATGCTTGACCGTAGTTGTGATGTGATGGATGTAACATACCAGATCTTGAACCCTACCTTAAAAGTTTGACCTTTTTGACTTAACCAAACAAGGTTGAGGATAGATCTAGAAGATGTTTAGTATAACCCTAATAAGCTAATGCATGCATAAATCACCCTAATGTAACCTAATGTTCTCACATTAGTATTAATTTAATAATTGACACATAAAATATGTCACATGAGATAATAATGAATTATATAAAATTCTGTGTAAATAGTCACACATAATTCTTTTGGTGATAATTATAAGATATGGAACATAATTGAATGAGCAAGAGTGATAATAATGGCCACAAATATTAATTTTGTCATAAATCATTAATGGAAACCCCAAAAGTGAAATCTAATTTAAAAATCATGCTCCTAGGGTCCCAATTACCTTGGGAGTCAAGCTTCACATTTTTCACATAATAATAATTAATTTAATTCTTTTTGGAGAGAGAAGATCTAAGTTTTCCCCAAAATATTAAATAAAATAATAAATGACTCCAAAAGAGAAAAATAATCTTGTATTTGTAATATACATAATAAATATAGCCTTTGGGTGAATTTTAATCTAATTTGGAGAAAGTTTGCTTAAAAGGTGAAATCAGGAGAGAGAAAGTGTGTAGAACCTTTAAAATATTAAAAAATTATACAAACAACTCCAACATGTGAAATTGATGACATATTCATATCCAACACATTAAATATCACTTGTGGGTGAAGTTTCATCAATTTTGGATAATTGTAGACGTCTTCAATGCATTAGGAAAGAGAAAATATAATTTACTTTAAAAGAATTAAATAAAATAGTAAAGTCTCCAAAAGGAAAAACTAATGTCAAAATT
The DNA here is from genome assembly GCA_963693085.1 of Alisma plantago-aquatica. Classification (NCBI taxonomy): domain Eukaryota; kingdom Viridiplantae; phylum Streptophyta; class Magnoliopsida; order Alismatales; family Alismataceae; genus Alisma; species Alisma plantago-aquatica. The sequence continues at coordinate 888,445,083 of OY856414.1, read as the reverse complement.
GGATTCTACATGTCCTAATTAGGTTAGGTATCAAATTTCATTTGATTTGGACCTTGTTTGTACCTCCAATTGAAGAGAGAGAAAAAGGAAAATTATTTAATCAACACTTTACAAAATTCGGAATAGGAAACACCAGCCCGCATAAACAATAATTGCGGACCAAGGTCCGATATTCTGGGCATAACTCCCTCATTTTTTAATTAAAATTTCACAAAATAACTTGCGTTGGATTGCAAATTTAATTCCGCACCTATACATACCATATTCGTAGCCTAACGTGGATAATTTGAGAAACGCCTAAACTTTTTCTTCAAGTCTTCTAAAACAACTTCTCACACACACCCACTTATAAATACATCTACCCCAATCTTGCTAGGTTGTTTTGTGAACCTCCTCTCATCCCAATTTCATCCTTTCTTAAGTGTGTTGATGCTGGTGGTTGTGCTTTGATTTCTCCTTGCATCGTCGTTTCACCCAAAAGTCAAACATGGTTCTTGGTTTGAGTTTGCGACGCCGCTTCATGACAACATGTTTATTTTCAGAGCGTAATTGGACCTCAGGTAAACAACTCTGGCACTTGTTCTTCATGATCGGTTAGTTAGTTTCACCAATGAACGATCAATGAAGTTTTACCCCAAACTCTCAGATAAGTTTATCCTTGCCCATCCGACCTCTCTTCCTCTCTCGCAAATTCCCTAATGATTTGGCTTTTTCTAATTTTATGATTGGCCTATTTTATAAAATTCATATCTTTTAATTTTCTTATCAAAAAAGTAAAATAAAATATGTTTTGGAATCGATAAAATGTATTCTTTCTAATAAAAATAGTTTCAAAGCTTGATTTCTATGTTTTCAATGATGGATTTTTAAGGATCTAATTAATTAATATAAAAAGCCCTAAAATGGTAACTAATCCATATGAACTCCAAATTTAGTAAATAAATATGTTTTCTTAATCATAAAAACCTAAGAAGTTGATTGGTTTAGGTTTGGAGTCCAAGATCTGATGTTTTGTAGAAAGGTCTAGAATTAGGGTTATATCACATATATATGAATCTCAAACCCTAATACAAGTGAACATTTGTATTTAGGCAAGGTTGATCTTGGAAACAACTAGTTTGGTGAAGAGAGTTTCTAGGACCCTGGTTTAAGGTATGATTGCATCCCACATTATTTTTATATTGATAAATTTCTAATTCTTCTCTCTAAATGTATGCTTGCATCCCATATTATTTCTATATTCAATAATTTCTCTCTCTTAATGTATGTTTGCATCCCCGATTATTCTTATTGAGAAATTATCCTATTTTCTTATTTCTCTTGGTCCTATGGACATTAGCCTATACACAATGTCTTTTCTTTTGAAATCATGGTTCATGTGAACTACCTTATTTGATGTTGAACTTGTGATCTTGGATATTCTTTTGGACTCTTTTCATATGCTTTGTACATGGTGAAACTCTATATGATGACATGTGATGTCTTTTGCCCACTTATGAGGTGGATGTATATATTGGTCACTTTTATGGTGACTACTTTTGTATAATATGACTATACTTACTACTTGCCTCTCTATTAAACATACTACGTGATTCAGTAGCACTAGAGTAGTGTAATTGCATTGGTTTTGGGTTATGTTCCCTTTATGCTTTTGGGATGGAGGTTATGTACCCCATACACAGGTTTCAATTTATGAGGTTTGGCCCACATCTATATTTATTGGGAGTTTGGTTATGTGCCATTCTCTATCAGGCTTTAAGTTTATGAGGCTTGTCCACCATTGTCTTTATATTGATCTAGGGCTATATTTATCTCACATGCATGCATGATGATATTTATGGATTATGGGTTATGTTCCCTAATTTCATATGTGCTTATGTGGCACCACTTTTATATGTTGATTTAATGGCAAGTATCTCTTTTATTGTGGATCAATTCTCTTCATACCCTCTTGGGTGGTACTTTCTTTTCTATGGGAATCTTCTATTTATTTGTTATCCTTTATTCCATATATTGCTCAATTTACTTTTTAGTATGTACATACCAGTCTTTGCTGATGTTATCTATTTTTCACTTCTTGCTGGGGTATGCTTCCAACCCTAGGCGAAGGATGTGGGGGACATGGCATAAAGTTATGGACCTAGCTTAAAGAGTTAAAGCTTGGAGACAATCTTGATGTGGTTTAGATTTCCCTCTACATGGATCCTTATGATGTACCTTAACATGTATGTTTAAGATGTTCTTTTATAACCTTATGAAAAATTGAATATAGTCAATGTTTTTATTATGCTACTACACTTTGGTTGTTTTGTATACCATAAATAATATTTGAAAATTTACACCCACTCCAATATATCGTTGAGGTGTGTTTGGACTAGAGGTTCTATTGTTCAAATTTTCAATAGGGAGTGGTTCCCCTCTGGGATCCCAATTCTTACAACATGGTATCAGAGCCCATGATAGTCAAAATCTGACTATTTCAATTTTGTCTCCCTAGGTAGAACCCTTGTCATGCATAGTCATCCTTTAGATGAGATGTTTTCCCTCGAATCGCCTAGGTGCACCCTTTTGAGATAAGGTTTTAGATGATCTTACCCTACCATGTAGATTTATTATGATTTGTGTCTCTTGATGCTATGAGGTTTTACTTAAGGATTCTATTAGGTTATGAGTTGGCGGCAGGATAAGGAGATCTTGTTATGGATATATTGTGACTTGGTATCTGTTGGGTTTTAGGGGAGGCAGAGAAGGCATCGGAAACAAAAAAATTTCTCCTCCCCAAACCTAGAACAAGGAAACGCGTCAATGTCTATACAATAGGAAAGGGATAGTTTGTGGAATCATACCTTGTCCCGAGGCTTGCTCGGCGACAATACCTCACGGCTTGCGCGGTCTTCACCTCCAGTCTTAGACGGTGTCTGTGCAGCTCATGGTCGCACCGGGACTGACGACTCCTGGTCTCACCGGGACTGTCGGGATTGACAGTTGTCCTCCGAGCAGCAGAAATCTCCCGCCTCTAAAGTAGTCCACACGGACCACCTGGAACTCTAATCTCCTTGTCTCACAAGGAATTGGAAGGAGTCACACCCTCTTGTCAGCGTACTAGTCGCCGACACACTCTCCTGCCACCAGTCGCTTTCTACAGCTGTCTTTCCCTTGTTGTGCCTCCCTTATCGGGTAGCACTTGCTCGGGCTCTCTCGGTTACCAAAACTAGAGAGAACGACAACTTTACAGAGCAACTGGTTGCACTCAGTTGTCCTTTGAGAAGCCCCCAATACCCCTTTATATATAGGAGGGTCATGGGACATGGTTCTCTATCTCGGGCAATGCGGGACTAAAGCAGGAGTAGAAGGGTTCCATATTTTCCACAAAAACAACCAACTCGCAACCTAAACCGATCGTTTCATTTCTAAAATGGTCGGTTGGGGACCTGAGCTGGTCGGTTGACACCTCAACCGATCGGTTGGGACCCCTCAACCGGTCGGTTGACTTCTCAACCGATCGGTTTGTGGCCCTGGTCAGTTCCCTATTGACTTTTCTTCTTTTGTTTCTAATTAGTATCAAATACCAAACCTTATTCCAATCGTATTGGACAAGTAAAACAAAAAGAATTTTCCCACCAATCTTACTTTCCCAACTTGCTCAGTTGCATCAGTTGAACCGATCGTTTCAACACTTGAAGCAATCGTTTGATCTTGTCCATGAGCCGATCGACTCACCACTTGAGCCGATCGGTTCACCAAGCTTAGTCGATCGGTTCATCACATGAGCCGATCGGTTGGGAGTGCAGATTGTGCAGAAACAGTCAATTGTAGTTTCAATCAATCTGATACTCTAATCAATCTGTCCAACACCTTGAACACTATGATTTTGAGCTATCAATTAATTGAGTGTTTAATTGAACTACTAAACTCCTTTAGTAATCAATCTAAACATTGTTTGTGGATAAAACTCCTCTTCCAAGTTAAATCCTATGTGTGTGACCCTGCAGGTCCTTTTTCACGTTGGCAGTGAAAGTCCATAACACTTATTACTTCACAAGCAAAGAGCGGTGCCTAGTCACACATCAATGCTACCCAAGTGAAATAGAAAGTTGGAGAACAACTTTCAATCCTACAATCCGTGAATGGTGTTACAGTGAATGTATAATTCCTTTATCACTGATATCCCAAATGAACTCGAGGCATGGAACAGTCATCTTGTCAACATTCATTCACTTTCTTGATCTCAGAGCAGATTGGAAGAGATATGTTATGACATCAATATCACATACTGATTCACACATGCGTGCACGCCTTTCTCAATCCTACTCATCAAGTGGTCATGGATATCAAACTCCCTCAGGAGGGACAAATCCCATATCTATCACTCACCCCTCAAAAGCCCCATGTGTCAAAGCCACCCAATCATCACCTTTATAACAACCCATGTTTCAGGACTGCGTTTGATGCTGTCAAAGTGTGCCCAACTACATGTGTTGAGTCTAGTGATTTCAGGTCAAAGAATCACACTCACCACCATCACTGTGAGTACTGACTGTGACTACCATGTCATGGTTCCATGTGTCAAACTCACGGTGGGTCTGTCCGGTACACTTGTTCTCTAACAAGTACCTATGTGTTTGGTTTGATATCTCTATATCGTAACTAATGAGATTCTGTCATCAACCAACACCACAATCTAGTCTTGTGTGTCATTGTTGTCTATCTACCTTCCACAATGACATCCGACTAGGGACATAACAAGAATGTACAAACTCTTAGCATCCGTATGATCTCATCGTTCAGGTCCTTAACCTGAAAGCATACGTCATTGAGTATTGTCATTCTCTAGACATTCAATCTGTTCTATCACTATCTCATATGACTGAACCAGAAAGAATTGGAAGCTTGCCTTTGATGTTTATCAAATCAATCTTAATGTATCCCACCAATCATCCCATGATTTTCTCTTAGGGCATACATACCAATAGACTCCCACTTGCACTGTGAGCCAATCACCCTTGAATCATATTCATAGTGATCTTTAAACATGTCCCACATGTTACTGTGCTCTAGTGCGATCATAGTGAGTTATGGCAACACCTTGCCAAAATCAGTATTAATTGCATGTCTCACATCTCTTCGTTGTACGTCACACGTATGAGATGGAGTTTCTGTAATATGCGATCCAGTATTCCTTTGCTAACCTTTAGCCACATTGCATGATCAAGGATTCCATACTTGCCATCAATGAGCGGAATATCTATAAGGTCATCTCATGAACTTCCAGATCCATATAGTATCCACTGTTGTTCTCTAACACATAGATACTCGGCATTTCCCTTTTAAATGGTTTTATTGGAACACTTCCAATTATCAACAAACTTTCACTTTTATATATCCTATATATATTTTGCGATTAATTTTCTGTTCTTTTCGGAAGTTCGCATCAATGTAACTCTTTACATCGAACTCTTCCTTATCTCCATAGAACTAGTACTTCTCAAGTACTTATCAAGTTCTTATGGTTTCCAGTAACCCTTACTAGAAGTAGACAAACATCCACTCGTCATGTCCCACATACGAGTTATCAAGATGAGCACATCATATTGTCATGTCCTACATACAAGATGATGAATGCATTTTGTTCTTGCCATGCAAGATAATGGGATGATTACATACATGATAGATCCATATCTATTCTTAGTGTTCCCATTCTTCATAAGAATTGGACACTTGGCCTTGGGATACTAACTCCATGTAACATGGACAAGTTTTCTCCCATTGAATCTGTGCATACTAAACCCTTCAGTACAGATTGCCAATGTATGCTTTCTCTTTTTTAGGTCAAGAGGTTTTCGAGAACTATCTCTATAGATCTCTATTCCTATCACATAGGAAACATCTCTATCTTCCTTAAAGATAATTTCCACTTTTGGATTTCCATTCTAGAACATTTCCATTTCACATCAACATGTGGAATGTGAACACGCTCCCACTAAATCACATATCCCTTCTTTATCTTTGACATATCAGTCAAATCCTTTGACTATATCATCAAAGTAAAGATCCAATTCTGAGTTTCTTGTACTCAATCAATCATATTGATTAGTCCATTGTAACTTATAGACTTCATTTGCATTAGTGGATTCATAAACCTTATAGGTTGTGTCACGTACACATCCTTATTTTATTCCTCATAGGAATGCAGTTTTAGTATCCATATGCCAAATGTCTTAGTAATTAAGTTGCAATCAATAAGCATCATCATTTTCAAAATGTTATCCATGTGTCTTAACACTTAAGACTTATTCGCACTTATGGATTTCATCCCAATGAGTGCTACCATCAAGGTCATACCTTATGGTTTACATGGAAGTCATTTAGGATGTAATGGTCATCTACCATAACTCAAAATCCGGTTCCTCATATTCATCTAGATATTTGACTCATCTCATGAACAACTCATCATATAGATGATCGAGGTGTGTCTGTTCAGGATATAAGAACTCACAACCTTTGTGATTCTTAATGTCCTTTATTAGTGTAGGGTATTCTTTATTTAAGAAGAATTTAGTTATTTTATAATCATTCTCTAACTCCTTAGAGTATGACTCCTTTTGATTTAGACATCACCATGCCTTAATCACGAGTTCACTATGATACATTATCATAATCACTCATAAGGATCTCAAACATTTGGTCTAAGTATTTCATTCATTGATCTCATCAAGAATTAACACTTTACCAAATTCATACTTCATCTATGATATTCTTGAACACTTCAATATATTCATATTGGTATTTCTCTAAACACATTTTGAAGTATTAGCATTTACTCCAATAGGTATGTAAATACATCACATGTATTATACCTAATTGGATAATCATTCTCCCACTACCATTAGTGAAGATTGATTAATCATGTACAAGAGATTCATGTTTCTTACTGGTTCTCTAACCAAAAGAGTCTAGATTTATCCATCACATGGAAACTAGAAATGAATTTCTTATGATTTATGCTAATTTGATTGTTTGAGTTATCAATAACTTTAGGTATCATTTTATCTTATGCATATCAAATACCACAAGATAAACAAGGCATTTCCACAAAGATCATATCTTTAAAAGATTGAAACATCAACTTTATTAATTGCCATCATTGTCATACAATATGAAAAAATAAAGTGTTTCTATCTATTGGCAAATATGAAATAGCAGTTCATAACTGTATTACATGCCTTTTAGGCTGAAAATAAACTAAAGTGCTCCTATCTATGGCGGCAACACTTGCCCCATTTATTGAGTGCTTTACACTTTACATCTTGGTATCATATACCTCAAAAAGTGTTACAAGTTTATTTCCATGACACCTTCAAGTAGAGATGTTTGTCGCCTCCTTCTTCTTTTGTTCTTCCAGATAGAGAGGACAATTCCTTTTCCAATGTCCTGGCTTTTGACAATGGTGGCAATTGCCTTTCTTGGTCACACCTCCCTTGGCCTTGAGAGCTGAAGACGACTTGGGCTCCTGGCTAGCATCAGAACCTTTCTTAGCATTGCCCTTGCCCTTGCACTTGGACTTGCCTTTCTTGCTCGTGATCACCATCACAGACTTAGGCTTGTCCTTCTTCATCTGTGTCTCGGCTGTCCTCAACATGCCCAACAACTCTGACAGTGGCCTATCAAAATTGTTCATGTTGTAGTTCATCACAAACTGACTGTAGGATTCTGGCAACGATTGCAATATCACGTCAGTAGCCAACTCTTGGCTCAGTGGAAATCCCAGTCTTGTCAGGTTCTCCACATACCCAATCATCTTGAGTGTGTGAGGACCAACTGGATCTCCTTCTGTCATGACACACTTGAACAGTGCCCTTGAGACATCGTATCTCTCTTGTCGTGCTTGATCTTCATACATGTTCCTGAGATGCTGAATCATCTCAATGACACCCATGTTCTCATGTTGTCTCTGTAACTCGTGGTTCATAGAGCACAACATCAAGTACTTTGCATCAATGGCATCATCAGAATGCTTCTTGTAAGCGTCCCTTTCTGCCTTTGGTGCAGTAGGAGCAGGTTCCTCTGGAATTGGAGTATCTAGGACATAGAGCTTACGCTCTTGAGTGATAACAATTCTCAATGTCCTATACCAGTCGTGGAAGTTTGTCCCATTTAGCCTGTCCTTTTCAAGGATCGATCGCAAAGAAAAGTGATTGTTGTTTGTTGTCATTTGTACTACAAAAGGAAAATATGCAATTTTAGTCCAAAACTCATTTTTGACTTATTTGATTGATTTGAAAAGTTGACGATATAATTAGGCCTTTAATTAATTATCGCTCCCACTATTTTACTTCAAACTGATAGCCCTCACCATCAATTCAGAAGATTGCAGTGTACAACCTTCTAGTGGGCAAGATCCTGAAATCCTCTAAGTCATGGACCAGCTAGGGCTGTCACCCACAACTTAGATCTCTCAAGTAGGCAACTCTTGCCAATTGCATCATATGAAACTCTTGATAAGATGTCATATGCAACTCCTTGCCATGATCATCTTCATGCCTCAAGGTGCTAGATCATATCTAGGTCACCTTGTTAAGTCCGACCCAAAGCCAACACGATGAATATGCACCCTGCTTGGGCAGACCCACATATCCATCCTTCACGCTTCCAAGAGATAGACGGTGCACCACGCTTGGGCATGCCCACACTTGGTCGATCAAGCTTTTCACGTGTGTCGCATTTGGAAGGCATCTAAAACTTAATATTTAATGAGGGATTTGGTTTTATATATATACATATACATATCCAATCACCACAATACATAGTACGTATCATATACATGCTATATCCCACAGAAAACATGCAAAACAATAAAAGCGATGATTATGGCCATCCTAATGTGATTCATCGAGCCAAGAGGAATCACGGTCATCTAGGTCTACATCACATGCAACCTGTACAAGATGAACTATGTGCTTTGCCTTTATGGGTTTGATCAACTCATCACATGAATGATCAGCTCGCCATCAGACTGGTCAGCTGGGTGCCACCAGCCGATCAGTTGGCTCCTCCAACTGATCGGTTCGCCTGGTCGTCGTGCATCTCTTCATGGCCGCCACCCGCTCGTCTCGCTCCTCGAATCGGTCATCAACCGATCGGCTAACTCCTTGAACCGATCGTCTCGAACGTCAACCGATCGGTTCATGCCTTGAACCGATCATCTCAGCTGTCATCAGGATGTCCTCCGTTCTTTGACATAACAGGAAATAAAATTCTATTCTATTTTACATTGTAAAAGAGAAACCTCGAGTTACATTCGAGGGGAGCAAAGGTAGGAAAGAAATCTCGAATTATTTCGAGTTACATCAGGAATAGGAAGAGGAAGATCGGTGCGCAGACCGAGATGCAAGAAACCACATACAACCATACACAGATAGGGTTTATTGGCCATAACCACGCTATACATCCACCACAAAACTCATTTAAGGGCGACACATATCGAGTGCATTAATAATACATATCATATATGTAAATTGGGATTTGTAGATTTAGGATTGGACATGCATAAAGCCAATTTTATTCGCATCGTATGCAATAAATAAAGGCGACAAACCAAAATCGATCATATCGATAATCCTAAAGTATAGAGCAGTTGACATGGCTCTGATACCACTGTTGGGTTTTAAGGGAGGCAGAGAAGGCAGCGGAAACAAAAAATTTTCTCCTCCCCAAACCCAGAACAAGGAAACACGTCAACATCTATACAATAGGAAAGGGATGGTTTGTGGAATCATACCTTGTCCCGAGGCTTGCTCGGCGACAATACCTCGCGGCTTGCGTGGTCTTCACCTCCGGTCTTGGACGGTGTCTGTGCAGCTCCTGGTCGCACCGGGACTGGCGACTCCTGGTCTCACCGGGACAGTCGGAATTGACAATTGTCCTCCGAGCGGCAGAAATCTCCCGCCTCTGAAGTAGTCCACACGGACCACCTGGAACTCCAATCTCCTTGTCTCACAAGGAATTGGAAGGAGGCACACCCTCCTGTCAGCGTACTAGTCGCCGACACACTCTCCTGCCACCAGTCGCTTTCTACAGTTGTCTTTCCCTTGTTGTGCCTCTTTTATCAGGTAACACTTGCTCAGGCTCTCTCGGTTACCAAAACCAGAGAGAACGACAACTTTACAGAGCAACTAGTTGCACTCAGTTGTCCTTTGAGAAGCCCCCAATACCCCTATATATATAGGAGGGTCATGGGACATGGTTCTCTATCCCGGGCAATGCGGGACTAAAGCAGGAGTAGAAGGGTTTGATATTTTCCACAAAAACAACCAACTCGCAACCTGAACCGATCGTTTCATTTCTAAAATGGTCGGTTGGGGACCTGAGCCGGTCGGTTGACACCTCAACCGGTCGGTTGACTTCTCAACCGATCGGTTCGTGGCCCTGGTCAGTTCTCGATTGACTTTTCTTCTTTTGTTTCTAATTGGTATCAAATACCAATCCTTATTCCAATAGTATTGGACAAGTAAAACAAAAAGAATTTTCTCACCAATCTTACTTTCCCAACTTGCTCGGTTGCATCAGTTGAACTGATCATTTCAACACTTGAAGCAATCGCTTCATCCTTTCCATGAGACGACCGACTCACCACTTGAGCCGATCAGTTCACCAAGCGCAGCCGATCGATTCATCACATGAGCCGATCGGTTGGGAGTGCAGATTGTACAAAAATAGTCAATTGTAGTTTCAATCAATCTGATACTCTAATCAATCTGTCCAACACCTTGAACACTATGATTTTGAGCTATCAATTAATTGAGTGTTTAATTGAACTACTAAACTGTTGGGTTTTAGGGGAGACAGAGAAGGCAGCGGAAACAAAAATTTTCTCCCCAAACCCATACCGAGGAAATGCGTCAACGTATATATAATAGGAAAAGATGGTTTGCGGAATCATACCTTGTCCCGAGGCTTGCTCGGCGACAATGCCTCGCACAATGCGTGGTCTTCAACTCCGGACTTCGACGGTGTCTGTGCAGCTCCTGGTCGCACCGGGACTGACGACTCCTACTCGAACCGGACTGTCGGATGACAATTGTCCTCCTAAGCGACAGCGTCCTCCCGCCTCTTTAGTAGTCCACACGAACCACCTAGAACTCCACTCTCCTTGTCCCACAAGGAAGTGGAAGGAGTCGCACCCTCCTGTTGACATACTAGTCGCCAACACGCTCTCCTGCCTCCTGTTGCAACTATAGTTGTCCTTCCCTTGCTGCACCTCCCTTTTGCGGGAAGCACTTGCTCGGGCTCTCTCACGGTTACCAAAACCAGAGAGAACGACAACTTGCAGAGCAACTGGTTGCACTGAGCTATACTGTGAGAAGCCCCCAATACCCCCTATATATAGGAGAGTCATGGGACAGGGTTCTCCATCCCGAGCAATGTGGGACTAAAAGCAGGAGTAGAAGGGTTCGGGATTTTCCACAAAAAGCAACCATCTCGCAACCTGAACTGATCGGTTCACTGCTGAACCGATCAGTTCAGCCATTGAGCCGATCGGTTGGACCTGAGCCGACCGTTTGGGGCACTCCAACCGATCGGTTGGTGCCCTGAACCGATCGGTTCATGGTCCTAATCTGGCTCAAAAAGACTTTCCTTGTTTCTTTCCCAATTGGTATCGAATACCAATTATATTCCCAATCGAATTGGGCAATTTGAAACGAAAGGAAAATTCTCACCAATCCTACTTTCCCAAGTTGCTCGATTGCACCAGTTGAACCGATCAGTTCAACATTTGAAGAAAGTCATTTCACTCTGTGCATGAGCCGATCGGTTCAACAATTGAACCGACCGGTTCAGCAACCTCAGCCGACCGGTTCATCACATGAACCGATCGGTTGGGAGTGCAGGTTGTGCAGAATCAGTCAAATGTGATTTCAATCAATCCGATACTCCAATCAATGCGTCCAACACCTTGAACCATACGATATTGAGCCATCGACTGATTGAGTGTTTAATTGAACTACCAAACTCTTTTAGTAATCAATCTAAACATTGCTTTGTGGACAAAACTCCTCTTCCAGGTTAAATCCTATGTGTGTGACCCTGCAGGTCCATTTCATGTTGGCAGTGAAAGTTCATAACACTTATGACTTCACAAGCAAAGAGCGGTGCCTAGTCACACATCAGTGCTACCCAAGTGAAAGTAGAAAGTTGGAGAAAAACTTTCATCCTACAATCCGTGAATGGTGTTACAGCGAGTGTATAATTCCTTTGTCACTGATATCCCGAATGAACTCGAGGCATGGAACATTCATCTTGTCAACGTTCATTCACTTCCTTGATCTCAGAGTAGACTGGAAGAGATATGTATGACATCAGTATCACATACTGACTCACACATGCGTGCACGCCTTTCTCAATCCTACTCATCAAGTGGCCATGGATATCAAACTCCCTCAGGAGGGACAAATCCCATATCTATCACTCACCCCTCAAAAGCCCCATGTGTCAAAGCCACCCAATCATCACCTTTATAACAACCCATGTTTCAGGACTGCGTTTGATGATGTCAAAGTGTTCCCAATGACATGTGTTGAGTGTAGTGATTTCAGGTCTAAGAATCACACTCACCACCATCACTGTGAGTACTGACTGTGACTACCATCTCATGGTTCCATGTGTCAAACTCACGGTGGGTCTGTCCGGTACACTTGTTCTCTAACAAGTACCTATGTGTTTGGTTTGATATCTCTATATCATGACTAATGAGATTTTGTCATCAACCAACACCACAATCTAGTCTTGTGTGTCATTGTTGTCTATCTACCTTCCACAATGACATCCGACTAGGGACATAACAAGAACGTACAAACTCTTAGAATCCGTATGATCTCATCATTCAGGTCATGAACCTGAAGGCATACGTCATTGAGTACTGTCATTCTCTAGACATTCAATCTGTTCTATCACTATCTCATATGACTGAACTTGAAGGAATTGGAAGCTCGCCTTTGATGTTTATCAGATCAATCTCAATGTATCCCACCAATCATCTCATGATTGGCTCTCAGGGCATACATACCAATAGACTCCCACTTGCACTGCGAGCCAATCACCCATGAATCATATTCATAGTGATCTTTAAACATGTCCCACATGTTACTGCGCTCTAGTGCCAACATAGTGAGAAATGGCAACACCTTGCCAAAGTCAGTATAAATTGCATGTTTCTCATCTCTTTGCTGTACATCACACGTATGAGATGGAGTTGCCGTAATATGCGATCTAGTATTCCATTGCTAACCTTTAGCCACATTGCATGATCAAGGATTCCAGACTTGTCATCAATGAGCGGAATATAAGTTCATCTCATGAACTTCCAGATCCATATAGTATCTACTACTGTTATCTAACACATAGATACTCGGCATTTCCCTTTTAAATGACTTTATTGGAACACTTCCAATTATCAACAAACTTTCACTTTTATACATCTTATGTATATTCTGCGATTAATTTTCTGTCTTTTCGGAAGTTCGCATCAATGTAACTCTTTACATCGAACTCGTCCTTATCTCCATAGAACTAGTACTTCACAAGTACTTATCAAGTTCTCATGGTATTCCAGTAACCCTTACTGGAAGCAGACAGACATCCACTCGTCATGTCCCACATACGAGTTATCAGGATGAGCACATCATATTGCCATGTCCTACATACAAGATGATGAATGCATTTTATTCTTGCCATGTCATACATGCAAGACAATGGGATGATTACATACATGATAGATCCATATCTATTCTTAGTGTTCCCATTCTTCATAAGAATTGGACACTTGGCCTTGGGATACTAACTCCATGTAACATGGACAAGTTTTCTCCCACTGAATCTGTGCATACTGAACACTCACTACTACAGAAATAGCCTTTGGCGTCGGTTGTTTAACCCCCTTTGGCATCGGTTTCTGAGCGACGCCTATGTGGGCGCCGCTAAAGGTCGAACACTTCGGTGTCGGTTTTTTAACCGACGCCTATTTAACATATAGGCGTCGGTCTTTTAGTAGCTAACCGACGCCAAAAGGGTTCGCGCCACAGAAAATGGCGTCATCTAGGACACATTCTGCGTCGGTTATCTACTAAAACACCGACGCCTATACTTCAAGACGACACGGCCGTGCTTCCCTGCATGGCCGTGTTTAGTACTATAGGCGTCGGTTTTATATGAATAACCGACGCCTTTTCCACCACGACCGTGCTATCCTGCACGGTCAGGTTGTTTGTACTATTAGGCGTCGGTTTTTATCAAATAACTGACGCTGTAGGTCTTTGCTGACAGTTTTATGTAAATAACCGACGCCTATATCTATTTTTTTTTCATATCAGTTTGCAGGCATGCTGTGGCTGGTCAGTAGGATGAGAACCTGCAGTTCAGTTTTCTGAACTGCAGGTTTACGACATCCATTGATATCAGCCTACAAACAGGCCGCAAACCTGCAAAAGTCACAAGGAAAATTTCACACAAGTACATACATTCAGACATCAATTCAATTCTCACATTCACACATATAGAAACATTCAAATACATGTATTAACATTCAGAAATATTCATTTACAAAGTATCATTCATTATCGCTATCAACATCCTAATTATATATTATAGTTGCCACTGCTTGTATGGCTTTTTCCCATTCTTCTCTTACTTCATTTAATGCTTCCATCGTATATGGAGCATGTATATTTTTTAAGCGTTTACCTATAGTGTGGTCAGTTTTAAACACCTGCAAAGAGAATGATGTATATATATAAGTAATAATATAAAAATAAGATAAGATTGATATATTTCATACTAACTAATGAGACTATATATAATACCTCATGTATGGTATCGATGTCCAATGCGGCATATTTGATAATCATCTGCATAAATCGCATCACATAGTATGTGCATGCCCAGCCATTGTCTTGTGTAGCACACTATAAATTGAAACATACAAAATAATACAACTAAGCACAATTCACATCAATAATATATATATTCGAGTCGGGAACTTACTTGTACGTTCTGCCAATTTATTGGATGGTTCTTTTTCCTTGGGACCGTTCCTCCAGCCTTTTTGAATGCATCTAAACCCCTACATGTTAATATAACACAATAAATTGCATAAGTAAATAGTAATGTAATAAAAGATGTTAACGAATATAAAAATGAAATATTTCTCACCAGAATAATGGCATTCTCATTACGTGTCCAATGTTAGTGTTCAATGTACTCCCCACAGGATCTAGATAATAAACAGTGAATGTCCCGGGGACAATAACTAGTAACTCCCAATGTCTACCGCTAGAGGTAAGAAGTTAACAATTAATAACTCAAAATGCAAAATAAAAATGGAATTTTCTTAAGTCCAAATTATAAATAAAGTAAACTTACTTGACATTGAATGGAGCTATTATTATCGTCTTCTTTTGCTGACCAAAAATTGTAAAAGCATCTATACAGTATTGTTGAACATTATCAGGGTCTTTAGCTACCAAACTAATCAATGATGGAATCAAAAATCCCACATGATCATATGCAAATTGTTTGCAATGATCTTCGACTAAGTAGCTGCAAAACATATAGGCGTATGCATTAATATATAAGAAACCAGATCACCGGATCTTACACAAGGTATATGGATGTATAAACAAGATCTCACCTTATCCATGTCTCTAGCATTGATGTATTCAGCCAATCATACATAAACAGCTCAATAATATCTTGTATAAATAAAGAGCTATCATATGATTGACCTGCATAATCTGCATCTAAAGAAACTATTATAGGGCAATGTATATTATGTGCCCGTAGCCAACATGCCATTCCCCTACAAGCAGGACCTAACGGGTATGTTAGGTCAGTTGGAACCCAAGTTGGTAATGCGGGAAGTGGAGGTGGAGGCCTAGGTGCTCCTGGTGTCTTCTTTTTAACCTGTATATATAATTTCAGATCAGTTGACATCATATATACACATTAACAGTCTAAATCAATGTAAAATTATCTTACAATTTCAGTCGTGTAGACGACATCTGCTTTGGGCCACAATATGACCCCGCCTTCTGCCTCACCAAGTCTATCAATATCTGGGTGGGCATATGGCAACACAACTTCCCTCCAATCGGGTAATACATGTAGCGGGCTCACACGAATGTAGCCCTGCGGCATTGGAGTCCCATGAAACGTTGCCCCAGGAAGGGACTGGTAAGCCTGCGCCTCTGCAACAACATAGTCTTGCATTCTTAAGCGGCATGGCTTCAATGCCTACAAATTTACGTAAAGAATGTTATACATATATACATATAATCTTGAAAACATATCATCTTGAAAAGACTATCTACAATGTCATAAACAATACTTACAACAGACGTGCTAGGCGATGGGTCTCCAGGATTACTCACAGTCTGTGCATCAGGAGAAGAGTGGGTCGCCATAGGCTGATTGGAAGCCTGAGATGCCTGCCACCACAACAATTCTTCCTTGACCTTCTCAGCAACTACATCGTTGACCTTCTTAGCAACTAAATCCTCAACTCTCTTATTCTCCTATACATGGATAAAAGAAACATTAGCTTCTTATTAATGAATTTCCTTTTGTAGTAACATTCTAAAAAAAGAATAGGTTACCTCTTCTTGAGAAAGTCCCGCTCTGGGTTTGCGCTGGGATGGCCCAAAGAATGCTTTGATGCCAACACCAGCGCCGACACCTCTAACACGTCCAGGATGCTTTGGGTTACCCAGAGCAACTGTCAATTCATCCCTTGTGCCCTGAGGGATGAACGTGCCTTGTTTCCTCTGCTCGTGCAGCTCCCGCTAATCACCATAAACAGAAATTGGTAAGTTAACACCACAAATAATCAATATTCAAATGATTTCTCTAAGAGTTGTATTTTACCATTTTTGCAGTCGCCTCAGCAGTTACAGGCTTCTTTATTTCACCCTTCTTGTTTTGCCTGCCAGCTATCCAGATATCATGGCGAGGCATGGGTGTGGCAGACTCCTGAGTAGCAGCAGACTGCTGAGTAGCCGCAGACTCCGCATGTAGTCTTTGGCGAACGCTTGCATAGCCTTTTGGACCCATAGTGTGGTCATGCACATTCAGTGCACGCCTTGCTTTTTGTGCGTCACTGAGGGCCTAGTTAGTATGCACATTAATGATTTGGTTAGTAGCACTAAATGTTAATCTTGAATAGGTGAATACAATGTATATTAATTAAATTGGGAGTGACGCCTAATACCTTGAATTCTTCAGATTTTCTTGAAGCAACAAAATTGTCCCAATCTTCTTTGTCCAAGAAGTTCCATTGTTCAAGGGCTGACTTCTTCTTCTTATCACCCTCTTTTATGTATTCTCTGTTCAGATTTGTCCTATAATTCCTAAGCATCTTTCCAGCACGTTGCATCACACTTTTACGATGCAACTTCTCATCCAATGCAAACAGATTCTGTAAAATAGAAATGTTATTAACTAGTATCCAAAATAGAATTGCAAATAATAGAATTTGTAATCTACAAAATAGAATTGCAAATAATAATAACTCACGCATAAATCTTTCCATATCAAGTCTTTTTTCCCTTGAGGAACTTTATGCCAATTATCATACTTAACACCACAATGGCTCCGAGTGGTACACCCAAGATAGTTTACAAAATTATTACGGTTCACTCCAATTGCATTTCCTCCATTATCAAACTCCACCACCAATTTGGATCCACTACCACTTAGCGCTAATAACTTCTTCAACAGAGTGATGCCCCTTTTCTTGTTAAGTGTTTGGTGCTGCGCATCAAGTTGCTCCAGTGCTTCAGTGGGTACAGGTACATCATCAACCTAAAATTTGACAAAAATAAACACACTAAATTAGCCCAATATAGAAATATAGGATATATGACATAACTAGAAGATAATGAATTTTATAGAAATACAGGATATGTTTTTAGAACTTACATTGGTATCCTCGCCATGCTCGTCATGGACAGCATGCTCATCATGGACTTCATGCTCATCATGGACATCATGCTCATCATGGTCAGCCATCTGAAAATGTCATTAAAAAGGCAAACATTTAGCATTTGTATTAACTAGAAAAAGGCAAACATTTAGCATTTGTATTAACTAGAAAAGGCAAACATTTAGCATTTGTATAAACATACATGTCTCTAAAATTGTGATCTTTTATCAATTAACAATCCTTCATTGTGATCTCCGCGCACATATAAGTCATCATTAGCTTCAATATTTTGTGGAGTTGGCAACCCAACTGAGAATGGACTGGAGTCATCATACTTATCATAGTACTCTTCTTCATCTATAGGATCTTCAATGAATTGTCTTTTACCATGAAGAACAACCGACCATTTATCATTCGCAGGATCATCGATATAGAATATTTGTTTCGCCTGTGATGCCAATATGAATGGTTCACCCTTCTCGCCAATCTTTTCAAAGTTCACCAAAGTGAAACCCAATTCATCCACTATAACTCCTTTGGTGTTATCAACCCAATTACATTTAAAGAGCGGAATTTTGAAATCTATGTAGTCAAACTCCCAAATGTCCTCAATGACACCGTAATATGACATTTTAGCTTCACGTGGACTCTTATCCTTTGCACTTGCAAAGTACATAGTCGACGCTTGAAGAGTGACCCCACTATTTTGGACGACACTCTTATCATCTTGGCGCTTTGTATAATATGTGAATCCATTAATGTCAAACCCTTCATAAGACATAACATTTGGTTTTGGTTTAAAGGCGAGGCATTTGATAGTTTCCGTAATATCATTTGGTGTTTGAGATAGTTGATGTAAGACTTTATCTTCAAACCACTTAGTAAAAGTCTTATTATGCTCTCTAGCAAGCCACATTGAACTTGCTCGAGGATGTTGTCTCTTTATGAAATTGGTATGTTCCTCGATATAAACACTCACTTCATCCATATTGTGTAAAATATACAAGTGAGCTTGTTCCAACTGCTCACGGCTGATTACTTTCACCCGTGATCCCAAAATTCCTTTGCCCTCCTCAAAATTCTTGTCATTATCAGGAGTGTCATTACCACTGAGAAAGTCATTGCAAAAATCCATAACCTCTCTCGCCACATAACCTTCAATAATACTCCCTTCAGGCCGATAACGGTTTCGAACATCACCTTTAAAAACGCTCATGTATCGTTCAAAGGGATACATCCAATGCAAGAAAACTGGTCCCAACATTTTCACTTCCCTAGTCAAGTGGACAACAAGATGTACCATGATATCAAAGAACGAAGGAGGGAAATACATCTCAAGCTGACATAGGGTAACAACCACTTCTCTTTGCAAATTATCGAGAGTATCAGGGTCAATAACTTTACAGCATAGACTGTTGAAAAAGAAACAAAGTCTGGTAATTGCAAACCTTACATGCTTCGGCAATATAGATCGAATTGCCACGGGTAATATTTGTTGCATTAGAGTGTGACAATCATGAGATTTAAGACCTATCAACTTCAGATCTTTCATGGATACCAATCTACGGATGTTGGATGAGTAACCATGTGGCACCTTAACATTTACCAAGCATTCACAAAAAGTTTTTTTCTCCTTTCTAGACAACGTGTAACAAGCGGGAGGTAAGTATGTTCTTTTACTACCCATTTCACGTAATTCTGTTAATTCTGACCTTATTCCCATTTCACGTAGGTCCAGTCGGGATTTTATCCCATCTTTAGTCTTACCTGGTATATTTAACAGAGTACCAATGATGCTATCACAAACATTTTTCTCAACGTGCATTACATCGATACAATGCCTGACTGTCAAAGAACTCCAATAAGGAAGATCCCAAAATATTTACTTCTTCTTGAATGAAGAATTGTCACTCCGTGTGGCCATACTACATTGTGATTTCTTACCAAATTCATTGACAATGTCTTTTACTCTTTCATCAACAACATCCCCTGGTATAGGTTTAGGTGCACTCCGTTCATCATTCCATCCATTGAATGCTTTGCGCTTCCTACGATACGGATGGAATTTTGAAAGAAACCTTCGATGACCAAGATATACAGTCTTGCCGCCATGTTTTAGTCTTATTGAATCAGTGTTTTCTTCACATATAGGACACGCTTTAGCTCCTTTGACACTATATCCAGACAAATTCCCATATGCTGGAAAGTCATTAATAGTGCAAAACAACATAGCGTGCAAACAAAATGTCTCTCTTGCTGAAGCATCATAGGTCATCACACCTTCAGCCCAAAGTTTCTTAAATCATCAATCAAAGGTTCAAGATAAACATCGATATCATTTCCGGGTTGTTTAGGGCCCGATATCAACAATGACAACATAACGTACTTATTCTTCATACACATCCAGGGAGGAAGATTGTATATAACAAGCATGACTGGCCAAGTGCTATGTTGGCTGCTCAATGTCCCGTACGGATTCATCCCATATGTACAAAGACCAAGTCTTAGATTCCTATCTTCTTCACCAAATTCGGGGTACAATAGATCAATCTTCTTCCATGGTGGGGAATCAGACGCATGTCGCAGGATCCCATCATTATTTTTCTTAACATCTGCATGCCACCTCAAATTCTTTGCATCTTTCGGATTTGCAAACAAGCGTTGAAACCATGATATTATAGGTAGATACCACAACACCTTGGCAGGAGAACCAGTTTTGGACTCCCCCGAAGTCGTCAATTTATACCGTGACACACCACATTTTGGACAATCTTTCAAATCTACATAGTCCTTTTGAAATAATACACAATCATTCGGGCATGCGTGTATCTTCTTGGCCTCCATTCCCATTGGGCACAACATTTTCTTTACCTGGTATGTTGAGATTGGAAGCTCGTTTCCTTCAGGAAGCATTTCTTTCAACAAAGTCAACAATGAAGTGAAGCTTTTGTCACTCCATCTATTGTTAGCTTTCAACTTATACAATCTCAACACAGCGCTAAGCTTCGTAAACTTAGCACAGCCTGTGTATAACGGTATCTCAGCATCATGCACAATGTTTGTAAAGATAGGAGGTGGATCGGTGTGCTCTACCCTACAACTATCCAGCATCGCATCAACGATGTCTGCTGGAACTGGTTCGTTCACATTTACGTCATCGGAGGCAATTTCTTCTTCCACCCAAGCACTGCTATCGACATCTACTGGTTTCGATTTTGAAATCTCTCCATGCCAGTGCCATTCTGTATAGCCTTGTACAATCCCGTTGCACATGACATGACTTTTGATTTCCTCACCAGTGTTGACTTTCAAGTTGTTACCGCAATGCCTACATGGACAATAGAACCTATCTGTAGGTTTTTTCCTATGTTCCTCGACAAATCTAATAAACTGATCAAGACCATATATAAACTCTGGGGTGCAACGATTACGAATGGACATCCATGATCTATCCATTCTATGATCAGAGAAAACAAGTATATATTAGGAAAAGATTAGGGTATACACTTACAACCTAAGCGTATAATGTGATGTCATTCTTATATATAATAAATGTGTACCACCTATCCCATCCTTGAACACCTAATCTCACTAGTAAGTGTATAATGTGTATTGGGTTTTCAAGAAAATTTCAGCAGCATTTCCCCGCTGTTCTCTAAGTACATATGTACTTAGAGAACAAACGGGGAAATGCTACCAAAATTTTCTCGAAAACCCAATACACATTATACACTTACATCCTAAGTGAGATTAGGTGTTCAAGAACAGTCCCAAACCGGGGACTATCCAAGATTTACTCCTAATGAGTCAATCTTGGATAGGTTTATAGGCCAACAAACACATTTGATGTCATTCTTATATATAATAAATGTGTACCACCTATCCCATCCTTGAACACCTAATCTCACTAGTAAGTGTATAATGTGTATTTGGTTTTCGAGAAAATTTCGGCAGCATTTCCCCGCTGTTCTCTAAGTACGTATGTACTTAGAGAACAAACGGGGAAATGCTACCGAAATTTTCTCGAAAACCCAATACACATTATACACTTACATCCTAAGTGAGATTAGGTGTTCAAGAACAGTCCCAAACCGGGGACTATCCAAGATTTACTCCTAATGAGTCAATCTTGGATGGGTTTCTAGGCCAACAAACACATTTGATGTCATTCTTATATATAATAAATGTGTACCACCTATCCCATCCTTGAACACCTAATCTCACTAGTAAGTGTATAATGTGTATTTGGTTTTCAAGAAAATTTCGGCAGCATTTCCCCGATGTTCTCTAAGTACATATGTACTTAGAGAACAAACGGGGAAATGCTGCCGAAATTTTCTCGAAAACCCAATACACATTATACACTTACATCCTAAGTGAGATTAGGTGTTCAAGAACAGTCCCAAACCGGGGACTATCCAAGATTTACTCCTAATGAGTCAATCTTGGATGGGTTTCTAGGCCAACAAATACATGTGTTGTCATTCTTATATATAATAAATGTCTATAAAGTACAGGCAACATGGTTAATCCTAATCAACAGAGCATTATTAAATAATAAATCAAGAAATCAATAGTTTCAAACAAAAGGTCTAGGAATCTTTACTAGACATTATATGTATCCCTAATCATCATATTTAACATACTACATTATTATGAACATCCAGATCAGATTAAGATCATACTATGTTATAACCATTGGTTTAATAACCCTATTTCCGCATGTACATGTTTATCAACTTTAAAACCCTATAATTCATGAAATCATTCTAATTCAATTTAATATTTTGGGATCACATAATTATATAATGACATCAGAATATATAGAAGAATCATAATTAACATGATGAACAACATGCTCATCAAACTAGGGTTTTCTTGAATATCATCTAATATTTGTGTACTAGACATTATATTTATCCCTAATCATCATATTTAACATACCATTATTATGAACATCCAGATTAGATTAACTCTATTCAAATACATTACATGCATTTTTATCACAACAATTTGATCGATGCATAAAAAAGCAGAGCAGCTAGCAGCGGGAAGACCAACCTTGTCAGAGGGAAGAAGGCAGAGGCTTCGGTGGCTCTGGCTGGAGAAGTAGCTAGCAGCGACGGCGGTGGAGGAGCAGCTAGCAGCTCCGGTGGCTCTGGCGGTGGTTGCGGCGGTTCGACGACGGTGGAAAAGCACTAGGCGGCGCCTAATCTCAGGCGTGGCGGCGGTGCCGGTTCTCAGGCACTTGGAGCAGCAGGGGCGGGCAGCAGGGGCGGCGGAGAAGGGAGCGTGGAGAAGGAGGAGTGGTGGCGGAGAAGGGGGCGCCAGAGAAGAAATAGCCGGAGAAATGGCGCTGGAGAAGAAATCGCCGGAGAGAAATCGCCGGCAGCAGAGAAATAGGGTAATTGCTCGCAATGAAACAGAAGAAAGGGGAAGAGTCAGGCGATCGCGGGTTATGAGTTCCCAAATAACGTCGGTTGTTTAAAACAACCGACGCCTAAACATCTTTAGCGTCGGTTGTTTGCAACAACCGACGTCCAATTGGACGATATTTTCATAAAATTGTTTGGCGGGAACCACCTTCAGCGTCGGTTATAAAAGGATAACCGACGCTGAAAGTGACACTTTTCACGCAAATTTTCATCGCACATAGGCGTCGGTTTATACCTACATAACCGACGCTGAAAATGACACTATTTTTTTTATCAAAATTTGGATTTCGCGGCCGACTTTCAGCGTCGGTTTGTTATAAACAACCGACGCTGAATACAAAGCGGTACCCGTGTCTGGCTGGTCTTCGAATATAGACGTCGGTTTGCTTAAACAACCGACGCCTAACATATAAGGCGTCGGTTTTCCTTAATAACCGACGTCCAGAAAAGTGACACTGAATGCTATTTCTGTAGTAGTGACTTCAGTACAGATTGCCAATGTATGCTCTCTCTTTCCAGTTCAAGAGATTTTCGAGAACTATCTCTATAGATCTCTATTCCTATCACATAGGAAACATCTCTATCTTCCTTAAAGATAATTTCCACATTTAGATTTCCAATCTAGAACATTTCCATTTCACATCAATATGTGGAATGTGAACACGCTCCCACTAAATCACAGATCCCTTCTTTATCTTTGACATATCAGTCAAACCCTTTGACTATATCATCAAAATAAAGATCCAATTTTGAGTTGCGTGTACTCAATCAATCACATTGATTAGTCCATTGTAACTTATAGACTTCATTTGCATTAATGGATTCATAAACCTTATAGGCTGTGTCACGTACACATCCTGGTTTTATTCCTCATAGGAATGCGGTTTTAGTATCCATATGCCAAATGTCTTAGCCATTAAGTTGCAATCAACAAGCATCATCCTTGTCAAAATGTTATCCATGTGTCTTAACACTTAAGACTCATATGCACTTATGGATATGATCCAATGAGTGCTACTATCAAGGTCATACCTTATGGTTCACATGGAAGTCATTTAGGATGTAATGGTTTTAAACCATAACTCAAGATTCGGTTCCTCATATTCATCTTGATAGTTGACTCATCACATGAACAACTCATCACATAGATAATTGAGGTGTATCTGTTAAAGATATAAGAACTCACAACCCTTGTGATTCTTAATTTCTTTTATTAGTGTGGGGTATTCTTTTATTAAGAAGAATTCAGTTATTTGATAATCATTCTCTAACTCCTTAGAGTATGATTCCTTCTTGATTCAGACATCACCATGCCTTAATCATGAGTTCACTATGATACACTATCATAATCACTCATAAGGATCTCAAACATTTGGTCCAAGTATTTCATTCATTGATCTCATCAAGAATTAATACTTTACCAAATTTGTACTTCATTTATGATAATCTTGAACACTTCAAGATATTCATATTGGTATTTCTCTAAACACCATTTGAAGTATTAGCATTTATTCCAATAGGTATGTAAATACATCACATGTATTATACCTAATACATTAATCACTCTCCCACTACATTAGTGAAGATTGATCAATCATGTCCAAGATATTCATGTCTCTTACTGGTTCTCTAACCAAAAGAGTCTAGTTTTATCCATCACATGGAAACTAGAATTGAATTTCTCATGATTAATGCTAATTAAATTGTTTGAGTTATCTATAACTTTTAGGTATCGTCTTATCTTATGCATATCAAATATCATAAGATAAATAAGGCATTGCCACAAAGATCACATCTTTTAGATTGAAAACACAACTTTATTGATTGCCATCATTGTCATACAATATGCAAAAATAAAGTGTTTCTATCTATTGGCAAGTATGAAATAGCAGTTCATAACTGTATTACATGCCTTATTGGCTGAAAATAAACTAAAGTATTCCTATTTATAAAGGCAACACTTGCCCCAAATAAGAATGCTTTACACTTTACATCTTGGTATCATATACCTCAAAAACTGTTACAAGTTTATTTACATGACACCTTCAAGTAGAATCTTCAGTCGCTTCCTTCTTCTTTTGTTCTTCCAGATAGAGAGGACAATTCCTTTTCCAATGTCCTGGCTTTTGACAATGGTGGCAATTTCTTTTCTTGGTCACACCTCCCTTGGCCTTGAGAGCTGAAGATGGCTTGGACTCCTGGATAGCTTCAGAACCTTTCTTAGCTTTGCCCTTGCCCTTGCGCTTGGACTTTCCTTTCTTGCTCGTGATCACCATCACGGATTTAGGCTTGTCCTTCTTCATCTGTAACTCGGCTGTCCTCAACATGCCCAACAACTCTGACAGTGGCCTATCAAAGTTGTTCATGTTGTAGTTCATCACAAACTGACTGTAAGATTCTGGCAACGATTGCAGTATCACGTCAGTAGCCAACTCTTGGCTCAGTGGAAATCCCAGTCTCTGCAGGTTCTCCACATACCCAATCATCTTGAGTGTGTGAGGACCAATTGGATCTCCTTCTGTCATGACGCACTTGAACAGCGCCCTAGAAACATTATACCTCTCTTGCCGTGCCTGATCTTCATACATGTTCCTGAGATGCTGAATCATCTCTATGACACCCATGTTCTCATGTTGCCTCTGCAACTCATGGTTCATTGAACATAGCATCAAGCACTTTGCATCAATGGCATCATCAGAATGCTTCTTGTAAGCATCCCTTTCTGTCCTTGGTGCATTAGGAGCGGGTTCCTCTGGAATTGGAGTATCCAGGACATAGAGCTTACGCTCTTGAGTGAGAACAATTCTCAATGTCCGATACCAGTCGTGGAAGTTCGTCCCATTTAGCTTGTCCTTGTCAAGGACCGATTGCAAAGAAAAGTTGTTGTTGTTTGTTGCCATTTGAACTTCAAAAGGAAAATATGCAATTTTAGTCCAAAACTCATTTTTGACTTATTTGATTGATTTGAAAGTTTGACGATATAATTAGGCCTTTAATTAATTATCGCTCCCACTATTTTACTTCAAATTGATAGCCCTCACCATCAATTCGGAAGATTGCAGCGTACAACCTTCTAGTGGGCAAGATCCTGAAATCCTCTAAGTCATGAGTCAGCTTTGGCTGATCGCCCACAACATAGATCTCTCAGGTAGGCAACTCTTGCCAATTGCATCATATGCAACTCTTGATAAATGAACATGCACAACTCCTTGCCATGAACATTCCTTGCCTCTGGGCTTAGACGCTCTAAGAATCACCAGTTAAGTCTAACCCAAAAGCCGACACGGTAAACATGCACCCTGCTTTGGCAGAACCTACATGTCTACCCTTCACACTTCCACAAGATAGACGGCGCACCACGCTTTGGCGTAATCTACGCTTGTTCGATCGAGCTTTTCATGTGTGCCGCTAATGGAAGGCATGTAAGACTTAATATTTTAATGAGGGATTTGGTTATATATATATATATATATATATATATATACATATCCAATCACCACAATAGATAGTACGTATCATATACATGCTATATCCCACAGAAAACATGCACAAACGATAAAAAGCGATGATTATGGCCATCCTAATGTGATTCCTCGAGCCAAGAGGAATCACGGTCATCTAGGTCTACATCACATGCAACCTGTACAAGATGAACTCTATGCCTTGCCATCCGAGTAGATCAACTCATCATATGAACGATCTGTACTCTCCAGCCGGTCGTCTGGGTGCCACCAGCCGATCGGTTGGCTCCTCCAACCGATCGGTTCGCCTGGTCGTTGTGCATCTCATCATGTATGCCACCCACTCGTCTCGCTCCTCGAACCGGTCATCAACTGATCAGTTCACTCCTTGAACCGACTATCTGGAAGGTCAACCGATCGGTTCACTCCTTGAACCGATCGTCTGAGCAGTCGTCTTGATGTCCGCCGGTCTTTGACATAACAGGAAATAAAATCCTATTTTTTTTATTACATTGCTTTTAAAAGGGGAAACCCCGATTTACATTCGGGGGGAGCAAAGGAAGGAAAGAATCTCAAATTGTTTTGAGTTACATCAGGAATAAGAGAGGGAAGATCGGTGCACAGACCGAGATGCAAGCAACCACACACAACCAATCACAGATAGGGGTTTATAGGCCATAATCATGCTACACACATCCACCACAAAACTCATTTAAGGGCGACGCGTATCGAGTGCATTAATACATATCATATATGTAATTAGGGATTTGTGGATTTAGGATTGGACATGAATAAAGCCGATATTATTCGCATCGTATGCAATAAATAAAGGCGACAAACCAAAATCGATCATATCGATATTCCTAAAATATAGAGCAGTTGACGTGGCTCTGATACCGCTGTTGGGTTTTAGGGGAGACAGAGAAGGCAGCGGAAACAAAAAAATTTCTCCCCAAACCCATACCGAGGAAACGCGTCAACGTCTATATAATAGGAAAAGATGGTTTGCGGAATCATACCTTATCCCGAGGCTTGCTCGGCAACAATGCCTCGCACAATGCACGGTCTTCAAATCCGGACTTTGACGGTGTCTGTGCAGCTCCTGGTCGCACCGGGACTGACGACTCCTACTCGAACCGGACTGTCGGATGACAGTTGTCCTCCTAAGCGGCAGCGTCCTCCTGCCTCTGTAGTAGTCCACACGGACCACCTGGAACTCCACTCTCCTTATCCCACAAGGAAGTGGAAGGAGTCGCACCCTCCTGTTGACGTACTAGTCGCCAACACGCTCTCCTGCCTCCTGTTGCAACTGCATTTGTCCTTCCCTTGCTGCACCTCCCTTTTGCGGGAAGCACTTGCTCGGGCTCTCTCACGGTTACCAAAACCAGAGAGAATGACAACTTGCAGAGCAACTGGTTGCACTGAGTTGTACTGTGAGAAGCCCCCAATACCCCCTATATATAGGAGAGTCATGGGACAGGGTTCTCCATCCCGGGCAATGCGGGACTAAAAGCAGGAGTAGAAGGGTTCGGGATTTTCCACAAAAAGCAACCATCTCGCAACCTGAACTGATCGGTTCACTACTGAACCGATCGGTTCAGCCATTGAGCCGATCGGTTGGACCTGAGCCGACCATTTGGGGCACTCCAACCGATCGGTTGGTGCCCTGAACCGACCGGTTCATGGTCCTAATCTGGCTCAAAAAGACTTTCCTTGTTTCTTTCCCAATTGGTATCGAATACCAATTATATTCCCAATCGAATTGGGCAATTTGAAACGAAAGGAAAATTCTCACCAATCCTACTTTCCCAAGTTGCTCGATTGCACCAGTTGAACCGATCAGTTTAACATTTGAACCAGTCGTTTCACTCTGTGCATGAGCCGATCGGTTCAACAATTGAACCGACCGGTTCAGCAACCTCAGCCGACCGGTTCATCACATGAACCGATCGGTTGGGAGTGCAGGTTGTGCAGAATCAGTCAAATGCGATTTCAATCAATCCAATACTCCAATCAATGCGTCCAACACCTTGAACCATACGATATTGAGCCATCGACTGATTGAGTGTTTAATTGAACTATCAAACTCTTTTAGTAATCAATCTAAACAATGCTTTGTGGACAAAACTCCTCTTCCAGGTTAAATCCTATGTGTGTGACCCTATAGGTCCATTTCACGTTGGCAGTGAAAGTTCATAACACTTATGACTTCACAAGCAAAGAGCGGTGCCTAGTCACACATCAGTGCTAGCCCAAGTGAAAGTAGAAAGTTGGAGAACAACTTTCATCCTACAATCCATGAATGGTGTTACAGCGAGTGTATAATTCCTTTGTCACTGATATCCCGAATGAACTCGAGGCATGGAACAGTCATCCTATCAACGTTCATTCACTTCCTTGATCTCAGAGTAGACTGGAAGAGATATGTATGACATCAGTATCACATACTGACTCACACATGCGTGCACGCCTTTCTCAATCCTACTCATCAAGTGGCCATGTATATCAAACTCCCTCAGGAGGGACAAATCCCATATCTATCACGCACCCCTCAAAAGCCCCATGTGTCAAAGCCACCCAATCATCACCTTTATAACAACCCATGTTTCAGGACTGCGTTTGATGATGTCAAAGTGTGCCCAACGACATGTGTTGAGTGTAGTGATTTCAGGTCTAAGAATCACACTGACCACCATCACTGTGAGTACTGACTGTGACTACCATCTCATGGTTCCATGTGTCAAACTCACGGTGGGTCTGTCCGGTACACTTGTTCTCTAACAAGTACCTATGTGTTTGGTTTGATATCTCTATATCATGACTAATGAGATTCTGTCATCAACCAACACCACAATCTATTCTTGTGTGTCATTATTGTCTATCTACCTTCCACAATGACATCCGACTAGGGACATAACAAGAACGTACAAACTCTTAGCATCTGTATGATCTCATCGTTCATGTCATGAACCTGAAGGCATACGTCATTGAGTATTGTCATTCTCTAGACATTCAATCTGTTCTATCACTATCTCATATGACTGAACCATAAGGAATTGGAAGCTCGCCTTTGATGTTTATCAGATCAATCTCAATGTATCCCACCAATCATCTCATGATTGGCTCTCAGGGCATACATACCAACATAAACTCCTTTAGTAATCAATCTAAACATTGTTTGTGGACAAAACTCCTCTTCTAGGTTAAATCCTATGTTGTGTGACCCTGTAGGTCCTTTTTCACGTTGGCAGTGAAAGTCCATAACACTTATGACTTCACAAGCAAAGAGCGGTGCCTAGTCACACATCAGTGCTACCCAAGTGAAATAGAAAGTTGGAGAACAACTTTCAATCCTACAATCCGTGAATGGTGTTACAGTGAATGTATAATTCCTTTTTCACTGATATCCCGAATGAACTCGAGGCATGGAACAATCATCATGTTAACATTCATTCACTTTCTTGATCTCAGAGCAGATTGAAAGAGATATGTTATGACATCAATATCACATACTGATTCACACATGTGTGCACGCCTTTCTCAATCCTACTCATCAAGTGGCCATGGATATCAAACTCCCTCAGGAGGGACAAATCCCATATCTATCACTCACCCGTCAAAAGCCCCATATGTCAAAGCCACCCAATCATCACCTTTATAACAACCCATGTTTCAGGACTGCATTTGATGATGTCAAAGTGTGCCCAACTACATATGTTGAGTGTAGTGATTTCAGGTCAAAGAATCACACTCACCACCATCACTATGAGTACTGACTATGACTACCATGTCATGGTTCCATGTGTCAAACTCACAGTGGGTCTGTCCGATACAGTTGTTCTCTAACAAGTACCTATGTGTTTGGTTTGATATCTCTATATCATGACTAATGAGATTCTGTCATCAACCAACACCACAATCTAGTCTTGTGTATCATTTTTGTCTATCTACCTTCTACAATGACATCCGACTAGGGACATAACAAGAATCTAAAAACTCTTAGCTTCTGTATGATCTTATCGTTCAGGTCCTTAACATGAAAGCATACGTCATTGAGTACTGTCATTCTCTAGACATTCAATCTGTTCTATCACTATCTCATATGACTGAACCAGAAAGAATTGGAAGCTTTCCTTTGATGTTTATCAAATCAATCTTAATGTATCCCACCAATCATCCCATGATTTACTCTCAGGGCATACATACCAACAGACTCCCACTTGCACTGCGAGCCAATCATCCTTGAATCATATTCATAGTGATCTTCAAACATGTCCCACATGTTACTGTGCTCTAGTGCGATCATAGTGAGTTATGGCAACACCTTGCCAAAATTAGTATTAATTGCATGTCTCACATCTCTTCGTTGTACGTCACATGTATGAGATGGAGTTACCGTAATATGAGATCTAGTATTCCTTTGCTAACCTTTAGCCACATTGCATGATCAAGGATTCCATACTTGTCATCAATGAGTAGAATATCTATAAGTTCATCTCATGAACTTCCAGATCCATATAGTATCCACTGTTGTTCTCTAACACATAGATACTCGGCATTTCCCTTTTAAATGGTTTTATGGGAACACTTCCAATTATAAACAAACTTTCACTTTTATATATCCTATATATATTTTGCGATTAATTTTCTGTCCTTTTCAGAAGTTCACATCAATGTAACTCTTTACATTGAACTCTTCCTTATCTCCATAGAACTAGTACTTCTCAAGTACTTATCAAGTTCTTATGGTTTCCAGTAACCCTTACTGGAAGTAGACAGACATCCACTCGTCATGTCCCACATACGAGTTATCAGGATTAGTACATCATATTGTCATGTCCTACATACAAGATGATGAATGCATTTTGTTCTTGCCATGCAAGATAATGGGATGATTACATACATGATAGATCCATATCTATTCTTAGTGTTCCCATTCTTCATAAGAATTGGACACTTGGCCTTGGGATACTAACTCCATGTAACATGGACACATTTTCTCCCACTGAATATGTGCATACTGAACCCTTCAGTACAGATTGCCAATGTATGCTTTCTCTTTTTCAGGTCAAGAGGTTTTCGAGAACTATCTCTATAGATATCTATTCCTATCACATAGGAAACATCTCTATCTTCCTTAAAGATAATTTCCACTTTTGGATTTCCATTCTAGAACATTTCCATTTCACATCAACATGTGGAATGTGAACACGCTCCCACTAAATCACAGATCCCTTCTTTATCTTTGACATATCAGTCAAATCATTTGACTATATCATCAAAGTAAAGATCCAATTCTGAGTTGCTTGTACTCAATCAATCATATTGATTAGTCCATTGTAACTTATAGACTTCATTTGCATTAGTGGATTCATAAACCTTATAGATTGTGTCACATACACATCCTTCTTTTATTCCTCATAGGAATGCAGTTTTAGTATCCATATGCCAAATGTCTTAGTCATTAAGTTGCAATCAACAAGCATCATCCTTTTCAAAATGTTATTCATGTGTCTTAACACTTAAGACTTATTCGCACTTATGGATTTCATCCCAATGAGTGATGCCATCAAGGTCATACCTTATGGTTTACATGGAAGTCATTTAGGATGTAATGGTCATCTACCATAACTCAAAATCCGGTTCCTCATATTCATCTAGATAGTTGACTCATCTCATGAATAACTCATCATATAGATGATCGAGGTGTGTCTGTTCAGGATATAAGAACTCACAACCTTTGTGATTCTTAATGTCCTTTATTAGTGTAGGGTATTCTTTATTTAAGAAGAATTTAGTTATTTGATAATCATTCTCTAACTCCTTAGAGTATGACTCCTTTTGATTTAGACATCACCATGCCTTAATCATGAGTTCACTATGATACATCATCATAATCACTCATAAGGATCTCAAACATTTGGTCTAAGTATTTCATTCATTGATCTCATCAAGAATTAACACTTTACCAAATTCATACTTCATCTATGATATTCTTGAACACTTCAAGATATTCATATTGGTATTTCTCTAAACACCTTTTGAAGTATTAGCATTTACTCCAATAGGTATGTAAATACATCACATGTATTATACCTAATTTTATAATCATTCTCCCACTACCATTAGTGAAGATTGATTAATCATGTACAAGAGATTCATGTTTCTTACTGGTTCTCTAACCAAAAGAGTCTAGATTTATCCATCACATGGAAACTAGAAATGAATTTCTTATGATTTATGCTAATTTGATTGTTTGAGTTATCAATAACTTTAGGTATCATTTTATCTTATGCATATCAAATACCACAAGATAAACAAGGCATTGCCACAAAGATCATCTCTTTAAAAGATTGAAACATCAACTTTATTAATTGCCATCATTGTCATACAATATGCAAAAATAAAGTGTTTCTATCTATTGGCAAATATGAAATAGTAGTTCATAACTGTATTACATGCCTTTTAGGCTGAAAATAAACTAAATTACTCCTATCTATGGCGGCAACACTTGCCCCATTTATTGAGTGCTTTACACTTTACATCTTGGTATCATATACCTCAAAAAGTGTTACAAGTTTATTTCCATGACACCTTCAAGTAGAGACGTCTTTCGCCTCCTTCTTCTTTTGTTCTTCCAGATAGAGAGGACAATTCCTTTTCCAATGTCCTGGCTTTTGACAATGGTGGTAATTGCCTTTCTTGGTCACGCCTCCCTTGGCCTTGAGAGCTGAAGACGACTTGGGCTCCTGGCTAGCATCAGAACCTTTCTTAGCGTTGCCCTTTCCCTTGCGCTTGGACTTGCCTTTCTTGCTCATGATCACCATCACAGACTTAGGCTTGTCCTTCTTCATCTGTGTCTCGGCTGTCGTCAGCATGCCCAACAACTCTAACAGTGGCATATCAAAGTTGTTCATGTTGTAGTTCATCACAAACTGACTGTAGGATTCTGGCAACGATTGCAGTATCACGTCAGTAGCCAACTGTTGGCTTAGTGGAAATCCCAGTCTTGTTAGGTTCTCCACATACCCAATCATCTTGAGTGTGTGAGGACCAACTGGATCTCCTTCTGTCATGACACACTTGAACAGTGCCCTTGAGACATCGTATCTCTCTTGCCGTGCTTGATCTTCATACATGTTCCTGAGATGCTGAATCATCTCAATGACACCCATGTTCTCATGTTGTCTCTTCAACTCGTGGTTCATAGAGCACAACATCAAGCACTTTGCATCAATGGCATCATCAGAATGCTTCTTGTAAGCGTCCCTTTCTGCCTTTGGTGCAGTAGGAGCAGGTTCCTCTGGAATTAGAGTATCTAGGACATAGAGCTTACGCTCTTGAGTGAGAACAATTCTCAATGTCCTATACCAGTCGTGGAAGTTTGTCCCATTTAGCCTATCCTTTTCAAGGATCGATCACAAAGAAAAGTGATTGTTATTTGTTGTCATTTGTACTACAAAAGGAAAATATGCAATTTTAGTCCAAAACTCATTTTTGACTTATTTGATTGATTTTAAAAGTTGACGATATAATTAGGCCTTTAATTAATTATCGCTCCCACTATTTTACTTCAAATTGATAGCCCTCACCATCAATTCGGAAGATTGCAGTATACAACCTTCTAGTGGGCAAGATCCTGAAATCCTCTAAGTCATGGACCAGCTAGGGCTGTCACCCACAACTTAGATCTCTCAGGTAGGCAACTCTTGCCAATTGCATCATATGCAACTCTTGATAGGATGTCACATGCAACTCCTTGCCATGATCATCTCCATTCCTCAAGGTGCTAGATCCTATCTAGGTCACCTTGTTAAGTCTGACCCAAAGCCAACACGATGAATATGCACCCTGCTTGGGCAGACCCACATATCCATCCTTCACGTTTCCACGAGATAGACGGTGCACCATGCTTAGGCATGCCCACACTTGGTCGATCAAGCTTTTCACGTGTGTCACATTTGGAAGGCATCTAAAACTTAATATTTAATGAGGGATTTGATTTTATATATATACATATACATATCCAATCACCACAATACATAGTATGTATCATATACATGCTATATCCCATAGAAAACATGCAAAATGATAAAAGCGATGATTATGGCCATCCTAATGTGATTCCTCAAGCCAAGAGGAATCATGGTCATCTAGGTCTACATCACATGCAACCTGTACAAGATGAACTATGTGCTTTGCCTTTCTGGGTTTGATCAACTCATCACATGGATGATCAGCTCGCCATTAGACAGGTCGGCTGGGTGCCACCAGCCGATCAGTTGGCTCCTCCAACCGATCAGTTCGCCTGGTCGTCGTGCATCTCTTCATGGCCGCCACCCGCTCGTCTCGCTCCTCGAACTGGTCATCAACCGATCGGCTCACTCCTTGAACCGATCGTCTCGAACGTCAACCGATTGGTTCACGCCTTGAACTGATTGTCTCATCTGTCGTCAGGATGTCCTCCGTTCTTTGACATAACAGGAAATAAAATTCTATTCTATTTTACATTGTAAAAGAGAAACCTCGAGTTACATTCAAGGGGAGCAAAGGTAGGAAAGAAATCTCGAATTATTTCGAGTTACATCAGGAATAGGAGGAGGAAGATCGGTGCGCATACCGAGATGCAAGCAACCACATACAACCATACACAGATAGGGTTTATTGGCCATAACCACACTATACATCCACCACAAAACTCATTTAAGGGCGACGCGTATCGAGTGCATTAATAATACATATCATATATGTAAATTGGGACTTGTGGATTTAGGATTGGACATGCATAAAGCCAATTTTATTTGCATCGTATGCAATAAATAAAGGCGACAAACCAAAATTGATCATATCAATAATCCTAAAGTATAGAGCAGTTGATGTGGCTCTGATACCACTGTTGGGTTTTTGGGGAGGCAGAGAAGGCAGCGGAAACAAAAAAATTTCTCCTCCCCAAACCCAGAACAAGGAAACGCGTCAATGTCTATACAATAGGAAAGGGATGGTTTATGGAATCATACGTTATCCTGAGGCTTGCTCGATGACAATACCTCACGGCTTGCGCAGTCTTCACCTCCAGTCTTGGACGGTGTCTGTGCAGCTCCTAGTCGCACCGGGACTAATGACTCCTGGTCTCACCGGGACTATCAGGATTGACAGTTGTCCTCCGAGCGGCAGAAATCTCCCGCCTCTGAAGTAGTCCACACGGACCACCTGGAACTCCAATCTCCTTGTCTCACAAGGAATTGGAAGGAGTCACAACCTCCTGTCAGTGTACTATTCGCCGACACACTCTCCTGCCACGAGTCACTTTCTGCAGTTGTCTTTCCCTTGTTGTGCCTCCCGGCCCTTATCGGGTAGCACTTGCTCAGGCTCTCTCAGTTACCAAAACCAGAGAGAACGACAACTTTACAGAGCAACTGGTTGCACTCAGTTGTCCTTTGAGAAGCCCCCAATACCCATATATATATAGGAGGGTCATGGGACAGGGTTCTCTATCCCGGGCAATGCGGGACTAAAGCAGGAGTAGAAGAATTCGAGATTTTCCACAAAAACAACCAACTCGCAACCTGAACCGATCGTTTCATTTCTGAAATGGTCGGTTGGGGACTTGAGTCGGTCGGTTGACACCTCAACCGATCGGTTGGGACCCCTCAACCGGTCAGTTGACTTCTCAACCGATCGGTCTGTGGCCCTGGTCAGTTCCTGATTGACTTTTCTTCTTTTGTTTCTAATTGGTATCAAATACCAATCCTTATTCCAATCTTATTGGGCAAGTAAAACAAAAAAAAAATCTCACCAATCTTACTTTCCCAACTTGCTCGGTTGCATCAGTTGAACCGATCATTTCAACACTTGAAGCAATCCTTTCATCCTGTCCATGATCCGATCGACTCACCACTTGAGCCGATCGGTTCACCAAGCTCAGCCGATCGGTTCATCACATGAGCCGATCGGTTGGGAGTGCAGATTGTGCAGAAACAGTCAATTGCAGTTTCAATCAATCCGATACTCTAATCAATCTGTCCAACACCTTGAACACTATGATTTTGAGCTATCAATTAATTGAGTGTTTAATTGAACTA
Source organism: Alisma plantago-aquatica (assembly GCA_963693085.1). NCBI lineage: Eukaryota > Viridiplantae > Streptophyta > Magnoliopsida > Alismatales > Alismataceae > Alisma > Alisma plantago-aquatica. The sequence continues at coordinate 888,408,134 of OY856414.1, read as the reverse complement.
CTAAACTCCTTTAGTAATCAATCTAAACATTTTTTGTAGACAAAACTCCTCTTCCATGTTAAATCCTATGTGAGTGACCCTGTAGGTCCTTTTTCACGTTGGCAGTGAAAGTCCATAACACTTATGACTTCACAAGCAAAGAGCGGTGCCTAGTCACACATCAGTGCTACCCAAGTGAAATAGAAAGTTGGAGAACAACTTTTAATCCTACAATCTGTTAATGGTGTTACATTGAATGTATAATTCCTTTGTCACTGATATCCCGAATGAACTCGAGGCATGGAACAATCATCCTGTCAACATTCATTCACTTTCTTGATCTCAGAGCAGATTAGAAGAGATATGTTATGACATCAATATCACATACTGATTCACACATGCATGCACACCTTTCTCAATGCTACTCATCAAGTGTCCATGGATATCAAACTCCCTCAGGAGGGACAAATCCCATATCTATCACTCACCCCTCAAAAGCCCCATGTGTCAAAGCCACCCAATCATCACCTTTATAACAACCCATGTTTTAGGACTGCGTTTGATGATGTCAAAGTGTGCCCAACTACATGTGTTGAGTGTAGTGATTTCAAGTCAAAGAATCACACTCACCACCATCACTGTGAGTACTGACTGTGACTACCATGTCATGGTTCCATGTATCAAACTCACGGTGGGTCTGTCCGGTACACTTGTTCTCTAACAAGTACCTATGTGTTTGGTTTGATATCTCTATATCGTAACTAATGAGATTCTGTCATCAACCAACACCACAATCTAGTCTTGTGTGTCATTGTTGTCTATCTACCTTCCACAATGACATCCGACTAGGGACATAACAAGAATTGTACAAACTCTTAGCATCCGTATGATCTCATCGTTCAGGTCCTTAACCTGAAAGCATACGTCATTGAGTACTGTCATTCTCTAGACATTCTATCTGTTCTATCACTATCTCATATGACTGAACCAGAAAGAATTGGAAGCTTGCCTTTGATGTTTATCAAATCAATCTTAATGTATCCCACCAATCATCCCATGATTTTCTCTCAGGGCATACATACCAACAGTATCCACATTGATTTTGAGCTCATCTTTGTTTCATATCGCATGATTTTTTGAAGAAAAATATATTTTCAATTATACTAATATATGTACAAATTTTTTTAGATTTCATCAAAGTTTTCCTAAACTAAGTCACAATAAAGTGAGGTGTTTTTGGTAGTGAAACCCTAAACCTAGTGCTAACCCAAGTTTTGACTTTGGAGTTGTGACTAGGATTGATATAAAGGTGTAGTTGACCTACCCTATGACTTTAGGATGTTTAAGTAGGGTTGTTAGGTTAGAGACACAAGGACCTAAAACTCAACCCTAGATGGTGTGACTATTAGTTGGATACACGAGCAACATAAATTTGTAAACCTTTCACAACTAAAGATATATGGGTAACCCTAAATGTTCTTTAGTTTGACTTGTTAGGTTAAACCTTTTAAGAGGTGGAGAGTAGTTGGTTGTTGATGTTTGGATCTATAGATTTTGAGGACGAAATCCTTTTAAGGGATGGAGTGTTGTAACATACCAGATCTTGAACCCTACCCTAGAAGTTTGACCTTTTGGACTTAGCCAAACAAGGTTGAGGATAGATCTAGAAGATGTTTAGTATAACCCTAATAAGCTAATGCATGCATAAATCACCCTAATGTAACCTAATGTTGTCACATTAGTCTTAAATTAATAATAGACACATAAAATATATCACATGATACAATAATGAATTATATAAAATTATATGCAAATAGTCACACATAACTCTTTTGGTGATATATAATATTAAGATATGGAACATAATTGAATGAGTAAGAGTGATAATAATGAAATAATGTGATAATAATGTACACAAATATTAATTTTGTCATAAATCATTAATGGAAACCCCAAAAGTAAAATCTAAGTTAAAAATCATGCTCCTTGGGTCCCAATTACTTTAGGAGTCAAGTTTCACATTTTTCACATAATAATAATTAATTTAATTCTTTTTGGAGAGAGAAGATCTAAGTTTTCCCCAAAATATCAAATAAAATAATAAATGACTCCAAAAGTATAAAATAATCTTGGATTCATAATATACATAATAAATATATCCTTTGGGTGAATTTTCATCCAATTTGGAGAAAGTTTGCTTAAAAGGTGAAATCAGGAGAGAGAAATTCAAAATATTAAAAAATTGTACAAACAACTTCAACGTGTGAAATTGATGACAAATTAACATCCAACACATTAAATATGACTTGTGGATAAAGTTTCATCAATTTTGGATAATTGTAGATATCACTAATGCATTAGGAAAGAGAAAATGTGATTTACTTTAAAAGAATTTAAATAAAATAGCAAAAGTCTCCAAAAGGGAAAACTAATGTCAAAATCGGATTCTACATGTCCTAATTAGGCTAGGTATCAAATTTATTTAATTTGGACCTTGTTTGTACCTTCAATTGAAGAGAGAGAGAAAGGAAAATAATTTAATCAACACTTTACAAAATTCGGATTAGGAAACACCAGCCCGCATAAACACTAACCGCAGACCAAAGTCCGGTATTCTGGGCATAACTCTCTCATCTTTTAATGAAATTTCACAAAATAACTTGTGTTGGATTGAAAATTTAATTTTGCATCTATATGTACCATATTTGTAGCCTAACGTGGAGAATTTTAGAAACACCTAAACTTTTTCTTCAAGTCATCTGAAACAACTTCTCACACACCCCCACTTATAAATACATCTACCCCGATCTTGCTCAGTTGTTTTGTGAACCTCCTCTCATCCCAATTTCATCCTTTCTTGAGTTTTTTGATGCTGGTGGTTGTGATTTGATTTCTCCTTGCATCGTCATTTCACCCAAAAGCCGAACATGGTTCTTGGTTTGAGTTTCCGGCACTGCTCCCCGACGTCATGTTTATTTTCAGAGCGTAATTGGACCTCAAGTAAACAACTCTGGTACTTGTTCTTCATGATCAGTTAGTTAGTTTCATGAACGAACGATGAATGAAGTTTTACACCAAACTCTTAGATAAGTTTATCCTTGTCCATCCGACATCCCTTCCTCTCTCGCAAATTCCCTACTGATTTGACTTTTTTAATTATGTCATTGGCTGATTTTATAAAATTCATTTCTTTTAATTTTCTTATCAAAAAATTAAATTAAATATGATTTGGAATTGGAAAATTGTATTCTTTCTGATAAAAATAGTTTCAAAGTCTTATTTTCATGTTTTCAATGATGGATTTTTAAGGATCTAGTTAATTAATATAAAAAGCCCTAAAATGGTAACTAATCCATATGAACTCAAAATTTAGTAAATAAATATGTTTTCTTAATAATAAAAACCTAAGAAGTCGATTGGTTTAGGTTTGGAGTGCAAGATCTGATGTTTTGTAGAAAGATCTAGAATTAGGGTTACATTACATATATATGAATCTCAAACGCTAATACAAGTGAACAATTTGTATTTAGGCAAGGTTGATCTTGGAAACAACTAGTTTGGTGAAGAGAGTTTCTAGGACCCTGGTTTAAGGTATGATTGCATCCCACATTATTTCTATATTGAGCAATTTCTAATTCTTCATATTGAGCAATTTCTAATTCTCCTCTCTATATGTATGCTTGCATCCCATATTATTTCTATATTGAGCAATTTCTCTCTCTTAATGTATGTTTGCATCCCTGATTATTCTTACTGAGGAATTATCCTCTTTTCTTCTTTCTCTTGGTCCTATGGACATTAGTCTATACACAATGTCTTTTATTTTGAAATCATGGTTCATGTGAACTACCTTATTCGATGTTGATCTTGTGATCTTGGATATTCTTTTGGACTTTTTTCATATTCTTTGTACATGATGAAACACTATATGATGACATGTGATGTCTTTTGCCCACTTATGAGGTGGATGTATATATCGGCCACTTTTGTGGTGACTACTTTTGTATAATATGACTATACTTACTACTTGCCTCTCTATTAAACATGCTATGTGATTTAGCAGCACTAGAGTAGTGTAATTGCATTGGTTTTAGGTTATGTTCCCTTTATGCTTTTGGGATGGAGGTTATGTGCCCCATACCCGGGTTTCAATTTATGAAGTTTGGCCCGCATTTTTATTTAATAGGAGTTTGGTTATGTGCCATTCTCTATCAGATTTCAAGTTTACGAGGCTTAGCCACGATTGTCTTTATATTATTCTAGGGCTATGTTTATCTCACATACATGCAGGATGATGTTCATGGATTATGGGTTATGTGCCCTAATTTCATATGTGCTTATGTGGCACCACTTTTGTATGTTGATTTAATGGCAAGTGTCTCTTTTATTGTGGATCAATTCTCTTGATACTCACTTGGGTGGTACTTTATTTTCTATGGTAAGCTTCTGTTTATTTGTTATCATTTGTTCCATAAATTGCTCAATTTACTTTTTAGTATGCACATACCAGTCTTTGATGATGTTATATATTTTTCACTTCTTATTGGGGTATGCTTCCAACCCTAGGTGAAGGTTGTGGAGGACATGGCATAAAGTTATGAACGTAGTTTCAGGAGTTAAAGCTTGGAGACAATCTTGATGTGGTTTAGATTTCCCTCTACATGGATCCTTATGATGTACCTTTACATGTAAGTTTAAGATGTTTTTTGTAACCTTATGAGAAATTAAACATAGTCAATGTTTTTATTTTGCTGTTACACTTTGCTTGTTTTGTATACCATAAATAAGATTTGACAAATTTTCACCCACTCCAACATATCTTTTAGGTTTGTTTGGACTGGAGGTTCTATTATTCAAATTTTTAGTAGGGAGTGATTCCCCTCTAGGATCCCACTTCTTCCAGCATGGTATCAGATCACATGGTAGTCGAAATATGACTATTTCAATTTTGTCTACTTTTTTTAACCTTTGCCATGCATAGTCATCCTTTAGATGAGATGTTTTCCCTTGAATCTCCTAAGTGCACCCTTTTGAGATATGGTTTTAGATGATCTTACCCTACCATGTAGATTGATTATGATCTGTGTCTCTTGATGCTATGAGGTTTTACTTGAGGATGCTAATAGGTTATGAGTTGATGGCATGATAAGGAGATCTTGTTATGGATATATTGTGACTTGGTATCCACATTGATTTTGAGCTCATCTTTGTTTCATATTGCATGATTTCTTGAAAAAAATATTTTTCAATTATACTAATATATGCAAAATGTTTTTTGGATTTCATCAAAGTTTTCCTAAATTAAGTTACAATAAAGTGAGGTGTTGTTGGTAGTGAAACCTAAACCTAGTGCTAACCCTAGTTTTGACTTTGGAGTTGTGACTAGGTTTGATATAAAGGTGTAGTTGACCTACCCTATGACTTTTGGACATTTATGTAGGGTTGTTAGGTTAGAGACACACTGACCTAAAACTCAACCCTAGATGGTGTGACTATTAGTTGGATACACGAGCAACATAAATTTCTAAAACTTTCACAACTAAAGATGTATGGGTAACCCTAAATGTTGTTTAGTTTGACTTTTTAGAGCAAACCTGTTAAGGGTGGAGAGTAGTTGGTTGTTGATGTTTGGATCTATAGATTTTGAGGACGAAATACTTTTGAAGGGGTGGAGTGTTGTAACATACCAGATCTTGAACCCTACCCTAGAAGTTTGACCTTTTGGACTTAGCCAAACAAGGTTGAGGATAGATCTAGAATATGTTTAGTAGGGAGTGGTTCCCCTCTGGGATCCCACTTCTTACAGAATGGTATCAGAGCCCATGGTAGTCAAAATCTGACTATTTCAATTTTGTCTCCCTAGTTAGAACCTTTGTCATGCATAGTCATCCTTTATATGAGATGTTATTCCTCAAATCGCCTAGGTGCACCCTTTTGAGATAAGGTTTTAGATGATCTTACCCTACCATGTAGATTAATTATGATTTGTGCTCTTGATTCTATGAGGTTTTACTTGAGGATGCTATTAGATTATGAGTTGGTGGCAAGATAAGGAGATCTTGTTATGGATATATTGTGACTTGGTATCCACATTGATTTTGAGCTCATCTTTGTTTCATATCACATGATTTTTTGAAGAAAAATATATTTTCAATTATACTAATATATGTACATTTTTTTTTTCAAATTTCATCAAAGTTTTCCTAAACTAAGTCACAATAAAGTGAGGTGTTTTTGGTAGTGAAACCCTAAACCTAGTGCTAACCCTAGTTTTGACTTTGGAGTTGTGACTAGGATTGATATAAAGGTATAGTTGACCTACCCTATGAATTTTGGATATTTATGTAGGGTTGTTAGGTTAGAGACACAAGGACCTAAAACTCAACCCTAGATGGTGTGACTATTATTTGGATACACGATTAACATAAATTTGTAAAACTTTCACAACTAAAAGATATATGGGTAACCCTAAATGTTGTTTAGTTTGACTTGTTAGGTTAATCCTTTTAAGAGGTGGAGAGTAGTTGGTTGTTAATGTTTGGATCTATCGATTTTGAGGACGAAATCCTTTTAAGGGGTGGAGTGTTGTAACATAGCAGATCTTGAACCCTACCCTAGAAGTTTGACCTTTTGGACTTAGCCAAACAAGGTTGAGGATAGATCTAGAAGATGTTTAGTATAACCCTAATAAGCTAATGCATGCATAAATCACCCTAATGTAACCTAATGTTCTCAAATTAGTCTTAAATTAATAATATACACATACAATATATCACATGACATAATAATGAATTATATAAAATTATATGCAAATAGTCACACATAACTCTTTTAGTGATATTATTAAGATATGGAACATAATTGAATGAGCAAGAGTGATAATAATGAAATAATGTGATAATAATGGCCACAAATATTAATTTTAACATAACTCATTAATGGAAACCCCAAAAGTGAAATCTAAGTTAAAAATCGTGCTCTTTGGGTCCCAATTAGTTTAAGAGTCAAGTTTCACATTTTTCACATAATAATAATAATAATTAATTTAACTCTTTTTGGAGAGAGAAGATCCAAGTTTTCTCCAAAATATCAAATAAAATAATAAATGACTCCAAAAGTATAAAATAATCTTAGATTCATAATATACATAATAAATATAGCCTTTGGGTGAATTTTCATCCAATTAGGAGAAAGTTTGCTTAAAAGGTGAAATCAGGAGAGAGAAATTCAAAATATTAAAAAATTATACAAACAACTCCAATGTGTGAAATTGATGAAAAATTCACATCAAACACATTAAAAATGACTTGTGGGTGAAGTTTCATCAATTTTGGATAATTTTAGACGTCTCTAATGCATTAGGAAAGAGAAAATGTGATTTACTTTAAAAGAATTTAAATAAAATAGCAAAAGTCTCCAAAAGGGAAAACTAATGTCAGAATCAGATTCTACATGTCCTAATTAGGCTAGGTATCAAATTTATTTATTTTGGACCTTGTTTGTACCTTCAATTGAAGAGAGAGAAAAAGGAAAATAATTTAATCAACACTTTACAAAATTCGGATTAGGAAACACCAGCCCGCATAAACACTAACCGTGGACCAAGGTCCGATATTCTGGGCATAACTCTCTAATCTTTTAATGAAATTTCACAAAATAACTTGTGTTGGATTGGAAATTTAATTTCACATCTATATGTACTATTTTTGTAGCCTAACGTGGAAAATTTGAGAAACGCCTAAACTTTTTCTTCAAGTCTTCTGAAACAACTTCTCACACACCCCCACTTATAAATACATCTACCCCGATCTTGCTTAGTTGTTTTGTGAACCTCCTCTCATCCCAATTTCATCCTTTCTTGAGTTTTTTGATACTGGTGGTTGTGCTTTGATTTCTCCTTGCATCGTCGTTTCACCCAAAAGTCGAACATGGTTCTTTGTTTGAGTTTGCGGCACTGCTCCCTCACGTCATGTTTATTTTCATAGTATAATTGGACCTCAAGTAAACAACTCTGGCACTTGTTCTTCATCATCAGTTAGTTAGTTTCATGAACAAACGATGAATGAAGTTTTACCCCAAACTCTTAGATATGTTTATCCTTGTTCATCCGACATCCCTTCTTCTCTCGCAAATTCCCTACTGATTTAACTTTTTTAATTATGTCATTGGCTGATTTTATAAAATTCATTTCTTTTAATTTTCTTGTCAAAAAATTAAAATAAAATATGTTATGGAATTGGAAAAATGTATTATTTTTAATAAAAATAGTTTCAAAGCCTTATTTCCATATTTTCAATGATGGATTTTTAAGGATCTAGTTAATTAATATAAAAAGCCCTAAAATGGTAACTAATCCATATGAACTCAAAATTTAGTAAATAAATATGTTTTTTTAATCATAAAAACCTAAGAAGTCGATTGGTTTAGGCTTGGAGTGCAAGATCTGATGTTTTGTAGAAAGGTCTAGAATTAGGGTTACATTACATATATATGAATCTCAAACCCTAATACAAGTGAACAATTTGTATTTAGGTAAGGTTGATCTTGGAAACAACTAGTTTGGTGAAGAGAGTTTCTAGGACCTTGGTTTAAGGTATGATTGCATCCCACATTATTTCTATACTGAGCAATTTCTAATTCTTCATATTGAGCAATTTCTAATTCTTCTCTCTAAATGTATGCTTGCATCCCATATTATTTCTATATTGAGCAATTTCTCTCTCTTAATGTATGTTTGCATCCCCGATTATTCTTACTGAGGAATTATCCTATTTCCTTCTTTCTCTTGATCCTATAGACATTAGTCTATACCCAATGTATTTTCTTTTGAAATCATGGTTCATGTGAACTACCTTATTCGATGTTGATCTTGTGATCTTGGATATTCTTTTTGACTTTTTTCATATGCTTTGTACATGATGAAACACTATATGATGACATGTGATGTCTTTTGCCCACTTATGAGGTGGATGTATATATCAGTCACTTTTGTGGTCACTACTTGTGTATAATATGACTATACTTACTACTTGCCTCTCTATTAAACATGCTACGTGATTCAGTAGCACTAGAGTAGTGTAATTACATTTGTTCTGGGTTATGTTCCCTTTATGCTTTTGGGATAGAGGTTATGTGCCCCATACCCAGGTTTCAATTTATGAAGTTTGGCCCACATTTATATTTATTGGGAGTTTGGTTATGTGCCATTCTCTACCAGGTTTCAAGTTTATGAGGCTTGGCCACGATTGTCTTTATATTGTTCTAGGGCTATGTTTATCTCACATGCATGCAGGATGATGTTTATGGATTATGGGTTATGTGCCCTAATTTCATATGTTCTTATGTGGCACCACTTTTGTATGTTGATTTAATGGCAAGTGTCTCTTTTATTGTGGATCAATTCTCTTGATACTCACTTGGGTGGTACTTTCTTTTCTATGGTAAGCTTCTATTTATTTGTTATCATTTGCTCCATAAATTGCTCAATTTACTTTTTAGTATGCACATACCAGTCTTTGATGATGTTATCTATTTTTCACTTCTTACTGGGGTATGCTTCCAACCCTAGGTGAAGGTTGTGGAGGACATGGCATAAATTTATGGACCTATCTTAAGGAATTAAAGCTTGGAGACAATCTTGATGTGGTTTAGATTTTCCTCTACATGGATCCTTATGATATACCTTTACATGTAAGTTTAAGATGTTTTTTGTAACCTTATGAGAAATTGAATATAGTCAATGTTTTTATTCTGCTACTACACTTTGCTTGTTTTGTATACCATAAATAAGATTTGACAATTTTTTACCCACTCCAACATATCTTTTAGGTGTGTTTGGACTGGAGGTTCTATTGTTCAAAATTTTAGTAGGGAGTGATTCCCCTCTAGGATCCCACTTCTTCCAACATGGTATCAGAGCCCATGGTAGTCGAAATCTGACTATTTCAATTTTGTCTACTTTTTATAACCTTTGCCATGCATAGTCATCCTTTAGACGAAATGTTTTCCCTTGAATCGACTAGGTGCACCCTTTTGAGATAAGGTTTTAGATGATCTTACCCTACCATGTAGATTGATTATGATATGTGTCTCTTGATGCTATGAGGTTTTACTTGAGGATCCTAATATGTTATGAGTTGGTGGCAGGATAAGGAGATCTTGTTATGGATATATTGTGACTTGGTATCCACATTGATTTTGAGCTCATCTTTGTTTCATATTGCATGATTTCTTGAAAAAAAATATTTTTCAATTATACTAATATATGTACAATTTTTTTTGGATTTCATAAATTTTTTCCTAAACTAAGTCACAATAAAGTGAGGTGCTTTTGGTAGTGAAACCCTAAACCTAGTGCTAACCCTAGTTTTAACTTTGGAGTTGTGACTAGGATTGATATAAAGGTGTAGTTGACCTACCCTATGACTTTTGGACGTTTATGTAGGGTTGTTAGGTTAGAGTCACACATACCTAAAACTCAACCCTAGATGGTGTGACTATTAGTTGGATACACGAGCAACATAAATTTCTAAAACTTTCACAACTAAAAGATGTATGGGTAACCCTAAATGTTGTTTAGTTTGACTTGTTAGATTAAACCTATTAAGGGTAGAGAGTAGTTGGTTGTTGATGTTTGGATCTACAGATTTTGAGGACAAAATCCTTTTAAGGGGTGGAGTGTTGTAACATACCAAATCTTGAACCCTACCCTAGAAGTTTGACATTTTGGACTTAGCCAAACAAGGTTGAGGATAGATCTAGAATATGTTTAGTAGGGAGTGGTTACCCTCTGTGATCCCACTTCTTACAGCATGGTTCAGAGCCCATGGTAGTCGAAATCTGACTATTTCAATTTTGTCTCCCTAGTTAGAACATTTGTCTTGCATAGTCATCCTTTAGATGAGATGTTTTCCCTCGAATCGCTTAGGTGCACCCTTTTGAGATAAGGTTTTAGATGATCTTACCCTACCATGTAGATTTATTATGATTTGTGTCTCTTGATGCTACGAGGTTTTACTTGAGGATGCTATTAGGTTATGAGTTGGTGGCAGGATAAGGAGATCTTGTTATGGATATATTGTGACTTGGTATCCACATTGATTTTGAGCTCATCTTTGTTTCATATCGCATGATTTTTTGAAGAAAAATATATTTTCAATTATACTAATATATGTACCATTTTTTTCAGATTTCATCAAAGTTTTCCTAAACTAAGTCACAATAAAGTGAGGTGTTTTTGGTAGTGAAACCCTAAACCTAGTGCTAACCCTAGTTTTGACTTTGGAGTTGTGACTAGGATTGATATAAAGGTGTAGTTGACCTACCCTATGATGTTTGGATGTTTATGTAGGGTTGTTAGGTTAGAGACACAAGGACCTAAAACTCAACCTTAGATGGTGTGACTCTTAGTTGGATACACGAGCAACATAAATTTGTAAAACTTTCACAACTAAAAGATATATGGGTAACCCTAAATGTTGTTTAGTTTGACTTGTTAGGTTAATCCTTTTAAGAGGTGGAGAGTAATTGGTTGTTGATGTTTGGATCTATAGATTTTGAGGACGAAATTCTTTTTAAGGGGTGGAGTGTTGTAACATACCAGATCTTAAACCCTACCCTATAAGTTTGACCTTTTGGACTTAGCCAAACAAGGTTGAGGATAGATCTAGAAGATGTTTAGTATAACCCTAATAAGCTAATGCATGCATAAATCACCCTAATGTAACCTAATGTTCTCACATTAGTCTTAAATTAATAATAGACACATAAAATATATCACATGAGATAATAATGAATTATATAAAATTATATACAAATAGTCACACATAACTCTTTTGGTGATAATATTAAGATATGGAACATAATTGAATGAGCAAGAGTGATAATAATGAAATAATGTGATAATAATGGCCACAAATATTAATTTTGTCATAAATCATTAATGGAAACCCCAAAAGTGAAATCTAAGTTATAAATCATGCTCCTTGGGTCCCACTTACCTTGGGAGTCAAGTTTCACATTTTTCACATTATAGTAATTAATTTAATTCTTTTTAGAGAGAGAAGATCTAAGTTTTCCCCAAAATATGAATAAAATAAAAAATGACTCTAAAAGAGGAAAATAATCTTGGATTAGTAATATACATAATAAATATAGACTTATTTTCATCTAATTTGGAGAAAGTTTGCTTAAAATGTGAAATCATGAGAGAGAAAGTGTGTAGAACTTTCAAAATATTAAAAAATTATACAAACAACTCCAATGTATTAAATTGATGAAAAATTCATATCCAACACATTAAATATGACTTGTGGGTGAAGTTTCATCAATTTTGGATAATTGTAGACGCCTCTACTGCATTAGGAAAGAGAAACTGTGATTTACTTTAAATGAATTAAATAATATAGCAAAGTCTCTAAAAAGGAAAACTAATATCAAAATCGGATTCTATATGTCCTAATTAGGCTAGTTATCAAATTTAATTTAATTTGGACCTTGTTTGTACCTTAAATTGAAGAGAGAGATAAAGGAAAATAATTTAATCAACACTTTACAAAATTCGGATTAGGAAACACCAGCCCGCATAAACAGTTCCCGCGGACCAAGGTCCGGTATTCTAGACATAACTCCCTAGTTTTTTAATGGAATTTCACAAAATAACTTGCGTTGGATTGAAAATTTAATTCCACATCTATACCATATTTGTAGCCTAACGTGGAGAATCTGAGAAATGCCTAAACTTTTTCTTCAAGTCTTCCGAAATGAATTCTCACACACCCCCACTTATAAATACATCTACCCCGATCTTGCTCAGTTGCTTTGTGAACCTTCTCTCATCCCAATTCATCCTTTCTTGAGTGTGTTGATGTTGGTGATTGTGCTTTGATATCTCCTTGCATTGTCGTTTCACCCAAAAGCCGAACATGGTTCTTGGTTTGAGTTTGCAGCACCGCTCCCCGACGTCATGTTTATTTTTAGAGCGTAATTGGACCTCAAGTAAACAACTTTGGTACTTGTTCTTCATGATCGGTTAGTTAGTTTCACGAACAAAGTTTTAACCCAAACTCTTGGATAATTTTATCCTTGCCCATACAACCTCTCTTCCTCTCTCACAAATTCCCTATTGATTTGGCTTTTTCAAATTTTGTAATCGGTCAATTTTATAAAATTCATATCTTTTAATTTTCTTGTCTAACAATTAATATAAAATATGTTTTGGAATTGGAAAAATGTATTCTTTCTAATAAAAATAATTTCAAAGCCTGATTTCCATGTTTTCAATGAAGGATTTTTAAGGATCTAGTTAATTAATATAAAAAGCCCTAAAATGGTAACTAATCCATATGAACTCCAAATTTAGTAAATAAATATATTTTCTTAATCATAAAAACCTATAGAGTTGATTGGTTTAGGTTAGGAGTGTAAGATCTGATGTTTTGTGAAAGGTCTAGAATTAGGGTTACGTTACATATATATGAATCTCAAACCCTAATTCAAGTGAACAATTTGTATTTAGGCAAGGTTGATATTAGAAATAACTAGTTTGGTGAGAGAGTTTCTAGGACCCTGGTTTAAAGTATGATTTCATCCCGCATTATTTATATATTGAGCAATTTCTTATTCTTCTCTCTATATGTATGCTTGCATCCCATATTATTTCTATATTGAGCAATTTCTCTCTCTTAATGTATGTGTGCATCTCTGATTATTCTTATTGAGAAATTATCCTATTTTCTTCTTTCACTTGGTCCTATGGACATTAGCCTATACACAATGTATTTTCTTTTGAAATCATGGTTCATGTGAACTACCTTATTTGATGTTGATCTTGTGATCTTGGATATTCTTTTGGACTCTTTTCATATGCTTTGTACATGATGAAACTCTATATGATGACATGTGATGTCTTTTGCCCACTTATGAGGTGGATGTAAATATTGGTCACTTTTTTGGTGACTACTTTTATATAATATGACTATACTTACTACTTGCCTCTCTATTAAACATGCTATGTGATTTAGTAGCACTAGAGTAGTGTAATTGCATTGGTTTTGAGTTATGTCCCCTTTATGCTTTTGGGATGGAGGTTATGTTCCCCATACCCAGGTTTCAAATTTATGAGGTTTGGCCGACATTTATATTTATTGGGAGTTTGGTTATGTGTCGTTCTCTATCAGGTTTCAAGTTTATGAGGCTTGGCCTCCCTTGTCTTTATATTGTTCTAGGGATATGTTTATCTCACATGCATGCAGGATGATGTTTATGGATTATGGGTTATGTGCCCTAAATTCATATGTGCTTATGTGGCACCACTTTTATATGTTGATTTAATGGCACATATCTCTTTTATTGTGGATCAATTCTCTTGATTCCCACTTGGGTGGTACTTTCTTTTCTATGGGAAGCTTCTATTTATTTGTTACCCTTTGTTCCATATATTGCTCAATTTACTTTTTAGTATGTACATACCAGCCTTTACTGATGTTATATATTTTTTTCTTCTTGCTGGGGTATGCTTCCAACCCTAGGTGAAGGATGTGGAGGAAATGGCATAAAGTTATGGACCTAGCTTAAGGAGTTAAAGCTTGGAGACAATCTTGATGTGGTTTAGATTTCTCTCAACATGGATCCTTATGATGTACCTTTACATGTAATTTTATGATATTCTTTTGTAACCTTATGAGAAATTAAATATAGTCAAATTTTTTTATTCCGCTGCTACACTTTGGTTGTTTTGTATACCATAAATAAGATTTAAAAATTTTACACCCACTCCAACATATCTTTTAGGTGTGTTTTGTATACCATAAATGACATTAGAAGGAACAATTGGACCACCTTAATAATAGGGGTGCCTCCTTTTCAGGTATCCTACCACCAAGAAGTATGTGGTTAAGCATGTTTGACCTGGAGCAGTACCACAATGGATTAAATGTATCATATTATACTTTTTCACAATGTACCTTTTCATTTGAACTTGTAGCACGATAAGATTTGAAGCCTTAGATCAAATGACATTAAAAGTAATGATTAGAATACCATATTAATAGGGTGTACCTACGTTTTAGGTATCCTACCACTAACAACTATGTGGTTAAGCGTGCTTGACCCAAAGTAGTACTACGATGGATAACCTTCTAGGAAGTTTTCTCAGGTTGTGTGTAAGTGAGGAAAAAAGGCTTAGCGCAGGCAAGTGTTGGTTTCTAGGGATAGTCGTAATTCCTAAAACTCTAGAAGGTCTTAGGTCAAGGACCTAGTGTTATAAATGGTATAAGATCTAAATCCCTTCAAGTAGGTATGGGCCCACATGGACATATTGTACAAACCAAGTATGTAGAAAAGAATATCCATGACGAGACAAGATGGAGTCACCCTTATGCTGGTAGTTGTGTATGCGATATCAGGGTACATGCGTGCTAACGCTTAATTTTTTAGTTAGTCTAATTTTGTTGCCTAACGAGTAAAACATGACATGGTTCAACAAAAGAGATCAACAAAACAAATATATGCATGTAATCAAACTCCAAATTAGGACATATTTCATGGTGAATCATGGGCATAATTATAAACTCCAAAATATGACTGGAAGGCACTAAAGGTCATTGTGAAATGAGAGAAAGAAGTATGAACTGTTAGGAAATATGGCATCAGATAAAAAATGTACTCGTCATATTCCCCTTAGGCAGTAGATCGCATCAACAACTATGAGACAAGAAAGAGGGTTGCAAGACATATACTTGGTCTTGGAGTAAATCCAGTGACATGCTTACTGTAGTGTGCTACTTTGTCGAGTTGCACCTTGATGGTTGTCATCATTAGCCTTATAGTCAAACACGATGGATGATGGTTGATGGGGTCCTCCTAGCAGTAGATAGATCCTCCTCATCTCTAGAGTAGTCTACACTGACTATCGGGAACTCCTGTCATTCTCATAGAACGGACAAGAAGGAGTTGTCCCTTCTAGTCAATGTGCTAGTTTCGACTTGCTCTCCCGATTCTCTCTCCCTTGTTGTTCCTCTCTTTGATGGTTAGAACTTGCTCAGGTTCTCTTGATTACCACAACCAGAGAAGACAACAATTGTCAGAGCTTATTGTTGTATTTGGGAAGCCCTCGATACCCCTCTATTTATAGGAGGGCCAACGTCAGGGTTTTTAGTCAGTCTGGGAGATGGAGAAATTAAATTTCTTGAATTTTTTAGAACCTACAAATGTAGAACCAGTCATTTCACTAGTGAACCAGTCAGTTCACACATGATACGATTGGTTCAACACTTGAACCGGTCATTTCACTATGTTACCTAATCACACTTATATTAGCTTTTTATAATTCAATTAGTGCATAACATGACGTCAGCATCAATCCTTAATCCAATCGAATTGATCAATCAAACGGCCAGTTCACAACCTAAGCTGATCGGCTCACACATTTGAGTCAATCAGTTCACTTGTTGAATCAGTCGTTTTAGAGTGTAGATTGCAAATGTTGTTTAAATTGAATACCCAATGTCAAACATCATTCATGAACAAAATCCTATTCCAAGTGCATTCATATATGTGTGACCCTATAGGTTACAATGGTTGTGAATGTCCATAACTAATTTATGATATACAAGCAATGATTGGTATCTAGCAAGACATCATTGCTACCTAAGTAATTTGAAAAGTTGGAGAACAACTTCAACCTACTATCTTTGATTGGTGTTATAATGATCGTATAGTTCCTTTGTCTCTGATATCCAAATTGAACTCGAGGCATGGGATCCTGATCCTATTTAACATTCAATCTATGTTCCTTGAACTATAGCATATTGTCTGAGATATGTGTGATATCAACATCATATATTGATTCACACAAGCATGGCCATGCATTTCTTAGTCTCGCCTATCAAGTGGGCAAGATATCAAAATCATGTAGGAGGGACAAATCCCATCTACATCACTCATAGTCATTCGCCATGTATCACAATGTATCCAAGAACCACCTTTATGGAAACCCTTATTCAAGGTCACTGTGGATGATGTCAAAGTACACGGAATGACATGTGATGAGTGCAGTGACTTTAGGACTAAGAACTGCAATCACCACCATCACTATGAGAGTTGTTTCTGACTACCAATCATGGTTTCCATATATCACTCTCAAGGCGGGTCTCTTTGATACACTATTCTCTAACAAGTATCTATGTATTTGGTTTGATATCACATATCATGACTAATGACATTCTATCATCAACCAACACACATTCTAGTCTTATGAGGTATTGTTGTCTATTTAGCTTCCACAATAACAACTGACTAAGGACATAACAAAAATGTTTATACTCTTAACATCTATATGATCTCATTCTTCAGGTACTCAACCCGAAGACATATGTCATTGAGTAACATCATTCTTTGGACATTTATTATGTTACTTCATTATCTCATAATTGAATAAAATAGAATAAATGGAAGATTGACTTTATTATTAATCAAATCATTTACAAGATATGTCATTACAATCATCATATGATTCACTCTTTGGGCATACATACCAACAGACTCCCACTTTCACTTAGAGCCAATCACTCATGAATAATCCCAAGTGATCTGAGAAAAACCTCATGCTTTTGCTACAAAAATGCTTTTGTCAATGGGTTAGCCACATTACTTTCAGTTGGTACTTTGCAAATCTTCACATCTCCTCGCTATACAATTTCTCATATGAGATGGAACCACCTTTGTATGTGCTTGGAACGCTGATGTGATCTGGGTTTCTTAGCTTTTGCAATTGCTTCATTATTGTCACAATATAGCTCAATTGCATCATTGATGCTTGGAACCACCAAATGTTTAGAAATGAACTTCTTGATCCAAACAACCTCCTTTTTTCATTGGATGCAGCAATATACTCGGCCTCTGTCGTAGAATCTACAAATGTCTCTTGCTTGGAACTCTTCCAGCTTGTAGCTCCATTGTTGAAGCAAAACACAAATCCAAATTGCAATGTGTAGTCATATTTGTCAATTTGGAGTTTGCATCTATGTAAACCTTTACCACCAAATCTTACTCACCACCGTAGATGAGGAACTGATCCTTAGTTCTTCTCAAGTACTTAAGGATGTTCTTCATGACTATAACGCCCCCCTCCCCCTATTATCCCCTATACAAGTGGACCCAGAGGGAAAGGGCCATTACTCTAATAAAGGATTGAAGGTTTATCAAATAATAAAAAATAATCAATAAATTTCCA
The DNA here is from genome assembly GCA_963693085.1 of Alisma plantago-aquatica. NCBI lineage: Eukaryota > Viridiplantae > Streptophyta > Magnoliopsida > Alismatales > Alismataceae > Alisma > Alisma plantago-aquatica. The sequence goes on along the minus strand of OY856414.1, from coordinate 888,389,923 downwards.
CTATATCAAAAGAGATTGGTACAAGATAAAATTCACAAAGGAATTGCATTCTAAGGTTTTCATCATGTAAATGAAACTATCTATAACCTTCATGATTACATTAATGTCAGTTCTTGTTGGTTCCCTCTTTCTCGAATGTCCTTTTCCATCATAATTACATAATAACATTAGATTATCCATAAACGCCAAGAAGCAAAGCATGCAGTCAGTATAATAATTTATATTGGTATTCGGGGGAAACAAAATATTGCATATAGATATCACAATATAATCACAACAATTATTGTTACAGAATAAAAAATAACAATTTGATCATAACTACTCAATCTGGATCTATCCACCCTCTGTCAAACCCTTCTTGAGTATTGTACCTACAGTGGACCTAGGCCACCTCATTGGTGTCATATGAGTCTTCTCCTATTCAGACAGATGACTTGTGTTGTCTTCCCCTATTTAGGTGTGTGACCTTTGATATTCCTCTGCCCCATTGTCTTAACCAACATTTCTCATATATACATACATACATACATACATACATACATACATATATATATATATATATATATATATATATATATATATATATATAAATACACACACACACACATATCTATACTACTATAAAAAGAGCGAGTTTTGCAGGCAGTTCAAATACACCCGCCTAAAGTCATATTAACCAATCGCGTTGCACGGTTTTGCCAACGTGGAAAAAGCTTGCACTCTCCTTCACTCAAGCTGCTCTCACGTTTTTTCCAGCTTTTTTTACTTCCAAAAAATGATTTAGTTTGAAAAAAACGGAACTACTCTTTTTGAACTCTAATGTTTGAACTCTCACCCAACCATTTGACATTTGAATTTAAATTTGCCGCACCCTTTTCTCTCTCACCCAACCATCAGTCAAACTCAAACCCCACTCTCTGCCCCCACTATGCAAGAAATATCCGTAATTTGAAAGTCTCTATCTATGCAAAACAACTGAACCCTTCGTTTCCTCCCAACCAACCCCACTATCCCCATAACTCGCACAATCTTTAGTTTTCTCTCACTCTTCTCATTCCATTCAAAACGCTAATCAACTCTCTCTCTTCCTCGCTGTTAGGTTGTTATTTATTAAGTTCTCTTCATTTTTCTTTCTTTACCTAAATTTTTCTATCAAAAAAGTTTGTTATTGCCACAATCCATCTTATCATTATCTCTTTTATTTCAGGTTCCCACTAAATCAGACTCCCCTGCACACAACTCAAACCCCACCCTCCTTTTCGGTGCATACTCCCTAAACCGTCGCGACCATCCCCACATTTTTTTTCAATTGATTATTTGCTTTCTAAAAAATAACAATTCAAACCATTACGTGTGGTTGCTTCGCAACCACTCCACGATTTCTTCTCAACCACCCTCCATTCTCCACAACTGTCTCATTTCTCTCGCTACAACGCCCACTACCACCATTAACTCTACAATGTCATTCTCTGTACGTTTTGCACGTCTCTCTTCTTCGATATGGACCTCAACATGAAACGGTAACGCCTCTTCCTGTTAAGTTTTCGTCCATGTTATCAGACCTCCATCTTAATTCTTTGCTCAAAGGAAGCAACTTTCTCAACCGAAACACTTATTTAGGGTTAGCTTCCAGAGTTGCAGAAGTAGCGACCATACATATACACTAAAATGGATGGAATGATTAGTGAAATATTCTCTTCATCTCTACCAAGTTGTCATAGTCTGTTCTTCAAGCACCAACTTCTTTTTTCTCTCATCATCAATGCAAACGTGAACTTCGTATGTTGTTGTGTTGCATGTTATTAGTACATTGCTTGTGTTTCTGCAACAAGGAATAAGAAAAAGAGGGTCGTCTGGTAAACAACTTCAAATGGACATCAGTGCCGTGTATGGACAAGGAGCAGATAATGGCTGTGTTCCTTTAAGTTCATGGCTGACTGGAATATTTTACTCTTCCAAAACGGTAAATAGATAGATCTTAACCTTCGAGTCTAGCCGTCATTTACAACAGTTCGTGTTATGAATTATGTGATACCTAACGGTAACGCCTGTTCCTGTTAAGTTTTCTTCCATGTTATCAGACCTCCATCTTAATTCTTTGCTCATAGGAAGCAACTTTCTCAACCGAAACACTTATTCAGGGTTAGCTTCCAGAGTTGCAGAAGTAGCGACCATACATATACACTAAAATGGATGGAATGATTAGTGAAATATTCTCTTCATCTCTACCAAGTTGCCATAGTCTGTTCTTCAAGCACCAACTTCTTTTTTCTCTTATCATCAATGCAAATGTGAACTTCATATGTTGTTGTGTTGCATGTTATTAGTACATTGCTTGTGTTTCTGCAGCAAGGAACAAGAAAAAGAGGGTCGTCTGGTAAACAACTTCAAATGGACATCAGTGCAGTGTATGGACAAGGAGCAGATAATGGTTGTATTCCTTTAAGTTCGTGGCTGACTGGAATATTTTACTCTTCCAAAACGGTAAATAGATAGATCTTAACCTTCGAGTCTAGCCGTCATTTACAACAGTTTGTGTTATGAATTATTTGATACCTTTCCTGACAGGCCAACTCTATTTTTGTCAAGTACGTATGGGGTGCGATGATATTTAATACCGAAAGAGGACATCACAGTTCCAACTCCGAATAGCTAGAAAAATATACCGCATCACAGTTCGTTGTGTTGTTCAAAATGGGCCTTAATGTATAAGACAATCATCTCATATGATATGTTTGATTTGTTTGTTTTCTGTTAGTCTGTATTCTCTTAAATACTTAAGGTCATTGGGATTCCCACACGTCATTCTTATGGTGTGTGTTAAAGACATTTTTACTACTGTTCATTGTGAAAGATGAAGCTTTCATACGAACAGGTGCTCTATAATGGTTCTTGTTAATTATTTGTTGCATGTAGATACTTCACATCGTTTTCACTGTAGATTTTAGAAACATTTTTGCTATTTAAATTATGAAACATTAAGTTTTCATCTTCAAAATTTCAGACTGTTGCCTTTTTTCTAAAAAGACATTTTTGTGTTAATTAATATTATTGTTGGTAAATTTTGTTGTCTCCAGTAAATAGGATAATATGGTCTCTTCGCATATAGGAAACTTTATTATAAAAGAATCTAAACCAATTTGCCAAGCGTGTCACACTGAGGAAGTCTGGGATGCAGCAAAAGTAGTGCATTGGTGTTGACATTTATGTAAATTTTATATGATACTCCTGAATCAATGATCAATCCTTTTAGTTTTTATCTGACATCACATGTCACTAACTATGATTATTCAAATTGTTTACTGTACCGTGGTCATGTGAAGGTGGATACAAAATTAAAAAGTTAAACAACAGAGAATTGTGATACCTTTATGAGTAGTTATAACTTTGTTGTTATCATTGGTTGGACATAGTCATGGAGTCAGTATATAGTTTGAATTATTTTATTTATTATTTGCACTCTTCTTATGTTAGGAGCTTGACCTTAATAATTGATATTATTTGTTAACTTTTATATAATCAAATATTAGAAATGAAAAACTATTGAGAAGCTATTATTGTATCTAACATTTATACAAATGTGCTACGTGAATGAAAAATGTACATTAATAAGTTTCATTTAATAAAAAATTCAAATAATTCAAGTATGCACGTGCATGGCACATGTACGTTTACTAGTATATATATATATATATATATCATAGATCCATAGGTGGCTAGGATTCAAGCTAGTCATCTCCATATAATGTGATAGCCATATTGACTTTATAGTTTGCATGAATTAAATAAACAAACAAGCATTTGTTTCCAATCCATGCGGGAATCTCTAAGAAAGCCACGTGAAACTAAAGAATTATTTCATCGGCGTAGCCAGATATCTATTTCAACAATAACTTGAAGTCCAAGCAAGATCAATTAGGAAATCCAAACAACTAACCAATCAACTTGTCATAAAAGTTAAAGCATAACACCCATGTATCATTATTCTATCCAAAACTACCATTAATACTAACTTGGGTCTCAATACAGGGTTTTGAAGCCAGCTTTAGCATTCCATTAGGGTTTTGGCTTTTGAAAGCCTAGTTACCACTTTTCATTTTCTTTTGATTCACAAGCCCTAATTTATCATTAATTGCACTTTTAGTCTCAAGAAACCCTAATTCATCAAATTATGGGTTCATAAGTTCACATAAGTTCCAAGGTGTTCTTTTTGTCCATAAAAGATCATCTTTGATTATCAACATTAATTGAATTCATTAGATTCATCAAAACTTAGAAATTAGGGTTTTGATTCATTTAATACATTAAAGATGCCAACTTTAGGTACTTTTCGAACTATAAGCATATCTAGACATTGTTTATATTTTTATTGAATTCCTTGCATTCTCCTGATCAATTTTCATACATAACATGTCTTCATTGGATCATCCTACTAATTACTATGATTTTTGCATAATGAGCATATTTAGACCAATCATAGGAGGCCATGACAGTGTTTAGTTGTTATTACCTATATTCCATGCAGGCTGAATTCTGCAAATAGATTTTGGCCACGTAAATGGCTCACTCCACGCGAGCACCGCGCTGAGTCACAGTGGGAGGACACTTTTGCACTTAAGACCCTAGGGTTTGGGCCTTGTGTGACTTGGGGTAGGAAGGTCTTTCCACTGAGTTTTGTGTCTTACCTCACTCTCCAACTCGTGAACTAGGCTTTTCTCAATCAGGTCAAATCCATGGTTTACCCCCAGCTTCCAAGACTTAATGGGGATGGAGAAGGTGTCAGCCTCTTCCCCACCCGTTGCAGCACTTGACTGCAACCTTAGATTGTCCGATGGCGGTGAGGGCGAGATGCAATAGGGGATGTTTTCCTCAGAAGTTTAGAAGAAGAAAAGAGAGGAGAAACAATCAACTGGATATGAAATTAGTCTCAGAAGACCGGCTCCCTAAATCTTCATGGTCTTATAAGGAAACACGGACCTCGTAAGGAGGAAACTCTACTCCTTATATCAGTCATTTCCCAAGGAATTGGTTGCCCCTAGAGTCTGGTTTCATACCTTGATTGGGGAAAGTTATTAATTGACTCCCATATAGGGTGTTCCAGGGATGGTTTGACTCGGCACCCCCCCCCAAAAAAAAAATCTATTGGGAGGATTTGTAGTCATTCACATAGACCAGATCAAGAGGGAGTTGGTGGGAGAGAGTCAGTTGTACTATAACTGAAGTTTCCTAAAAGGCTGGAGGTAGGAGAAGGTCCCATGACCATTCGATCATGATCCTGGGGATGATATCGTGTGTGACAGTATTCAAGGGGTCAAGTATAGATTCCGAATTTTATTATAAAACATGATATTTAATGTATTTCCCCTTTACCTTTCCACTTTAGGAATCTTGTAAAAACCATATCTCTCAAACCATCCATCCTTTATTCTCAAACTTTAAGGAGAAGTCTTTGTTGACTTTATTGAGATGTGTGCAAAAAATGGGATCAAAACTCAAAAAGAAAAACTCCTTTCCTTAACATACAACTGGTCCACTTATAAGGCATATATTATGCATTAAAACACATCCTTTTCTCTTTCTTTCTTTTCTATTTCTTTATTTTGACTATTCTTTATATTAGAAACCACATGTAACCAAAAACTAATTAATTGTGGCCATCCATGCCACTTTCTAGAGAATTCTACATAATTTTCTTAAGCACATATAATAAATATCTATTTTCTTTTGCTCTTTGCTTATTATGGGATTTTCTTCTCTCCCTTTTCCTTTTAGCCATTATCGATATAATAAAATTGTAGAATTCATGAAATTTATCATTCAAGGGAAATTTGCAAAGAAGTCCCTTCTTTAAAACAAAGCACATGAATTTCCAATCAAGTCTCTTTTACTAAAATAATTGCATTTCAATTATCAAAATACAAGTGAAATTGAGGTTATTACAACGATTGTCCAGTGAGCTTCATCGAGATCTAACTGATATATGTTCTTCATTCTCAAGGCATATGAGACATCTGGATGAGTACAAAACATTGTGTACATGATAGATCCAATTGCAGATGCATATAGAATACTAGTCATGTGTTCCCTTTCTTCACAAGAATTGGGACATTGAGCTCTAGAGATAGAAACACCATGAGACATGGGTAGGTTTCCTCTCTTTGAGTCCTCCATGTTGAACCTCTTCAACACTTTGTCAATGTATGTGCTCTGACTTAGTCCAAGAATCCTTCTAGATCTATCTCTATAGATCTTGATTCCCAAGATATAAGATGCTTCACCTCAATCCTTCATACAAAATGTATTTACAAGCCAAGACTTTACCATATGTAAGTAGGTATGTTACCCATCAAAAGGGTGCCATCTACATACTATATGAGGAATACAATCATGCTCCCACTAACCTTCTTGTAAACACATGGTTCATCTTCATCTTGACTAATGCCAAACTCTTAGACTATTTTGTCAAATCAAAGATTTGATCTCTAAGATGCTTGCTTTAACCATAGATTGACCTTTTTAGCTTACAAACTTTATTTGCATCCTTTTGATTTATAAAACCCTCAGGTTGTGTCATGTACACATTCTCAAGAAGATTGCCATAAAGGAATGTGGTTTTAACATCCATCTACCAAATCTCATAGTCATGACAAGCTGTAAGGCAAGAATGGACTTAACCATGGCAACCCGTGAAAAAGTTTCATCATAGTAAACACCTTGAACTTTCTTGAAACCCTTTGCAACCAATCGACCGTTGTAAGTTTGTACGTTTCCATCCAAGTCAGTCATCTTCTTGAAGACCCATTTGCACCTTATGGGTTTTACCCCTTTAGGTGGATCCACAAAGGTCCATACATTGTTGGTGTACATGGATTCTATCTCAGATTTCATGGATTCAAGCCACTTCTCACACTCTATTCCCTTAACATCTTCTAGGTAGGTATTTGGTTCATCATCAATGACCAACTTATTGCCTTCTTGAGTCACAAGATAACCAAATCTTTCTTGCTCAAGGCATCTCCTACTAGACATGTGAGGTTCCTGTGTTACTTGAGGAATTTGAGATTCCACAATGGTGTGTGACTCTCTATGTTCCTCTTGTTCCTCTATAGGTTCAATTCTTTCTTGTTGGTCTCGAACTTCTTCGAGTTCTACTGTGCCCCCACTGATTCCTTTGGGAATAAATTCCTTTTCAAGGAATGTAGCATCCCTGGCAACAAATACTTTGTTGTCATATGGGTTATACAAGTAGTATCCCTTAGTTTCCTTGGGATATCCAACAAAATAACATTTATTCGAACTAGGGCCAAGCTTTTTCTAGAAACAATTTCTTGGCATAAGCTTCACATCCCCAAATCCTCATAAAAGGCATTTTAGGACATTTCCCAGTTCATATCTCATATGGTGTCTTTTGAACTGATTTAGATGGTACACAGTTTAGTGTAAACAATGTGGTTTTAAAAGCATATCCCTAGAATGAAGGTGAAAGATTGGAAAAACTCATCATTGATCGCACCATATCTAGTAATGTGTGATTCCTTCTATCTAACACACCATTGTGTTGTGGTGTTCCAGGTGGAGTTCATTGTGATACAATACCACAGTCTCACAGAAGGTACTCAAACTCTTAGTTTAAGTATTCTCGACCCATATCAGAATAAAGTGCCTTAATACTTTTGCCAAGTTGGTTCTATACTTCATTCATGAAATCCTTGAACTTTTCAAGAGTTTTTGACTTATTTTTCATCAAGTAAATATAACCATACCTACTAAAATCATCAGTAAAGGTAATGAAGTATGGATACCCACCTCTAGCATTTGTCACTAGCCCTCTCACTTTAACCAGTGAAGGGAGTGTTTGTCATCTTGACCAACAAACAAGACTCACATGTCTCTATTGATTGAAAATCAAAAGAGTCTAGATATGCATCTTTATGGAGTCTAGAAATGTGAGTATCAAGTAACCAAGATGAAGAAGTAGATACATTTATCTCAATAATGTATATACCTGAAGTGGAGATCTCTATCCCCTCCTTATCCCTTCGTTCCTCCAGATAAAGAGGAAAATTTCTCTTCTAATGTCCTAGCTGGTGAAAATGGTGACAATTTCCTCCCTTGGTTATCCCTCCATTTTCTTTGAGTGCACAAGACTTGGACTTCTGTCTAGCTTTAGAACTCTTCTTATTTTTGCCTTTACCCTTAGACTTACCTTTTCCTCTATTGATCATCATCACAGACTTGGGTTGTCCTTCTTTACACTTCAACTATTCTCAACATACCAACCAATTCTAACAATGGCTTATCAAAATTATTCATGTTGTAGTTCATGAAAAACTGGCTATATGACTCTGGAAGTGATTGTAGAATCACACTTGTGGCCAACTCTTGACCCAAGGCAAATTCCATTCTAGAAAGGTTCTCCATATGCCCAATAAGTTTTAGCACATGGGGACCTATTGGATATCCTTTTGTCATGTTTCACTTGAACAATGCTTTGAAGACATCATATCTTTCCTATCTTGCCTGAGCTTCGTACATGTTCTTAAGATGTGTGACCATCTCAATAACATCCATGTTTTCATCTTGTCTCTGCAACTCATGGTTCATAGTTCATAGTTCATAGAGCATAGCATCAGACACTCAATATCTATGTCATCTTTAGAGTGCTTCTTATAAGCATCTTTGTTAGCCTAAGGTGTAGTGGGAGCAAATTCATGTGGCTCTAGGGTTTTTAGGACATAGAGCTTGCACTCTTGTGTGAGAACACTTCTCAATGTCTTGAACCAGTCATAGAAATTATTCCCATTTAACTTGTCCTTCTCAAGGATTGATTGCAAAGAAAATGTGTTGTTTTTTGTCATTTGATTCTACAATAAAAACTTACGATTTTGTCAAAAATAATTTTTTGATTTGATTTGATTAAGATAAAATTATAACAATGTGTAATTAGGCCTTTAATTAATTATGACTACCACTATTTTTTTCAAATCGATAGCCCTCACTTATCAATTTGGAAGATAGCATCGTAGAATATTATAGTGAGCCAAGATCCTTATTTCATCAAATCATGTGTCAACTTTAGCTGATCACCCATAGCTTGACTATTTAGGTAGGTAACTTCTACCAATTGCATCGAAATGCAACTCTTGGATATATGGTGTGCATAACTCTTTGTCACAATCCATCTTGATGCTTCTAGGTATGTAATCTAATTAAAATAATATAGTTAAGCTTGATCCAAAAGCCACCACGATAGAACATACACCCTGCTTTGGCAGATCTACATATCTACCATCATACTTCCACGAGATGGACAACGCACCATGCTTTAGTGTAACCTATTCTTACTCGATCAAGTTTTTCATGTGTGTTTCTTATTGAAAGCATCTAAGATTTAATATTATATTTAGGTTTTATATACAAATACATATACATATCCAATCACCACATAGATATAGTGTGTATCATATACATGCTATAACTACAATGATAACATGCAATAATCAACACAAGCAATGGTTATGGACATCCTATTATAATTACTAGAAGCCACAAGGAGCTACTACCACCTAAAATCCACATCATATGTAGCAACCTATTGTTGATGACGTCTGTGTTGGAACCAGTCTAGGATTATTGGTTCAACCCTTGAACCGGTCGATTGGCCTCCTGGTCGGTCGGTTGGTCTCTCAGAATGGTCGTTTGGCCTCTGGTCCTTGCGGCGTCTAGCCACCTCTTGTCTGTTGATTGGGCCACATGCCAATTGATTGGCTTCTCCTACCAACAACCTCCTCAGTCCTCCAGCCGATTGAGGTTCTTCTCTTGAACTGGTCAGTTTTCCTAATGATTTGGTCGACTCACCTGATGTAGAACACCTTCTTTGCCATACAAATGATTAAAACTATCCTAATGCTATTAACATATTACATTGTAAAGGGAAGCCTCAATTTACATTCGAGGGAATCATAGGAAGGAAAGAATTAATACTTTTACATATGAAAAGAAGAGAGAGGCTCAATATGCAAATCGAGATATGAACAAGAACAACAACCATCCAACCAAGAATAAAAGGTATAGGGTATAGGCCATAACCATGCTACCAATCACCATCAAAATGATTTTAAGGCAACATATATATATATATATATCAAGATCATTTGTGGTATTTAATCAGATATGCACATTAATCATTTTATATATTCACATCGTATGAAATAGATAAATGATAAAACCAAAATCTGATCATATCAGTTAAATCCTAAAACACAATAATTTGACCTGACTTTGATACCACTATTGGAAAATATGGCATCAAATATAGAAGCAAAAACAAAAAAAATTACTCAACATATTCTCCTTAGATAGTAGAATGCGTCAGCAACTATGAGATGAGAAAGAGTGTTGTAAGACATACACCTAATCCTGGAGCAAGTCCAGCGACAATGCTTGTTGCAGTGTGCTACTTTGTCGAGTTGCACCTTGATGGTTGTCATCGTCGGCCTCCTGGTCGAACACCACAGACAATGGTTGACGACATCCTCCTAGAGGCAGGTAGAGCCTCCTCGCCTCTAAAGTAGTCCACATAAACTACTGGGAACTCATGTCATTCTCGTGGGATGGATAAGGAGTTGTCCCTTCTAGTCAATGTGCTAGCTTCGACTTGCTCTCACAATTGTCTCTCCCTTGTTGTACCTCCCTTTGATGGGTAGAACTTTCTCAAGTTCTCTTGGTTATCACAACTAGAGAAGACAAAAAATTTCATAGATTATTGTTGTGTCTGGGAAGCCCCCTATGTCCCTCTATTTATAGGAGGGTCAGGGTCAGAGTTTCCAATCAGTATGGGAGTCAAAGATTTGTAATTTCATAAGTTTTCCAGAACCCGTGACATTTGAACCGGTCGATTCGCTAGCGAATAGGTCGGTTGACACATGAGATGATCAGTTCAAAACTTGAAATGGTCATTTCACTATGTTTCCTATTTGCAATTACATTGGCTTTATACAATTTTATTAATACATAACATGACGTCAGCATCAATCCTTGATCCAATCAAATTGATCAACCAAATGACCATTTCACAACTTGATCTGATCGGTTCAATTGTTGAACCAGTCATTTCAGAGTGCATATTGCCAATGTTGTTTAAATTGAATACCTAACACTTTACAATCAATGTTAAACATCATTCATGAACAAACTCCTATTCCAAGTGCATTCCTATGCATGTGACCCTATATGTTTCAAGTTACATTGGTAGTGAATGTCTATAACCAATTTATGACATCACAAGAAATGATTGGTATCTAGAAATACATCATTGATACATAAGTAATTTAGAAAGTTGGAGAACAACTTCAACCTACAATCTGTAATTGGTGTTACAATGATTGTATAGTTCCTTTGTCTCTGATATCCATATTGAACTCAAGGCATGGAATCATCATCCTCTTCAACATTCTGTAACATAATGAATCTTAGATGTAATCTCCATGTAAACCTTTTTCCCAAAGTTTCCCTTTCATTTGTATCCTTTAAGTCATTTATGTTTGATTAGTGGAATTTATAGTAGTTTAGTGAACATTTATTCACTAATTGTACCAATATAAGGATTTATGCAAAAATACCTCAGTAAAAGCTTAATTACCATAATTAAGTGCTCTAAACCTTAATATAACTTTTTGATATGATTTGAAAATATAAAATGAGCCTAAGTTTCAAATTTGGTTTGTGCAAGTTATGCAATTTTAGGTACATTCTGGACTTTTATGCAATTTACCCAATTGAGAGGTTCTCTTTGCAAATTATCACCTAAATTTTAATCCTTAGATATTCCCTTACCATTCATGAGATTTTGAACCATGGGGCACCTGGTTGCACATTGGTTTAAAGGTGTTACTTTCCAAGGGCATTATAGGGATTACCCTCTTTATAAATGTGCTTATCTTTAAAAGCTATCAACCAATGGGGTTGTTTCTTTCTTTGAAGGATGCTGGGGATGGCCTGGAAGGCTCTAGGTGCTCTTAGGACTGAATTTTGATATGCAAGAAGAGTCCATGAGCTGTCCTCTTGCATGGCCATGAAGCCCTAGCCTAAGGACACATGGAAAGTCACATAAACACCTCATGCTTGCCCTCTTCTTTATAAAGCCATGCCTACCCCTTCCCACCTCCCAATACAAGAAGAAATCCTATCCTTCTCTTTATTATAGCTTAGAGCATCGTTCCTTCTATGTTTGGCCACAAAGTTGCTGTCCCAAGGTAAAAGAAGGTGCCTACCTTGGTGAAGAAGGCTCCTAGGGTTCCAAATTTCTCTATTTAGGATTTCTTAAGCTCCTCCTTGGTGATTTTGACCAAAACTAGTAACAATCCTCCTTTCCTTCCCTATTATCATATTTTTAGTATCCTCCCATCTTCTTCCAGGTCGAAACCATGACCATACATGGTAAAACTTCACCTAGAACCCTAAAACATCTCATCTCCATGCTCTTTTGCTAGGGTTTGTACCTCTAAAATGGAGAAGGTGATCTTTGCTCAAGAAAGGAGCTTGGATTGAAGTAACCGGACCTTCTAATCTTTGGATCCTTTATGTTTGGACCTTCTTACCTTCCTATAGGCAAGTTTTATTAACCCCCCTTCTCATATATTGCTTAGTACATGCTTAAATCTCATGCTTCTATGTTGAAAATCGATGATTTCCATCTCTTTTTACCATGTTCTTCTAGGGTTTTGGTTTATTGCTGTTTTACCTTCTCTAGAAGCTCTAGTTTGGTTACCTATGCAACTTCAAACCTGATCTTGGGTCAAATGGTGTTTTCTCCCTCTCCATCTCTCTTTAATTATCTCGATCAGTTTGATGATGTGGTAATTTCCTATTGGTCATTATTTAAAAATTCATATCTTCTAAACCACTTATCCAAATTTGAGAAATAAATATGTTTTGGAATTGGAAAATTGATCTCTATCTAATAAAAATATTTTCAAGGTCTAATTTTATGGTTTGATGAAGGGTGATTTTTGTAAAATGAATTTAATGCATAAAATCCATAAAAATTACATCTTAATCATCATAACTCCAAAATTAACATAAGAATATGTTTTCTTGATCAGGAGAACTTAATAAGTTTATTGGTGATGTTTTAAGAGTCTAAATCTGAGTTTTTCTAAAAAGGTCTAAAATTAGGGTTTCTATACATTAATGTGCACTATGTACTCTAATACATGTTAATACATTGAAAATAGGCAAAGTGGAACTTGGACTAAGTTAAAGTGGTGAAAGTTAGTAATTGATATCAGTAAGAGAGGTATGTGTAATCCATCTTTATGTATGTGCATTCCTTACACCCTATGTTGGGATAATTGTAGCCAAACCCTATATTTCCCTAATGAGGCTTAAATGAACCCTAAATATTCTATTCTTGAATCCTAACGTTGTTCATGCCTCAAATTCAATTTTCATTTCTTATTGTCTTATACCCCACTACCATGCTGATTGAATATTATGACTACTCTTGCCATGAATACTTTTCTAGCATGTGGATTTATGTTCTATTTAATTTAAAGTAGCGATACTTATGTACAACCACCCACAGAGGGCTTTTATTTAATCGCCCTAGGGAATGTTATTATTCTCCCCTATATAATTGTGTAGGTGATTGGGAATGTCTTATTCTCCCCTCACCTATAGGTTAGAGGTCTGGTAGCTGCCTCAACCCTACTTAGTTAGGTAGACATAATTATCTTACATGCAAATCCTTTTTGATATAATTGTTAATGGCAAGTTTATTTTGAATATAGCCTCATACTCTTGTTATCTTTATCTTATGATGAACCCTAGCCTGTTCTTATTTTCTTTACTTATCTTGTTATCCTAGACTAGTTTTGTGACACATACCTTTTTTCTTTCCCCTTTTGTTGGGTGCTTTCCCAACCACCCAGGTGCTGGTGCTGAGCAAGGAGAAGAATAAGTTTGAAGAAAGTCATCTGAGGAGTAGATCTCAAGCTATCTAAAAGGATGTCTAGGTTGCTATAGCTAGATCCTTTTCTCTTATCTTTTTCTTTTGGGAATAATCATGTAATGAACAATGAAATCCATATAATAGGCTTAGTACTTTTATTTCTACTGCTATTGACATTTTGTAATGTATCTGATGCATGCTTATTTACTTGGAATATTATACATGCATCCCTCAGTATATTTTGTCTTTCTAAAAAGATGGATGTTTTGTACTTCCTTTAAATTTTAGTAAGGAGGTGATCTCGCCTCTTTACAACATGGTATCAGAGCCTTTAGGCAACTATTATGACATGAAGTTGAAGCAAAGGTATCTAGAATGGATCAGGGTTTTGGGGGCTGGCAATATTTTCCTCCGCACCACTAGCTTGGTTTATGAGGACTCATGTGCCCATATGATACCAGCCTGGTATGAGCTGATACGAATTGCCCAAAATAGTATGCTTTTAGGCAATATCATTCTAGATATTTTTTCTCGTCTATGCTTCTATTCTTTTTCATCTATGATTCAAATACTCCTGGGAACTTCATATGTTAACCCTACCTTTCAGGATAGGTGACTTGCTCGACAGTAGGAACAAGGGAAAGGAGTCAAACCCTAATGCCACCAATGTGGAAAACACTCCTATGACTCCTACCGGTCATAGTGTGGTCAACCCTGCTACTCCGGGCACCCCCTCCTTCACACCGGAGCAAGAGATGGCAATGTTGCACTCTCTCCACCATGATGGGGTAGCTCCACACAATGGCCACCAATGCCAACCAGCCGAGAGAGTTCACCCTCACCGACTTCATAAAGATGCAGCCACCCTACTTCAAGGGTGAAAGTGAACACAACATGGTGGATAAAGCCGATGACTGGGTTTTAGCTTTGGATCAGACCTTCGAGGGTATGGCATGCCCTCCTCACCAGAAAGTTCGGTTCGTGATGTATGTCTTGGATGGACCAGCATGTGTCTGTTGGAATGATTTCGCCCACACTCGAGACACCTCTACCATGGAGTGGGACCAGTTTCCGAAGCTCTTCAGGGAGAAGTACATCTGTCCTTCCTTCCTAAGGAAGAAGGAAGCTGAGTTCTATAGCCTCAGGTAGGGAAGCATGAGTGTGGCCGACTACATCCAATGGTTCCTACTTCTAGAACACTATGCCACTGACCTTGGAGTTGAAAGAAGGGAAACGTTGTTTTTGGAGGGCATGAACTACCAAGTTGGTCGAAGTCTTGTTCCACAACTTCCACTCACCTTTCAACAGATGGTGGATAAGGCCCTGACCATCGAGTCCTACCCTGGATTCCAATCCTATGGAAACAGTAATGGCTACAACAACAACAACAGGACGAACCCTACCCAGAATGAGAATTGCAGTCATAATCAGTGCAATAGGTGCTTTCGCCACCATCCTCCAGGGAAATGTCCTGTCAACAAAGCACCTGTTCGTAGAGACAACTGACCTCCTATGACCTTCCATGAGTGTGGCCAAGTTGGGCATATCCAACCACTCTACCCCCATTTCCAGTAAGGATAGAATAATGCCCAGCAGCCACAGTAGACAAGGTAGAATCTGCCTCTGTAGAATAATAACAACAACAACAACAACCAGAACCTGAGGTGACCGCCAGTGGAGAGGAGGAATGGGAGAGTGTTTGCTCTCAATGCTAAGGAAGCAGGCAAAGATAATGAAGTTATTGAAGGTACCTTGCATCTTAATATGCATCCTATAAAGGCACTATTTGATTCTGGCTCATTCAATACCTTCATATCATGTCAGCTTGCTTCTATGTTAGAAATAGAATCTGAGTATATGGATCATATATTAGATGTAAAAAACCCTAGTGGTAAAATCTGCTCTTCGTATCTCCAAACTATGACCATGGACCTCTGTATATCTGGTATAATGTTTCCCTCAGATTTCATCTTGCTTGACATGACCGCCTTTGATGTCATCCTGGGAATGGATTGGTTGAAGAGGTATACAAAGCTATTTTGTTTTGTGAAGAATCAAAGGTTAGTTTGTCACGACCTGTTGAGGGAAGATTGTGTTGTAAAGGGTAGGAAGTGATAAGATCGGCAATTTGTTATCTCCACCATCAAAGCTGAAAAGCTAGTCTCACAAGGGTGTAGAGATTTCTTAGCCTCTATAGTCCTCGAGGCTACACCTCCTTCTCTCGACCACATAGATGTGGTGAAGGACTTCCCAGACATCTTTCCTGAGGAGTTACCTAGTTTGCTACCAACTCGGGAGGTGGAGTTCTCCATCGAGCTTGTACACGAAACTTCACCAATATCCAAGCTGCCTTACCGCTTGGCCCCTATCGAGCTTGCCAAATTGAAGAAGCAACTAGAAGAGATTCTCGACATGGGCTTCATCTGCCTCAGTGTTTCACCTTGGGGAGTCGCTGTCCTGTTCGTAAAGAAGAAGGATGGTTCGATGTGGATGTGTATGGAATACCGCATGCTTAAACAAGTGACAGTGAAGAACTGTTATCCTTTGCCTCACATCAATGACTTGTTCGACTAGCTGAAGTCAACCACTGTGTTATCCAAGATGGATCTATGAAGTGGCTACTACCAGATGCACATGAAGGATGATGATGTCCCGAAGACGGCATTCAGAACTCATTATGGGCATTATGAATTCATGGTCATGCCTTTTGGCTTCACAAATGCCCCTGTTGCCTTCATGGACTCGATGAACCGAGTGTTCCGCCCATACCTTGACAAGTTCGTGGTGGTGTTTATTGATGATGTTTTGGTTTATTCTGAGACGTTAGAACAACATCGTGAGCATCTGCAGATTGTACTCAACACACTATGAGAAAATCAACTCTATGCAAAATTCTCAAAGTGCGAGTTCTGGATAAAGGAAGTGATGTTTCTGGGTCATGTGATTTCTGCCGGACATATAGCTGTTGAATCTGCAAAGGTAGAAGCTGTGACCAAGTGGAAAGCTCCAAAGAATCCCTCAGAGATCTATAGTAACCTTGGCTTAGCAGGTTACTATTGAAGGTTTATCAAGAACTTCTCTGAGTTGTCCGTGCTTGTGTGAGAAAAAAAAACTTCTCTGAGTTGGCCTTGCCTTTAACCAAGCTGACGCAAAAGGGGGTCAAGTTCTCTTGGACACCAGAATGTGAGAGTGGTTTCCAAAATCTGAAGGAGTGTTTGACTTCTTCTCTCGTTCTTGCTTTCCATGTTGAAGGCATACCCTATGTCATCTACATTGATGCTTCTAAACAAGGCTTAGGGTGTGTTTTAATGCAAAACGGAAAGGTGATCGCCTATGCTTCCCGCCAATTGAAACCAAATGAAGCTAATTGGCCTACACATGATTTAGAGCTTGATGCCATCATTCATGCTCTGAAAAGCTGGCGACATTATCTCTTTGGTGTGAAGTTTGAAGTTTTCTCCGACCATAAAAGCTTGAGGTACCTGTTGACACATAAGGATCTGAATCTACGACAGCAAAGGTGGATGGAATATCTCAAAGATTATGACTTCACCATCACCTATCATCCTGGTAAAGCAAATGTCGTAGATGATGCTTTAAGTCATAAGAAGGATGTCGTTTGTGCTGCTCTGAAATGTTTGGTGTGGGAAAATCTTGAATATGTGACTAGTTAACAACCTCAACCTATCGATTCAGTGGATGAAGGCAAGTTGTGTGTCCATATGGCTAGTTTGACTGTTACATCGACTTGGATCTCAGAAGTCATTTATGCACAGTTGAAAGCTCTAAGATGGAAAAGATGAAGGCCTTGACTGAGAAACCACAATCTGACTTCTCCGTCGGAGTAGATGGTGTTGTCTGCTTCAGATAAAGGTTGTGGATTCCTGACGTGTGTGATTTGAGACAGAAATTGCTGAGTGAAGCACATGGGTCCAAGTACACGATCCATCCTGGCACAAAAAAAAATGTATAAGGAATTACAGCGAAGCATCTGGTGGAAGAACATGAAGAATGGTATAGCTCTATTCGTCGTGAAGTGCTTGACATGTCAACAAGTCAAGATCGAACATCAACGACCTGGCGGTCTTCTTCACCCTCTTAAAATTCCAGAATGGAAGTGGGAGAATATCACAATGGACTTCGTTATAGGTTTCCCCAAGTCCAAGAAAGGTTATGATGTTGTTTGGGTGGTTATTGATCGGCTTACAAAATCTGCTCATTTCTTTCCTTTCAAAATGAATTACAAAGTTGCAGATATGGCTTAGTTGTACGTTGAGTGGATCATATGCTTGCATGGATACCTAAGGTAATAGTTTCTGATCGTGACCCAAAGTTTACTTCTCATTTATTGGGTCAGATTCAGGAGGAGATGGGTACTTGTTGACTCAAGGTCAATTAGGTCAATGTTGACTCACGTCTAAATTGACTAAACCCGTGTTTTGATGATGACTAACCATTCCACATATTGGTGTCTAATGTCTCTACTTGAGTGATTTCAGATAAGGTATAGACACACACCAAATGCCCTATCTTGCGCATATCAAATTGGAGAAAAGACAAGTCAAAGTCAATACAAGTGTAGATTTTTGTAATATGATGTAAATCCATTAGAATCATGTTGTAAATCACTTGTAATGATTGTATGACTTGTAATTAAGCTTAGAAAAAATCAGGAGCACTTATATAGAATGTTTAAGCACTCAAAAGACATTTTCCAAAATTCACATCAGGCTGTTCATCAGTCGAGTTCTGTGAGTTGCAAACTCGACCGATCCTGATTGGAACTTGAAATTGACTTTTGATCGGTCGAGTTTACACTACACAGAACTTGACCGATGGAGTACCTGACCAATTTGATTTTCATTGGTCAGTTGAGTTTCCCCAGGACAAACTCGACTGATGGTCTGAATATCGGCTTTGTCTTTTACTCTATCGGTCGAGTTACCCTTATAGAAACTTGATCGATTGCACTGTATGAAAAAGTGTAGAAAAGTACTTCTAGCCATTGTGGAGTTGCAACAAGTGAAAATATATCTGTTTTAAGCCACAAAACGGCTAGTTTTCATTCTCAAGTGTTCCCAAAGGCTAAGAGGCATCCCCAGCTATAAATAGGACCCCTTGGGCTTCATTCCAAGGTTGAGCATTCAATGCAAAACTCTATGTGAGGTTCCTATTCTATAGTTGAGTGCTTCCTACAACCTCCTCTCTCTCTCTAAGCTTAATCACTTGATACATCCATTAGAGTGAGTAGGAAATCTATAAGAGAGCTAATCCCACATGTATTTCTTGTGAGACTCTCACTTCCACTACCTCCCTATCTCTCATTTCAACCATGAAGATGAAGGTTCTCTCTCTTAGATAAGAGAGGTGAAGAAGAACAAGGGAAGGCATTGCTTAGTAAAGATCAAGGCTGAAGACTTGGAGCTAGAGTGGGTAAGCCCTTGGTGAAGGTAGAAGACTCCTTACTCAAGTGGGTAAGGCCTTGGTGGAAGCTTCTCCGAGTGAAGGTGAAGTCAAAGGCGGAAGTTCCAAGAAGAGTGGGTAATCCCTGCAAGGATGAAGACTTGTGCAAGAGTAGGTAAGTCCTTGGAAGAAGGCGGAAGACTCTTGCAAAGTGGGTAAGTCCTTGGTAAGGTTGAAGCATCTTTGTATTGGATAGGTAAGTCCTTTGGTTGGTCATGTATTGTAAGTCTTATAAATGAATATAAGAGTGCAATGGTTAGGAAATCCTAGAGGTTGACCTCTCTAGGTAAGTGGACCGACTCACTTCTAGTTTGAAGTGAGTAACCACTCTAAATATCTTGTCTCTTGGTGTATGTTCAATCTCTATCTCCCTTGCTATGCATGTTTTAGTTGCACACAAATTTCCTATTTAGCAACCTTATCTTGTGATATATCTTGAAGGTCTAATGAATTTTGTTTAAGTGCATTCAACTCTATTCACCCCCCATCTAGAGCATCTTATCACCCATCTAGGATCCAACAATATAGACTTGGGTTTCAGTACTGCTTACCACCCGTAGACTGATGGTCAATCTGAGAGAACAGTTCAGATTCTGGAGGACTTGCTTCGTGCTTGTGTGATGGATTGGGGTGGTGCATGGGATTGGTATCTACCATTAGCCGAGTTTGCTTACAATAATAGCTACCAAGCTAGTATTGGTATGCCACCTTTTGAAGCTCTCTATGGTAGACCATGTCATTCACCTTTGCATTGGGATGATGTCGGTGAACGTTCTCTACTGAAGACCGATTACAAGCAAATGATGATAGAAAAGGTGTAGTTGATAAAGAAATGCATGAAAGCTTCTAAAGACTGACAAAATATGTATGCTAACAAGAAAAGGTCTGATGTTAACTTCCTAGTGGGTGACTATGCATTTTTGAAGATCAAGCCTATCCGTTCTATTGCTAGATCTAAAGTTAAAGGCAAGTTGAGTCCCCGCTATGTTGGACCATTTGAAATCTTAGATAAGGTCAGAGTCTATGCATACCGCTTAACCTTACCTCCTTCCTATGATAAGATTCATAATGTGCTCCATGTCTTTGTGCTAAAGAAGTATGTGAAGGACTCTTCTCATGTGCTTACTATTGAGCCTTTGGATATACATGAGAATCTGACCTATGAAGAGCTACCTGTGAAGATCCTTGACTCTCGAGTAAAGCAACTGAAGAATAAAGAGATTGAGGTGGTAAAAGTTTTGTGGAAATATCATGGTCTAGAAGAATCCACTTGGGAGTTGAGAGATGAAATGTTACATACTCACCCTTCTCTTTTTGCTTGAGATTTTGAGGACGAACTCCTTTTTAAGGGGTGGAGTGTTGTAACATAATGAATCTTAGATGTAATCTCCATATAAACCTTTTTCCCAAAGTTTCCCTTTCATTTCTATCCTTTATGTCATTTATGTTTAATTAGTGGAATTTATAGTGGTTTAGTGAACATTTATTCACTAATTGTACCAATATAAGGGTTTATGCACAAATACCTCAGTAAAAGCCTAATTACCATAATTAAGTGATCTAAACCTTAATATAACTTTTTGATATGATTTAAAACATACAATGAGCCTAAGTTTCAAATTTGGTTCGATTTGGATGTTGTTTGTGCAAGTTATGCAATTTTACGTACATTTTGGACTTTTATGCAGTTTACCCAATTAGGAGGTTTTCTTTGCAAATTATCACCTGAATTTTAATCCTTAGATATTCCCTTACCATTCAAGAGATTTTGAACCATGGGGGACCTGGTTTCACCTTGGTTTGAAGGTGTTACTTTCCAAGGGCATTATAGGGATTACCCTCTTTATAAATGTGCTTATCTTTAAAAGCTATCAACCAATGGGGTTATTTCTTTCTTTGAAGGATGGTGGGGATGTCCTAGAAGGCTCTAGGGGCTATTAGGACCGACTTTTGATATGCAAGAAGAGTCCATGATCTGTCCTCTTGCATGGCCATGAAGCCCTAGCCTAAGGACACATGGAAAGTCACATAGACACCTCATGCTTGCCCCCTTCTTTATAAAGCCATGCCTACCCCTTCCCACCTCCCAATCCAAGAAGTAATCCTATCCTTATCTTTCTTATAGCTTAGAGCATCGTCCCTTCTATGTTTGGCCATGAAGTTTCTGTCCCAAGGTAAAAGAAGGTGCCTACCTTGGTGAAGAAGGCTCCTAGGGTTCCAAATTTCTCTATTTAGGATTTCTTAAGCTCCTCCTTGGAGATTTTGACCAAAACTAGTAAAAATCCTCCTTTCCTTCCCTATTATCATGTTTTTAGTATCCTCTCATCTTCTTCCAGGTTGGAACCATGACCATACATGGTAAAACTCCACCTAGAACCCTAAAACATCTCATCTCCATGCTCTTTTGCCAGGGTTTGCACCTCTAAAGTGGAGAAGGTGATCTTTGCTCAAGAAAGGAGTTTGGATTGAAGCAAACAGACCTTATAATCTTGATATATATTATGTTTGGACCTTATTACCTTCCTATAGGAAAGTTTTGTTAACCCCCTTCTCATATATTGCTTAGTACATGCTTAAAACACATGCTTCTATGTTGAAAATCAATGATTTCCATCTCTTTTTACCATGTTCTTCTAGGGTTTTGGTTTCTTGCTGTTTGACCTTCTCTAGAATCTCTAGTTTGGTTACCTATGCAACTTCAAACCTGATCTTGGGTCAAATGGTATTTTCTCCCTCTCCCTCTCTCTTTAATTATCTCGATTGGTCTGATGATGTGGCAATTTCCTATTGGTCAGTATTGAAAAATCCATATCTTCTAAACCACTTATCCAAATTTGACAAATAAATATGTTTTGGAATTGGAAAATTGATCTCTATCTAATAAAAATATTTTCAAGGTTTTATTTTATGGTTTGACGAAGGGTGATTTTTGTAAAATGAATTTAATGCATTAAATCCATAAAAATTGCATCTTAATCATCATAACTCCAAAATTAACATAAGAATATGTTTTCTTGATCAGGAGAACTTAATAAGTTTATTAGTGATGTTTTAAGAGTCTAAATCTGAGTTTTTCTAAAAAGGTCTAAAATTAGGGTTTCTATACATTAATGTGCACTATGTACTCTAATACATGTTAATACATTAAAAGTAGGCAAAGTGGAACTTGGACTTAATGAAAGTGGTGAAAGTTAGTAATTGATATTAGTAAGAGAGGTATGTGCAATCCATATTTATGTATGTACATTCCTTACACCCTATGTTCGGATAATTGTAGCCAAACCCTATATTTCCCTAATGAGGCTTAAATGAACCCTAAATATTCTATTCTTGTATCCTAATGTTGTTCATGCCTCAAATTAGATTATAATTTCTTCTTTCTTGTCTTATACCCCACTGCCATGCTTATTGAATATTATGACTACTCTTGCCATGAATACTTTTCTAGCATGTGGATTTATGTTCTATTTAATTTAAAGTAGCGATACTTATGTACAACCACCCACAGAGGGCATGTATTTAATCGCCCTGGGGAATGTTTTTATTCTCCCCTATATAATTGTGTAGGTGATTCCGAATGTCTTATTCTCCCCTCACCTATGGGTTAGAGGTCTGGTAGGTGCCTCAACCCTACTTAGTTAGGTAGACATAATTATCTTACATGCAAATCCTTTTTGATATAATTGTTAATGGCAAGTTTCTTTTGAATATAGCCTCATACTCTTGTTATCTTTATCTTATGATGAACCCTAGCTTTTTCTTATTTGCTTTACTTATCTTGTTATCCTAGACTAGTTTTGTGACACATACCTTGTTTTCTTTCCCCTTTTGTTGGGTGCTTTCCCAACCACCTAGATGCTGGTGCTGAGCAAGGAGAAGGACAAGTTTGAAGGAAGTCATCTGAGGAGTAGATCTCAAGCTATCTGAAAGGATGTCTAGGTTGTTATAGCTAGATCCTTTTCTCTTATCTTTTTCTTTTGGGAATAATCATGTAATGAACAATGAAAGCCATATAATAGGCTTAGTACTTTTATTTCCGTTGCTTTTGACATTTTGTAATGTATCTGGTGCATGCTTATTTACTTGGAATATTATACATGCATCCCTCTGTATCTTTTGTCTTTCTAAAAAGATGGATGTTTTGTACTTCCTTTAAATTTTAGTAAGGAGGTGATCTCACCTCTTTACACATTCAATCTATGTTCCTTGAACTAGAGCAAATTGTTTGAGATATGTGTGATCTCAACATCATATATTGATTCACACAAGCATGGCCATGCATTTTTTAGTCTCACTTATCAAGTTACCAAGATATCAAACTCCTATAGTAGGGACAAATCACATCTACATCACTCATAGTCATTCCCCATGTGTCACAATGTATCCGAGCACCACCTTTATGGAAACCCTTATTCAGGGTCACGATGGGTGAAATGTACACCGAATGACATGTGATGAGTGTAGTGACTTCAGGTCTAAGAACCACCATCACTATGAGAGTTGATTCTGACTACCAATCATGGTTTCCATGTATCACTCTCAAAGTGGTTATGTCTACACTTTTCTCTTACAAGTATCTATGTGTTTTGGTTTGATATCACATGTCATGACTAATGAGCATCTGTCATCAACCAACACACATTATATTCTTTTGTCATATTGATGTCTACTTGCTTCCAAAATAACAACCGACTAGGGACATAAAAAGAATGTATAAACTCTTAGCATCTGTATGATCTCATTATTCAGGTCCTCAACCCAAAGACATATGCCATTAAGTAACATCATCATTTATACATTTATTATGTTACATTATTATCTCATGACTGAATACAATAGAATAAATGGAAGATTGCCTTTATTATTAATCAAATAGTTCACAAGATATGCCATTACAATCATCATATGAGTTGCTCTCTGGGCATGCATACCAACATGAACGTCTACAACCCATTGGTAATAAAGGTTTTTATAATGCAAATAGATTAATTAAAATACAAAGCTTAACATATCTAAAAGATGATGCCAATTTTGACTAGGTTCATGATCAAATATTGAGACATGATTCAAAAATCAACTCAACTGATGAAGTTACCAACTGAATTAATCAAAAAATGAAACTCTATGCCTCATAATTAGTGGTAATTTTCATAAAATTTGAATTTTAAGTTATCTCAAAGGCAAGGTCATCGACTGGGATGCATCTCAATTCATGAGCACTTAATTTTGGATTATCTTTCTTAATGTTGTAACCAAGGTCCCAACTCGAGATAATCCCATATCTTGATCCCAGATGTATGAGTTCATTCCCTAACATTCTCCTTAACCAATATGTAAACAACCACAACATGTCATGATTTTAGTGAAGAACTGGGATTTCATCCCGCTAGGTATAGATTGACCTCGAGAAAATAAATGCTTTTTAAGTAAGCTTGAACCTTAGGATCACTTCAATTTTATTTGATCCCCACTAGAAAGATTGTAGGAAGTAGGTTTTGAAACAATATGAAAAGATATAATTAAGAAAGTTTGTAAGACGTCTTAGGGGAATCCTGAATATCAGTCAGTTTGAATGGTAGAAAGAAACCAAGGAAATATTTCCCAAGGCATGATGTATATAGGATTTTATAAGTGATCATGAGGGTAGTGGGGAATTGTCGACTTGAGGAAAGAAAGTAAGAAGTCAACTTTTTAGTTGGTTGACTCCGTCCTTCGATTGTACCTAGATTTAGTCAGCTCAAGACACAAACCTTAGAAGGAGGGGAGCCGGTTTGACCCATGATCCCTCTTTCCCACCTGGCATGGGCCCACTAGAGTGTTGAGAAGTCATGTTGGGAGGACTACATAAGGTAGGACACACATCAAACATAAACCCCCTTTGTTGGTCTGCCTGTGTTGATCATTCAATTTCGTGTCACCCATAAATTCCCTAGAAAACTCTAGAAGGTGGAGTTGTCTATCTAACAAGTGCCAAACATTTACTACCTTGAGTGGTTTCACCAGACTGCATCCTGAAGACTCTAGAAGGACCTAAATTTTCTATCTTGTGTCCATCCACCTTCTAGACTTGGAAAATACTTAAAAGTAGACCAATACCCTAGAACCCCTAAACACTATAAATATGGACCCTCAACCATGATTTGGATGGGTTGAACATCATAAACTTTTGTAAGGTTAGAATTTTGAGAAAGAGAGGCTAGAAGTCATGCACCCCTGGGCTAGTTTTAGGTTCTCTTACAAAGGGCTACAACTTAAAGATCTAACACCATGTCACTAAGCTATTGGAGGAAGATCACCCCTTGAGAGAGAATAACCTCCTCCCTTTGAACAATGATCAAACAAGGTATTCACATAGATTGGCCACAATATGATCTTCTATATCCCTTCCCCTTTTACCAACCCCTCAGTGGTGTGAGGATATGAGAACATGGTGTTGATGAATATTTCTATTTCTAGTTTGTAGGGTATTTTAGGCATATTTTTAGAGAAAAATATTTATTATTTACATGATTCATGTACCATATTCAAAAGTAGCATTTGAAGCTATTATGCATATATTTCATCTATTTTTAATGCATTTGGTTTGAAATTATGTATTTAATTATTTCCTGATGCACTATTTTCTTCATTATAGAAAAGAGAAGAGCATTTTGATGAAGTGGTTCCATTGAAACCAATGTTAGTACCATTGACATGGGACAGAGAGGAGGTAATATCATAGATTCATCTCAGTAACATTTAGGTAGACCTCAATACCACTGAGACATAGAGTCATAATGCCTCAGTAGAATCTCAGACTCTTAGCTTGGTGGCACCAAATCAACCTTGTGTGAGTCAAGTAAAAGGCCAAGTTGTAGCACTGACCTCCAAGTCAATATCACCAAAATTGATCTGATGGTCATGATTAGAAGTAGTAGCATCCAATGGTTTGTTGGATAAGTGGAATTTCTTACTCTTTTGTCAAAACCTAAGACGGTGTGTGGAAAGAGGACATAAAATTCTTTATAGGAGACTAGAGATAGAGGAGATGGAGACATGGGAGATGTGGAGCAAGAATCATCCTGGCATCTTTGAGGAGCAGTTTAAGAGGAAAAAATGTTGTCTAGTTGCTACAATCTTCTTACGGGATATCCCCATGCCTGTCTTCAGGGTTTTTTCAAGTTCATATGTTATTCTTCCTCTCTGAACCTTCTTGTGATATCATGTTTAGTATGCACAGGTAATCCCCCTTTTCTCTAGGAATAAGGAGTAGAACAATGTGGACTTTGTGCAAAAAAATGTTCATATTAATATTCTTTTTTTTGCTTCATATCTTAATAATGGAAATTTATCTTATTTTTCATGTTTCTACTTGATCTCCATGACATCCTTTAGATTCTTAATCACTATGAGAGCATGATTAATATTTGGAACATCCATTACCAATATATAGCGCACCATGAAATCAGGCTAATGAATGTGAGGTTAATGTTTAATATCTTATATTTATACTGTGAAAGTGGGTTATCAAGTAGGTTAAACAATGTATTACACTAGGAGAGTGGGTAGTGCAAGCTATAGACACCTAATCCAAAGAAGTAGAGATAATTTATGTTAAGTGAAGAGAACTCATGTATATATCACAATGTGGTGAAATTGTAGTCCTAGAGATTTCATTATTATGATCTAAAACCAATTTAACCTTTTTTTTCTTTATTTTCAATTTTTAGTTTAATTAAATCAACCAATCATTTCCTTAGGTCTAAATGATCGGGTATCATTACTAGTACTCTCTAGCAGTTCCAATTCCCTCTAACCAAAAACTTGAGCCTATTTAGACCCCTAAATACTCAATATGTACACTTGCTTATTCACACATAAAGTATACACATGTCAATTTTTTGATGACATTGTTGGGGAACTGGCAGCTCTGGCACTATGAATTCTAGAACCATTCACTCTAGGCCATTTTTTAAATTTTGTTCATTATCATTTTAGGGAAAAATATTTGCTAAAATCTTTTTGTTACTCGACAACTAGTATTCTGCTTTCTTACACTGAGTTTGCTACTTTTTAGATGCTAGTT
The DNA here is from genome assembly GCA_963693085.1 of Alisma plantago-aquatica. NCBI lineage: Eukaryota > Viridiplantae > Streptophyta > Magnoliopsida > Alismatales > Alismataceae > Alisma > Alisma plantago-aquatica. The sequence continues at coordinate 888,362,444 of OY856414.1, read as the reverse complement.
TGTGATCCAAACATGAACCACTGACTACAAAGACTGGACATGTAATATCCTAAAGTTTGGGAATTTTTTAATTCAGAATATGAAGAGAATATTAAGGTGAAATAATGAGTAATATATTATGACTGCAATTGACGAATATAAGCCATAGACTTAGGTTGAGTCTTCATATTAGTGAACAAAGTAATATTTAGATAATATGCTAAAATGACACTCAATTGGGAACTATGCATATAAATCCCTAATCTTCATAATAAGGAATAAAGATGGCGCTTGTGGTTCAATTGGAAGGCCTAGGAATGAACCATGTGTCTTGGGATCCAATTCAAGCCGGATTGGACCATTTGAGTGGTAAATAGGTCCATTGGGATATATACTAAAGAAATTAGCATTCCGTACATGAGTATGATATCAATAATATTGAGAGTTTATAAGTAAACTCATAATGAGATAATGAGAAACATTCTAAAATGATAAGTACCCTAGATAATTAAATTAGCAATTATCAAGTCTTTACTTAGATTCTAAGTATTTTAGAATCAAATAAACCCAAAATGATCTAATACTTGGTACAACACGAGATATATGTTAAATTAAGATAAAATCAAAATTTGAGATAATTTTATGATTACCTATTACCTACATGATAAATTAGGTAAATACTTCAATGATAAGAAAAGGATATTTATCTTACGTATTTTGATCTCAACATTTTCCTGGTTCAAAAATATGCTAATGGGAAGATAATCTTCAAATTTGGTAGCTTTTTGTTATTTCTAGAAGCCTAGGTGGATTTTTGAACATAAAATTTAAGTATTGTACGTCCAAAAAACTGGATTTATTTATCCTAAAAAGCCAAAGTTGGGAGGAGACATGCATCCTAGGTGTGACTACTTTATGGAACCACAACCTGGAACTCTTGGATGAAAATTCAACAAACGGGTCATCTTCAACCCTAAGCTAAGAGGCGAACATGGATGGGACTCCTATGCAATTTCTCTCTCACCCTCTAATCCTTGAATCACCCAACAATCTATCTCAAAGGCCTAGTAGAGTGGAATCCCAACAAGCCCTAGCTGTGGCCATTATTTGGGCCTGTAGAGATAATGCCCAAAATCCCTAGATAACCAAGCTCATCTCAACCTTATACATGAAAAGAGGGAGAACCCTAGAGTCCCCCTGAGAACAAACCAAAACCCAATTTCTACCTAGAGCATATGCATGCCCCTGACCTTGAAGCCACTCCATCTCCAGTGATCTTTGGTGGCAAAAACCAATTCCTTTGTCCGAGAGCTTCAAGGAGATGTTAACAAGTGATGCCAACCCTTATAAGTAATCAAGGGACTCCAAACTACGGTACCCACAATCCATCACCTACTTCATGAAGCAGCTTGTCAGAAACCATGACTTGGGTCATCATGGAATGTCTTGAGTATTGGGAAAGGTTCCTTGAACCTCCATGAACATTGCCAACACCTCAGATTACCTAAAGAAGAGGTAAACCCATTACCCTCTTCTATGAACTCTTCTAATATTGCTTGCTCCTTTATTCGATCCTCCTTCGCATCTTAGTCCATCCCTTGTGACATGGAGGAGCTCACCAGGTCCAAAAGAACCCAAAGAAGCCAACTGTGGCCTCAAGTGTGGATTTCTAACACTGCAAACCAAATTCAACTCTTGAATTGTCTGTTTGGCAAGTAGATCATGGATTTGAGGTAAAAGGGAACAATCCTTCTCATAAAATCACTTCTCCACCCTCAGACCGCATGAAAATTTATGTCACTATGAATGGGTAAGATAGTAATGTCTCTCATAATCAGACCATTAAATATGTTCTTTTTTATTATAATCCGAGATTGATGAATAATAATTTGATCCCAAGATAATGTGATGATAATGATGCATATTAAGGGTTTCTAGAATTAATAGATCCATATACATAGAGACATAACCATTATATCAACTCTAGACCTAATACTAAACTCGACCTTGACCAAGATCACATCAATACGTGGTGGCACTTATTTTTATCAGAAAGCATGGGACCTCTTTATTGATTTTTTTTGAAAGAATTATACAAGTATAAGCTAGCTATACATCTATAATAAAACCAGGGAAACTAGAAGCTAAAGGAATAAACTATACATAGGAGAATATATACAATTCAGAACAAATCCTACACTATATTTCTTTAGGATGAGCATATATGTTACTGAAGAATCTGGTATTCCTTTCCTTCTAGATGTAGTAAAGGATAACCACAGTAGAGTAGTGATCTTCCTAAGAAGAATTCAAATAAAGATCAACATAATCAGTAGGAATTTGTTTGATACATCCAACACACTAAGCTTCATTCCATATAATGGTAGAGAATTTGCAGTTGAAACAGACTGAGAACATGACTCATAATCCTCTTCACATAGAAAACTAACTCATAATCCTCTTCACATAGAAAACAACAAGAGTTAATAATAAATCTTCTACTTCTAAGAAAATCTTGAGTAATAATAGCTCTCTAATGGACCTTCCATGTATGGATAATATATTTTCTTGGGTTTGGCCAATGCCACAACCAACTTGCCAAGCAACTGGAGTGAAAACATGCATGACCAAAGGATAAATACCTCTGAATCTCCTCTTCACACCCTTGTAAAAAATAGTATCAAGACCCTTATGTGGTTTAGGGTAGTTTTATATAACAAAAATAAGGGTTTTCTTAAACTTGTTTTCCTTTATACTCCAGTTTGTTCCTTCAACAATCAAATCACGTCTTTCCATATTGCCACCACCTAATTTTAGAGGGCCAGAGTGATTGAAAACCTCAATAAGAAACTTGCTTCCCATATACTAAGGGTCCTTCCAAAGAAAAATATCCCCATATCAAACAGTACATGAAGTATATTATCTTATGAAATTTCTAGCTTTAAGATATTGTTTCTAGATCCACAAATCATTATATTTTTGCTGATAGGTCCAGACTGATTCAGATTAAGGTATCTCCCATGAATCTGCCTAACACACAATGATTGTTTTTTAGCAAGATTTTCCATAGATTTAAGATGATAGCACATTTGACCATATCATGAGCACTCCTTAATCCCAAACCACCCCTTACTTGGGAGCACAGACATGCATCCATCCAAGAAAAATGAATTTTCTTCACAAGCTTGGGACCACCCCACAGATTTTTTTTACAGATCATGTCAATATCGATGCAAATAAATTTAGGAATGGGGAAGCTACTTATCCATTACAAATAGAGGTAAAATAGCATTGTGTTGATAAGTTCCATTCTTCTAGCCATAGATAGAATATTATATTTCCCACCATCCTCTTTCACTTTATCAATGATTGGAGAACACAAAGCCTTAGTCAATGTTCCAGTGAAAAAGGCAGACCAAGGTACTTACGAATGAATTTGCTAATTGAAATATCAAGAATGGAGGAAATGCTCTCACTTTTAGCATAAAAACTGTAATATAGAGAACTTTTATCTTGACTTATCCTCAAACTAGAGGAGACACTAAACTTTTCAAGATAAAATCTGATATTCCTTGCATTGTCCACAATCCCTTCAGCAATGATCTAGACATCATAAAAAAAATAACGTGTGACATTTGTACATTATCATGATTCTTAAGAGGAGCTATATCCTTTTTTTCAACAACACGATTTATGATAGACAATTCATGGCTAACACAAAGATATATGGAGCAATTGGATCACCCTGTCTGATTCCTTTATAGGGCTTAAAAGACTGAGTAGGGACTCCAACAACCGGGACCTACATATTGATAGAGTAGAAGATCTATTGAAGCCACATAATCCAAATATTGGGAACCTCATACACATCATAACATAGAAAATATAATCCCATCTAATAGAATCATAGTCCTTCATTAGATCAGCTTGAAAGTAGAACTTTTTCCCACCATTCTTCATAGTAAAATCACTCACCAGTTCATTAGATAAGAATCGCCTCACCGATACTTCTTCCTTTTATAAAAGCAATCTGGTTTTCATTCACAATAAAAGGAATGATAGTTTGTAATCTATTCGATATGATCTTTGATGTAATTTTGTATAATAAGTTACATAAAGCAATATGCCTTGATTCTTTCACATGGCTAGCATTTTTGACTTTATTAATCAAGGAAAGAAAGGCACAATTAACCTCTTTAAGGATTCTACCACTATAGAAGAAGTTGAGGATCTCCTTGATGACATCATCACCTATAATAGGCCAAAATGTTCTATAAAAACATGCATTAAAACCATCAGGTGCATAACTTTTATCAATATTAGAATTCATAACAACATCCTCCAACTCTTTCCTTGCAACTGCATGACAAAGATTTTGAATTTAACCATCAGTAATCACATGAAGTTTTATGTCGAATAGAATACTAGTATAAATAGCACTGCCTTTCTTAAAAAGATCAGAATAATAGTCCATATATATTGCCTTATTTGCTCTTTGTTGTAGTTAATACTTCCATCAATGTTATACAATTGTTAGTATTACTAGTTCTTCTAGTTTACAACATGGTATCAAAAATTTAGAAGTTTTATCTCCCAAGCATAGCCATTGAATTCTAAACTTTGTATATAAAGAGATTCCTCCATATCAACAACAGTCAGAGCTTCTTTTCTTATGCAATCAGCTTCAAATCTCAAAGCAAGGTCATTAGGATTCATGTCAGCTAAATAAATGGCTTTCTCTACAACAACATCTTTCAATCTAGAATAGTCAAGAATATTACCAAAGGACTCCTTATTCCATTTTATCAAAGCGGCTTTAACCAATCTTAGTTTAGTACATACTCTACACATCAGGTTGCTAGTAACATTATTACACTAAGCTCCTTTCATGATTTCTATCAAGTCACTATAACAAGTCTAGGCATTAATAAAACAAAAATGAGTGTTTCTCTTAGCTTTAGATGAACCTCCATGAATAATCAGTTGTCTATGGTCATTGTAGATGCTAGGAATAATCTCACCCTGGAGACTAGGATAAGCATTGATGAAATTAGTATTCATAAACACTTCATCAATTTTGGAAAGAGTTAGATCACCGCCTTTCATCCTATTATCCCAAGTAAAGGATGCACCCTTTAGGTTCATTTCAATCAGATTAGAATGAAGGATAAAATCATTAAAATAAATCATAAATTTAGCTTAAGGGTTAGTTCTTCCTTGTCTTTTATAGCTGAGTCCTACAACATTAAAATCACCTATAAAGAACCACTTATGATGAGGATGAATGTTCTGAAAGGCAGTCAGGGACTCCCATATATTGACTCTTTTATAGTCATCATTATGTCCATGTATAGCAGACAACAAGAAGAAGTCACCTTTATATTGAATCTCTACATTGGCACATTGATCAATGTATCTGATGAAAGAAAGAGAAATCTTAGAAGGATACCAACAAACCACAATTCTTCTCAGAGCATGAGCATCAATATTTCAAACCCACTTATCTTTAGGCCAAAACTTATTTATAGTTTTAGCTAACTTCTTCCTCCGGAGCTTTGTTTCAATAAGAATAGGTATAAGAACTTTGGCTCTATTTATACGTTCTCTAATCCTAGCTTGGTGTTTTGAACTATTTAGGCCCTGAAAATTCCACACCATTAAATAGATACTATCCATTAATAGTATGGTCAGAATGAAGTGGAGGTCTGCCACTCACAGTAATATTTAAATCACGATCTTCCAAATTCATCTCACTAAACCTGTTAGGAGAGATGGATTGGTTATTCACTGGATACCTTGTCTGGTGAGCACTTCTCTTTGAGTAACATCTTGGTGGGGATTTATATTTATCCATGACAAGAGTGAAGCCTTCATCAACCTGGGTACTGGGTACAAAAACTAATCATGTAACGATAGGGACAACAATAAGAGTGCTGACAAAAGGAGGATTTGAGATGCTCACAGTCGGAGTAGCAAACTAAACAGTCAAAATAATAGGAACTGCAATGCTCACTCCATGATGAATTTAGGAACTCACAGCCAGAATTGTAGGTATACCAGAATTGGAGCTTTTCATAACTAGTTGAGAAAAATCAACAAAATGTATAGTTTTAGAATCAATCTTAAAAGATTCAACCTTGCAGATACCAGATTCATGTCTGAAGAAACCACAAGACGAACACTTCTCTAGAATCCATTCGTACTATACTTTAGTATGAATTCTTTCATCATCTTCATCACTTCTCATGTTGATTTTAGATGGAAATGAAGAAGAAGATGACATCAGGACCGAGATTCTTGCATACTCCAGTCTCTAAGTTAGAAAATCTGATCTAATAGGTTTCCAAGGAAACTACCAATGAGGGAGAGAATATTTTCTTCCCAAAACTTGAGCGGTAGGTTGGGTAGCTTTATCCATATTGGTACTTCAAATAACTTCACCTTCTCTAGAGGTTCCCTAATCTCCCACTTCTTCACAATGAGGGGCTTCCCCTCCACAAACCATAGACCTCCATCAAGATCCTTCAACATATATGTTCTATCATCAAATTCAATTAGAAAACAATCCCTACCCCTTGGCATGATCTAGAAATCCACCTTGGATTTCAAATTGTATGAAGGTGGATCCTCAGAGTTGTCCAATGGGGCTTCATGCCAGTCACATACCCATGAGATCATATTACACCATTTCCTCGCATTATACTTAGTAGCCTCCTTGTTGTATACAAGTCTGTGTCCACCACATGGATAAGATTCACCTTGAGGGACGAATCAAAGTTCTTTAGGTTTTTGTGAGAGAAGAAATCTATCCATGGCCTTAGTTTCTTCGCCACTGAGAAAACCTTCTCATGCATACCTAAATGGTGTTGAGGATCCTATTGAGGATGAACCTTGTCCTAGGATGACTCGCCAAAGGGATTTACACCATCTTGACCATGAGATTTACACTTGCCTTGTGTTTCCATCATCGATCATGCCCCAATAACTCTTCTAGTCGCCCCTCCATGTACACTGCCATTCAGACCTCCGTGCACCATGCTTATTGGAGTATCAATCCATGGTGACACTTTAGGATTACATACATGTAGATTGATTGATTACTTGATTTTTTGTTCTATGTTTGGTTGTGAATATGTAAATTACATGGATTATTATTGTATGACAAAGGTATATGGTTAATAATGAATACATGCATATGTAGACTACTGAAGATTTGTTGGATGATTCACAAAGTATTGAATTGTATGATAAACTACTTGGATACTTATTTAATTCCAATTCATAATTATACTAATAGTTGTATCATATAAAGAAAAATATGATGTTTAGAACCCATGGTTAGACCTACCAAGTGGTAGATCATAAAGTCCAATGATGGATATAAAAATGATTACACCCAAGGTGGTATGCCATGCATGGGTTAGAATATTCAAAAGAAAATACAAGTTCATATGTAAAAATATTTAAATTTGAATATATATGTACACTCACACTTCCTTGTACACCCACATATACATCATACCTATATACTAATCAACTTATTTGTTTATCGACATTTTAGGTAACTGACATGTACTAGGATTAAAGAAATGAATATATGGAAATTCAGATGAATAAATCAAGGAGAAATAAGATAAAGTCACAAAGAGGATTAGATAGATGGTAACATCTCTCCATGTAGTACTTTCACTCTCTAGTTTCTCTTTTACTAAGAAAGTTTATGTAAACTCCTTTGAAGGGGAATATCTCAACCTTTATATCACTCAAAGTTTATGCAATGAAATTATTTGTTATTATTTGATAATTCTTAAGTCTGGATCTTGGTAAAATGAGTTTATAATCTCTATCCCTATGATCTGCCTTCAGTGGCGGGATCTAGGGGAGGAGGTCATAAAATTGGTATTAGAGAACATACTTATCAAATAACTTATAATAATTAATGTTTTCATATGTTCCTTACAGCCATCAAGGAATTATTAGGGAATTTTCCAAAGATAATGATGTCTAGAAAGAATTATAACTTGGGGGAGGAAAAGTATTTGTTGTGCACCATTACTTGGATAACAAGGACTCCTGGGCCCCTGTGAACCCACCTGCCCAAAGTCTAAGGTTTCTACCTGACTAAGATGTGATAAAACATCCAAGCATTATGTGTAGGTGTTGCACTAGTGTTTCATACCACTAAAAGATATTATATTTTTAATTTATCATTATTAATCATGTTTATTTAGATTTAAATTGTAGGGATGTTACAGATAACAGAAAAATGTGCATTGAAATGTAGGTTGAATTAAACGTCATGCCAAGGAAGGAAGAGGAGGATTGGAAGAAAAAATCCATATCAACTAGCTCACAAATGGAGATATAAATTCTAAGTTCTACAAAGCATACATGAAATAAAGAAGGCACTATAATATGTTTACCATGTTGAAAGATAGATTCGGTACCTAGAATATTGATGAGGTTTCTATTCAAGCAATGGTTTGCGACCATTTCAAGAACATGCTCATATAAACCTCAAGTATTGACATCTAACACAATAGTGGGTTTCCAGGAGTTTCTCATCAACTTTTAGAGGTCTAGTACAATGTAGTAGTAGCAAAACCTACTGAGGTTGAAATATAACTTTCTTTGGAAGCTATAAATCCTTAGAACTAGTAGGCCCTAATGGCATTAACAACATGTTCTTATTGGAAAATTTGGCAAAAATAAAATATTTTCTTCGTAGTACTATCTCAAATGTAGTTAAAGGAAGAATACTAGATAAGTTAATGTGCAATTCCCTCATTAACCTTATACTGAATATCACAAAATTAGAAGCATGTGAGCACTTTTAGCCTATTTTATTGAATAGTCTAAGTCTTAAACTATCCTTCAAAGTAAATGTTGAAAGAGTAAAAGTCTACTTACTTGATTGGATATCTCCATCTTAGAGCATGCTTGTTCTGGGAAGGAGGTGTTGGGAAATTGGGACGATAGATAAGGCAGCAGAAACAAAAAATTTTAATGCCTAATTCCCTAATCAATGAGATCACGTCAAAAACAATGTATCTCGAAAGGAGGGTAGAAAGAGATATACATGGTCCTAGATCAAGTCTAATGACTACTCTTGCTGATGATGTGCACTCTTTATAAGTTGCACACAGACAACTATTGGGGAGACACACCACATATGACAATGGTTGTTGTCCTCTTAGAAGGTGGTAACGACCTCCTCACCTCTATCATAATCCACAAAGACCACCAAGAACTTCATGTTGCACTACCAGAGACAACAAAAAGGAGTTGTTACTTCAAACATCAATATGCTAGAGTTGATTCACTCTCATGTGTTGTCTCTCCCTTACTATTTCTCCCTTTCTTAGTAGGACTTGCTTGAGATCTCTTTCTTACTAAAACTAGAGAGGACAAAAATTGTTAGAGCTTATTCTTGTGTCTGTGAAATCCTAGACTGCCTCCCCTTATATAGGATGGCCAGGGTCAGGGTTTCTAGTTCATTTAAGAGCCGAAGAGATGAAATTTCATGAATTTTCTAGAAGCTACGAATAGTGAACTGGTATGTTCACTATTGAAATGACTGATTCATAGGTGAACTGGCTGGTTCAAGCCTTGAACTGGTTAGTTCATTTGCTTTCCTATTTTGAATCACATTGGAATTCAACATTTGATTAATGCACTACATTATGTCAACATCAATCCTTGATTTAATCAAACTGATCACTGAATCGGGTGGTTTACAAGTTGAACTAGTCATTAGACCTTGAATCGGTCGGTTCATGCCCTAATTTTAGCAATATTCAACCAATATTGTTTAAATTGACCTAACACTTGAATCGATTGGTTCGACACTTGAATTGGTTGGTTCACAGTCCAGTCAGTCAATTTTCAACCATAGTTGTTTAAATTAAATACTTAAACACTTTAGTAATAAAATTAAACATAATTCATGAATAAACTCCTATTCCAAGTATGTCTGTGACCCTATATGTCCCAAATTGTGTTGGTAGTGAATGTCCATAGCCAATTTATGACATTATAAGTAATGAGTGGTATCTAGCAGCACATCATTTCTACCCAAGTAATTTCGAAAGTTGGAGAACAACTTCAACCTAAAATCTATGATCAATTACAATGATCATATAGTTCCTTTGTCTCTGATATCCAAATTGAACTCGAGGCATGGAATCGTCATCCTATCAACGTTCAGGCCATGTTCCTTGAACTAAGAAGACTATCGTAGATGCATGTAAATTTTAAAAGATCAAGAGGGGGGGTGAATAGAGCTTTTTGGAACTTTTAAAGTTAATTAAACAATTAAAACACTCAACCAAAGAAGGAGGGGGGACAAGGAAGACACAAGGATGTAGAGTGGCTCCTACCTTTGAAATCAGAGGTAGTCAGTCCACTACCCGATTGTTTCCTATCATGATTTTGAAAGTGATTAATTTTATTACCTCAAAAGGATGTTACATAAAATATAATCACCTTCCTTCTACACCCTTGAAGTAGCTTGCACCTGAAGTAGCCTCAACCTCCTTTAAGCAGCCTTCTTGAAGTAACTCCAAGTCCTCAGAGCAGCCTTCACCACCTTGAAGTAGCTCTACCACCTTGAGATAGACTTCCTTCAGAAGTAGCTCCAACCTCCCTTGAAGCAGCCTTCCTTGAAGTAATCTCAAGCACACCTCCTTTCAACAGCCTCCAACCTAGGAGTAGTCAAGGAGAACAATATACAACAAAAGAGAATAATTAAGGAAGAAAGGAAATACTTAACCAATGAGTACATCGCTTTGATCCTATATCAAGTGTATAGATCTCTTATCCACTATAGATGAACGTGATTATGTGGTGGATAGGAGATACTAGCTATAGGACACAAAATTGGAGCTCAAGGGAACAAGATTACAAGTGTAGCTTTGCTTGTTTCTTACTAAGATTGATTCTCAAGTAGTAATTGTGTGTTTTTGGTGTCCTAAGGCCTCTTATATTTATAGGTATGATTTTCAAGGTCTTAGGGACATTCTAGAGGGTTTCTAGAGTGTTCTTAGTGCTCAACTAGCCGTTAGATGTCCACTAATTGCATTGCAATGGCTAATTGTTTTGTGCTAAAAAGTGCAATCTAGAAATTGTCTCGGTCAAGAAGTTTGTCAACCAAGGTGTGTCTCGGTTGAGCATTTCTTCGACCGAGGAAGGGTTTGGAGTGAATGTGTTGCAACATTCATTTCCAAATTCCAACTACCACTTACTCACAGTCTAACGGCTATGGAACCTGCTTGAAGGTCTATCTTGATCGAGAATGTTGTCGACCGAGGGCTGTTCTAGGGTTACATGTGTAGGTCAATAATCAGTGCTCATCACTTAGACTGAGGTGGTTCTCAGTTAAGAATTTTGTCGACTGAGGGTGTCTCGATCGAGAAGTTTGTCGACCGAGAATGACCATGTTTCAATATGTTGAATCATCTACTAAGTGTGTGTATCAATGTGTAATTGTGATTCTATCTTAGGGGAGGATCTATCTAAGTGTTGTGAGTGGATAGGGAAGATCTATCACTTGATTTACATGATATCTATGTAATTGTACATTATATACTTATACAAGTTTTTACATTGAGTACAATCACAAAAATAAAAGCAATTTAAGCATATTGATCTTCCAATTTGTATTGATCTTCAACTATCCACTACCTTATTTGTTTATCCATGAAATACTCAAATAGCAAGTTAGATCCAAAAGAATGAAATGTTTGTCATCATCAAAACAAAGGGTTTAATAATGTCCAATTTAGCCAACAGAATTCACATATCACATATTGAATTATATGACTATGGCCATACATTTCTCAGTCTCACTTATCAAGTGGCTAGGATATCAATCTCTTATAGGAGGGACAAATCCCATACATATCACTCACAAATCCCCATGTATTATAATGTATTTGAGCATCACTTTATGGTAACCCTTATTCAAGGTCACATTTGATGATATCAAAGTACCACAAACAACATGTGATGAGTGTAGTGCTTTCATGTCTAAGAACCACAATCACCACTATCACTATGAGAGTTGATTCTGATTACCATTCCATGGTCACCATGTATCACTCTCAAGGTGGGTCTATTCAATACATTGTTCTATAACATGTACCTGTGTGCTTGACTTGATATCACATATCATGACTTAATGAGACTTTATCATCAGTCAAGACACACTCTAGTCTTATGTATTATTATTTTCTATTTTGCTTCCATAATAATATCCGACTAGGGACATAAAAAGAATGTATGTACTCTTATCATGCATATGATCTCATTGTACATGTCCTCAACCTGAAGATAGATGTCATTGAGTAACATCATTCTTTATACATCTACTATGTATGTGCCATCATATCATGATTGAGACAAACATAATAGAGGAGATTATGTTTATTATTATCAAATTAGGTATTTAATGCCCCATTACAATCATCATATGATTTTCTCTCTGGGCATACATACCAAAAACTCCCACTTGCACTTAGAGCCAATCTCCCACAAATCTTATTCCAAGTGTTAACATGTCCATCATGTTTTTGCTACACTAGTTCTTTTATAACGGGTTAGCAACATTTTCTTCAAGTTGGTAATTTGCAAGTTTTCACATCTCCTCACTATACTACCTTTCATATGAGATGGAAGTGTCGTATTATGCCTGAGATTCTTTGCCTAACCAGATACTTGACTTCTATTATAGAATTAAAAAACTGTCGCTTGCTTGAAACTTTTCCAACTTACAATTCTTGGTTTAAGGTCAAGCAAAAATTTAGATTGCGATAATTATTTTTTCTTTGTCATTTTGGAAGCTTGCATCGGTTTAACCCTTTACACCCAACTCTTCCTTATTACCATAACCAAGGAACTAACCCTTTCATTACTTCTCAAGTACTTAAGGATGTTCTTTATGGAAGTCCAGTGACTTTCACTGGGATCTGACTAATATCCACTCGTCATGTCCAATACATATGAGATAACTAAATGAGTACATATCCTCTCATCATATGCAATACATAAAAGATAATTGGATGAGTTCATAACCTCTCATCATGTCCAATACATACAAAGTGATGTGATGAGTAAATAATAGTGTACACATGATGGATCCAATTGCAAATGCATATGGCATCTTACTCATATTTTCCCATTCTTCACAAGAATTGAGACAATAGACTCTCGAGATACTAATCCCATAAGACATGGACACATTTTCTATCATTGAGTCCTACATGCTGAACCCTTTAACATTTTATCAATGTATATGCTCTTACTTAGGTCAAAAAGCTCTCCATTTGTATCTCTATAGATCTCAATTCCTATCACATTGGATGCTTCACCTAAGCTCTTCATCGAGAAGGAACTTCCCAGTCATGTTTTAAAATTTGTAGTATAAGGATGTTATTCCCCATCAACATGTGGATTATTAATATGCTCCCAATAAACTTTTGTAATCACATATTTCATCTTCATTTTGATTAATGTCAAACTCTTTGACTATCTTGTCAAGTTGAAGATTCCAACTTTAAGATACTTGCTTCAATCCATTGATTGACCTTTGTAGCTTATAGACTTTATTTAAATTATTGGATTTATAAAACCTTTAGCTTGTGTCATGCACATGTCCTCATAATTATTCCTATTAAGGAATGTGGTTTTAACATCCATATGCCAAATCTAATAGTCATAACAAGCTGCAATGGCAAGCATGATCCTGATGGATTCAACCATGGCATTTGTTGAAAAGATTTCATCATCTTAAACACCTTGAACTTGTTTGAAACTCTTTGCAACCAATATACCCTTTCATGTTGGTCTTCTTCCAGAAGACCCAATTTCACCCTATGGGTTTTACCCTTCAGGTGGATCCACCAGGGTCATACCTTGTTGGTGTACATGGACTCCATCTTAGATCTCATGGACTCAATCCATGTTTCAGACTCTAGTCCCTTAATATCTTCTATTTAGGTTGTTGACTCATCATCTAGGAGAAACTTACTACCTTCTTGAGTCATAAGATATCATAATCTTTCAAGCTCAAGGTGTGTTATACTAGAACTACAAGTTTATGTGTTGCATAAGGAACTTGAGATTCCACAACATCTTGTGATTCTCCATGTTCCTACTATACCTCTTTTAGGTTCAATGTTTTCTTGTTGGTCTCAAACTTTTTGAGTTCTACTTTTCTCCCATTGATTCCTTTGGAATTGAATTCCCTTTAGGAATACAACCATCCGTGCAATAAATATTTTGTTGTCCGATTGGGATAAAAGTAGTATTCAACAAAAACATTAATGTGATTTGTGGACAAAGCTTTTCAAGAAACTACTTTCTTATATAAGATTACATTCCTAATCCTTATAAAAGACATATTAGGACACTTCCCATTCCATATCTCATATGGTGTCTTTTGAAACATTTTAGATGGTATATTGTTTTAGTGTAAAGCATGTGTCAAAAAAGAAATTGGAAGATTAGCTAGATTTATCAATAATTACACCATGACTAATAGGGTGTGATTCCTTCTATATGATACATCATTATGTTTCAGGTGGAGACCATTATGATACACTATCATGGTCTTCCAGAACGTCCTCAAACTCTTGGTTTTAATATTTTCCATATCAATCGTATTGAAGTGTTTTAATACTTTTACCAAGTTGGTTATGTACTTCATTCATGATCTCCTTGAACATTCAAGAGATTCATACTTGTTTTCATTAGATACAAACTACCATATCTACTAAGATCATCAGTAAATATAATGAGATACTAATAACCACCTCTAGCATTTATTCTAAAAGGTCTATATACATCAATATGTACGAGTTCTAATAGAATAGTCTCCCTTCTACTACATCTAGTGAAGATGCTTTTGTCATATTGCCCAATCAATAAGACTGACATGTCTCTATTGGTTCAATAACCACAAGAGTCTAGATAACCATCATTATGAATTCTAGAAATGCATTTCTCATTTATGCACTCCATGTGACGATGCTATAGATATTCATTGTTTGAGTCATCGAGTCATTCAATATATGTGTCATATAGATTTGTCTCTACAACTATTAAGTATAGATTATGAGACATAGGGCACAACCATATAAGATCTCATCTTTTATAATAAAGCATCAATTTATTCTTAACACTCTCTTCCATACAAGGTATATGATGTTCTCATTAATGGTAGGTACATAATAACAATTCATTAATTCTATTACATGCCAATGAATGACAGGTTCCAACTATAGTGGTAGCAACTCTTGTTCTGTATAGTTCTACCTTGGTTCTTCTTGGTCCTAAAGAGGAGATCTCTATCTCTTTCATCTTCCTAAATTCCTCTATATAAAGAGGACAGTTCCTTTTCCAGTGTCCCTGCTGGTGATAGTGGTGGCACTTTCTTTACTTATTTACTCCTCCCTTAGGTTTTAGTGCAGAAGACTTTGATTTCTAACTAGCTTTAGAATTCTTCTTAACTTTTCCTTTACCCTTGGACTTCCCTCTACTGATCATCATCACAGATTTGGATTTTTCCTTCTTCATCTGTGCTTCAGCTGTCTTCAACATGCCAAATAATTCTGAAAATGGCTTGTAAAAAATTGTTCATGTTGTAGTTCATGAAAAACTGGCTATATGATTCCGGTAGTGACTGTAGAATCACATATGTCACCAACTTTTGACCCAAGGGAAATTCCAATCTAGTAAGGATCTCCACATATCCAATCAACTTGATTTGTGGGGACCTATTGGATCTCCTTCTCATGTTGCACTTGAAAAACACCTTTGAGACATTATATCTCTCTTGTTTTTCCTAATCTTGGTACATGTTCTTAAGATGTGTTACCGTCTCATTAACATCCATGTTCTCATGCTGCCTCTACAACTCATAGCTCATTGATCACATCATTAGGCACTTAACATCCATGACATCTTTAGAGTGTTTCTTGTAAGTATCTTTGTCATCCTTAGGCACAACGTGAGGAGGTTTATCTGGCTCTGGTGTCTACAGGACATAGAGCTTGCACTTCTGAGTGAGAATGATTCTCAACATCCAGAACCAGTCATGTAAGTCTCAAGGATCAATTGTAAAGGAAACATGTTTGTCTTTGCCATTAGATTCTACAAATAAAGTTTACAACTTTAGTCAAAAAAACTTTTGATTGATTTGATTTAATAAGTTTGATGATATTAATTAGGCTCTCAATTAATTATCACTCCCAATATGTTGTTAAAATTGATACCCCTCACTACCACATAGATATACATATCTAATCACCACATACTTATAGTACATATCATATACATGCTATACCCACAAATAAAAAATGTAATCATAAATATATGAGTGAATGTTATGGCCAATCTAATATGATTCCTTGGAGCCACAAGGAATTGCTACCTCCTAAGATCCACATTATATGTACAACCTATATTGTGCAACTTGTGCCAGCCCAGTCGGTCATCTGAACCCTTCAATTGATTGGTTCGTCTTCTAGTCAGCCGGTTGGATCCTCCTATCTATTTGCCTCCTTGGTCCTCCATTCGGTTTGTTGGACCCTCCAATTGGTCAACTCCTCAAGTGCAGAATCTCATTCTCATGATGAAACATAAAATAAAACTATCCTATTCCATACTACATTATAAAAGGAAAAACCTTGAGTTACATTCGAGAGAAAATAGGAAGAAGAGCATTAATTTACATTTTGAAAGGAGGAGAGAGGCTCGATATGCAAACTGAGTAATTAAAAGCAATAAATCAATCAACCATGCACACAGTCCAGTTGGTTTTTGTCCATAAGTACGCTTCCAATCACCATCAACATAATTTAAGGTGACACATATATATTGCACATATATATCATATAATATATATATGTAATTTTTATGATTGTATGTGATATTTAATTGTATATGCACATTAATAATTTTAATATCCACATAGTATGCAATAAAATAAATCCGATCATATCGATTTAAATCTAGAAGTCTTATAAATTGATGTGGTTCTAATACCACTGTTGGGAAATCAGGGCAAAAAATAAGACAACTGTGACGTCTCCGGATTTTCAAAAACTTAATCTGATATGTGACGTCCAAATTGAAACCTTCACCTCAGTGAGAATCCCAATTTAAAACCACACACTAGGCTAAGAAGAAGAAAATTAGAGGAAGTCAGAAGGAACAACAGTAGCTACATGCACATGAACAATAATAAAACTATACAACACGTGTTCACCATTCAACATATTATTACATAATGAATTGTTACAACATTTGATATTACATATTGAACAACAAACTTATACATATACATGTACTACCACTAAACAACAAGATCTTAAGACAACAGGTCCACCTGTACATCAACTCGCAACACAACTCTCAACTATCATGGTTCTTCAAGATCATATATCTACAACCTAAACAAAAGATTAAATGTGGTACACATCAACACAATATTCAAGAATATTGTACTGAATACACCTACGTGTCTTTTATATACCTCTCATCATATCTTGGCAATAAGATAAAACTAATATTCGACAACATTAACAAATATAAGAAAAGTGTATACTTGCACAAATATATTGATTAACAAAAGAGAACACATATTTTAAGCTTATTTTCCATTATATATCCATGCATTGACCGCCGAAGGTTTTGATGCATTCTCTTGACTCTCAAGGAGTTCAAGATTAAGGCCTTTATGATCGACTACTAAAGAGTTAGATCATATGTACAATGTGACCGACTACCAAAGAGTTAGGTCACTTCCAAGCATTGTACTACCAAAGATTTTAGTGTTTTCATATAATGGAACAGATATATTATGTTTGATGTGTTCATAGTTGTAAGTATGAAAAAATCGTGCAACATATCATACAAGAACAATGATTTCATCCAATATCATATGCCAAGTATTTCTACTACACATATAACACAAGCATATTGTATAATAAGCCAAGTAAGAGGTAATGGCGTACCTTGATTTTATATCCTTATCAAATTGGATTAAGATAAGATAATATACTATCATCAGATTCTCATCATCTTAACCCTATTTGATTAATTAGGGTTTAGCTTAGTCATTAGGATATGTGCATCATTATTTATCTCATCTTTGTGTGGTTATCTCTCTGATATTATTTTCTAATTATATTCTAGATTAGTGTAGATCTTCTGAATATTATGTTGTATATAATTATATGCACATGTTAACCCTTATTACATGTATTAATCAAGTTAGGGTTTTCTCATCATTTTAGGAACAGTTAACATGTAACATGATTTATATGTATAATTATACTCTCATATTTTTATTAAGGGTTACATGTATTGATATAAGCTTACTCTGTAATTTTTAGGATTTCTTGAGCATCTTTGCAATTATTGCGCATTAATTAGAGTTATTAGCCCTAATTAGCTACATGGAGCAAATTACATAATTTCATGCATCAACATCATAATATATGACCTCAAGTGGATTATATATACCATTTAGGAGTTACTGGAATATTCTCATAATTTTAGGCCAACGTTTGATATTTATTATCCATGAAGTATGAATTATACATATTACATGATATCACTAATATTTAAGCATCAAAAGACTAATATAAATGTTTCATATTGTTCTACTCATTTTTTTGAGAGTTTAGGTTTATTATTTGCATTTTTCTGATAAACAGTCTATTTTCTATGATTTATCTAAGATCTGTCAATTTGGAGATATTTACCTTTTCGGGCCTATGGGGTTCTGCCACGTGGCCACTAGGGCATGGCATCAATTCCTAGGCTCGGTGTTGAGCCGGCCGGTTCACTGGTTCGGCGTCTGGTTCGCTGGTTCAGGCCGGTTCACTCAGTGGACCATCTTTTCCTCGTTCTTTCTCGTCCTCGCGTGAACATCACGGCGGCCAACGGCCAACACCCGTGTCCGCTCAGCGTTCTTTCACGCGCGATCGCAAGTCCACCCTCCTGGACGCCATTTCTCTCTCTTGCACAGGTGACCGTCATTGCTAGGTTTCCCTTCTCGCGTTCATGCCCGACGCCCTTGTGAGGGGTCTGCGAACAGAAGCCGCCGCCGCTGGCTTCGTCTTCACGCGTGAGCGCCGGTTCCCAACGCTTCTGCCGCCGCCGTGAAGCAAGTCAGCTTGAGGAACCAGCAGTCGGCTGCTTCTCCTTCTCTAGATCACAGAGCCGTTGTTGTCTCTATTTTTCAGCCGCGTGGCCGCCGCCACAGCTTGGAAACATCAGCGAGGGAAGCAACTACCAGCAGGACCTCTTCACCTGATGCTTCTTCGCCCTATGGATTCATGGGGGTTGAAGGTATTCTTCCCGGCCACTCATATCTCTCCCCGGATGCTTGGCGCTGCTTCTCAGCCTCAACGCTGCTTCTCGGCCTCAGTGCAGCAATCACCCCGTCCTCTGTCTATGAACTTCCGCCGTACAACAGACTTCTCCGGCAAGGGATTTCGGCCATACAGATTTTCATTACCACCCAGTTCCTCTACCAAGAGATCTGGGCAGACCATCTCTGCTCCTCCTACCTCTCTGAATAGCGGTCGGGTCTCCTCCTATCATTCAAGGAGTTAAAGGGAACCGATCCCAATACGAATACAACTACCTTCTTAGCCTTGCACGTATCCCCTTCTTCCTCGACGTGGGGTCGTGTATTGGCCACGATTCCAACAGTCCCCACTACATGTGCTATAATGGGAGAATACCATGACGTCAAATTTGGCATTCAAGGGTGGAAGAGTTGGACGTCAGGGCCAATGCATGGCTTTCCCCCACTATAAAGATGCGTGATACCAAACTTATAAGAATTTGGATAATTAATCAAAAGCTTATTCTCCATGTATCCATATGTATATTATTTCCCAGATTTCAAATCTAAATATATCCCTTAGGAGTAGCGAGACCCAATGAAACTTTAACAGTGCCCTTATTATCATCTCAACTTCAATTCATTCAAAAGGTTCCAAAAGTTTACTTCATCACATCCTACACACCTTAAAACAAATTTCATCCTCGAAATTAAGCTAAAACTCAGTCTTTCACAGCAACAGAAATAAAAACTTTAATGTCGATTCCCTAATTAGCGGGATTGTGCCAACAAAAATATATCTGGGAAGGAGGGTAGGAAGAGATATACCTCTTCTTGGAGAAAGTCCAGTGACTACTCTTACTTGATGATGTGCACTTCTCGCAAGTTGCACACGGACAACTGTCGAGACGACACCACCACAAACGACTATGGTTGTTGTCCTCCTGACAGGTGGCAACAACCTCCTCACCCCTATTGTAGTCCACACAAACCACCAAGAACTCCACATTACACTACTAGAGATAATGGGAAGGAGTTGTTTCTTTGCACGTCAATCTGCTATAGTTGATTTGCTCTCTTGTGTTGTCTCCCCCTTACTATCCCTCCCTTTCATGGGTAGGACTTACTCAGGCTCTCTTGGTTACCCCAACCATAGAGGACAACAATTGTTAGAGCTTATAGTTATGTCTCTAAAGGCCTATACTGTCCCCTTTATATAGGATGCCTAGGGTCAGGGTTTCCATTTCATCCAAGAGTTGAAGAGACATAATTTCATGAATTTTTCTGGAAGTTAGAAATAGTGAACCAGTCAGTTCACTATTGAACTGGTTGGTTCACATGTGAATTGGTCGGTGCATTTACTTTACTATTTTGAATTACATTGGCATTCAATATTTGACTAATGCACAACATGAGGTCATCATCAATCCTTGATCAAATCAAATTGGTCATTGAACTAGGCGGTTCACAAGTTGAACCGTTCATTTCAGACCTTGAACCAGTCGGTTCATGACCCAGTTCAAGAAATTTCAACCAATGCTATTTGAATTGACCTGACACTTGAATTGATTGGTTTAACACTTGAACCGATCGAGTCACAGTCTAGTCAATCAATTTTCAACCATAGTTGTTTACATTGAATACCTATTCACTTTAGTAATCAAATTAAACATCATTCATGAATTAACTCCTATTCTAAATGCATCCTATGTGTGTGACCCTATAGGTCCCAAATTACATTAACATTAAATGCCCATAACAAATTTATGACATCACAAGCAATGAGCAGTATCTATTGGTACCCAAGTAATTTGGAAAGTTGGAGAAAGAATTCAACCTACAATTTGTGATCAATGTTACAATGATCATATAGTTCCTTTGTGTCTGATATCCAAATTGAACTTCAGGCATGGAATCGTCATCCTCTCAATATTCAATCCATGTTCCTTGAACTAGAGAAGATTGTCTGAGATGCATGTGAGTTCACATATCACATATTGAATCACATGAGTATGGCCATACGTTTCTCAGCCTCACTTATCAAGTGGCCAGGATATCAATCTCTTATAGGAGGGACAAATCCCATCTACATCACTCACACTCAATCCCCATGTGTTATAATGTATTTGAGCATCATATTTATGGTAACCCTTATTCAAGGTCACACTTGATGATGTCAAAGTACATCAAACAATATGTGATGAGTGTAGTGATTTTAGATCTAAGAGATTGATGTGTGTTTACTATTTGTAAGAAATGCAAGTGTAAGTATCGAAGTAATATAGGCCCAAAGAGGCCCAAATATTAAACACGGGGAAAATGTGAATCTAAAAACTACTACTAACAATGACCTCATCAGCTAAACCGAAGGAAAAGAGTGATTGGTGATTAATTAACTAAATTGCAGGAATTAAAACTACAATTACTGGTTGTGATCACAGAATGAATGGATTCCTTAAGTTTACATTTTCACCACGGTTCACATTACAATTTGTTGACTCAAGGTCTAAATTGACTAAACCCTTGTTTTGATGATGACTAAACCATTCCAATTAATTGTGTCTAATGTCTCTACTTGAGTGATTTTAGATTAGGTATAGACACACTCCAAATGCCCTACCTTGTGCATCTCAACTTGGAGAAAAGACTAGTCAAAGTCAATACAAGTGCACATTTTTGTAATATGACGTAAATCCATTAGAATCATGTTGTAAATCACTTGTAATGATTGTATGACTTGTAATTAAGCTTATAAAAAATTAGGAGCACTTAGATCGAATATTTGAGCACTCAAAAGCCATTTTCCAAAATTCACATTAAGTTGTTCATCGATCGAGTTGCAAACTCGACCGATCCTGATTGGATCTTGAAAATGACTTTTGATCGGTCAAGTTTACACTTCACAGAACTCGACCGATCCCTCTACTGACCAAAACTGATTTAAGTGAATCGGTTGAGTTACCCTAGGACAAACTTGACCGATGGCCTAAATTGGTCTTGTCTCTTAGTGGGATCGGTCGAGTTACCTTTATAGAAACTCGATTGATTGCACTGTACGGAAAAGTGCAAAAAAGTGCTTCTAGCCGTTGTGTAGTTGTAACAAGCGAAAATATATCCGTTGCAAGCCACAAAATGGCTAGTTTTCATTGTCAAATGTTCCCAAAGGCTAAGAGGCATCCCCGACTATAAATAGGACCCCTTGGGCTTCGTTCCAAGGTTGAGCATTCAATGCAAAACTCTATGTGAGGTTCCTATTTTATAGTTGAGTGCTTCCTCCTCTCTCTGTCTAAGCTTAATCACTTGCTACATTCGTTAGAGTGAGTAGGAAATCTGTAAAGGAGCTAGTCCTACATGTATATCTTGTGAGGCTCTCACTTCCACCACCTCCCTATCTCTCATTTCAACCATGAAGATGAAGACTCTCTCTCTCTTGGTAAAGAGAGGTGAAGAAGAACAAGGGAAGGAGTCCCTTGGTGAAGATCAAGGCTGAAGACTTGGAGCAATAGTGGGTAAGACCTTGGTGAAGGTAGAAGACTACTTGCTCAAGTGGGTAAGTCCTTGTGGAAGCTTCTCCGAGTGAAGGTGAAGTCAAAGGCTGAAGATCCAAGAAGAGTGGGTAATTCCTTGAAGGATGAAGACTTGTGCAAGAGTAGGTAAGTCCTTGAAAGAAGGCGAAAGACTCCTTGCAAAGTGGGTAAGTCCTTGGTAAGGTTGAAGACTCTTTGTATTGGATAGGTAAGTCCTTTGGTTGGTCATGTATTGTATCTCTTATAATGAATATAATGAAGGTGCAAGGTTAAGAAATCTTAGAGGTTGACCTCTCTAGGTAAGTGGACTGACTCACTTCTAGTTTGAAGTGTGGAACCAATATAAATAGCTTGTCTACTTGTGTTTGTTCAATCTCTCTCATCCTTGCTATGCATGTTTAGTTGCACTCAAACTTCCTATTTAGCAACCTTATCTTGTGATATATCTTGAAGGTCTAATAATTTTTGTTTAAGTGCATTCAACTCTATTCACCCCCTCTCTAGAGAATCTAATCAACCATCTAAGATCCAACAATTGGTATCAGAGCGGGCTTCTCCAAGCATACTTCAACAAGTAGGAGAAGATGGGTGAGTACCAAGGTGGGAGATACTTGATCAACCTTTCAATCTTTGATGGGAGCAATTTCCTCTATTGGAGAAGAAGGCTTCAATTCTACATCCAAGGATCAACCCATATGAGGTCTATGGTGAACAACCCATACAAGATACCTAAGGCAAAAATTGAAGAATGGGATAAAGCTACCTTGAAGAAAGCAACCTTGAATGCTAGAGCCATGCACATCCTCTATGACTACATGACCCCCACCGAGTTTAACCAGATTTCTTCATGTGAAACAGCCTATGAGGTATGGAGAAAGGTATGCATCACCTATGAGGGGACAACTCAAGTGAAGGAAAGCAAGGTATACATGCACAAATGGCTGCTTGAGAACTTCATGATGGGAAAGGAGGAGAAGATAGCCAACTTGTACTCAAGGTTCAACACCATTGTGAATGGTCTTGCTGTTCTAGGACATCCTATGAGTAGAGGATAGATCAACTCAAAGATCCTTAGAACTCTCCCCAAGAGGTGGGAACCCAAGGTGACTTCCATTGAAGAAGCAATGTCTCTTAGGGATATTCCTATTGAAGAGCTCATTGGAAATCTACAAGCCCATGAAGTCACACTTGACAAGAGAGAAGAAGTTGAAAGACAAGAGGAGAAAGAGGTAAAGAAAATGAAGAAGGCTGAAATGAAGGCTCAAATCGAAGCTATTATGGGACAAGCCTCTCCATCCTCTAATGTTGAAGAAGATGTCATGTACTCTAAGGGTAGATTCTAAAAAGGCAAGAATTCCTCCTCTATCTGGTGCCTCGAGTGTGGAAAGAAGGGTCACTTCAAGATAGATTGCCCATAAGTCATAAAGACCCATCATCACAGGAAAAGAGAAGATAAGTGGCACTCAAGCTCAAGTGACTCCTCCAACTCAAGCTCATGTGAAGAATCAAGTGAATAGTCAAGTGGAAGATCAAGCTCTAGTGAAGAAGGAGAATCTCATTTTTCTCTCATGGCATCAACAAGTAAAGACTCAAGTGAGGTAAATCTAAACTCTTTAGATAAATAATCTTTGATTGCTATTATACATGATACTCGTACCTCTCTTAAGTCTTCTAAAAAGAAAAGAAAAAAGCTTGCTAGAATTGTTGATAATATGTATGTAGAACTAGATGATCTTGACCATGCTAATTCTTGCTTGCTTGATGATAAAAATGATTGTCTTAGTCAAGTGGATTCTCTTAAACTTAAAAATGCTAGTTTTTTTGATAAGATTAGATATCTAGAAGCTCAACCTCTTATGCCTAGTTCTAATGAAGAGCATACCTTAATTGTTGATTCTCTCATGCATGATATTGATGTTCTTAAATCTGAAAACAAGGACAAAATTTTTTCTTTGCAAGGATTAGAATCTGAAAATGGTGTTTATCTTTCTAAGATTGCTTTGCTTGAAACAAAAAATGCCTCCTTGTTTGCTAAAATCAATGTGCTTTAATCTTGTTCTAGTTATACTAGTAGAGAGAATAATGTTGCTGCTCTTCATATTGATAGAGATTCTTATTTAACTAAAGCTCTTTACTTAGAAAATGATCTTTTGCATGCTAGAGATAATATAAATCATTTGTCTTCCACTATTACTTCTCTTATGCATAATAATCATAGTTTGAGATCTTCTTTACAAAGATTCTTAGTTGGTAAAAAGAATCTTAATAATATCCTACACCATACTACTAAACAAATTGGTAGACATGGTTTAGGATATGATAGTAGTCAAAGGAACAACAAAGGTAAAGAAACTCCAATCTTCCATGGAGAATCCTCTAGTTCCAAGACTATGGGCACATGCAACTATTATAATGATATTGGCCATTATTCTACTTGTTGTCCTTTTAGGAAAGCACCCAAGAGCAATAGGACTTGGGTTGCTAAGCTAACCCCTCTGGACCCAAAAACATGATTGGGGACCATTTGATCTTTCTTCTTGTAGGTACTTGCAAATAGATTGACTTGAGCTATTGAGTTGCAAATTGACTTGTCAATCCACATGAAAGAAGAAAGGTGAGATGTGTAGAGGGTGACAACAAATGGAAAAAGGAATGGTAAGAACAAAGGTAAATGTTTTCTTGCTTATAACCATTTCTAACTTGTTTTTGTCAAGTTAGTGTGCACTATGCATGTGGTTTTTGAGTCAAAAGTGGTATTTTGGGATTCGCTTCACACTCTTGCTCAAAAACTATTTGTAATGCTTTCATAGTGCATTACTAACTTGCTTACACATGTTTGGATATGGCTTATATCTTTAGCATGCCTCTAAATATGTTTTTATGAAATTTATGTGCTTTTTGACAGCAGCTCTGTCAGTCAAGTTTGTCCCATTTAAAACTTGACCGATAGGCACCAATGGGTGTTGCCAACAACTGTCATTGGTTGAGTTTTCAATACACAAAACTCGACCGATAACACTGTGCACAGAATATACATTTGGCTTATTGAATGAGAATTTCCCTCTCAACTAGATTTTCTCAACCAATAGCCTTATTCTTTGGCACTCTTTTGGTACCTTTATATATGCATATTGCCATGTTTTAAATTTCCTATCTTGCTTACAAATCTATCCTATTAATTTCTCTAAATTGGTATATCTATATCTTGCTTACAAATCTATCCTATAAATTGGTATACCCATATCATATGCATTCACTGAAGGCTGCTGTGGCTCTGACGCTCCCATTCTTTCTTCTCTTTGTCTCACTCGTCTTGCCGCTCTCTCCTCTTCCATCCGTGAAGGCTCTCCTAGACCCCCTGCATACCTCACCTCAGGGATTGCCTCTCCTTTGGGGTTCTCCTCCTCGTACCTCCTCAACTTTTGTAGAAAATCTGGCGTTGGTCCATACTGTGCCATGAGGGGAGGAGTATGGTATGGCAGCTCTAATGCGACTCTTGGGTAGGGTGGGTTGATTTGGTAAATGATTTTCTGATCTGTAACCATAATCATGGATGAGCGAGCCAGGTAGTGCAAATCAACCAACTTCCCACCCTCTGCCTTTGTATATCCTATCATGTCATGTCCTAAGGCAGTGGCAATAGATGTTACAATCCCTCCCATTACAAATGGATTTGTGCTCTTGGACGGGATTGTCCTCATGTGATCAATCAATAATGCCCCCAGGTTCACATATCTCTCTTTTGTCACCCAACCAAGCACAAAAAGATCTTTGTTGGTGCAGCTGCCTTGATTTTCGTACCTACCAAAGATGGTGTTTGCTAACACCTTCTGAACATAGCAGAGAAATTGGCTATGAATACCACTTGTCTTTGATTTCCCTACTACAAAAGTACTTTGGCCGGTGAAGAACTTCCACATGGCTTGATACGTGGAACTAGAGTCATTTTCTATCCTTCCTCCATCTAGGAGGGCAGCCATCTCTCCACTTGGGGCAAAAATCTAATTTAACATCTCTGAGGTTATCTTCCACCTCTTGTCCCCAATCATTACCTTAATTGCATTCTCGCCATCATTTGTCGCTTTCTCTAGCGTGGCGAAGAACTGCTGTGTTAACTCAATGTAGGTCTCCTGCTGCAGTGTCAGGATCTCAAATAGCCCCAAATTTTCCATCAATTCTTGAAAATAGGCATAGAACCCCATTGCTTCCATTGACGCTGGGCATGCGTATCGAGTAGCTAGCACTCTGCGTGTCAGGCATCTAGGGTGCTTGGGATCCTTTGCCCTTCCTGTGGTAACCTCTGGCTGTGAAAGCGGGCGCTGTGGCGGGCTTGGTTGCTGCTCAATTTCAGGCATCTCAGTATCATCTTCATCATGTAAAACGAGGCGTCGACGTGGTCGTCGTTGTGGCTCGGGTTGCGGTTGTGCCCCGGAGGAGACGGACGGTCGTGCGGCCGAAATTAATGGCCGCGCAGCTGAGGTGGAAGGTCTCTCAGATGAGACGGAGTGTCGGGAGGCAGACGGCGGTGGCTGCGACGAAGATGGTGCCCCCCGCTGTGGCTGTACGGAGGCTTCTTCAGCAATAGACTCCACAGTAGCATTCAAATCGGCCTCCGTCAACTGGGGGTGGCTGTTCCTTGTCTTCCTTTGGTAGGGGATGACACACCTAGTCTTCTCTACTGCCTTCCTTGCAAACTTCTTCATTCTTGCTCGAAAATGGAGGTGGAATTAGAAAATTTCAGATTTCTCCGAAGAACGGGGCTGTTGGGGCAGAATGGAGAGAGAGTGGTGTGTTTGTGGATGGAAATGGGTGGGATCTGGAGATTAAGGTAGTGGAAATGGTAGAGGAGTGATTGGGAATGGTTTGGGGGTGATTTGCTGGGGATTCGAGGGTTGGAATGGGCGGGCGAAGCGCTGCACGGTCGCTAGGGCGCGGGGCACGACCGTTCTGTTCTTCGGAGAAATGAGCAAGTGAAAAAAAAAGTTTTGCAAATTCTGACTTAAATCTGCTGGAATCGGGCTACTGCACTGCCGTGCTACGCGGAACGGCCGTGGTGGCTTCATGTACCACGACCGTGCTGCCCTGGTTCAAAACTTAGTCAATTTTCCCAAATTTCTGATCATTTCCTTGTTGAAAGTGAGTGCACCACCACGGCCGTGTTGATGTACCACAGCCGTGTTGGGCACTGTAACAGTGGTAGGAGACTCGAATCTTGTTTAAATCATAAAAAATAGATCTCAAGTTGATATTCTATTGATGCGTTGTCAAACTTTCATCTATTCTTCTTCGTTTCACTCTGTTCTCGCCTGCACATATCAAAACTATACAAAAACTATCAAATACGAGTGTGTGTGTGTGTGCTTTCTTGGAAAAATGTAAAAACAAAGCAAAAGTATCAAAAATGTAGATTGGGTCAAAAATTCCCAAACCTAGGTGGGTTGCCTCCCACAAGCGCTGAGTTTCTTGCCTTCAGCTAGGCTTCTTGGTGATTCTTCAAATTTCATCCATTTCGCATTCTCATGTGTCCATTCTTGCAAAACATGCATCCTTCCTTTGCACTCAATCTGTTTTCCTCATCCCTTTGATCACAATAATCATCATTAACTTCTTCACCTTGAATTCCTTCTCTCAAATGCTCATTTGGACTTGTGAAGTGACCATGTCCAATATCCCTATCTCGGACTCGCCGGGTTGGGGTCTTGTACATGTTAATGTTGATCTTCATGTCCATGAATGAGACTGTCATGGTGCCACTGCGTACATGAATGTCGGAATCAACTGTAGATAAGAACGACCTCCCCAAGATGATGGGAATCTTCCTATCCTCCGACTCCATATCAAGTACAATAAAATCCACCGGGAACACCACACCTTTTTCCTTGTCTATCATCACCAAGACATCATCCATTCTACCTCTAGGCACTTTTATGGATCTATCCGCCAACTGGAGAGTGCAATGTGCCAGCTTCAACTTGCCTAAGCCCAGCTCAACATAGACATGATATGGCATCAAATTCACACTAGATCCCAAATCAAGCAAGGACCTATCTATGCGATGTCCCCCTATGTAACTAGGTATGAGTGGGGCTCCTGGGTCCTTTCTCTTCACGGGAAGTGAGTGTTGTATGATGGAGCTCACTTGTTCATTCAGTCTCACCTTCTTTGGAATCCTCCCCGTTGACCTTCTTTTCACAGTGCAGAGGTTCTTGAGGAACTTGGCATATGATGGGATTTGCTTGATAGCATCCAAAAGTGGAATGTTCACCTTTACTTGGCGAAACACCTCAAGAATGTAAACATTGTGCTTTTGCCTCCTTTTCAATTACGGTGGCTCATCTAGTGCTTCTACAAATGGAGGATCACTAGTTTTTTCCGCACTTACATGAACATGAGGCGGAACACTAGGGATGGTAGGACCTGCAAAAGGGATATGTGGTGGATCACATGGAATCCCAAACTCATCATGCGGTATCACAACATCATCTTCAGCAATATCAATCACAGTATCACCACTTGGCTGCCTTTGCTTTGCTTTATCAACCTTTCTTTGACTTGTAGGCTGCTCAAGAGTTTTTCCACTCCTTAGAACTGTCACAGCACTACCTTGCTCATGGTGGAGAGGGGGAGCATGTTGTGGCTGTGGAGGAGGTGGAGGTGATACTTGGGGTTGAAATTGAGGTGGAGAAGGGAATTGAGGGGGATGAGAGAATTGGGGCTGGAAAGTGAAGTTTTGTGAAATTTGAGGTGAGGGAGGTGGTGGAGGAGTGTAAGGCTGGGGATAGCCTTGGAAGGAGTGAATGGGGTGCACTTGCATGGGGGGTGGACTGTAGAAAACTTGTGAAGATGGTATGGGTCCACTTGCTTCAAGGTGGCTCACGATGGGTCTTCAAGATAATTTTTCCTCTTGGAGAGCGATTATAGAAGATAGTTGCTCTATTCTCTCTTCTAACCTTGCAACATCCCTTTGAACATCATCAAACACTCTCAATCTAGAAAGAACCTCTTCCTCAAACCTTGAGTTGTATGTGGGACTTTGTGGTTTCTGGTAGCTATAGGAGTGAGGTGTCTTCTTTTCTTCCCCATAGAACTCAATAGAATTGACCAGGTGGCAAGGAGCATTTGTCACCTGGTTCTTCATGAAGTTCACCATGTCACCAAGAATCTTCATCACTTGCGGGCTTGAGTCATCATGATTAGGAGGTGTCTCACCAAAGGCATACCCCCTTTCATTCATCATGCTAGAAGCTCGAATTCTTGATCCTTCAGCCAACTTCTCAAACAAAGGCCATATCTCCTCAGGTGGCCTAGCCATGAAAACTTCTCCACAAGAAGAGTCCACTGTGTCTTGGTCCTTTAGAGACAAACCAAAGTAGAATGATTGAACTAGATGCCACAAAGGGATCTCATGGTGAGGACACTCTCTCAACAACTTCTTGAATCTCTCTCATGCATTATGAAACTGCTCATTGTCCATTTGGCTAAAACTTGTCACGGAACGCCGCATTTGTGTCAATCTTGCTATAGAGTATAATTGTCTCAAGAAAGCATTCTTCATTATTTTTTTTTTGGTTAAGCCAGGGGTCATTTTTATTCATCCCACACCCCTCTTGTGGGCTAAATCACAGCACAAAATTACATCTCCCGCACTTATAACTCGGGTAATATCCCATTATCCCACAACAAATTCACCCTCAATATATAATTAAAAATAAAGGTCGAAGAACTCACTCTAATAGATCTCATCCACACCTCCAACATCTGTTTTCTTTAGGACCACGTAGGGAGTACTTCTTTTTTCCATCAGTGCCATGCCCCTAATTCTCAACGGCATATTAGATATATCCGAAGAGACTAATATCTCCTGCGATCTGTTCCCCCACCTTCCTAATTCACGAGGTATCGAGTTGATAACCTTATGAACTAGTGAACCAGAAATCATGGAAGATGTAATCTCTTCTCTCAGCTCTCTAACAAAAGATGTTGTCTGCCACGGCTCTCTACCTCCATGCAAAAGTACCTCATATGTATAGGAGTCATCAACCTCAATACTTGAGATGCTCAAAGCATGGTCACCTGCTAGTTTCAGACCAATGGCGCATGCTTGCATATACACAAGGAAGTAGTCAGAGCTTTTGATCCAAGCTCGGAACACAAGATAGATATTTGCATTGTGATTACGGATGACACCAGCTGCCCATCTTCTATATGTACCGTTGGAATCTTTGTCCCTCCCAATCGTGATGTTCAGTTTGAGATTATGTAGATCTGGCTTCTCCCATCGCAACAATACTATTTCCTTCATAGCTGTCTTTGGTTCCTTCACACCCATTAATTTCATTCTGTCATATATTCCATTCTCCATAGCAATAGGAAATGCATACCTCTTCATGTGGTGGTTTAGGATTCTCAAGATATATTCCCATTCATGGCTGAGCGATTTCATCTTACCATCATATTTAGCTCCACATCTAATGCGCCATATGCTATGTGGGATTAGGATTGCTAGGTTACCTGCCAACCATTCAATTATGTTCTTCTTTTTTGCCATCGCACACCTGTAAAGAAGAGATCTCATATTAAAAGGTGCCTCCATATCAATCAGCTCGTCGAATTTCCTCCAAAAGAATTTGGCGATCTGCCCCTGGAATAACAGATGACCCATATTTTCCTCCTGGGGTTCAACACAGCAATAACATCTAGATGCAAGAGGGATACCACATCTGAGCCTTATGTTATCGTCAGTGGGAATGGCTCCCCTAGCCGATTTCCATATGAACGCTGCCTCTTTTGGATACCCAGCTTTCCATACCCTCCCAAGGCCGTCTGGACCTTCCTTTTCATTATGCACCAACATCCGCTTGGCTGAACTCATAGAAAATCTGCCACTCTTCTCAGGACCCCACGCTAGCTTGTTTTCTTCGTTGGATATCCATATCTTTGCATCTCATATCAACTGTACTCCTTCTTCATCCACGATCAGTCTAAGCGAATCCCAATCCCATCCATATCCCTCTATCCAAAAGTCTTTCACCAAGAACGGGTGTCTTCTGTCACTGGGTATGATCGCATGATCAGCAAGGCATTTCTCGCACCACCATGAATCCCAGAAGGACATCTCTCCATTTCCAACCACCCATCTACACAAAGGAAACATGCGAGGAAACATGTCCCACAATCTCTTCCAGAAAGGTGAAGGTAGTAATCCTCTTCTCAAGGTACCAGGATATAGATTGTCTCGGCCTCCTACCACGTTTGCGTATTTGCTTCTGCAGAAAGATGCCCAAATAGAATCCTTTGTTAGAACCTCCCAGCATGCTTTTGTAACAAAGGCCTCATTGATCGACTGTAGCGAGGGAATCCCTAACCCGCCCAAAGAAAAAGGTCTAGCCACCCTGTGCCATCCAATCCACGCCTTCCTGTGATGATCCTCCCTATCACTCCACAGGAATCTGGATAGTTTATCTTCAATCCGTGCTACTATCCCAGCAGGAATGCCCACCGCCACCGCCGTGTACACTGGTATGGATGCTAGAACATGTGCAATGAACATCCTCCTCCCTGCAAAGGATAATAGTCTGGACTTCCACGTAGCAATCTTTATATTTATCTTGCTCATTAGGAATTCAAAGTCGGATAGTCTCATCGAACCTTTCTTGATCGGTATGCCCAGATATTTCAAAGATTCCGTAGCAGAACTCACTCCCAGGGACACGACTACACCATGAGCTATCATCTGGTCCTTGCCTCCTACCACACATGTAGATTTAGATTTGTTTATTCTCTGACCAGTTGCTCTTTCGTATGCATCAAAGGTGTTACTAACCACATCCAAAGATCTTTGGTCAGCTGTGAAAAAGACTACAATATCATCTGCATAGAGAAGAATGACCGGAGGCACCGCCTCCCCACGCACCTGGAATCTTGATATGGCCCCTTCTTCATATAACCTCAGGAATCTTCTACATAGCATCTCCTCAAACAGTATGAAAAGAAATGGAGAAATCGCACTTCCTTTCTTCAATCCTCTACTCATCTGAAAGAATCCAACCATTTCCTCACCTATAGTCACCGTTGCCCACGTATTTGCAAAGAAACTTAGGCATAACTTGATTACTTCCTCTGTAAGGTTGAACTTCTCCAGGACTTTCCCCAGCGTAGACCAAGTGACTCTATCGTATGCCCTCGACATATCATACTTTAAGATCACATTAGGAGCGTCTCTGCCTCTATTGATATCATGCATGAGTTCCTTAGCTAACCGGATGTGATGAGATATATCCGTACCTTTCACAAAAGCTCCTTGGTTCTTGGAAATCAGGCGTGGCATAATTGGAGAGAATATCTCACTGAGTATTCTTGCAAGGATGCGAAGAGCGACATTCTCAATGGATATTGGTATGAAATCCTCCGGTAGTCTTCTAGAATCATCATTCTTTGGAATAAGTAGAATTCTGCAGCAGAAGAGACCCCTGAGGCAATCCTGTCCGCTGAAGAAGCTCTTTGCCAAGTCCATGAAGTCATTTCTTATGATAGACCATGCCTCTATGAAGAAAGGGAGGGTGAACCCATCCGGTCCTGGGGCTGCTGTTGCATCCATCTTTAACATCACCTCTTTGATCTCCTCTTCCCGTGGTGTCGCTACTAGAGTGAAATTTTCATCAAGTGAGACCATCTCCGGAATCAAATCTATGAAACCCTCCATCTCATTTACATCCGTATCTGTTACCTCATTGTAAAAGTGCCTGTAATGATCAGCTGCCATCTCTGCCATTTGCTTAGGATCCGTAACCTGAATGCCATCTTGCAATAACACCTGATTAATCCTTCTTCTTTTCCTTCTCGACTTAACAGTTACATGATAAAACTTGGTGTTTCTCTCCCCATCTTGAAGCCAGTCTATTCGAGCTTTCTCCTTCCATGTCTTCTCCTCCTGGTCTAGAAGATATTGGAGCTCACTTTCCGCCTCTCTCAAGTTGAGCTCATTCACAGCAATCAGATTTTCATCAAAAGCCATTTGTGTTGTGAATACCACGTCCTCCAAATCAAGAATGCGTTGTCTGTTAGCACCAAAGGTGTCCTTGCTCCACCTACGAAGAGCCTCATGAACCTTTTTGAGATTAAGGCAGAAAACCACAGAAGGGTGACCGCATATTGCATCATTCCAAGCTTGTTCAATAATTTTTATGCAATCCTCATGCTCGAGCCATGTCTTCATAAAAGAGAAGTGAGTCTTCTTTTTATCCGTTGTCCAGGAACCAGGAATCATCAAAACTGGGCAGTGGTCTGAAACCCTCGCTCTAGTTAGATGAATTGATCTAGTCGCAAGCCTCTTCATCATCCATGCTCCATTGACAAGAACTTTATCAATTCTCTGCCACATTGTAGGTGTAAGAACATGTTTGTTCACCCATGTATATTGACTGCCTTCAAAAGGTATTTCTTCCAGAGCTGCATCTGATATCAAAGAATTAAAATCCATCATGTCTTGAAACCCAGGTTGGTTTCCACCCCTTCTCTCCCTAGGGTGCCTCACCACATTGAAATCCCCTGCGATAGTCCATCCTTCATCCCCTATAATTTCAGCCATCATCAAAAGATCATTCCATAACGTTCTTCTTTCTGTGCTGTCACATCTAGCATAGATTGCCGTTACAAATAGTTTCGAGCCTTCATTGGTATCCATACTTACCGTCAAGTGCTGTTTATGTCTTCTGAAAATGCTAGAATTCAAAGCTTTATCAGCATAGAACCATATTTTCCCATCTACTTCTTGATTATCGGCAGCCCAATCAAGTTTTACAATGTCCAACAACTCCACTGCTTGTTCAGCATGAAGAAATGGCTCAAATAAACATACCACTCCAGGTTTGTACTGGATACATAGTCTGCTCAGAACCCTCCTTGTAGGATTATTGGATGCCCCTCTAATATTCCAGAATAGTGACTTACAGTCCATAGAAATAGTTTGCACGCCTGTCCCTCTCTAACCAGCCAAATCAGTGACTGTATCCTCCCTTTTGCTCTGACCAACACATATCAAACATATCCCTGTCCCAATCAGATTGCCTTCCTCTTGAGAAATTTCTTCTATGAAGATGTGGTTCACTTGTACGTCTCCCCGATCTAGACTGGCTTCTGCCTACTCTTCTTCTGCATGCATTGTATCTCTCATCCTCCATAAAAATGAAATCTTCAAGGCACCTATTGGATAGGTATCTTCTACTTCCTTCTCTGTCTATCACCATCCTTCTTTGTTCTCGGGTTTTATGTCTCTGTGGATTGTGATTCCCTCGCTGTTGCGGTCTCACAGTAGATACTGATGGCCCTGGGTTTGCAAGCACCATAGCTGATGATTCTGGCCATGACTTCGGTAATCTAAGTGCCTCCAAAGGAATCCCAGAATCAACACCAACTTCAGTAAGTTGTGTAGTACCTGCACGCACCGGCCCCCTAGCCAGCATTCGGAAATGAACAGATGTTCTTCTTTGCCCGTATGTGAGCGATACGAACTGAGGGATGTCTTCACTAAAAGCCTCCACCAAAATAAGGAGCCCATATAGGTCATCTTTCTCCTTCTGCCAATCAGAAATATGCACAAGATCTCCAAACTTCAATACTATCCTTTGTAGTGTATCATCATCCCGACAAGTAAGCGGTAAGTCAGCTATCCAGAACCAAAACGCCTCCTTGCTTTGATGACTTTCACCTTCAATCATAT
Organism: Alisma plantago-aquatica; assembly: GCA_963693085.1. NCBI lineage: Eukaryota > Viridiplantae > Streptophyta > Magnoliopsida > Alismatales > Alismataceae > Alisma > Alisma plantago-aquatica. The sequence continues at coordinate 888,326,863 of OY856414.1, read as the reverse complement.
GCCTCAGCTTCATTTGTCGACCACCGAAATCTTGAAGACCTTTCATCACCATCTCCTTTGCCTCCTGCTCGCACGAGAAGAAGGCTATGGCCTTTCTTTCTTTGAACCTGTATATATCCGCTGCACTGGGCCAACTGTGATGCAGGAAAGGACCGATCTCCTTCCACGCTACTCCATGCTGCCAAGAAATCTCTACTGCTCTCTCTAGGGCAGATATATTGCTCTTCCTCATCTCATCATCTGGTCCAACATCGACCGAGATCCTTTTCGGAATATGTTGAGGGGCACCCCTCGCCGGAATCCCCGTGGGAAAAGGTGGGAAGATAGTCCTAGAATGGACATCAGGTGGCCTGGTTTGCAAGGACGGTTGATTACACCTCGCGGCAAGGTGACCAGGTCTTTTGCACCTATAACATACTTTTCTCCTTCTACACTGCGATTGCCAATGGCCACGTTCCATACAGCGGAAACATGTATCGTGTGGGATATTATACAGCGGCATCTTCTTTGGTGCGCTCTCCGGTCCCGACCTAGAGGGAGGACTCAGATTTTCCGCCACTTCAGTAGGCTTCTCCACCGCCGTCTGCGACGTGTTATCTCCCGCCACCGGAGATGACCTTGGTCTCGCCTGCTGCTCCGGAGAAGGTATCAGATTGCTCGCATGTTTCTCAGTTGACCTATCCGACACCTGGTCCTCTGCCCTCTTTGGATCATGCACGTCCGGTCCTCCATTATTCTGCCCTACCTCCGTCAAAACCCTAGGCGGCGACAGGTTGGTATGTTCCTCCTCGTCGATATTGCCCAACACAACCCTAACGTCTGGTAGGACTTCCTCCGTCAGGACGGCAGTCGCCAGCATGTTGTTCCTCCTCTCTGCAACCGCCTGTTGCGCGTGTGCTCCCCTCAAACTTTGCCTGGTCACCCTACGCAGCAGCGGCGATGACAGCATCTTCGTCCAGGGCTTAGAGACGAACAAAAGGTGGCCCCCGGTAGGCGGGATGCCTGGCCGGGGTATGTTGGCGGCGGTGCCGCCAAGGGCCCGAGCGCCTAGGGATCTACCCGATCGCCCACCGATCGCCTCCGTTAGACCTCAGAGCTCCCTCGCCCTAGATCAACTTGAGTTGTCTCATTCTTCATTGTTTCCCAACTCATAATGTCCCTTCTTGAGTCATACCAGTCTTTAGCTCTATCTTTGAGGGAGAAAGAGAACAAGGTCAACTAGATTGTATCATCACTAGCCGTCGATGTCCTGAAGGTGGAGCATACTTCAAGAAAGGCGTCCAAGTGCTTATAGGGGTTCTCACTCTCTGAGCCATAGAAGATGGGCAGGAGCCCAAGAAGACCTGGAGGAATAGAGAATTGCTCCCTTGGCATTTGATCAACCCTGCTAGCAATTGGCGATTTGTAGTTGCTAGGCATGAAGTAATCTTGAAGTGGCTTGTGAGGTGCACTTTGGTCTTCCATCTTGTTTCCTCTCGAATGGCTTGTCACATGCACAAAGCACAACCAAACAAAAGAAAAAAAGTTAGTAAACCAATATACACAAAGAATGCAAAGAGTAATGAATAAATAATGGCAATGATGAGGGCAGTAGGAAAAGTCAAAGCAAAACTAACTAGCTAGGCCGAGCGCCTCTAATCCCTGGCAACGGCGCCAGAAAGCTTGGTGCAATTCCGCCAGTGGTGCTAACACACTACTCGATTGAATAGATGCACCCCACGAGGTCGGAATGCACGGGATGAGATTGTGCTTTCGAAATTTATAAACCTAAACTAGCTACCTACGTCTACTAAAACACTACACCCACAAGCGCATGGGGTCGTGTCGTAGTATAGGAAGGTGGCAAGTAAAGGGTCGATCCACAGGGAAAAGAGGGGGCGCTAGAGCTAGGTTAGTTTAGCTAGGTTCCTACTGTGCAGACTAGGGTTAAGGGTTTGAAGGTGGTTTGATTGTTAAACTACATGAGCAAGAAAGCAGTTAAAGGCAGGAATGAAACCTATGTTAACCCTAGGTTAGATTAAGACTAAGCAAGCAAGGAAAAACTAAGCTAGGTATGAAAAGGCAAGTTACACTAAGGCAAGCAAGAGAGAAGTAAAAGAGAAATTAAAGAGCTAAGCTAGCATGAACAAGGCAAGAGCAAGGAAAGAAGCTAACTAAGCAAGAAAAAAACTAATTAAGCTAAGCAAGCACAAAACTAGGGTTTTAAGTAGTAAAGAGATGTGTGGGCTGTTTAGGGGTATGAACTTATCACTTAAGTTGGGGGGTGACATGTGAACATTATGATTCCATTTAGATTATCCAAACCAAACAACAAGTTAGAGTCTAATGAATTAACCTAAGCTACTAACTGGCCATGGATATGTTAGGTTGTGTATAGGGGAACTAGTCCCTAACACCCCCTACTACCCTTATGAGGCTCAATTGGGTTATTGATTAGGTTCAATCCAATTAGAGTCTAGTCAAGTCTAGGTTTCTAGATTAGACATTCCTAGGGCAATTAGGGGCCGAGGGTAGTAATGGGGGGTGAAATTAGGGTTTTGGACCCCAATTCCCCCACATTCTAGCCTTGAGAAGGCTCCATGCTAATTGCACTAGAATTACCTAATCTAGCTACTTAGATCTCTCACTTAGGTTTAGGGAGATTGATTAGGATGTAGGAAGATGGGAGGCAACCTAGGGATCCAAGAATTGGACCTAGGGGCAAATCCCAAAATTCACACATATAAGCAATTTGCCTAAATTCCTAGGTGATTTCACACACAAACCAACAAGCAATCCATGGAGAATGAGATAGAAATAGAATATAATCATTAACAAATGAAATTACAAAGTTTACATGTCATTTTCCCCCAACATGGTATCAAAGTAACATATTTTCCCCCAAACAGCCCACCCAAGGGGCCTAGCTACTCCTAATAAAGCAAAATACAAAAAGAGAGGAGAAAGAGGTAGAAGAAGCCATGGAGCTCGGTCTAGATGAAGAAGTCCTCCTCTCCAGCAGCTGTAGGGATGTCCTCCGTCTTCTCCTTGGATGAAATGGTGTGGAATGATGGAGGGAAGTGGATGGAAGGCTTAGATATGGGGGGTTATGTGGTGGAAATGGTGAAATGGAGTGGATTTGAGGTGGAGGTGAAGTGGAATGGAGTGGAGGTGACAAGGGAGCGAAAATGGGAGTAGAAGGTAGACAACCCCGTGCCCCAGCCGCCACCTAGGTATATATAGGTGTGGGGGAAGCACTAGGTTAAGTTAGGGGCAAAATGGGGAAAGCAGCAGAAAAATGGCTGGATTCTATGAGTAGCACGGCCGTGGTGGGGTACCACGACCGTGGTGGGCAGGGTAGGCCACGGCCGTGGTGTAGGGGCACGGTCGTGGGAATTAAATTGCACAGTTACAGGGTTTTTGTCAAAACAGCCACACCCGTGGTGGAGGTGGTGTGCCACGGCCGTGGTGTCTGGTACGGCCGTGGTGGGCCTAGTTGATGTGGTCGTGGTACTGCTACACGACCGTTTTGCTCTGCTGCGCCACGGCTGTTTTGTGGTGCACGGCCGTGGTGTCTGTCACTGGCACAGTCGTTTTGTTCCACCACGGCCGTGCTGCCTTCTGCTTGATTTGGAAGTTGAACCTATCGATTTCTAAGTGACCTAGCACGGCCGTTTTGTTGTACCACGGCCGTGCTGAGTCCTGGGGCAGCACTTTGACTTGTATCTTTGGATTTTCTTGGACATCTTTGCTTCAAATGATCTTTGGCCACTAGGGGTAGGTCGAGGGAGCGTCGGACTTCACTTTGGGCCTCTCCAAGTACAGAGGAACCCTAGGATCACCCCTTCTCTCTCTCTTCCATCAATCGTGGTCCAAATGCCTGAAAAACATGCAAATAACGTCCATAAGTGCATTTTATACAAATAAGCATATTAGGGGGAATGACATGCAATCTAACAGGTATAGATGTGATTGAAGAGCAAAATAACACAAGATGAAGCCCTAAATTAGGGTTGCATCAGTTTGGCATCCTTATTTTACAACAAATACATTTAATTACTACACGATTAGTCCACATAATGACCCTTTCCCCAATCAAATATTGACAATTTTTTTTCAAAAGAAAATACCACCGCCTAAAGCTCTTATTCAGTTGTTGTGTAATTAAGCTAGACATCATTTAGGGTCTTTGACAGATAGTAGATAACAATAGGGTTTTTATCCTTACGCTGTCTTAGAACATCCCCTACCGCATAGTCTGTTGCGTCGCACATAAGCTCAAATGTTTGGCTCCAATATGGAGCTTGAACCACAAGTGCGGAGACCCATTTATCCTTTAACACCTCAAAAGCTTTCAAACACCGCTCATCAAAATCAAATTTGACATCATTCTCCAATAACTCAAAAAGAGGCTTTGTGATTTTTGACAAATTCTTTATAAATCGTCAATAAAAATCAGCATGTCCTAGAAAATGCCTAACCTCCTTCACTAATGATGGTGGAGGTAGCTTAGAGATGACTTAGATTTTAACTGAATTGACCTCCATTCCTTTATTGGACACCTTGTGTGCCAAAACTATCTCCTCACTCACCATCATGGGGTACTTTTCCCAATTCAACACTAGAAGAGTGTCTTCACACCGTTGCAAAACCTTGACAAGACTATCAAGGAAGTCCTCAAAATATTCTCCATAAACTGAAAAATCATTGATGAAAACCTTGAGACAACACAACCATATTAGAAAAAATAGTGAGCATACATCTATGGAAAATTGTCAATGCATTACAGAGGCCAAAGGGCATCCTAAGGTAAGCAAAAGTATGATAGGGACAAGTGAAAGAAGATTTCACTTGGTCTTGTGGCTCAATAGAAATCTAATTATACCCAAAATACCCATCTAGAAAATAGATATGAGAATGGTCGGTGAGCTGCTCAAGAATTTGATCAATAAAGAGAAGTGGGAAATGGTCCTTAAGTGTGGTAGTGTTCATACAGTAGTAATCGATGCATACATGCCAACCGGTCACCAACCTAGTAGAAATCAATTCACTTGTTGAATTAGTTGTGACTGTTATTCTCCCCTTTTTAGGAACCACTTGGGTTGGAGTAACCCAATTTGAATCAGAAATAACATAGATTAAACATACCGATAGAAGCTTCACAACCTATTTATTCACTACCTCTGTCATGATTTGATTGAGGTGTCGTTGAGGTTGTACTATAAGCTTGGCTCCTTCTTCAATGCAGATCTTGACTGACAAAAGCTAGGGGAGAGCCCCTTGATATCTGCAACAAATCACCCAAACATTGTCGGATGGTTCTTCAACACCAATAGCAATTACTCTTCCTCCTACATGCTCAATGAGAATGACATGATGATTGGAAGCTTCTCATTTGTCACCTAGAATATCTATTTCAGATGCGGTAAAAGTGGATTCAACTCAAGTTCCAAAGGACTTAGAAAAGATAGAATCAATGGTGGTGGAGGTGTCCCTAGATCTTCATAATTCTTTGTATAGAGACATGGCAATGCCTTTAGAAACATCATACACTCTTCCAAAGAATGACAACACATGTAGTCATCCACCACATTCACAATGCATGCATCAAATTCAGTTGTGGATAAGCATGGGTGAGAGTAGAAGATGTTGCCTCATCAATTGTCCTTGGGCAAACCTCCTCCTATGCATCATCAAGATATTGTACTACCTTGGTCAATGAAACCTCCTTGGTGTGCTCCATTATGTCCACTTCCTAGGTGCCTTTTTGAACCTTTGTCATGACATGAGCCATGTCCATGAATGGTTTCCCTAAAAATAGAGACACTTTTCCTTATAACTACTGCACCATGTGATATTGTGCACTATCACCAACTGTTTGTGAAGATTCTGACATCTTGATTTCAAAGCGGTCATCCTGGATACCCAATGTCAGTCTTGTCTTCCCATCTCTAGGATCATATTTGACGTGGCCTGGAATGGCCTCCTGGTGCATTTTCCTTACCCTGAGGTATACACACCTACATCAATTGAATCTTGACAAGATGCACACACCTCAAGGGATCAAACACATGGATATCTTTCAAAATTTATAAAGTCCTAATAGGATGCTCACATAGACTAACACACTTACCTGCAAGTGCATGAGGTCATGTTATAGTATGGAAAGTGGCAAGTTAGGGGCCAAATCCAAGAGAGAAAGGGGGAACTAGAGCCGAGTTAGTTTTGGCTAGGTTTCTACTATGAAGTCAAGGGTTGAAGGGTTTAAAGGTGGTTTTTTCATTACACTAATTGTGAACAAGAAATTAATGAGAAACAAGAATCAAAACCTAAGTTACCATAGACAATTAGTTCTAATGAGTAAGAAAATACAAGGCAAGCAAGAAAGGAACAACCTATGCTAAGGCAAGCAAGAAAATGTCTACACTACACTAAGATAACAAGAAAGGCAAAAGATTAATCAAATACCTAAACTAGCAAGAGCAAAGCAATAAAAAGACAAGAAGCTAACTAAGCAAGTAAAGAGCTAATTAATCTAACACTAGCTAAGCAAGAAGGTAATTAAGGTTTTATTGCAATAAAGGGTAGTGTGGCTTGTTTGTGGGATGCACTTATGAATTAGGTTGAGGGTGATGATATGTGAACATTATGGTTTCATTTAGACTATCAAACCAAACAACAACCTAGATGCTAATGAATTGACCTAAACTACTAACTAGACATGGATATGATAGGTTGTGTATAGGGGAACTAGTCCCTAACACCTCCTTAACGTGGTTCTTACTACACTAACAAACCCAACCAGGGCTGAAATCCCTGAGTTTTTACCAAAACCTTGTGCAATAATACCACCTGCAAGTGGACAGGACTTATCATAGTATAGTTGAGGATCAAATACCAAGGGACAATGTTTTTAAGAATCTTTACTAGTCGAATCCAATTGAATCAAGACTAATATTTAGAATAGAGATTGGGTTGAGTTTAATTAAACTAATTGCAAGGAAAGTAAAGAGCAGGTTTAAAAGTTGATTACAGATTAATGATGGGAATCGCTGGGATGGACCCGGGTTTCACCATCGCTACACATGCAAACATATCCAAACACACACATCCAGGCTAGATATAACCATCCAAGTGGAGCTACTGCAAACCCTCCATACGGATGTTAGGTTCGCATGAGCATCACCTTAGGCATAAGATGTCTCATTTCCATCCAGATCACGCACTTACGACTCTAAAGATACAGATATCCAACTAAAGTTGCGGGCCCCCCATACGAGCATTAGGCACACAGAAGCGTCACCGTGGGCTAGATGTCTCATCACCTTACAGATCACATACTTACAAATTTAGGTAATCCCATCAGAAGTTCTTATCAGGGAGTCAACCACATTAATCGACATTCAAAACCTACGTATTGAAGTTCTCACAACATAAGAACGAAATAGATAATGCAAGCATGGGATAAATCCACAAGCACACATCAAACGATTAACAACAAAATGAAAAGTTATATACAAGCCATGGAATGTTTAATGAAAGGACATGTGAGCACGGGCAGCGGGGCTAGTCCCCACACCCCAGTAAAAGGAAATTACTCACTCATGGTGAGAGAAACAAAAAGAACAAGAGAGAGGGAAGATTCTGCCATGAGCATGGTGAAGAAGACGATTGCAACTCAGTGGAGGTAGTCTTCTACGCAACGTCGGGGCAGGTCTGGATGAGGAGGGAAGGACACCACAGCAGACGGGGCATGCCTTCTCTCTCCTCCTTCCTTCTCTTCTCATCCTCCTTGCTTGTCACAGGAGGAGCAATGTGTTGACGTGATGGTGTATGCAAGGCGTTGGAGATGTCGATGGATGGCTACAGATCTAGGTTTCCACCTCAGATCTGGATGAATGGAGGCGCAAGAATGCCACAGGGGTCACTCTTGGCTATGGATCAGACTCCCCAGGGGTCGAGCGATTCTTGGGCGCAGCCTGGCGGTAGTGGAATTGATCCCCCGAATGGTGGGGGTAGGTGTCTATTTATAGAGTTGGAGGCAGGGTTCCTGTTTGTTGTTAGCACCTCGGTCGAGGTCTTGACTTGATCATGAGCTGGTGGGAGATCATGATCTAGAACAGGTGGATGGAGTCGCGATTAGGGCAGGTTGCAGGTGGTTGCGGTTCTGTTGGCTGATGTAGATTGCGATCGAGAGGGGGTGTTGCCGACGTTGGTGCAGACGTGCTTGGTTGCGGTCTAGTGTTGATGAAGGAGGCGTTGATCACGATTGGGTGATAGCTGGTGTAGATCATAGGTTGAAGCAGGCACTGATCGCGGTAACTGTCGATGAAGACCCTAGGTCAAGATGCAGGGGAGGCATTGTGGTTAGGGAAAGTGCAACCGCAATTTGCTGGTGTCGCAGTCTGTAGAGGGTATGACCGCGGGTCGAGGTGCGAGAGGAGTAGGTGATCGCGGTCCGTCAAAACTGGGGAAGGTCGTGGTGTTGGTGGGAAAGGACCACGGGTGTGGTATGGAAGAGATGAGTTTGCAGAGAGACCACAGTTATGGTTAGGGTTAGAGGGAGAAAGGGAGTCACGGTCCGGAGTTGTAGTGAAAGGGTCGTGACTGTAGAGGATGGGCTGTGGCCCAAAGTAAACTGAGGAAAGCATTATGCCAAGCTCATCCCTGCATAGAGACACCTAATTTCAATCAAAATAATGGATAAACCCATGAAACATAGTAGATTCATATATGAGAAGGTGAGGGAATTGAAAGCGAGTATTCGTAGCGAAATTGGGCCAAAGATGGAGACTGAAACCATGATGAATATGCATTCATCAAAACACCATGAACTTAAACGTTGCTCATCCTCGAGTAACACAGAATCTGAAGCCAAATGAATAATTTCAACTCGTGTGATTGCCTCATCTTCACATCACGATTGTTTCTTCTCTGCTCTGTATGACTAAGCATCTCAACTTCCTGAGACCACCGAACACATCATACAATATCTTCGTTCCTGAGTTTGTTTTCCAACATCACTTCCTCCCTACTTTTTTCAACAATAAGCATTTCGAAGAGATTCATAAGAGTCTAGAGATACCCACAGAACAACAAGTGTGCACCTGATTTGACACTGGTGTTTTTTAAGATAAGGGAGGCATACATTGTCCCATTAGGTGGAAAAGGGAGTGAAGGGTGGTATGGAAGGAAGAAATAAATCTCTCCTCTATTGGATTCAAGATTTTTATTATATGGTTGCAATATCATTGATTGCATTTTTTTGTGTGCAAATCTCTCCTCTATTCGACTTGAGATTGCAAAATTTTTGTGTGTGCTCATTGGCATCTTTTCTTTTTGGTGGTACACCCCTATTACATAGTGAGGGGTATGGAAGAAGCGAATAAAGAGAGAGATGGCGTGCCACCCTGAACTTAGGGTTTGGCACTATTTTGGCTATTTTTGTTTCTTTTTTATGGATGGAGGGGTAAGAAGATGATAGAAGAAGTGTAGAAGAGAGTTCAGATCAGAATGCAACTTGATTTACAATTCAGTGCATCGAGTTGTTCTCCTTATCATACTCTGCTCAAATAATGACTTGATGAGGATCCGATGGAGATTCCATGCTATTGTTCCACTAGTAAGTTAGGAAGTACATTGTGTTTGATCCCTCTCAGTTCGACAGATACTTGCCATTTTTACTGAATAAGATGTTAAGATTCATAAGCTTCACATGGTGATTTCTAACTATTGGCTAGTTTCAGAAATTGTCCCCCTTGAGGCTTCACTTAGGATAAGGAGGGTATAATGATCCAAAATTGCATGGAGAAATAGGACAACCGGCTAGGTAATGGCTTTAATTGAAACAAAAGCATCAAAACTTCATCAAGTTTCTATACAGTTTCTTTGAAAACTTAAAAATTTGAATTTTTTTAATCAAAATTGCAACGATGGAATCTTAAGTTTGAAATAGATAGGAGCGGGTGGAAAGTAAAGTATGTACCACCCACCCCCACCCCGAACTTAGAAATTTGCTCATCCCGAGCAAACTCTAAATCCAAGATGGAGGGGAAAAATCATGCCAGTTGGACCACCAGATGTGTTTGTGTTCCTCTCAGCAATGTTTCCTCCATCTGAAGTCTCAAAAATGAAAACGATCAGAACTTAAGATTGCATCTTGTGATGCATTATCTACTGGGGGAAAATTTTTCTAATTCAAAACTAAAATGTAAAAGCTGAGTTAAGGATCAGGTTGCCTCCCGACAAGTGCCTTTATTTTACATCAATGGCTCGACATGAAGCCTTAAATTTTCAGGTGGATAATTAGGTTTGGTAAGATCTAGCATTGCTTTAGTTCCTGTGTCAGCTGTGGTGAAATATCTCTTGAAGCGTTGTCTGTTTGCCACAAATTCTCCTAAATTTTTACTCCATAAAATGAAAGCACCATGTGGGTAGATGCTCTTGACAATGTATGGTCCATACCAGCAAGAACAAAGTTTCCTTGGGAATAACCTCAGTCTTGAGTTGAACAGTAGAACTTGGTCTCCCACTTGAATGTCCTTCCTCTTCAGATGACCATCGTGCCACAACTTTGTGCGTTCTTTATAGATTATGGCATTCTCATAAGTAGTCATCCGGAGTTCATCCAGCTCCTAAAGTTGCAAAATCCTGGCTTGGCCAGCTTTCTTCATGTCAAAATTTATCTTTTGATTGCCCACCAAGCTTTGTGTTTGAGTTCTACGGGTAGGTAACATGATTTTCCATAGATGAGTCTGAAGGGTGTTGTTCCAAGAGGAGTCTTGAAAGCAATTCGGTAGGCCCACAAGGCATCATTGATTTTCACTGACCAATCCTTTCAGTTGCATCCTACTATCTTTTCCAAGATAGCTTTGAGTTGACGGTTCGAAACCTCTACCTGCCCACTTGTTTGTGGGTGGTAGGGGGAAGCTACCTTGTGCGTTACACCATATCTTCTTAACAACGCTTCAAAGCTTCTTTCCAGAAAATGAGAACCTTTGTCGGATATCACAGTGCGTGGGACTCTAAAATGGGGAAATATAATATCTTTGAACATTTTGATGTCAAGTTTTGAATCGCTAATGACGGTTGGTATGACCTCCACCCATTTGGAGACGTAATCTACCACGACTAGAATGTAGCAAAATCCATGTGAGGATGGGAATGGACCCATGTAGTCCACTCCCCAAACATAAAAAATCTCGACTTCTTATAATAGCTTAAGTGGCATCTCATCTCTTTTCATAATGTTACCCGTTCTCTGACACTTGTCATGTGATAGAACAAAGTTGTAGGCATCTCTAGATATGGTTGGCCACAAGAAACCACATTGCAAGACCTTCAAAGTAGTTTTCTTAGAACTCATATGGCCTCCAACTGGGCCTGAGTGGCATTGCTCTAAAACAAGTTGGGCTTCTTCCTCAGTGATACAACATCTGTAGAGACCATCAACACAAAGCTTGAAGAGGTACGGTTCATCCCAGTGATATTGCCTCACATAATGCATGAATTTCTTCAGTGCATTCAGGGTGGATGACACCAGCCGCAAGGTAGTTCACATAGTCCGAGTACCAAGGAGTCACTTCGGTGACTTTCATGAGCTGGTCATCCAGAAGAGAATCATTAATTGGGATTTTCTCGGTCTCTAGAGGGTGGATACAGCTGAGGTGGTCTGCAACAACATTCTCAATGCCATTCTTATCTTTTATCTCCATATCAAATTCTTGCAAGAGTGGAATCCATCAGATCAACCTGGGTTTGGCATCTTTCTTCGCTAAGAGGTAACAGATAGCAGCATGATCTGTGTAAACAATGACCATAGTACCGATAAGGTAGGATCTGAACTTGTCAAAAGCATACATGACTGCTAGGAGTTCCTTCTCGGTAGTTGCATAGTTCCTCTGAGCTTCATCAAGGGTCTTCGATGCATAGTAAATAACATAATGTTTCTTCTCTATACATTGGCCTGGAATGACACCGACTGCTTAATCAATGGCATCACACATAATTTCAAATGGGTGCCCCCAATCTGGAGCTCGGATGATGGGGGTTGACGTAAGGGCATGCTTCAGGTTATTGAAACTCTTGATGCATTCTTCATCAAAGTGGAAATCAACGTCCTTTAGTAATACGTTTGTCATCGGCTTGGCTATCTTAGAGAAATCCTTGATAAGCCTTATGTAAAAACCCGCATGACCAAGGAACGCATGAACCTATCTTACATTGGTTGGGATAGTGAGTTTAGAAATCACTTCAATCTTCGCCTTGTCTACTTCAATTCCTCGACTACTGACCCTATGACCAAGGACAATGCCTTCTTTTACCATAAAGTGACACTTCTCCCAATTTAACACTAGATGTACTTCTTCACATCGTTTGAGCATGAGGGAGAGGTGCTTCGGGCATGAGTCGTATGAATCCACATATATGGAGAAATCATCCATAAAAACTTCCATAATAGTTTCAGTTAGACCAGCGAATATGGCCGCCATGCAACGTTAGAAGGTTGCAGGCACATTGCAAAGATCGAACGACATCCTTCTGAAGGCATATGTTCCAAAGGGGCAAGTGAAAGTTGTCTTCTCTTGGTCATCTGGATGTATAGAAATTTGATAGAATCCAGAGACCATCGAGATAGCAAAAATATTCCTAGTGAGCCAGCCGCTCTAAAACTTGGTCTAGAAAAGGCATCAGGAAATGATCTTTGCGTGTGGCGTTGTTTAACTTCCAGTAGTTGATGCACATCCTCCACCTGATAACTGTTCGAGTGGGAATGAGTTCATTATCTTCATTTCATATCACAATAGTGCCACCTTTCTTTGGGACAACATGTACAAGACTCACCCATGGTGAGTCAGATATAAGATAGATGATCCCCATAGTGAGCAATTTAATAACTTCAAGGCGGACTACTTCTTTCATATTTGGATTAAGCTTTCATTGATGTTCAATAGTCGGCTTGTGGTCTTCCACCATGGGGACTTTGTGCATGCAAAGTGCTTGACTGACCCCAGTGAGATCACTCATCTTATAGCTGATAGCTTTTCTTCTTTCCCTTAATTCTTTCAGGAGTTTATCTTCTTATTCGGACGTTAGATCGGAATTTATGATAACTGGACAAAACTTGAGATCATCTAGAAACACATACTTCAGTCCCTCGGGTAGGGGCTTCATTTCAGGGGCTTATGGCTTCTTGCATGGCTCTTTAGCTGCATTCACAACCCTGAGTTCCTAAAATTTATCTTCAGGATCTTCTTCTACAACATTGAGTTGGAGAACACAATCTTTTACTTGTTCATCAATGGAGTTATCAGCAGATGGGTTTGTTAGAGCCACTTCTAAAGGATCGTCTTGTTCATAATCCTCTTATGTGAGGAGTGACATTTTCTCTATGCAATCAATCAGATAGACTTCTTCTTGCATGCTTGGTCTTCACATACTTTCAAAAACTTTGAACTTGAGAGTTTCTTTACCTAGTCTGAGGAGCAAGGTTCGTACTTCAACATCAATCAAAGCTCTTGTAGTGACAAGGAACATATAGCCAAAGATAAGAGGGTATCTGATATCCTCGTTTATGTCCATGATGACGAAGTCACAAGGGACATAAGAGTCTTTTCCTACCTTGACTGGGACATCCTCGATGATTCCCAAAGGAAGAGTCATAGAATTATCTGCAAGTTGTATGGTCATGCTAGTTGAAAGTAGATCTACAAACCCTAGCCTCTTTCAAAGGCTAAGTGGCATGATAGAGATGCTAGCACTAAGATCGGCCAATCACTTCTTACATGAAGAGTCACCGATATGGCATGAAATCCCAAAGGAACCTGGGTCTTTCTGCTTCTTCGGCATCTTGCTCTGAATTATATCAGAAGTAGTTGTTGCTAACTTAGCTGTCTTGTATTCTTCAGTTATATACTTCCTCATGAGAAGTGACTTCAAGTACTTCGTCCAGGCTGGTATCTCAGCTAGCGCATCTAGAAAGGGTATATCAACATGAAGCTTCTTCATTGCTTCCTTGAACTTGTTGAAACGAGTGTCAAGCTTTGTCTTCTTCAAGCGAGCTGGAAAAGGAGGATGAGTTGTGTACACTGGCACATCCGGCTCAGGTGTGTCTTCTGCTTCTACAACAATAGGTTTCTTAGAACTTGCTTTGTCTATCCTATCAATGGTTGGTGGTTCTTTCAGTTGAGATTTAGGTACTATAGAGTCTTGGTCAGTCACAAAGTCATCATCGTCTATAACTACCACATGTGTCTTGTCAGGAGGATCGGAATAGTCTTTTCTAGACCTGGTGGTGATAGCCTCCTGTTGCTCTGGATGTTTAGGATTGTTCTCTGGTTGGCCAGTGAAAGTTCCAGTAGGTGGCTTGAGGCTAGCTGAAAGTTGAGCTAGTTGAGATTCAATAGCCTTCTGGTGGGCTTGCTAGTTTGCTATCATGGTCTGTTGCGACTGCAACATCTTCTTAATGGTTGATAGTTTGTCATTAGGAGAGATGGGGCTGACTTGTTGCCCTTGTTGTTGATGTTGAAAAGGGATTTGGTTTGGATTTTGGAACTAGGTGTAACATCCCTGACCTGGGTTATGAGTTAACCCTAGGTGTTTTGCCTAAATATGTAATTAAATCCTTGTGATTAATTTAGGGCATGTAATTAAGTTTCTCAGAAACATATAATTCAGATTTTGCTCCTTTTTATATAAAATTGTAGCATTGTTTTGTTATACAGGGACCTATGTGCAATTTACCCAGTTAGAAGGGTTAACTTGCAATTTGCACATGTTGAGATGTTCCTCTGATGTTGAGACATCATGAGAATCATTATGATGAAGTTTGAGGGATTTCCCAAGCTTGGGCACCAAGGTGCAGCTGTGGAAGCAATCCCTGTGCTTGAAAACCCTAAATTGGAGTAAAGTGCAATTTACCCAATTTGAGGGGTGCAACTTGTAATTTACACCATCAAAAGTATTTATTAAGACTCTTGTCATCATTTAGAGAAGAAATGATGAAGAGGTCACTTTAATTGAATAATCATATAATGAAAAACACCTTTGTGATTGAATAATCAAGGTGTATGTACAATAGCCTTTTATGTGTATGCTTAAGTTATAGGTTGATCTTCTTTGCCTTCATTTCTTGACCTTAAAAGAAGGTTGTCCTTAGAAATAAGAAGAAGGGACGAGCAAAGAAGGATGGAGGGACTAAGTTGAAAATATGGAGAACTTATGAGCTTATGTTGAAACCTCATCCCAAGTATATAAGCTCTCTACTTCACTTAGCCAGGAAACTCTTCCTTCATTCCTTTCACTATTCTATTTACCCAAACCGACTAAAGAAGAGCTGTGGAGCTCAGGAGGACGACCAAGGAGTGCAAGGTAGGTTTGAATCCTCCCTTTTGCTTAAGTTCATGGTTAGAACTCGAATTCAAGGTCAAATTGATGGCTAGCTCACATAGCTCTACCTTTCTAGCCATCTCTTCTCGACTTTCCTTGGAAGGATCACCTTGGTTGACCTGTGGAAACTCAAGGACGCCATTAAAAACTCAGATCTCGAAAGCTTGGAGCTCAAGGAGCAAGCTTTAGGCGGGTTTTATAACTCTAAACCTATGCTTTGTTATATACATCTCGTTTATGCTTTTAGATGATAGTTCTTCTTCTTCTCTACCTTCCTTTGCTACCTTGCAATCAAATCCGTGAGAAATCCTTGCTGTTCTTGAGCTAAGAGATGAAGACGTTATTTCCAAAGTTAATCCACTACTTTTCACTTTACTAAACGGTCTCCAAAAATTGCTCTCTCGGTTTGCAAAACCGTGTAGTGAGCAAACGGTCTCAGGACCGTGTAAGGGAAAACGGTCTTCAAGACCTTTTAGAAGCGTTGACCGAGCATGGACCGTATAATATTTCTGTACATAATTATGTAGGCTAATCACCCACAAAATTTGAGATGATAACTCCAAAGGAATCGTGAGATATGGTCCTTTTAATCAACAACTTTAATTTAATTTACTACTGATTTCCAACCTGTTGAAATCGCCCTTTTTGGGAAAACGGTCTCAAGACCGTGTAAGAACGTTGACCAAGCGTTGACCGTATGAGTTTACTGTTTAAAATAATGTTGATTAAAAACTCACCAAATTTGATGGACTAATTCCAAACGAGCTAAGAGTTGAAGGATGATTACTAGGGCAAACCCTAATTGAAATCAGTACTGAAATCTCAATGATTTGATTAAGTGTTTTTGGGTTGATTAACCTAAACGGTCTCAAGACCATTTGGGGATCAATCAAACGGTCTCAAGACCGTGTGGTGACAACCCAAGACCGTTTGGAGGTCTAGGGTTAAGGTAATTTGATCAATTGAGGGCCCAATTGCAAGAGGTTATTGAATTAGTCAAAATACTGATTTGAGACTCAATCAAGGTTCAACTCCTATCAAATCACATTAGATTTTGATGAAATCTTGGGCAAACGGTCTCAAGACCGTGTGGAGTTCATCCACACGATCTCAAGACCGTTTGGGCCAAGTTTGGGCCCAATTGGAGCTCAATTGAAGGGTTCAACCTTGCGTTGATTCACATTGTTGAGTGTTGATGGTTGAACGTTGATGGATCTTAATTGAACCAACTTCAACCCTAATTGGATAACAATTGAGGGTCAATTGAGTGACCAATTGGTTAAGCATAACCCTAATTAACTCAATCTATAAGTGGTTACTATGGCTTTGACCATTTGGTGGCTTCAACATTGATAATCATAAACGATTGAAATCATTGAACCATGTTGGAGGTCCAAACAGTTTGAGACCAAGTGGACCAAAAGGTCTCAAGACCGTTTGAGGCCTCATGGTCTCAATACCGTTTGAGACCTCACGGTCTCAAGACCGTTTGAGGCCTCACGGTATCAAGACCATTTGAGACCTCACGGTCTCAAGACCGTTTGAGGTCACACGGTCTCAAGACCGTGTGAGGCCTCACGGTCTCAAGACCGTTTGGACTCAAACGATCTCAAGATCGAGAGACACCAAACGGTCTCAAACCGTGTAAGCCCTCTCGGTCTTGAAGTCAAACTTGTTAAACGGTCTACACCCTCACACGGTTTGGGCAAACGACCTTGAAGGTCACACAGTCTTGGAGTCAACCCTAGCAAACGGTCAACTCATCCAAACGGTCTCAAACCGTTTGGAGGTTGAAGGTTGAAACCGTTTGAGGTTTTCAAAGGTTGATTTCACTTAATCAATTGAAGGTGTAAATGGTTCAATGATGCTCTAATCTAAACCCTAATGATAACCTAGGATATTAAGGGATTAAGTGACTAATGAATTGAACCATTATGGTGATCAATGGGGTGAATTACCAAAATACCTTGATGGGTTCAATTGAGTAACACCTTGTTCAAATCAAACCCTAATCACATGATAGTGATGTTTTGGCTTATGTTAGCCCATGAGGACTTAACCCAACCTGATCTAGAGTGGTGTTATCAACATCTACTAGTATGAGGAGAGAGAAAGTATCTTAAGAGAGAGAAAGTACCTTAAGAGAGAGAAAGTACCCTTTTAGGGTGGAAACTCAAATAAAGAACCTTCAATACACATGAATGTGCATGATTAGGGTATGATCCACCTATGTGAGATCATGGAAACCCTATTTATGATATATGATGAATCTTAAGCTAATCTGAGAGCATCAATGATGATGTTCCTCATACATGATGATGTTATGAGTTCAATTCACCATATGATGTGAATAGTAAACCCTAATTCAAGGGTAATGACATGTGATGTGAATAGTAAACCCTAATTCAAGGGTAATGACATGTGATGTGGATAGTAAACCCTAATTCAAAGATGATGACATGTTATATGAGTATTAAACTCTATTTGATAAGAATCAAAGAACTTATCTCTTATGACAAGAGTGGAAAGTATAATCATTGTTTTGAATTACCTTTATTAGTGGAATTAACCATGTAGGTTCTGATATGGAGGTGGTCATATCCAGGTATGGATGATGATACTATATTCATTAAAGGCATATTGATAACTTTATGAATAAGTAAAGTATCTTGATGCCTTGTCAGTGGCATTCTATGATAATAATGGCCTGTGAGAGCCATGAATACCATCAAGGTCATGCTTTAGAGATGACTTGTGATGAGTATAATGAGAAATGATGATTGATGTGAGTTAGGCTTGTTACATTTAGTATTCTCCTTTTATAGCTGTTATGCTACTGTTATTGTTTGAAGAACAATGTGTGATGTTAAATGAATACTGAATGTACCTAACTAATCAAGTATAATGTAGAGCCATGATCATAGACCCATCATTGTCAGAGATCAAATGATGGTGAAACAGGTTTTCCTAAGGGAACTCCTGGATCACATACTATTGAGTATGTGGGGTATATGGATGTGTAGAACCTTACATCCTAGTGTAGGAATTTGATGTAGATATGTAATCCGTCAATCCTTCACTACAATCCCATACCGTATCAGTAGTAGGTAAACATGAAACCTCCTGATGACAAAGAAAACATAGATATCCGTATCAGTGGAGATAAACATGAAATCTCCTGATGACGAAGAGAGTACAGAACGCCAATGTAACTCTAAAATAGCGAAGGACCAGTTTACCCTGGTGAGCTATAATAGTAGAGACACAAGATGTCCTACAAGTGATCCTCTTACTGACTGAGGAAGGTGAAGGTCATGAGAATCCGGCTCTCTTAATGACCTATGTATGATACTGATGTGACTTCTTAGCAATCAGTTGGAGTATGAGTGGTATGCCTCATCTCCACAGGGCATAATATTGTTTGTAAAACATAATCAACCGCGTAGTATACCTGTTAGAGATAACTACGAGTTAGTTGATTGATGATACACTGTAATAGTGCTTATATTCTTCATGTATCATAAATGTTGAGCTCTTGTTTATAGCTGCAACTGCTATTGAATACTTTGAAAGCTTTACTGCTTAAGATATTCTTTGATGTTATAATAAAGCTTCTGGCGGAGAGTTATAACTCTCGCTGGGACAATTATGTAAAATTGTCTCACCCCGTAGACTTCAACTTTTAGGTGGACGTCAAAGACGGAGGAACCGGTCTACAGGTGACCAGTCCCAGCAGCAGTAGCACCAGGAGCAGCAATAAATCTTAGGTGGGGTTTCAGCCTGCCATGTGGTGTAGTTAGAGTAAGTCCTTTGTGTCCTCTGTACTCTCAGGTCTTGGAGTCTTTTGTTATGAGTTCTTGAGATTTTGTATCTTGATGAATATAATTACTCAAGAAGTAATCATCATGAGATGTAAACAATTTATCTCTTGTTATGAAAGAAGCTTTTAAGGATTCAAGATCTTGTCTCGAAAAGTTTTAATTTCCCGTGATTTTTGTCTTCTGCTATTTATCGAATCGCTTCCGCTAAGTTTAAATCGTGATTATATCGGGGTTTGGAGATCAGAGCCCACACTAGGAGTTATTTTGATACTGGTTGTAGTTTCTATTCTGGAAGTTACCTCTATAGTTCCCTTGATTCCTAAAATTTTGTTGTTGATTATACTGGAATCCTGGAGGGCCTCGTTGTTGATTATCCGAACCAAGTTGTCGCAAGTTTTCCTCTCATAAAGGATTTCCATATTAAAAACCTGGATGGCTCCTGTTCTGATTTGGATTATAATATCCTTGACCAGGGATAGCATGGAAAGCATTCCGATTTTCCATCTAACCATTACCTCCTTGGGCACAAGTATTGCCCAGAACGACATCATAGAGAATATTACAGGCTAGGGTAGAATGATCAGTGCCTTTACATGCTTCATAGAATAGTGAAGCAGACCTAACTTGTTCCTGTTGTCTAGGGGGTGAGTGCCTTCTTTCATAGGCGGCAAAAGATGATTTGAGATTATCCTACTTAACAACTAGCAGCTTTAGGAATTCAGCGATAGACTTGTACTTAGGAGTAGCTTCTGCCATAGCTACCTTTAGCACTCCTTTCCCTACAGGTCTACCCCAGTTGGCTTGATTTTTAGCTCCAAGGGTGACAACCTTCCATGCGTTATCATAACTTTGACGCATGAAGTTTCCTCCAGATGAGGAGTCTAAAAACTTCTTGATATCATCATCCACACCCCTATAAAATATTTCGATGAGGTGATTATTAGGAATGCCATGGTGTGGATACTTATGTAGAAGCTCTTTGTATCTTTTTCATGATTTTGTAAGGGTTTCTCCAGGGACCTGACTAAATTGTGTTATCCGGCCCCTAATCTCATAGGTGAGGGAAGGAGGATATAATTTTTCCAGAAAAACATTTTGAAGTTGTTCCCAAGTGGTGATGGGTTCGCATTGCAAGGAGTTATACCAAATCATGGCTCTATCGACAAGAGAATATTTGAAGAGATGGAGTCTGATGGCATCATCTGTGACTCCATTCTGCTTTGTCATAGCACATAGATCTATAAACCTCAGAAGGTGTTCTTGACTATCTTCTCCTTGCTTACTATATAAAGGGCTATTCTGAAGCAATGTAACCCAATGTGCCCTAATCTCAAAATTGGGGGCATTGATGGGAGGAGGCTGTACTGGGTGGTGAACATCAACAACCTTAGGGATTAAGAATTCTCTAAGGTCCTTTTGTAATTCTACTGCTTGAGTTGCTACTTGAGCTGCTTGGATTTCTTCTTGAACTGTAGCTCTGGCTTCTTGCATAAGCCTATCTCTTTGCGCATTAAGGGCTTGAGCTACCCTTCGGGCAATTTCCTCCTCTGATGCCATCCTAGCTTGGTTCTCTCTACTCTGGCGACGAAAGATTCTTTCTATTTCAGGGTCAAAGCTAGCAGCAAGGCCAGAACTGTTCGAGCGGTGCATGTACTAGTCTTTGGGGGTACCTAGGATGGAAAGATCTTTTTGGAGTAAGATGGGTAGAGTAGAGTCAAATTCAAGTAGATGCTCAATAATATCAAAAGTAAAAGTAAAATCCTAGATTAGTCTCAATAGAACTAGATTTAACTAGATGATCCCGTTGTCCCCAGAAACGACGCCAAAATTTGATGTGGTTCTTACTGCACTAACAAACCCACCCAGGGATGAAATCCTTGAGTTTTTACCAAAACCTTATACAATAATACCACCTGCAAGCAGGGACGGGTCTTATCGCAATATAGTTGAGGATCGAATCCCAAGGGACAAAATTTTGAAGAATCTTTACTAGTCGAATCCAGTTAAATCAAGACTAATATTTAGAATAGAGATTGGGTTGAGTTTAATTAAACTAATTGCAAGGAAAGTAAAGAGCAGGTTTAAAAGTTAATTAAAGATTAATGATGGGAATTTCTGGTATGGACCCGTGTTTCACCACCACTACCCATGCAAACATATCCAAACACGCACATCCAAGCTAGATATAACCATCCAAGTGGAGCTGCTGCAAACCCTCCATATGGACGTTAGGTTCACGTGAGCATCACCTTAGGCATCAGATGTCTCATCACCATCCAGATCACACACTTACGACTCTAAAGATGCATATATCCAACTGAAGTTGCGGGCCCCACATACATGCATTAGGCACACAGAAGCGTCACCGTGGGCTAGATGTCTCGTCACCTCACAGATCACACACTTACGACTTCAGGGAATCCTGTCAAAAGTTCTCGTCAAGGAGTCAATCACTTTAATTGACATTCAAAACCTACGCATTGAAGTTCTCGCAACATAGGAATGAAATATATCATGCAAGCAGGCGATCAATCCACAAACACACATCAAACGATTAACAACGAAATGAAAAGTTATATACAAGCCATGGAATGTTTAATGAAAGGACATGTGAGCACGGGCAGCAGGGCTAGTCCCTGCACCCCAGTGAAAGGAAACTACTCACTCATGGTGAGAGAAACAAAAAGAACAAGAAAGAGGGAAGATTCTGCCATGAGCATGGTGAAGAAGACGATCACAGCTTGGTGGAGAGGCAGTCTTCTATGCAACGTCGGGGCAGATCTAGACGAGGAGGGAAGGACACTACGGCATACAGGGCATGCCTTCTCTCTCAACCATCCTTCTCTTCTCATCCTCCTTGCTCTCACTAGGAGGAGCAGCTTGTTGACGTGATGGCGTATGCAAGGCATTAGAGATGTAGATGGATGGCTGTAGATCTGGGTTTCCACCTCAGATCTGGATGAACAGAGGTGCAATAATGCCACAATGGTCGCTCTTGGCTATGGATCAGACTCCCCAGGGGTCGAGTGCTTCTTGGGCGCAGCCTGGCGGCAATGGAGTTGATCCCCCGAATGGTGGGGGTAGGTGTCTATTTATAGAGTTGGAGGCAGGGTACCTGTTTGTTGTTAGCACCTCAGTCGAGGTCTTGACTTGATCGCGAGCTGGTGGGAGATCGTGATCTAAAATAGGTGGATGGAGTCATGATTAGGGTAGGTTGCATGTGGTCGCAGTTCTGTTGGCTGTTTTAGATCGCGATTGAGAGGGGGTGTTGCCGGTGTTGGTGCAGGTGTGCTTGGTCATGGTCTCGTGTTGATGAAGGAGGCATTGATCGTTATTGGGTGATAGCAGGTGTAGATCATGGGTTGAAGTAGGCACTGACTATCGATAACAACCCCAGGTAGAGATGCAGGGGAGGCGTCATGGTTAGGGCAAGTGCAACTGCAGTTTTCTGGAGTCACAGTCTACAGATGGTACGACTACGGGTCAAGGTGCGAGAGGAGTAGGTGATCGCGGTCCGTCAAAACTGGGGCATGTAGCGGTGTTGGTGGGAAATGACTGCGGGCGCGGTGCAGAAGAGATGAGTTTGTAGAGAGAGTGTGGTTATGGTTAGGGTTATAGGGAGAAAGGGAGTCACGGTCTGAGGTTGTAGTGAAAGGGCCGTGACTGTAGAGGATGGGTCGTGGCCCAAAGTAAAATGAGGAAAGCATTATGCCAAGCTCATCCCTGCATAGAGACACATAATTTCAATCAAAATAATGGATAAACCCATGAAATAGAGTAGATTCGTATATGAAAAGGATAGGGAATTGAAAGCGAGAATTTGTAGCAAAATTGGGCCAAAGAAGGCGACTGAAACCATGATGAATATGCATTCATCACTCCTACATACCCTTACATCGATAAATTGGGTTAGGGTTTAGTTGAAATTCAATTAATTCTAATCAAACATAGGTTTCTAGGTTAGAGGATCTTAGGGTGATTAGGGGCTGAGGGTAGTAATGGGAGTGGAAGTGAGGTTTGAGGCCTCCCATCACCCACATTCTAGCCTTGAGAAAGCTCCAAGCTAATCACACTAAATTCATCTAAACTAGCTACTTAGATATCTCACATAGGGTTAGGATAATTGATTAGCATGTAGGAAGATGGGTAGCTACCTAGGGATCAATGAATTGGACCTAGTAACAAATCCCAAAATCCACACATATAACCAATTTCCCTACGTTCCTAGGTGATTTCAAGCAAAAACCATAAAGCAATTCATGAAGAATGAGATATAATTAGAACATAACCATTAGAAAATGAAATCATAATGCTTACATATCATTTCCCCCCAACATGGTATCAAAGTAACATTTTTGGCCCCAAAAACCCCACCCAAGGGGTCTAGCTACCCATAGAACATGAAAATACAACAAGAAAGGAAGAAGAATGAGTAGAGGAGTGGAAGCCATGATGAGCTCAATAAAGACTGCTCCTTCTACATGTCCTAGCAGCTGTAGCTCGTACACCTCCCTCCAAGGTGAGTGGATGGCATGAATGTTGGTGGAAAGTGGTCAAAAACCTTAAAATAGGTGTTCTTGAGGTGGAATGGAGTGGGAATGAGCGGAGGGAGAAATGGGAGAGCTGAGAGTGGTCTACTAATGAATAACCTAATGTTGTTCCTACCACTATGGTATATATAGGTGGTGGGGAAGCACGAGGGTAAATG
Organism: Alisma plantago-aquatica; assembly: GCA_963693085.1. Lineage (NCBI taxonomy): Eukaryota > Viridiplantae > Streptophyta > Magnoliopsida > Alismatales > Alismataceae > Alisma > Alisma plantago-aquatica. The sequence goes on along the minus strand of OY856414.1, from coordinate 888,302,968 downwards.
GGGTAAAATGGAAAAAATAGTGCAGAAAACTAGGGTTTTAGGTGGCAGCATGGTCGTGGTGGGTAGAGGGTAGCACGAACGTGCTGGGCGGAGGTAAGGTTATAATGTGCAAGTAGGGAAATGGAGGCTGGTAGCATGGCCATGCTGTGCAACATGACCGTGATGGGGGCTAGGTAGCAAGGCCTTTCTGGTAGCATGACCTTGGTGGGCGAGTTCGGTTGGAGGTCGTTCTGCACAGAATGGCCATTTTGATCTTCGATAGCATGGCTTTGCTGGCTAGCATGACTTTCTAGGGGCTCCTTAGCACGACCATGCTAGCTAGCATGACCATTCTACTAGGGTTGTTGTAGCTTGTCAAAACTTTTGATGTTACCGTGATTTTGGTGCATGTGTCAGCATGATTGTTCCCTGGAACCACAACCATGATTGAGTCTTTATCATCACTTTGAGCTTTGTTCTTTGAGAACCATGGATGTTATTACTTCAGTACATTCTTTGATCACTTGGGTAGGTTGGGAGTCATCTTGGCTTCATTTTGGACTCCTCCCATTAAGGGGAAGCCCTAGATTCATCATTCCTATCTCCCTTCCATCAAATAGTGGCCAAAATAAAACATGTAAAAAACCTCCATAAGTGCATTTGATAGTAAAACACATAGGAGGGAATAAATTGCAATGTAACAATGTTTAGATGTGATTAAGATCCAAAAAGACAGAAGATGGAACCCTAGAATAGGGCTGCATCACCACCCCAAACTCAAAACATACTTGTCCTCAAGTATTCTCCAACTTAATCTCTCTCTTTAGTTTCTTTCAATAAGTAGGAATGACAAATGCATTGCTAAAGATGATAGTTGATGAAATGGGTTTAAAAATGATTAAGTGCATGTGTTCTGCATCTCTCCTCTCCACATTCACAATCCAATCATGAAAAGAGCATTGAGCATATAACTTCAAATATAGGGCATATACCACCCAACCTGTCCATATGGCTTTCATGTAGCTCTGGGTAGACCATTTCATGATGGTGTTAATCAAAGATGACTAGGAGTGGTGTTTCACTTTCATGCATTCAATCTTATGCTTCAAATCACATGAAGTGACCCACATGGTTGTGGAAAAAGGGTGAAGTGAGATAGGTTTGATGTTCCTATCTCAATGGGTATGAAAATAGAAGAAAGGATTGCGATAAGAGATTGGAGTGCTATTACATAGATCACATCATCTTTTCTTTATTTAGATGCTCTTACACTGGAGCATATTTTATTTTCTATTTCTTTTCTTTTACCCTTGGTGCAGGTAGGGCATATGGTGGTGAGAGTGAACAAGTGAGATATAGATATGGCCACCCCAAACATTTTGAGGTGGCCAAGGCTGAATATGTACACTTTGACATCTTTTCATGAGGTGAAGGGGTAATAAGATGATGAAAGAAAAGTTGGGTCAAAGCAGGGTCATTAGTGTGGTTCTCCACATAAAATCTCTTGCATGAAAACTATTCCAACACTTCATCAAATAATGTCACACCACATGAGTGAACAACATGAAATTCATACTTTTATCATGTGATTCCATAAGCCCCAAGCGTTCATAGATTGCTCATATCACAATTCAACCAAACCATTCACAAACATAAGAGAGGTGAATCACAAGTAAAAAGTCAAGATTGAGACCATTTAGCAATAAACTATGATGATTCAGATGCATTTGTTAAAGTTCAACATTTTCAATCCAATAGAGATTAGGTCAAAACATGCTTTGAGGCAAGAAGTTCAAAATTTGGGAAATTTTGGCTAAAATAGTGCCAAATCACCTTCAATCACATCTAAGCCTTTCTTATGAAACAAAAAGCAAGAAACAAGCAAGTCCTAGATACAAAATGCAAAAGTTACAAAAATCTAGATGATATGCAATGCGTGGCACCAAGAGCAAAGATTTTGAAAATTATGCAAAAAATGCATGAAATGAACCTATATGATATGTATCTATGTAAAGAAAGCACACAAAGTATGGATACACAAATATGAGAGATGGTTATACTGTTTGATCATCTTGAGCAAAAATTTTGAACAAGAAACATAGATGAAAGTGGGATAAAGAAGGGCTTACCGCCCTACCACACCAAACTTTTAAACCATGTTGTCCTGAACATGAAATAGAAGTATAGGATGATAGGGTAGAGGGCATGGAGTCATGGTAGACAAATACCAAGAGGAGAGAGAGATCTCAAGGTGTCCAGTGGGCAGCTCAGAGCCACAATGACCATTCTATACAAAACAACCATTTTGACTTGTCGACACCATGACCGTGTTGTGTGGAACAGCCGTGTTGGTCACCTTCCTATAGATTTCCTACTGATTTGCAATTATCTTTTAATTCTTGATCTTCTATTTGACCAGATCATTTATGCATCATCTTTTCCTCCTATGTACCTATTCTAAAATGATTCACAAACAACAAAACCATAAATCTATAGTGGGTGTGCGAGCTTTCTTGGAAAAGTATAAAAATAATCTAGAAGATTATTAGAAATGAAAGGTTGGGTGACAAATTCCCCAAACTAGGTGGATTGCCTCCCACAAGTGCTAAATTTTATGCCTTCAGTCGGGCTTCTTGGAGATTCGTGCATCATTCATCCATTTGTAATTCTTGGGTGTCTACTCATTCAAAATGCATCTCTCACTTACATCCGACCTATGTTCCTCATCCCTTTGATCACAAAAGCTATCATATAGTCTTTCATCTGAATCTCCTTCTTTCAAATGACCAGTCAGACTGTTGAAGTGACCATGTCCAATATCCTCATCTCGGGTTCACCGGGTTGGGGTCTTGTACATATTGATCTTTATCTTCATGTCCATAAAAGAGATTTTCATTGTGCCACTACATACATGTATCTCGACATCAGCTATAGATAAGAATGGCCTTCCCAAGATGATGGGAGCCCTCCTATCCTCTGGCTCCATGTCAAGAATAATGAAATCGGCCAAGAAAATTGCTCCCCTTTCCTTGTGTATCATCACCAAATCATCATCCACTCTCCCTCTAGGAACTTTGATGGAACAGTCCTCCAATTGGAGAGTGCAATGTGCTAGTTTCAACTTGCCTAAGCCCATCTCAACATAGACACTATATGACATCAAATTCACACTATAGACCAAGTAGGGATTTTTGTATGTGATGTCCCTCAATGTAACTAGGTATGAGTGGGTCTCATGGGTATTTTCTCTTCACAGGAAGTGAGTGTTGGAGCATAGATCTTACTTGCTCAGTCAACTAGACTCTCTTTGGTATTCTCCCTATTGACCTTCTCTTTATAGCATACAAGTTCTTGAGAAACTTGGCATAATATGGAATCTTCTTGATAGAATCTGACAATGGAGTGTTCATCTTCACTTGGAAAAACACCTCTAGAATGTCAACACTATGCTTCTTCCTCCTTTTTACTTCTAGGGGCTCATCAAATGCATTGGGGAATTTTGGCTCACTTGCTTTGTCCTTACTTGCATCAATATGAGGTGGAACACTAGGGATGGTAGAACTTACAGAAGTAGTGTGATGTGGATCACACGATATCACATAATCAACATGAGGTGCCTTGGTATCATCTTCAGCAATCTCAATTACATGATTACCACTTGGCTGTCTTTGCTTTGCTTTGTCAACATTTCTTTTACTTTTGGGTTGGTCAAGAGATTTTCCACTCCTTAGAACTGTCATAGCACTACTGTGGGCTCTGATCTCCAAACCACGATATAATCATGATTTAAACTTAGCGGAAGCGATTCGATAAACAGCGGAAGACAAAAATCACGGGAAATTAAAACTTTTCGAGACAAGAGCTTGAATCCTTAAAAGCTTCTTTCATAACAAGAGATAAACTGTTTACATCTCATGATGATTACTTCTTGAGTAATTATATTCATCAAGATACAAAATCTCAAGAACTCATAACAAAAGACTCCAAGACCTGAGAGTACAGAGGACACATAGGACTGACTCTAACTACACCACATGGCAGGCTGAAACCCCACCTAAGATTTACTGCTGCTCCTGGTGCTACTGCTGCTGGGATTGGTCACCTGTAGACCGGTTCCTCCATCTTTGACGTCCACCTAAAAGTTGAAGTCTACGGGGTGAGACAATTTTACATAATTGTCCCAGCGAGAGTTATAACTCTCCGCCAGAAGATTTATTATAACATCAAAGAATATCTTAAGCAGTAAAGCTTTCAAAGTATTCAATAGCAGTTGCAGCTATAAACAAGAGCTCAACATTTATGAGACATGAAGAATATAAGCACTATTACAGTGTATCATCAATCAACTAACTCGTAGTTATCTCTAACAGGTATACTACGCGGTTGATTATATTTTACAAACAATATTATGCCCTGTGGAGATGAGGCATACCACTCATACTCCAACTGATTGCTAAGAAGTCACATCAGTATCATACATAGGTCATTAAGAGAGACGGATTCTCATGACCTTCACCTTCCTCAGTCAGTAAGAGGATCACTTGTAGGACATCTTGTGTCTCTACTATTATAGCTCACCAGGGTAAACTGGTCCTTCGCTATTTTAGAGTTACAGTGGCATTCTGTACTCTCTTCGTCATCAGGAGATTTCATGTTTATCTCCATTGATACAGATATCTATGTTTTCTTCGTCATCAGGAGGTTTCAAATTTACCTACTACTGATACGGTATGGGATTGTAGTGAAGGATTGACGGATTACATATCTACATCAAATTCCTACACTAGGATGTAAGGTTCTACACATCCATATACCCCACATACTCAATAGTATGTGATCCAGGAGTTCCCTTAGGAAAACCTGTTTCACCATCATTTGATCTCTGACAATGATGGGTCTATGATCAGGGCTCTACATTATACTTGATTAGTTAGGTACATTCAGTATTCATTTAACATCACACATTGTTCTTCAAACAATAACAGTAGCATAACAGCTATAAAAGGAGAATACTAAATGTAACAAGCCTAACTCACATCAATCATCATTTCTCATTATACTCATCACAAGTCATCTCTAAAGCATGACCTTGATGGTATTCATGGCTCTCACATCCCATTATTATCATAGAATGCCACTGACAAGGCATCAAGATACTTTATTTATTCATAAAGTTATCAATATGCCTTTAATGAATATAGTATCATCATCCATACCTGGATATGATCACCTCCATATCAGAACCTGCATGGTTAATTCAACTAATAAAGGTAATTCAAAACAATGATTATACTTTCCACTCTTGTCATAAGAGCTAAGTTCTTTGATTCTTATCAAATAGATTTTAATACTCATATAACATGTCATCACCTTTGAATTAGGGTTTACTATCCACATCACATGTCATTACCCTTGAAATAGGGTTTACTATTCACATCACATGTCATTACCCTTGGATTAGGGTTTACTATTCACATCATATGGTGAATTGAACTCATAACATCATCATGTATGAGGAACATCATCATTGATGCTCTCAGATTAGCTTAAGATTCATCATATATCATAATTAGGGTTTCCATGATCTCACATAGGTGGATCATACCCTAATCATGCACATTCATGTGTATTGAAGGTTCTTTACTTGAGTTTCCACCCTAAAAGGGTACTTTCTCTCTCTTAAGGTACTTTCTCTCTCTTAAGATACTTTCTCTCTCCTCATACTAGTAGATGGTGATAACACCACTCTAGATCAGGTTGGGTTAAGTCCTCATGGGCTAACATAAGCCAAAACATCACTATCATGTGATTAGGGTTTGATTTGAACAAGGTATTACTCAATTGAACCCATCAAGGTATTTTGGTAATTCACCCCATTGATCACCATCATGGTTCAATTCATTAGTCACTGAATCCCTTAATATCCTAGGTTATCATTAGGGTTTAGATTAGAGCATCATTGAACCATTTACACCTTCAATTGATTAAGTGAAATCAACCTTTGAAAACCTCAAACGGTTTCAACCTTCAACCTCCAAACGGTTTGAGACCGTTTGGATGAGTTGACCGTTTGCTAGGATTGACTCCAAGACCGTGTGACCTTCAAGGTCGTTTGCCCAAACCGTGTGAGGGTGTAGACCATTTACCAAGTTTGACTTCAAGACTGAGAGGGCTTACACGGTTTGAGACCGTTTGGTGTCTCTCGATCTTGAGATCGTTTGAGTCCAAACGGTCTTGAGACCGTTTGGCCCCAAACGGTCTTGAGACCGTGAGGCCTCACACGGTCTTGAGACCGTGTGACCTCAAATGGTCTTGAGACCGTGAGGTCTCAAACGGCCTTGAGACCATGAGGCCTCAAACGGTATTGAGACCGTGAGGTCTCAAACGGTCTTGAGACCGTGAGGCCTCAAACGGTCTTGAGACCGTTTGGTCCACTTGGTCTCAAACCGTTTGGACCTCCAACATGGTTCAATGATTTCAATCGTTTATGATTATCAATGTTGAAGCCTCCAAATGGTCAAAGCCATAGTAACCACTTATAGATTGAGTTAATTAGGGTTATGATTAACCAATTGGTCACTCAATTGACCCTCAATTGTTATCCAATTAGGGTTGAAGTTGGTTCAATTAAGATCCATCAATGTTCAACCATCAACACTCAACAATGTGAATCAACGCAAGGTTGAACCCTTCAATTGAGCTCCAATTGGGCCCAAACTTGGCCCAAACGGTCTTGAGATCGTGTGGATGAACTCCACACGGTCTTGAGACCGTTTGCCCAAGATTTCATCAAAATCTAATGTGATTTGATAGGAGTTGAACCTTGATTGAGTCTCAAATCAGTATTTTGACTAATTCAATAACCTATTGCAATTGGGCCCTCAATTGATCAAATTACCTTAACCCTAGACCTCCAAACGGTCTTGGGTTGTCACTACACGGTCTTGAGACCATTTTATTGATCCCCAAACGGTCTTGAGACCGTTTAGGTTAATCAACCCAAAAACACTTAATCAAATCATTGAGATTTCAGTACTGATTTCAATTAGGGTTTGCCCTAGTAATCATCCTTCAACTCTTAGCTCCTTTGGAATTAGTCCATAAAATTTGGTGAGTTGTTAATGAACATTATTTTGAACAGTAAACTCATACGGTCAATGCTTGGTCAACGTTCTTACACGGTCTTGAGACCTTTTTCCCAAAAAGGGCGATTTCAATAGGTTGGAAATCAGGAGTAAATTCAATTAAAGTTGTTGATTAAAAAGGCCATATCTCACGATTGCTTTGGAGTTATCATATCAAATTTTGTGGGTGATTAGCCTACATAATTATGTACAGAAATCTTATACGGTCCATGCTCGGTCAATGCGGCTAAATGGTCTTAAAGACCGTTTGCCCTTACACGGTCCTGAGACCGTTTGCTCACTACACGGTTTTGCAAACCGAGAGAGCAATTTGTGGAGACCGTTTAGTAAAGTGAAAAGTAGTGGATTAACTTTGTAAATAACGTCTTCATCTCTTAGCTCAATAACAGCAAGGATTTCTCATGTATTTGCTTGCAAGGTAGCAAAGGAAGGTAGAGAAGAAGAAGAACTATCATCTAAAATCATAAACGAGATGTATATAACAAAGCATAGGTTTAGAGTTATAAAACTCGCCTAAAGCTTGCTCCTTGAGCTCCAAGATTTTGAGCTCCGAGTTTTTAATGGAGTCCTTGAGTTTCCATAGGTCGGCCAAGGTGATCCTTCCAAGGAAAGTCGAGAAGAGATGGCTAGAAAGGTAGAGCTATGTGAGCTAGCCATCAATTTGACCTTGAATTCGAGTTCTAACCATGAACTTAAGCAAAAGGGAGGATTCAAACCTACCTTGCACTCCTTGGTCTTCCTCCTGAGCTCCACAACTCTTCTTTAGTCGGTTTGGGTAAATAGAACAGTGAAAGGAACGAAGGAAGAGTTTCATTGCTAAGTGAAGTAGAGAGCTTATATACTTGGGATGAGGTTTCAACATAAGCTCATAAGTTTTCCATATTTTCAACTTAGTCCCTCCATCCTTCTTTGCTCGTCCCTTCTTCTTATTTCTAAGGACAACCTTCTTTTAAGGTCAAGAAATGAAGGCAAAGAAGATCAACCTATAACATAAGCATACACATAAAAGGCTATTGTACATACACCTTGATTATTCAATCACAAAGGTGTTTTTCATTATATGATTATTCAATTAAAGTGACCTCTTCATCATTTCTTCTCTAAATGATGAAAAGAGTCTTAATAAATACTTTTGATGGTGTAAATTACAAGTTGCACCCCTCAAATTGGGTAAATTGCACTTTACTCCAATTTAGGGTTTTCAAGCACAGGGATTGCTTCCACAGCTGCACCTTGGTGCCCAAGCTTGGGAAATCCCTCAAACTTCATCATAATGATTCTCATGATGTCTCAACATCAGAGGAACATCTCAACATGTGAAAATTGCAAGTTAACCCTTCTAACTGGGTAAATTGCACATAGGTCCCTGTATAACAAAACAATGCTACAATTTTATATAAAAAGGAGCAAAATATGAATTATATGTTTCTGAGAAACTTAATTACATTCCCTAAATTAATCACAAGGATTTAATTACATATTTAGGCAAAACACCTAGGGTTAACTCATAACCCAGGTCAGGGATGTTACAACTACCTTGCTCATGGTGGAGAGGGGGGCATGTTGTGGTTGTGGAGGAGGTGGAGGTGGGACTTGGTATTGAAATTGAGGTGGAGGGGAGAATTGAGGTTGGAAGGTGAATTGGTGGGAAAGTTGTGGTGATGGAGGAGGAGGAGTGTAAGGATTCAAATGGCCTTAGAAGTGGTATATTGGATGCACTTGCATAGGAGGTGGGATATAGAGAACTTGAGTGGAATTCATGGGTCCACTTGCTTCATTGAAACCCATTATGAGCTTTGAAGACAATTTGGAAGACAGCTGCTATATCTTTTCCTCAAGCCTTGTAACATTCTTTTCGACATCATCAAAGCTTTTCAGACTTGAAAGAACCTCTTTGTTAGGACCCACTCTTTTGATTATCATAAATACCAACCATTAGAGATAATCCCAAAACCTAAACCCAGATTATGGAATAAAATAATGAATTCTCGACAAAGGCGATTAAACAATATATGAAAAACACAGATAATTTTTTTCCTTTTTCTTTCTTCAAAAATTCATAAATCAATGTCACATCAAGGACATCACATTTAGATATCACAAATATTATTCAAATCAATTAAAACTAGAATCAAATCTTGTTCTCATATGTAGTTCAGTTAAATCAGATACATGTACATTGATGAACAAACATAGTCTACAACCCATCCTGGGAAAGAGAGAGTACATGGACATTCTAATCTATCTAGATTATTCTATTTACATCTTCTTTGTCACGACCTCTCCGCTAGATAGAATTATACCTAAAAACATTTGAAACAACCTCATGAGACTCATATAGAGCCCCAGTGAGTGGATACCTCCCACTCAAGCTAGGTACATGCATCAATATCAAAATAAGTATAATAAATTTAACAAAAATATGCAAATATTGAAAATTCTAGAAGATAGTTCTATCATGAGTCAAATCTAGCTTACAATGGTAATCTAATCCAACAGATACAATAATCACTTAAACCAATTTTCACTTTGAAATAATTTTTTTTAGTATGTCTATGAACAAATCAACATATACTTCTTAGTTCAAATAAAGAACCCTACTGAATGAGAAATAAGTCAAGTTCTAAGCATTTTGAATCAATACATAACAATAACATTAACTTTGTGACACTCCACCAGCCAGACCAGGAACACATCCCGCAGTCTTGAAGCTAAAGTACACATAATACATATCTACCAAACAATACTATCAAATAGCAAGAAATCCAACTCATATTCAGAATGGATATAAATCCCAACATCTATAACTTTTCAACATGACAAATCATAATATGAAATAGAAAATTTCCATAGCAACATGATTACTTTCCACAACATGAAGCTTAATCAACAATGATAAGTCATCAACTAGCAGTACAAGGAATGTAATAATCATTCAAATCATGTTCTACATGTCTTATTATCTTTTATTCATTTTCCCTAAAACTACTTGGCTTGTACCTCACCAAGTAAAAGTCGCCACACCTGATTCTCCTATCAATGACTCACCATCACTATCTTAGGGCTTAGTTGGCCACCCTAAGATATCAACAACAGACCATGACCACCTCAGGGTTGCCTAAAGAGACTCACATACTCATCTCAATTACATGAGATAGGAACCAACAAAATAGTATATCACATATCACAATATTTCACATATTTTCACATTTCACATATTTCATTTCATCAGAGTCTATTCCATCTGGACATAGACTTTCACAGCAAGGATTTAGGGCCAGAGCCACTCCAGATGAATCACTCCTAAATCTTAGTGGTCTAACCTTTAAGGTCTCGATCCATACTTCGGAAATCCTTCTCATAATTCATCGATTACTACAAGGGGATGTCTTTTGTTTCCCCAGTGTGGTCCTCGGGGGAAACTCATGGTATTCAAGGCACCTAACCAGATGTTCCATCATTTCATTTATTATTAATCTCTTTTACTCATTTTAAAAGAATTCAAAACATCATATATCATATCTGTGGATTCTCACATCACTAGAATAACATGAAACAGATCAAGTTTATCAATACGGACAATGATCAAAGCAAGAAGCACAATAAATCTATATATTGCAACACATATGATTATTTCTATCTTCTACTTCATCTCATAGCAATCATCAATAGTGTACATTCCTTATGTACATTCCTTAATTATGTACCTCATCTTCTACCTCATCTTTTAATTGAATCAAACTACAATTATGTACATTCCTTAATCCCTCATTTGAGATTGTTATTCATCAGCACCATCTATCTCAACATTTTAGGGTTACAATTTTTTCTTATATTCTTCTACTAATTCTCATCTTTTCCTTAAATTCATATTCATTAATCTCAACTTTTCTCATGTCATGTTTATTAAATTACTGGAACCAATCATTTTAACTCACTTGATATACAATACTTCACTTTTCATTGATATCCATCAAAGTCTAGTTTTAGTATGTTTCATTCAATTTGTCTTAAGCCACATGTAATTAAAACAATGGATTAAAGACTTCATCATAATAACTTCATTAGTTTCATCTTTAACTTGCCATCACCATTAATACATTTTTTCTTCATATCATTTCTCATATTTAGATAAGTGTACCATGTCATTGACTTCTAATTTCATTCCCATAATCAATAATGATCATTCTTTATTAAACTAAACAAATGCTTTAGACTTAGATGATATTAGTAAGACTCATTATATTCAATTGAAGTATTAATATTTTCAACTTTAGCATTTGATCACATTTACAACATCATAAACAAGTTCTAGCTTTATCACTCTATCGTATTAATAATAAAATTTTAGGGTTTTCAAGAAGTCATTACTTAGTTCAACATATCATAAGAATCATATCATTCAGTAATCCAATCATGATTCAAGGGTTCATTAGGGTTATTCACAAACATGGAAACCCTACTTTCCATTATCGCACATTTCATTCATCAATCATAACTATACTTTGTTTAATTAACTCATTTGATTCACTTCCTCAACACAAATCCTAATCAGGATATGTGGTCATTCAATTCCATTAAGATTCCACAATACATTTGTATAATACAATCTAGTACAATTTAAATATGATTTTATGCATGTCAATTCAATTCCAAGCATATTGGCCATTGGGCTGATTTTTAGGCAAAATTCACATGAAATTGCATAGTCATCTACCCATAAGAATACCCATGTATCCTCAATCAATATATCTGGAACTAATCAAGTTCCAATCAATGAGAAATAATCAAAATCAGTAGAATTGGATCCCCCAATATCTTTCCCAAATCAAATCCAATCACATACATATACAAACAAGGTTTCTGATTATTTTATCTGGATAGAATTAGGATTTCAACATCAACAGAAAGCTTAGGAGGGATAAAAACACTCAGCTTAGGTGTCAATCACCTTAAAAAATGTAGGTCAACCTCTAAATTTTTGGAAACCCAATCAAACTCTAGCAAATGAATCCAATTCTTTCTCCTCTCAACTCAAAAACCCTAGAAATGGGTTTAGAAGAGAAAGAGTGAGAAAAGGGGGAGATTTGATGTGATTTTGAATCAAATTAGAGGAGGGATAGAATGTTTACATGTTAGAGAAGATTCACCATGAAATTCTATGCAAAGAAGCTAAACTTACTTGATTTCATCATATCTTGGATAGAGAAACCCTAGGTCAACATCTCCACCACTTTCTCTTCTCAAAACCCTAGCTCTCCTATCACTCAAGAATTTCATTTCTTTAATAGGAAGGACGAGTTATGAGAGCTCCTTGTGTGTTAGGTTAGTCAGATAGATGAATTGAGGTGCTTAGAACAATTGTAAACACACCCTTCAATTCATTTTTATTTTTCTCAGACTGGTTGGTTGGCTGAGTTATAAACTCAACTGACACCACATTTTTCAGAACTCCAAAATCATTAAAAAATTATGAAACTTTAACCCAACGTTTCAAAATGAGTTTATAAGAAATAATATTTTTTTACATCATTTGGAGTTACCAATAAATACTTAAAATAAAATACTACACTACTATATTGCAGTCTATAGCATGGTCAATCGTGTTTGTCCTTCACAGAACTCGACCGACACCCCTCTCTGTAGAGTTCAAAACTCATCCAAAAATTACAAAAATTTAATATGATTTCTATAATTTAGTTTCCCAACAAATTTAAAATTTGATATTAATTAGATTTACTAATAAAAAGATAAAATTAAAATATCATACTATTATATCAATATGAAAATATGGTCGGTCGAGTTTGAAGCTCGACCGACAAATAGGTAAGATCATTCTTCAAAAATTCATATATTTTTCAATAGTGCTCACATTTGATATATCCAAATCATATCCAAATTTGAAATAAATCAGAGTTACGTATAAAATACTAAAAATCATTTGTGATACACTATACTTATCAAATTTTGTATTCATATGTCATCAAAACCCTAATTTGGGCTGACTAGGGTTTCCAAATGTTAACCCTAATTATGTAGATCAAAGTATGATTAAAGCTTCTCACTATATTTAAAACATCAAAACTTAACTACCATCACTAATCAAGCTTTAAGCAATGATCAACTTAGTTAAGCATACAATCATCCAAGTAAACCCTAATTAGACGACTAATTTGAAAATGGGTCATTACAAATTCTCCCCTCCTTTTAGGATTTCTTCCCAAAATCCAAGAAAAGATATGGAAGAATATCATATCATCTAATCTTTCACCTCTCTGGGCATCCAATTATAAAGACTTTCATTTTATCTTTCTTTCATATGACATTTTTTTTTGCATTAAGTGTATATTTTATCCCTTGTCATCATCATATCTCTCCTTGAGTATTACAAACACTTACTTCACAAATATTAGTAATACATCATTTATTAAAATCTAATTGATATCACATTTCACATCCTTTTTTAAAAATTTGATTGTGTATCTCATGGATTAATATTATGACTCATTCACATATTATCATCCGCATTCATCAATTTCCTTTATAAAGAAGATCATCTAGTGTGCATCTTAGTTCATAGCTTTTTCTCACAATTTTAGATTTCATACTCAAATTCAAACTCATTAGAGATTGTCTTCATAATCCATTAAGCTTTCATCTTTCTTATATTAAATTTCATGCTTGCCATAGGTTCCATATTGAATTATAAAATACTTTTCTCTTTCACCATTTTATCACCATTATTTCTTTATGCACCTTATTATACTACCAAACTATGTTCATCTGGATACTTGGTCAGGGCATCCAAAATAAGTACAGTCGGCAATTCCATACCAACTTAGCTCAATACCCAAATACTTGACCAGAGTATCTGGACACTGAGTTCAGTCAGTATGCACATCATTCATGTTATATTCAACATCTACATTATCACATGGTCCTAGATCCTAGTGTCCCTGTAGACTTATCTAGCCTAGGCTCTGATACCATGCTATCGAGACCCACTCTTTTGATCAGCATAAATACCAACCATTAGAGATAATCCCAAAATCTAAACCCAGATTATGGAATAAAATAATGAATTCTCGACAAAGGAGATTATACAATATATGAAAAACACATATAATTTTTTTATCTTTTTCTTTCTTCACAAATTCATAAATCAATGTCACATCAAGGACATCACATTTAGATATCACAAATCTTATTCAAATCCATTAAAATAAGAATCAAATCTTGTTCTCATATGCGGTTCAATTTACATCAGATACATGTACATTGATGAACAAACATAATCTACAACCCATCCCAAGAAAGAGAGAGTACATGGACATTCTAATTTATCTAAACTATGCTATCTACATCTTATTTGTCATGACATCTCTGCTGGATAGAATTATACCTAAAAACATTTGAAACAACCTCATGAGACTCATATAGAGCCCCAGTGAGTGGATACCTCCCACTCAAGCTAGGTACATGCATCATCATCATATTAAGTATAATAAACTTAAAAAAAATATGCAGATTTTGAAAAGTCTAGTAGATATTTCTATCATGAGTCAAATCTAGAATACAATGGTAATCTAATCCAACATATACAGTAATCACTTAAACTAATTTTCACTTTGAAATAACATTTTTTAGCATGTCTATGAACAAATCAACAGATACTTCTTAGTTCAAATTAAGAACCCTGCTGCATGAGAAATAAGTCAAGTTCTAAGCATTTTGAATCAATACATAACAATAACATTAACTTCGTGACACTCGACCAGTGGGACCAGGAACACATCCTGCAGTCCGGAAGATGAAGTACACATAATACATATCTACCAAACAATACTATCAAATAGCAAGCAATCCAACTCATATTCAGAATGGATATAAATCCCAACATTAATAACTTGTCAGCATGACAAATCATAATATGAAATCGAAAATTTCCGTGCAACATGATTAGTTTCCACAACATGAAGCTTAATCAACAATGACAAATCATCAACTAGCAGTTCAAGGAATGTAATAATCATTTAAATCTTGTTCTACATGGCTTATCATCTTTTATTCTTTTACTCTAAAACTACTTGGCTTGTACCTCACCAAGTAGAAGTCGCAATGCCTGATTCTCATGTTAATGACTCATCGTCACTGTCTTAGGTTTAGCCTGCCACCCTAAGATATCAACAACAGACCCTGGCCACCTTAGGGTTGCCTAAAGAGGCTCATGTCCTCATCTCAGGTACACGAGATAGGAACCAACAAAATAGTATATCACATATCACAATATTTCACATATTTTCACATTTTACATATTTCATTTCATCTGAGTCTATTCCATCTGGACATAGACTTTCACAGTAAGGATTTCGGGAAAGAGCCACTCCAGATGACTCACTCCTAAATCCTGGTGGTCTAACCATTAAGGTCTCGATCCACACTCCAAAAATCCTTCTCCTAATTCATCGATTACTACAAGGAGATCCGTTTTGTTTCCCCAGTGTGGTCCTCAAGAGAAACTCATGGTGTTCAGGACACCTAACTAGATGTTGCATCATTTCACTTATTATTAACCTCTTTTACTCATCTTTAAAGAATTCAAAACATCATATATCAGATCTGTGTATTCTCACGTAACTAGAATAACATGAAACATATCAAGTTTATCAATAAGGATAATGATCAAAGTAAGAAGAATAATAAATCTATATATTGCAACACATATGATTATTTCTTTTTTCTACTTCATCTCATACAAATCATCAATAGTGGGCCTTTAGCCCGAGACATAATCTTATTGTCCTTGATTTACCCCATCAGGGTTTTATCATCATCAGTGGGATTTCAGCCCTAGATATAATTTCATTATGCAACATTTACCCTTATCAGATTTTCTCAATGTAAGGAGTGCATATTAAATTCAATTCCAACATAAATCTTATCAGTTCATTGTATATCACAATTCTGAACAAATATTATCAGAGGCATTCGAACTAGCAACATTAAAAGCATATAGATATCATGTATCATTCCTCATACTCAGAATAGATTTATCATATAACATATGCTTGTTCCATCCAATCTGAATAGATGCTTATAAATTTCATGCATATACATGCATAATAGACTTAGTTCTCTTCTTCTTTTATTTCACATTCTTCATATGGGGTAACTAATCAACACATTTTGATTATCATTTGAATTCCATCAAAATAGTTCATTCTCATAGTACAAGTATTCTATCAAACAATCACAATACAAGAACACATTCTTGTAAATCAATTCTAATGCTCAAACCTCATCTTTTAATTGAATTAAACTACAATTATGTACATTCCTTAATCCCGCATTTGAGATTGTTATTCATTAGCACCATCTACCTCAACATTTTAGGTTAGAGTTTGTTTCTTATATTCATCTACTAATTCTCATCTTTTCCTTCAATTCATATTCATTAATCTCAACTTCTTACATTTCATGTTCATTAAATTACTGGAACCAATCATTTTTAACTCACTTGATATACAATACTTCTCTTTTCATTAGTATACTTCAAAGTCTAGTTTTAGTATGTTTCATTCAATTTGGCTTAATCCACATGTAATTAAAACAAAGTATTAAAGACTTCATCATAATAACTTCATTAGTTTCATCTTTAACTTGCCATCACCATCAATACATTTTTTCTTCATATCATTTCTTATATTTAGATAAGTGTACCATGTCATTGACTTATAATGTTATTCCCATAATCAACAATGATCATTCTTTATTATACTAAAGCAAATGCATTAGACTTAGATGATATTAGTAATGCTCATCATATTCAATTGAAGTATTAATACTTTCAACTTCAGCATTTGATCACATTTACAACATCATATACAACTTCTAGCTTTATCACTCATAATTGTCTTAATAATAAACTTTTAGGGTTTTCAAGAAGTCATTCCTTAGTTCAACATATCATAAGAATCATATCATTCAGTAATCCAATAATGATTCAAGGGTTCATTAGGGTTATTCACAAACATGGAAACTCTAGTTTCCATTATCACACATTTCATTCATCAATCATAACTATACTTTGATTAATTGACTCATTTGATTCAATTCCTTGACACAAATCCTAATTAGGATATGTGGCCATTCAATTCCAATAAGATTCCACAATACACTTGTATAATACAATCTAGTACAATTCAAATATGATTTTATGCATGTCAATTCAATTCCAAGCATATAGGCCATTGGGATGATTGTTAGGAAAAATTCACATGAAATAGCATAGTCATCTACCCATAAGAATACCCATGGATCCTCAATCAATATATCTATAACTAATCAAGTTCGAATCAATGAGAAATAATCAAAATCAGTATAATTGGATCCCCCAATATCTTTCCCAAATCAAATCCAATCACATACATATACAAATAAGGTTTTTGATTATTTTAGCCAGATAGAATTAGGCTTTCAACATGAATACAAAGTTTATGAGGGATAAAAACACTCACCTCAGGTGTCAAGCACCTTAAAAACGTAGGTCAACCTCTGAATTTTTGTAAACCCAATCAAACTCTAGCAAATGAATCCAATTCTTTCTCTTGTCAACTCAGAAACCCTAGAAATGGGGATTAGAAGAGAAAGAGTGAGAAAAGGGGGATATTTGATGTGATTTCAAATCAAATCGGAGGAGGGATGGAATCTTGAAATGTGAGAGAAGATTCACCATGAAATTCTATGCAAAGAAGCTAAACTTACTTGATTTCATCATATCTTGGATAGAGAAACCCTAGGTCAACGTCCCCACCACTTTCTCTTCTCAAAACTCTAACTCTCCTCACTCTCAAGAATTTCATTTATTTAGCAGGAAGGATGAGTTATGAGAGCTCCTTGTGTTTCAGGTTAGTCATATAGATGAATTGAGGTGCTTAGAACAATTGTAAATAAGCCCTTCAATGTATTTTTATTTTGCTCATACTGGTTGGTTGGCTGAGTTATAAACTCGACCGACACCGCACTTTTCAGATCTTCAAAATCGTCCAAAAATTATGAAACTTTAACCCAACGTTTGAAATTGAGTTTACAAGAAAAATTAAAATTTTTACATCATTTGTAGTTACCAATAAATAACTAAAAATCAAATACTACACTACTATATTGCAGTCTACAACATGGTCGGTCGAGTTTGTCCTTCACAGAACGTGACCGACACCCCTCTTTGTAGAGATAAAAAATCATCCAAAAATTACAAAATATTAATATGATGTCTATAATTTAGATTACCAACTAAATTTAAAATTTGGGAATAATTGGATTTACCAATAAAAAGATAAAATTAAAAACTATACTATTATATAACTCTTAAAATATGGTCGGTCGAGTTTGAAACTCGATTGAAAAATAGGTCAGAACATTCTTAAAATATTCTAATATTTTTCAATAGTTCTCAAATTTGATATATCCAAATCATATCCAAATTTTAATTAAATCAAAGTTTTACATAAAATACTAAAAATCATTTAGTGAGACACTATACTTATCAAATTATGTATTCATATGTCATCAAAACCCTAATTTGGGCTGACTAGGGTTTCCAAATGTTAACCTAATTATGTGGATAAAAGTATGATTAAACCTTATCATTATATTTAAAATATCAAAACTTAACTGCCATCACTAATCAAGCTTTAATTAATGATCAACTTAGTTAAGCATACAATCATCCAAGTAAACCATAATTAGACGACTAATTTGAAAATGGGACATTACACTCTTCCTCAAACCTTGAGTTATATCTTGGGCTTTGTTGTTCTGGGTGAATATAGGAGTGAGGTGCCCAATAGGATCTATCACACTGGCATATATAATAAGAAATAATAACTCAAAAACTAGACAATTAAAGAATAAACTAACCCAATATGGAGATATATCTAATTTATCTTTGTCATTAGAGTATGTAGAGTGCGGAAGCGATCTTAATCATTGTTCAATTGTATATCCTAAAATCAAGAAAATCGTGACACAATCATGCAATTGCATGGTACGCTATTAAAATCAAGTAAAACAGTTTACCCCAATCCCAATCCTACTACCTAGACAGTATTAAAAGGATTGAAGTGCCCGTACCAGAGTGTCCCGATATGACCTATCACACTGGCATATACAATAAGAAATAATAACTCAAAAATTGGATAATTAAAGAATAAACTAACCCAATATGGAGATATATATGATTTATCTTTGCCATCAGAGTATGTAGAGTGCGGAAGCAATCTTAATCAGTGTTCAATTGTATTGCCTAAAATCAAGAAAATCGTGATACAATCATGCAATTGCACGGTACGTTATTAAAATCAAGTAAAATAGTTTATAAGAAAATAAGTGTACTTGGCAGGACTTATATTTCAAAAGTATAACAAGCAATTTGCAAGAACCAAAAGTTATTTGACAAGTTTTTCAAATGATGCAATTTTTATTACGAGTTCCCATTATGCTGTAATTCGAGAAGCATGATTATATATTTTTATGTGACTTTATCGCCCTAATGCGATGGGGAAAGTCATTGGGATCCTTCTCTCCATATGAGGTAGGAGGCCAATCTACAAGTCCACCTCCAAATGAGGGGTTGCTTGCACTCAATATCAACATTATCAATATCGTCATCATCATCATCATCATCATCATCAATATACATGCAGTCATAATGGGCATGTCATTTATGTTTTCCAGTATGTCTCAAAATATAATATAAGAAATACAGAATCCTAATCAATAAGGAACAATATCTCAACCAAGTATATAGCCAAATACACAATCAAGAGATACATAAAAAGTATCTTCATTACAACCAAAGAGAAGGTATAATAGCATACCTTTCACCGAGGATTTTGAGTATAATCAATATCTGAACCAATAGGTCAACCCTTCGAGTCAAATCCTAAATCATCAAGATTGGATCAAGGGTAAAGATCATGATGTTTATAATATCATGTTTCATTATTCGAGATTAGGGTTACAGTTTCCTATGACAACCTTAGGGTTGGGTCATTCACTTATAATCAACCAATATTTTGATATGTCCAACATTATTCAAGTGTCAAGTATTTTCAAGTGTGAATGACTTACCTAGGTTTTCTAGGATCATGTGTTAACCCTAATTTATGATCATTA
This sequence comes from Alisma plantago-aquatica, assembly GCA_963693085.1. NCBI lineage: Eukaryota > Viridiplantae > Streptophyta > Magnoliopsida > Alismatales > Alismataceae > Alisma > Alisma plantago-aquatica. Next base: position 888,282,668 of record OY856414.1, on the reverse strand, counting down.
TCCAAGTCATAATTCAAGTTTCTAAATCCTCATCAAGGAAATAAGTTCAAGGGTCTAGATCAGGTAGGTCACAAGATATAGATCAAACATAATATTAAGATGTTGTCATCATATTCAAGGTTGAATCAAGTCAACAAGTATAGATCTAGATCATTAATGGGTCAAGTATGATTTCAGAGTCTCAATATGAACATTAGAGTCAAGAATTAGGGTTTTCAGTGTTTAGTCAAGTTTAACCACAAATAGAGTCATTTAGACCAACTACATATGCAAGAGATCAAGATTTATGTATATAAGTAAGAATCGTTTAGAATCAGGCTTCACAAGTATATTTAAATGATTCATTGGATTTTTCTGATCAAAATCGACTATTTACTCGAATTATTTGGAGTCAGGGTGCATTTTCTATGATTAAATAGAGATATGACTATTTATCGAGATTTTGAGCAGAGAGAAGAAGAATTGCCAGAAAAGGTAGCTGAGGATAAATCGCCGGCCGTTGGATCCTTGTTCAAACTTGACCGGTGCAGAGGATCGGTGGCTCAGATAGTGCGACATAGGCGTGCGACTCACTTATCCAAGGATCCGGTTCAGTGGCTAAATTGGTCGGTTCATGCTGGTCCAATGGATTAGTGTACTTGGTTTAGACCTTGGTTCAACTGAGTATTGGATAGGGTTTCCCCTTCCTAGACCGGCCGATCCAGTACCCTTTCTTCCTCACACAACACATCCTTGTGAGGTGGAGGTCCTTTCCGATGAGGGGAGAGCTTAGGAGAAGGAGTGGCTAATGAGGGCAGATAAGGCACCGTTCGGGATCTTCATTGTAATGACCGTCTCGCGAAAACAAGATTAACTAATGCGGAAGCGTTCATTAAGCAATGGATTACCAAAAATCACTAAAAATTAAAACCTTTTTATGAAGAGGTCCATCAAGTAAAAACTTTCTCACATAGAACAAAAGTAACACATTTACATTCTTGCTCGAAGGTACATATTCTGTATCATCTCTTTCTGAGAATTACAAGCCTCAGCTGTCCTGCTAAGCTAAACACAGGCAGTATGGAAATCTCGAGGCACTGAGCCAAAATCTTGAAAGCACTAACTACTATTCTGAGGACCTAAGAGTACAGAGACGACACATATGACTCTATATACATCTATACAAGACATAACAGCTAGAGTCTCCACCTAAGACTTCACTGCTGTCCTTCTTGCTGCTACTGTCCTTCTCTTACTAAAGGATTCCTGTCTCCTCGTCCGTGACCACCTAAAAAATGTAGTTCCCACGGGGGTGAGACAATTGTAAATTGCCCCAGCGAGAGATATAACTCTCCGCCAGTAACATTATTATTGCAGCTTAAGAAGATAAATATGAACAGAGGAATCATATTTGTTTGGCAGCAGTTAATTCAATGTTGAACATATTAGAACATCATTCTTATCAAAAGCAATGCATCTATAACGTGATAGGACAACATGTTACTTATCCTTTAAGGAATATGAAGAACATGTATAACCTTTATTCACTACAGTATCACAACATTAACTATCCTCAGGCTTAGATCATATATCTAACACCTGGCATTGTCATTGTGGAGTCATGGCCCGTTGACGTGTATTTTACTACGCGCTAAAAACGCAAGTATACGCGTCGAGTAGTACATGCCTTTGTGAGGCGCGAGTCGAACACAGGGATACGCTGAATTATTGGAGACTCCTACTAACTATTTGCGATCAGCTAAGCCGAATAACAAATTGGGGTTGTTGTCAAAATTAAAAGAAAGTAAAAATAAAACAAAACAACCAATCGATTAAATGTTAATTTAATCAATTCAAAAGAATATCTTTAGGATTGCGGTTTCACCGCAGGTTATCATTGTATTAGGTTTTATATAATTCCTCAATCTTCTCTCTCCATCCGGGTAGTGGCCTGAAAATAGAATTACCCACTGTCGTGGTGTAATTCACTACTTAGGTTTAGGTTGATTCCACCGTCGTAGTAATCTATCCCCTAAACTAAGTGCATTACGAACGATCTCTCAGTTTCCACCATTAATTTTACACCTCCTTTGTCAAGGGATTTATCGATTAATGTAGGTTTCGTCTCTTTTCAACCGTTAATCCTTCTGTCGAAGTGATTAAGGGCATTAGGTTATTATTATGGTGATCAAGCATAACAATATATGGAGAAAACGAAATCATACAACGGATGTAAGAGAGAAAATATGAATTATTAATATAAAACTATCATACAATGCATTCCCGGGCTACTCCCGGTCCTAAAGATGGAGGGAATTAGCCCCGCATGTTCATCTCGCACAAATACATGGTAGAAATAGGGGAAATCATATGAAAAACGTGAATTAAATGGGAAAACCCCTGAACGGAGAAGAACCGATGGATCCTTTGCGTAGAACACAATCTTTCCCACCTCTCGGTGGTGAAAACCATCTTCGGCAGTGTCCGGATCGACAGGTATGAACTTCTGGCCTCCGTTCTCCTCTTTCTCCCTCCTTGGCACTTGTGCAATGGCAAATTCGATGATGATATCGTCTGGGCGGCCGTCATTAGGTATAAGTCCCTAATTAGGTCGTCAATTAACTCCAACCGTCCGATTGAAATCAATCTGGATCCAACGCATATCTGCCGGTGTCGATACCATCGACGCGGGTCGATGGTATCGACCCCCCCTTTTTGGCGTCGGTTCTGTCATTTTGCGACGCTGTAGCCTCCATGTGTCGATGGTATCGACTTGGCATCGATACTATCGATTGCTCCTTCGCCAGCAATCTGAAGACGTCTCGATACCATCGACATCAGCGTCGATGGTATTGACTCTTTGCTGCTCCTTTCGGCTGGCAACCTGCGGTCTTGTCGATGGTATCGACTTCCGTCGATGGTATCGACGGAAGCAGATACTTGTTTTTCCTGAAATTTAAAGACAAAATCAAATAAATCCACATAATTAATAATAATGTGATAATGAATGCTCAAAATGATGAAACTAAGGGGATTTGACATAAAATGATGGCAAAGACCAAAATGGATGAATTATGCGATATTAAACATAGAAATGACTAATAAAAGCATAAACCACATATAAAACAGGTCTATAAATGCGACTCAAAATCATTGCATCAAACTCCCCTAAGCTTGAACGTTGCTTGCCCTCGAGCAACTAATCCTTAGAATAGAATTGCAAATGTCAACTGAAAAACAACACACCAACCCAACATCCCATGTGACTCCCACTGAACGTTCTCAAACCGGCCTTCTCTAACCACAGAACGGTAATTACCCTAAAGGCGACAATAATCATCAATAAAAGAAATTAACCTCCAAACCGATGAACACTATCACATAAGGCAGTTAACATAATAAAATTCGCCGATTTCAGCATTGGTGCATCTTGTGATCGTCTATACTACGTTGCTCGCCCTAACTACCATCTACATGGAAGCAGTTCTCCTGATAATCATTAGTGAGGAAAATTTCACGGTGGCCTACCAATCCAAGCAATGGGTGGATGAAAATGGGTGGCTCATGGAAGAATTTGGAAGTATTGTACAGTTTCAACATGCATAATACAAAAATGTCCTAAATGATGCCAATGCACATTAGAAATGCCCTAATGCCTAAAATTGGGTAAAAATGATGCGTGCACTAACCTTCCACCTCAAAATGAGATGGATATCTAGTCTAACTACATCATGTACTCAATTTTCCTGAAATGTGAGTGATATCATGTTCCTTTCTCCTTCTTATTTCACTTTCTTCTAAATTCTTTTTCTTTTTTTTTATATTGCAGATTTCAGAATTTTTTCTTCAGCCCACATATCCATTATTGCTTAAAGATAAGTTTATTGGGCTATTTTCTTCATGCTCAGAATTTTTTTTTTCAATATTTAGAAGGTATGGAACAGTTTAATTCACCATTGGGGAAAAATTGAGACACATGATGTACTTTATGCATGAAAATCATGAGTGCAACTACATGGCATGCACCTAAAGGTAATGTGCATGAATCCCTATATTTTTTCTTTTTATGCAAAAGTATGGAAAAATATCAATGCAAGTCCTATCTACATGCTATGCACACAAGAAGGAATTTAAACTGCACTTTACTTCCAACTCTTAGGTGGATTATGGAAAAATGAAGTGGAATGATCACAAGATTAGATGACTGAACCTTATAAAGATATTATGTGTCCCTCCTTACTGACCTGTGTAGTAGTTTAAAGGGTTCTCTCTCTTACATCCAATTAAGGTCTCATTACCATTTGGTTAGGTTAGGCTCAAACAACCATTAATGTCCACTTTTCATGAATTATTAGGAGTACAGGTGTGAACTGTTGTTTTAAAGTTGACATAATCAATCATTTTCGTAGGATGTGTTCCCCAAGGTCAACCAAAGCAAGCTATCCAAGACACAAAAATTTTTAAATTTCCCTTAAATTTCCCATGAACTAACAGCAAGATGACAAACTTTTACGACATCCACAGTTACACTAGATAGCATGTGGATCCTACAAAAAAACTACAGATGCAAGAAACAAATAACAATGCTAAAAACTAAACTAATAAAAGATAGAGCTGTTCCAACTACCCCCCTAAGCTTGAATCTGACTATGGCCTCATAGTCAAAAACAAACTTAAGAGTGGAACAGAGATACCCGATCACTCTTGTGGAGGTGGAGGTGGCTGCGGAAAAGTGGGGTCCCAAGACGGGAACTGCCCTTGGAAGTTTGGCTCATACGGGGGCATTGGTGGAGGCTGTGGATACCCACCAAAATAACCCTGACTCCTGTAGTGGTCGTAGAATGGCTGCTGCTACTGCTCCATCCTATGTAGCCGATCATGGATGCTTTCTTGATTGGCGAAAAGAAGGCACTCATTCTCGAATATCGCCTATTGGTTTACGAAAAGCCGGTCGGTGGTGTCTTAGATACGGCATATGCAGCGGTGTGGCTGTGCTGCGTCTGCTGAATGTCTTGGAGCATGCTGTACATGCCCTGCATAGAATAAACAACCTCGCTAGGCTGCGAGGGCTGTGGTGATGGCGGCGTAGGCTGTGATGATGAAGACGCACCCGGATGCATCCGAGGACGCTTCCGGGGTGCTACTCGTGCTCGAAGAGGTGTAAATGCCTCTTCTGCCTCCTCAGCCTCGTCGTCCTGTCTGTCGTCGCCGCCGTCATTACCGCCTTCTTCATCATCGGAGTCGATGGCTATGATCGGCCATTTGAAATGATGTGCGCCCACGATGTTGAAGACGGGATCCGGCAGCGCGCACTCCTGGTACACTTGATTTACGTGGCAATGCGCAAAAGCCACGCCAGTTCGGAGAAGAACGAGATTGGCTCGGTGTAGATGTTGCAAGTTGACCTTGCTTCTCATAGAAAGAGGAGTCAGCTGATCGAGATTCAAGCCCAAGTAGAGGGCTACCTTGGTGACAAGACCCCCAAAATGAATCGGGGCTTTTCTCGTGCTCCTCTTCACCGCCAACACTCGTTGTAGAAAGAATGCACCCCAGTTGCATTCTTGGCGCTTCAAGAGCTGATATAAGAAGAAAAGATCCGTCTCCGGAAATTTGCTTAGCGCCAGATCACTTCGAGCAAAGATGGTGGAACTCAACATCCGGTGCAATACCCGAACAAATGGGTGCTCGAAGTCGGCTACCGCAGCGTTGTGGTAGCTCACCGACCTCCCTTGTGGCACCGTCACTAACTCGGAGAAGAGAGCGTCGTAGTTGGTGCAGTTATCCGGCCACCGGTGGTCGTATGGAGAATGCATCCAATTGAATATCCTGATGAATTGGCGAAGCGTGAGGGTATAGTCACGGTTGTACAGCCGGAAAGACACCCGGCCCTTTATCCATTCGCGGTCAGTGGCGACGATGTCATTGGGCACGACGCAGATGTCAAGTGACGCCATGAACTCCGCCACCAATTCTTTGTAGGTTGGCCACTCGCCGAAAAACGGCTGGCCATCTGCATGGTACTGTAACTCATCGGACCTCCTGCTTGTACGTTTCGCCTGCCCCTGTAGAACATAGGCCAGATTGGCCTCGAATCCGAGGTCTCGGATCATGTCCCGGTCCACATACCGGGTGGGTTCGATATTCATTTTTAAGATCTCCTCATAGATCTTCCTCACCTCTGTGGAAGGATGTACTAGGCGCAGCCGTGCAACCGACCCGGGAGGAGGTGGCACAAACTCCTGAATCTCCTCCGGGTGCGCACGTGAAGAAGATCCTCCGGCGACGTGAGACATGTTGGCGATGAGAAAGGGATTAGAAAGAGAGAGCTCGATGCAAAATGGAGATGTGAATCTCCGCTTGAGGAAGATCGTCGCTCGGTGACGATGTTCTTCACTGTTGGATGGCTTGGGGGAGTGCTCGGCGCAAAGGGTGGAGATCACTCTGAAGGTGTGATGTCAAATGATGTAGTAGTTCTCCTTAAATAGACTTGGCCGGAACTACTGTTGGCCCGTCGATACTATCGACGCGAGTCGACGGTATCGACATGGGTCGATGCTATCTGCCCCTCATTGGTATCGACGGTCGTCGATTGCTGGATCGTGTGACCCGGATCGCTGTCGTGTCGATACCATCGACTTGGGTCGATGGTATCGACGCTGCACCCAGATCGATGACGTGGAAGCCGCGATCGCCGTCGATTTCTTTGTGCGGATCGGTGACATGGATGGTCGATACCATCGACAGGTGTCGATAGTATCAACTTGGCTTCATTGCGACACTACCTATTTTTCATTTCAACCTGGAACCATGTCGATACCATCGACGAGGCCGTCGATGGTATCGAGTTGACTGAGACAAATCGGTCTGAACTTCTCCAGAGATCTCGATGGTATCGACTGATGTGTCGATACTATTAACTGTTGTTGGGCGACCTGCCTGTAGGTGTGTCGATACCATCGATGAGACCGTCGATAGTATCGACTCAAAACGAACCTTGCAGTTGTCAACCTGAACCTATGTCGATACCATCGACCAGTGTGTCGATGGTATCGACTCTGCCGCAGCCTGCACAATGAACAAACGGATCAAGCGCCCTTATTTAACGTCTTAGGCTAGACGGCTTCCGAGCGTCTCATTCGTCCGCAAGTGTAATGAGTTTGACCTCATTCACTTTTCTCTTGTAATTCTCACCAAAATACAGCTTTAGCCTCTGTCCATTCACCAAGAACATGTTATCTCCATCACGCACCAGAATCGCACCGTGCGGTTTTACCTCTTCCACCACGAACGGTCCACTCCACCGGGACTTCAGCTTCCCAGGATGCAACTTGAGTCGGGAGTTGAACAACATAACACTATCTCCCTTCTTGAACGTGCACGGCTCGATATGGCGATCGTGGATCAGTTTTGTGCGCTCCTTGTATATTCGGGCATTCTCATATGCCGTCATGCGCAACTCGTCCAGCTCATTCAACTCAAACATCCTCTTTCTCCCAGCTTCATCATAACTCAAATTTAGCCTTCTAAGTGCCCAATGGGCCTTGTGCACCAATTCCACCGGGAGATGACAAGCCCGGCCATATGCCAACCTAAAAGGCATAGTGCCTATAGGTGTTTTATAAGCCGTTCTATATGCCCAAAGTGCGTCCGGTAGTAGGGCACTCCAATTCTTCCTTGTGGATGCCACCGTTCGCTCTAGAATCTTCTTGATTTCACGGTTTGAGACCTCCACTTGGCCTTGAGTCTGTGGATGATATGGGGTGCCAATGTTGTGCTTGACCCCATATTTCTTCAATAGTGTCGAGAATTTCTGATTCCGGAAGTGTGTACCCCCATCGCTTATTATCATTCGGGGTATCCCAAACCTGCAGAAAATATTTTCCTTCACAAACCTGCACACTACATTAGAATCATTAGTCCTTGTGGGGATTGCTTCCACCCACTTCGACACATAATCAACAGCTAGCAAGATATACAAATTGGAGTTCGAGGACACAAAGGGTCCCATGAAGTCTATTCCCCACAAATCAAATACTTCAACTTCCTAAAATACATTCAGGGGCATTTCTTGTCACTTTGAAATGTTACCTGCTCGCTGACACGGGTCACATTGCCTTACAAAATCGTAGGCATCCCGAAACAAAGTTGGCCAATAAAGGCCGCTTTCCAACACCTTAGCTGCTGTTCGCGAACTGGCATGGTGTCCTCCCATAGGCGATGCATGGCAATGGTGGAGAACACTCTCGTACTCCACCTCAGGCACACACCTGCGTAAGATACCGTCCCTGCATTGCTTCAAAAGAATTGGATCATCCCAAAAGTAGTATCTTAAAGAATGAAAGAATCTCTTTTTCTCTTGATATGACCAGTCTTCCGGGATGATCCCGCAAGCCAAATAATTAACGATTTCAGCAAACCACGGTTCTTTAGAATTAATTTTCAAAAGTTGTTCATCGGGAAACGTCTCGGTTATGGGTATGTGCAAATCTTTTTCATTCACCCTTTCTAACCTAGACAAATGATCAACCACTACATTCTCAATTCCAGACTTATCCTTGATTTCAATGTCAAATTCTTGTAAGAGCAAAATCCACCTAATGAGTCTAGGCTTTGCGTCCTTTTTCTCCATCAAGTATTTTATCGCAGCATGGTCGGTCCATACAACTACTTTAGATCCAACTAAATACTGCCGAAATTTTCAAAAGCAAACATGACGGCAAGTAATTCTTTTTCAGTAGTTGTATAGTTCAATTGAGCATCATTCAGAGTTTTGGAAGCATAGAAAATCACAGCGGGCTTATTATCTACCCTTTGCCCCAAAACAACTCCTACTGCAAAATCTGAAGCGTCACACATCAATTCGAAAGGTTTTGTCCAATCCGGCGTTTGAACAACCGGGGCAGAAATCAATTTTTCTTTCAAAACCCCGAATGCATGAAGACACTTATCGTTGAAATCGAAGGCCGCATCTTTCTCCAAAAGTTCGGATAAAGGTTTTGCAATTTTAGAAAAATCCTTAATGAATCGTCGATAGAACCCGGCGTGTCCCAAAAAGCTTCTCACCCCTTTTACAGAATTTGGTGGGGGCAGCTTGGAAATCACCTCAATTTTCACCGGGTCTACCTCAAGACCTTTGCTAGACACCTTGTGTCCTAGCACTATTCCCTCTGTCACCATCATGTGACATTTCTCCCAGTTAAGGACCAAGTGTGTGTCCTCACAATGCTGCAGCACCTTGTCTAGGTTATAAAGACATTCATCAAATGATGCACCATAAACCGAGAAGTCATCCATAAAAACCTCAAGACAGCGCTCTACCATGTCAGAAAATATGGCGAGCAGGCAGCGTTGAAATGTCGCCGATGCATTACATAAACCAAACGACATTCTTCGATAAGCAAAAGTCCCATAGGGACAGGTGAACGTAGACTTCTCTTGATCCAAAGGATCAATTGAAATCTGGTTATACCCCAAATACCCATCCAGAAAACAAAAATGCGACCGACCGGCAAGACATTCTAAAATTTGATCAATAAATGGTAAAGGAAAATGATCTTTAAGTGTGGCAGCATTCAGACAACGGTAGTCAATACAAACTCTCCACCCGGTTACCAATCGGGTGGTGACAGGTTCATTCAACAAATTTTTAGTGACAGTAATTCCCCCCTTCTTAGGGACTACCTGTGTGGGACTCACCCACGTCGAGTCTGATATGGCATATATAATCCCTGCCGCAAGAAGTTTGATGACCTCCTTCTTCACAACCTCCATCATGCTCGGATTTAAATGTCTTTGAGGCTGAATAACTGGCTTAGCTCCCTCTTCAAGCCGAATCTTATGCTGGCAAAGAGTAGGGGAGATCCCCTTGATGTCTGCAACAGACCACCCAAAAGCTCCACGGTGATTCTTGAGCACTATCAGCAATTGCTCCTCCTCATCTGCACTCAAGTAAGCAGATACGATCACCGGTAACTTGTCCTTCTCAGCTAGAAAGATGTACTTGAGATGCGGGGGCAGCGGCTTCAATTCTAAATCTGGCGGGCTGATAAGAGATGAATGCAACGGTGGGGGAAGTGCACCTAAATCTTCATAGTGCCTCGCATAGAAGCATGGAAGCATCTGAAGCATTCTAGCGCACTCCTTGAGTGATTTACTCCGCATCCAATCATAGGTAACATTCAACATACAAGCCTCTAACGGCAACTCTGGATATGCATCAACAACAGAAATAGCAATTTCATCATCCTCCCATGAAGGCGGAATGTCCTCATTCTCATCATTCGGAAATCCAACAGCTTTGCACAAAGAAACAACCTTAGTTTGCTCCATGATATCCACAGCTAAGTTTCCATTATCCATCTTGCTCATCACATGAGCCATGTCCAAAAATGGTTTTCCAAGGCAGATTGAGATGTTGTGATCCATGTGTTTCACCATATTACATTGTTCTTTTGCTTTAGAAGACGTAGTGCTAGAGGGCATGACCATCTCAAAGCAGTCATCTGCTATGCCTAAGGTCAAGCGACCTCTCCCCATCTCTAAGATCATGTCGGCTGTAGCTTGGAATGGACGTCCAAGTAACAGCTCATTGCCATGCTCATCCTGTATCTCCATAACCACAAAATCAGCCGGAAAGACAAATCGATCCACCTTCACTAAGACATCTTCGCAGATTCCATAAGGCTTCACCACAGAGTTGTCGGCCAATTGGATAGTCATATTGCTCGGCCGTGACTCCTTTAATCCTAGCTTTTTAAATGTCGAAAGGGGCATCAAATTTATGCTTGCCCCTGAATCACATAATGCCTCTCCAAATTTAAACTTCCCGATATAACAAGAAATGTTGAAACACCCGGGATCCTGTCTCTTTGGCGGTAGAGTGCCCATAATGAAGGCACTCACTTGCTCCTTTAGCACAACGACCTCAGTATATGGTATCTTCCTCTTCTTGGTGATGACATCTTTTAGAAACTTCCCGTATGAAGGGATTTGCTCAATAGCTTCCAATAACAGAATATTGACTGAAAGTTTCCTAAAACTGTCCAGGAACTTCTTGAACTGTGCATCTACCTTCCTTGCCTTCACACTATTTGGATAAGGGACCGGAACAACTTGTGTCCTGTGATGAGGTGGCACATAAGGCGTCTTTTTCTGCGGTTCCTCCGCAGCATCCTGTTCTTGAGTACTCTCCACTGCTATGTCTTCAACTTGCCCTGAGACTGGTGTGGGCTGCTCCACATTGGTTTCACCTTCAACTACATCTCGCGGTGTGCTTGTTTCATCAGTTCTTGGATTCAACAATTTCTTACCGCTTCTCAGCAGAATAGCCTTAGCTTGCTGGTTTCCCTCAGGAACATTGGTATTCCCCGGAAAACCCGGATGTGCCGGTTTCCTCAAACTAGCTATTTCGGCTGCCATCTGCGCCATGGATGTCTCTCTGGTCCTCATTTGAGCCCCATGGCTCTACAATGTCTGCCCAAATTGATTCATATATTCTCCTTGTTGCTTGATTTGCTGCCCGATTGTATTCATTAACTCTTGGTTTTGCTTGATGACCTGATTGAGCAACTTTGTGCTCTTGTCTTCTACAGCCGGCGCGGTTTTGACTTCTGGATCCTGCAGAAAGTTGTTCGGATCCTTCCATGAGAACTTTTTGTCCTTTCTCCATGAGTATTCATTGTTCCTGTACCCTTGTTGTTGTCTCATGTACTTGACTTGAGCCTCTTCCTCGGACTCATTTTCTTCTTTTTGCAGTAACTTCTTTGCGAGAAGATCCATCTTCTCATTCAACTCTCTCATTGCCTTTGATTCACTGGCGACTCGTGCTTGCTCAACTGGGCCTCTCTCTCTTTCTCCCCAAGACTGCTTTCTAGCCATGTTCTTGAGTATCTCCCAACATCTAGTGTCTGTGTTGTTTAGAAAAAATCCCGACCCGGCTGAATCTAGATTACTCCTATCATGCTCGGAGAGAGCAAAATAGAAGATTTTCACCTGCGTTTCCTTGTCCAACCCATGATGCGGACACCTTCTCAACATAACATGGAATCGCTCCCAGGTCTCAGAATATGTTTCACCCGCCTGTTGGGTGAAATTGTGAATCTTCCGGATCATGTCGTTAGTCTTCTCAGAAGGGAAGAACCTCTCAAAGAAGACTTCCACCATATTGTCCCAAGACTCCACGAACTCATCGTCTAGATTATGTAGCCACTCTCTTGCTGCTCCCGCCAAGGAACTTGGGAAAAGCTTGAGATATAATGACTCTTGTGGAAACCTGTCTATTTTTACCATGTCGCAGTTTTCAACGAACTGGCTGATGTGTGCTACAGGATCCTCATTCTTCAACCCATGAAACGCATTTGATTTCACCAAATTAATCAACGCTGGATCGATCTTATATGTCAGTATGTTGATCGCCTGCTTCTTTATAGGCCCCTTTGAAGCTGATGATGAAGAAGCTTTGATCTTCTCCCATATGGTCTGTGGCTCGTCCATGTCTTCTGGTTCAGATTCAGATCTATCTCTTCTTGGTACTCGTGCTCAGAGTGCTCCTCGTCCTCAGGTCCCGAAAATGGAACCTCGGGTGCGCGTTCCGCGTATTCAATACTACGCGTCTGCACCATACACAGTACCTTAAATAAGAAAATTTGAGTTCAGTACTAAGCTTAGACAAGTCTAAACTATTATAGCACAATGTAAAAATATTTGAATTTGAATGAAAAATAAAAAAAATGTGGCCTAGAGTGGCCGCGCGTAGCACTCGAAGTGCCAACAATTCGCCGTATCCCCGGCAACGGTGCCAAAAACTTGACGTGTATTTTACTACGCGCTAAAAATGCAAGTATACGCGTCGAGTAGTACAGGCCTTTGTGAGGCCCGAGTCGAACACAGGGATACGCTGAATTATTGGATACTCCTACTAACTATTTGTGATCAGCTAAGTCGAATAACAAATTGGGGTTGTTGTCAAAATTAAAAGAAAGTAAAAATAAAACAAAACAACCAATCGATTAAATGTTAATTTAATCAATTCAAAAGAATATCTTTAGGATTGCGGTTTCACCGTGGGTTATCATTGTATTAGGTTTTATATAATTCCTCAATCTTCTCTCTCCATCCGGGTAGTGGCCTGAAAATAGAATTACCCACTGTCGTGGTGTAATTCACTACTTAGGTTTAGGTTGATTCCACCGTCGTAGTAATCTATCCCCTAAACTAAGTGCATTACGAACGATCTCTCAGTTTCCACCATTAATTTTACACCTCCTTTGTCAAGGGATTTATCGATTAATGTAGGTTTCATCTCTTTTCAACCGTTAATCCTTTTGTCGAAGTGATTAAGGGCATTAGGTTATTATTATGGTGATCAAGCATAACAATATATGGAGAAAACGAAATCATACCACAGATGTAAGAGAGAAAATATGAATTATTAATATAAAACTGTCATACAATGCATTCCCGGGCTACTCCCGGTCCTAAAGATGGAGGGAATTAGCCCCGCATGTTCATCTCGCACAAATACATGGTAGAAATAGGGGAAATCATATGAAAAACGTGAATTAAATGGGAAAACCCCTGAACGGAGAAGAACCGATGGATCCTTTGCATAGAACACGAGCTTTCCCGCCTCTCGGTGGTGAAATCCGTCTTCGGCAGCGTCCGGATCGACATGTATGAACTTCTGGCCTCCGTTCTCCTCTTTCTCCCTCCTTGGCACTTGTGCAATGGCAAATTCGATGATGATCTCGTCTGGGCGGCCGTCATTAGGTATAAGTCCCTAATTAGGTCGTCAATTAACTCCAACCGTCCAATTGAAATCAATTTGGATCCAACACATATCTGCCGGTGTCGATACCATCGACGCGGGTCGATGGTATCGACCCCCCCCCTTTTGGCGTCGGTTCTGTCATTTTGCGACGTTGTAGCCTCCATGTGTCGATGGTATCGACTTGGCGTCGATACTATCGATTGATCCTTCTCCAGCAATCTGAAGACGTCTCGATACATGTCGATGGTATCGACTCTTTGCTGCTCCTTTCGGCTGGCAACCTGCGGTCTTGTCGATGGTATCGACTTCCGTCGATGGTATCGACGGAAGCAGATACTTGTTTTTCCTGAAATTTAAAGACAAAATCAAATAAATCCACACAATTAATAATAATGTGATAATGAATGCTCAAAATGATGAAACTAAGGGGATTTGACATAAAATGATGGCAAAGACCAAAATGGATGAATTATGCGATATTAACCATAGAAATGACTAATAAAAGCATAAACCACATATAAAACAGGTCTATAAATGCGACTCAAAATCATCGCATCACCCGTAGCCATACTCTTTTCACAAAGTATTGGGATCTTAATCCCTCAATTCACCAAGTACATTTCCTCTTTTTTACAAGATCATCATCATGATTATAGCATTTGGGTATTTGAACCCATAATTCACCATAGGATACTTATTATCACTTGTTAGGTAACTTATTACCTTCAGATCATCTGACCAAAGACATCATAACTCTTGTTAAACAATGCATTTCACATAGTACACAAAGCTTAATGATTCTTACTACACAAAGAATATGAAGGCTTACAAAGCCTATAAACATTCTCAATAACAAAGCATCATAGCCCATACCTGGCTATGCTCATCTTCACAACATATCTGCATGATTAGTAATCTTGACATAATTAAATATCAATATCATGCAATACGAGGGTTATCTTATTACATTCATAACCCATTAGTATGTATTTGAGCTTCACATAGGATTGCTTTGTGTTAGAACCTCACATAGAATCACCTTGTATTAGGGTTTCAAATAGCAGTACCCCGTGTTAGGGTTTCACATAGCATCGTCCTGTACTAGGGTTCACATAGTAAGGAATCAATATGAATAACATAAGTATTCAATCATACTTATTTATTCTCATAATTCATCATTAAATGAATTATTAACACATAGCATGAATTTCTCTCTCATCTTTTCTAGAATATGATTACATCATGGTTTATAGGGTTGGATTAACCTTTTCATAAGGCATATTAGCCTACATTCAACAGAGTGCATTACATCTGAATGGAACCGTTGACATGACACATCTCATGTGTCATTCATCCAATTATATTGAACTTATCACACATCAAGGTATATCTGTATTGGGGTGTTGGATGTGATATCTATCATATCTTAATGTATCACTTCCCTCAACACCATTATCTTACTTGGGTTTACACACTTAACTTGTATTAGGGTATTCCCCATCCTAATACTTTATGCACCAGTTCATCACATTTATCATGTAAAGTATTGGTCATTAGTCACTCACTTAGAATATGTAACCATTGCCAATGATATAGACTCACCCTTTTAGTCAGGGACTATTAGTATAAGGATACCCATTATCAACCTCTCTAGGTGTTACATTTGCCATAACATTAATCACTATTACACTATTAGGAATAGCATTATCCATACTTATAGTTTGAGGATTCACATAGCATATTCCATCCATCTATGGATTTCACATAGTATTACTCTTCAATAGAGTTTCATATAATCATCCTTCTATATCAGGATTTCACCTAGTATTATGTGAATTTAGGATTTCACAACACATCACCCAGTGATAGAACTTCACATAGAATTAGTAGCACAACCCTATATTAGGGTTTCATATCACATTGCCCATAATTAGGGTTTATTAATCATTCCCAATTAGAGTTTCTCATGAAATCACCCTCAATTAGGGTTTCACATGGATACACCCTCAACTAGGTTTCACATGGATACACTCTCAACTAGGGATTCACTTGGATACACCCTCAACTAGGGTTTACTATACATCCTGAATAGTAATTTCATATGTAGACAACCTCTTATTAGGGTTATACATGGACTCAGCCTCAATTAGGGTTTACATCATGTATTGGATCCATGCATTTGTTATGCATTATTGATTAGTACCATTAAGGGTATCTGTCACCTAATTATATTAGGTTTCCAAAAAGGTTTGATCAATTAGACCTTCAATAACATGAGGTATCCAAATAGATTAATCAATGGAACCTTCAATTGCACTAGGTATCCATTTGGATTAGTCAATTGAGTCTTTAATTTCATTGGGTACTCAATTGGATCAATCCATTGTTCCTTCAATTACATTAGGTACTCAATTGGATTAACCAATTGATCCTTCAATTGCATTAGGCATCCAATTGAATTAACCAAATTGATCCACAAATAGTTTGAAACTATTTAAGCAAAAAGCTTTGAAACCGCATGGACTTGAAACCGCATGGGTCTCAAACGGTTTGAAACTGTTTGGTCCAAACCTCTCAAAACCGCATGAACCAAAAAGTCAATCAAGACTTCAACAACACTCAATTCCAATCAATGGAACTTCAATCAATTAGATCATCAATTCAATCATCAATTGAATCATGAACTCACCCCTCAATTGGGACTTCAATTAGGTCTCATTTCAATGGGATTAGGGTTTATAATCACCAATTAGGGCTTTGAAGTTGATCATCAATAAAACTACTAATTGTGTTTCAATTGATTGCATTGGACCTTCAACCATTGAATTCATGGAACCAATCATCAATGGGACCTATGCTCATACTTCAATTGAGTTTAATAGGTCAACCTTCAACTGATTTGACCCTCAATTGCCCCTCAATTTATTATCAAATAGGGTTTGCATCAATTGAATTAGGGTTTGGAATCGATGATCCTTCAATACTAATCAATGTAAGACTAGTTACTTTGAAACCATTGAACCATCATCCAAATTGGGTATGATCTGACCCCAAACGGTCTTGAGACCGTTTGCCCATGTCCACATCATAATCCAAGTCAACCAATCAAAGTTTGGATCATTGGGATGATCACCAAATCAGCATTTGATTGCAAATCAACTTGGTACCTTTGGACCTTCAAACACCTAACCATACTCAACCCTAGACCTCCAAACGGTCTTGGGTGACCACCAAACGGTTTTGAAACCGTTTGGATGAGCCCCAAATGGTTTTGAAACCGTTTGGCTCATCCAACCTTTGGATTCTAGTGAAATTTCATCAAGGATTGGTCTATCGAGTTGATCAACAAATCAACACTTAATTGCAATATGATTTGGTACCTTTGGACCTTCAATTGGTCAACTATACTTAACCCCAGACCTCCAAACGGTCTTGGGTGATCCCGAAACTGTCTTGAAACCGCTTGGGTGATCCCCAAACGGTTTTGAAACCGTTTGGGCTAATAAACTCAAAATCTCAAATCAACTCATTGGAATTTCAACACTAATTCCAATTAGGGTTTGCCTAATTGATTAGCCTTCAACTCATTATTCCTTGGGAAGTAACCCCTAAAATTTGGTTATTCATTAATCAACATAATTAGTAACAGTAATATCAAACGGTCAACCCTTGGTCAACGCACTCAAATGGTTTTGAAACCGTTTTCCCAAAAAGGTCAAGTTAATCAGGTTGAAAATCAGCACTTAATCCAATTAGGTTTACCTAATTGATTAGCCTTCAACTCACGATTTCTTGGGAGTTAACCCATAAACTTTGGTGAGTCATTAACCAACATCATTAGGAACAATAATCCCAAACGGTCAACCCTTGGTCAATGCACTCAAATGGTTTTGAAACCGTTTTCCCAAAAAGGTCAAGTTAATCAGGTTGAAAATCAGCACTTAATCCAATTAGGTTTACCTAATTGATTTGCCTTCAACTCACGATTCTTTTGGATTTACTCCCTCAAATATGGAGGGTTATCAACCAACATAATTATGAACAGGAATACCAAACGTTCAACCCTTGGTCAGCTCCGTCAAATGGTTTTGAAACCGTTTTCTCCAAAACGGTTTGCAAACCGTTTGGTCCAACCAAACTTTGAAACCGTTTTCCCAAGATATTTGGGGCGGTGTGTGCTTATGATGATATCATAATCATCAAGCTCCAAACTCACGAAATATACTGTGATTTTCATGGAAATTGCATCAATCAACCAAAGTTAATTTCGGAAATGTAGAAATGTTCACCAATTGATAAAGAATTGATTGCAATAATAAGATTAAGGGTTCAAGTTATAAAACCCGCCACCAATTGAGCTCCAAATCTCCAAGATCACGGAAACAATGGTGAATGAAGCTCCATTCACTATTCCAAGGGTCATCCTCAAGCTTTGAGTGAAAATAATTGGTTAGGATTAAAGAGGAGATCGAAATAGGAAGGAATCCATAATTTATTTTCGATTTCCACCATGGAATCAAGGAGAAATGAATCAAAAACCTTACCAACAGGTTGGGAGTCGTCCTACTGCTCCTCCCTAGCTCCTTGGTCGGTTTTTCAAGCAAGGGGAAGAAAGAAATCCGAAAAGGCCTTGGTTTGGGCTTGGAAATGGCACTTTTATAAGGAAATTGATGAGAGAGAAAGATGCTTTATAAAAATCCAATTAATCCCAAAAATGTGGCCGCCTCTTCCCCCTTATCTTCCTTAGGGACGAGGCTATCTTTTTTGCCTCTTATTCCTCTCAATTATCCATGATTTAAAGAAAAGCAAATCAAGCACCTCAAATCATATTAAATTAATATCCATATGTGAGTGGGTATTTCTTTTTCTTATAAAATTGTGTGTGAGTTATCCACTCCCTTGGATATTTTCGTGGTCCTTGCAAGGATCAAGGATATCCACACACATCTGATTTCAACCATTTTAATTTTGGTTGAAGGCCCTTTAATTAATACATTTATTTTTTTCCCTAAATCGAATTAGGGTTTCAATTAGGCATTAATCTTGATTATTTTAATATCAAGTTTTCTCTCTCCTCCATCTTAATTTAAATGAGATGACCCTCTCATTTCTTTGCTCTACATGATGCCAAGAAACATTAAGGACCTTATTGAAGTGGTAATTTTCATATCAAACCCTAGGTTTTGGGTAAATTGCACTTTACACCAAAACTAGGTTTTAATGCACAACCTTGCTTTATCAGCTCTTCCTTGGTATTCAGGCTTCCATAAGCCATACCTCAGCATCATTTTCACTCTCATGATGCTTCAACACATGAGGAACATATTATCATGCACAAATTGCACTTAAACCCCTCAACTTGGGTAATTTGCACTTTAGTCCAAAACAAACAAAACATTGCTTCAACATTGTTCAAACAGGACAAAATTGAAACATAAGTTTCTCATGGGCCCTAATTACTTTTCCCTAGATAAGATTAAGCATCTACTCAACCTTATTAGACAAAACATCTAGGGTTAACACATAACCCAGGTCAGGGATGTTACAAATTATAAACCCCTAACAAGGATTTCATCCTCGAAATCCCAAACAAGAAGAGGAACAGATTATTCATTAATCATGCCCTCAAGTCTCCACATCTCATCTTAATGTTGTGGAGATACCATGGATCTGTAATTCACACATAGTTCCTTTCATTAATTCCTCTTTATTACTATTTATGTTTATGCAAAGCATAAACCCCTAACATATGATGTCCTTGTCATTGAAAGGAAGAAGCATAAAAGAGCTTACTTCAATAATCACTTAGGAATACTTATCAAAAGGAAAAACATATATATCTAACAAAGATAATTCACTTAGAAAACTCTATGTAATTGGGAATGTTCACATAGTTCTTCCTATTAGTTAGGAATGTCACATAGCTTTTCCCTTTGTGTTTAGGGTTGGAATTGCACAAAACATCTTCCCTTATTGGAATTGCACAAAACATCTTCCTTTATTGGAATTGCATAAAGCATCTTCCTTTATTGGAATTGCACAAAGCATCTTCCTTTATTGGAATTGCACAAAGCATCTTCCTTTATTGGAATTGCACAAAGCATCTTCCTTTATTGGAATTGCACAAAGCATCTTCCTTTATTGGAATTGCACAAAGAAACTTCCTTTATTGGAATTGCACAAAGCATCTTCCTTTATTGTAATTGCACAAAACATCTTCCTTTATTAGAATTGCACAAAGCATCTTCCTTTATTGGAATTGCACAAAGCATCTTCCTTTATTGGAATTGCATAAAGCATCTTCCTTTATTGGAATTGCACAAAGCATCTTCCTTTATTGGAATTGCACAAAGCATCTTCCTTTATTGATTCCATATTTCTTATTTCATGATACTCATTAGATTGTATCAGAATGACTGGTTGATCAGAGCAATCAAAAAGATATCAATCTAAGAGTTTCCATACTCACCTTATCATCAATAGTTGTATACCTGGCCAGGGTATATAAGTATTGGGAGATTAGGTAGTATGCATTTTATTTACTATCATATTCCTCACTTTTCATATCATTATACACACATGATTTTCCATTCTTGAATTTTTCTTCAGGCATCATTTCTATATCTCATGTTTCAACACACAGATAAGGGAGATTATAAAACATTTTAAGGAACACAGAGTAAGATATAAATTCTCCTTTCCCTTGTGTCCTTATAGGACTAGTCAAAGGAATTCAAAAACAACTATTTTCATATCTTTAACACATAGAAACATGAAATGAAGTATCAGGATGAATATATTTCATCTTACTATTACCCCTCACAGTTATTTACCACTTCAGGTTGACTCAACACATAGTGTCTGGTTATTTCATGTTACTGCTTTTACCTTTATTTAGTGGCTACTTCCCGGGTGCACTAGGCATTTATTGCACTGGTGACACCAAAAACTTTGGTTTTTCAGAATATCTAGGCAAATGTCTCTAAAATTATAGAGACCTTACCTTAATTCTCAGCTTATTGCCCCTCCTTGGGCACTACCATCATAGATGTACTATCTGTCCAGGCTTATGGAAGAGTCTACTTTCTTGCCATTTATTAATCTTTCCCACGATTCCCCTGTCTAACATGACCATGTCACTCAGGAACCCTTTAAAAGTCCAAAGTTTATGCATTAAAGACTGGTAACTTAGGTTGTAATACTAGTATCCAGTCTTCTATATGCATTACTGTTATCCTATCCTGCCCTTCAAGAGCATAACATGGGATTCTCTATCCTGATTAGGTCAAGGTGGGAATTCTCAGGCGCTTATTCTCCTCTTGCCTGGTCCCATGCACCCTCTCCTGGTGCAACAACATTGCCCTTAGCAATGTGTTCCTCATGTTCTCCAGTCATTTTCAAGTTCTTCTTCTCCTGTGTGAGCAGAAGATACTATCAGATAAACTGGAAGACACTTAGAACAGACTCTACAACCTTAGTCCTATGTCTATGTAGACTCAGCGAACCTAGAGCTCTGATACCACTAAATTGTAATGACTGTCTCGCGAAAACAAGATTAACTAATGCGGAAGAGTTCATTAAGCAGCGGATTACCAAAAATCACTAAAAATTAAAACATTTTTATGAAGAGGTCCATCAAGTAAAACTTTCTCACATAGAAAAAAGTAACACATTTACATTCTTGCTCGAAGGTACATATTCTGTATCATCTCTTTCTGAGAATTACAAGCCTCAGCTGTCCTGCTAAGCTAAACACAGGCAGTATGGAAATCTCAAAGCCTTGAGCCAAAATCTTGAAAACACTAACTACTATTCCGAGGACCTGAGAGTAAAGAGACGACACATAAGACTCTATATACATCTATACAAGACATAACAGCTAGAGTCTCCACCTGAGACTTCACTACTATCCCTGTTGCTGCTGCTGTCCTTCTCTTACTGAAGGATTCCTATCTCCTCGTCCGTGACCACCTAAAAAATGTAGTTCCCAAGGGGGTGAGACAATTGTAAATTGCCCCAGCGAGAGATATAACTCTCCGCCAGTAACATTATTATTGCAGCTTAAGAAGATAAATATGAACAGAGGAATCATATTTGTTTGGCAGTAGTTAATTCAATTTTTAACAGATTAGAACATCATTCTTATCAAAAGCAATGCAGCTATAACTTGATAGGACAACATGTTACTTATCCTTTAAGGAATATGAAGAACATGTATAACCTTTATTCACTACAATATCACAACATTAACTATCCTCAGGCTTAGATCGTATATCTAACACCTGGCATTGTCATTGTGGAGTCATGGCCCGTAGCCATACTCTTTTCACAAAGTATTGGGATATTAATCCCTCAATTCACCAAGTACATTTCCTCTTTTTAACAAGATCATCATCATGATTATAGCATTTGGGTATTTGAACCCATAACTCACCATAGGATACTTATTATCACTTGTTAGGTAACTTATTACCTTCAGATCATCTGACCAAAGACATCATAATTCTTGTTAAACAATGCATTGCACATAGTACACAAAGCTTAATGATTCTTACTACACAAAGAATATGAAGGCTTACAAAGCCTATAAAAATTCTCAATAACAAAGCATCATAGCACATACCTGGCTATGCTCATCTTCACAACATATCTGCATGATTAGTAATCTTGACATAATTACATATCAATATCATGCAATACGAGAGTTATCTTATTACATTCATAACCCATTAGTCTGTATTTGAGCTTCACATAGGATTGCTTTGTGTTAGAACCTCACATAGAATCACCTTGTATTAGGGTTTCACATAGCAGTACCCCGTTTTAGGGTTTCACATAGCATTGTCCTGTAATAGGGTTCACATAGTAAGGAATCAATATGAATAACATAAGTATTCAATCATACTTATTTATTCTCATAATTCATCATTAAATGAATTATTAACACAGCATGAGTTTCTCTCACATCTTTTCCAGAATATGATTACATCATGGTTTATAGGTTTGGATTAACCTTTTCATAAGGCATATTAGCCTACATTCAATAGAGTGCATTACATCTCAATGTAACCATTGGCATGACACATCTCATGTGTCATTCATCCAATTATATTGAACTTATAACACATCAAGGTATATCTGTATTGGGTTGTTGGATGTGATATCTATCATATCTTAATGTATCACTTCCCTCAACACCATTCTCTTACTTGGGTTTACACACTTAACTTATATTAGGGTATTCCCCATCCTAATACTTTATGCACCAGTTCATCACATTTATCATGTAAAGTATTGGTCATTAGTCACTCACTTAGAATATGTAACCATTGCCAATGATATAGACTCACCCTTTTAGTCAGGGACTATTAGTATAAGGATACCCATTATCAACCTCTCTAGGTGTTACATTTGCCATAACATTAATCACTATTCCACTATTAGGAATAGAATTATCCATACTTATAATTTGAGGATTCACATAGCATATTCCATCCATCTGTGGATTTCACATAGTATTACTCTTCAATAGAGTTTCATATAATCATCCTTCTATATCAGGGTTTCACCTAGTATTATGTGAATTTAGGATTTCACAACACATCACCCAGTGATAGAACTTCACATAGAATTAGTAGCACAACCCTATATTAGGGTTTCATATCACATTGCCCATAATTAGGGTTTATTAATCATTCCCAATTAGAGTTTCTCATGAAATCACCCTGAATTAGGGTTTCACATGGATACACCCTCAACTAGGGTTTCACATGGATACACTCTCAACTAGGGATTCACTTGGATACACCCTCAACTAGGGTTTACTATACATCCTGAATAGTAATGTCATATGTAGACAACCTCTTATTAGGGTTATACATGGACTCAGCCTCAATTAGGGTTTACATCATGTATTGGATCCATGCATTTGTTATGCATTTTTTATTAGTACCATTAAGGTTATCTCTCACCTAATTATATTAGGTTTCCAAAAAGGTTTGATCAATTAGACCTTCAATAACATGATGTATCCAAATAGATTGATCAATGGAACCTTCAATTGCACTAGGTATCCATTTGGATTAGTCAATTGAGTCTTTAATTTCATTGGGTACTCAATTGGATCAATCCATTGTTCCTTCAATTACATTAGGCACTCAACTGGATTAACCAATTGATCCTTCAATTGCATTAGGCATCCAATTGAATTAACCAAATTGATCCACAAACAGTTTGAAACCATTTAAGCAAAAAGCTTTGAAACCGCATGGACTTGAAACCGCATGGGTCTCAAACGGTTTGAGACCATTTGGTCCCAAATGGTCTTGAGACCGTTTGGTCCTGTAACGACCCCATCTCCCGGTAACCCCCAATTAAGGGAGACCCGAAGGTCAGAGCCGTTATTCAATTAACAGGATCAAAGGTTCGACAAATAATCAATAATAATTAAATAAACTTTACCAACTAAAGCTAAAAACTGGTATAAAATAAAACTTTGTTTACCTTTTTAAAAGATGGGATTTCTAAACTTCTATCCATGAAGATGTTACTCTAACTAATCCTCCTGTGTACGTTACTTCTCATTTAATTCCACATATGCCACTTTACTGTTTGTTCTTTTCATTTGTACCTAAAACGCCGACAAACAAAACGTCGGTCAGTATATCAAAATATACTGGTATGTGGGGACAACCAAAACTTTGCACATATGGTTAACAATTTAATAATCACAAGCAAATTATTTAACAATCCAGTTTACACTTTTCGATATGACATTCTCCACCGCTTTTGCCCTAACCCTGGCATACCCACCTTAGGGTGCCCTTTTTGCCAATGACTTAAGGCCACCTTCTCAATCCCGAGCTTGGTGCCTGGGGGTCACCACTCATGGTGCCCACTAGTCATGCAATATCATAGGCCACCTTCTTGGTGCCTGGGATCACCACTCAAGGTGTCCATTGGTCTACCCATCTAGGCCTGACCTTTGGCATCATCCATCAGGGTGGCATGTAGGTGCGAGAATCCATAGTTCTATTATTAATGTGATAATCATAGTGACTTTATAATTTGCAAATATGAATCATCCAACCAGTTTAATTGCAATCAATGCGATTAACCATCCGACAAACATGCGGGAAACTAATGCGGTTATTCATAAGCGTAACCACATACCTGATCCAGAGCAACTTGTTGTCCAAGCAATAATGATAAAGAATAAGCAACAAGCAATCAACAAGTATCCTGAAATAAACATACCAATTTCCTTTTATTAATATTTATCCAACATCCTCATATTCCTTAGGATTTCTATTCCAATTTTAGGGTTTCCTTGGAAATTAGGGTTTCACTTCATCTTTTACTATTTTAAACCCTAATTTAACGCAATTGATTACAAACCCTAATTATCTCAACATCTAATCCTCAATTTCAGATTAAAGGCATAATTATCCATTAATTAAGCTCATTAAGCCTCTATTATATAAAAGCTACTATTTTTTTTATCCTTTTAATCCATGACAAGATCTTTATACGCATTTATCCTCAATTCAAAGTTCATTATGGTCCAAAACCCACATGAACTCGATTTGTTATTAATTCTATCTTTCATTCATCAGAAAATCCTAATTATTACCTTTAGGGCATTTATCCACAAATTAGGAACTTAATGCTCAAAATACTTAGATTCAGCATATTCTAACTTTATTCATGAAATTAGTCAATTAAAGTCATTAATAGTCTAATTAGTCAACATTAGGGTTTCAAGGCCCATTAAAGTATTATTCATGCACATTAAACTTGAAATTAAACTAATCACATGTAGATTCGTCCTTTTTCAATCTTAATGATCCTTTTTATCATTAACAGGCTAAAATCAACTTTAGTCATCAATTAAACCCTCCTAATCACATTGAACACATCAAAATAGGGTTTCTTAATCATCATTACATTAAAGTTAATAACTTGTACTACTTTTCGAATTTCAGGCAGAATTAGGCTTCAAATATATTTTATTTAGATTCCTCTCGATTTTCTGAGCAACTTTGATGTATTAAGCGCATCTATCCGAGCTACGGTTGAGGAGATACGAATTTAGCAAATTTGACTTACTTGAACCAATCCGGGAGCGCCACGTCACCCCTACCCCATGCAACGTTGCTCACGCGATTTGGAATATAACCAAATTACGAGAACACCCCTGCTTAAGTGAGATGGGTCTTTATCCCGCGGAGGGCAGTTTTGTCCAATTTCCTTTTCACCTCCTTCAACCTTGCGAACCCTAAACCGCGGCCGACTGTAGCGGCGTGGGAGGTTCCTTCCTCACCTCCCTAGCATCCCTAGAGCGTTGGCGTCGATCCTCTGGCCTCCGCCTCTCTCTTCCTCCCTCCGCCGCACCTGCAGAGGCACGGAGCTGCAGTCGAGATGGTCGGAAACGATCTGATGGCTGCGCCCACTGCGGCACAAGCCTGCAGGCCCGCTGAGCAATATGAGCGGAAAAGGAAGCAAGGCAAAGGTGGCTGACCACCCTGGATCTCTGGGGTTGCGTCGTTCCTCCGTCGAGATCATGCTACCTCCGTCAGTTGCCCCCGGGATAGCCTTACATTTGTTTGGTTAGGGTTTAGATGAAAACACGAAGAAGAAAGGAGAGCTGCGTGGGATTCTTTCCCGAACTCCATCCCAGATCCTACCCCTTTTATAGGGGGAAAAAACTCGCCCTAAGAGACCCATCAAAGAGGGAACAAGTCCCTTTCTTATTTAGGAAACCAAATCTTTCATTAATAAGTAGTTCTCTCTCTCTCTATCTTTGGATATCCTCAATTATATGGATATTAGAAATACGAAAATCCATTCTCTAATTCTCTTTAAACTTGCCTTTTAAACTATTGGCCACGAATATATATGTATATCTCCTTTAGGGAAATACTCCCTTTTATCAAAATTACATAATTGATGGATTGTGTATTCCCATTATTTCTTTATTTTGTAATTCGTATTTTCTCTTTCTTCTCCCTTATTGGGGCTCCTTAGCACCCAAGAAAACTTTAAGAATTCGAAATTCCTTTTAAAGGAATACTTATTATCCTTAAATGCATCAATATGCATTATTCTCATTATCTTACTTGTTTCTTTTTAAAACAATTCCTTTTTGAGGATTTCTCTCTTAATTCTCTTTTATTTTCCTCATCAGCATTCCTTTTATCATTAGGAATCCTTTGGATACGAAATCCCACTAAGTATTACCCAATTATACCTCTTTTCGCATATTTTCCACATTTCATCAATGTTTTTAATTTCCTTATTAACAAGGAAATACTTAATTGATATTTTCTTTTCTTATTGTTTTCTTTTTGCAACTTTGGACTCCTTGGAACCCAAGGAATCTAAGAGGCACGAAATCCTCTTTATATTTGCCTTCTAGAGGTTTCCACACCTTTCTTATCTCAAATTCTCATTTATTCATTAATAAATCAAATATTCTTGTTATTGGGCCCAATAGCCAATAAAGCCCACACATCAAACAACAAGGCTATTGTACATGAAATCCATGCATTCATCCATTATTTGTTCATTTATCTTTATTATGAGAAATTAAATTTCTCAACAAATGAACCCAAAATTTGGGGTTGTAACATCCTTCCCCTCTTATAAGAATTTTGTCCTCAAAATTCCATCAAGCAAGCAAACAAACAGGATAATCCATTCTTATGTCCATCAGGGCTACCATGTGGCTTCACCCTATCCATGGTGCTTTCCAAGAACCTTCATCATCTCATAATCTTCCATCTGAGTTTCTTTCATACCTTGGTATATTGTACCCTCATAGGTAACTCAGGATATTTCAGCCTCTCAAAAGCTGAATAGGTTCAGGGCTCAGCACCTGGCTTGGGTACCTCACATAGTGCTCGAGATCGGACTCATGGCTCTCATTACACATCACGTTATCCTGAGGGGCAAGGCTAGACACAATCATCTCCACCAATCCATCTCAAATGGACCCATTTATCGGGGACTCAGCTTTATTAGCTGTAGCTTAGAGGGGTCGGATTTTCACATCACATATTCTCCCACAGTGAACTGCATGTCAGTCTGTTTTGTATTAGCTCGTGACACATGTCACCCTTGGCTCTCTCTCAGCCATTACACGATCAAGCGACTTCATCTGCACACACTGTGGTTCTTTCATTACCTTCACGAGGCCTCCATTACCAACATCATTATAATGAAGTGGTGACCGACACACCCTCCTTATATAGCTTCTTACATCCCGATAAAGGCTATAGTGGTTAACATCACATCTTAAGAACTGTCTCTTTGTATCACCCTGAACAAGCACACTTGCTCTCATCAGACCCTCTAGTCTGGATCATACTACTCATTAGTTAGGGGTGATAAACGGTACTAAAACGAGTTCTTCATGTACGTACTTCTACCTCATGGAAGTGAACCCTTGGGTCACATCAAAAACTTTTGAATTCACATCATGGTGTAGTTGAACCAACTCTTTCATATGTAGTTCCACCAGATCTGTCCCTTGACAAAACTCTTACTTACTCATGTCATCTAGGTAAGGCGATCTACCATAACCCATATTGTATCTTGACCTTTTTGGTCTAGGAGAGACTCACAACATCCATAATGATGAACTCTCATTCCTTCTCTGGAACTATTTATACTTTACATCCATGCACTGGGTTAATGGTGTTCATCCTTCACCTACTGGCTTGCATGGCCACATGCTACATGCAACTTTGTTTTAAGCATCCAGAATGCTACCATCACTTACTATCTTTGTAGTATCAAGGCGTATCATGATCTTAAAACCATGATCTTCTGTAAGTCATGATTCCTCGAGGTCGATACCTCAGAAACCCTAAACTACTTTCATCAGGGTTTCATTACATTCTCTTCCAGAGAAGTGCATCTGAGGCTCTAACCCATCCTTTCATTACGTCAAGAACTAGACCGGCTAACCCAGCAATCATTAACTTGTTCAACCTATCTCATTACATCTGAGTGTTCGCCAAAACACATCTTCTTTCCAAACATAGGGTTAGTTGAACAACCTCAACCTCATCTAGCCTCTAGATAAACTAGACAGTTTATCTCAATCAGAGTATTTATTACCACTTTACCTCCTTAGATGTCAGGTAATGTGACGATATACACTTCCATGTATTCCACTTATCGCCTTACCTCAAACCTTAAGTTTGTCTTCATTAAGAAATTCTGAGCTCATCCTCATGGTGATCAAACTCAACCTTGGTAAATTCGCACATTCCACATGGTTCATGACAAAACATCCTCACAAGATGATATCCTTATACTCTTAGTGTATGTACACCATCCCTGTATCATTCCTTCCACAAAGTTATGTTATCATCTCTATCCTTGTTCATTATAGCAACGTTCCAACTTACAACATCTTTGTCCTTGGTTTGTGGCATGCATACGGTCCTATCTCTCACTCCCATAACAAGAAGAAATAAGCATTTGGCGGCCATCCAAATACAGAGTTCTTCCCATTCCAAGAGTAGGGATGGTACAGCCCACCTCGCCAGTACACCTTCAAATCTTAGTTGAAACGTGAAACTCATGTCTCTATATCACAATCATCATTATATTAAAGTTACTTCTATGGAAAACTGGCCTCGAACCTACTTGAGTTTACACACAATCCTTGGTCATATCCTCTAGGTCTATAGGGTGCCGGAACTTTTGGGGTCATCCTTCTTCCCTTATGCATCTAGAGAGTGCCCTACTCATCTGCCCTCTAGGTCCCATGAGTTAATGAAGGTGATCAATCTCCTAACCCATGGCCCTCAGACAATGATAGATGTTACCTCCCGACCCTATGGTCATGTGCAACTAGGGAATTAGGCAACTCCATCTTTCATCGGTCTTATCCCTACCTGACCCTAGGATAGACTTGGGATTTTCTTATAGTACATGTCTGACTTAGAACCTTACCCAAGCCTTCATCATCTCTTTCTGCATTCATGACTGACTTTCATCCCTTCACAGGGGTCATGGCAACCTACCTACCTTGGTCAGGCCCCATACCGGTTACTCCCATGGTAACACGTCCATGCACCTAGAGATGGTTATCGATGGGCCTATAGGTTCATTTTCATACCATGTACCCTTCACTTAGCTTCTCAAGATCCTACGAGACCTCTTCAGGTCACCTCAAAATCGACAGAACTGGTACACACCCTACCAAAGGGTCCTCTCCCAGGATGGGAGGAAACTACAACTCTTGACAACAAGGTCACAACCATCCATAGGGTTTACATCCTCATGAGCATGCCTAACCCATCAGCTACTAAGGTACAAGCAGACCACCTATTAAACCATGCTAGGTCATACTTGTTCTCTTCCTCAGCATTAGACCAACTTAGTGGTGAGGGGTTCAACAAACATACCCTTACCTCGAGGGGTTTCCTTTGCCTCTACACATTATGAGTACCATGCTCGAAACTATAGAGACTCAAACCTCATTATGAGCATCGGATACACAGCTTCCCCTCTTAGGCCTAGGAACCCTATGTTCACTTTTAGGTATCCAACTGCATGCTCAAACTCTTAACCATGAATCAAGCACGTTCAAGATATGTCATGTACTTCCCTGATCCTTCTACTCGAGCAACACTTCAGGGTCGAGTCCTCTCCCAGGACAACCAACTAGGTATAAAGCGTCACAACTGGTTACTTAAACCTCCTCAGGGTCTAAAGCACTCTTTAACTCATCTAGTAGGTACTCACTTAAACCAGAAGCGTCATCCTCTCTAAGTTTTGGTTCCTCTAAAGGCAACCAGGATATCATCAACCTTCAGGGTTCAAACATAAGGCAACCACTATCATCCACTCAGGTCGCGTCATCCTCTATGATCCACTGTTCCCTATGTCTCAGAACCTAAGCTTCCAACCTTCTTTCTTGAGTCCAACTTTTTCTCTCTAGAGCTAACTCTACATCCAGCCTTACTACCAGGTGTCCTTTCTCCATGAAGGATCAAGCTTCACCAGCATACCTCCACATGGGTGAGGCCTATGCTCGAACTTAGGCTTGCTCAAGATCCTTCATAGCCCCCTATTCTTATGTCATAATACATCCATGATGGTCTCTCAACCAAGGTTTCATCAAGCTATACCCTACTTGCCTAAGCCCATAGGGTAACTATAGGTTCTTCTCTAACCTCATCGAGGAAGGAGCTATCCTTCACTCTAACATGCATGACCCTTTCCAGGGTTGGGTTGCCATGGTACTTGATTATCAACTTCTCATGGTTCATATGGCATCCAAGGCATGTTCAACCAAACACTCGGTCAACCATGATATCTAACTCATCATGTCATCTTCCTTCCTAACCTTCACTTAGGGTTAGGGTTAACATCATCCTCAAAGGATGTGCCAGACTTCTACCTATAATGGAGGTCTTTACCTCCCAAGCTTAACTCTCTCTACCTATCCTCCTACCAAGGAGATCTATCCTCAGATCTCTCTTGAGGGCAATGACAACTCATGTCATATGACCTAAGCATGAATCTATTCCTTTACGCTTACTCTATTAAGCTTATGTCCATGACATCTTATTTACATGCTTTTTATTAATTTGATGGAGGATCCCTTAATCCTTATCAACCTTACTCATACCTCAAGAGGGTGAGGGAAAGAGAGAAAACCCTAATCCTTAAGGTCCTTAATAGAATTTGAGTTGAGAAGGGATGAACAAGATGAGAGAGTCCTAAAGGTATCTTATTTCGATTCATACCCTAAGACTTTGGCCAGGCAGTCACACGGATCCGGGAGTCCTCGTATTCCGACTAGCGGTGCGGAGGAAAATCTTGCCAGCCCCC
Source organism: Alisma plantago-aquatica (assembly GCA_963693085.1). Taxonomy (NCBI): domain Eukaryota; kingdom Viridiplantae; phylum Streptophyta; class Magnoliopsida; order Alismatales; family Alismataceae; genus Alisma; species Alisma plantago-aquatica. The sequence continues at coordinate 888,251,068 of OY856414.1, read as the reverse complement.
GGTCGTGATCCTTTTCTAGACACCTCTGTCTTTTGGGTAATCCTCTAATAACTCCCCTGGGTTCTACGGAATTTGTAAAATTTAATAATCATTAAAGATTAAATGAGGAACCTATGCTCTGATACCAATTGTAACGACCCCATCTCCCGGTAACCCCCAATTAAGGGAGACCTGAAGGTCAGAGCCGTTATTCAATTAACAGGATCAAAGGTTCGACAAATAATCAATAATAATTAAATAAACTTTACCAACTAAAGCTAAAAACTGGTATAAAATAAAACTTTGTTTACCTTTTTAAAAGATGGGATTTCTAAACTTCTATCCATGAAGATGTTACTCTAACTAATCCTCCTGTGTACGTTACTTCTCATTTAATTCCACATATGTCACTTTACTGTTTGTTCTTTTCATTTGTACCTAAAACGCCGACAAACAAAACGTCGGTCAGTATATCAAAATATACTGGTATGTGGGGACAACCAAAACTTTGCACATATGGTTAACAATTTAATAATCACAAGCAAATTATTTAACAATCCAGTTTACACTTTTCGATATGACATTCTCCACCGCTTTTGCCCTAACCCTGGCATACCCACCTTAGGGTGCCCTTTTTGCCAATGACTTAAGGCCACCTTCTCAATCCCGAGCTTGGTGCCTGGGGGTCACCACTCATGGTGCCCACTAGTCATGCAATATCATAGGCCACCTTCTTGGTGCCTGGGGTCACCACTCAAGGTGTCCATTGGTCTACCCATCTAGGCCTGACCTTTGGCATCATCCATCAGGGTGGCATGTAGGTGCGAGAATCCATAGTTCTATCATTAATGTGATAATCATAGTGACTTTATAATTTGCAAATATGAATCATCCAACCAGTTTAATTGCAATCAATGCGATTAACCATCCGACAAACATGCGGGAAACTAATGCGGTTATTCATAAGCGTAACCACATACCTGATCCAGAGCAACTTGTTGTCCAAGCAATAATGATAAAGAATAAGCAACAAGCAATCAACAAGTATCCTGAAATAAACATACCAATTTCCTTTTATTAATATTTATCCAACATCCTCATATTCCTTAGGATTTCTATTCCAATTTTAGGGTTTCCTTGGAAATTAGGGTTTCACTTCATCTTTTACTATTTTAAACCCTAATTTAACGCAATTGATTACAAACCCTAATTATCTCAACATCTAATCCTCAATTTCAGATTAAAGGCATAATTATCCATTAATTAAGCTCATTAAGCCTCTATTATATAAAAGCTACTATTTTTTTTATCCTTTTCATCCATGACAAGATCTTTATACGCATTTATCCTCAATTCAAAGTTCATTATGGTCCAAAACCCACATGAACTCGATTTGTTATTAATTCTATCTTTCATTCATCAAAAAATCCTAATTATTACCTTTAGGGCATTTATCCACAAATTAGGAACTTAATGCTCAAAATACTTAGATTCAGCATATTCTAACTTTATTCATGAAATTAGTCAATTAAAGTCATTAATAGTCTAATTAGTCAACATTAGGGTTTCAAGGCCCATTAAAGTATTATTCATGCACATTAAACTTGAAATTAAACTAATCACATGTAGATTCGTCCTTTTTCAATCTTAATGATCCTTTTTATCATTAACAGGCTAAAATCAACTTTAGTCATCAATTAAACCCTCCTAATCACATTGAACACATCAAAATAGGGTTTCTTAATCATCATTACATTAAAGTTAATAACTTGTACTACTTTTCGAATTGCAGGCAGAATTAGGCTTCAACTATATTTTATTTAGATTCCTCTCGATTTTCTGAGCAACTTTGATGTATTAAGCGCATCTATCCGAGCTACGGTTGAGGAGATACGAATTTAGCAAATTTGACTTACTTGAACCAATCCGGGAGCGCCACGTCACCCCTACCCCATGCAACGTTGCTCACGCGATTTGGAATATAACCAAATTACGAGAACACCCCTGCTTAAGTGAGATGGGTCTTTATCCCGCGGAGGGCAGTTTTGTCCAATTTCCTTTTCACCTCCTTCAACCTTGCGAACCCTAAACCGCGGCCGACTGTAGCGGCGTGGGAGGTTCCTTCCTCACCTCCCTAGCATCCCTAGAGCGTTGGCGTCGATCCTCTGGCCTCCGCCTCTCTCTTCCTCCCTCCGCCGCACCTGCAGAGGCACGGAGCTGCAGTCGAGATGGTCGGAAACGATCTGATGGCTGCGCCCACTGCGGCACAAGCCTGCAGGCCCGCTGAGCAATATGAGCGGAAAAGGAAGCAAGGCAAAGGTGGCTGACCACCCTGGATCTCTGGGGTTGCGTCGTTCCTCCGTCGAGATCATGCTACCTCCGTCAGTTGCCCCCGGGATAGCCTTACATTTGTTTGGTTAGGGTTTAGATGAAAACACGAAGAAGAAAGGAGAGCTGCGTGGGATTCTTTCCCGAACTCCATCCCAGATCCTACCCCTTTTATAGGGGGAAAAAACTCGCCCTATGAGACCCATCAAAGAGGGAACAAGTCCCTTTCTTATTTAGGAAACCAAATCTTTCATTAATAAGTAGTTCTCTCTCTCTCTCTATCTTTGGATATCCTCAATTATATGGATATTAGAAATACGAAAATCCATTCTCTAATTCTCTTTAAACTTGCCTTTTAAACTATTGGCCACGAATATATATGTATATCTCCTTTAGGGAAATACTCCCTTTTATCAAAATTACATAATTGATGGATTGTGTATTCCCATTATTTCTTTATTTTGTAATTACGTATTTTCTCTTTCTTCTCCCTTATTGGGGCTCCTTAGCACCCAAGAAAACTTTAAGAATTCGAAATTCCTTTTAAAGGAATACTTATTATCCTTAAATGCATCAATATGCATTATTCTCATTATCTTACTTGTTTCTTTTTAAAACAATTCCTTTTTGAGGATTTCTCTCTTAATTCTCTTTTATTTTCCTCATCAGCATTCCTTTTATCATTAGGAATCCTTTGGATACGAAATCCCACTAAGTATTACCCAATTATACCTCTTTTCGCATATTTTCCACATTTCATCAATGTTTTTAATTTCCTTATTAACAAGGAAATACTTAATTGATATTTTCTTTTCTTATTGTTTTCTTTTTGCAACTTTGGACTCCTTGGAACCCAAGGAATCTAATAGGCACGAAATCCTCTTTATATTTGCCTTCTAGAGGTTTCCACACCTTTCTTATCTCAAATTCTCATTTATTCATTAATAAATCAAATATTCTTGTTATTGGGTCCAATAGCCAATAAAGCCCACACATCAAACAACAAGGCTATTGTACATGAAATCCATGCATTCATCCATTATTTGTTCATTTATCTTTATTATGAGAAATTAAATTTCTCAACAAATGAACCCAAAATTTGGGGTTGTAACAGGTCCAAACCTCTCAAAACCGCATGAACCAAAAATTCAATCAAGACTTCAACAACACTCAATTCCAATCAATGGAACTTCAATCAATTAGATCATCAATTCAATCATCAATTGAATCATGAACTCACCCCTCAATTGGGACTTCAATTAGGGTCTGATTTCAATGGGATTAGGGTTTATAATCACCAATTAGAGCTTTGAAGTTGATCATCAATCAAACTACTAATTGTGTTTCAATTGATTGCATTGGACCTTCAACCATTGAATTCATGGAACCAATCATCAATGGGACCTATGCTCATACTTCAATTGATTTTAATAGGTCAACCTTCAACTTATTTGACCCTCAATTGATTATCAAACAGGGTTTGCATCAATTGAATTAGGGTTTGGAATCGATGACCCTTCAATACTAATCAATGTAAGACTAGTTACTTTGAAACCATTGAACCATCATCCAAATTGGGTATGACCTGACCCCAAACGGTCTTGAGGTCATTTGGATGACCTCCAAACGGTCTTGAGACCGTGTTCCCATGTACACATCATAATCCAAGTCAACCAATCAAAGTTTGGATCATTGGGATGATCACCAAATCAGCATTTGATTGCAAATCAACTTGGTACCTTTAGACCTTCAAACACCTAACCATACTCAACCCTAGACCTCCAAACGGTCTTGGGTGACCACCAAACGGTTTTGAAACCATTTGGATGAGCCCGAAACAGTTTTGAAACCATTTGGCTCATCCAACCTTTGGATTCTAGTGAAATTTCATCAAGGATTGGTCTATCGAGTTGATCAACAAAACATCACTTAATTGCAATATGATTTGGTACCTTTGGACCTTCAATTGGTCCACTATACTTAACCCCATACCTCCAAACGGTCTTGGGTGATCCCCAAACGGTCTTGAAACCGTTTGGGCTAATCAACCCAAAATCTCAAATCAACTCATTGGCATTTCAGCACTAATTCCAATTAGGGTTTGCCTAATTGATTAGCCTTCAAATCATGATTCCTTGGGAATTAACCCCTCAAATTTGGTGATTAATTAATCAAAATAATTAGGAACAGTAATATCAAATGGTAAACCCTTGGTCAATGCACTCAAATGGTTTTGAAACCGTTTTCCCAAAACGGTCAAGTTAATCAGGTTGAAAATCAGCACTTAATCCAATTAGGTTTACCAAATTGATTAGCCTTCAACTCACGATTTCTTGGGAGTTAACCCATAAAATTTGGTGAGTCATTAACCAACATCATTAGGAACAATAATCCCAAACGGTAAACCCTTGGTCAACGCACTCAAACGGTTTTGAAACCGTTTTCCCAAAAAGGTCAAGTTAATCCGGTTGAAAATCAGCACTTAATCCAATTAGGTTTACCTAATTGATTTGCCTTCAACTCACGATAATTTTGGAGTTAATCCCTCAAATTTGGAGGTTTATCAACCAACATAATTATGAACAGGAATCCCAAACGTTCAACCCTTGGTAAACTCCCTCAAATGGTTTTGAAATCGTTTTCTCCCAAATGGTTTGGTGAAACCGTTTGGTCCAACCAAACTTTGAAACCGTTTGCCCAAGATATTTGGGGAGGTGTGTGCTTATGATTATGTCATCATCATCAAGCTCCAAACTCACGAAATATACTATGATTTCCATGGAAATTGCATCAATCAACCAAAGTTAATTTCAGAAATGTAGAAATGTTCACCAATTGATAAAGAATTGATTGCAATAATAAGATTAATGGTTCAAGTTATAAAACCCGCCTCCAATTGAGATCCAAAGCTCCAATATCACGGAAAAAATGGTGAATGAAGCTCCCTTCACTATTCCAAGGGTCATCGTCAAGCTTTGAGTGAAAAGAATTGGTTAGGATTAAAGAGGAGATCGAAATAGGAAGGAATCCATAATTTATTTTCGATTTCCACCATGGGATCAAGGATAAATGAATCAAGAACCTTACCAACAGGTTGGGAGTCGTCCTCCTGCTCCTCCCTAGCTCCTTGGTCGGTTTTGCAAGCAAGGGGAAGAAAGAAATCCGAAAAGGCCTTGGTTTGGTCTTGGAAATGGCACTTTTATAAGGAAATTGATGAGAGAGAAAGATGCTTTATAAAAATCCAATTAATCCCAAAAATGTGGCCGCCTCTTCCCCCTTATATTCCATAGGTACGAGGCTATCTTGTTTTCCTCTTATTCCTCTCAATTATCCATGATTTAAAGAAAAGCAAATCAAGCACCTCAAATCATATTAAATTAATATCCATATGTGAGTGGGTATTTCTTTTTCTTATAAAATTGTGTGTGAGTTATCCACTCCCTTGGATATTTTCGTGGTCCTTGCAAGGCTCAATGATATCCACACACATCTGATTTCAACCATTTTAATTTTGGTTGAAGGCCCTTTAATTAATACATTTATTTTTGCCCTAAATCGAATTAGGGTTTCAATGAGGCATTAATCTTAATTATTTTAATATCAAGATTTCTCTCTCCTCCATCTTAATTTAAATGAGATGCCCCTCTCATTTTCTTTGCTCTACATGATGCCAAGAAACATTAAGGATCTTATTGAAGTGGTAATTTGCATATCAAACCCTAGGTTTTGGGTAAATTGCACTTTACACCAAAACTAGGTTTTAATGCACAACCTTGCTTTATCAGCTCTTCCTTGGTATTCAGGCTTCCATAAGCCATACCTCAGCATCATTTTCACTCTTTTGATGCTTAAACACATGAGGAACATATTATCATGCACAAATTGCACTTAAACCCCTCAACTTGGATAATTTGCACTTTAGTCCAAAACAAACAAAACATTGCTTCAACATTGTTCAAACATGACCAAAATTGAAACATAAGTTTCTCATGGGCCCTAATTACTTTTCCCAAGATAAGATTAAGCATCTACTCAACCTTATTAGACAAAACATCTAGGGTTAACACATAACCCAGGTCAGGGATGTTACATTCATGGTCCCTCGAAGTGAAAGGAATTCTTGATTTGGAGTGAGGGGTAAGGGAGGTGAACACCCCAAAGTGGTCGTGCGGCGGTGCTGCTACTACAGCAGGTGGAAGCCAATCTTCTTTTTTTTATTACCATCCTCACGTGTGTATAAGACCGAATCCATTCGATTTCTAAAAAGGATTACTAATCCTTACTTGCACAAATAGCTATATTAAACAAAAATTGTCTTTAATCTATTTATTTGGCCATCTAAGGCCAAAACAAAGAGTAAGAGAGAGGCTCATAGATTGGTGTGGTGTAGGCGAGTATGAGGGATTCCTTTTTATAGCACTAGGGATAGGTTTAGGGCTAAAGGGATCTGGGTAGCAGTCTTTGTTCGCTAAAATGAGAATAGGAGGTGAGGGTGTCATTTTGGCACCACAAAAAAGGCAAGAAAAATAGTTAAAGTAGGGCTAGATTAGTTCGAAATGGTGAGACAATCATTTCTATTCACTTAGAATTTTGAATCTCGACCAGGAGTGAGAGATTAACCATTATGGTGGCCTTGTCTCCTCCCCGCAATTAGCGGGAGGTAGAAGACAACAGCCTAGCCATTTGATCAAGGCCACCATCTGTGTGGGGTGGATCAAAGGGTCCGAAATTTCCCCCGATCCTTTGCCCGGATCACTGACATGTCATTGGCCAAATAAAAGGGCAAATAAAGGGTTTTTCTATAGATAAACTTAAATAATTCATATAAATCATAGGAATGTCCAAATGGGATAAAATTTGGATCATAGGTTCACAAAATGTAGAGAATATCTAGAAAAAGTTTGAGAACCAAAAGATGAAGTTTAATGGATCAATTTGATTCTTTGGACAAAGTGATGATTGAATCTAATTTGAGGTGTGATAATGTGTATAAAAACTACATTGATAACCATATTTTGTTCTTGAGTGCCAATATTGATTATGAAGCCAAGAACAATGATTTGGGACCACGAGTGAGTATAGTGAGGGAAAAAGAGTAATTACTTCATTATAATGCAAAAATCCACTTTGTCACACTTCTTTTATTCATCAAAGGAACCAACATAATTCACAGATTGGCAAGGAACATTTGTCACTTGGTTCTTCATGAAACTCACCATGTCACCAGGAATCTTCATCACTTGTGGGCTTGAATCACTATGAATTGTATATGTCACACCAAAGGGGCGGTCACCGTCATTCATCATGCTAGAAGCTCGAATTCTTGAACTTTCTACCAGCTGCTCAAATAATGGCCATGTCTCCTTAGGTGGTCTAGCCAATAAAGCCCCCCCCCAACAAGAAGAATCTACTGTAGATTGACCCATTGGAAATAGATTGGAGTAAAAGGTCTAAACTAGTTGCCATAAAGGGATCTCATGGTGTGGGCACTCTCTCAACATATTTTGAAATCTCTCCCAAGTAACATGAAACTACTCATTGCCCATTTGATTGAAACTCGTTATGGCATGACACATTTGTGTCAGCCTTGCTATAGAGTAGAATTGACTTAAGAAGGCATTCATCATCTCTTCCCAACTCATGATGTTCCTTCTCGAATCATACCAATCTTTGGCTTTGTCTTTGTCTTTGAGGGAGATTGAGAATAAGGCCAACCTAATTGCGTCATCACTAGATGTCGAAATCTTGAATGTGGAGCATATGTCAAGAAAGGAGTCCAAGTGCTTGTAGGAGTTCTCACTCTATAAGCTATATAAGGTGGGTAGGAGCCCAAGAAGAGCTGGAGGTATGGAGAACTACTCCCCTGACACTCGATCAACTCTACTAGCAATTGGCAATTTGTAGTTGGTAGGCATGAAGTAATCTTGAAGTGGCTTGTGAGGTGTAGTTTGGCCTTCCATCTTGTCTTCATCGAGTGACATGTCACATGCACAAGGCATAACTAAACAAAAGAACACGAGTTATCAAACCAATATGCATAAAGAATACAAAGAATAAAGAATAAATAATAAAGAATAGCAATGATAAAGGCAGTGGGAAAAGATCAAAGCAAAACTAACTAGCTAGGCTGAGCGCCTTTCTCCCCTAAAACAACTCCAGAAAACTTGGTGCATTTTTCCTTATCCCAAGGTATACACACCTAAATCAATTGAATCTTGATGAGATGTGCACATATCAAGGGCACAAACACACAAGTACCTTTTAAAAAATTTAAAGTCCTAATAGGCTACTCACATAGACTAACACATTTACTTGCAAGCACACGAGGTCGTGTCATAGTATAGGAAAGTGAAAAGTTAGGGGTCAAACCCAACAGAGAAAGGGGACACTAGAGATGATTTAGTTTTGGCTAGGTTCCTACTATGAAGTCTAGGGTTGAAGGGTTTAAAGGTGGATTTAGTTTATTACACTAATTGTGATCAAGAAACTAAAGAGAAACAAGAATTAAAACCTAAGTTACCCTAGAATATTAGTTCTAATGAGAAAGAAAAGACAAGGCAAGCAAGAAAGGAACAATATATGATAAGGCAAGCAAGAAGATGTTTACACTACACTAAGTTAGCAAGAAAGGAGCAACTAAAGACCTAAACTAGCAAGAGAAAAACAAGAACAAGACAAGATGCTAACTAAGTAAGTAAAGAGCTAACTAAGGTAACGCTAGCTAAGCTAGAAGGTAATTAAGGTTTTAACGTAATAAAGGGTAGTGTGGGATGTTTGGGGGATTCACTTATCAATTAGGTTGAGGGTGATGACATGTGAACATATATGCTTTTATTTGTATTATCAAACCAAACAATAAGCTAGAGGCTAATGAATTGATCTAAACTACTAATTGACCATGAATAGAATAGGTTGTGTATAGGAGAACTAGTCCCTAACACCTCCTACATACCCTTATGAGGCTAAATTGGGTTAGGGTTTAGTTGGAATTCAATTAGAGTCTAATAAAGCCTAGGTTTATAGGTTAGAGAATCTTAAGGTGATTAGGGACTGAGGGTAGCAATGGGAGTGGATGTGAGGTTTTAGGCCTCCCATCACCCACATTCTAGCATTGAGAAAGCTCCAAGCTAATCAAACTAAATTCATCTAAACTATATTATTAGATCTCTCACATAGGGTTAGGAGAATTGATTAGCATGTAGGAAGATGGGTAGCTAGGTAGGGATCCATTAATTGGACCTAGGAGAAAATCCCAAAATTCATACATATAACTAGTTTCCCTAAGTTTGTAGGTGATTTCAAGCACAAACCACAAATCAATTAATCAAGAATGAGATATAACTAGAACATAATCATTAGCAAACAAAATCATAATGCTTACATATCATTTTCTCCCAACATGGTATCAAAGCAAAATTTTTGGCTCCAAACAACCCACCCAAGGGGCCTAGCTACTCATAGAGCATGAAAATAAAAAAAGAAAGGAAGAAGAATGTGTTGAGAAGTGGAAAGCCATGCATAGCTCAATGAAGACTCCTTCTCCACCTCCTAGTAGCAATAGCTCATGCACATCCCTTTAAGGTGAGTGGATGGCATGGATGTATGGTGGAAAGTGGTCAAAACCCCTAAAATAGGTGTTCTAAGGTGGAAGATGATGAAATGGAGGTGGAATGGAGTGGGAATGAGTGGAGAGAGAAATGGGGGAGTTGAGAGTGGTCTACTAGAGTCTAACCTAGTGTTGTGGCTACCACTATCGTAGATATAGGTGGTGGGGAAGCACTAGGGTAAATGTGGCTAAAATGGGCAAAACAATGAAACAAATTCGGGTTTAGGTGGCAACACGTCCATGCTAGGCCGCACGGCTGTAGTGGTAGAGGGTAGCACAACCATGGTGGTAGGGAACGGTCGTGCTGGGTGGAGGTAAAATTAAAATGTGAAATTGGGGAAATGGAGGCTAGTAGCACGATTGTATTGGGCAGCACGGTCATGGTGGGGGCTAGGTAGCATGTTCGTGCTGGGTAGCACAACGTGGTGGGCGAATTAGGTTGGAGGTAGTTCTGCTTGGAATGGACATTTTGATCTTCAGTATCATGGTCGTTCTAGGGGACTGGGGTTGTTGTAGCTTGTCAAAACTTGTGATGTTACTGTGATTTTGGCATGTGCCAGCACAGACATTCCTTGGTACCACAGTTGTGCTGGGGTCTTTATCATCACTTTGAGCTTTGTTCTTTGAGATCCATGGAGGCTATTGCTCCAGTACACCAGTACATTCTTTGATCACTTGGGGTAGGTTGGGAGTCATCGTGGCTTCATTTTTGACTCATCCAATCAAGGGGAATCCCTAGATTGATCCTTCCTCTATCCCTTCCATCAAGTAGTTGCTAAAGTACCTATAAAACTTGTAAAAAGCCTCCATAAATGTATTTGATAATAAAACACATATTGAGGGAATAACTTGTGATATAACAACATTTAGATGTGATTAAGATGCAAAAAGACACAAGATGGAGCCCCAAAATAGGGCTGCATCATCTCCCTAGGAGTAGTTTATTTCCATGATTATCCTGTATTTCCATAACTACAAAATCTATTAGAAACACAAACTCGTCAACCTTGATTAGCACATCTTCAGAGATAGCATATGGCCTAACCACTGAATTGTCTGCTAGTTGTATAGTCATGTTTCTCTTCCTGGATTCCTTCAAGCACAATTTCTTGAATGTGGTCAGGGTCTTAAGGCTAATGCTTGCCTTTGAGTCGCAAAGAGACTCACCAACTTTGGTCCTGTCGATGTAACATGATATATTGAAATAGCATGTGTCTTACTTCTTCTGTGGTAATCTCATATAAATAGGTACACTAACTTCCTGTTTCAACACCACTACATCTGAATCAACTATCCTTCTCCTTTTGTTAATGACATCCTTTAGAAATTTTCCATAGGATGGAATCTGTTCTATTACATCAATCAGGGGGATGTTGACATGCAGTTTTATGAAAGTATCAAGAAACTTCTAAAATTGTTGGTAAACCTCCTTTACCTTCAAGCTATTTTGAAATGACACTAGAGTCACCAACTTCCTTTGGTGAGGTAGGACATATGCCTCCTTCTGGGTCTCCTTTGACTCATCAATCTCTTCTTCCACTTCTTTCACTTGTGTTTTGGTGTCTGGCTAAAGTGGATCAGTAGTCGACACTGGTCCCATGTCACTTGAATCATTGCCTACCTCTGGGATTTTATTTTGTTCGTTCAAAAATTTCTTCTGATTGCAGAGTAGCACTACCTTCACATGTTGATTTCCAGATGGAATATTGGTATTTGCTGGGAATCCTTGCTATCCTAGCTTTTTCAAGGGTGCAACTTCTGCTTCCAATTGAGAAATCTGGTTCTCAATGCTGTGATCTGTGCTCCCTAATTTTGCAGGCCTCTCTGTGTTTGGTCTATGATCACCTCATTCTGACTAACCAACTTTCCTAGTATGTCTTCAATTTGGTCTATCTTGTTGGGGCCCCTAACCTATTGTGAATTACCTTGATGTGGCTTTGCCTGATGGGCTTGGCATGGGTTCTGCTGAAAGTTATTGGAATCCTTCCATGAAAATTTAGGATGCTTCCTCCATGCATAGTCATTTCTACCCCGATAGTTCTACTGCCGCATATACATACACTCCTCTTCCTCACCTCTAGAGGAATTTCTAGATTTTTGACCTAGTTTCTTGGCTAGGATGTCCAATTTGCCACTCGATAGTGTAATGACTCTAGACTCTCCAATGCTCTTGATGGTTTCTAGAGTTTCTCTTTCATCTCACCACGACTGATTTTTAGCCATGTTCTTTAGAATCTCATGACATCTGGATGGCTTGTTGTTGAGGAAAAATCCTAAACCAACACTATCAAGTGTGGTCCTCTCTCCTTTATGCATCTCATAGTAGTAGGTCTTTTCTTTGTCGTAGAGATCAATACCATGATGAGGAACCTTCCTCAACATGTTATATAATCTCTCCCATGCTTCAGAATAGGAGTCCTCCACCTACTGTTTGAAATTGTAAATTTTCCCAACTAACTCATTTGTCTTATGGGGTGGAAAGTAACATTCAACAAAAATGTCAATGATCTGGTCTGAGGTTTATATGGAATTTGGTAGAAGGCTAAAAAACCATGACTTTGCATTATTTGACAATGCATAAGGAAACAAATTCAAATATATCACTGTGGCTGGAACCCTATCAATCTTCACCATGTCAGAACTCTGTACAAAGTTATTGATGTGCACCATTGGGTCCTCCATATTATGGCTAAGGAATGCTTGTGATTTAACTAGTGCCACCAAACCATGGTCTATCTTGTAACTTCCCACATTGATGGTCTACCTTCTAATTGGCCCCAATTGAGCTATGGTAGAAGAAGCCTTGATCTTCTCCCAGACAGTCTGCTCATCAACTAGTAGATTATTGTCACCCATTTCTAGCTGTTCTAGTTGTATAGGCTGTAGTGGTGGAGTTGGGATGTGTCCTCCCATGAATCACCATACTCTCTTTCCCTATGAAAGAACTCCTCCTAGAAAGCACTTTGTGGAGTTGACCCTCTATAGTCAGTGCTTCTTGTCTACACCATGCACTAGTACCTACAAATAACAAACTCAATGTAAGAATTGGATACTAATAATCGAATGAATATTCGAAATTCAGCTCTAAAAATATTGGAAAGAAGAAAAAAATTATGGCCTAGGGTGGCTGGTCACAACACTCATAGTACTGGATGTACCATTTTCCCTGGGAATGACACCAAAATATTGATGCGTGTTTACTACATGTACAAAATGCAAGTGAACGTATCGAAGTAATGTAGGCCCAAAGAGGCCTGAATATCAAACATGAGGAAAAAGTGAGTCCAAAAACTACTATTAGCAGTGACATGTTCAGCTAGACCAAAGGAAAAGAGTGATTGGTGATTAATTAACTAAATTATAGGAATTAAAACTAAAATTACTGGTTGTGATAATAGAAGGAATTGATTCCTTAAGATTACAATTTCACCACAATTCACATTGCAATTAACATCATTTCAATAATATTTATTCCTCCTAACCCTGGACCAAGGGACCTGTAGTAACAATTACCCACTCCCACAACATAATTCACTACCTAATCTAATGCAAATCCCACTCTTGTAGTGATTTAGTTATTAGTTAGGCGCTTCAATGCATTCTCTGGGTTATTCCCTTCACAACCATAGGCCTTCTCTCGAAGCACGGTCTAAGCTATGTAAATGTACGACCTATCCAACCCTTAATCCTTCTATCAAAGCAATTAACGGTCTAGCAAATCACCTATGGCGATCATGCATAGATAATTTGTGAAGAAATCATAGAAATATGTCCAAAAATTAAGAGAAATATAAATATTAATTCATAACGTCAAGTACAATGCAAAACTAGGCTACTCCTTGGTCCTAAGGAACAAAGGGGATTAGCCCTGCATGGTTTCTATTGTCATACACATAGGAGAAGAAAAGAAAAATGTAAGGAAAATTAGAAAACCAAAGTAACCCCTGAAGAAGCTGGACCGGATGACTCCCTTTGACTAACGGAGTGATTTCCTATCTTTCAGGTGCAAATATGTCCACAAAGGTGCTCAGATCATCCATAAGGTGGCCTTCTTCTCTTCTTTCTTATCCGTCGACTCTCAATTGGTGTGCAATTAAAAAGAACATCATCCCTAGGTCTAGCCATACTCCTCTAGTCATAGAAGTGACTGAGGGTGCCATTAATTCATAGTCGTTAGATCGTTTATGATCTTAATGTGAACTAATTGGGCCAAGTCGGTACCACCGACAGTTTGTCAGTAGTATCGAGACCTTCTCAGCTTCCTGAACCTTTATAAACTATTGGTGCCACTAAAATAGGTTTTAATAGTACCAAAATGTTCCCTGACATCTCTTGTTGAATTTTTCGATCCAAGTCGGTACCACCGAATCTGTCGTTGGTAGCACCCATTCCATTTTAGAGAGCTCCTCTTGAATTGTCAGTAGTATCGATTCATTTGTCGGTACCACTGAGTTCTTTCAACTCCACTCTATTCCTTTTCTTCAAATGTTGTTACCACCGACTCACATGTGGATAGTATCGAGCTGATACAATTCTTGTCAATTTCCCTCAAAAAGCACAAGAAAGAACATAAGCTCCACAAATCATGATAAATCAATATGGAATAGTAAAATAATGAATATTATTGTAGAAGTAAAATTGGAAACAATAATACATATGACTAGAATGTGTATTGACTAATTACAGAGTCTCATTAGTCATGATAGTAGATATCAAGTCAAACACATAGGTACTTGGTATTGAAAAGTGTACTGGACATACCCACATTAAGAGTGATACATGGAACCATTAAATAGTAGTTAGAGTCATCTCTCAAAGTGATAGTGGTGATTGTAGTTCATAGACTTGAAGTCACTACACTCATCATGTGTCATTTGATAAACTTTGAAGCCATCCAACATGACCTTGAATAAGGGTTTCCATAAAAGTGGTACTTGGGTATGTTGTGACTCATGAGGATTGAATGTAAGTGATGTACATGGGATTTGTCCCTCCCACTGGAGTTGATATCCTCGTTACTTGATAAGTAGACTGGGAAATGCTTGTCCATGCTCATGTGAGTCAATATGTGATATTTGAGCTCACATGTATCTCAACAATCTACTCTAGTTCAAGAAACATACATTGAGTATTAATGTAAGACCATTGACCTAAGTTTTTAGGAAATCCTATTTTATTTATATTAATCTTGTGCTTATAACTTTTCTCTAATGTTTTTAGATGTAATTAAAGCTTGTGGAAAGCTTAAGTTTCAAGTTTGAGCTTGTTTGGATGATGTTTGTGCTTTATGTTCTAGTTTTGGTGCAAATTGCTATTTACCCAAAGTAGGGGGGTTGATGTGCAATTTGCCACCTCTAGGGTGTTCCTTATCTTTCTTGACATCATCTATAAGATAGAGAAATAAGTGGGTACCTTGTTTGAGCCTTGGTTGAGGAGTCTCACCCTTAGTGGTGATTAAGGTTTCTATGAGTGTTGAGTGTCTCGACCTATGTGTGCATGGTGTGTTTTCTTGACCTAGGTCACGACCTAGGGTTGGTTTGGAGGGTATCATGGTCAAGACACCCCCTATAGATGTTGGGGTCATGACCAAGGTGGTCTTGGGTTGATATGGTTGCCCTCTTATAGGATGTCTTGACTAAGGGTTGGAAGTGGTTCCTTGTCTCAACCTTATGTTGATGGTGGAGTGTGTGTAACGACCATGGATGGTACACCATGAGAGGGTCATGACCATGACCATGTGGATGATCAATGCGGTTGAGATCCAACCTAGAGTGTATCACCATGTCTTGCATGCATGGTTAAGGTGGTTGCATGTGGGTGCATGTTGGTGTTTTGGGTGGACAAGTGTCCCTTTGGTACCCTAGAGTGTTGACACTGTTGGGTTTTATGGGACAGAATAGGCAGCAGAAACAAATTTTTTTATCTAACCAAAAACCCATAACCAGCAGATTGCATCAACAACTATGCAATAGGAAAGATAGTTTAGCAAGATATACCTGGTCCTGAGGTTTTCTCAGTGACAATACCTCACAGCTAGTGCGGTCTTCAACCACCTAGTCTTTGACGACATCTGTGTAGCTCCTGGTCTTGACCCGGACTGTGGTTGGCAGTCATCCTCCAGAGCGGTAAAAATCTCTCACCTCTGTAGATAGTCCACATGGACTACTGGGAACTCTAGTCATCCAGATGGATAGACTAGAAGGAGTTCTCCCCTTCTGTCAGTGTACTAGTCACTGACACACTCTCCCACCATCCGTTGCTTTTTTGTAGTTGTCTTTCCCTCACTGTTCCACCCTGGATGGGTAGAACTTGCTTGGGCTCTCACGGTTACCACAACCAGAGAGGAAAACAACTTTGTAGAGCAAATGATGTTCTAAGTTGTGTATTCTGAGTAGGCTGGAAAAACTCGACCCGACTCGGCCCGACCCAACTAAAACGGGTTCAGGTCTTATTTTTTCGACCCGACCCGAACCTGAAAAACTTGAAATTATTTGTGGGTTGGGTCTGAGTTTGCAATTCTCGACCCGCAAAACCCGATTGACCCGAAATTATGTCTTCAGATATGTATATATATATTTTCAATGTTTTAGACATATAAAAGTTTAACATATACCAACATAAAAATATGATAGTTTATACAAGTCTATGCTTGTAAAACATTAATTAACCAACAAATTCTGAAGCAATTTTGGGTCTAACGGGCATTTATTTTTGGGTTTTTTCGGGTTTGTATTTTTGGGTTTTTTGGGTTTGTGTATAACATGGTGCATTCATGTCCACCGGGTCCATCGGGTCAGACCCACAAATAGTAATTTCTAGTTCGGGTCGAGCATGTATGACCCGAAATTATTTTCGGGTCATGTTCGGGTTGAATATATTTGACCTGACCTGAATTGACCCGAAATAGGACCCGCTCAACCTGGACCCGATTGCCAATCCTAGTTCTGAGAAGCCCCCTGTACCCCTCTATTTATAGTAGAGGACAACGTCAGGGTTCCCAATCTGTGCGGGAGTAGAAGGGTCTGGATTTTCCACAAACTGATTGCATTGTGGCAGGTGAACCGATTCTTTCATAAATGAACTGGTCGTTTGGGTAGGTGAGCCAATAGGTTCATAACTGAACCGATCGTTTGGGCAAGTGAGTCAATCAGTTCACCCAGTGAACTAGTCATTTCATTTCCTAGACTTGCCCACAATTAACTTTCCTTATTCATTTCTAATTAATGTAAAGATTAGTTCTTGTCCCAATCAAATTGAACAGATGAAATGAGAATCTTTTCTCACAAACCAGGAAATCCAACACCTACTCGTTTGGTCCATGTGAACCAATCGGTTTACTGGAGTGAACCAGTCATCTCACTGACCATTAACCGATCGGTTCACCCAGTGAACAGGTTGGTTGGTGGTCTAGGTTGTGCAGAACTCAGTCAATGTAGTTCTTAATCAATGTAACACTGTAATCAGTTGGTTCAACAATTGAACTCAATGATTCTGATTCAAGTCTATTGATTGAATGTTTAATTGAGTACCTAAACACTTTAGTAAATAATCTAAATATCATTCATAGATAAACTCCTCTTCCAGGTTAATCTTATGTATGTGACCCTAAAGGTGCCATTTCACATTGGTAGTGAATGTCCATAACTAACTAATGACATCACAAGCAAAGAGTGGTGCCTAGTCACACATCAGTGCTACCCAAGTGAAGAGGAAAGTTGGAGAACAACTTTCAACCTAAAATCTGTGATTGGTTTTATAGTGAATGTTTAGTTCCTTTGTCACTGATATCCGTATTGAACTCAAGGCATGGACTTTTCATCCTCTACAAATGTTCAATACATGTTTCTTGATTTAGAATAGACTGTCTGAGATATATGTAAGTTCAATATCATATATTGACTTACATGTGCATGGCCATGCATTTCTCAGTCTCACTCCTCAAGTGTCCAGGATATCACACTCCCTTAGGAGGGAAAAATTCCATAACTATCACTCACAGTCAAGTCCCCATATGTCAAAGTCACCCAATCATCACCATTATAACAACCCATGTTTTAGGACTGCATCTAATGATGTCAAAGTGTACCCAACCACATGTGATGAGTGTAGTGATTTCAGGTCTAAGAACCACAATCACCACCGATACTATAGGAGATGATCCTGACTAACCAAGTGTGGTTTCCATGCATCACTCTTATGGTGGGTGTGTTTGATACATTGTTCTCTAACATGTATCTGTATGCTTGGTTTGATATCATATATCATGACTGATGCGATTCTGTCATCAGACAACACACACTCTAGTATTTTGTGTTATTGATGTCTATGGTTATTTCCACAATAACAACTAACTAGGATTGATAGTGAGAATGTACATACTCTTATCATCCTTATGATCTCATTGTTCAAGTCACGTACTTGAAGACATACATCATTGAGTATTGTCACTCTCTAGACATCTAAAATGTTATACTATTTTCTCAAAAATAGTTAAAACATATAGACGGAAATTTCCTTTATTATTATCACATGCCTCATTGCAATCATCATATGATTGTCTCTCTGGGCATACTATGCCAACAGACTCCCACTTGCACTTGGAGCCTATCACCCACGAATCACATTCCAAGTGATCTCAACATGTCCATCCTATTTCTGCTGCACAAGTGCTTTTATAAAAGGTAAGCAACATTTTCTTCTAGTCGGTATATTGAATTTTTCACATCCCCTCACTGAACGATAGCTTGTATGAGATGGAAGTGTCGTAGTATGCTATCTAAAATTCCTTTTCCTAACCAGTAGCTCCATTGTTGTCACAATATTACTACTAAGTCACCAATGATTAGAACCTCCCATAAGTTCATCCATATGAACTTATAGATTCATGCAGTATCCTTTACAATATTCGTAACACTAAGGTACTTGACATCTTATTGTAGAATTAATCAATTGTATTTTGTTGGAACATTTCCAACTAATAATTCTTATTCCAAGGTCAAACACAATTTTGTCATTTCAGAAGCTTGCATCGGTGTAACTCTTTACACCCAACTCTTCCTTATTACCATAACTAAAGAACTAATCCTTTTAGCACTTCACAAGTGCATAAAGATGTCCTTCATTGTA
Source organism: Alisma plantago-aquatica (assembly GCA_963693085.1). NCBI lineage: Eukaryota > Viridiplantae > Streptophyta > Magnoliopsida > Alismatales > Alismataceae > Alisma > Alisma plantago-aquatica. The sequence continues at coordinate 888,232,029 of OY856414.1, read as the reverse complement.
TTCTGGTAACTCTTATTGGAGATCAACATATATCCATTCATCATGTCCAATACATATGAAATAATTGGATTCCATATCTTCTTGTCATGTCCAATACATACAAGATGATGAGTTCGTATATTCTTGGCATGTCCAATACATACAAGATAATTAGTTCATATTTTCTTTTCATGTCCTATACATACAATATAACGAGATGAGTTCATATGTGATAGATCTAATTGTGAATGCATATGGCATCTATCCATGTGTTCCTTATTCTTTATAAGAATTGGGACACTTAGCTCTTGAGAGACTAACTCAATGGAACATGGACATGTTTTCTCTCATCATGCTAAACCCTTTCAACATCTTGCTAGGTGTATGTTCTCTTTCTTAGGTCAAGAAGCCCTCTTGATCTGTCTCTATAGATCTTGATTTCTATCACATAGGTTGCTTCTTTTAAAACTTTAGAATGCACTTTGTTACCATATTTTGATATTTGAAGTATAAGGATGTTATTCCTCATCAATATGTGGAATATACATATGCTCCCACTAAATTCTTGTAATCACACATTACTTCTTTATTTTGACTCAAGTCAAACTCTTTGACTATCATGTCAAATAGAAGATTCCAATTCTGAGGTTCCCTCTTCAATCCAAAGATTGATCTATGCAACTTCATGGACTTTATTTCCATTAATCTACAATAGAAAGCATTATCCTGATGGATTTATCCTTGGTAATTGTTGAAAAGATTTCATCATGTTCAACATCTTGAACTTGTTAAAAACTCTTTGCAACCAAATTACCCTCCATGTCAGTCTTCTTCTAGAAGACCCAAAAGTATCCTATAGATTTCATCCCTTCAGATGGATCAACCAAGGTCATACTTTGTTGATGTACATGGAGTCCATCTTGGATTTCGTGGCTTCAAGCCATATCTCAGTTTCCTGGCTCTCATTAGCTTCTAGGTATACTGTTGACTCATCATATGATCAACTCACCGCCTTCTTGTCCATAAGATATCATATATCATTCAATATCAAGGCTTGTTCTACCAGAACCATGAGTTCTGTGTGTTACTTAAGGAATTTTGAGATTCCATGACATTTTGTAATTCTCTTTATTCCCATTGTACCTCTTTAAGTTCAATGTTTTTCTTGTTTGTCTCGAACATTTTGAGTTCTACTTTGTCTCCCACTGATTCCTTTAGAACTAGGTTCTCCTCTAGGAATGCAGCCATCCAAAACACATTTGTTGTTGTTGGATTTGGATATCAAAGTAGTATTCAACAAAATAACATTTATGCGATTTATGGACAAAACCTTTAAGAAACATTTTTCTTATTCAAGCTTTCAATCCTAATCTTTATAAAGACATATCGGGACACTTCCCATTTCATATCTCATATGGTGTATTTTGAACTAATGGTACATTGTTTTAGTGTTAAGCATGTTCCCAAAAGGAAATATGAAGTTTAGCTGGTATTCACACACTAACTTATCAAGGTGTGATTCCTTCTTTCTGATACACTTCTTATGATACACTATCATTATTTTTCATGTGGAGTCCATCATGATACATTATCATGATATTCCAGATGGTTCTCAAACTCTAGGTTCAAAGTATTTCCATATCGATCATATCAAAATTTATTACTTATACCAAGTTTGTTATGTAATTCATTTATGATCTGCTTGAACACTTCAAGAGATTCATGTTTTTATTTATAAAATACAAACTACCATATCTGCTGAGGTCATCAGTAAATATATTGAAGTACTATTGATTACTTTTAGCATTTATTCTAAGATGTTTATATACATCAATATGTATAATCCTTAATAGAATAATCATTCTCCCACTACATCTAGTGAAGAACCTTTGTCATATTGCACAATGAATGAGATTAGCATGTCTCTATTGGTTCAATAACCAAAATGAGTAGATAACCATCCTATGGATTTCTATGAATGCAATTCTCATTTATGCACTACAGATGACTATGATATAGGTATTCAAGTTTGAGTTATCATGCCATTCATTACATGTGTCACACACATTTGTCTCTTTAACTACCAAGTATAGTTGATGAGACATAGGCATTTCCATCAAAGATCATTTATTTGAAATGAAACATCAGTTCATTAAACTCTTGTCCATACAAGATGTATGATGATTTCATTGATGGAAGATGTATAATAGAAATTCACTAATTCTATTATATGCCATGAATGTCATATTGTAACTGTAATGGTAGAAACTCTTGCTCTGCATAGTTTCTAGCTTACTTCTTCTTAGGTCCTGAAGTAGAGATCGCTATCTCTCTTTCACCTTCTTGAGATCCTCTATAAAGAAGTTATTTCCCTTTCCATCTTACTCCTCTCCATATCTTTAGTGATGAAGACTTGGACCTAAGCTTGGCTTCAGAACACTTCTTGACCTTTCTATAGTCTATGGACTTCACTATGCTGATCATTATCACAGGTTTTGTCCTTTCTTCATTTATGCTTTGGCATCAGCATGCCAAGCACTTCAGACAATGATTTGGCCAAGTTTCTCAACATTTGATAAACTGGCTATATGATTCACACAATGATTTGTGGAATCATATGTTTGGTCAACTCTTGACCTTTAAGAAATCATAGTTAATCTATATGCACAATCATATTGAGTATATCAGATTATACTTGATCTCCATCTGTCTTATTATACTCAAACATCGCTTTGAAGACATTATCCCTTTCACGCTTTACATGATTCTTAAGATGTATAACCATCTCAAGAATGTCCATGCTTCAAGCTATTTATGCAACCCATAGTTCATATAGCTCATCATAAGGTTCTTGATGTCTTAGGCATCATTGGCATACTTCAAGTAAGCATCAAATTTTAGCCTTAGGCACATTTGGAGTGGTTCTAAAGGCTCTAGTCTTTCAAGGACTTTAGAGTTTACACTCACTATTGTGAACACTTCTCAAAGGTCCCAAACCAGATTCAAATTTTATCCCATTTATGAACTGATCGCAATGATAATGTATTCGTGTTTGTCATTTAGATTCTACAAAAGAATTTTGCAACATTTTAAAACGTTTTTTTTATTTATTTGATTTGATAAAGTTGACGATATTAATTAGGTCTTTAATTAATAATCACTCCCACTATTTTGATCAAATTGATATCCCTTACCATCAATTCAGAAGATTACATTATACAACCTTCTAGTGAGCAAGATCCTGATTTCGTCTAAGTCATGGACCAGCTAGGGTTGTCACCCACAACTAGATTCTTTCAGGTAGGAAACTTTTTCCAATTGCATCTTATGCAACTCTTGATAGATGTCATGCACAACTCTTTGTCATGTACATCTCCATGCCTCAAGGTTCTTGATTTGATCAAGGTAACCTAGTTAAGTCCAACCCAAATGCAAGCACAATGAATATGCACCCTGCTAGGGCAGACCCACATATTCACCATTACACTTCCATGAGATTGACGGTGCACCACACTAGGGCCTGCCCACACTTAGTCGATCAAGTTTTTCATGTGTGCTGCTTTTGGAAGGCATCTTAAACTTAATATATATATTGAAGGGTTTGGTGTTTATATGCATATACATATCCAATCACCACATATATAGTACATATCATATACATGCTATATCCCACAAGAAAACATGTGAAATGATAAAGCAATGATTATTGTCATCCTATTTGTAATTCCTTGAGCCAAAAGAAATTAAGGTCATCTAGGTCTACATCACATGCAACAACCTATTGTTCATGAAGATCTGTGCTTGGTCTGTTCCAGGTTGATCAGCTCATCCTATGACTGATCGGCTCATCCCCTGGCTAGTTGATTGGTTGTCATTAACTATTCGTCTGGCTCCTCCAAATAGTCAGTTCATTCGGCTATCATGCTCCTCGTCAGGCCACCAGCCTCTCATCTCGCATCATTAGCCATTCATCTCGGTCCCTTAACTACTCGTCTGGGCTCCCTCTGTTCTTTGACATAATAGGAAATAAAACTATCCTACTTTTACATATTTCTTTGGGAAACCTCGAGTTGCATTTGGGGGGAGCAAAGATAGAAGAGAATACTCAAGTTATCTCGAGTTACATCTAGAATAGAAGAAAGGACTCGATACGTGGACCAAGATGCAACCACAACCAAACAAGCACATACATAGGGGTTTATAGGCCATAACCATGCTACACATCCACCATCAAAACCATTTTAGGGTGAAGCGTATCGATTTCATATATATACCATATCATATATGTATATAGGGATTTGTGGTGTTGAATCGGATATGCACATTAGCCAGATAAAGTATTCACAACGCATGCAATAAAGAAATGGCAAACAATCAAAATATAATCATATTGATTAATCTTAAAACATAGTATGTTGACGTGGCTCTGATACCACTGTTGGGTTTTATGGGACATAACAGGCAGCAGAAATAATTTTTTTTATCTAACCACAAACCCATAACCAGCAGATCACATCAACAACTATGCAATAGGAAAGATAGTTTAGAGAGATATACCTAGTCCTGAGGCTTTCTTAATGACAATACCTCACAGCTAGTGCGGTCTTCAACCACCTAGTCTTCAATGACATCTGTGCAGCTCCTGGTCTTGACTCGGACTGCAGTTGACAATCGTCCTCCTGAGCGACAAAAATCTCCCACCTCTATAGATAGTCCACATGGACTACCGAGAACTCTAGTCATCCTAATGGATAGACTAGAAGGAGTTGTACCCTTCTGTCAGCATACTACTCACTGACACATTCTCCCACCATTAGTTGCTTTTCTGCAGTTGTCTTTCCCTCGTTGTTCCTCTCTGGACAGGTACAACTTGCTTGGGCTCTCTCAGTTAACACAACCAGAGAGGACAACAATTTTGCAGAGTAACCGATATTCTGAGTTGTGTGTTCTGAGAAGCCCCCTATACCCCTCTATTTATAGTAGAGGGCAGGGTCAGGGTTCCCAGACTGTACGGGAGTAGAAGGGTCCAGATTTTCCACAAACTGATTGTAGTGCAGCAGGTGATGCACGGGTTTTAAGTCGCTTTTACAGACCTATTTTACATATGTTTTGTGCATATATTTGTCATTTTCTTGATTGTATTTGCATGATTCATTATTATTGGCCTTTACACTCTGTTTGTATCAAATTATACTTATTTTATCATATTTATATAATTTTATGCATTCTCTAGACTTATGTATGTTTTTCTGCTCTTTTCAGGTACATTATATACACTGCAATCTCGGTGCCACTGACCCACCCCATCGGTGCCACTAAGATTACATCAGTAGCTGGTCATTAAAGAACAACAAGCCTGGTGCCACCGACTCATCTTGTCGGTGGTACTAAGATTTAATCAGTGGCGCAGCCAAAGCAGAAGCACCAGCTTAGTGCTACTGACTCATCTTGTCGGTGGTACTGACTCAGATGAGGAAGGCTCATGATAAGAAGCCATCATTACTACCGTACATCTTGTCGGTGGTACCGACTCTATCGAAATCAACACTTAATCCAATCATTCTAATCCAACGGTCCACATTGTGTGGTACTGTAAGTTGGCCTATGACCTAAGCAAGGATGGCCAGATCTAGAGGGGGATCTCATTACGTGTCGCACGGAAGCCAGAGAGGAGGGAGAGAGGAGAACGTAGCCGAAGGCCACCACCCAGGTGATCTGAGCACCTCCAACATGCGTTTTTGCTACCAAAAGAGTGCAGAGCATACATTTCTCGATGAGGATTATTCGGAATACCTTCTTTCCAAGGGTTACACAAATTTCCTTTATGTTTCCCATGTTTTTCTTCTTCCTCTTCATGTATTCACAACTGAAAACCATGTGGGGCTAATCCCCTCCTTTCCTTAGGACCAGGGAGTAGCCTGAGGGATCGTTGTATCAACTTTTTGCATGAATTAATATAGATTTATCTTTATTCCTGGATATATAGTTTTGTTTCGAATGATCTACCTATGCTTGATCACCATCGGTAGAATAATAGACAAATAATTGCTCTAGAAGGAGGATTAAAGGTTAGAAAACCACAATCTATACACTTTCCTAAGCATTCCTTGGAAAAGGTAATGTACAGTTAGTGGAAAGAAACCCAGAGTCTTCGATAATGCACCTAGACTAAGATTTAATTTGCTATAGAATTGGAATTAGCTTAGATCTAGTAGTGGATTGCACTGTGGAAGTGGGAAATTCTAACTACAGGCTTTCTATCCAGGGTTAGGATAAACTCCGTGTTATTTTGGTACAAATTAGATATCATGAGACCCCATAGTTAAATTGGTTATCCTAAGGAATCCATCTTATTTGATTTAACCATCATCAATTTATGTTTAATTCTCTTTTTATTTTGTTTAAACTCAAATTCTACCTTTTAATCGGTCTAGTTGATCACATCGTAGTTAGTAGTAGTCACTGAGACTACGTCTCCCTAAGTTTGACTTGGGCCTCACATAGGTCTATATTACTCGACGCATGCACTTATGTTTATATGCATAGTTTTAGCGTGTCAAGTTTTTGGTGCCATTTCCAGGGAGATGACACGTTATCAGCACTACGAGTGCTGCGGTCGGCCACACTAGGCCATTTTTTTATTTCTCATACCTTTAATTTAATCATTGAACTACATTTCATATATATATATTGAGTACCGTGAGTAACGTGATTCCACATTTTTAAGTACTAGTGCATGGTGAAAACACAGAGAACAGACTACGGAGAATCTACACCAGAGATCCCGATCACTATTGAGGATCTACAAGGTTCTGTGGGAACCTTAACACCATCTCCAGTTCAAACAACTCCTTCTGAAGACATACCGTTGACACCCAGGCAACAAGCAATGGGGGACGGTAACACAGTGGTTGATAAGACAATATGGGAGATGATTAAGGCATCTTCCTCAGCTGCACAGACAGGACCCATCAAGAAACAAGCTGTAAATGTAGCACAATACAAGATTTATCTAGGGCTGATTACACTCATCAAGTCACATGCTTTCTATGGGCACACTCATGAAGATCTGGTGGCACACATTAGCAACTTTGTTGAGTGTTGTGATATGGTGAAAGTGGATAGGTTTCCACAGAAATCTATTTATTTGAATTTGTTTCCATCATCGGTGACAGACAAGGCAAAAGAATGGCTATATAACTTGCCAAAGGAATCGTTTGAGACATGGGATCAGATGATTGATATGTTCTTTGAAAGGTATTTTCCATCGGAAAAGACAAACGAGCTGGTGAAGAACATTCACAATTTCAAACAACAGGCGGCTGAGTCATATTCTAAGGCTTGGGAGCATTTTCAGAACATGCTAAGGAAAGTCCTACATCATGGGATAGATTTGGAGAACCAAGTAAAGATATTCTACTTTGGGCTCCGCAAAAATGAATGTGTTACCTTAGACAGTGTAGGAACAAGGTTCTTTCTCAACAACTCACCCTCTAAGTGTCAGGAGATTTTGAAAAATATGGCAAAGAATCAGGCGTGGGGCAATGAGAGAGATCATCCAGAGCATATCGAAAGCATAGGGGAGTCCAAAGTTATTACCACTCTGAACGTGAAATTACACCCGATAGCAAGGAAGTTGCTAAAGAAAGAAAATAATTCATCGGATGAAGAAGGACAAGTGAAATATATGCGCCAGCAAGGATATAGGAACAATGATTACTCGTGGAGGAAGGATCCCAAGTTTTTTTTGGAAAAATCCAAACAATTTCTTATAGGATCTAGACCAACAGAAACAACTCAGGAATAATCTATAGTAGCAGCGTGCAGTAGAGAACATGAATGAAATTCTAAATAGGATAGTGAAATAGAATGCACAATTGTTAAACAACTTCCAATGTGATCCCCAGAATCAAGGGGCTCAGATGAGGAGTTTTAAGACAACTTTGTCTCAGTTAGCAGTAGATGTGGCGTCATTGAAAAAGCCTACACAATAGGGTTTTCCAGGAAATACTGACACTCCAACCGGGAACCAACAATTCAAGGCCATATTATTGCAGAATGGGAAGAAGACATTGACTCCAAGGACTCCAGAACCTAAAGTGACCACACCTATTGTCAATAGTGAACCAGTGGTACAGCCAGCACAAGAAGGAATTGAGGTAGACAACACAGGGGAAGAGTAGAATTAAGATTATGAAGTAGAGAAGGGGACGTCATATGTGCCACCATATCAAAGAACATAGTCTGTTCCGATTCCATATCCAAAAAACTTGAAGGCAACAAAGATGGATCAACAATTCAAGAAATTTTTGGATAGCTTCAGGAAGCTTTCCGTCAACATACCATTGATTGATGTGATTGAGCAAATACCATCATACGGTAAATTTCTGAATGATATTATTAACAAGAAGAGGAGGATTCCAGATGCTGAGGTAGTAGTGCTAAAAGAGCAAGTCAGTGCCTTCATTTTAGGAACACTGCCACCAAAGAGACAGGATCCCAGTTGTTTTAACATCACGTGTTACATTAGGAAGACAAAGTTTGGGGATGCACTCTACGATTTAGGGGTAAGTATCAACTTGATGCCCCTATTAACATTTAGGAAGATTGGTCTCAAAACGTCTAGGAAGAGCAACATGACAATCCAATTGGCAGATAATTCAGTTGTAAGACCTTACAATATTTGTGAAGATGTACTTGTCAAGGTGGGTTGATTTGTTTTTCCTGTAGACTTTGTGGTGATGGAGATGTAGGATGACCATGACAATGAACTATTATTAGGAAGACCCTTCCAAGCAATAGTTGATATGATTTTGGAGATGGGTAGAGGCCGTTTGACCATGGGAATTAAAGATGACAGGTTCAAGATTAATATGCCATACAATTAGAAGTCATCTAAGGATTAGGAGCAGTGTAATATGATGATGCACAAGTATAAAAATATCTCCTTATATTTGGGAAGGCCACTTTTGGACATGGCACGTGTAATGACAAAGGTGGACAAGGATACACTAGCTATAGACATCATGGAGAACACTAAGGTGGTCTTACTTGCCAAGACGGTAGGGTATCCAGATGACGAACAAGATGATTTGTGTTCATTCACCATGGATGAGCTTGTAGAGGATTCTTTAGTATAGACACATCCACAACTCCCGCTAGAGTCATGCTTAACGAACCTTATGGATGATTGCATGCGGAGCCAGTAACTAGAAGAATGTGCAAGGATACAAAAGACTTTGCCATGCTACTATAAAAGAAACTTCAAGGATTTGGGAGCACTGTCATCACCGCTGACCTCTTCACTCTTGAGCCCATCTGAGTTGGAGCTTAAACCATTGCCACCTCATCTGAAGTATGTGTTTTTGGCTACAGAAGAGAAGTTGTTGGTCATCATATCCACATCTTTGAGTGTCTCGAAAGAAGAACAACTAATTACTGTGTTAAAGAACCACTGAGGTGCATTCGGGTGGACTGTGGCTGATATCAAAGGGATCTCCCCCACATTGTGCCAACATAAAATTCAGTTAGAAGAAGAAGTGAAACCGGTCATTCAATCATTGTGTCGCTTGAATCCAATCATGACAGAGGTAGTCAAGAAGGAGGTAATCAAGCTCCTATTGACATGTATAATTTATGCTATTTCTGACTCCATGTGGGTTAGTCTGACACAGGTAGTACCAAAGAAAGGAGGAATCACTGCCACTACTAACTCATCTAATGAACAAATAACCACTAGGTTAGTGACAGGGTGGCGAGTTTGTTTAGATTATCACAGATTAAATACCGCCACGCTTAAGGATCACTTCATGTTGCCGTTCATTGGCCAGATGTTGGAGCGGCTCGCCGGTCGCTCCCACTTTTGTTTTCTTGATGGTTATTCAGGCTACAATTAGATTTCAATCAAGCCTAAGGATCAAGAGAAGTCTACCTTCACCTGTCCTTATGGTACTTTTGCATATCGTCGTATGCCGTTTGAGTTGTGCAATGCACCCTCCACTATTCAACGTTGTATGATGGCAATCTTTCGGATATGGTGGAACGATATCTCAAGGTTTTTATGCATGATTTTTCTATGCATGGAGCATCTTTTGACGATTTCTTGAATAATTTGGATAAATTTTTGCAAAGGTGTGAAGACACACACCTAGTGCTTATTGGGAAAAAATGCCACATGATGGTTAGCGAGGGCATAGTATTGGGATACAAGGTGTCCAACAAAGGATTGGAGGTAGATCCTATCAAGATAAAGGTGATTTCAAAACTTCCTCCACTGACTTCGGTGAAGGCAGTTAGAAGTTTTTTCAGCCATGCAGGGTTTTACCATCGATTTATAAAGGAATTTTCAAAAATCACTAAACCATTTTCAGAATTATTGGAAAAAAATGTTGAGTTCAATTTTGATGATAGATGTTTGAGAGAATTTAGATTCTAAAAAAGAAAGTCAGTCCCACAACAGTTGTGCAGGCTCTCGATTGGAGTCAACCCTTTGAACTAATGTGCGATGCATCAGACTATGCCGTAGGAGCGGTGTTGGGCCAACACTTAGATAAAGTTCCTATAGTTATATATTATGCATCTAAAACACTCAATGATGCACAACTAAATTACACCACTACTGAAAAGGAACTATTGGCTATTGTCTTTGCTTTTGAGAAGTTTAGGCAATATCTTGTAGGAGCTAAGGTGGTGGTGTGGACTAATCATGCAGCAATTAAATACTTGCTGTAGAAAAAGGATGCAAAACCAAAACTTATTAGATTGATCCTTTTACTGTAGGAGTTTGACATTGAGGTCAAGGATAAGGCTGCGATTGAAAATGTAGTGGCGGACCACTTTTCTAGACTGGAGAGGGTAGATGAAAAGGATGACAATTGACGTGTATTTTACTACGCGCTAAAAACGCAAGTGTACGCGTCGAGTAATATAGGCCTTTGTGAGGCCCGAGTCGAACTCAGGGATACATGAATTATTGGGGACTTTTACTAACTAATCGCAATCAGCTAGACCGATTAACAAAGTAGGGTTTGTTGTTCAAATTAAAAGAAAATAAAAAAATCAAACAAAGAAAACAATCGATTAAAGGTTAATTTAATCAATTAAAAGGGATATCTTTAGGATAGCGGTTTCACCGCGGGTCAACATTGTATTAGATTTCATATAATTCCTCACACTTCTCTCTCTATCCGGGTAGTGGCCTGAAATGAGATATACCCACTGTCGTGGTATAATCCACTACTTAGATTTAGGTTGATTCCACCGTCGTATTAATCATTCCCCTAAACTAAGTGCATTATAAACGGTCTCTCAGTTCCCACCATTAATTTTACAACTCCTTTGTCAAGGGTTTTATTAATTAATGTAGAATTCGTCTCTTTTCAACCGTTAATCCTTCTGTCGAAGTGATTAAGGGCATTAAGTTATTATTATGGTGATCAAGCATAACAATAGAAATGGAGAAAACGAATTTATACCACGGATATGAGAGAAAAATATGAATTATCACTATAAAATCATCATACAATGTATCTCCGGGCTACTCCCGGTCCTAAAGATTGAGGGTTTTAGCCTCTCATGTTCATCTTACACGAATACATGGTAGAAATTGGGGAATTCATAAGAAAAACGTGAAATAAATGGGAAAACCCCTGAACGGAGAAGAACCGGTGGATCCTTGGCGTAGAACACAAGCTTTCCCCGCCTATCGGTGGTGGAAATCGTCTTCGGCAGCGTCCGAATCACCCGGGATGAGCTTCTCGGCCTCCGTTCTCCTTTCTCTCCTCCTTGGCACTCGTGCAATCCAAAAATGAGATTCTGTTTACGTCTAGGCGGCCGTCATTAGGTATAAGTCCCTAATTAGGTCGTCAAATAACAACAGCCGTTCGATTGAAATCAAAACAAATCCAACACATATCTGCCGGCGTCGATACCATCGACGCGGGTCGATGGTATCGACCCAGCGGATTAGCGGCAGCTTTCCTTTCTTTTATTCTGAGCGCCTGTGGTGATCTCGATACCATCGACGTAGGTGTCGATGGTATCGACTCCTTTAGCGTCGGTTGTTGTCGTTTAGCGACGCTGTAGCTCTCCTTGTGTCGATGGTATTGACTTGCGTCGATGGTATCGACTTCATCCTCGCCAGCAGCCTGGAGACATCTCGATGCCATCGACATGGGTGTCGATGGTATCGACTCTGTATTGCTCTTCTCGGCTGACAACCTGTGGCTTGGTCGATGGTATCGACATCCGTCGATGGTATCGACGAAAGCAGATACTTGTTCTTCCTGAAATTTCACAACAGGACCAAGTAAATCCACACAATTTATAATAAGATGATAAATAATGCTCAACATAGTGAAACAAAGGGGATTTGATATAAAAATGATGGCAAAGACCAAATAAAGTGAATTATGCGATAATATCTATGAAAATGAGTAATTAAGGCACAAAACACATATGAAATAGGTCTCTAAATGCGACTCAAAATCATCGCATCAAACTCCCCTAAGCTTAAACATTGCTCGCCCTCGAGCAACTAACCCTTAGAAAAGAATTGCAGATGTCAACTAACAATCAACACATCACCCCACATCCCACATTACTCCCACTGGACATTCTCAAACCGGCCTTTCCTAATCACAGAACAGTAATTACCCTACAGGCGACAATAATCATCAATAAAAGAAATTATCCTTCAAACCGATGAACACTATCACATAAGGCAGTTAACATAATAAAATTTGCCGATTCAGCATTAGTGCATCTTGTGATCGCCTACACTACGTTGCTCGCCCTAACTACCATCTACATGGAAGCAGTTCTCCTTATAAACATGAGTGAGGAGAAAATCACGGTGGCCTACCAATCCGAGCAACGGGTGGATGGAATGGGTGGTTCATGGAAGAATTTGGAAGTATTACACAGTTTCAAAATGCATATAACAAAATGCCCTAAATGATGCAAATGCACATTAAGAATGCCCTAATGCCTAAAAGTGGGTGGAATGATGCATGCACTAACCTTCTACCTCAAAATGAGATAGAAATCTACTCAAGCCACATCATGTACTCAATTCCCCTGTTATACAAGTGATATTATGTTCCTTTCTCCCTCTTATTCCATTTCCTTCTAAATTCTCTTCTCTTTTTTTTTTCTTTTAGCCCACATATCCATAATTGCTTAGAGCTACATGTGTTAGGCTATTTTCTTCATGATTGGAAATCCTTGTACTAATGTGAGGGTATGGAACAATTTAGCTCACTTTTCCGGTCAACTGAGGTACATGGTGTACTTATGCATGAAAATCATGAAAGTTATGAGTGCAACTACATGACATGCACCTAAAGGTAATGTGCATGAATCACTATCCATTTTTTTCATTTTATGCAAAAATATGAAAATAACAATGCAAATCCTATCTACATGCTATGCACGCAAAAGAAGTTAAAACTGTACTTTACTTCCAATTCTTGGGTGGACTATGGAAAAATATGAAGTGGAATGATCACAAGATTAAGTTACTGAACCTTAGAAAAATATCATGTGTCCCTCCTTACTGACATGTGTAGTAGTTCAAAGGGTTCTTTCTCGTATATCCAATTAAGGTCTCATTACTATTTGATTAGGTTAGGCTCAAACAACCGTTACTATCCACTTTTCATGAGTCAATGGGGGTGTGAGTGTGACATATTGCTTCAAAGTTGACATAATCAATCATTTTCATAGGACAAGTTTCCCAAGGACAACCAAGTTAAGCTATCCAAAAGACCCAGAATTTTTTTTTTTTTGAAATTCCCTTAAATTTCCCATGAAAAAGTGAGATGACAATTTTTAAGACATCCACGATTACACTAGATAGATGTGGATCCTAAATGAAAACTTAAAATTGCAAAAACAAATAACAAAGCAGAAACTAAAAACAACTAAAGAAAAGATAAAAGATAGAGCTGTTCCAGCCACCCCCCTAAGCTTGAATCCGACTATGGCTTCATAGTCAAAGACTAACTTAAGGGCGGAACAGTGATACCCTGATCAATCTTGCGGAGGCGGTGGTGGGTATTGTGGTGCCGTAGGATCCCAAGACGGGTACTCCCCCTGGAAGATTGGATCATATTGGGTCCTCGGCGGAGGCTGTGGATAGCCTCCAAAGTAGTCTTGACTCCAGTAATGGTCAAAGAAGGGCTCCTGTTGCGTCTCTATCCGCTGCAACTGGGTGTGTCAAGTACCCGACTCGTAGTGTCATGAATACCGGTATACATACCCATGTACTGCAGTTGAGTCTGCTGTATGTCCTGCAGCATGGTGTACATCCCTTGCATGGAGTAGGGATCCGCAGCTGGCTGCTCTTGCTGTGGTGATGGCGGCGGGGGCTGAGATGATGAAGATGCACCCGGGTGCATCCTAGGACGCTTCTGTGGTGCCACGCGTGCTCGAAGAGGTGTGAAAGCCTCCTCGTCTTCCTCGGCCTAACCTTCTTGATCTTCACCTCCGCCTTCTTCTTCGGAGGACTCGATGGCTATGATGGGCCATCGGAAATGCTGCTTGCCCTCGATGTGGAAGACGTCGTCCGGCAGGGATGCCTCCTGGTAAGCTTGGTTGACGTGGCAATGAGCGTACGCCAACCCGTCTCGGATAAGAATGAGGTTTGAATGGTGCAAGTGTTGCACGTTCACCTTACTCTGCGTAGAAATCGGAGTCATGGACTGAAAGTTCAGCCCCAAGTAAAGCGCCAACTTGGTGACAAGACCACCAAAATGTATTGGAGCCTTCCTTGTGCTCCGCTTCACCGCCATGACGCGTTGTAACCAGAATGCTCCCCAGTTGCACTCTTGACGTTTCAGGAGTGCATAGAGAAAGAACAAGTCACTCTCCTAAAACTTGCTCAAAGCAAGATCGCTCCGAGCGAAGAAGGTCAAGCTCAGCATCCTATGCAAGACCCGGACGAACGGGTGCTCAAAATCCGCTACCGCGGCATTGTGGTAGCTCACGGTCTTCCCTGCCGGCACTGTAACTAGCTCGGCGAAGATTTTGTCGTAGTCGGTGCGGGCGTCGGGGCATCGGTGATCGTGGCGGCTGTGGTTCCAGTTGAAGATGTCGTTGAACTGCTTCAACGTGATGTTGTAATTGTTGTTGAAGAGTCGGAAGGACACCCTTCCCCGGATCCACATCTGGTCTGATGGTACCACGTCATTTGGTACGACGTAGATATCAAGAGACGCCATGAACTCGGCCACCAGTTCCTTGTATGTGGGCCATTCGCCGAAAAACGGCTGCCCATCCGAATGACAGTCGATCTCATAAAGGCGATTGGTGTGCCGCGCTTGCCCGGCCAACACATAGGCCAAGTTGGCCTCGAATCCCAGCTCCCTGATCATTCCCCGGTCCACATACCGGGTGGCCTCGAACTTCCGCTTCATTATCTCCTCGTATACCTTCCTTACATCCATGTTGGCATGAATAAGGCGTGGACGAGAGATGGAAGCGGTTGGAGGAGGAACAAACTCCTCGATCTCCATGGGGTGCGCGCTTGATGAAGATGCTCCGCCCGTATGCACCATGATTGCGAGAAGAATGAGATTGGGAGAAAAGAGCTCGGTGAAGATGGAGAGAAATTCTCCGCTCGGTGAAGATCTTCGCTCGATGACGCTTCTCCGCAGGTGTAGAGCGCTCGGGGGAGTGCTCGGCGTAATGGGAGATACTTGCTCTGAGGGTGTGATGTCATATGACGTTGCAAGTCCCCTTAAATAGACTTGATCGGCGCCCCTATTGACCCGTCGATACCATCGACGCGGGTCGATGGTATCGACACGTCTCGCGGGTAGCCGCATCTGTCGCTGGTATCGACGGCTGACGTTTGCTGGATCGAGAAACCCGGATCACTGACGGGTCGATACCATCGACAGAAGTCGATGGTATCGACGCAGCACCCGGATCGCTGACGTGGCTGTTGCGATCGTCGTCGATGTCTTCATGCGGATCAGTGACATGTCCGTCGATGCCATCGACGGGTGTCGATGGTATCGACTTGCTTTTATTGTGACACCTCCGTTTATTGCATTCAACCTGTGATGATGTCGATACCATCGACGAGGCCATCGATGGTATCGAGTTGACTGAGCAAAATTCGTCTGAATATCTCCAGAGATCTCGATGGTATCGACTGGAGTGTCGATACCATCGATACTTTTATTGCGACCTGCCTGTGACCATGTCGATGCCATCGACGGGGCCGTCGATGGTATCGACGCAGTGCGATTTCTGCTGGTGTCAACCTGAACCCATGTCGATACCATCGACTGATGTGTCGATGGTATCGACCCTGCCTGTTCCTGCACATTTAACAAACGGATCAAGGTATCATTTTTAAACTAAAAAGTAAACAAAATAAAAGCAAACTACACCTAACATTAAACTATCCTAATGTACCAATGGTTGGGTTGCCTCCCAACAAGCGCCCTTCTTTAGCGTCTTAGGCTAGACGTCGGTCCTTCTTCTCATTCATGTACAAGTGAAATGAGTTTAACCTCATTCACTTTCCTCTTATAGTTCTCACCAAAGTACAGCTTCAAGCGTTGCCCGTTCACCAAGAACGTGGCCTCTCCATCTCGCACGAGAATCGCTCCGTGCGGTCTCACTTCTTCCACCTCGAAGGGTCCACTCCATCGGGATTTCAGTTTCCCGGGATGCAATTTGAGACGAGAGTTGAACAATAGGACACTGTCTCCTTTCTTGAACGTGCGCATCTCAATGTGGCGATCGTGGATCAGCTTTGTGCGCTCCTTATAAATACGGGCATTCTCATATGCCGTCATGCGTAGCTCATCCAATTCATTCAATTCAAACATTCTTTTCCTCCCGGCCTCGTCATAGCGCAAGTTCAGCCTTCTTAGCGCCCAATGGGCCTTGTGCTCCAATTATACCGGAAGATGGCACGCCCGGCCATACGCCAACCTAAAAGGTGTAGTGCCTATAGGTGTTTTGTACGCCGTTCGATAAGCCCAAAGTGCATCCGGTAGCAATGCACTCCAATTCTTCCGTGTAGATGCTACGGTCCTTTCTAAAATCTTCTTGATTTCCCTGTTTGATACCTCCACCTGTCCTTGCGTTTGTGGATGATATGGGGTGCCAATGTTGTGCTTGACCCCATATTTCTTCAAAAGTGAAGCAAATTTCTGATTTCGGAAGTGTGTGCCTCCGTCACTAATGATCATTCGAGGAATCCCGAACCTGCAGAAAATATTCTCTTTGACGAACCTGCACACTACATTCGAATCATTAGTCCTTGTGGGGATTGCCTCTACCCACTTTGACACATAATCCACAGCAAGCAAAATATAAAGATTTGAATTTGAGGACACAAAGGGTCCCATGAAGTCAATGCCCCATAAATCAAATACCTCGACTTCCTGAAACACATTTAGGGGCATTTCTTGTCTCCTTGAGATATTACCTGCACGCTGGCACGAGTCACACTGCCTAACAAAATCATAGGCATCCCGGAACAAAGTGGGCCAATAAAGTCCGCTCTCTAACACCTTAGCTGCTGTCTGTGAGCTAGCATGATGTCCTCCCGTAGGCGACGCATGACAATGATGTAGAACACTTTCGTACTCTACCTCCGGCACGCACCTGCGAAGAATACCATCTCTGCATTGCTTCAACAATATTGGGTCATCCCAAATATAGTATCTCAATGAATGGAAGAATTTCTTCTTCTCTTGATAAGACCAATCTTCCGGGATGATCCCGCAAGCCAGATAATTCACAATTTCCGCAAACCATGGTTCTTTAGAATCAATTTTTAAAAGTTGTTCGTCGGGAAAAGTCTCGGTAATGGGTATATGCAAACCTTGTTCATCCACCCTCTCTAACCTAGATAAGTGGTCAGCCACCACATTTTCAATTCCCAACTTGTCCTTGATTTCAATATCGAATTCTTGTAGGAGCAAAATCCACCTAATTAGTCTAGGCTTCGCATCCTTCTTCTCCATCAAATATTTTATTGCGGCGTGATCCGTCCACACAACCACCTTAGAACCCACTAAATATTGCCGAAATTTCTCAAAAGCAAATACAACAGCAAGTAACTCTTTTTCCGTGGTTGTGTAATTTAATTGAGCATCATTAAGTGTTTTTGAGGCGTAGAAAATCACAGCAGGCTTGTTATCTACCCTTTGCCCCAAAACAGCCCCCACAGCATAGTCAGACGCATCACACATCAACTCGAAAGGCTTTGTCCAATCCGGCGTTTGAACAACCGGAGCCGAAATCAGTTGTTCCTTCAAAACCTCGAATGCGTGAAGACATTTCTCATTGAAATCAAAAACTGCGTCTTTTTCCAACAATTCCGATAATGGCTTTGCGATTTTTGAAAAATCCTTGATAAAGCGCCGATAAAACCCAGCGTGTCCTAAAAAGCTTCTCACCCCTTTTACAGAATTTGGTGGGGGTAGCTTAGAAATCACCTCAATTTTTATGGGGTCTACCTCTAGACCCTTGCTAGACACCTTGTGTCCTAGCACAATTCCTTCTGTCACCATCATGTGACATTTCTCCCAATTGAGGACCAAGTGTGTGTCCTCGCACCGCTGCAATACCTTATCTAAATTATAAAGGCATTCATCAAAAGACGCTCCATAAACCGAGAAGTCATCCATGAAGACTTCGAGACACCGCTCCACCATGTCAGAGAAAATGGCGAGCATGCAGCGTTGAAAAGTCGCCGGCGCATTGCATAAACCAAACGGCATACGGCGGTAGGCGAAAGTCCCATAGGGACATGTAAACGTAGACTTCTCTTGATCCAAAGGATCAATAGAAATCTGGTTGTACCCCGAGTAACCATCTAGGAAACAAAAATGCGACCGACCGGCTAAGCGTTCCAAAATCTGATCAATGAATGGCAATGGAAAATGATCTTTCAGAGTTGCGGCGTTCAATCGGAGGTAATCAATGCATACACGCCACCCGGTTACCAGTCGGATGGTGACAGGTTCATTTAGAAGATTTGTAGTGACAGTTATTCCCCCCTTTTTAGGGACTACCTGTGTGGGGCTCACCCACGTCGAATCAGATATGGCATAAATAATCCCTGCAGCAAGCAACTTAATGACTTCCTTTTTGACAACCTCCATCATGCTTGGATTTAGACGTCTTTGAGGCTGTATGACTGACTTGGCTCCTTCCTCAAGCCGAATCTTATATTGACAAAGTGTAGGGGAGATCCCCTTGATGTCCGCCACTGACCACCCAAAGGCTCCACGGTGGTTCTTGAGCACTATCAGTAGCTGCTCCTCCTCATCCGCACTCAAGTATGCAGAAACAATCACTGGCAACTTGTCCTCCTCAGCTAGAAAGACGTACTTCAGGTGCGGGGGCAATGGCTTTAACTCCAGATCAGGTGGGCAGATAAGGGATGATTGTAGCGGTGGGGGCAGTGTACCCAAATCTTCATAGTGCCTCGTGTAGAAACATGGAAGCATTTGAAGCATTTTGGCACACTCCTTGAGTGAAGTACTCCGCGTCCAATCATAAGTGACATTAAGCAAGCACGCCTCTAGAGGCAATTCCGGATATGCATCACAGACAGAAGTAATTATCACATCATCCTCCCACGAAGGTGGAATGTCCTCATTCTCATCATTTGGAAACCCGACAGCCTTGCATAAAGAGACAGCTTTCGTTTGCTCCATAAGGTCTACCGCCAAGGTCCCATTGTCTATCCTGCTCATCACATGGGCCATATCTAAAAATGGCTTCCCGAGACAAAGTGAGATATTGCTTTCCACATGCTTCACCATGTTGCACTGTGCCTTTGCTTTAGTAGATGTATTGCTGTTGGGCATGACCATCTCAAAGCGATCATCCGCAATGCCTAAGGTCAAGCAACCTCTCCCCATCTCCAAGATCATGTCAGCTGTAGCTTGAAATGGGCGACCAAGAAGTAACTCATTGCCGTGTTCGTCCTGCATCTCCATCACACAAAAAATCAGCGGGAAAAACAAAGCGGTCTACCTTTACCAAAACATCCTCACAGATTCCATATGGTTTCACCACAGAATTATCGGCCAATTGGATAGTCATATTGCTTGGCCTTGACTCCTTCAATCCAAGTTTCTTGAATGTAGAAAGGGGCATCAGATTGATGCTTGCCCCGGAATCACAAAGCGCTTCGCCAAATTTGAACTTCCCGATAAAGCATGAAATATTGAAACACCCGGGATCCTGTCGCTTTGGCGGCAAAGTGCCCATAATAAAAGCACTCACTTGCTCCTTCAATACCACAACCTCAGTGTCGGGTATCTTCCTCTTCTTGGTGATTACATCTTTAAGAAACTTTCCATAAGACGGGATTTGTTCAATTGCCTCTAACAAGGGAATATTCACAGATAACTTCCTAAAGCTGTCCAGAAATTTTTTAAACTGTGCATCCACCTTTCTTGCTTTTGCACTATTGGGATAGGGAACCAGAACGGTATGTGCCCTTTGATGAGGTGGCACATAGGGAGTTAATTTCTGTGGTTCCTCCTCAGTGGCTTGTCCTTCCTTACCATCTTCGGTTGTGTCATCAATTTTCTCTATAAGTGGTGCGGGCTGCTCCTTAGTGGTTGCTTCTTCGACTGTGTCCTGCGGTGTGCTTGTGTCATCCGCCCTTGGATTAAGCACCTTCTTACCGCTGCTCAACAATATGGCCTTGGCCTGTTGGTTTCCCCCGGGAACATTGGTGTTCCCCGGAAAACCCGGATGTGCCGGCTTCTTCAAGCTTACAATCTCCGCTTCCATCTGTGCCATGGAGGTCTCTATAGTCCGCATCTGAGCCCCGTGGCTCTGCAACGTCTGCCCAAACTGGTTCATGAATTCACCCTGCTGCTTTATTTGCTGCCCAAAAGTGTTCATCAACTCTTGATTTTGCTTTATGACTTGATTGAGCAACTCCGTGCTCTTGTCCTCCGTGACCGGTGCAGGTTTGGCGTCCGGATCCTGCAGAAAGTTATTTGGATCCTTCCATGAAAATTTCTTGTCTTTCCGCCATGAATAATCGTTATTCCTGTACCCCTGCTGTTGTCTCATGTACTTGACCTGAGCCTCATCCTCGGACTCATTGTCTTCCTTCTGCAACAACTTCTTTGCGAGAAGATCCATCTTCTCATTAAGCTCTCTCATTGCCTTTGACTCACTGGCAACTCTGGCTTGCTCAACTGGGCCTCTTTCTCTTTCTCCCCAAGATTGCTTTCGTGCCATATTCTTCAGTATTTCCCAGCATCTTGTATCAGTGTTGTTTAGAAAGAATCCAGAACCGGCCGAGTCCAAGTTGCTTCTATCATGCTTGGAGAGAGCAAAGTAGAAGATCTTCACTTGGGTTTCCTTGTCCAATCCATGATGTGGACATCTCCTCAACATGACTTGGAATCGCTCCCAAGTCTCAGAATAAGTCTCACCCGCCTGTTGGGTGAAATTGTGGATCTTCCGGATCATATCATTGGTCTTCTCAGGAGGAAAGAACCTCTCGAAGAAAACCTCCACCATGTGATCCCATGATTCAACAAACTCATCGTCGAGGTTATGAAGCCACTCTCTTGCCACTCCAGCCAAGGAACTCGGGAATAACTTGAGATAGAGCACATCCTGCGGAAATCGATCTATGTTCACCATATCGCAGTTCTCCACAAACTGACTAATGTGTGCCACTGGATCTTCATTTTTCAGTCCGTGAAATGCATTGGATTTGACCAAATTAATCAGTGCTGGGTCGATCTTGTATGTAGGTATGTTCAGCCCCTGTTTCTTTATAGGCCCCTTTGATGCCGAGGAAGAAGACGCCTTGATCTTCTCCCATATTGTCTGTGCTTCAGCCATTACTTCTTCTTGTTCTTGCTCAGATTCAGAATGTATATCACTGTGGTGTTCCTCCTCGTAGTAGTCCTCGTCCTCTGGTCCTGCAGATGGAACCTCAGGTGTGCGATTCACGTAGTCTCGACTACGTGTGTGCACCATACAAAGTACCTGCAATTTGGAAGTAGTGGTTCAGCACAATGCCTTGAACGAGTAAACACTATTATAGAGAAATAAAGGAATTTTTGAAATTGTTCTAAAATAAAATAAAAAAATGTGGCCTAGAATGGCCGCTCTTAGCACTCAAAGTGCCAATAATTGACCGTATCCCCGGCAACGGCGCCAAAAACTTGACGTGTATTTTACTATGCGCTAAAAACGCAAGTGTACGCGTCGAGTAATATAGGCCTTTGTGAGGCCCGAGTCGAACTCAGGGATACGTGAATTATTGGGGACTTTTACTAACTAATCGCAATCAGCTAGACCGATTAACAAAGTAGGGTTTGTTGTTCAAATTAAAAGAAAATAAAAAAATCAAACAAAGAAAACAATCGATTAAAGGTTAATTTAATCAATTAAAAGGGATATCTTTAGGATAGCGGTTTCACCGCGGGTCAACATTGTATTAGATTTCATATAATTCCTCACACTTCTCTCTCTATCCGGGTAGTGGCCTGAAATGAGAATTACCCACTGTCGTGGTATAATCCACTACTTAGATTTAGGTTGATTCCACCGTCGTAGTAATCATTCCCCTAAACTAAGTGCATTATAAACGGTCTCTCAGTTCCCACCATTAATTTTACAACTCCTTTGTCAAGGGTTTTATTAATTAATGTAGAATTCATCTCTTTTCAACCGTTAATCCTTCTGTCGAAGTGATTAAGGGCATTAAGTTATTATTATGGTGATCAAGCATAACAATAGAAATGGAGAAAACGAATTTATACCACGGATATGAGAGAAAAATATGAATTATCACTATAAAATCATCATACAATGTATCTCCGGGCTACTCCCGATCCTAAAGATTGAGGGTTTTAGCCTCTCATGTTCATCTTACACGAATACATGGTAGAAATTGGGGAATTCATAAGAAAAACGTGAAATAAATGGGAAAACCCCTGAACGGAGAAGAACCGGTGGATCCTTGGCGTAGAACACAAGCTTTCCCCACCTATCGGTGGTGGAAATCGTCTTCGGCAGCGTCCGAATCACCCGGGATGAGCTTCTCATCCTCCGTTCTCCTTTCTCTCCTCCTTGGCACTCGTGCAATCCAAAAATGAGATTCTGTTTACGTCTGGGCGGCCATCATTAGGTATAAGTCCCTAATTAGGTCGTCAAATAACAACAGCCGTTCGATTGAAATCAAAACAAATCCAACGCATATCTGCCGGCGTCGATACCATCGACGCGGGTCGATGGTATCGACGCGGGTCGATGGTATCGACGCGGGTCGATGGTATCGACCCAGCGGATTAGCGGCAGCTTTCCTTTCTTTTATTCTGAGCGCCTGTGGTGATCTCGATACCATCGACGTAGGTGTCGATGGTATCGACTCCTTTAGCGTCGGTTGTTGTCGTTTAGCGACGCTGTAGCTCTTCTTGTGTCGATGGTATCGACTTGCGTCGATGGTATCGACTTCATCCTCGCCAGCAGCCTAGAGACATCTCGATGCCATCGACATGGGTGTCGATGGTATCGACTCTGTATTGCTCTTCTCGGCTGACAACCTGTGGCTTGGTCGATGGTATCGACATCCGTCGATGGTATCGACGGAAGCAGATACTTGTTCTTCCTGAAATTTCACAACAGGACCAAGTAAATCCACACAATTTATAATAAGATGATAAATAATGCTCAAAATAGTGAAACAAAGGGGATTTGATATAAAAATGATGGCAAAGACCAAATAAAGTGAATTATGCGATAATATCCATGAAAATGAGTAATTAAGGCACAAAACACATATGAAATAGGTCTCTAAATGCGACTCAAAATCATTGCATCAACAATATACCCATTTTAGAAACTTTCCCTGATGAACAACCGTTTTCCCTTAAGTAAAGGGACCCATGGTTTGCTAACATTGTAAATTATTTAGCTTGCAAGGAATTACCAGATGATTGGGGCTACCAAGAAAAGAAGAGGTTCTTTCATTCATTGCGCTATTATTTTTGGGATGACCCTCTTTTGTTGAGATAGTGGAGGGATGGAATACTGAGGAGGTGCGTACCTAAATGTGAATATGATAGTGTGTTGAAACATTGCCACACACTACCTACAGGTGGAAACCATGCCAATTCTAGAACCACTGTATATGTTTTAGAGAGAGGCTTGTACTGGCCGACCCTATTCAAAATGCATACAATTTTATGTGTAGGTGTGATGCATGTCAATGGTCAGATAATATATCAAAGAGGCAGAAGATGTCGTTGAATGTGTTTTAGGAAGTAGATGAATTTGATCTATGGGGTATTGATTTTATGGGACCCTTTGTGTCCTCTAACTCTAACCTCTATATCTTACTAGCTGTAGACTATATGTCAAAGTGGGTGGAAGCGGTTCCAGCCTGCACCAATGATGCTAATGTTGTGTGCAAATTTGTCAAGGATCACAGTTTTTTGTAGGTTTGGGGTGCCAAGGATGATCATAAGTGATGGTGGAACACACTTCACCAATAGGAAATTTGGGGCACTTTTAAGCAAATATGGGGTGAAGCACCATGTGGATATGCCCTATCACCCACAGACTCAGGGGTAGGTGGAGATTTCAAATCATGAGATTAAAAAGATCCTTGAGAAAATGGTATCTTCTAGTAGAAAGAACTGGAGTGCCTTGTTGGGTGATGTGCTATGGGCTTATAGGACTGCCTATAAAACACTGATAGGAACTACAACCTTTGGGTTAGTTTATGGACGGGCATGTCATCTCCCTATGGAATTAGAACAAAAAGCTCATTGGGCGTTGAGGAAGCTCAATTTTGCCATTGATGAAGCTGGCAAGATTATGATGTTAGAGTTAAATGAGCTAGATGAAATTAAGATGAACGCTTATGAAAATTCAAGAATGTACAAGGAGAGAACTAAGAAAATACATGACAGACATATATCAAGGAGAATCTTTTGTCCGGGAGAGAATGTGTTGCTTTTTAATTCGAGGTTAAAATTGCACCCAGTTAAACTGAGATCTAGGTGGAGTGGACCATTTGTCATTGAGGAAGTGTTTCCACATGGGGCTGTTAGAATCAAAGACGGCGAGAGATCCTTCTTGGTTAATGGCCAAAGACTAAAGCATTACTTTGGGGAAGACTTTAACATGAAGGAGCATGAGGTAAAGCTCATTGCCCTTAATTGATCTTTTGAGGGCTTATCTAGACTAGGACGTTAAACAAGGGCACTTGTTGGGAGGCAACCCAACCATTAGTGATTTTATTTTATTTCTTTGCATTGCTTTGGGTTAGTTGCACTTAGTTTTCCATAGTTTTTTTTATTTTATTTTTAAAAAGAAGATACCTTGACCCATTTGGTAAGTGTACAGGAACATAGAGTGTTAGTACCACTGACTAGGTGAGTCGCTGGCACTAAATTTTGATCAGTATAAGGTCCCTTTAGGAAGAACAGACTCAGTACCACTGGCTCCACAGTCAGTGGCACCGAAATGCCTGAAGAAATACAGAAAAATATCAGTCGACTAATGGATGAACCGTCGATACCACCGAAGAAGAGTCGGTGCCACTGACACGATGGATGCTCCAGGCTTAGTAGGTGTATCGGTGCACTAAAATAATTGACAAGGTCAGTACCACCGACCACCTTGTCGGTGCTACCAATAGATGACATCACCAATCTGAGGGAACCCTCATCAACGAACCAGATGGAGCACCGATACACTGCAAGTCGGTACCACCAACAAGAAGTCAGTGTCACTGACACCATGACAATACATTTTTACCAGATGGAGCATCGACAACCGTCGATGCACTGAGGCCATAGATACACACCAGACCCGGTGCCACCACCTTAGAAATAGTAGGGCCAAACAACAATTATAAAAGGGGGAGTGGTGGAGTATTTCTCTCCACACCTTCAAGTACCACCTCTCCCCAAGCATAGGCAACTACACCAGGCATCCATAAGCTACACCGAGCTCTATTTTCTCAACCTCCTTCTCCGATCTCGTCAGCATCATGGCAAGGAGAAGAGAAGCTTCCACCTCGGCGGTAGGATTTCCTGGGGGTTTGACGCCATGACCCAGGATAAGCCATCCTTCACCGGAGGTGTGGAAGGTGTACGAGGAGCTCTCCAAAATGCCATTCACTCTGACAAGATATGGAGACCGAAAGACAATTGAGGACATGGACTTCACCGACAATATGGAGGCTGTCTTCCAAGGACAAGAATTTGATGACGGGGTCTCAAATGCTTTCTTCAGTCGGTGGCCTACATACAAGGAGCTCGTGCTCGAGTTCATGGCTTACCTGGAGATATGTGTGACCCCTGATCTAGTCTGTCTGGCACAAGGTGAGTGGAAAGAGGGGAAGGTGGACTTCCACCTTTACAACACCAACCACTCCATCACTCTTCACGCATTCAATGAGATCTACGGATGGCCTCATGTACCTTGTCGCCAACCCGAGAATGTCAACTATGAATCCATATGGGGGGATCTTGTGACAGTGCCAGAAGGCTACAAGATAAGTTGGCACCACAGCTCCGTCGCCGACATTGAGTATCCATTTTCTCGAGTGCTACACCTCATGCTCATGAATACAATCTTCGCCAAGTCTATGCAAGGGTAGGGGAAGGTCCAGTGGCCAGACATATACTTTTTATACCAGCTTCTAGAGAGGAAGCCAGTCAACTTTGGGGCATTCTTCCTCACCCATGTGATGGTGGTGAAGCAAAATGTAGGGAGTAATGCGCTAATTCTCTTTGGGGGACTTATCACACCCATAGCTTTCCACTTAGGCCTGGATCTATCTACACTGGAGTCACTACAGTCCAAGCACCAGATTGACAATGCACATTTCAAGAAGGTCGTTCTTATCATTATCTTCCACATCACCCTCTTTGCTAGCTATTCGGTCAATGATAACTACTACGAGCGTCAATTACCTGATCATGTATTCAACATCAGGCAAGTTGACCACTATAGATGACCAGGCATTGATGATGAAGATGAAGAAGAAGGAGATGATGATGATGACGGGCAACCGAGTGACGACAATGTGGAGGAGGGGGATCCCACCATCCCCATCACATATCGAGTAGATCTACGTAAGCATCCACAACACTATGACGCCTCCACTTCTTCTACTCCGCCACCCTCTCAAGAAGGAGAGGAAGCTTACTCTATGGCAGGAATGTATACCATGCTGCAAGATATTCAGACTGCTCAGCAGCAACACACCACATCTATGGCTGGAATTCAAGATGTATAGGGGTGGTTGTACACTAACGCGCAAGCGATCTATGATAATGAACGTCTTCTCTTGGCCAACCAAGAGACCATGCATCATCACATGCAGAGGATGGAGCAATACTAGCAGCCATTCTTTGATCACTATTGGAGCCAAGGATACTTTGGAGACTATCCGATGCAACCACCTATGCCCCCTTCTGATCCAAATTTTTAGGGGATGTTCCTCCCCAGGACCCTAGCTAGCCACCACCACCATATTAGTCAGGTATCACTGTTCCACCTCTTAAGTTGGAATTTTGACTATGAGGTCACAGTCTTATTCAAGCTTGGGGGGGTGTTGGAACAAATTCTAACTTAGTTCTTTCATTTTAGCATTCTAATTTTCTTTTGGATTAGTTTTTTTTAGGATCTACTAATTTTGTAGGATCCACAATCTATCTAGTGTAATTTTTGGAGAAGTAAATGCATAGTTTTTATTTGAGTATATCAATCTCCGGGGTTGTATGCACATGAAAAAATTTGTGAGCTTATCTTGTGAGTAATTGAGTTGCATAATTGAGGAAGTGCTTGGGTAAGTCAGCTTCAGGACATGGGGATATGAATGACCATCTTAATTATCCAAGGAAAGTGGTTGACATGGTTGTTGAGTCTGAATCGGCCAAGCACTAATGTGACCTTAAACTTAATTTTAAGAGAGAAACCCCTTGATTACCCTATACACAAGTCATTAAAGAGGGACATATGAATCTCTCTGAAGGTTTTATCTCTTAGTTGTGTGATCTCATCCACTGCATACATTCTCTTTACACACCACCATAAGAAGATTGAGTATATGTTTTCATTCTTTCTTTTGATTGCATTTACATTGCATAGTATACCTTGCATAATAGTTGTTTATTTTAGCTTGCATTAGTGAAAAATGAATTTTTTTTATTATAGAAAACCATACATGCACAACAAAACTCTGGTGCATGTCATTTTGTTGCATAACATCTTTGTTCATATAGTTGCAACTACATTACATAAAGCATACACTATCATCATGTTCTAGGCTTATTCTTTTAAAACATAAGAAGGTAGTGATTTTTCCCATACCATTGAAAGAGAGAATAAGAATAGTGTCATGATTAGAAAAGTGTAGTGTAAGCATAATCCCGTAATAATATGTTCTTTGAAAAAAAAAAGATTGAGTATAGTCTCAAAAAAGTGAGGGAGAAAGGACATAATCCTACCTATATCATTAGGAAGAATTAGTACATGTAGTTTTGTAGATGTTTCATCTTATATTGAGATGAAATAATAGTTGCATGCATCATTCCAAATTAATGATTAGGTATTAGGATCATTTTATAATTTTCATCATCATAGGTTCATCGTAATTGTTGATTGAATGAATGATTCTATGTGCTCATGATTCTTCCACAGCCACCCATCCTGACCACCCGTTGCTCTTATTAGTAGGCCACTCATTTGATTTTCTCCTCATTCATTAATTCTCAGGAGAATTTCTTCCATGTAGATGGTAGTTAGAGAAAAAGAGCAACGTAGATATGAGATTACACGATGCACCAAGTATGAACCTAATGAGTCTATCATATTAACTGCTTTAATTGATAGTGTTTCATTGATTGGGGGACAGACATATTTTATAAAGGTTTCTAGTTGCCTAGATGGCAATTAGTGTTTAGTGGTCAGTGAGGGCCGGTATGAGGACCAAAGGTGGGGACTTTTATATGTACTTTATGCACTTATGTCCTTCAACTGACTTATCTCAATCAGATCCAAAGGTATTGTTTCTCGCGGACGAGCAAGGTTTAATCTTCGGGGAGTTTGATGCACATGTTTTAAATCTCTTTTACAGGCCTATTTTATATCTATTTTGTGCATATATTTTTCATTTTCTTGATTGTATTTGCATGATTCATTATTATTGGCATGTACACTCTGTTTGCATCAAATTATGCTTTTTTATTATATTTATTTAATTTTATGCATTCCCCAGACTTATGTATGTTTTTCTTCTCTTTTCAGGTACTTTATATACACTGCAATCTTAGTGCCACCGACCCACCTCGTCGGTTCCACTGAGATTACATCAGTAGCCATTCATCAAAGAATAATATGCTCGGTGCCACCGACTCATCCTGTCAGTGGTATTGAGATTTAATCAGTGGCACAACCAAAGTAGAAGCACCAGCTCGGTGCTACCGACTCATCTTGTCGATGGAACCAAATCATATGAGGAAGGCCCACGATAAGAAGCTGTCGGTGCTACTGACCATCTTGTCAGTGGTACCAACTCCATCGGAATCAACACTTAATCTAATCATTCTAATCCAATGGTCCACATTGCGTGGTACTGTAAGTTGGCCTATGACCTAAGCAAGGATGGCCAGACCTAGAGGGGGATCTCATTACATGATGCACGATAGCCAGAGAGGAGGGAGAGAGGAGAACAGAGCCGAAGGCCACCACTCGGGTGATCCGAGCACCTCCAACATGCATTTTTGCTGCCAAAAGATTGTAGAACGTGCGTTTCTTGAGGAGGATTATCCAGAATACCTTCTTTCCAGGGGTTACATGAATTTCCTTCATGTTTACCACATTTTGCTCCTTTCTCTCCATGTATTCACAACTGAAAACCATGCATGGCTAATCCCCTCCTTTCCTTAAGACCTGGAAGTAGCCCGGGGGATCATTGTATCGGATTTTTACATGAATTAATATAGATTTCTCTTTATTCCTGGATATTTAGTTGTGTTTTGAATGATCTACCTGTTCTTGATCACCATCGGTAGAATAATAGACCAATAATTGCTCTGGAAGGAGGATTAAAGGTTAGAAAACCACAATCTATACACTTTCCTAAGCATTCCTTTGAAAAGGTAATGTACGGTTAGTGGAAAGAAACCCAGAGTCTTCAATAATGCACCTAGACTAAGATTTAATTTTCTACGGAAGTGGAATTAGCTTAGATCTAGGTAGTGGATTGCACTATGGAAGCGGGCAATTCTGACTACATGATTTCTATCTAGGGTTAGGATAAAATCTCTATTAATTTGGTGGAAATTAGGTATAACGAGACCCCGTGGTGAAATCGGTTATCCTAAGGAATCCATCTTATTTGATTTCACCACCATAAATTTTCATTTAATTCTCTTTTTATTTTGTGTTATTGATGTCTATGGTTATTTCCATAATAACAACTGACTAGGGATGATAGTGAGAATGTACATACTCTTATCATCTGTATGATCTCATTGTTCAAGTCACATACTTGAAGACATACATCATTGAGCATTGTCACTCTCTAGACATCTAACATGTTATACTATTATCTCAAAAATAGTTAAAACATATAGATGTAAATTTCCTTTATTATTATCAAATCAAGTATTACATGCCTCATTGAAATCATCATATGATTGGCTCTCTGGGCATACTATACCAATAGACACATCATCCCTTGCCTTCTCTCGCATCTTCTACCTATATAACCCCTTATCTCTTCATTCTTGTAACCCTTTTCGGCCCTCCATATTCTTCCTTCTCCTTTGCTTGTTCTTGGAGCTTATTGGAGCAAGGATATCCATCCTTGGAGATTGGTTACCAAACCCTTGTTGCATGTGGTGCTTGTGGCAACAATAGATCATCTTCAACCTTGGTAAGTGTTTATCTTCCTTGATGATGTTTCTTTTAATCTCCTACCTTCACCTTCATCTCTTTTCTTGGCACTATACCATGGTTCCTCCAAGGTGGTCATTTTGGGAGAGAAACTCCTCATGACAAGGGTCATAGACCATGTTTCAACAAGGAAGACCCAAGTGTGAGGAGGGTTTCCTCTCTCTTTCCCCATTTATCCATTGGCTCGACCTAGAGATTTTGTTTCTATTTTCTTGGATGTTCTTTGAACTTCATATCTTCTCCTTCTTGAGGTGATCTTGTGGCTGAGAGTGGAGCTTTTAGTGGAGCTTCTTCAACCCTTGGATCATGTGCTTGGAGCTCTTGATTTTGGAGCTTGGAATCCTTGGTGGTGATCTTCTTAAGGTGGGTTATATAACACTTAACCTACTCTATTAATGCACTCTTTTATGCATGTTTGCTACTATATTCTATCTCTAAAATGCTCCCTAATCATTCTAGTAGATAATGATAATCTCTAGAACTTGTTTGGTGGATATATCTTTCTAGGTTTGGTAGAAATCTGAAACCCTAATCTACGTGCACCGATTTGATGGTTGACATGTTATGGAGGTTCTTCCTTATGATTTGACCTTGATCTTGCTCTCATGCATGGTATACATATTTTTATATGTTGAAGGGAGGCTAGGTTCTATTTTGGGTACCTTGATCATGGTTTTCTCATCCTTGGATAAGGTTCTTTCTTGGTGGTTTCTTGCCCCATGTCTTAGGGTTTTTGGTGATCGTTTGCTTGAGCCCTTTCTTCATGGTGACCATGGTTTTCTCCTTGGTTTTGGTTATATTTGGAGACCAAGATGTTATTACTTAGGGTGTTCGAGACATACCCTAGTGGGAGGTCACAACCAGGTGGTCTTAGGTCGTGACATGTTGCAAGCTATGGTCGAGACACTTCTAAAATGAGATGTTTGTGCAAGATTAGAACCCTAAACCCTAGATGTCACAGGCTTGATATGGTCTAGGTGGAATAGGTCATGACCTATTGATATGAGTGGTCAAGACACCATAGTTTTGTGATCGTGACATGGACTTGGTTGGGTGGTCGCTACCTAGTTGTTATGTGGTCAACACATGGTGATGGTAGGTGGTTGAGAGGTATACATGGACACTTAATGATACTCTTATATGTGTGATGCATAGATCATGTATAGTGCTATTTGGAATAATATATAATCAACCCTAATGATGTTCCTTAATCCTAGTATACTCCAAGATGATGGGAGGTGGTGAATCTAGGGTTGATGGTTGAATCTAACTTTGTAAATCCTAATCAGATAATAAGAAACCCTAACCCTAATAATGTGCAATGAGACATGCTTGTTTCTCTCTCTCATGGAATGACTATGATGTGTGATGCTATATATCTTGTTTATGAACTTCTAACCATGCATGTATTATGAACTTGATAATCATAGATAGTGTATTCTATGGTGACTATGATATGAAACAGGTTGAATGTTCCTTCATGAGGCATGTTGAGGCACTTGTGATACAGGAATGATGTGAATGGGTCCTGTGACTTGGCAGTGGCTTACTACCTATTATGAGATGACATTTCCCAATTATGAGTTGAGGGATTTATATCCCATAGTATGTGACTTTGGTATTGATTATGTGGTGAATGGATATAATACATGCATCATGTGGTGATAGTGTGACTATTTCACACCCTATACGTTTATATTTTCTGAAGTATACTATGCCCTTATCTTTGTGGAGTTTGTTGTGAATTTATAAGTTGTAACTTGATTGAAGCTAAAATACACTTAATTAACCTAACTAATTAAGTGGAACTTAATCATTTAGTTTTTCCATGTGCCATAGATCCATCTCAGTGTCAACACTTCTTGGATGGTGAAATAGGCTTTCCCTAGTGAAATATTGGAGTCAAATACTATTGGGTATATGCATTCACTAGATTGACTGCGGGCCATACAATGGCAGGAGTGCAGCTATCTGTAGCTCAGTGATATATTCCTTATGAGGTTTTACAGGATTGGCTGTGGGCCATACCTTGTAAGGAGTGCAACTGCGGTCCATATCTCAATTTTACTAGCACAATGACCTATACCAAGGTGGGCTAGGACTTTCACTGTTGACTATATGTTACATGTTGAAGTTGACTGATATTTCTTTGCTATGTACTCATGTACTGACCACGAATTTTGGTGAAGTCGTGGATTCTGACTCTTCCATAAACCTTGTATGGAACTAATTTTGACTTAATAGTGGTCGGTTGGATTTGGGTGGTATGACTCAAATCCTAAGGGCATAATAAAATATGTAATCATCTGTGTAGCATACTTGCTTAGGATCAAATACAAAAACATTGGATGAGGCCATGGTTTGCTCTTGTAATGCTTATATGGTAGAATATATACATGCTATTCATATGACTTTTGAACTACCAAATGATAATAACTTCCTTGTTGATATCATTAGTTGATTCTGCTTATCATAGTTGTAGCTTTACTTTTCTCTTTATTTATCTTTCTTGTGTTAATAATAGTATTGGTGGGGAGTTATATCTCTTGCTAAGATATGGATCTCACCTCATGGGTTTATCCACATCTTTTAGGTGGACATGCATGAGGAGGTAGAGATCGTGTAGCTGAGGTAGAACAACGGCAAGAACAGTAGCAGAAAAGGTTGGATGTGATGTTAGTCTTTTGGCATAGATTCCTAGAGTTGTCCCTGTATACTCAGGTCTTTGAGATGGTTTTGGGTGTGTTTTTTTGGGCTGCTATCGATACGTTTTTTGGCTCGTAGGCCCTTTTTGTGTCTAGATATCACAGATGTTCAGGTATATATGTATTTGGAACAGGTTCCCCTTGCAGCAGGATGATGGCAGATGTGATAACAACATGTTGATGTAAGCACCCTCTGATCTATGGTATTAGATGTAGGTGTCCTGTGAGGACTTATATGTAAAGGTGTTTGCATATTTGGTTCTTATTGATATTGATTTTAATTTTTAGTGTTTCCTGGTAATCCACTTGTTTAATTTTGTTTCCACATTCAGTTTTGAGTAATCTATTGGTTTGTGGCACATGGCATCACAATTAAGAGGATGAAAATTGCATGCCTCACATTCAATCTGGATATCTGAGACAAAGAAACTATACGATCACGATATCATTGATCACAAATTGTAGGTTGAAGTTGTTTTTTAACTTTTCAACTACTTGGGCAACAATGATGTGTTGCTAGATATCACTCATTACTTGTGATGTCATAATTTGGTTATGAACATTCACTACCAATGTAATATGGGACCTATAGGGTCATACACATAGGATGCACTTGGAATAGGAGTTCACTCAGAATATGGGTTTACTCATGGATAAGGTTTAGCTTGGTTACTAAAAGTGTTTAGGTAATCAAATTAAGCAACATTGGTTGCGAGTCAATCGACTGAGATAACTAGTCGACAGACTGATGTGCTAGTTGATCAACTGGAATGTCCACTCGACCTACTGGATGCAAAATAATCATTTTTGATTGGGTCAAACAATTAATAATATGCATTAATCACACATTTAAAGACAATGTAATTGTGTCACTGACTGAATGCCGGTCGATTGATTGGGCATGCAAAACAACCACCAATCCATGAGATCTATCCTTTCATATCCCTTGGGTTTTGGAAACCCTATCCCATCCACTCCTATATACAGAGGGGGTAGATAAGGCTCTAAACACACCTTTTCTCAATGCATGGTGATGTGAGAGCATGAGCAGTCTTACCCAAGAAAGGGAGAGACAATAATGGGAAAGGAAGTCGATGCTAGCACATTGACAATAGAAGGACAACTCCTCCCCGTCATCTTGGGAAACACAACATGGAGTTCTCAATGGTTCACATGAACTACATAGAGGCATATGGATGCTTTTGTTTCCACACTAAGGGAACGTTGTCAACTGGCATCCGTGGTCATTACACCAGGAGGAGGCCATCAACTGCATTCATGTTCTACTTGTGAAAGAAGGACAACTTTCCAAGGATGGTTACTGGACTTGCTCCAGGACCAGGTGTATGCCTTTCACCTTCTTTCCCATATCATAGTTATTGATATGATCCACTGGTTTTGGGGAATATGGCAAGAAAATTTTCATTTCTTTTGCCATCTCTGTTGCCATATTTCCTGTGACGTCCCCAAATTTTCTAAAACTTAATATGATGTGTGGCGTCCAAATTGAAACCCTCACCTCAGTGAGAATCCCAATTTGAACATCACACATTAGGCTAAGAAAGAGAAAATCAAGGGAGTCTGAAGGAAACAATCAGTAGCACATGTATGTGAACAATAATAAAACCATACACACATGTTCACCATTCAACATTTAATTACAACATGAATTGTTACAACATTTGATATTACATATTGAGCAACAAACTATACATATACATGTACTACAACTAAACTATATGATCTTAAGACAACAGGTCCACCTGCACATCAGCTCGCCACAAAACTCTCACTATCTTGGTCTTTAAGAGTATAACCACAACCTAAACAAAAGATTACATGTTGTACACGTCAACGCAATATTCAAAAATATTGTACTGAGTACGCCTACATGTCTTTTATATACCTCTTATCATATATTGGCAATAAGATAAA
Source organism: Alisma plantago-aquatica (assembly GCA_963693085.1). Taxonomy (NCBI): domain Eukaryota; kingdom Viridiplantae; phylum Streptophyta; class Magnoliopsida; order Alismatales; family Alismataceae; genus Alisma; species Alisma plantago-aquatica. Next base: position 888,196,471 of record OY856414.1, on the reverse strand, counting down.
ACTAATACTTGGCGGTTATAAAGAAATATAAAAAAGCACATACTTGCACAAAGATGTTCATTAACAAAAGTGAACACATATTTTAAGCTTATTTCCATCATATATCTCGTACATCTGCCCCCAAGGGCTTCAATGTTTTTAGGCCTTATGATCTACTCCCAAGGAGTTTGTGATCATTATACAAACATCATATGATCTACCACCAAGTGGTTTGTGATCATTATGCATGCGCTCTACCAATAAGTGGTTTATGAGCTATCTTATGATGGAACATCTATATTATGTTTGTAGGTGTTCATAGACATAAGTATTGAAAATCAAGCAAGATATCAAACAAGAACAATCATTTCATCCAATACCATATGCCAAGTATTTTACTACATATAACACAAGCATAATGTATAATAAGCCAAGTAAGAGGTAATGACATACCTTAGATTAAGACATCCTATGCACATATTCCTCATGTCATCTATATCTTGTTCAAACCCTGATTAAGACAAGACCACATACTATCATCAGGTTCTCATCATCTTACATCTCATCTTAACCCTAATCATGTTCATTAGGGTTTAGCTTATATCATTAGGATATTCTCATTATTACTTGTATTATCTTCTTGGGATTATCTTACTGATGTCATATTCTAGATTACGGTTCATAATCTGATTACTTGATTACATATGATTATGTGCACATGTTAACCCTATGTTACATGTATTAATCATATTAGGGTTTTTATATCACATTAAGAGCACCATCATCGTATAACATGGATTATGGGTATCATCCTGATCTCATATATAAATATGAGGTTCCAGATACTGATATGAGCTTACTCTACACATTTCATCATTTATTGATCATCAATGTATTAAATGCATTTTATTTAGGGTTAAAAGCCCTAAATAGCCACATTAAGCAAATACATGATTTCGGGCATCCACATTATAATTACTGACATCATATGGATTCTAAACATGATTATAGACTTAGTGACATATTCTCATAATCTTAGGCCATCTTTTGATATTTATTATCCATTAAACAAGCATTACATATATCACATGATATCATATATATTAGTTACTCAAAATCCCAATATTATACTTCCATATTATTCTACACATGTTTCTAAACATTTCGATATATGGTTTGTATTTTTCTAATCATCGAGCTAATTACTATGAATTATTGAAGATATGATCATATACAAGGATTATTACCTCTTACGGCCAATCGGTGAGCGCCACATGGCTCTGAGGAATCACAACTCCTGCTTGAGTCGACGGTTCTCTTGGTTTAGGTTGGGTCTAATCCGGTTCGACTGAAGAAGGAGTCTTCCTCCATTCTTTTCACGCGATCGAGACGAAGTCCCCAAGAAGGACTCAGGTCATCCGCAACCCAGATACCGCCACCTGGGTGGTGTGCGACCGCCACCTTCATGTCTTGGATCAACGACAAAGGACTCCGTCAGGGTTGCTCCTCTTCAACACCTCCAGATGTGATCAACCACTGAGTCATTCCTCCTTGACCTCGCGTTCTCCACCTCTCAATCTCACTACACCTTGTCACACTTTTTCCGCTAACTTTTACCCATGGGACACCAATCAATGAATATTACTTTTGAATCTAGTAACAATCATGGGTGGATTTTGGACATGAAAAACCAACTAAAGACACTATTCTCATTTTTCATGAAATTTGTATGCGAGAATTTTCACTCACAACTAGACTTTTTTACACGCATCTAGTAAATCTAGTGGACACCTTCCAATCCAAGATTCATCCCTAACTCCTCCACCATATCCATAACTTTTTTTTATATATCCACTTCCCCATTTAATGCATTCCTTCATTCCTTACACGCTCTCATTTCTAACCATGTTATCCTCTTTTCTTCTTTTTCTCCTAGCCTAGCTTGACCCTCTCCCCTTTACCACCATCATGTTTGAAGTTAGGAGGATACCTTACAAAAGATGTGTAGGACATAGCCTCTTCTTGTTCCCTCTATGTTTATCTTTGAGGGATTATCTTTTGTGTACAAAGAAGCTATAAAATAGTAAAAGTGTCTTCTCCCATGTCATACACACCATTTCCCACACAACAAATAAAATTATGTTTCCACTAAGGGATACAATAATTGGTGAATTCTATTGGTCCCTAACGAAGAGACCCACCTTTAAACCACACAAACAAGCATTTCCTAATATACCTCCCCTTGATGTTCAACCTACATGTCTTTAAACCACCTTTAAACCACACAAACAACCTTCACCATGGGATTTTTGATAGGTACATGAATCTTTCTCTCTTGGTACCAATAACAAGTTTGGGTACCTTTATCTCTTTAAATTCTAGATATTTACAAGCTTTGTGCTTTTGCTTCTTATCTCTCAGTACTGCTAATTTTTTATGGTCAAAGTAAGTGATAGACAAATTTTATTCCAATCTTTCTTTAGTTTATTATTCTACCATATGACAATTATTGAATCATTTTATAACCCATGATTTTGGGGATTCCTTCTCTAGATTCCAATCTTTCTTTAGATAATTATTCTACTCTACTTTCTCGGGTTTTGCCTGAAGAAAAACCAATCTGAGATCACCAAGAATTTGATAGTTTGTATCTTTTATCTTGACCAGTTGGTACATGTCAAATGGTTTCACTATTTATTGAATCACACGATTTAATTTGAAACATCACTTTTAATGTTCTCCCTCCATATTACAACATGATATGTGGTTTTTTCCAAATGATTACATCTAAACTTCTTGTTGGTACACTAATGTACATGGTGTACTAAAAATGCACTGTGATTAACACCATCAACCTCAAAAAGGGGTCTCATCGACTTACTCCTTTTTAAATTCAAAAAAGCTCTTCTTCCCAAGATCCTCCACCTTCTGAAGACCCCCCCTCACTCCCTCATTGTTGGCTAACTTTCATGTTTTCAATGAACACATTTATGAGGTTCATGGTTCAACAATATACTTGTTTTAGACAACTTATATAATATCTATATCAATCTCAAAATCACATTGATCATGTCCTCTCAACCATCATACAACCAATGAAACTCCGATACTCACATGCTCACACTCCTACAACGTATGAATATCCATGTAATTCCTTCTCTCCAATTAATAATTATACTTCATATGACTATCATTATTATTATCCTTAGTCTTCTACAACTCCAACACCAACTCCTTCTATTCCATATATATTACCATTATGCCCTTTCCTTGCCATACACACCCTTGATTGGAGTGAATGTGGACTTCAACTCACAGTCTCCGTCGACTTATGAGTAGATCAAAACATATTTTCCCAATGTCACATGACTTTGCCGACAATATCAAATAATCCTAATTGTCCTTCCAACATTTAACCACAGAGTGCAAGGATAGGAAGATGACAGAGGAAAAGAGGATTAAGAAGGAGAAGAGGAGGAATAAGGTGAATATGAAGAATATGATGATGAAGTTCTTAATATTGCCATTCCCCTCAAAGAGGAAGATGGCCCTACACTACTTCCCCCCATACTTGGAAGCTCAAGATCTATAGTATAACCCATCTTGGTACCATGTTGATAGGCTTACCTAGATGTCGTCTCTTATGGTTTCACATTCTCGGACATGTTCTGTAGAACACTTGATTGATGATGATACACATTTTGCTTCTTTGTTTTGTATACTTTTCAAATATGCATCAAGTATCATGTTCTTTTATATGCAACTTTTTGGGCAGTAATGAAAACCTTCTCCTCAGTTATGTACTATTTTTCATACCATTTTTTAATTAATGACTATGGTTATTGTAATATATTTTATTTGTTATCAGTATTTGTCTTAATTGTCAATGATTCCATGATAGGTCCTTTACTTTTCTCTTCTAGCCCATGACTTTTTGATATGAAAAAGGGAGAGAAGAAACTAGATTCACAAAAAATGTGCAAATATAAGGTTTAAAAGTCTTATGAATATTTTTATGATTAATATTATGAATTCAAGGATGAGCTATTTCAATTCCTATTTGAATTTCCCCCAATTCTCTCAAAGGTTTGAAGCATCAAGTTCAAGTTACCAATACATTATGGGATGATGTGCCATCTTCAAAAAGGGGGAGAATGTTGATCTCATGACTACATTTCCAAATCTCATTGTTTGATGATATGAAAAATTCGACTTAACTTTCTTTAATGTATTTTTGAATATGTTTTATATTATTTAAACACATTCCAAATGGAAAAATGTATAAATTTCAAATTGTAGCACACTCATCGCATACAATAAGATTAAATCTACTAAATATTGATCAAGATTTCTTTTAGTATCTTGCTAATATTTACCAATTAGATTCATGCATTTACTATTTCCAAAATGAATTTATCCAATGATTATGTCTATGACAAACCAAACATATCCATAGATCATAGTTTGATGTATCTCATCTCATTTTCCTTAACGAAAAATCACTTGACAAAATCAAATGTATGTTTAGTTGATATAATCATCGAATGATGTTTTTACTAACAAAAACAATGACTATGATCACAAGTGTTGGAATCCATCAAACGTGGCTGATTTTTTCTTGTAGATAACTAGCCCATGATGAAGCAATGTTGCCTAGTGGTAGTCATCAATTAATATTTAGATAGAAAATCACCAATTAGTTTAATCATATAGTCGTCGACTGGTTGTTCCGAGGGTAAAACTAAAAGCAATGTTGATTTCTATGAGTAAGACTTGTCCACTAATTTTCTCCCAGCGTAGTCAATGGTGATAGTTGTACACAAAATGTCCATGATCAGTTGATTTTTTCCAGGACAAAACCTACTAATGGCACTACAACATGATCATTTGATGAAAGATCAATTACCCATTTCTAGAGTGCTTAAAGTGAATATATAACCATTGGAACTCTACATACTCAACCTTGAAAGGCTAGAAATTGTCCCAAAATCTCCTGGCTAGTTGGAAAGTATCTCGAAATACATATGTCACTTGGGAACTTCCGAAATGACTTGTGAACCTTGAGTTGATTTCCCAAGTGGCTAGTAAGTTCCTAGGGCTTACACTTACTTACTCTAAGTGATTGATTATGAATTATGACAAGATATTCAAACCTAATTATGTATTTGTGAGTCTCACTTACTCTCTTTCATGTTATCTTTCTATACTTAGTGATTGTATTCTCAATTGGTGTAAGAGAGGTTCTCGTGGAGATGACCCTTGGCAAGGATAAGTTGCCCTTAGGTAAGGTTGTGGCCTTGTGCTCTAATTAGAGGCTAGGTACCCTTGAGCTGAAAAGGGACTTGGTATAAAATTTTGTGGTGGTTAGTACAGAAGCCTTCTCAAGTTAAGAAACCCTCGAAGGAGAGCCTATGAGGTAGTAAAGCTACAATTTTTTAGACCGGAACTACCATACATATTTGTATACTTTTTTAACTGCTTGTTTTGTTTTTTAATATATTTCGGTGGAATAGTCAGCTTTATAAGTTTGCATTAGCTCAATTTCAACCCCCCCCCCCCCCCCCCCCAATGTTGAGCCTTAGATGATGTACCTATGAGTGCACTTTGTGTTTCGAGCTTCGTGAGGGTTCTTCATCTCCAAGTTGTTGTGATCTTTTCTCGGTCTTTGACAGAAATGCGATTTTTTTTTTTACCCAACACGAGACACGGATTTGGCACTAAAATTCTGAAATGATCATATACTTGTCATACAGCAAAGCATAAACGGAAGTGGCATAACCACAGTTAACCCAAAATGGAAGTTAAAGATTTGGTAACATTGTCCACATTGCCCTGAAGAAAATCTATTTAAAGGGTAGCAGCATTTGTTTGCTGAAATTAGGTAGCTCAGACCATTTAAGACAACGAGACATCTAAGGATAACAAAATCCCATAAACACAACTGATAACAGATTAGCAGATTCAAGGTTGGGTTGCAGAACCACCAGTCTGGTGAAGCATAGCATCGATCTCGTCTCCCTCCTCCCATCTCAAGCTCGTCGGGGGTCTGCTCCGGGCGGAGCCTACGACCATCAAAGAGGAAAGCCAGCGAATTGAAGTCCTGAGATTGTCTGTCACAGTAGGCATTCATCAGCTTTCTCAGCTGTGTGGTTCGCTTGATCCAGGCCCTGTTTGGTAGGATGTACTGGGGTGTAGATAGATGAATCAAAAAGTAAGTAAAATATAACCGTGGCTTTTTAACTCACACAAAACTATTTGGTAGGATGTATAATGACTTCTTTACTTTTGATTACAATCGTTTGGTAGAACAAAGTATAGAGACGAGAGACCAGTGGCCAAACACAGAATATAACGTGTAATAAAGGCACCTGTAGGCAGTTATCCGTGATTTGCTCCTTGGTCATTAGAGAGAGAGAGAGAAAAAAAGAGAGAGAGAGAGAAGGTGGGGGCGACTGCCGGCTGCCTCATCTTTTTCTGTTATCACTGCGTCGGGAACGGACCCACGCACATACCTATCTCCATTTGCCGATCCGCACGCGACCGCACGCATTTTCGGCGCGGTACCAATTCCAGGAATTGGTGCCCAGCTGTGCAGTCCGATGGTGTCCCAAAACCGGGAATTTTGACTACATTTTTCCATACCAAACAAAATCAAGAGTAAAAGTACTGTTTTTTAACTCACTGAAGATACACCCTACCAAACAGGCCCCAAAGAACACTTCATTTCCGTCCGGTCCCTTGACCTTCAAGTTGATGTGCGCCCCCTGGTCCGCCGGCTTCTTGTCCTCTTCCTGAGTCGCCGGCGCAGATATCTTGCAAAACCCTTTGGTACTTGGGAAACAAGTACTCGCGTCGCCTACCGGAGGTGTGGGGGTTGGGGAAGAGCCCTCACCGGAACAGAAAAACTAAGCGACTGAGGCTTCGACAGAAATGCGAATTGATACACAGAGCAGTGTGACCGGCTTCACCACTGTTCTGTTGGCTTCATATTTCATTAGACCTACGGTCATCAATTTCTTTTTCTTTCATTTTATTCATGCAACATCTTTAAAGACCTACTCTCTCTCCAAGCTGGCGCACACAAACTTGGGTGCGCAAAGCTATTTGCAGATGTCAAGTTCATGCACTTCATTACCTTTTAATTGGATAAAAATGTATGAGCGTCGGACATGACAGTATATTGACCCGGATAAAAACTGAATGTGCGACTTTCTCTTGCAGAGGTTGGCCCGCTTTCTAGAGTGTCGGTCCTATCATTTGTCTTGTTTTTAATTTTTTGCGTGGGACTAATATAAAACAAAATTTGTAAATCCTTTTTCTATTATCGTTGGTATCAAAAGATCACCGTTTCTTTCAAAAGAAGATCACATTACACGAAATCCACATCAAAGTAAATTCACATCCTAATTTCCTTTCGAAAGGAAATTATTGTTCAACATGTAGGAGAAGTTGCTGCGCCCACAAGCTAAAGTCAAACGGTGTCGCTTGTAGTTGCCACGATATTGCAACGAAAAGTACCTGCAATAGTTGAATATAAGGAGTGGCGTGTTCGAGTATCCATGCCTTCGTAAAAAAAAAAAGGTTTTGCAGCTGCAAACTCACCTCACACGTGGGGAAGAAGTGGTTTGTTGGGGGAAAGGCTGGTTTAGAGTGCTGACGTGGCGGATTTTAATTGGATGGGCTGACAGAGGTTGTGTAATATGTAAATAAATTTGTTTTGTTTATAATTTTTGGACCGTGATGAATTTTTTGACAAAATAAAAACTATTGGATTCGTTATAAAAATGCAATCCAACAAGACTAATATTGATATATGTTTATGAAAAAAATATATAAATCATATAAATAGGTTATTCTGGGTGCTAATAAACTATTTTAAGCGTCAATTAACCATCTTTGGGTGTTATTAGCCATTTATGAGCGCCATTATAATTCTATGTGTCAATGAACCATTTTGGGCACCATTTTAAACTTCTGGGTGTCAATGAACTATTTTGGATGTCAATTACCTTATTTGGGCGTCATCTTTATACTTTTGGATGTCAAATAACTATTTTGGGTGTCAAATAACCATTTATGGGTGTCAATAACCTTTTATGGGTGTCATAGCATCCAAAAATGTTTTATTTAAACGTCATTTTAAACTCAATTAACCATCTTTAGGTGTCATTAACAATTTATGAGCGTCGTTGTAATTCTAGGTGTTAATGAACTATTTTGGGCATCATTTTAAACTTTTGGGTGTCAATGAACTATTTTGGGCGTCAATTATCTTATTTGGGCATCATCTTTATACTTTTGGGTGTCAATGAACTATTTTGGATGTCAATTAACCATTTTTTGGTGTCAATAACCTTTTATGGGCGCCATAGCATCCAAAAATGATTTATTTGGGCGTCATTTTAAACTTCTAGGTGTTAATGAATCATTTTGAGTGTCAATTACCTTATTTGTGCGCCATCTTTATACTTTGGGTGTGCAATGCACCATTTTAGGTGTCAATTAACTATTTTTTGGTGTCAATAGCCATTTATGGGCGCCATAGCATCCGAAAATGGCAAAATAGCGCCCAAAATGGTTGAATAGTTGTTTTAGTTGTCGATACCTTATTTGGGTGTCATCTTTATACTTCCGGATATCAATGAACCATTTTAGTCGTCAACTAACTATTTTTAGATGTCAATAATCATTTATGGACGCCATTATCAATTAACCTATATATATCATTTTTATATTCTTTTCTCACAAATATGTCAACATAACGAAACCAACGGTTTTTATTTTATTAAAAAATTCTTAACGGTTCAAAAATTATAACCAAAACAAATTTATTTGTCTATTGCATAATTTCAAAAAGACCACCAAATCATCATCCGTCACGTGGTACGATTTAGAAGACTGGTATAAGACTGGTTTCCTGCACGTAAAACCGCTCACGCGCGAGTTTGAACGTGCGGGAAGCTTAGTCCTTATATATATATCGTACCACCGGTAAGGAGATATATAAGAAGTGGCGTGTTCGAGTATCCATTTGACCACCTCGCCGTTCGTTATATATATTTCGTACCACCGGTAAGGAGATATATAAGCAGTGGCGTGTTCGAGTATCCATGCCTTGGTCAAAAAGAAGTTTTAACGGAATCAGGGCTAAATCCGTCCTCCCTACCTCGCCGTTCGTTTTATATATATATATCGTACCACTGGTAACAGCCATCTCCGGCCACAGCTCTCTATCCCCGATTTCGTTCTCCTCCCTGCTGTCAAACTCCTACCATGGGTCGAGCCCTGCTCGCAGTCTGGGTAGCCAACGCTGCTGTTGCTGTCACCCGCGCTGAATCGGATGCGGCAGTGCCACTGGCTCCGGTGCTGGTCGTCTTCGCAGTGTTGGCATCCTTAGCAGGCACGGTGATGGCGGTCTTCGGGTGCGGCGGGGGCGGGGATGGCGATGCTGGTGGCAGGGGCGGAGGCGGGGGTGGGTGCGGTGGTGGTGGGTGTGGCGGTGGATGCGGTGGCGGCTAGAGCTGGAGAACCTCACATGCTAATGCGCGCCCCGGCAGGCTGGGCAGGTCTGTAGCGCTGCACTAGGTGTTGGTTTTGTTGTGGATTCGAATTTCGGGAACCGTTAATATCCATGTGTGCACAAAGTCCCCTGTCCTTGTCTGTCGTTTGTACGTACGCCACCAAGTGTTTAATTAAATACCCGTTGAGGAAAAAAACTTCATTGCACAAGATGATATACTGGTGTTTCGGAGTCCCAAAGTTTTTCATTCCTCATGAAGTTCAGATGACGCCCTAAAGAGAACAAAGAGACAAATAACACGCTCGAGCTTATCTAAATATACTTGAGAGACATCTCATAGCCATAGGTACTAGGATATGAATATATATATTTTTCCTATACTGTTTCTGCCGTGGTGGTTTATACGTCTGTTCTGATCTGGGTAAGCTATTAATTTTTCCTTTTAATGTTTCTGTTCTGGTCTGGGGACTATACAGACTCACATGCCCATTGATCTTTCGGGTGTTCCCCTTTCAGCTATATCTTTTTTTATAGAACGTCACGACATTGAAAAGTTTGATTACTTTCGGAATACTTGTCTGTCAGTTCTCATGCGGTAGTCGTAGGTTGTGAGAATTGGAAACACTTATTATAGGACTGGTCCTATAATAACATGGTAGGATCCAATAGAAATCCGTTATAGTGTACAGTGGACGTTTCTCTCTCCTTATTTTTTTTAGGGGGTGGAGTTTTGAAGAAGAGAGAGGAGGAGATAGTGCATTGTGATTGGTTGTCCTATAAAAATACTACAGGACCTGTCCTATAATATGTTTTTCGGTGAGAATTGGTGTATGAGGAAAGAATTTAAAATCAACAACTGTTTTACCATTGTTTTACATAGCGATGGTGACATATAGAAGATAAAAAGTCCTCCCGAAAAAGGCATGGGAAAAGTGCAGTGCGGTAATGCATTAACATTTTCTAATATTAATGATCAGGAATGCAAATTTCACCGTTTAGCTACAGCATATATCGTAGCTACCTCTTCTATAGAAGATACTAGTGGTGGATGCAAGTGTCTGTTCGAACAGCTTAACACACCTGCGTATAAGTTCATTCGGTTTTCTGATGAACGCTATCCATCGTTATATCTCATTATTCCATCTTGGATGGGCTGAGTTTTGTGCAATACACTTTGACCGTATATTCTCACTATGAGATAGAGGAGTGGGATGCAACTTCTAGTAGTATCTTTTATAATTACGGATAGTTCCTCTATATAATATCCACTTTGCTACAAATAATAACCCCTATATATATCACATTAAGATAAGAGATGGCTCCGGAGGTTAGGAGGATTCCGGGGGCGACTTCGGAGACGATTCTGGCGGTGACGATGTTGTTAATGTTTATTATTGTCGTTCATACAACAACGACAAGTGCAATGTAATTAACAATTCAGGCAGATCCAAAATAAGAAACGAAGTTCAAACAAAGCAGGAGAATAGAAAAAACAGTAGTTAGATTCACAAACCAGATCGTTCGTTGAGAAACGAACGTGTTACTTAAAGAAATCAGTGCCCGAAAATCCTCGCGGATAGGCACCGTTCTCCCAGTCTCGATCCGGCACGAACCTGGAACAGACATGTCGCTCGCAGTCGACGTCGTCTCGTTGCACCATCACCGACGCAACACAGCAACCACAGGAACCACCGCCTGACAGTTGCGTCTCGGTGAAGGAAAGGAGAAGTCACGCTTCGCACAGGAGAACGACTCCACGAAGCGACTCCGGGATGACAGCTCTCGCACTCTGGATTAGAGCTCTCAAAACACACGACGACATTAGACTATTTTCGGTGTGTTTAACCCTAATGACCGGAGACATATATATAGCCACACACGTCCCCTAATCCTATTCCCAGTGAGACGCAAACACTCGGTTGCTCTTGTACACAATACTGAATAATCCGTAAAAGAGAAACACTTTCCCGTTAGAATTAAGAAATCCGAATAGGAAAGAAACAATTAATTACACGAGTAATTAATTACTTAGTCCTATCCTAGTGTAAAAAGAAGACGGAAGACATTCTCCACAATCCACAATCCACAAGCCCAAGCCCGACTAGGCCAGGCCAGGCGTGGCATGGCGCGCGCATGCGCGTGTGTGCATGCGTTGTGATGTGATAACCCCACCCACCAAGGAGGTGAGCATACCTCCTTCCTAGGACTCCTTTGGACACTAGTGCCCCATGTGATCCTACATATGAGGACCACAAAAGTTCTAGGAGTGAGTAATATGGGATAAAACTTCTTTGCCATTTGCACTAGGGACAACACTACATTCTCACATGTACTTGCTGCACTACATTGGGCTTAACCCATGCTAAATAAATGATTACTACAGTAACGACATTACAGTAACGAGCTGCTACAGTAATTAGCGGCTACAGTAATCATCTATCTAACAATGCCCCACAAAGTCCAATGTGTAGTGTGCTCTACCATTCAGTCCTCCATACTGTGCTTTCAGTAGATACCTTTCGGTTTGAATCTACCTGAGTTATCCAACGGTGACCCATGTAGGAACTAGGTGAACAAAAGTCTTGAACCTGAACCTTGGGTACAAGAGTATAGGTTGGTAACAACACAATAAAGACATGATAGTAAAGAAAACAATGCATTAAGGCCATGCATACAAAATTTTATATCATGATTGATAATAGAGAACAACCCAATTCTCCTGTTGCGGCCTACACAACATCAATCACTTATCTGGAGTCTCCAAGGATGTACAGCTAACATCCTGTCCTAAGACTTGACACCATTAAGAGACTACTCTCTTACTAACTTGCAGTCATGACACTAACAGGTTTCCCAGGGAATAGACACACAAATGCTAGAAGCATCAAACAAGAATACACAGTGTCATCCGATTTACCCGACAGCTTGTTATTACCACATTGAACCCAATTTATGGGATCTCCACTCTTTTGGGTTGGGTTGCTACTGTCTGCAAATCTATAGGGGTTTCAGTCCCATCCCCAACCTGGATTTTTCCACTAAAGCCAAGGTAAGACCTTTAGTGAAAGGATCAGCTGTATTATCTTTGGTACCATCGTAGTCCACAACCACGACCCCATTAGACACTAACTCCCTTACAGATTTCAATCTGATTTGAATGTGTCTACGCTGTTTTTTTATTGTACTTGGAACTCTTTATCTTAGCAATAGTTGTAGTGCTATCACAGTGAACTGATTGCAGGAAGCAGCTTCATTACCATAGGTAAACTAGACATAAGTCCATGTAGCCATTCAGCTTCCAATCCAGTTTCATCTAAAGCACACAACTCTGTCTCAAAAGTGGACCGAGACAATATGGTCTGTTTCTTAGACCTCTAGGAAACAGCTCCTCCTCCCAACAGGAATACATATCCTGAGACACCATTACTCCCAGAATTCACGGCTATCCAGCTTGCATCACTATATCCTTCGACTACGGAAGGATGTTTACCAGCCCAAGGGAACGTGTTCCCTTGATATACCTCAGAACTCTGTCAAGAGCTTCCCAATGGGTCTTGTCGGGAAAACTGGTGTATCTACTTAACTTGTTCACGGCAAACGCAATGTCTGGACGTGTACAGTTCATAAGATACATCAAACTTCCGATAATCTGAGAGTATCGTAATTGAGACACTGGAACCCCAGTCTCATTCTTGAATAAGGGTTTGGATGAATCATATGGAGTTTTAACAGGTTTACGTGATGTGTACTCAAACCTCTCCAGTATCTTCTCAACATAGTGAGACTGAGAGAGAGTTATACCATCAGTAGACCTAATGTTTTTAAGCCCTAAAATCACATCAGCGACACCCATATCCTTCATCTCAAACTTACTACACAAGAATGACTTTGTCTCATTTACTACTTTCATATCGGAGCCAAAAAGTAGGATATCATCGACGTATAAGCATAGCAAAATGAATCCATTATTGACAATTTTGCAGTAGAGACACTTATCAAATTCATTAGAAACAATGCCAAATGATGATATCACATAATCAAACTTCTCATGCCATTGCTTAGGGGCTTGTTTCAAGCCATATAATGACTTAACAAGTTTACACACTTTGGACTCATTCCCACGACCCACAAATCCCTCAGGTTGTTCCATATATATCTCTTCTTGAAGATCACCGTGTAAGAACGTGGTCTTCACATCCATCTGATGGATATAGAGATTATAAATGGAAGCCAATGCTATAATCACTCAGATTGTGGTCATACGGGAAATAGGTGAATAAGTATCAAAATAATCCATTCCTTCCCTTTGTGTGTAACCCTTAACAACTAACCTAGCCTTATACTTATTGATTGTCCCGTCTGCATTAAGTTTCTTCTTAAAAATCCATTTGCAACCAACTGCAGAACAACCAGGAGGCAAATCCACTAATTCCCAAGTTCCATTCGAGAGAATTGATTGGATTTCATCATTAATGGCTTCTTTCCAAAACTTATCTTCTGGAGATTCCATAGCTTGTTTGAAAGTAACAGGATCATCCTCAACATTATAAGTGAGAAACTCACTTCCAAAGTCTTTGGATGTCCTAGGCCGTTTACTTCTCCTTGGTTCAACTATTTCTTCAGAATCATCAGATTCAGAAATAACTTGTTCTGAGTCACCCCCCACATTTGTCATCCTTTCCACATGCTCGGGAATGGAACCTGTGGTAAATGAATCTTCTTGAGATACTTCATTGGGCACAACAGTTTTTATAGGAAACACATCCTCAAAGAATGTTGCATCATGTAATTCCACAATTGTATTGACCTCAATGCCAGAGATATCTGATTTTACAATCATGAATATGTAAGCATAGCTTGTCTCTACATAACCCAAAAATATGGCATCAACCGTTTTCGGTCCCAATTTCTTCCTTTTGTGTTCAGGGACAAGTACCTTTGCAAGGCACCCCCACACTCGAAGATATTTAAGACTCAGTTTCCTTCCTCTCCAAAACTCAAACAGACTACTCTCTGAATGTTTATGGGGAACTCTATTCAGAATATGGAAAGTCATATTCAAAGCTCCCCCCCACATAAAGTTGGGTAATCCAGATGTTTGGAGTAAGGTATTTACCATATCTATTAAGGTTCGGTTTTTACGTTCAGCTATCCCATTTAATTGTGGTGAATAAGGAGCCGTGACCTCATGAACTATATCATGTAATTGGCAAAATTCTCCTCCCCTATCAGACCTTAATCGCTTAAGTACTTTACCGGTTTGAGTTTCGACTTCTTTCTTATAAATTTGAAATTTATCCAATGCCTCATCTTTACTTCTAAGTAAAAATACATAACAGTATCTACTCGCATCATCAATAAAAGTTATAAAATAACGCTTTTGATCTCTCGCAGCAACACCATTAAATTCACAGATATCTGTATGCACTAAATCCAAAATTTCTGAATTCCTATTCACAGAATGAAAAGGCTTCCTAGGAAATTTAGCTTGTACATAGATTTCACATTTATTGTTGCTAATTTTAGATTTAGGGATCAAATTTAGATTCATCATAAGCTTCATTAGGCAACATTAACATGTCCCAAACGTGAATGCAAAACATCGAATGAAACAAGATTCATGCAAACAGAACTATAATCATTCAAATTTAAAATGGAATTTGAAATAGGTTCAACATGAATCTTAAATAAGTTCTCCACATCACATAAGTACCCCTTGCTAAAAAACAAAGAATCACGAAGGCGTGTAATAATAGACTTATTACATTTACAGTCTACTCTATAACCTTCCCTAACTAATATGACGCCACTAAGGATATTGCGTCGAATGGTTGGAACATGTCTGACCCTATTAAGAGTCAAAACCTTCCCCGAAGGGAACTTCAAGTCCACCCGTCCTTCGCCTTTGACTTCTGCAGAGCTGGAATCACCCAAAGTCACGGACCGACCTCGAGAGGCCTGATAAGACACAAACAGGGATTTATCAGCACACACGTGTACATTAGCCCCAGTGTCAATTATCCAATAAAGTGGTTCAAAAATAGAAAGGATTTCAGGTTTAATAGACACGTACCCATAATTGAGGTTCAAGGATGTAGTCATCATGTTGACCACAACCTCCTCAGTTGCAGATGTAGTATCTTTCTTTGCCTTCTTAGTAGGACAATCCATGTTCCAGTGGCCAACCTGTCCACAAGTCCAACAAGGTTTGTTCTTCGGTTTCTTTTGGATCTTTGCCTTGGGATTATGTGCATTCTTAGATTTCTTATCTTTGGTGTTTTTCGTAGAAGTAAGATTAACAGTTGGATTTGCATCAGTAGGCACCATGACCCCTTTCTCCTTTAAGTGTTCTTCTTGTATATTAATATTCATCATTAGTTCATCCATTGTGTGTGTCCCTTTGTGATGCTTCAGAGACATACCAAATGACTCCCAAGACTTAGGGAATTTTTCTATGATAGACATAACAACAAACTTCTCAGGAAATACCATCTTGGCATCTGAGAGTTCATGAACTAGGAGTTGTAGATCATGTGTTTGATCAGAAACTGATTTACCCTAAACCATCTGAAACTTAAGAAATTTAGACACACAGTATTTTTCAACACCTTGATTTTCAGTGCTAAAATTTTTAATCAACAATTCCCACAAAACCTTGGACTTAGTGACTGGAGGCTTTGAGTAAGAATTATACAATTTGTTATTTAAACCAAATAGAATCAAACTGTGGCACATTTTATCACCCTTCTTCCAATTAGCAATTATATTTGCATTATCAGGAATTGTTTCATCAGATTTAGGTTCAGTTTCAACTAAGTACTGATCATAACCCACAATATTCAGCCAAATTTCCATCTGAATCTGCCAACGGGAAAAGTTGGTACCAATAAATTTTTCAGGCATATTGCTGGTATCAATTTTACATCCCGAACCACCCTGACCGACCATTGTTAATTAACGACAGAAAATGATTTCTTTAAGACTGTTGTTAATATTTATTATTGTTGTTCATGCAACAACGACAGGTGCAATGTAATTAACAATTCAGGTAGATCCAAAATAAGAAACAAAGTTCAAACAAAGCAGGAGAATAGAAAAAACAGTAGTTAGATTCGCAAACCAGATCGTTCGTTGAGATACGAACGTGTTACTTAAAGAAATTAGTGTCTGTCAATCCTCGCGGATAGGCACCGTTCTCCCAGTCTCGATTCGGCACGAACCTGGAACTTGCACGTCTCGCTCGCGCTCGACGTAGTCACGTTGCACTACCACCGGCGCAACACAACAACAGCAGGAACCACCGCCTAACAGTTGCGTCTCGGTGAAGGAAAGGAGAAGTCGCACTTCACATAGGAGAACGACTCCACGAAGTGACTCCGTGATGACAACTCTCACACTCTGGATTAGGGATCTCAAAACACACGACGACAGTAGATTGTTTTCGGTGTGTTTAACCCTAATGACCGGAGGCATATATATAGCAACGCACGCCCCTAATCCTATTCCCAGTGAGATGCAAACACTCGGTTGCTCTTATACACAACACAGAATAATCTGCAAAAGAGAAACACTTTCCAGTTAGGATTAAGAAATCCGAATAGGAAAGAAACAATTAATTACATGAGTAATTAATTACTTAGTCATATCCTAGTACAAAAAGAAGACGAAAGACATTCTCCACAATCCACAATCCACAAGCCACAAGCCCAAGCCCAAGTCCGAGCCCGATCCCGAGCCCGAGCCCGGCCTGGCCAGGCCAGGCCAGGCGTGGCGTGGCACGTGCACGCGTGCGTGTGTGCGTGCATTGTGATGTGGTAACCCCACCCACCAAGGAGGTGAGCATACCTCCTTCCTAGGACTCCTTTAAATACTAGTGCCCCATGTGATCTTAAATATGAGGACCACAAAAGTTCTAGGAGTGAGCAATATGGGATAAAACTTCTTTGCCATTTGTACTAGGGACAACACTACATTCTCACATGTACTTGCTGCACTACATTGGGCTTAACCCATGCTAAATAAATTATTACTACAGTAACGACGTTACAGTAACGAGATGCTATAGTAATTAGCGGCTACAGTAATCATCTATCTAACAGACGGCGCTGATGACTACTCAACTGGAAGCTTCTCAAGCAGACAACATCATAGATCTTAGCAATGTGGCGAAGATCAAGGACCCTAGGAAGAATGTGGTACGAAAAACCTCTTCCTCGATCAGTGTCTCGTCTGAAGCGAAGTCGTGGGTGGATCTAGTATCGAAAAACAAGGAGGTCCCCAAAAGCATCTTCAAGAAGACGGAGGTTCAGTTGGAGGATGGGAAGCTGTTATACTCGAGAGGAATTGCGGATAGGAACCTACAAAGGTGGAGTAGAACGAAGGCTGGGTATATAGTTGGAATGAATCCACATTGGCCCACTCTGGTTTGATACTTGGCTCAACTCTGGAAGGTTAAAGGTTCACTCGAAATTAAATCTTGAGGCAAGGGTTTCTTTGTCCTGATGTTGTCAAATGATGATGACTTGGCTATGGCTCTGGATGGAGGTCCATGGTTCATCGCAGGAAAACCAATGCTCATTAAGAAATGGGAGCGGGGAGAGCCGATGGAAAAATTGAAAATCTCTAAAATCCCGATATGGTTAAAGATATTTGATTTGCCACTAGAGTTTTGAAATCCTGAAATATTCATGAAAATTGGATCATATCTCGGGAAACTGTTACGTACTGATCAACTCACTTCTGAGTTCACTCGTCTGGAGTATGCTAGACTTCAGGTGTTGATATCGGCTGATTTCTCTTTCCTAGAGGAATTGGAGCTTCAGAGCGATGATGGGCAGATTGATAAAATCTGATTTGAGTGTGAATGGTTTCCGGACAAATGTAAAGATTGTGGTAATTTTGGCCACGAGTATGGGTTGTGTTATGAAACTGTGAAGGATCCTATTCGTGTGGGAGTAGCTCGGAAGCCTGGAAAGCAAGTTTGGATTCCGAATAAAATTAGAATTCAATCAATGGAAGATGAACCTGAGGTTTTTAGTGATGCAGTGGAAGAGATTGGCGTTGTCACAGAAGGGACAATTATCAAAGATGTTGTTGTGAAGGTTACTGAAGGAATGCGGGTAGCTGAGTCGAGCAGTAATCATACTACTCTGGTGCCTTCCCCTGAATGGGAAACCCAGAAGAAAAGATCAAAATCCCCTCCCATGGTTGCGATGAAACCAATTTCGGCATGAAGGAACATCCTCTTATCTCTGAACAAATTTTCTCTATTAGAAAATATTCATGAAGGGGATACTCATTCAGGAGATGCGGGAAAAGTGGTTCCCATTGTTCCTAATGGATAGGCCACTCTCGTTCTGTGCTTGGAATGTGAGAGGGATTCACAATAAAATCTCTCGCATTCGCAATGAGATAATAAGATTGAAGGCTGATGTTTATATCATTCTGGAATCGAGAGCTAAGAAAGAGGATATTAGAGATGTTGAATCTATTTGACCCGGGGCTAGTTTTTTATCTAATGAAGATTTTTATACTTATGTTTGCATTATTATTCTATGGAATGATCCTGTATTAGTGATTAGTAAAGTCTTTGATAATGAATAGGTTGTTCACTGTGATATGGTCATTGAAAGCCGTTGCACTAGGTTTTCTTTCTCTGCTATCTATGGCGCCAATGGGGATTCTGATATAAAAGTTCTCTAGGATTCTTTGAATAGAATTGCTATCCCTAACATGTATGCTTGGTGTGTTCTAGGTGATTTCAATGAAGTGAGGTTTAATAATGAGAAAATTGGAAAGCATCCACCCTCTACAAAAAGCATGTTGGAATTCAATGACTCCCTTGAGATTACTGGTCTTATTGAAGTTTCTACTAAAGGGTCGTTCTTCACTTGGGACAACCACAATAAAAATGGAGGTAGTACTTTCTCTAAAATTGATAGGATTTTCTGTAACCTGAAATTTCTCTCCATCTTTCTTACCATGTGGGGAGAAGTTGTCTCGAACTTGATCAGTGACCATCGTGTTCTAGTTATTCATCTTCAGTCATCTAAAAGGAAGAACACTCCTTTCCGCTTCATCAATGCTTGCGTCTCTCAATCTGGTTTTATCAATACTGTGAAGGATACATGGAATTGTACTTCCATTGTGGGGGCACCCATGTATAGAGTTTACAGAAAGTTGGTTGCGGTGAAAGAAGCGTTAATTAAGTGGAATAAGGAATCTGTGGGGAATTTATCTTCTAAAGCTAAAGAGCTTGAAGTAAAAGCCTTATAACTTTAGAAAAAGTTGATGCATATCCAAAGGATGATGAGTTGCAACACTCCTTGGCTAATCTGAGGAAGGTTGTAAACATTGCTTTGTTAGAAGAAGATGCCTTTCTGAGGTAGAAATCGAGAGCTATCTGGCTTAAAGAGGGTGACAGGAACTCAACATTTTTTATGCCTCTCTTAAAACTAGGAGGATCCATAATAGTATCTATCTTCTGAATGAGGGTGACATGGTTATTAATGAAGGAGAAGCTATTGTTGATCATATAGTGAGTTATTATAAGACGATTTTCAACTCTTCCCCATATGATTCTATTGTGTGGGATGAATCCTGGGTTCTACCTGTACGGAAGGATATTCAAATTCTGAAGCTGAGTCAGTGGGTAACTAACGATGAAGTTGAGGCTGTGGTTAAGTATTTAAATGCTGATAAGGCGCCTGGCCCCGATGGTTTTAATGGTATGTTCTTCAAGCTGTGTTGGTTGTTCATTAGTCAGGATATCACTAAAGCTGTTCTTAATTTTTTTTGAATCTAGAAAGCTGTTAAGAGAGTGTAATAGATCTTTCATCACCCTCATTCCTAAAGTTCAAGAAGCGACTAATCTTAAAGACTTCCGCCCTATTCTCTATGCAATGTGGTGTTTAAAATTATCACCAAGATCATAGCCAATAGGTTGAGAGATGTTTTCCCTGATTTAATT